>OU779867.1:29992500-32392500 GCA_916999025.1 Orgyia antiqua | reverse complement strand
TACCTAGGAGTATAAATAAGTATATATGTATATCCTAATTTTATGAACTTTACTACCTAAAAATATAACTTGTATTTCGCACACATTTATATTAAATACTTTACTTCGATAGTCCATAAATACACAGTTTTATAATAATAAAGTTTTAAAATTACCAAAAAGTAATACAACTCCTTATGGAACAATGCTCTAAGGTTTAAACCGATTATAAGAAGATTAACAAGACTATACTTCCCGCGGTTTTCAACCGTGACTTTTATAACCTAACTTCTATAACATTAATATAACTCTTAAATCCAACGTAAAAGAGGTTTTTATCGCGTGTTTTTGTCTGTAAATAAGCAGTATATTTTCCATTAATAGAAATAAAGTAATAACTATGGTGTAGAGTTACGAAACGATATAATTTTCGTTCCAATTGAACTTAATATTATAGAATAACAACACAGATTACACCCAGTGGAATCCGCACACATTGCGATCAACGCACACCGAACGTATGCGTTATTCTCGCACAGTTCTCTCTCGTTTCAGCCCATTAATGTTCCACTCTTGGGCACGGGCCTTCTCCACTTTAAGAAGAATTATAGTCTACTGTGCTGCGCTGACCAGGCGTTTTAAGACACAGGGTTTATATTAAAGTTTTCTGTCTCTCAGGGAGATCTGTCTATAGATTTCCTTAGCTGTCTTTTACAGAAAAGGAGTGGTGACACTTCTTGTGTTCTTAATCCGTCAACACACGGACAGTTAATGAGTAAGTGCTATGACCACCAATGAAAATTCATTATTCCGTACCCTGCAACCGCAACGTTAGTTTAGTCCCATCTATCGGGAGTGATCTATGAATTACAATTATTTTATTGTAGAGGTTTTATTTAGGTTTATTCGTGTTAAAACACGTTTGTTTGTAATGATAGTTTTATAGCTGTTATATTGTTTGATATTATTGTTACTAGATTTTTCAACACGATTATCGGTTTACTCAAATATCTGCTTGTTATAAATTGACAGCAACAAGTCCCATTTAAATTCACACTAAAGTATGATATTTACATAAACTACTTTTAATATATAGTTAAGTACTAGCTGACCCGACAAACGTTGTTTTGCCATATAATTGTTAGGGATGGACAACCCTTATCATTTAGGGGTATGAAAAATAGATAGTAGCCGAATCTCAGACTAACTGAATATGCATAAAAATTTTTATAATAATCGGTCAAGCCGTTTCGGAGGAGTATGGGAACAAACATTATGACACGAGAATTTTATATATTAGATTCTGAAACTAATTAATAAGTGAGATAAAACCTTTTGTCACAGATTCAGACCCGTATAGTTGTTATGGAAAGTTCAATCACCATGGTCACAGGTGGGAGTGAGCTTTAAAGTATCCTCTGCGATAGTTGCTACAGGGCTTCTCCACGTTTGATATTAAATGTATAAGTGCGGGATTTGTGACCATAACTCCGAATAAATTTGTAAAAATTTTCCACTGACACTACAAGCTATCGTATATTTGTACTCAGGTGATAACATATTGCATCCTGCTGTTATCACGATATTGTAATCTGATGTATATGTTTTACATACTCGTACATTGTTTTGATAATAATCATACCTCATACGTCTGTCAAAAGAATGCAATGACGTGCTGATCAAATTAAAATGTCAGCGACCTTGTTAATCGGAAAAAGTACAGCCACTGGCTTATTCAAAGATACTGGTGATGCTTTACCGTTGAAGGCCTAACTTTCTCTCTCTCTCTCTCTCTCTCCAGTCCATTAACGTCCAACTGTTAAGCACAAGGCCTCCTCAACTTTGGTAGGGATTATGGTCTACTGAGCAGCGTTAACCAGGCGTGTTTTCGGTCTCTCACCGAAGATGGTACTTGTGTACAATATTCCCTAGCTGGCCTGGGATGAAAAAGGGTTAGTTACATTTGTATTCGTCCGTATTTGAGTCCGTGTGGTGACGGATTAAGAATACAAGTGTCACCACCCCATCTCCTCCCAAGGGTGCTGTAAAAGTCAGCTAAGGGATATTGCACACAGATAACATCTTCTGTGAGAGATGGAAAACTCGAAAATAAAACCTGTGCCAACACGCCTGGTCAGCGGACATACAGTAGACCATAATCCTTCCCAAAGTGGAGGAGGACCATGCCCAACAGTGGGACGTAAATGGGCTGGAGAAGGAGAAGAATGTGAGCTTAAATCTTCAAAACTACGCAACGATCTTGATGCCGTTTTGAATTAAATAGAGTGGTTTAAGAGAAAGCTTTCTGCGTATAATTTTTTAAGGTTTCTAAATTCCACGCACATGAATTCGTGGGCCACCGCTAGTTTAGTTGCATATTATTTAAATATTATCCAGTTTGGCACAATTTTCTTTTAAATTGAAACACTTAGACAATTTTGTTTTCGCTAAAACGTATGACATTATTCTGGTCACAATAATAATTCAACAAAACATGTTATTTTCACTCGTATCGAGGTCGCGGCTGTTTACTCATTTTTCTTGTAATATTCTTTCTTGAAATAAGTGTATTACAATGTACTTCACTTTTATCTATTATCTACTAACTAATGCCTAACCTAACACCCGCGTTTATAGGTTTTGAGCCAATCCTCTCCCCCCTCCTCTCTGGATAAATACCAAACCCCAACAAATTATGCAAATAAATAATAATAATAATAAATATTCATGGACATTTCACACAACGTCCTCTGGTCCCAAGCTAAGCTTTATAATGCTTGTGTTATGGGTACCAGAATACGGATAGAATACATATACTACTTTTCTTTTGTAAATACATACTTATAATACATAGAAACACCCAGACGCAGTACAAACATTTGTATGACAATTAAAAACATCACACAAATATTTGTCCTGACCGGGAATCGAACCCGAGACCTCGTGAACGGCAGTCCGTTATATGAACCACTAGACCACGAAGCCCGTCTAAATAATATACTTAATTCAAGAACTAAAAATCACGCTTGAAAATCCTGAATATTTTTTTAAATTATTGCATTGTCATCGCTCCTTGATATGTGTGCAAAATTTCAGATCAATCCGACTACTGCAAGTGGGTTAAAATCACTTTTAAAGATTCCGTTACATAGATTAAAACATTGATAGATAGGTACATACCGAACTTATATAAGCTTGTTAAAAAAGTCTTGAACCACTCTATCTAATAAAAAATCCGCATTTAAATCCGTTGCGTAGTTTTGAAGATATAAAGCTCACGACGACTCAACGACTTGGTTTTATAACTACCTATATTATGTTTTCTAGCCTTAAATTGAGCCTAATGCCTCATATAGAAAAAAATAACTAAATAACAACAAAAATAATAAAATAGTTGTTGTCATTAAGAACCCAAAAGAGTTTTTAACTTTTTACCAGTATCAAAGAAGAACACACCTCATATAATATTTAACTCCTGTTATCTGTAAAGGGGACAGTTACACAGTAAATAAAAAGCGGCTATTGTATGATATTTGCAGCGGTATTCAAGAGACAGCTGCGTGCCAAGACAGGTGTATATCTGATTGTTTCCTTGTACCTGACATCCACTATTGATAAGTTATTGAGATTCTTTACAAAGGTTTTTGTATGTGGGTAAAAGGCAACCTTTTTGACATGCTTTTAATAAGAATTTAACTACAGATTTTCTGTGCAGTAAGTACTTAAATAACCAATGAAGTACCATTTGAACAGGAAAGGTTTTACGAGTATGTCATGATATATTATTTCTATATTACCGTACCGACCCCAAATAACGGGATTAAGTGTGAAATTTTCAGCTCTCTAGCTATCACCGTTCCAAAGACCTGTGGTTTAGTGAAAAACCTGGTGACAGACGGATGACATCCGGGCAGCAAAATCTTAGTAATAAAGTTTTACCTTTTGTTTCAAAACCCTAATGATTACACCACCCGTGACGATATTTTTTTTCTGTTCAACGCAATTTTAACGACCTAATTAATTTAAACATTATTTATTAAACGCTTCATTATCCTTGTATGAATTCTTCAGGTAACCAGCAACAGTTAAACCTCATCTATTTACCAACAGTTTAACCTATTCGGCCTAAGGCCTTATATTATTGCTATTGAAAACTACTTAAGTAGTTGTACTCTGATAATATTGCAATTTTGTATGTACTCATGTAGATATTAATATTACAGTTCTTGCTATCTACCTTATAAAGTGCCCTTAACACAAGAAACTCTCTAAACTATAGAAAGACTTGGTCTACAATATAACAGTTTACACGCTAACAAAACAGTTTATGTAAGCAACTAGTTAACAAGTTATCGAAATTCATGGCGAGTTTAATAATGAAATAACTAAGTCGTGCCAGCCCTAAACCCAGTCGTTATATGCCACGTGTTTCAAAAATAAAGAAGCAATCATTTGATATGAACATTACGGCCTAGGGTTGAAATAAAAAGAATAACAAACCTATCACGTATCACCTGCGGCGCACCTTCGGTATCTGTAGATTATTATAAGATTTTTCACACCCGACCTTTCATAGTCTCAAATAAATCTTTTAAACTTTTTAGTCTTGTGTCTTTTTGAAACTTTTTTAGTTTAGTACCTATCCTTTAGTTAGCTGTTTTGTATAACAACGGTCATCTTCTTTACTTATTATAAAACTAAGTACTAAGGTATTTTTGCATGTAAGATTTTGATGCAGTACTTTTAATAGATAAAGTGGTTCAAAATGGTTGTTTTTTGGTACGTTAGTGGAATATACAAAACCAAATCTTAACGGTTTTGTTTCTAAATTCCACATAAACTAAATTGCGGGCAACAGCTAGTGAATAATAAACGCATGACATTTTTGTTTTTCCTTCATCAATCTACAAAACTCGTTTACAATAATTTTAATCTAATATACATGTGTTAACAAATCTGGCGTAGGTAAATCCAAACAAAAGCGCATGCTCTAATTAAAAATCAATTTACAAAATTTATATTTTATTAAAATTAATTTTACACTGTGTTGTGACAGCCCTAATATAGATCGTTGCCGTCAAATTTCAACACTAGCTGTCAATCTTCACATTACCTATATAGGCTGTTTCCGATATTACATAGTAGTCTTATATAGAGTGTTTATTTTTACTGTATATTACTTAGTAGATCGTCTTTAATGAAAGTAGACGTTAGCACGTTAATATCAACGATCGGAATATGGTGTCTTTGATATGAGACTTAAATAATTTTAAGTGCACACTTGATATACATATAATTAGAATTGATTTTTAATAGTAAACAAGGGCCCACGCTGATGTGTGTCGATTAGTACTTGCGCTACATAAACGGATATGGTGGGCCATATCTGCCGCAGAACCGATGGCAGATGGAGTAGATAAGTTCTGGAGAGGAGTCCGCGATTCGGCAAGCGTAAGGTAGAAGACCCCCCTGCCAGGTGGACCGCTAACCTGAAGAAGGTCACAGGAAGGGACTATATACCGTGTATTGCGGCGCAAATTGGAAGAGACCTATGTCCAGCCGTGGACCGCAATAGCTTGACAAGACGTACACACATTAGTTATTGGGTTTTAATGTTTTTACATTTCAAACATTTATTAGTAAACATTCATTTATATTCTTACTAGCTGTTGCCCGCGACTCCGTCCGCGTGGAATTTGGAAAATTTCTTTATTTTGCAATAATAGGTAGCTTATGTCCTTTCTCAGGGTCTAAAGATTGTCTGTGCCAAATTTCATCAAAATCGGTTGAGAGGTTTAAGCGGGAAAGCGTAACAGACAGACAGACAGAGTTACTTTCGCATTTATAATATTAGTAGGGATTTCTGACATATTTTTTAAAGAGGATTATAAAAATAACATTCATTCAAAATTAAAATACACAATAAACACACAAAATAAACTCAATATACACACTTAATAAACACATACACACATTACAATTTTATTAAAAAATATATAAAAATAGTTCGCTACCGGGATTGGGTACAGGGAAAAAGCTGCCGGTGTTCAGGGATCCAGAGACAGGAACCTCCTTACTATGCGGGCCGTATCTAGAACTACTGTCTTTTGCATCAGACTTGACCCAACTGCCTAACGCGAGCCTCTCAAGATGTTATTAAACATTTATTATTATAAACAGAAATAATAGCTTAACAGAATTATAACTGCTTACTCTTCCGGGTTCCGTTCCTACAATGATTTCTACCTATTATTTCTAGGGATGCTAGCCATGTAGGTACCTAATTATTTTTCAAATAATATGAAGAGAAACAAATTCATTAACAAATAAATACTATTGTCAAATATATTTATATACTAATACGACGCATTTGCATTACGAAACTGAGAAGAAGACCACTATTATGTACTAGAAAACTTGATATAATAAAACAACACGCAAGTCTATTATTAATTAAACTCATCCGCATATGACAGGCTATTGTGTTACACCATTATTTATGTGAGTCTTGTCATACAAACTATAATTTATATTTGAAAGCCATCTGGCAAACATACCGCCACTTCCAAAAATACTTACCATAACAATAACATGACAAGAACTTGAATGAAACAATATGTAAATAAATATCTAAGTGATGACAGACTCGTAGTGCGTTGTGAGGGTTCTTTAATAGGATCTTTCAACTAACAGATCACACTAAGATTCACTCCTACGCCCCTTTCTTTTTGGGTGGTAAATCGTCAAATTAAACGGTTTGCTCAAGGGTTGACAATATTATTTTTTTGAGCTATGATGTGTCAAACAAACTTGACCTAAAGTATCGCCCACGCGTTATCAACTGCAGAAATCTTTCCCCTCTATTTTTTAAAGAGCCCTGTGCTATAGTCCTTTGTGAAAACCTCTACAAAAAATCCTTAAACCTGAAACCTCGCAGCAAATATGAAGCTGCTTATCAATATTAATCAAATGGTGGTGAAAATCACGGTCATCGATTCCGCTACGTAATTGGTAAATCACAGCTTACAAAAGCTGTCAAAAATAGTGTCTTTATTACAATAACCGAAACTGACATTCTACGTCCTTCATCCATCCGTAAAGACCACCAAGCGGTCAACAATATAAATAAACACGTAGTGTTAACAGAATAGCAGCAGACCCTTGCCGCTAGAGTTGCCAGTTCTCGTAATTTTCTGAGGATTTGAGATAAGTTGTTATATCTTAAATTCCCGATTCATTCTTTTTATCTTTGATTGAAGGGCAAAATTTTGTAGAGATTGTAATTATTCTTATTTATAAACTATAATCCTGATTATTATAAACTTTTGTTTCTTGTTTTTTTTTTAGTCTATTTATGTGCCACTTTTCGGCACAGCCCTCATTCATTGCGGAAAAATATTTAGTCTTACCTTTGCCACGTTAAGTTTTCCATCTCTCCTTTTATTTAACCTTCACACACTTACTAGATTCACCATAAATCTGGCAACATTAGATTATATTACTCTTTAAAAATTCAATTTCCTGGCCACATTATTTACCGCAGCTAAGTCGTCCATCAACCAGCACATTAACTCGGACGAGACAGACGCCGCTTGTAAATTAAATGTGTTCCTTAATCTATGTTTGCTTGTCTTTTTAAGAGATTTTGTTGATATATGTACTGATATATCAGTTAATGTAAACAAATGTCAATGCTTAGTTCGATAAGGGCTGTCCTGCTAGGCCGATTTTACATAAGTTTTATAATATTAACCGACTAATAAGAAGCGGTTTTTAATTCAGTCACGTATGTAATTAATATTTTAATTGGTCTTTGGATAACTTTTCCAAATACATATAATTATCTATTAAATAGGTACATAGTTTGACCTGAAGTCCTGAAACAAAACGTGGTTCAAAAATTGATTACGCGTATCGGTTTATCCTGAGGAAATTTTCAAAACGGCCGGGACAATTTGGATTTATTATTTTTCTATAATAGCGAGTTTATCACAAAGTAAGTACCCATAAAAATACTGTCAACTTAAGTGGATTGCAGTAACGAAATAAAAAAAAAAGTGAATATAAAAGTTTGTATTGACAGAATACAAACTTTTATATTCACTGTAATTAATAACTTGTTATGAAATGAAACTTGTGTAAAACGTATAATAAGAAATTAGGACTCATTATATTTCGTTCCTGCAATCCACTTAAGTTGACAGTATTTTTATGGGTACTTACTCTGTGATAAACTCGCTACTATAGAAAAATAATTAATCCAAATTCCAAACCAAAAAAAGGAAAGTAAAAATCATAAAAAGGAGACATATTGCCTTATACGGTGATCTACAACCTGCGGATCGTGGGCCGAATGGCGGCTCTTGGTGTTTGTTTGCGTTACGAAAAAAAAAGTCTAATAATGTTAAAATTCTAAAATCGAATACAAAACTAAACTAAAATGTATTCAATCATGATGCTACGAGCTACATAATACACCGAACAAAATACACCGTAAGGTGTATTTAAGGGCTATTACGATCATATTTACTCGTACATTGATTTAAACCCCATTTTGTTTTTTAAAAACTTTACACTCAAGTAATTTATTAGGTTTGCAATTGACATGCTATGCTTTTTACTTAATAAATCAGCAATCTTAATCGCTTGCGGCAGTCACTTTTTCCACCATAATTTGATTTATTAACTTTACACTCTTTATGGTTACTTTTGTATTAGTTTAGTTAGGTTAACATTGTCACATTGATCAAATTTGGGAAAAATTCTGCAGCCTATTGATTATGGTAATTCTAAATGTAGAAGTTCTATAACCAAGAGGACAAGGCAAGCAGCAGAGCTACGGGATTTGTGAACTTCTGAAAACCATCTAACTTTTGTGATATTTTATTATTCATCCCAAAATGTTACCGACCCCTGTATTAAAGTAGGACACCACGGGCAGTTAATATTATAATAATTACTACATCTCCTCGATCATAGACTAATATTTCATTGTAGGTTCACAGTTTATCTATTAATTTACTTTTTTTCTTTTTACAGGTATGTTTTAACCGTGGTTTATGACTATTTGGTGAGTAAATGTGTTAGTTTCTATTAAATATGTGTTTTGAATACGTAAGTATGATTTATATTTCATTTTTAAAGGAAATTTATTTGTGAATTAGAATCTAAAAGAGTATGTATGAGAATGTCTAATCTGAATTCTAGCAAAATTAATTATTTGGCTTGGACGTTATCTAATATATGAAATTCACGTGTCACAGTGTTAGTTACCGTACTCCTCCGAAACGGCTTGACCGATTTTTATGAAATTTTACATGCATTTTCAGTAGGTCTGAGAATCGGCCAACATCTATTTTTTATGGCAAAACAACGTTTGCCGGGTCAGCTAGTTTTTTTATATATTCCAACACTGAATTCAAAACCGAAACCTGCACAACAATGTCAATACTTTAATAATGCGCCACAGAGACACTCATAACTCATACATAACCCATAATATGCGTGTTAAGTACATTTTTGTATGCCCTTGTTCACTTCGCGTTTAATTAAATTTCATTTTTTTTTTGCAATTTGCAGTAGATGTTATAGTAGGTATGTATACAGTTCGATAGTTAACACCTGTTGCACTCGATTATTTCAACAAGTATTACTTGTTTGTGCCTTCATTATAATATTGTATTCGTATGCAAGTCGATACTAAACTGGTTTTAACTAGATCTTCCTATAAGTGCAAGTGTTTGTGAAATCGATCAAATTATTTTTACTACCTGTGTTATTGTTCGTTAACCTAAAACTTCGAATTGGCAGTGTTCATATATTTTTTAAACTCTTAATTCAAAAACCATTTCGGGGAATAGAGTTTCTGATCATGATCCATAAGTTTTTTTCGGAAAATTTGCTATATTAACGATTATTTTTCCAAAAAAGCAAATGATCTCTATTTGCCCTTGAAATGAAGGAATTAAAATATTAAGGAGTTCTGAGGGATTTACTACTCTGCGGTGGAATTGAAATTGGTCTATTATATGAACTTGGCAACTTTGAAAAGATGTATTGCAATCTGTCTTAAGACTATCAGGAAAAGTCAATACACAGATGACGTCACAATATCTATATAGTGAATATTTCAATAATATTGAAATCAGTTGCTTAAAATAGTCTATATTTTCTAAAAAAAATATTAAATAACTAGCTGTTGCCCGCGACTCCGTACGCGTCGAATTTAAAAATATTTTCCCGTTTTTGCAACATTTTTCACTATTGTGTGATATAGTGATGTTGTATAACCTATAGCCTTCCCCTATAAATGGACTAACAAACAAAAAAAAATTTTTCAAATCGGAACAGTAGTTTCTGAGGTTAGCGCGTTTAAAAAAACAAACAAACTCATCCGCTTTATAATATTAGTATATAGATGCCAATTGCAACAAACTCAAAATGTAGGTATATAGGCTATAGTACTCTCGGAGACTGTAGCCAATTAGTGGATAAATCTGCTTTTAAATATGGACATTCCCAATGATGCCTAAATGTTTTTTGCCTGTTTGCGTACTATAAAATTTTAGTAAGTCGATGAAATAAAACAAATAATATATTTTGGGCTTCTCTTCCCTATCGCTTAGGCCGACTGTTAGGACTGTTACTGACTAGGAGTAATAAAGATATAATATATGTATACAGTAAGGTATTTTTTAGTTTTCTTGAATGGTAAACAATTGCATATATCTGATTGTTATACTATATCTTCAGAACAACGCGAAATCGTGACTATCCTTCGTCGTGTACTAGGTGGACAGTAGGGTTGCCTCTAGTGTAAATGTGTGGTTATCTGTTACTTCTTCACGCTCAATGGAATGAGATAAAACTACAGTAATAACTGATGATAGTTCTTAAATAACCAGAACCTTTGTATTTTTATTTATGGTGGTATTCTCGATCGCGTAAGGTAATCTCAAAAACGCCTCTGCCGATTCGAAAAATTCTTTCTGGTTTGAAAGAGTTATATTTCTAAGGTGATAAGCTTAGTTTGGTAATGAGACCATTTCTGGAGATAGATAGATAGAAATACAATAAATAAATAAATATTCATAGATAATTCACACAACGTCCTTTGGTCCCAAGCTAAGCTTATATGCTTGTGTTATGGATAGAATTAGAATCCAGAAATTAGACCCAGTGGATAGAATACATAATTATATACTACTTTTCTTTTGTAAATACATATTTATAAGACATAGAAACTCCCAGACGCAGTACAAACATTTGTATGACAATAATAAATATCACACAAATGCTTGTCCCGAGCGGGAATCGAACCCGCGACCTCGTGATAATTTACTATCTAATCGATTTCAGCAGTAGAATTATGGAAAGAAAGAAAGAAAGAATTATTTATTTGTTACAACATGTGTACGATATGATGTAAATATATAAGAAAATAGGTTCAACGTGTTCTGTCTGATTCTAGATGTACAAATTAAAAATACAAGAGTGTGAAATACACTAACAAAGAATACATACATGACATGCAACTACTTAAAATAATGTTCATTATTTTTAATACGCATTGCTCATATTTATTTCATGTGCAATACGTAAATATTATTAAGGAATGAGTCTGAAATAAATGATTAAATAAGTTTTAACTTGACAGACAGACAGACAGACAGATAGCCAGACGGACACCAAAGTTAGCCAGTAAGGGAATTTTTTTGTACGAAATCATAAAATTATGTGACAACCCTAATAAATACCGTTACAGTAAGAACGTGATGAAATAATTATGTTTGTATGCTAAACGCATAGAGATTTATGTCTGATTAGTCCGCCTGTCTCCGAGCCTATTAATTTTGTCATTATAAGACCAGAAATGAAATTACAACAAATTATAATGACTATTAAATAAATCAGTTAATTTTTAACTTCCGACATGGTTGTAAGTTTTACAGCCAAGTTGTGTATTTATTTGTGATACTGTAGCTCTTTAACGATAATTAGGATAAAAGCGGTTATTTTTAATTAAAAGTGGTATTTTAGCGGTGTTTCTTATCACAATACATATCTCAAACTGTTTGCAAGGTATTTAGAATTTAAATATATAAAAACATTGTTGTCTGACGAGCCTCGTGGTTTAGTGGTTTATGTAACAGACTGCCGATTAAGAGGTCGCGGATTCGATTCCCGCTCGGGACAATCATTTGTGTGACTTTTCTAATTGTTATACAAATGTTTGTACTGCGTCTGGGTGTTTCTATGTATTATAAGTATGTATTTACAAAAGAAAAGTAGTATATGTATTCTATCCGTATTCTGGTACCCATAACACAAGCATATAAGCTTAGCTTGGGACCGGAGGACCTTGTAAAATGTACATGAATATTAATATATTTATTTTAAAATCGAAATTTTTTTAAAGATAGATTGAAGTTTTATTGTTTTGCGTCACCAACATCCAACATCAACACAATAACCATCTTTTCTAATAATATAAAGCTGAAGAGTTTTTTTTTTTTTTTGAATACGCTAAACTCAGTCCGATTTGAAAAATTCTTTCAGTTGTGGATACTGCATTTATCGAGGAAGGCTATTTAAGAGGGTACTGTACTCCTCATTTAGGTATTTGCGTTAGGTATTGCTATCCCTATTTCCGAGCGCCGCGCTGAAAGGGACAAATATAGTTGAAGCGGATTTTACCTACAAATTCTTTGAAAAAAGACGTTTCGTACTTCCGTTTTTTTTTCACGAAAGTTAGACCGATTTTAATAGTTTTTGCGTTATATTATAGATAAAGAGTATATCTATGCTTCTATCACTTTCTTTTGTGGTAAAACTTTACCAAATTTGTGTGATAGACGCTGCAACTTTATCTAAAGAAATCCGAAAAAAGTGGGTTTTTCGGATCGTCATATTTCTTTTAGTTATTATGTTTTGAAAAACAGAAAGTCATAGAAGCATAGATATACTCTTTATCTATAATATAACGCAAAAACTATTAAAATCGGTTTAACTTTTGCGAAGAAAAAACAGAAGTACGATACCCATACTTTTGTATGGAGCATAATTTGGTATCGTACTGTAAAGGTTGTGATCATTGAATATAACCTATACAATGATACAGGCCACTTAAGATTTATTTTTAAAAAAGGAATAAAAAATTTAAAATTTGAAAAAAAAAAAAAAAAGAATTTGAGGAGAGATGGGGAAAGGACATGAAGAGAGGATGTTGAAAAATGATTGTAAAATAGTTTTTCTTTATTATAAAAAATATAACAAATTAATTAAATGTGTTTTAAATTATTATTATAAATTAATGTAAAGAAGAAGCTTTACAGTACCGTCTTAATATGACGCTGCGACCAATAGAAGCGAAGCATCAGTGAAAAACGTTCCAAAAACAGAGAAGGCAACGGCAAAACAAAAATTATATGTTTTAACACGCTTATATAAGTTCGGTATGTATATATCAATGTATTAATTTATGTAACGGAATCTTTGAACGCGATTTTCACCCACTTGCAGTAGTGGGATTGATTTGAAATTTTGCACATATATCAAGGACCGATGACAATGTAATTATAAAAAAATATATTCTGGATTTTCAAGAGTGTTCTTTAGTTTTTGAACTAAGTAAGATTATTTATAATATTTATTTATCATTTTTACCGCCAGTAACACATCATTTTTACAGCTAGTATACATATAAATGTTCGTGTATTTTGTGACATATAAGAGACACAATGACCTTCATATTGAACATGTGCATGTAAATAAGTATTTACTATGTTGAAACTGTATATATCTTATACAAACGTGTTCATTACTGTGTTTTACGCAATCATTGCATACATATGTTTCGTTCGAAAACTATTATATTTTATTACTTATCTGTAACTAATAAATTGTTTGTACTTTTGAACCGCTAGTCCGATTTGAAAAATTCATTCAGTGCTGGATACTACATTTATCGACGAAGACTTTAGGCTGCATAACATCACGCTGCGTCCAATAGGAGCGAAGTATCAGTAAAAAATGTTGCTAAAACGGGGAAAATGTTCTAAATTCTAGCGTACGAAATCGCAGGCAACAGCTAGTTTCAAGAATATAATAATATGCCAGTAACAAGCATTTTTATCTGCAGAACTTTAGACAAAATTGTTTAAGTCCGGTTTAACGTATCTAACATCTAAAGGGTTTATGCAATAAAAGAAAAAAGGAACCCTAATTGTGTCACTTCTGCGAGTAGATGATGCTCTAAAATATGAATTTAAAAGCTATTGGCTATTTATTTATGATTTTTATATAAGACTAGGTGATTATTAACCACTAGCTGTTGCCCGCGACTCCGTACTCGTAGAATTTAGATAATTTCCCCGTTTTTCCAACAATTTTCACTACTGCTTCGCTCCTATTAGTGATAACATGATGTTGTATAGTCTATAGCCTTCCCCGATAAATTTACTATCCAACACTGAAAGAATTTTTTAAATCGGACCTGTGGTTCCTGAGATTAGCGCGTTCAAATAAACAAACAAACATTTGAGCTTGATAATATTAGTATATCAGAAAGCTTCAATGCATTTTTTGTTTACCCAACGTTTCGATTAAAATGCATCTCCTCTCCTCTCCAGCTCATTTACGTCCTGTTGGGCACGGGCCCAATTTGGAGAGGTCATGGTCTACTGAGCCGCGCTGACCAGGTGTGTTGGCACAGGGTTTATTTTCGAATTTTCCGTCTCTCACAGAGGGTGTTATCTGTGTGCAATATCCTTTAGCTGTCTTTTACAGCACCCTTGGGAGGATATGGGGTGATGACACTTGTATTCTTAATCCGTCACCACACGGATAAAAATGCATCTACCATAACTGAATTACAAATTATTCCAATGTACTTACTTAATGCGAACGATACTAAGCAACAGGTTACTACAGAAATAACATCAAACAACAGTGCTATAATCTATGTATAATATACATAGCTTATAGCACTGTTGGTTAAAAATAGGTGTTTGTAGAACATTAACACATTATCATGTTTAAAGCAACCCTTTCGTTAGTTGATCACCGCCCACTTCAAACGGCTGGCCCTAAAGTAAACATACACAAAGTGTTAGCGCCATAAATGTGGTACTTATCATCAAAAGAGTTATGTAGCTCAGGAAGCTATTTTGAGGGTTAAAAATCATTATGAAATGAACTGGTTAAGATGTTATTTTTTACATACATATTAGTGGTATCCTGCTAAGATTAATAAAGACGTGAAGATGGATAGGTAGAATGATAGCAATGGACCTCTGGATACTAGTGTTGCTGGATGTAACCATCCAGAGCCAAGCTCGTTCAACGCTAATGAGACCATACTATAAACACATCATTCTCCTGCCTATCTCCGCTATATAGAGCCTGTACTATTGTACAAAACCATACAAATGTTTAATTGACACAGAGCAGCTGGTAAATCTAACAATATAAAAGCCGACAGTATAACTTTGCAACTTTTTTTACGATATATTTTGATGGCTTAATATCTCATAAACAGTCCTAATTAAACATTTAGAAGTCCAACTCATCTTTTTGAAATTTAACTTTTTCTAGTGTCGGCTCCTGCACTATAGTGTGGAGGACTGGGAATAAACGGCACCTTTCCCTCCTCACCCTTTTTATTCCCATTCGTCCACACTATTCCCATACCTCCACACTGTGGACGACGGGGTGTGGAGGACTAGGAATGACCCGCTGAGTTCAAAATATGTATAGTTCAAAGAACAATTTTAAGCGCCCAGGAATGGAATTAGCGGGAAGTTGCAGGGATGGCCTTTAAGGTGAACCGTTTTTCGAATTTTTTTTTGTCAGATTAGGCGAATCCCTCTAGATAATCGTCAGATTATGAGACAGTACGTTTAGAACATAAAGATGAACCATATATATCTTAATCTGACGCGCTTGAGTATTTCAAAATGGCGAATTTTTTTTGCACATTATGAAACTGGCCGTGAGTTTGCGTCCCATCGAAATCGTCAGATTAGTGAATGAGAGCTTTTTTTTGGTGCACTTAACACTCCCTTAGAAAATCTGACGCGCTCGACAAAATTTTTTTTTTTTCATTTTCAACCCTTAAATACAACCACCCGCATCATGCAAACGATCAGATTAACATACGTACATTATTAAAAATACGTAGGGCATTGATGCTATCAATATCTGACGCGCTCGAGGATGTCCATGCAACAGTTTTTGTATTGTTTTGTTTTGTATTTGTATTGTTGTTGTACAAAACCATGTCAAAGCATAGTATAAAAAGACATGTTGTCTTTTTATACTATGCTTTACAGTCAGACGTCGAAATCCATATCTGTGCTCTTTCTTTCGAATCCTTTTTCGCACAGTCCATCCATCTTTTCTCTGGTCTTACCCCATAACATCCTAACAATATAACCTCCCCGAGGTATTATATTATATTGGTAGGTAGGGTAATTATATTGGTAAATAATAATTAGGAGTATTCTCTTTATTGTCTCTGGTTCTTCAAACATTACCATACCAAAACAGCCGTATTACAAACACCTTACAAATAAATGAAAGTAAGATTATAGGTATCCATAATCTGACTTGGTCAATAAAACACATTATTTAGCACTTACTTATGTCGCCAAAAGTACACATAAAAATGTTTGTTTGTTAGTGAATACATACAGCCTTTAAATGTAGGCTTTCGTAAAAGCTTTTGGACTGTAACGGCTTTCGAACGATATATTGTATACTTAGAGAAAATAGTCGGTTAAATAAGATGAAAACAGTTTTCTTCGCAATTAATATCCGTGAAGATTTTTTAAAGAATTTCCAACCTATTTCAAAAGTGTTGTAAAATTTTACTTAAAACATTACAAAGCTAAAGGGTTTGTTTGTTTGAACGTGCTAATCTCAGGAACTACTGGTTCATGTTCACCAAGTTCTCTTCATACGCGGGACGTCTCCCATGTACGATAAAGGAGGGTCTATACCCTGGGATGGAATTCAAGAACTGGTTTAATAATTGGAACTTGGAATATCCCAATTGTAAGTTACTATTTTAAACTCTTTCTATATAGTCAGTAGATTATAGCAGTTTTGCGATTTAAAGCGGATCTCTGCTGCGAAGAACATAGCTGCGGGTACTACCAGGATAACGATATGATAGTGTGAAATAAGTAGTGATGAAATAACTACTTACTGCCGCACTCAGAGACATTTAATGGTTACTTAAGGGGCTCTTTAGTATTGATTTAAAAAAGTTTTAACTTAACTTTTACTTTTTTAAATCAATACTAAAGAGCTCTCTAAGTAACCATTAACATTTAATGGTTACTTAAGGAGCTCTTTAGTATCGATTTAAAAAAGTTTTAACTTAACTTTTACTTTTTTAAATCAATACTAAAGAGCTCCCTAAGTAACCATTAAATGTCTCTGAGTGCGGCAGTTAGGCTTTTCATCGCGGTAAATGACCTACTGAGTGGGGACAGCCTAATAAAAAAAGTTGTTTTTTTATTTTTTAAAGTCACATTTTCATTGTCCATAAAACAGTGAAATTTATTTAGATGTTTGTCATCAAAAGAGGTACAAATTTGGTACTAGGAAGTGTATAAAAGTGGGTTAACTTTTTCTTTGATAAGCATCCATCCTTTTGTCAAGACTCATAAAAGAATTGTTAAAAGAATTTCTTTATTTTATAGTCAACACTTGACAACAATAAATGCGTAAAAAAGTTTTTGAAGAGGCGCAACTGTTATTCGTCTGTTGTATCTCCTGGTAATCCCAAATGACTATTGCAACTTAATATTTTCTAACAATTGCGCGACTCGTTTTGTTTAATTAAAACCACTGTTTACGGATTTAGACGCGTTTATGTTTTGTTATTGTTTAAAATGATTTTGCAGTCTAGTCCCACCCGTGACTGGAAATTTAAAACTAATATATCCGTCAAAATCCGTAAAAGATGGTTTTATTTATTCCAACTTATTTTTTTTGGAGCTCATACCTTCTGATAACCCGATGAGACTTAGGTAAATTTTATGACAGCGAATTTTCTACATGCTTGTACTAACTTGCCTATCATAGTGTACCTACATGGCTCTGTTTTATTAATCTTTACCTACGAGTATTATCACCTTATTATAAAACATATATTATTTTTGTATGTACTCGTATGTGAGCTTTATATCTTTATAACTACGCCTCAGATTTTGATGCTGATGGTTTTTTTTAATAGATAGGGTGGTGCAAAAGGATAGCTTTTTTGTATAATTTATTGAGGTATTTCTATTTTCTTAAGTACACTAGTTATCTAATATATATAAAAAAAACAAACATACTCCGATATCAGCGCCGATATGCTTCAAAAGGGTCAAGTACTTGTATAATATAAAATTCGGGCTTGCATGACCAGATTTATGAGTGTAAGTGAAGCCAATGAAGTATGTTTGGATCGTAGCAGACGGCGCTCTATAGTCTCTGCCTATCCCCCATGGGAAAGAGACGTGATGTTATGTAGATAAACATAAAAAAATTGATTTTTTATTATGAAGGAAAACAGACAGTCATTTTAAGTTAATATCAAAGAAAGAGTAGCACCGATAGACTAAGTTCCATAATTAAATAAATGATGAAAAATAAAGTGTCTTACGTTATATTTAAAATAAGAATTTGAGATAACGAAACGTAGACTCTCTGACTATTAATTAATATCACTGTTCTCTGTGATACATAATAATATATTCAATAATTTTTTTTGATTTTAAAAAACATTTAATATAAATTTTCAAATCGTCCTCAATTCCAATCTCGTATTGAAGAATTGCAGAGTCGCAGACATCACGACTGAACGGTAATGGATTAAAATAGTTGTACGAGAAATGTGGCTCCGACTTGGTATTGAAACGAACTAGTTGTGGTGACACAAAGAAAATAAAACTTATTAACACTTGGATTGTAAATACATAATTATTTGTAATTCTTATTGGGCTTCGTGGCGTAGTGGTTCATGTACTGGACTGCAGTTCACAAGGTCGCGGGTTCGATTCCCGCTTGGGACAATAATTTGTGTGATATTCATAAATGTCATACAAATGTTTGTACCACGTCTGGGTGTTTTCTATGTATTATAAGTATGTATTTACAAAAAAATTATAGTTTATGTATTATATCCGTATTCTGGTACCCATAACACAAGCATATAAGCTTAGCTTGGGACCAGAGGACGTTGTGTGAAATGTCCGTGAATATTTATTTATTGTTATTCTTTGTTGAACACATCCTTACTAATAATATAAAGCTATAGAGTTTGTTTGCTTGAATGCGCTAATCTCTAGAACCGCTGCCTGGTCCAATTTGAAAAATTATTTTAGTGTTGAATAGTACATTTATCAAGGAAGGCTATAGGAAATATCACGCTGCAACCAATAGGATGGTCACGTTGACTGAAAATTATCCTAAACCTTATGATAAATATAAACTGAATTAAACCTGGAAATATAGTAATATAGTACACAAGTAACGCAAACTTTAAAGATTTTCCGTTGCTTAAAACTGCACAACAAAACTATAAAAGTTTTCTATAATAAAGTTCACACAGCGATCATAACTCCACTCCTTATTAGAACTATTCTAACAATTTGTAAATGTAAACCAATACTTCACACATTGAGATGCAAATACGAGAGCATCTCATTGTATTCTTCTAAAGGTACTATTATGTTAATGTTGCTCTAAATAAACACAAGCCAGTGGTCATTATTTGCCATTAACACCAGTTCTTTTGTTTAAGAGGGTAATGTACTCCTCATTTAGGTATTTGCCTTAGGTATTGCTATCCCTATTTCCGAGCGCCGCGGATTTTACCTACAAATTGACGTTTCGTACTTCCGTTTTCTTTTTGCGAAACTTAAACCGATTTTAATAGTTTTTGCGTTATATTATAGATAAAGAGTATATCTATGCTTCTATCACTTTCTTTTGTGGTAAAACTTTACCAAATTTGTGTGATAGACGCTGCAACTTTATCTAACGAAAACCGAAAAAAGTGGGTTTTTCGGATCGTCATATTTATTTTAGTTATTATGTTTTGAAAAAAAGAAAGTGATAGAAGCATAGATATAATATAACGCAAAAACTATTAAAATCGGTTTAACTTTCGCGAAGAAAAAACGGAAGTACGATACCCATATTTTTGTATGGAGCATAATTTGGTATCGTGCCCTCTTAAATTGTAAGATTTAGTTTACCGTTATCTGCATGCATTTAGGATTTTCTTTTGTTGATAGTTAAACCAATATTTATACACTAATATGTTAGTATGTTTGTTTGTAAAGTTATATCCCGGTCCGGTTTGTTTGTAAGGTGTTGCCCGCGAATTCGTACGCGTGGAATTTAGAAATTTTGCCCCGATTTTGCAAAATTTTTACTTATTTTTCACTTTCGATGTTATATAGCCTTCCTCGATAAATGTACTAGCCAGCGTGTAGCCAGCACAGAATTTTTCAAATCGGACCTTTAGTTCCTGAGATTTGCGCGTTCAAACAAACAAACAAGAGTTTGTTTTCAGCTTTATAATATTAGCATAGATTTGATTACTTTTTCATAAAAATCTATAAATATTAGCTTAATTCCTGTGTCAAAAGATGTTTTAAAAAACGGTAATTTTCTTTCAATTGCTCAACAAAAATTGCAATCAATATTGACATTAAAAGAAAAGGCCAAACAAAATGAAACAAGATTCAGGGTATCTGGCGATTCAACTGCTCTCTTTCAACCAAATATTCTTGTTTCATTCCAATTTAGCTGTTCTTAAAATGTCTACATCTAGCAAAATTATAATAAGCACTTATATATGTATTAATTAATTCATATATTTATCATACTCGTATTCTACGAAGGCTCGAAGGTACAAAGTAAAAGTAATTCTTCTAAAAAAATCTGTATTTTCTTCGCTAAAATAGATACTCGTCTTTGAAGGCCATTACGTAGACATTGAAGAATAATTAGATGGCTTTCCGTTTACGTAAAGGAAACAATTTTGTATTTTTTTTTTACGAGATTTTTTTATTGCAAGGTTAATATTAAGGCCAGGATAGAATATTCTTACTGTTATAATCTTTTCCTGATTTTGTTATTTAATTTACTTTGTTCATAAATATGGTTCTAAAACGAGAAACAAAAATAAACGTATTGGTACCAATTCTAAGTGCACAACTAAACTAAACTAAAACTGAAAACAGCTATGGTGTATTTAGATTAGTTAAGATCTTAAGTAACAATTTTTCTTATCAAGAAAGTTCAGTCTACATTGTCAAATTGTGTTATTTAGTGTTGCCCGTAGAATAGGTATCGTAAACCTCTTTTTACAAATTTAAAAATACTGATAAATTAGTTGTCGCCAGTGTCTTAGTACGAGTGGAATTGAGAATCATTTACACATTCTTTTTGCTTCAAAAATAGCTTATATCCTTTCTTAGACTCTGACTCTGTTCTTAGTATCTGCGTGTATTACATTCAAATCTTTTACAGTACTTTAGCGTGAAAGACAGAGAGGCAGAACTCTCTCTTTCTCCAGCCCATTAACGTCCCACTCTTGGGCTCGGGTCTCCTATACTTTGGGAGGGATTATGGTCTAATATGCCGCAATGACCAAGCTAGCACAAGGTTTATTTTCAAGTTTGCCATCTCTCACAGATAATGTTATCCGCGTACAATATACTCTTAGCTGGCTTTAACAGCACCCTGAGAAGAAAAAACGGGTGGTGACATTTGTATTCTTAATCCGTCATCACACGGACAGGCAAAACTAATTCGGCATTTACATTATTAAGTAAGAAAAGAGCAACTTTACCTTTCCTTATCTAAAAGAGATCCTAAAAAGGATTTTCCATCTCGTGTTCCCATTTGCAAGAAACGTTTCACTTCTACTACCCATTTTAACTTTCACACATTGTGGTTTAGTGGCATAGTTTCCTTTTAAGCAGATGTCAAACGTAAAATAAAAGAATAGACAGATTTTTGTGCCCCAAAAAGGTTAGACTTGCATCATTACTCATGGCTACTACAATGGAACGGCTATTGAGATATTATGCTAGAAAAAGTAGGTACGTGAAGTACCTATTATTCCGATAGTGACTTTATACTTCAATAGTTTTAAGGATTTCGCATCAAAAGCCTCTTATATGTAGTATTACTTCGATGCTTGTATGTTTAACTAGCTGCCGCCCGCGACTCCGTACGCGTGGAATTTACAAAACTTTTCCTCGTTTTTGTAACATTTTTCACTGATGCTTCGCTCCTATTGGTCGCAGCGTGATGTTTTATAGCTTAAAGCCTACCCCTGTAAATGGACTATCCAACATAAAAAGATTTTTTCAAATCGGACCAGTGGTTCCTGAGATTAGCGCGTTTAAACAAACAAACAAACTCTTCTGCTTTATAATATTATTAGTATAGATATTTGTCAAATAAGTTTTTTCAGGATGTCTGTCCGTCTATCCGTGTGTTTGTCTATTTAAACTGTATTTAGATCTACGATCGACTTTGCTTTAACCGTAAAACAATTCTTCTTTTTACCTTATATTAATATGACAAACATGGGCGCAGCAGCATACTTAATTGGTTCTGCATTGCCAAGTTTTTAAAGCCTAATACTGCTCCAAGAAACTTATTCAAATTATTTACGTTGTTTAGGTTTCTATTGAGTACTAATTTTAAGCCTATATCATGCAATTCTTGTGTATAATATTCCGTCAAAATCTACTTTCTAAGGCTACGTACTATAAAATGTACTAACAACGTTTTATAACCAGGTACAAAATTAAGTTAAGTCGTGTTTACAGCTTGTAAAAGATTACAATGGCACTTTCATTATTCGCTAGCACTTGTTACTTAAGTTTCACCTGTAATAACGTGAAAGTAAATGTCTCTTTGTAAGATCACATAAGACTTATAGTGCGTGAAATAGCGCAAAACGTAATTTTTAAGTAACTCGTATGTCTTCAAAAAGAACAAAATTCAATTTAAGAAATATTGAACTCGACATTAAAAAAATCTACTTAGTTTAAAAACTAAATAAAAAAATTGGTCAAGTGCGAGTCGTACTCGCGCACGAAGGGTTCCGTACCATTATCTATGTAACATAAGGCAACGTTATTAGTATAGAGTAAGAAACGGTAAAAAAATCATGTTTGTTGTATGGGAGCCCCCCTTAAATATTTGTTTTATTTTATTTTTAGTATTTGTTGTTATAGCGGCAATAGAAATACATCATCTGTGAAAATTTCAACTGTCTGGCTATCACCGTTCTTGAGATACAGCCTGGTGACAGACGGACGGACGGACGGACGGACGGACGGATGGATGGACGGACGGACGGACGGATGGATGGACGGACGGACAGCGAAGTCTCAGTAATAGGGTCCCGTTTTTACCCTTTGGGTACGGAACCCTAAAAACACGCCTAAATATCCTGAATATTTTTTAAATGATTGCATTGTCATCAATACTCAATTCTATGCTACCTACTTATAAAAAAATGACAGTTTATGTTGTCAGAGACATAAGTTTCTGTTGTCACATGTTGTCACAATCGTAGTAAACACAAGTAAACAATTATGATATTTTTACCTGATTCTATAAACAAAGCGTTTTAATGTGAAATTATCTGATTGTATATGAAAGGCATACGTAGAAACACAATAATCTTGGTGAGTCTACTCATATACAATTAAACTATTACGTGTATAATTAAAAAAACAATTGTGGTCATAGTGATACTTCAACATGCTATTCTAGTAATTCTGATCAAAGTATTGGGATTATTCTTTTAAATTATTGCATTGTCATGGGTCCTTGTTAGGTGTGCAAAATTTCAGATCAATAATTCAAAATTCAAAATCATGCAAAATTTCAGATTCTGCAAGTGGCTGAAAATCGCTTTCAAAGATTCCGTTACACAGATTAATACATTGATAGATACATACCGAACTTATAAAAGCGTGTTAATAAATTAAGTCGTTTAAATAAGTACCGTAGACATAATTCTAAATTAAACAAGCTATTACAGAAACCGACATTGGTACCGATTCTAAGTGCACAAATAAACTTCACTAATAAATGAAAATTGTTAGTGTCAATAACACAATTCGGCAATTTTTTATTAAAAAAATCTGTATATTATAGACTAACAATTTTAATTAAGACGATACCAAAATAGCTTCGTGCATTTTTCTATGTACGAAGTTTTCATTGTTTCTTTAGATTGAATGGCTAGAGCTCTAATTTTTAAGTATATGTTTTTTCAATATATGATCTAGGATCGCATCAACTCAGAAACACGATTGAAAAAAGTTTTCTCGATAGAAAATCTTGGCGAAACAACCTCTCAAAATTTTTATTTTTTTCATTTGTCGGTCTATTATCGCGTATTAACTAATGAAATAACTTTAAAAACATAAGTAACTATTATATATAGAAACACGTAAATCAGAATTAAAATATATTTAGTAGATTTTGAGTAAATAGGAAAAGTATCCCTAATTCTTCATTTTCTGTGCCTACTGGCTGTGTTAATATGTACGTGTCGGCGATGATATACGATAATATTGATGTAGGCCCTTAATAAAAATGTGCACAACGAAATAGCCGATTAATCAAAATAGCCGTTTTCATGTTTTAATTAAGTTAAGTTTAGTTGGCCACGTATAATAGGTACCGATAATTAGAAAGATTTTCCCAATCAATAATGACAAAGAAAATGTAATTACCATCAAGGAACGATAAAAACGTTGGATACCAATACTTGGAAGCCTTATTCGTGACCACCCCCATTGTTTTAAAACCTCTGCACCGACCGAAACATTCTTACAATGGAGTTTACCCCTAACAAAAGGGGAAAATTGTTGCAACACGAATTCTCAACGTTTCTAAGCGTCTAGGGAGCGAAGAACGTGAAAATATTTGACTACTGTGACAAATGATTCAGTCATTTGGTGGAATAAATAAAGGGTCACGTGGAAGGTTTTCCGGAAGTTTTGAAAACTGGTAATTTTATAGATTTTGATGTGCTCTTTCCAAATTTCAACTTTGCCACCTCGTATGTTGCACGTTTGCGCCGCCATATTGAAAAAATGGCGCCCAAATCAGTATTTTGATAATAACTCCTTTCCGACGCATTTTACAGGAAAACATATTTACACAAAATAAAAGTAGAGAGTAGTAGAGTAGAGTAGAGTTTGTGTTTGGACTGTGGGAAATGAGGCTCTGCAATCTCTGCCTAACCCCATGGGAAAAAGGCATGTTGTTATGATGATGATGATAATGATTTTAGTGATAATTTTTATGTTTATTTTAAGAGTAATTTAATTGTTATTTTTAAATGATTTTTAACTGAAATATCGTACTCATTTTTATTGATTTACTAGAAAAATATCAATACCGTCAAATATCCTTTAAATATCACACTATAATATTTTAGTTCCTCCTATATAGGGGAAGACAGACAGACAGGCGATATTCTTATTTATTGATAGGGTATCGTTTGGAAGCGACGCCCTTAAAAGTTTATATCATAGTTGGAACGGAAGTTAATAACGTCAGTGTGATGCTATAGTTACTTATATTGTAGTCATTCAACTGTTTGGGGTTCGAAATCATCGCTTATAGTGGGAAGAAAAGTCATACAAAATTTTGATTTTGGTCTTTGAGTTGAACAGAAAAGCTACCTATGTCATTGAATTTTCCAAACGAAAGAAAGAAAGAACTTTATTGACACCAGTGTAAGTTTACAACATAATAGTATAAGTATTTAATAATTTACAACATGCTACGTAAATTATATACAAATTTAAATATGAATATAAGCTATATAGAAATTTTTACAACAGGTGCCAAAGGGCAGGCAAATCAGCATATAGTTAGATGGCAACACATGACATCCAACGCTGATTTTCAGTTGCAACCCGCTATAGACAAGTGCCGATAATTTTTAAAACAAAAAAAAATTATAGTAGGATGAAACCCATTAGAAAAGGAGGAGAATATTATAAACATGAAAGGATAAATAATTTACGGGCGATCTGAGGTCGAAAGGGGGGGGGGGTTAAGGGTAAAAAATGGTTTTTATCGATTTCCGGCAAAACTAATAGTCCTATGGAAAAAAGTCAAAGGGCAAAGTTGTAGGTAATAAAAAGATCTAAAACTTTTGTATTGACACTTTATTCACATAACCTCAAAATTTATGTGAAAAATTCAAAAACAACAAGACAAGTTACGTAAGTACAAGTTTTTTGTTTTTAATTTTTTTCTTTTACTAAAATGTTTTTTCATTCATGAAATTTGGTGAAAACTTATCTATTTATATCCTTATTACGCTGCAATTTATTTGATTAGAAATGTTTATTTTTTCACCTTATTTTGAATTAATATCGAAAAAGCACCCTAATTTTCAATCGAAAATTCACCTGTCAAAATATCAGCTTTTTTCAAAAAGTGGATTGCTTTCTGTTCGTTGCAATCTCTACCTTCCGATGGTAAAAAAAAAATATGTTACTATACAAAATCTTTTCAGAAAATGCACTAATATATCATTCAATTTTAATCTTAAAGTTATATGTTACGTTAAGCATACTATTTTTTAAAGAAAATATTACTATTTTTATGTTTGAGTTAATTGATTTGTCTCTATTTTTATCTGTATCAATCAAGTCTTTAGTACTTTGAAAAATCTGACTATAATTTGATGACGTCATCGTCATAGATCACATATTAAAATTATTATTCACTTTTTCTCAAGAAAAACCTCTACGATAGCACTGACGGATGCAGTATTGACAAATGGATTCATGAACTTACATATCAACTTAGTTTTTACTTGTTTATGTGCGACTAACACTCACATTTATAAAAACGTACATACACATGAACTCGGTACGGTATACAGCTTGCGCTCAATGTTTTTCCATCGTGTTTTCCCGTTTATTTTCGGGGGTACATTGCAAACGATGTCGTTAGTAAGTCAAAATGGCATGACGCGACGGAATTTGGAACATAAAAATCACATGAGGGCTCGTGTAAGGTTGAGAATCGTGAAAATATTACCTTGTAGCCGGACATAAAGGGATCGCTTTAACGTATATAGAAAAGGTTCTAATAAGAAAGTAAATCAAAAACTGCTGTTTGTGCTTATAGAGGAAAACTCAAGGAAATATCCATCTTCTCAGCGTGTTGTGCTATAATCTAACATAAAAAAGTTTGACAGGCAGAAGTTTTCTATGGGTTTTTATTTTGTTCTAAAAGAAGAAAAATATTTCGATTATGGTATATTTAAGATATATGTAAGGATTCTATCTATGCGGTTCATGGGTGTTTTGAGGCCCGCGAATTGTCTAAAATAGCATCAACTATCAAAATTTTATATATTTCTTACTGTAGTTTTTTTTTCTCTAAACGTAGTATATGAAACCTCTAGAAAGTAAATTCTGACTACGCTCATGATTTATAATTTCTTGTATTATTAGCCTTTATCCTATCTATGGATCTATGTACGGAATTTTTGAAAGTGATTTTCATCATTAGTTGGATTGATTTGAAATTTTACGCATATATTATGGACCAATGATAATCCAATATCTACGATTTATAAGCATGTTATTTGTTTTTTGACCTACGCAAATTATTAATGTAGAACAATTGAAGACTTCCGCAGCGCAAGCAATAATATTTTAAAACTGTTTATTCGTACGTGGCACGTACATGTCGACTAATGGTGTTCAGTAAGTTATAAAACATAAATCAAAGGAAACAAAGTTGGTAACTTGTAACTACTTTGTAATATCATCACTTTGTTCAACAAAACTGTCCGATAGCAGTTTACAGATTGTTATATTCAGTTTGTGGTTCCGTTGAATACTATATTACTTTTTTTATCATCATCATACCGTCATACTTTTTTCCATTAGCGTAGACAGGGACTACAGACTACGAGACGAACTTCACCACGAAATCACAGCAAAACATGAATTAACTAACCGATTTTAAGTTCCATAAACCGTCAGTAAAAAGTGTTAAACACAAAATTTGCAAAGATAAAGTGGTTTTTCTATTTACTCTATCATATAAATTAATACGTGGTTTTAATTCCCTTGTTGTACAAATAATTATGTGATTCATTGTTAATTGTTTCCGCTTATTTATTTACTTTGTGTGATAATTCCGTCTTTGTGAATTCCCTCGGGACACAAATTAATTTTGAAAATCTCACTGCGGGTCTTATCATTTTACTGAGAAATTTACTTCAGTTATCTTGCGTATATGAGGGTATACACTATACACTGCTTTGTATTTTCACAAGATTTTTTTTTTAAAGAGGTTCTTTATTCGATGTATTATTTTTTAAAGCAGGTATCTTACTCGAGATTAATATGTATTACTCCAAAATGTCCAAAACGACTTGTGTAATCCTTATTTTACTATCTATGTATCCAAGCTTATTTCGAGCATATTATTTTTGGACGATAGGAACTTGAAGTAGCTCGAATATTTAGGCACACTTAAAAATATTTGGTTATATTTTTAATATTTTATATGTCGTTTCTTTTTGTACTGAAACAATGTAAAACTTGTAAAAATTTTAAATTAGGAACAATGTTTTTTTATTAAACTGGCAAAGTTCAGACTACGCCTGAGGGTTTAACAGAGTTACGTTAAAATTACAAACGAATGTTTGTGAGTTGAATTTCAAACCAAGGACCTCACCCTAAATAGTACCTTTGGGTAACATGTCTTAACTATTTGTCTGACAGGTCTTTGCAACGATGTCTTAATCATCTGAGGTTAAATTACTGATGTAAAAGAAACACAAAAATGAAACAACAGAAGCAAATTCTAACGAGCCGTTTTGGCATTTCTGCTAATGTTCCTGGTCAAATAATATTACTCGCAAGTAACTGCTACAAGCATTTTCAGAAAACGATAAAAGAAAATTATTAAGTAGATATTTTTTTTGTTTCATTTCCATTCTGAAACCTATATATCTTATATATCTTCACTAATATTTTAAAGCTGAAGTTCTTTTTTTGTTTAAACGCGCTAATGTTAAGATCCACTGGTCCGATATAAAAAAATCTTTCAATTTTGGATAGTATATTTATCTAGGAACGCTATAGGCTATATAACACCACGCTGCGACTAATTGGAGCAAAGCATCAGTACAAAAATGATGTAAAAACGTGGAAAATGTTCTAAATACCAAGCGTACGAAGTCACGGGCAATAGCTAGTAGATACATAAAATATAAGAATGAATATCCGTCATTATTTGAATAAAACACAACACAATTAAAATGAATTATGTAAATGTGACGCACGTCATTTGGTGGAACATGTGGCTCTGATGAAGTTTTGAAGCTGTCTGTATTCAGAAGCGTTGGAACTTTATCTTATGTACCTACGATTTCATGTATATGTAGTAAGTATATGTAGGTATTATGTAGTAAATATATGTAATTTCGGAAACGCTGGTAAGGTTATCCAGATGTTATGTTATTTTGATGCAAAGTCTAAAAATTGTTTTGGGGGTCACCAAAGACTTAGAACTTAATGCTTTTCTTAATATGTACTCGTAGTTAGATCAAATCATTCAATCAATATGAATGGATACACTCACATTCTTTGCTATAAAAACAGATGCAATACACTATACCTACCTAGTTAAGTATTGCTTATAAATAGTTACCAATTACTATACATTTTAAAATTTTGAATTTGAAATTGAATAATCTTATATATATAAAATTCACGTCTCACAGTGTTAGTTACCATACTCCTCCGAAACGGCTAGACCGATTTTTATGAAATTTGACATGCATATTCAGTAGGTCTGAGAATCGGCCAACATCAATTTTTCAAATTTTTTTTTTTAGTATGGCTAAACAACGTTTGCCGGGACAGCTAGTATTACATATAATTACATGGAATTAGGGGTACCGAATCCTAAGCATTAAAAAAAATAGCAAAATTAATTTTTATTCTGATAAATAGCAATATATTTTATTCAAGTTTACTACGTAAAAAAAAACTGTTTATGACTTTCAAATTTAATTGGGAGCTAAATTACGACTAGGTTAATGCCTTGCCCTTAACCTCTATAAATTTTAAAGCCTTTAAAGCCTAACCCTATAATTCTAAAGCCCTTAAGTCTTAACCTTCATAATAAATACACTAGAAAATAAAATTCGATCATATTTTACTCAAAGGACCCTAAAACCAGTCAAAAAGTTCCGTGACACATGAGCAGTGAATAAATATTATCACGTCATTATCGACTCGAATCCTAGAAAAAAAATATTCAGAAGTCGTCCATCTAGCTCATTCATCATGTATGAACGTGGTTTGAATGGCTTATTCAAATGGAGTAACGCTCCGCAACTTCGGTAGATTCAGTGGAACTTGATTTTAAGAGTGACTCGATAGTTTATCAGAAGAGGATAACATAGTGACTATTTTAAGAATGAAATAAAAGAGAAATGTTTTAGATGTTTTCAAACCCCTAGGCTGTCTAGACTTGCTAATTTTCTTTGTTGCTTAAATAGAATCCATTAAATTGTTAGAATTTTTAAATTTGTTTAGAGACCTGTTCAGCTAGCTACTGTCAATAAGTACCGTTGCATAAGGAATTAAAGGAATATCCTTACTAATTTATAAATGCGAAAATTGAGTTGATGACACTATGGAAATTTTGACGAGCTTAAGTGTTAATGTGTCGAACGAAACAATAGTGCGATTTAAAAAAACGGTACAACGCCATCTATCGATTGTCATGGTAAACTTCTGTTTGTTAAGGCACATATTATTTTATATTAAGGCAATAATATAATAAGGCATTAATATAATAAGTTAAGGTCTAAATTTCACGCGTACGAAGTCGCGGGCAACAGCTAGTTGTACATAAATAACATCCTCTGTGAAAAATCGAAACCTTGAAAATAAACGCTGCCAACACGCCCGGTCAGCTCGGTGCAGCAGACTATTATAATTCCTACCAAAGTGGGGAGGCCTGCAATAGTGAGACGTCAATGGGCTGGAGAGAAAGAGTTGCTTAAGTACATAATATGGTAAGTTTCAGATATTAGACGGTTATAATGGCAACAGGTATGTTGGATAAATCACGGATTGATTGAGTATCAATATAAAACTACAAACATTAATCATAATAATATAATTTAGGTTATTGGGTTATCAAAATGTTGTTAGAAAAATACGCGACAGTAAAAAAGTATTGTCTTATTGAATATTTTCAGCATACAATGAAATTCCGTTCTATTTTATGGCAGTCGTATTTTCTATAAGAGTGGGTAGTAAAAGATCCAGATTGCATCAAAAACCCATTCCGTGTTCGGCAACAGTCGGCCATGTTCGGTAAAGTTCGGCAGTGACGATAAAACACGAGCTCTCCATTTATGAGCACTCCAAAGGGACGTCTATTTCATATTTTATCAATGAGTTGTTTGTTGGGAAATTTTATTGTGAAAATTGTTTTCTGTTTTGTTTTGTGAAATATCGTTTTAAGGCAATTTATAACTCGTTAGCGCTCAGTTTTTAATTAATACGAAATATTTTATTGTATTTTTATGTTTATTTCGGTCTATGGTGGAATGCATGCCCTTCGAAATGGCAATACAAAAAGCTGAACGAAACTAGGGTTCTATAAAGTGACCAATTAATTAGATGCAAGTATAAAGTTAAAGAGGTGTCGTCCCACTGCGCTTCTATTTCTCTTTGGCCTCTAAAAAACATCTAATTTTACTAAGCTCCATAGACATAGTTATACCAAAGACCTAGGTATATCCCTAAAGATATTATTGTTTGAAGTGATATCTTGTTATGGTATTGTAAACCTCTTCGTTACGTAACGCGTTAGTATTCTTTTGGCAATATTAAATAGTCCAAATTAGTTTAGTTTTATGACTAAATCTGTCGGACAACTTCTCACAAATTTTTGTGCATGAATCGGTAGAATTTAACTAAATCATTCCATAATTACTGATTTCTGATTGATATACTGCTTCAACTTTTGACTGTGGTATACAAACAGTTCACTTATAAACACAATGCACGTTTGTTCCGAACAATAAACCGACTTGTAATATTGAAATCAATACATACCTTATGAATAATCACATACATATCATATTATTACGCCTACTGATTTCTAAACGGGAAGGCAGATATGATAAGACCATTAGAATATACGGCTCAGCACCCAATTTTCCCTAGGGGATGCTGTAAGAGCCAGCTAAAGGATGTTATGAAATAATGTCCTTTATAAGACACGGACGGAGATCCGTAGGAGAAAGGGAGTATCCGACATAGCCCGAAGGGTTAGCTCGTTGAAGTGGCAATGGGCAGGCCACATCACTCGTAGGATTAATGATCGTTGGGGAAGAAAGGTTCTAGAGTAGCGGTCACGGACCGGACACGCCGTAGGACGGTCCTCGTCAAAGTGGAGCGACGATATCGTTAAGGTCGCGGGGTTCCATTGGAAGCAAGCGCCACAAGACCGCGCGGCGTGGCTTTCTATGGGGGAGGCTTATGTCCAACAGTAGTCGGAGAGAGGCTGGTGGTAGGGTAAGAAACGGAAATTTGATACTGTACCCTGTGCCAAAACGTCTGGTCATTGCGGCATAGTAGATTAAGAAATCTTGTCGATGTGGAAAAGGCTCGTGCCCAACGGTGGGACGGTAATGAAGCTAGACAGATGAAGATTTAATATCCGTGAATATTTATTTCCCAATTTCTATGTAAACAAGGCATTACAAATTCTTTACAGATTAATATTGTAGCAGGTAAAGTGTAGCGTCAGTGACATATCGTTTTGTACTAATGGATGTTTCATTTTACGCTAATGGCTGTTTAGACGCGTAACATATTATAAATGTACATGATTTTCTACATTATACTTGCTCTTTTTTAAGTTATTTTATTATTTGTGAGGTAAAATGACTCGGGCAATTTTTTGTTCTTATGGTTCCGTACGTAAATTGACAGACAGACACGCGAAGTGATTCGAAAAGGGATTATTTTTAGCAAAGAACCCTAAAAAATGCGGGTAGTAATAGTATCATCCGTCTGTTTTTTCAACAAAACTTTAAGGTCTAAATTTTAATAATCTATTTTACGAGACATTATTATTAAATTTTCACCAATGCTTCGTTCCTATTTGTAGTAGCGTGATGTTATATAGCCTTCCTTGAGAAATGTACTATCCAACACTGAAAGAATTTCTGAAATTAAACCAGTAGTTCCTGAGGTTAGTGCGTTCAAACAAACAAATTCTTTATCTTTATAATAGAAAGTATAGATGTTAAAACTAAAATATAATTATGTACTTGAAAATTCCAGAAAAACATTGTTCCTTTAGTAAAACATCAAAGTTTTCTCTATTAAATAGTTGGAAAACTACCGTCAAAATTCGTTAAACGGTTTTGGCTGACAGTAATACCATTAGGGTTAGTATGGGGAGGACGTTCACTATTTTACGATGTTTGAAATGTAGAGGATGCTTCTTGATAGCATCGTAAAAAACAACTATCGAATATAGAATTGATTATGTCCAGTTTTAACTTAGATAATATTACTATGACGTTTTGGGAATATAAAGATACTGGCTTGGCCTGCGGTTTTACTCGCGGTAAACGGGCCTACATCAATATTATCGTATATCATCGCCGACACGTACATATTAACACAGCCAGTAGGCACAGAAAATGAAGAATTAGGGATACTTTTCCTATTTACTCAAAATCTACTAAATATATTTTAATTCTGATTTACGTGTTTCTATATATAATAGTTACTTATGTTTTTAAAGTTATTTCATTAGTTAATACGCGATAATAGACCGACAAATGAAAAAAATAAAAATTTTGAGAGGTTGTTTCGCCAAGATTTTCTATCGAGAAAACTTTTTTCAATCGTGTTTCTGAGTTGATGCGATCCTAGATCATATATTGAAAAAACATATACTTAAAAATTAGAGCTCTAGCCATTCAATCTAAAGAAACAATGAAAACTTCGTACATAAAAAAATGCACGAAGCTATTTTGGTATCGTCTTAAACAAAAATTATAGTCGTTTAGCGTGAAGGAGAAACGCACCACAGTTTGTTTTTTGATTATCCGACGGGAACCTTGCATTTTTTCGGGATAAAAAGTAGCCTATATGTTAATCATATAAGCATCACATAAGCTACATTATTGTAAAGTTTCATTAAAATCCTTTTAGTAGTAGAAAGAGTAACAAAAATTTAAACATCCACATTTAAAATATTATTAGGATTACAGAAAGGAATAGGCAACGAAACTAAAACGTTAGATAGACTGACAGATAGACAGACAGACGCCTTTAAGAGTTTCCTTCTTTGCATGAAACCCTAAACATACTCGTATGGGTAGGTAAACCTTACCTACTTTTTCCCCACTATTACTCTTTATCAGAATATGCTCTAGAATTCTGTTAGAATTAACGGATATATAACATACCACACCTTAAAATATCGGCTAAAATAACTTGGCACTATTAAAATTATCCTAATGATGTGAATAAGAACACTTTCAACATAAAAACTGGGAAACTATATAAAGTTAATAGGGCGTATTCAAAAATTGGTAGGTATTGAAAGACAGAACGATTTCATTCGCTTCAATCCGACTAATCGAGTGGAAATAGTTTATGGCAGACATTTGGTACGTTAACCTCGTTCGATAACAAGGATTGTGGCTCAGTGTTGCCAATTTACGTTTAGTTCTACCAAATTAAATTATTAAGTATTGATTCCTTTATTATCTGCTCTGTGGTATTGAATTCTATACTGAATTTCATTTATTGGTTGTTTATTCAAAAAAAGAACGCTTATCGACCATTTACGATGGCAAGGCATTTTGGAGAATACCAAATAATAACAGATGCCACTGGTTTTCCGTATTTTTTTATTTGAAATATCTGACAGCGTGGTCTGTATTTTAATTTACAGTATTTTAATTAATCTGTATTATTATGTTTATAATTTTATATTTGCATTCTATGGACAAACACAAGCAAATGCCACAAAGTTACAAAATTTATAATTTCACAAATAAACTGTATGACTGTAGTATCATTAAAAAGCTCAAAATGGTTGTTAGAAATTATAACAGGCTGTCACACTTCACTAGATTGAGTGACAAAAGACATGGGTCGTCTCTTGGGAGATACAAGCTGAAAAGTAAAGGAATACTGGTCTTGTCCTGAATAATCTCTTAGTTACCTTTTACTGGGCCCTCGAGGACTCCGCACAACTCTGTAACGCTATTGTTGACAGGAAAAATTTCATATAGAAAGATTTTAATATAAATATATGGATGAATCGTTGAATACCGTACTAGAGTACTACTAGAGTGAAAAAAAAGTGTTAGTAGAATACAGAGATTAGATATTCTTTATGCAATTAGTTATAGAGCATAGCATAGCTTGATTTAATATTTTACAATAACCTAATGTTTTTATTAAGCTATTGCATAGCTTCTATCGCGGGCCTTGAGCGTGGAGACCAAATCCACAAAATTCGAAATTTAAATTTCGTAGGTAACGGAAATAGCGCAAAAAACCTTACACATCGGCGTTACTGCGCATGCGTAATCCCCTCTTCGCCCCGCAATTTATTTCATCCTGTTGATACCAAGGGTAAACGCCTTCCTCAAATTAAACAACGTAATAAAAATAAGGATTTTGAATCGACAACATATATCCTAAATGTTCAGATAACAGCGTATTTTAGATTTTAATAATGTAAAATAATGTCAAAACTAAAATTGTATACCAACAGATTGACATTTGACATTTAATTTAAAACAGATTGACATTTGATTGACAATCGCTATTTTATCATAATTACCATAAACAGTAGACAGATGTAAGCATCAGTAAATAAGGATTATATATAATCTTATTTTAGTTTACGGTATGTAGATTCTTGCATAAATAAAATAAATAAATAATTAAAAATAAATAAGTTGATAAAAAAATGCTATGCAATAGCTTTACCGCGGCAGTTTCCGAGTGCCACACGTCTTTTTATATTACAGGGGAATTTACTTAGTCCTCCTTACTTATTTTTTTACAAATATAAAGCTAAAGAGCTTGTTTGATGAACACGCTAATCTCAGAAACCACTGTTCTGATTAGAAAAATTCTTTCAGTATTTGATAGTACATTTACCGAGGAAGACTATATAACATCACATTGCGACTAATAGGACCGAAGCATTAGTGAAAATTGTTGCAAAAACGGGTAATATTTTCTAAATTGTACATACGATGTCGCAGGCAACACCTAGTGATTCTTTAGTCAAATAGTTAAAACAAACTGTCTATTAACTACAAATAAAAGATTCTTCCTTATTTATTTTAATGAATAGTTTATAATAATAGACCAGTGCCGATAATTTTTAAAACAAAAAAAAATTTAGTAGAATGAAACCCATTAGAAAAGGATATTATAGAAATGAAAGGAAAACTAATTTACGGGCGATCTGAGGTCGGGAAGGGTATGGGGGGAAATCTCAGGGTAAAAATTGGTTTTTCTGGATTTTTTTTTTTTTTTTTATGGCAAGGGTTAGGCAAATGACTACACTCCACCTGATGTTAAGTGAAGTGCAATCCAAATGTGAGGACGGCTAGTACGGTGTGAAAGCACTAGCCACCCTCACCTTGTCGGCCCGCAAGGTGCCTCTTCACGCCTCGCTTGAAAGACCCCATGTTATAAGAAGAAGGGAACACGTGCGCAGGAAGCGAATTCCATTTTTGGGAAGTTCTGCAAATAAAGGATTCGCTGAATTTCTTTGTCCGACAAGAAATGGTGGCCACAGTAAATTGATGGCATCTTAAGCCAGCGCGCGTGGTACGATTAAGAAAGGGAGAAGCAGGGATTAGACAGAAAAGTTCTTCAGAGCACTCGCCATGGAAAATTTTATAGAAGGCGCTAAGAGACGCAATATCACGACGCATCTGTAGAGGTTCAAGGCTATTAGAGACCTCAGCGTCGCCGATAGTACGAATCGCGCGTCGCTGTAATCTGTCCAACGCATCGAGCAAGTACTGTGCAGAACCATCCCATAGGTGCGAGCAGTATTCAACACAGGAGCGTACCTGTGTTTTATAAAGTAGGCAAAGTTGTTGAGGTGTGAAAAACCGTCGCACCTTGTTCAGGATTCCGAGTTTTCGAGAAGCTGTTTTTATTAGGGACTCGATGTGGTTTTTCGGATTAAGATCACTGCGAATCTCCATACCCAACATGAGGATACTATCCTGCAGTGTCAGAGGAATGCCCTGAAGACACGGCAGAGAGGAAAAGGGCGACTTTTTTGATGAAAATGCACACAGCTGAGTTTTCTTGGCATTGAACTCAACCAGATTGTCCGTACCCCATTGAGATATAAGGTCTAAAACCTGATTGAGTTCAATTACAAGGTTCTCACGTTTCTGTGCAATTTGCAACTGCCCATCAGCAGCATGCCCATGATAGCCAGCGTGCACTGTGCTGTCGTCTGCATAGCAATGAATACTTCCAAGTGGAAGCATGTCATTGATATGCAGAAGAAAGAGAGTAGGTGATAACACGGAACCCTGAGGTACCCCGGCGTTCACGGTGTGGCACTGCGAAGCGCATCCCTCCGAAAGGACACGGATTTTTCGTTCGTGCAGAAAACTGGATTTCCGGCAAAACTAATAGTCCTATGGAAAAAAGTCAAAAGGCAAAGTTGTAGGTAATAAAAAGATCTAAAACTTTTGTATTCAAACTTTATTTACATAACCTCAAAATTTATGTGAAAAATTAAAAAACCAAGTTTTATAATATTCTCCAGTCTCCTCCTTTTCTAATGGGTTTCATCCTACTATATGTTTTTTTTAATTTTTTATTATTTTTAAAGCTATCTGCAGTATCTGCACTAGTCTATAAAGAAGGATGAATATATTATTTCCGTTCCGTATCCGTTTTCTATTTATTTAATTCTAGCTAATGCTCGCGACTGCTACGCGCGGAATTTATGACATTTTCCCCGTTTTCGCAACATTTTTCACTGATGCTTCGCTCCGATTGGTCGCAGCGTGATATTATAGCCTATAGCATTCCTTGGTATAAGTACTATCTAACACTAAAATAATTTTTCTACTAGACTAGATTTATCCAGTAGTTTCGGTTCCTATTGTCATATATATTTAATATATTATTTCCTTTGTTTTAGTGACAAGAATTTCAAGTAGTCAAAATAATATTCGTCATGTAACAAAACCAAAATATTTACATTAACAAAATATGTGACCAAAATTACGTTCAATTGTTACCCAAAAGGGTGTTGGGCTCATGTAACAATAACTTAACAATAAAACAATACAATAGCCATGTTATTTGTGTGACCTTCATTACTTTATGACGTCATTTTGTTATGGCGGCCATGTTGAAAACGTTCATTTTGATTTATTCAAATATTTAACGTTTGCATTATCGAATATGGCTTGTTTCATTTTAAAGTAATGTTTTTCAAACGATTTATTTATAACACGCTTTATCTTGTAGGTAAATTAATAAATCTTTGGTATAAGTATCCAATACATAGTACCTTTGGAAGAATGAGATGAATTTGATGAATGAGTGAATGAGATGAAGTTTACTTTTCTCAAAACCTCAAAATCAGAAATGTTACGACTGATTTTTAGAATTAGTGAACCCCAAAGCAAATGTTAGGATTTTTCATTATTTCGTATTATTTACCATCACCACTTAAGTTTTTTTTTGGCAACACTTAAGTTATCAGTTACGCAAAATTTAGAATTTAACTTATGCAATACAACACATTTTTTTTACTGTGACAACCCTACAGCGAGATCGTCGTCATCGATTAAACTTATCTTGGAATCGATAAATAAATCTTAAATACTTGCATGTACATTCAACCTCACGTCTCAATTACATGTACAACGAATACTTATTTATAACTTCTTAAAATAACAGCTACAATGCAACATAAATGATTAAGCATTCGACCATGTCTGTTGAATTTATTAGTTCTAAATGCGTCTGCAACTGGCGGAATCTCTAAGTGCTTTCTGCGTTTTCTTTGTATGTATATACCTGCAAATAGAGATTTGAATTTGGAACCCTCGGCAATAAATTGTTATTTTTTTACACCGGCCGGCACATGCATAACCTTAGGGAGCCTTCGTTTTTTTTAAAGTACGTATAATATGTATTAATTTCTAATGATGTTATAATGTAATTTATTAAGTTAAAAAAGTATGTAATCTCAAAACGCTTCACGATTTTGTTAGTCTATGGAATACGATTTAGCCGAGCTATGTTTACGTGTCTTCAAAATTGAACAGGTATCCACAAATCTGTGGTTTTACTCTGTTTTTTAAAGCTAGTCAGTAGTTTTTATCGGTAACATGTAACAAAGATACACTTCCCCAAAAATTTAATTTTTATATTCCATCCCCTTCATTAAATGCAAAATAATGCGCGTTTTAATTACCCATTTAATATGTCAAACAAAATTAGCTTAGTGCAAATGCGTTTGTCTTGTACTAAATTAAAACCTTCATAAAACTTCCTAAACTAAGGGTAGATTCACCCTCACTTTCAAACTACAGCTCATAAATACTGTTTGAAATGCTTTCGTATGTCTGTGGTAGTTCATTGGTTTCTTAGATTAGATAGTTATTTGTCTTTTAAGTCGACAGTAATTCGTTGAATTCAAAGTCAATATTTCTTTGTATTCAAAGTCAATGCGGTTACGATCAAAAGATATTGGGCTAAATAGCATAGATTCTGTGCGCGCGATATTGTTCACAGAGGAGCCTAGTCATATGCTTTAAATAACCAGTTATACTGAAAGCTTTTATTTAGAAAAATGTCCTTAAAGAAATGTTTTAAACTGTTGAATATACTTCTGATTAAATATAAGCATCAGCAGTGGACTTATTCTAATTCTAATCTAGCACGGATTATCGTCACTTCAATGTTTTTTAGAGAAACACAAATTTTGTTATTTAGTTAGAAACACCTTATTATTATCCCTAAACCTGGTCTTTATTTACAGTAAATCTTTACTACAATAAACCAACACAAAGCTATTAGCACTAAACATTCGAAATGAATCAAAATGTAGTCAACAATGTTGTAAACACGCTTATCTTGCCTAAATTGCCAATCAAATGTGATTCATTCAACCATTCACTCACTCGTTCACTGAAAATGGCGTCAAATGTTAACAAACGACTCACGCACGATCGTGACGCCATTTTTATAATGACGCTCATTGACATACTCTTGTTGTCACTTCAATTTCCAAATTCAAATGCTATCCAGTAATAACAAAAAATATGTATGCATTAAAATTTTTATGTTCTTTTTTAACATTTTATGTCTTGTAATCCGTGTTGTTTAGTGCACCGATATTTACACGGCACGTTCCCATTTTAGGTGGTTCCGATTACCCGTCACGTTTCACTCTTTTTCAGCACTGCCACGATTTTTTGAGACCACTTTAATCTAAAGTTAAGTTTTAATTCAATAATTTTGTCAAGAAAAATAAGCGATTATTGCATCTAAAAAATTTTCTCTGTCACTCTTTAGTAACTTTGTCGGCAGATTCTGTATCAAGCTATTCTTTCTTTAAATATCTAATGTAAATAAACCTGTGGCCATAGTTAGCTAGTACTTATTAACTATTAATTTATTATAAGTTTGTCTGTTATCTAAAGTATTTCCTGTCACTTTGACCTTATATTCGAACAGACAGACAGATAACAATGTCTGCACTTCCATTTTAATATTATATCAGTAAGCTAATTTACTAGGTAGTGCTATCTACATCAGTATTATAAATAGGAAAGATTTGATTGTTTGTTTGAATAGAACAGGCTCGAAACCTATGGAAGAAATGAATTTTTTTCTCGCACTATGCACGGTAAAATTTTTGATTTGTGTTAGAAATATTTAACACATAAAAAAAAATAACCCTTACTAACCGTGCAAAGTCAAGGCAGATAAAGTTATGGATAAGATCTCAAAGAGCTAAAATCCCTTGTATATATTTAAATTGGTACTTTTATCTTACATATTTGATCCATTTACTGTATTCACTTTAAGCAACATAAAAGCTAAAAAGTTTGGTCTAGACTTCACGTCACTTATGTCATTTTCTTCTGAAATCCCTTTTGGCCTGAGTCTATATAGGAAAACTCCGTAGATAAACGTGATCTTCGCAAATTAGTAATTAAAAGCTCCTTTTAAATCAAAGACTAATTTGATAGGCTTCTTTTTCTCATCCGTTAACATCCTACTTTTGGGCACAGGCCTCTTCCACATTGGGACGATATTTGGTCCACTATAGCTGATCAGATGTATTGGCATGGGCTTTAGTTTAAAGTATTCCTTTTCTAATAGATGAAGGAAGGAAATGATGACATTTGTACCTATTCTTCATCCGTCACCGCACATAGGTAGGTTTACCAAAGATTTAATTATCAAAAAAATATGGGTGTTGGAAAGTATCATCAATTCACAAAACCCAAGCACCAATACTCCCTATCTTACTCTATTTTAAAATCAAATAGCGTCACAACTCAAAATGTCACCTTTCAAATAAGACTAATAAATAAGACTAAACACACAAGTACAGTAGATAAATAATATAAGCGGTATGGAAACTTGGAATGTACGATTTAAAGCGATAGAAACATTGTACTAAATGACTAACACAGACACTGCCAGAAATCTAGACAGTTTTATTTGTTGTAGCCTGGCAAGTAGTATAGTCATGCGAATAATGTCTCATTTTCATAGCCCTTCTACAATATTTTACGCTCCTTTTCTATTTTTGTTTATCCTTAATCGACGCTTTAAAGACAGCCAAATCGTTTAGATTTAGCTTCTTGCTTGTTTTGACCTTGCTTACTTTTGTATTAGGCTAGCGTTTCCTAATGAAATGTGGGGTGGAGATAGATAATATCTTATTTATAAACATAATTTCTATAAGCATCCTTGGTTGTTATGGTTATTAAAAACGGCTCTTAGTAAATAATAAATCACTTGACAGTAACAAATCCTAATAAAAGACTATTTTTATTAACTTGAAGATTTGGAACTATGCAAAAATCTTCCATCTTTTCTTCCGGGGACAAACGTAACGCTATTTGATGAAGGTATTTCTTTAATACAGTGTACATTCCTTACTGCTAATCTATATACTGTGACACATGCGACTGTTGCAAGTACACTTCGCGTTATTTTCATCTTTCACTCCCTAAGGTGCTGTAAAGTACTCAGTGAGGCGAAACTATGATGTATTGTGGTTTTTATGGGTATTCCCATAAGTGGTACTATTGTAGTATTTCCACAATACACTATCACTATATTTTGTAATGGCTACTGAATTTGTTCTGTATGTTGAATTACTTAAACATCGTTTTACGAAATATTACGCCGATCTTTTTAAGTTAATACATCGGGCATATCAACAATTTCTAGTTCATGTCCAAACACCTGCTACTTAACTTCTGAACTCAAGAAGGTCCCACTACTGGGATTGGATCTCTTTCACTTCTGGATTGTATTTGGACGATTATACAATGCTAACCATAAGTTTTGTTACTGAGTCTAGTTTGGGATATATTGTCTCTTCTAAATGTTTCTGGTACTTACAGATTTTTTTTAAAACTGACATGTGGATGCTGACTAGGAATTGAAAAGAATTGAATGTTTTTCTAACTCAGCGTTACTACCACTTAGACTTAGATGGGAACTTTTGTGTTAGTAGTATGTTAATATTAAAAAATAAAATGACTAATTATTGCTTAATATTTAAACACCTACACTAATACTCTATGCATAGCTGTATATTCATAAATGTGACTTGTTTAATAAAATAGTAATCGCATATCCGTTCATAACATAACCCCTAGCGGCAATCAGGGTGGACTTATACAACTAAAGTTATTAAAACAAGGAAATTGTTTACACGATGTAAGGCGAATTGCCTATTTATTGCCCGTACATTATATTGCGTCACACGACCGTTGGAAATATCTAATCTGGTGCATATCCACCTCCTCTATAAGTGTACCGGCAAGAATTGCAGTCAATAAATTTAAAGATTGGTCTGATATATAATCTGAAGCGATTAACTGCCATTTTCATTAACCAATCTACGATTACGGGTAGACTGTAATCCTCGTATATCAGTTAGATATTTCCATCTCCTGTCAAATTTTCAATAGCCGTAGAAGAAATTTAGATTATTCTGACTTTGACAGCAAGAATCGAGGTTAGATAAAATATTGAAAATGGCGGCAAGACAACTTCATGGACATTTTTAAGAATGGGGCATGGGCGAGAAATAACAAAATATGACATATGGTGGCAAAGATATAGGTAGTTAATTTTTGTGGCGTTTCAAAATGTAAAATAATTAAATGGGCTCTCTACTTTTTAACAATGGGAGGGTGTTATTATTTAGGACAATGCGTTGGTACAGGCTTCGAAGTGCTAATACTTCTAGAATCCTATACGACTATTAGATTGTAAGGAATGATGATGGTGTAACTATTTGAAACGCCTTTTGATTTTTTCTCATTTCTGTACATATAGTTCAAGCCTTAGGCAAGACTTTGCTCATTCATTACTCATTCTTGTAGTAATAACAAACAAAAACGCTACATCCCTTATCTTAAATACTCCGGTAATTCATACTAGTAAGTTTCGCTGCGCATACGCTCTGGCTATGCTGTAATTGGTTGGTCTGAGCCTTTGATCTCACCGCGCACGAATTAGCACTCCCGATTCGAAATCCGAACGATCGCGTTTCCGTTTCCGACAACTTTTTGTTTTTAAATATACTGTGACTGTTTTTCTCGGTAACTTTAATGTGTAATGATGCTTTTTATTTAAAAAATGTGTTTTGTTCGTTAAAATTTTAGTTGTAAAACAAAAAAATTAACAGCTTGAAATTTAACAAGGCGTATTATTACTCGTAGTTAGTATTGTTTTCAATGTTTTACAATATAGGGCGTGGCAATAATATCATGGAGCTTTTTAACACATCTTTTATGTAATAATTTCAAACACTTGCGCGACTCATTCGTTTAAATAAAACTACGTTTTACGGATTTATACGGATTTACAAATTTAAACAAATGTACGCGTCTAAATCCGTAAAACGTAGTTTTATTTAAACATCTTTTATGTGTCAAGAATCGATATCAATTTATGCTTTCACTTTACTTCATGAGCAACTAAATTGCCTTTCTATAAAAAATATAACATGTAAAAGTCTATATTTATTTTTCCTTTTGGTTACCAACGATACTGCATGTCAATCACCATAGTTCCGTTAGGCTGTCAACAACACACCCTCGCGCAAGTCACTGTGAATTAAGAAAAAACATGATACACAAAATGTCTGATCAAAAATTAACTTAAATGGAACGCGCCTTTATTTTTATAGGTCTGTGTACGAAGTATACTTATAGATTGAATAGCAAATACATACATATATTTTAACTTGCATTTTGATGCAGAGATTTACAAAAACTGAATAGGTACTTCATGAATTACGAAATAAAAATTATTTAAAATTGTTCTATAGAATATTGTTCTTAAGTTACCATCATCTATGGAATCATCTTTCTGCTCATTTGACCATAAGTATAAGTTTGTGAGTATTTGATAATATGCTCTTAGGTAATATACTTATTTTGTTTAAAGTCTAATATAAAATAGGAGTACCTAACCACAGATAAATATACTAGATATTGTGTCCTTGGCTACGGCTATTGGCTTGAAGCCACTTTAAAATGTTATAAGTTTTACTCCTCTTATTACCAAACACACTAGAAAATCAAATATTGGTTGGAAATGTTAGAATGTTGAGACCCCATCAAAAACACCCCACAAACAAAATCAAAACGATATGATCGCACCCAGATTTACATTTACACTCTATTTTTTTAAAAGTTCCCTCCTTCCTCCAGCTGTCAGTGAGAAATGGCGGGTAATGTCTGATTGACGTTTTCAGAAAGATGGCGGACATTGCCACGGGGCAGTTAGAAATCGCGCGTCATTCGCGGTTACACTTTGATCGTTATAATTTTCGTTTATATTTATTTTTTATGTTGCTATATCTAACTGCGTTTGCTAAAGTAATTGAGTTAATATATCAGTTAAAGTCGGAATTAAAAACTGTTATACTAACAGCTAAGCAGCTTATGGTCGTCTATTGATTACACTGATACCCCAGGTGGTGGGTTGACGTCTAAAATTGAGGACAACTTTAGCCTGGCTAAATCGTACTTCATATAATAATGACGTTTACACATAGGTATCAATATGTGTCTATATTACATGTTCTCGCTCACCTAGATATGTAAGTGTGTTCAAGCCGGCTGTGGGATATAATAATATGTGATATATCTATAACTGATTAGTTTTACGTTCCTTTTTATTGTAAAATATTTTATATTGCTTTTGCAAAATTTTTCCGACCAGTATTTCGCTATTATTTACCATAAGTGCTCCGTGGAAGACAAATGGCCACCTTTTATTGACGTCAAAATATTTGGTGCTCGCGATTTATGTGCAAAGATATAATATATTTAAAAAAATGATTTTTTAAGGTTTTTTTAATTCTTTTTACAGTAATTCCGTAGTTTAATGATTACTCTTAAATTGAAATTTAATCATAAAATACAGGTATTTAACCATTTAAAGAGATCAATTCCGTTACTTCTATACGTAAAAGGCACAATACCACGCTTTGTATGCCAATAGTCAAAGCTAAAATTTGAATTGAAACCAGACCGTTGTGAATAGTTAGAAATCTTATATTATTATCAAACAAATCTATTTCCTATTCTATTCATGTTAAAATTTATGCTTTGGTAACCAATAAATTGTAATTGAAGTATTTGTACTGATTTATACGCTGATTTTAGTTTTCTTCTTAAGGTATTGATCAGACATATTTTTATTGCTATTAGATACAGCTAAAGTCACACTTACTCATGATCATCATCATAACATCACGCCTTTTTCCCATGGGGGTAGGCAGAGGCTATAGAGCGCCATCTGCTACGATCCAAACATACTTCCTTGGCTTCATTCACACTCATACATATTATATATTTAAAAAAAATGACATTATTATATTATAAAAAAAAAATATGTGCTTACAAAAGACTTAGGTTCCAATTTTGGATGGCATAACATGTTATTCTTTATTGTACAGTGTACACAGAAAATACATACCGAGTGGGTACTTTAAAATAAAAAGTATGTACGTAGGCGAGCTTAATTCAAATATGAATTTTCTTGCAGCAAACCTTGTTGATATTGTGATTTGAGGAAGAGGGGTAACATCGTAGTACACATACTTTGTAAGACTACGAGAGATTTGTAGTTATATTGTTTAGTAGAATCCGTATCCTCGAAGGAGCATGGTGCTGGTGGCAATAATGGTTATATACCCATACAATATAATGCTTATATAGGTAAATAAGCCTTGTAATGGATATGTATATGGTAATATTAATAAACTTATGTAAATAAATGAAACGGTCTATGACAATAGATATCAATTTTCCGCGGCGTTTCATTTTTCACAACCCGCGGCATGTTAAAAACTGTTTGTCTCCCCTGTTTGTGGCATCGCTTATGATTTATATTGTCGAACCGCCGTTTGACACCCCTGACAGTGACGGACTGGAGAGCGAAACTTGGTTGTGATGCAATTTGTTACGTTTCTTTTACATTTACTTTTCTGGCCCTATTATTTTAAATCGACCAAGATTTTAATATCCGAACAACGATTTATGACATAAAAATCTTAAAACGCAACTTGGTTTCAACGAGTATCGTCACGGAATCCATCCTTGTGTTTTGTATGCCACATAATACAATAAGCACGTAAAGAACTTAAGAGTTTTAGGCAGTGTCCAATTTTACATGGATTTTTTTTTATTTCAACCAGTCCTATGGAACTTAAACTTAGTTTTTAAATCTATACTACTGCTATAATGTTTGTACTGCGTCTGGGTGTTTCTATGTATTATAAGTATGTATTTACAAAAGAAAAGTAGTTTATGTAGTCTATCCGTATTCTGGTACCCATAACACAACCATATCAGCTTAGCTTGAGACCAGAGGACGTTGTGTGAAATGTCCATATATTATATATTTATTTTTTTGAATTGAAGTCTTAATTTTATATATTTTTGTTTCAGGTAAGGTATAGTCGTAACTGAAAGGAAAAATAATTTAGTCTGAAAGATAAGTACAATAATAGACTACAATCATCATACCGTCACGCCTCTTTCACGTGGAGGTAGACAGAGGCTACTGAGCGTTGTCTGCTACATATAGGTAAATTACTAGCCGTTGCCTGCGATTTCGTACGCGTGGAATTTAAAATATTTTACCCATTTTTGCAACATTTTTCACTATGCTTCGCTCCTATTAGTCGGAGCGTGATGTTGTATAGCCTATAGCCTTCCTTGATAAATTTACTATCCAACACTGAAAGAATTTTTCAAATAGGACTAGTACTTCCAGAGATTAGCGCGTTCAAACAAACAAATAATATTAGTATAGAGAACACGTAAAGGGTAACTATTTGTTAGTGCTCAAACACGTTAACTCGCGGGCGCGGAGGCGGGCGCGGTCGCGAACTATCAAACACATAGCGTCATATACAAGTGTTCACATACAAAACGCACGTGCGGTCTAAGTAGCGGGCTAGCTAGCGGCTGCCGCGAGCGATTCGCGCGCGGTAGCCGCTAGCTAGCTAACAATATCAAACGCATGAGATGTTTGTGTGTGTTCACGTCTAACTAGCGGCGGAGCGCGGGATTTACTCGCGACGTCAGGTAAGTTCAACCAGCGGCTGAACATTTGTTTGCCCGTTTTAGCCTGTGTCTAAAAGTGACAAGTTCAATAGAATCCATTCAATAGAAGCTGCTACATCGTTACTTATAATAAATTGTTTCGGTTTATTTAGAATTAAAGGTAACTATTAGCTACATATTAACGATGGGTGATGAATTGGAGGTGTTTGAATTTTTAGAGAGCGACGATGATGAATAAAACTCTAGTCGAATGCGAAATAAGATAAATAAAAATAATGATATTATTATTGAATCCAAAATGTAATCAAAGCAGTTGACAGTCATTCTGGTATATCCAAAAAAATCTTGAAGGATGTTCTCTCAAATTACTGTATAAAGTATGAAATTCCCATAACGTTCTATTCTTTATTAATTTCATGCACACCAATTCTAATTTTTATCATCTGCCACTTTAAATATGAATTTTCCGTTAAAAATATATGTCGTAGGAGACTTGATTAAAATAGTTTACTTAAGGATTTTTAGTTTTAACTTAGGATCCAAGATAGTGATGTGTGTCCTTAAATGGTGTGAATGGTGAGTAATTCGTTTATTTACTGTAGTTGGTGAGACTGAATGGTGACCCGTTGAAATTTCATAAAAGGATCCTTCCAAACCAGCTACACGTGTCGTAAGCCACGGATCAATCTCATCGTAGTTAATAGGATGTTGTAGTTAACGTAGTTAGCTTATTCAGTATTACAGGGTGTTTGGATTGGAGACTACCCTGGCAATAGTTACAGGTGATGTGTACGGTGATTTTCTCCGATATCAGAAGTGGGATCGAATAGTCGTTATTCGATTTTGTTTTGAAATAAAAAAAAAAAACTAGAACAGTAAAATTAAACGTAACCGTCGTTTTAGTAAAAATTTAAAGATTTCGCAAAGTTTCTTTTTGGTAAAAAATTGCTTTGATTACATTAACAACCCAAGACTGATAATAACAAGTTATAGGTAATTAGTTAATTACCCTAAAACATTGTAACTACGTAACATAAATTAAATGACAATGATTTGTTAGTAATTTAATAAATCTACAGTGTTCACTTGCTAAATTTATCTCGTGTATCAATCAATAAGTAATAGTAAAATCGTTTTACTTGATTGCGAACAGAAATATAGTGTGGCTTTATGAACATTCAACACTTCGTTTTAAAGTGTTCGGTTCCCTTTTTATAAAGTTGGTACATGATTTTCGCTTATTTATTTATAAGCGTACTTGATAACTGAAAATAAAAGTTTTAAAGAAAAACAAAGATTTAGTCTCCGCCGTGTAATAATGTGTTTTTACATATTCTAACGCGTTATTAAAGTTTGTTATTTGTGACTGGCAAATAATATCGCAAGAAACTTTCACCTAGATGAGAGGTAGTGAGAAAATCTAAATCATGGTTAACTAAATACTCAAGATTAGACCAACATGTAGTTACATGTAGAAGATAGAGTTGTGATAAAAAGAGATTGACAAAATATGCGTTTAAAATTTTAAATCCTTAGACAGCGAAAGAAAGTTTAAGAAATCTATATACGTGCCAGTCGTTTCAGAATTACTGTTTCGAAAAATCTATTTACCATTATGATCTCGACTGTGCTATTGACGTATGCAGACGTCCTGTAAGTCGTTAATAATATTGCCAACGCAACATATTGTAGTGTACCTATAATATGCGGTTAAATTCGTCCTTTCTAAAATATCTAGCTACAAATACGAATACGAACCTGACGGTGCTATTGACGTATGGAGACGTCTAGCAACCATTAATAATTATTAACATCACTTTTTGTGGTGTATAATGAGTTTTTGAAATCTTTAACTTACTGACGTGTGAGACGTCTAGTGAGGCAGTAATAATATTAACCACACGCTTTATTGTGGCTTACTTATAATCAGTTCGTGAAATCTTCTTTTTAAAACATTTACTTACAAATATGATTTTGATAACGCAGAGACGTCTTGTAAACTATTAATAACATTAACCACACGTTTTATTGTGGTTTACCAATAACATGTTTCTAAAATTTTCATAGAGATGTCCAGTATAGCAGGTTCATCTTATTACAAATATTTAATTCCAAAATGCCTTTAATGCCCATACAATACTTCAGTTGTATTTTGATTTAAATGTATGCGACTAATATTATTGGTCTATCCAGGCTGAAAAAAATAATCACTAGCAATCTGCAACTGTTTCGCGTGGTTCTCATTGTAAATGAAGTCTACCGTTTGTTTTTAACTTTATTACTTTCCGTTTATTCGCGCATACGACCCTTATTACAAATTATCGAGGCGACAGGAGATCACCTCTGAGTATTCACGAGCATAACTTTTGACCTTATTTACTTGAACAAGAATCTGTTGTAGTGGATTGACTATAGCAGATCTACATACCGTAACAAATTATCTACCTCTTAAATTTTAATTTCCGAGCGTTTTTGGTGTACAGAGACGTTCAGTGAACTATTTATAGTATTAACAACGCAGTTTACCGTGGTGTATCCACGAGTAAACTAATTATTATTATTAAAAGAGCTGTTGGCGCGTGGAGCGTTACAGTAAGCCAAAAATAAAAGATGCTATTGGCGTGTGGAGCCGACCAATAAGCCAAAATAAAAAAATGAAAATAAATCAATAAATAAAAGATGCTATATTGGCGTGTGGAGCCGACCAATATAAGCCACTATAATTATCCTATCCTGAAAGAATAATGGTCCCCTGTGTACGACGGCGAACAGGACCGCCTATGGCACAGCATCAACCTATCCTTTTATTCCTAGGGCCCTTGCCTACGCGGCAACGTCGACCTTTCCCTTACCTATCCTTCCCAAACCCTTTATCCGTCCTAAATCCTTAATCCTTTCTATCCTTAAGACGCTATACGCATAAATATACCACGTTACGATACTATGCACCAACGGTTACTATTCACGATTTAGGTGTTTAGTAGCAACAGCTAAAAGAGTTATGTAGGCTTAACTTCTACTTGAGCTACAAGTAGGAGGTAAAGTAACAGTGTTTATTCGTATGCCAGTACGAAAATTCTAAATTCAACTTTTTATTCACTGATAGTTTAATCATTAGCATTTAAACTAAATTAGAAAATCATTCCTTTACTGTTGAATCCGTCTAGATCAGCAGGATAGGCCAAACGGAAACCCTTCTATTTTGTTTCAAGTAGATAGGGAACACACGAGGACGTGTGCCTTTGCAGAATGGCCGTGTGACAGTTAAGAAAAAGAAAACAAAGTAAAGAAAGGAAAAGAAAAGAAAGAAAAAGAAAAGAAAGAAAAAAAAAGAAAGAAAAAGAAAAAAAAAAAATTTTTTTTTAATGTATTTGCCAACGTAGCTAAAAATCTTTTTCTGAGTAGTTTACGATTAATTAGCTAAATTCTAAATAATTCGTTATCAAATTACAGCCGAGTGGTTGTCTTTATGAAAACACAATTTTAATGTGTAGTGGATTTGATGATTAGAAACCATCTATTGAATGCTACAATTATATTGGTTCGATAAGTCGATACGAACCCACTACAACTTAAAGTTCGTTAGCAAAAATGCGAAAAACCTGACAACTAGAGCAGTCAGTATTATACAGGTCGTTACGCTGCCCAGTTCTATAACTTAAACAATTAGAATATCCTCCAAAGTGTTATTGCTTAGTGTGTATTTGTGAGAACGTGCAAAGTAACGATAATGCGGAATTAATGTAACTGACTGAGTGTGAATGTTGAATTATTGTGGAAATTGTTGTAACTGACCGAGTGTATGGAAAAATCTTAGTTGTGGATATCTTTATTTTGCGACTTTATATTGGGTCAGAATTAGCCGAGCGGAAAAACTTAGTTCTATTGCAGATTTACACACGAGGACGTGTGTATTCGCAGAATGGCCGTGTCGTAGGAGACTTGATTAAAATAGTTTACTTAAGGATTTTTAGTTTTAACTTAGGATCCAAGATAGTGATGTGTGTCCTTAAATGGTGTGAATGGTGAGTAATTCGTTTATTTACTGTAGTTGGTGAGACTGAATGGTGACCCGTTGAAATTTCATAAAAGGATCCTTCCAAACCAGCTACACGTGTCGTAAGCCACGGATCAATCTCATCGTAGTTAATAGGATGTTGTAGTTAACGTAGTTAGCTTATTCAGTATTACAGGGTGTTTGGATTGGAGACTACCCTGGCAATAGTTACAGGTGATGTCTACGGTGATTTTCTCCGATATATAAGATCTTCGTTCATGTTTAAAATCTCTGACAACATGTCAAATCGCGCAAACGCCTAGCGGTCAACGTGAACACGAAATCGCCACGTCTCCGCGCCCGCACCCGCCACCGCGTCCGCGCCTTTCAACGTGAACAAGTACTTACAATCAATTGGCAATGTTCATATTTTTTTTTAAATTCTTAATTCGAAAACCATTTCGGGGAATAGAGTTTCTGATCATGATCTATTATTTTTTTCGGATAATTTGCTATATTAACGATTATTTTCCCAAAAAAGCAAATGATCTCTATTTGCCCTTGAAATGAAGGACTTAAAATATTAAGGCATTCTTAGGGACATAGGTACTACTCTGTGGTGGAGTTGAAATTGGTCTATTATATCAACTTGGCAACTTTGAAAAGATGTATTGCAATCTGTCTTAAGATTATCAGGAAAAGACAATACACAGATACGTACGTATCGTGCGTACAACGATGACGTCACAACATTTAAAACAATATCTTTAAGTATTTTTTTAAAATTCTATATAGTGAATATTTCAATGATGTTGAAATTAGTTGCTTAAAATAGTCTATATTTTCTAAAAAGAATATAAAAACAGCAGGTCGAAAATTATGAACAATCCCAATTCACAATTCAATTTCGTAAAATTGTACCTCTGTTCAATCAATTTAGCAATCTAGATATCGCAGCAATCTTAGCATTACTCTCTCTCTCTCTCTCTCCAGCCCATTAAAGTCCCATTACTGGGCACTGGCCTCCTCTACTTTGGAAAGGAATAATCCCTTCCAAAGTGGAGTAGGCCCTGTGACTGTGCCGCACTGAACAGGCATGTTTTTATTGAGTTTTTTGTCTCCCACAGAGGACGTTATCTGCTTATATTGTCTCTTAGCCAGGGCTCTTACAGCACCCTTGGAATGACAATCTTGGCATATAATAATAATATCTTATATATAAATCTAATATATAAAATTCACGTGTCACAGTGTTAGTTACCGTACTCCTCCGAAACGGCATGACCGATTTTTATGAAATTTTACATGAATATTCAGTAGGTATGAGAATCGGCCAACATCTATTTTTCAAACCTTTTTTTTTGTATGGCAAAACAACGTTTGCCGGGACAGCTAGTATTAGTATATAAATAATCTTCAAAAAAGTTCCCGGTGTCCTGCATAAAAATGAAAAAGCCCGATGTTACCATTAAAATCGTTATAAGATGACAAACAAGATAGATGGCAATTACCCTGTCACCCCAAGAGGTATATACCTGGTGAACTAGCCGAGATTGGGGTTCATCCCTCAAGTTAGATATTAATTTAAAATCCACCCTCCTCAAAACGTGATTACGCAAAATCTTATGATGAATATAATTGAATATTTCAACAGTTTTAAGTCATTTATAATGTTAGGCGTAACTCTTTTGTCTGTGGCTATTAAATGAGCGATTTGACTGGATTTATCTTTAGATTATTATGGTCTAATTGATAGTTGAAGATCGTGAATTCGATTTCTAGTCCATTATTTGTGTAATGTATATCTTTCAGTATTTAACCAAGTTAGATTAAAGCCTTTAGGCGAATGCAGATACTTGTAATATATCTGAAGTACTCTGAAACCTTTTCTGTCGAACTTGTAATAGAGACGGTCGTTACCGCAATTACCACTAATTAATCAGTGATTATAAACTAGGATAGATAGTTATCCTCGTTTATTTGTAAGATACATCTAGGGGTAATATACATATGCGTATTACAGCCAGTAGCTTATTGAAAAGTAAGTTAGAACGAAAGTCAAGATTGGTCTGTCATTAGTAGCCATGTATTCATAAAATATATATTAATAGAATTTTATTTACTATTGCTGTTGCTACTCCCCACACGAATTTAAAAACAAAACTAACAAATTATACAAAAATACCATCCTCTTGAACCTTATCTCTCTATAAAAAAATACCGCATCAATATTCGTAGCGTAGTTTTGATGATATAAGCTCACATACGGATATACATCCAAAAAAAACTACTTTGTTTTACAATAAGTAAAGACTAGGCACGCTTTCATAACTTGACTATTATTTAAAAGTCGTATTTTCTGTTTAAATTTACTTTCAACTGACAGTTTTAACACTATTCTCATATCGATTCGAATAACGGTTTTACTATATTATCTTTATCGGTCTGCTTCGATAAAGCGATAACGTATATTGAATAACAAATCAATGATATCAGCTATCTGCGTCTTTAGTCATATGACATTAACAAACAGTTAAAATTTGTGTTTTGTAAATTAATACATAGGCGCGTTTCTCAGACAAATTTTTCCATTGTGTAAGAACAGCCACATGTCTGTGTAAGAACTTCGTATTTCAAGGAAAACACTGAATAAGTCATCAAAATCGTTTCAGCTTTTATCGAGATTTGTGTTTAACAACAGATTAAGCGATTCATTTCTGTCATAGATGTATAGACTTCTACGACCTCAGACTAAAATTCAGTAATTCTTTATCATATCATTCATATCTTTATCTTTACATAGTATAAAACAAAGTTGTTATATTTCTATGTATGTCCCAATGTGAGCTTATATCTGCAAAACTACGTAGAGGATTTTGATGTGTTTTTCTTTTATAATAATAGAGTAGTTCAAAAGGATGGCTTTTTTGTGTAATTTGTTTATAAATTCTACACAAATAAAGTTCAGGCAACAGCTAGAAACTATTATAATATTTAACTCAACAGTCAGTAGGCATAGAAACAAAATTACTCGGCTATGTAAAATGTATACCACATATTTCGAACTAGCTGTAGCCCGCGACTCCGTACGCGTGGAAATTAGAAACCTTTTCCCGTTTTTGCAACATATTTCACTACTGCTTCGCTCCTATTAGTCGCAGCGTAATGTTACATAGCCTATAGCCTTCCTCGATAAATGACCTATTTAACACTGAAAGAATTTTTTAAATCGGACCAGTGGTTCCTGAGATTAGCGCGTTCAAACAAACAAACAAATAAACAAACTCTTCAGCTTTATATATTAGTACTAGCTGACCCGGCAAAGGCTATTTTGCCATACAAATGTCAGTGGGGGGGAGGCTTTTGAAAAATAGCTGTTAGCCGATTCTCAGACCTACTGAATACGCATATAAAATTTCACATGAATCGGTCAAGCCGTTTCGGAGGAGTACGGTAACTAACACTGTGACACGTGAATTTTATGTACTCGTATATATATTAGTATTTATTTATTAATAAAAATATAAGTAAGAAGCTTTATTCCAATGCTTGAAGAATGTAACAAACAAAACAATCTAACAATTTACAACATCGCTAATTTCAAGGCCACTATTCCAAGGAAAAACATTGTTCTAATACCTCAAATCAATCAGAGAGAGAAAAAGGCATCTGAGTACCAGATTACACGGATCTAGGGATACAGTACCAACTAAATTAAGTGTGAAGATTTGTTAGGGCTTTGTGAAGAATGGTTTCCATTTGTATTTCCGTTAAAACAACTTAAATTACAAACGCTTTGTGTTGGTGCTGTCTTACTTTATGTTTTTAAGTGGCATTCAATAAATAATTATTATTTATGTGTATGTTTTTAATATTCAAAGCTCAAACATGGTTTTCATACTCCTGCCGTTATCTCGATTTGGCTCAAACATCCAGTGAATTTAAATAATAATAATGGGAAATGTATATGTTTTAAATTCGAAGTAGAAGGAATTCTTCTTCTTTCTTTATCGTAAGGGTCGACCTTTAGGCTAGAAACAGTGCTTCCCAGCTTGGTGGACCAACGGCTCAAAGAAGGTCCAGCGCCAATTGGGATGATTCAAGTGACAGGATCAAGTTTTAGTTCTTTTTCGTCAGTAATTAAGGTAAAATGTTAAATAAAATCTTAAGTTCCATGCAATCTATTCATCCATTAGCCTTTCTCCGTCCACTGCTGGACATAGGGCTCCCAAAAGAACGCCACAACGCGCGATCCTGCTCTAACTGCATCCATTCTTTAATTACTTTTTACAAAATATTACATTCACGACATTACGATCCACATACGAGTACCTACATACGTATGTACAAATATCTACCTTTAAATTGAGAAAATATCTCCCAAAAACAGGTGCACGTATGGAAAATTCAAGTTTAATGCACTGAACATTTTAAGTTCGAAACATAGAACTGCCAGTAGTTACAATTCATAAGAGATAGCGTTTTTTCTTTTATGGTACTAAAATTTTATAAACTAATCTGCAGAAAATATGTTGTACAGAAAAAACTAATACAAAGTTTCTTCTGTATAACATGAAATTGGTAAAATAATGTTATATTTCTTCAATTTGTCTTCCGTGGAATTAGTGTGAATTTTTTTTATACGTGAGAGACAATAATTGAGTTAAAATGAACTTTAAAATTACATGTATATAGAATTGGAAATGCATCGTCTGACTGCGTCTGCGATTCGGTCTTACTAACATGCTTTTATTCGCTCCGCACGTATCTTTCAATGTATTAATATTTGTAACGGAACCTTTGAAAGTAATTTTTACCCACTTGCGTAGTAGGACATACCATAAGGACTGATGACAATACAATACCTAATTTAACAAAAATATTCAGAATTTTCAAGCGTATTTTTTAGTTTCTGAACTAAGCATTTTTTTATTTTGCGTTAACTTTTCACTATAAAATCTCTCTGAGGGTAAGCTTATTAAATATGATTCATCCATTCCAAAATTAAACGTATTTTTTTTACTGTACCATATTCCGCTACATTTTATAACTTGAGCCCTGTTTGTGAGGAGGGAGAGTAACCCTCTAACTGCCTAGTGCGTAATACACCCCACTTGGCAACAACTCAGCCCTTTATGTCACTCCACTGGACTACATGCGACTGTCATTATAACTCACATTTTTATAACCAACTTCCAAAAACAAAATGGTTCTCAATTTGTCGGAAATGTTTATTTTTAGGATCTAGCTATGACTGAATATGTCAGTAGTCAAAGCTAGATCACTATGACTACTCACATTCGAAATTTTTTATTTTATAATTGTCATACAAATGTTTGTACTGCATCTGGGTGTTTCCATGTATTATAAGTAGGTACAAATGTATGTATTAACAAAAGAAAAGTAGTTTATTTATTCTATCCGTATTCTGGTACCCATAACACCAGCATATATGCTTAGCTTGGGACCAGAGGATGTGTGTAATTTACTTGAATATTTATTTATTTATTTTCAAAAAAATAGCATGTCTCAATTCAATTTTTATGCTATCTCGGATTCTCGAAAACGCCACTGATAAGCCCTATTTGAATTTCGTTTTATCTTCTAAAAACAGTATACTTCCAATAGGCTTAGTATAGGATGAGATTAAGCAAGATAATTCTTAAAATTTGAAAGCACACATATAACAATTGGAGTATATTTTTTATTAATTCATATGAAAGCCTAAAAAATAACAAATACAAGTGTAGTAGGTATATCCGAAACTCAGATTCAAACCCTGTGCCAAGACGCTAGATTACCGCGCCATAGCAGACCTGGACCATAATCTCTCCCAAAGTAGAAGAGGCCTGTACCCCAACAGTAGGTAGTTAATAAGCCGAAGAGAAAACACCAACACTTGTTAGTTTCACTTGTTACAAAATTAGCTCCCTAATAACAGTACATCCAAAAAAATGCATAACATAACCCTTCTTTAGAATCAGTGAGATAATAAATAAATAAAACGTTACACATTACTACCAAAATGACCCATTTTCTGGCACATTTCCTTATAAAGTGCTGTACAAAAGAATCATAACATACTGAACATATTTGGTAACAAAACGTCACCCACACACATAACCCTTCTACGGTCCCTTTATTTACATATTTACTATGGCCGGGTATTGAACCCGCTATCTCAGAAATAATGTTTACTCAACAAATATGGTTATTCGGTCATCGGCGCTCACGATTATGGTAATGGCTTAGATAATACTTGTTTAATTAAATATTTATCGACAGTTTGTGAACGACTATTTCTTTTAAATTATTTCCAAACCACTATTTCATTATTTCACTTTTACTTGATTTTCAAATATAGAAACATCTTTGTGGTAAAATAGATGATAAATTTTCATTGTCACTTTACAGATTTTCTCAGACAGACTACCACGGCCCGGTTTCTGGGCGCGGAGATATACCAGTTTTTGGTTTGGAACTCCCAAAATAAATCTATGAACTGTTAAAATTAAAACGCTAATAAATCCGTTAAAATATAGTTTAACTAATTAAGCTTTGGTTTAAAAAACTAACATTTATTAATCTCCCTAGTCTTCCTGCGTGTATTATTAACGCCACAAGTCCATCCATCCATCTGTCTACGTCCACTGTTGGAAATAAAACGGCACGAATTCCTATAAACGATTTCTATTTTACTCAGTTCATATTTACCACTACAAGATTTTCAAAAACCTTTATTAAGATTTCTCCTCTAGTGGAGCCGAGATAAATGGCCCTAGTAATGACATTGTTATCATAACACCCCAAATTTTAAGATTATTTTTTCATGTTGAAGGGCGAATTTTTGCGACCAAGTATCTACAGTAAGGGGAGGAAAAAACTCAGTCTAAGAGTTAATTAGAGGGTTTATTTTTTCATGTATTTGTTTTGGATTAAAACTACGTATAAAATGTGTTTATTAATAAAATCAGCATAATGGTCTTTTTGCATAAAAATATTTAATTTAATTAAAATCTATTCTAATCTTTACTTAATATAAAACAAATAAAATAACGATCATTTTTGTATAATTTGTTACGATTTGTTGTATATTGAAAAGGGCTTAACAAATATAAACGCAATTGAAACCGCGGGCATTAGCTTATCTACTAATATAAAGTAAAAACTTACAATTGACAAGTAAATGCCACATTCTCAGACTGCTACGAATTTATAATCAGACTCTTGGTTGACTGGGTACATTGAGTGAATCGTCTGCAAAGTGTGTAACACTGTCGAACTTTATAGTTCTCACTATTCGCTAAGCTGGCAAACTTTAAGACGGCTGTCTCATCTATTCTTGGAAAACTTTGCTTGAAAGCCTACATAGTTATATCTATGCCTTACTACGTATATGAAACTAGCTGTTGCTCGCGACTCCGTCCGCGTGAAATTTAGAAAACTTTTCATTCCTTATTTTCGCAATAAAAGGTTAGACCCTGAGAATAGGCATAGGCTATGCCTATTCTCAGGGTCTAAAGATGGTCTGTGCCACATTTCATCAAAATCGGTTGAGAGGTTTAAGCGGGAATGCGTAACAGACAGACAGACAGAGTTACTTTCGCATTTATAATATTAGTAGGGATGTACTATACTGTAATTGTAAGTTAATTCATATGATTTTTCGGGTACTGTACAGAAAAAAAATAAGACGCCTTTGTAGAATCACTTTAGTGAGAGGAGTCGAAACCTCTGGTCCTGTTTCGCTCTTTCTCTCTCTCTCCAGCTGGGCACAGACCTTCTCCACTTTAGAAGGGATTACGTTCTACTATGCCGCGCTTACCGGGCGTGTTGGCACAGGGTTTATTTTCAAGTTTTCCGTCTCTCACAGTGGATGGTATCTGCGTACAATATCAGTTAGCTGACATGGTTTATAGGTTATAGTTAATGTTTGGCTGTTGCCTAAATTTCAATTGTTATTCAATTCTTTTTCTTTATTTTATCCTAATCCTAACTAATTTATAAATGTGAATGTTTTTGACGAGCTTTAAGTGTTAATGTGTGGAACGAAACTATAGCGCGATTTAAAAGACTATCAACGCCATCTATCGAGTGGCATATATATACTTCTGTTCGTTAAGGTTTCATTTCTAAATTTCACGCGTACGAAGTCGCGGGCAACAGCTAGTAAGTTTATAAAATGGTTTAATCTTTATTTTAAAGCAATTAATAATGTTTTTAACTTTAATTGACATGGAACCCTCGATGTGCAGAGTCTAACTCGCCAGGTTTCAAAAATATTTGCATAAGTTAAAATGTGGTGTTTGTATTGTTTTTATAATCATAAATAAAATTCTATTAAACATTAATACTTTGAGACGATATCTTCTGAATATAGGCTTTAAGTAAAGAGTTTCTAAGTCTACTTAAACTTAGTTTCAAAAGTAAGTTATACGAAGCGTACGTCCAATGAACGGGAATAACTTGATTTTAAACTTGTAGATATTTTGCATCTTCTGAAATTTTACTTAGATATTTGTTACTTACGAAAATATTCTCTAGAGTACTCACACAGTCTCATCCAGATCTATAAACTTGTCACTTCCGTGACGGATTAAGAATATAAGTGTCACCACCCCTTTTCCTTCTGTGCTTTAAAAGCTAGCTAAGCAATATTGTACACAGATAACATCCTCAGTAAGAGACGAAATTTCGAAAATAAAACTTGTGCCAACACGCCTGGTCAGCGTGGCACAGTAAAACAAAACTCTCCTAAATGAATGAAGCCAGTGTCCAACAGTGGAACGCTAACCAGCTGGAAAGAGAGAGTAGGTAAACTATTTTACCATTTGCGTATATGATTTTTATTTTATTTTTTCTATATATTTATTTAGGACCTTTTAGTCCTAATAAGGCTATGTCAGCTCCATAGTACCCAATTTTTTTATGAAATAAACAGTGTACAAAATATTTGATACCCTTAACGTCCAGAGTAAAAGCTCTAAACCCCCTTATAGTCATGCTCATCAACTATTAGGACTTTGTTATAAATCATGGTTGCGAAGGATTGGCACGCCCGTTCACGCCAGACCACAGGCTATTAATTTAAAGGCGTCTCGTCAGACCATAAGTTATCGAATTTATACTTCGCCAACGTTAAGTATTGATTACTGGACTTTAGACCAGACGAAAGACTATTGAGTTAGGGTACATGTTAACTAATCTATCTGGAAACTTGCCAAAATATAGCTTCTCGAATTTCTGCCAAACTATTACTTGATTATTCTAATTTTAAGACATTTTGTGCACTAATTTTCAAACTATTAAGCAAATCTCCACAACTAACTAATAAAAGATAGTGAATATAAGCTATCCCTGTATTATTTCGATTTTGACGGGCTTCGTGGTCTAGTGGTTCATATAACGGACATCAGGTAGCGGGTTCGATGGTTATAAATGTCATACAAAAGTTTTATGCTTGTGTTATGGGTACCAGAATACGGATATACTGTGTATATCCGTATTCTGGTACCCATAACACAAGCATAAAGCTTAGCTTGGGACCAGAGGACGTTGCGTGAAATGTCCGTGAATATTTATTATTTATTTGGCATCTAAGATACAAGCTCGGCCTAGTTTAGATGCTAGTGGCTATATTAAGTAATGTTTTTATCTTAGAGTTACATATTGTTAAATTGTTTTTGAGATGTTCATTGTATTTTATTCAATAAATTTTATTTATTTATTTATTATGTATAGTTCAGTTTTCAATAGGAAATATTATCCCCTCTCCAGCCCAGCCAGAGGAAATTGGGCAATGACACTTGTATTCTTAATCCGTCACCACACGGACAATGTGGTCAGTCAGTAGCTTAATGAATAGCATATATGAATAAAAATATAGATTTGGCTGTCACTAGTAGTAATGATTGTAGATACATAAAATATTGAAAACGGGTGTATATTAATTTAAATTGATAATAAGTGATCTTACTAAGGGCCTCGTTCACCATCTTCAAGTAAAGCGTTGATTAGTTACTTATCGATTAGCGTTAATTGTCAAGTAATAGTTACTAGTATCTTCTGTCAATTTCAATTTTTACACGCTTTATATTAGCTTCACTTGTATGTTTGTTTGTATGTTTGTTTGTATGTTTGTTTGTATGTTTGTTGGTATGTTTGTATGTTTGTAACCGACTCCTTTGGACGCTATTTTGACCCACTTTAAACGGTCAGATTTTATTCAAATTTTGCACACCTTTCAAAGACCGATGACAATGCAATAATTCGATTAAATAAAGCGTGTTTTTTAGTTTTTTTGACTAGGTATTATTTTTTACACGCTTTATATTAGCTTCACTTGTATGTTTGTTTGTATGTTTGTAACCGACTCCTTTGGACGCTATTTTGACCCACTTTAAACGGTCAGATTCTATTGAAATTTTGCACACCTGTCAAAGACCGATGACAATGCAATAATTCGATTAAATAAAGCGTGTTTTTTAGTTTTTTTTAAACTATTATTTATTTATTTAATCTTAAGATTACTGCTGCTCGAACGTCGTGAACTTCGCACGTGTAGTTACTGGTGACTTTAACTAGCGATTAGTCTACTTGGCGCTTTACTTGAGAATGGTGAAAGAGGCCCTAATTGTACTAAATAAAAAATCTTACTTATCTACTACATACAGTGACACCTTTTTACATGGGTAAATTGTATTGAACTTAACCCTAAAACAGAGAAGAACTCTTTCAATTATCATAAATTAATTGATCATAATCGACCTCGAGTCTCACCCGTGACCATGGTGACTGTAAAGTCTCCGACACGTCGGTCTAAAATTTAAAACAAATACACGCGTCAAAATCCATTAAAAGTAGTTTCATTTAATCAAAATCGGTCAAGTTATTTGCATAATAAGTAGTTCTTTCATTTTTAAGCATTTTAAACCGTAATCTGGTACCAAAATCACAAGAATCGACACCATACAACGTGTCCCTACACTACGTGACCCCTACAACTACAAAGATATTCACGCAAATGCAGTTTTCAGCCGTGTACAAAATATGAAAGGATTTTTGTGTTTTGACGTACATAATATTGATTGATAGCCAAACACTCTGCGTGCACATGACATGCTTAATATTGATATGCAGCAGATAAAACCTCGTGCAAAAAATGTCCAGAATTTTCCATGTCTACATTTAACTAATGGTATCGAGGTCATCATTGACGTGATAACATATCAATGTTACTAGATAATAAGATTGCACTAAATGAAATCAATCTTAAAATGATATAACAATAAGTCAACAATTCTAAAATGAGAATATTCGTGTGAAAAACTACAAACTATGAAATTTAACATTGATTTTTACTGAGGATGTCCTTTGTTAAACAATGTATTGCAGCGTTTAATAATGTAAGCTAATTACCTTCATTTGTGAGGCAGTCTAACATTTTTGTAACTTGTTTTCTATTCTTAGTTTTATACGGTTTAACCAAAATCTACATTCAGATTTATTTTTTAAAAAAGGTAAATTACTTCCAGAGCAGAATCCCAGCTAAGTGAAATATAACCACTTTTGACGAATTTAGACCCGTATATTTGTTTTAAATTTTAACCTGACGTTTCGGAGACCTTGCAGCCACCATAGTCACGGAAGGGGCTGAGCTGTAAAGTGTCCTCTACGACCAGGAAATGTGGGACTGAAATTTAAAACAAATATACGCGTCTAAATCCGTAAAAAATGTAGTTTTATTTAAATAAATAGGTCACGCAAGTGTTAGCGAATAGTCGTTATTCGTTACAATAAAAAATGTCGTAAGTCAAAATCAAACCCTTTTTGAACTCGTGTGAAATCACAAAGTAAGTTTAAATATACACATAAATAGCTAATCATAAAATTACGATTACATATTCATTAAAAAAAACATAATGTTTTGTTTACTATTTAAATTAATGTAAATAGCACAAAGCAAAATGTTGGTCAAGGTGGACGTTTTATAACTAACCCATTACATAGTATATGTAAATTATTTTATATTTATCGTTCCGAAAATATGTTGTCAAAATTTTAATTATTTTCGTATCTAATGTTCGGCTTGTGAGATCTCTCTTATCGGTCGTAATATTTAAGTAACTTAAATCTTTTGCAAGAGATGAAAGACTCCAAACTGGATTCTGTACCACAAGCGCTGGTCAGCAAGGTATCTGTAGTCTAATCTACGGGAAATTTCCGTAGACTATAAATAGACTAAATGCTAATGACTTAGGCTATAGGTTGACCAAATGGTCTAATATACTCGTAAAATGAGACTTATGAGACTTACTTCATGTCATATGTCCCCTAGGTGGGACAAAGGTTGCCCACAGTACTGTCCCTACTTATGAGGCTGATTGTGTGATTTGCTGAGCTGAGTAAAAGAGTAGTTTCGATCATAATCGTAAATAGTTATTGTAAACAATTAATATTCATTGTTGTAAAAATGCAATCTACTATATAAAAATAAGTCGGGTTTTCCTTCCTGACGCTATAACTCCAGAACGCACGGACCGATTTTCACGGTTTTGCATTCGTTGGAAAGGTCTCGGGCTCCGTGAGGTTTATAGTTTTTTATTTTTTATTTTTTTTTGGTCTGGCAAAACAACGTTTGCCGGGCCAGCTAGTACTGTATACATACTATACATGTACATGTAAAAGGTCAAATATTTCGTAGGTTACTTCTCATAAGATTACGAAAACTCTGTACTTTTCCTATTTCCAAATTGCTCAGTTTTAGGGAAAACCACGCTTTACAGATTTAGACCCGTACTTTTGTTTTAAATTTTAACCTGACGTTTTGGCGAAAATTCGGAAAATGTTTTTATGTGAATAATTAATGTCTCGCGCAAGTGTTAGAGCACAGATTTGCCAGATGGTGTGTCTATAGCTACATCACGCACCCGGTTTGAAGCCAATTACATATCTAAGTGTGCGTGAAATATTTATCGATGTGTGCCTCCGATATACGTCATATGAAACATTATTAGTCTATGAAGTACGGTTTAGCTAAGCTAAACTTACGTGTCTTCAAGTTTGGACGCGTAACTACTATGTATGCTCAGATTTATTAAGAACGCAATGCCTAATTACAAAAGGTCTCGTATCTAGCAGGCCACATTTTCAAAAGGTCGCATCTATCAGATTAAAATTTATTACAAAAATATGTACATTTATTTAGGCCCTATGCGTATTGGATGAGGTATTGCGCAATAAAACGTCACAACATAAAAATGACTTTATTAATAGCACCGTGAAGTTATGGGTGTAAAGGGGCGTATATTTGTAACAAATATTTATTATTTTTTAAATTAAACGATTTACGATTATGTTAAATTTACCTTTTATATACGGAATTATTGGTGACATCTAGTGAGAGATAAAAACCATGAATAATGAGGCAACTAAAACTTAACCTAACTAACTAAAATGTATTTCATTATTTGACAATATCGTTGTAAACATTTATATTAGTTAAAATCGTTAGTTTATACACAGATTTAATTATAAGAAAGTTTAGCTAACATCGGCGAATTGTGTTATTTTTATTGTTAGTTAATTTTTATTATTTGGTTAACATTAGTTATACACGTAGATTGAAGAATGGTAGCTAAAGAATAGTATATAAGATAAGAAATAATTAGTAAATGTTATGAAGTTTTATCTTAATCTAATAATTAAGATTAAATATTAAAACTTTATAACATTTACTAATTATTTCTTATGTCTTCTTGAAAACTAAACTATATAATTTGTGTTTTAAGACTATTTAGTTATTATTTGTAATGTGAAAAGGCAATTGTGAAGTAATAAGCACCAAGTAAAACAGCTGTACGAGTAGAGTCTATATGAAAATAAAAAAAATATGTAGATACAATTTTATAAACACTATCATCATAACATCACGTTTTGGAGGTATGCAGAGACTACAGAGCGCCATCTGCTACAATCCAAACACACTTCTTTAGCATTGTTTAAATTGATTACTACATAAATTAAACGTAACTTTTCTTTTTGTCATTTCCAACGCATTAATAATCATATAATCCATTAATTATCCTAATATTTTTATCGTAGACACTATCTCTATTATCTATTCTTAATCGACTGAGGTACAAAGCCCCCTACAGCAAAGTCCACGTTAATGACAGAGCTGTCTCCTATAAATCAAACGCGCGGCACACGCGGTAACAATTTTAAACTATTTTTGATACTAATTACGATAATCTTAAATAATCCTAATGTACATACAAACAAGCCGTAACGTATATATCATTTGTGATGTCTACAGTGCTTATTACACTTATTTTAAATGTAGAATACACTTTAAGAGCAGCAGAATGTAAAAGACACCATATATATACGCTACTTATTTTAAATGTAGACGACACTATAAGAGCAGCAAAATGTGACACAATGAAAAGACACCATATATATACGCTATTATCAAGACAGAATAAAATAAATAATAATAGCTTGGGCACGGGGCTCCTACACTTTAGGAGGGATTATGGTCTACTACGCCGCGCAAACCAGGTGTGTTGGCATAGGGTTTATTTTTGAGTATTCCGTCACTCACAGAGAATGTTATCTGTGTAGCACCTTGGGAAGAAAAAGGGGTGGTGAATTTGTCAGTGAAAAACTATTTTTAGTTTATTATTGTCAAAAGTTTACTGAGGGCCTGTGTTTTAATGTGTTTCTTTTCTAATTGGACGCACTTTGGTCTCTTTACCACGCATTAAAAACCTTAATCCCTTTCTTGACAGAATAAAAATTGTAATAAATCGCAACTAACATTCCGTCATACGTATATTTGATAAGTAATTACAAATACAATGGTATACATCTTGAGAGCTCACTACAAAGACAGTAGGTATGTTGTATGTAAACATAAGACATTGTGTCTCTGAGACCAGACTACGTAATTGAGGCTTGATTTGATTGATTGATTGTGATAATGGGTTTATCTGAAGCGGTTGATGCCTAATCAAATACGTTAATATTGCATCACTTATCATCATTAGTATGTGCCTTGTGGCAGAACAGAAATGTTCCTACCGAGTTCGTCGGTTCGATTCCATTGCAACACTATTATTTTCATTTTGAGGTTTTTATTAGTAGCTACTTATGAGTTTTGGTTATGTATGTTATCCAAAATGTGGTAACTACAGCTCAAACATTAGGCATATATTAGGACTAGAGGTTTCTTTAGAGAACCGAAGCTTTTAAAAACCGGAAAGAAGTCCAAAAAGTTTTAGAAAATACGTTTCCTTACCTTTTATCAAACGTGTTTTATTAGTTCAAAATATATTTGTATATTTGTTATGTGAAAGACAGTATAGCTTGAGTGTAAATATTTAATAGCACGAAATAAAAGTGAAGTGGGGTGACATGTTCGTCTTCCCACGCTACATGAGGGGGAGAGTTGTCATATTAAATCTTGATAATGTGACGATTATTTCCAAAGTACAAAGTTCGAGCAATTTGTATGTCGGCAAAATGTTTGCAAAGTTTGTATGAGGAATAAAGTTCTAGTTATGTTCCGGTTTAAGTTGTCGGTTCTAAATATGGGTTAGGTAATTGTTTTTATTTTCTGATGTTAGGTGTTAATACAATAAAGCAAAATTAAAAAAACAAAATAAGCGACTGTAAAAAGTATTTCAATGATTAAAGAAAACAATATTTGAGTATTTAAAAAAAAATGTTCTACCGACTTCATGTTCAAGAATTATTAAAATCGCGTCGCCCAGTTAAAGGTTATGTGCTCACAAACATAAATAAAAAAAAATTTACAAAAACATACATATGAATTGCGAACTTCCCCCTTTTTTTTGTAAGTTAAAAGGGATATTTTTTATTCCGGCGGTGTTACAATTTGCCCTTATAATCTATCGAAGTACCAAGTGAAGTGTTAGAGAATACTATCTAAGGACATACAGATTATTAACACAAATCTACTGCCGTGTCTTTTTTATTATTTTCAACACAATTATGGGGTACAATAGTAATTTAATGAAGCTAGTGATTCTCGAAGGACCATCAATTCCTTGTTGTTCACTTTGAGTTACCGATACGTCTGCCATGTGCCCTGTGCCGCACAAGTTACCGGAGGCTACAAACGTGCGGCTCTCACTGCAGTGTCTACATTAAACTCAATTGAACAACTCCTAACTAGTGTTATACTAGACTGAACAATTTTGACAATTTTATATTATGTACTAGCTGATGCCCGCTACTCCGTACGCGTGGAATTTTAGATACCTACCTATATATTTTGTTTAAACCTTTTAAACCTTCCCTAGACTTTCACGAATATTTCAAGACCAAAATCACCAAAATCGGCCCAGCCTTTCTCGAGTTTTAGCGAGACTAACGAACAGCAATTGATTTTTATATATAAGACTAGCTGACCCGGCAAACGTTGTTTTGCCAAACTAAAAAAAAAAAAGGTTTCAAAAATAGATGTTGGCCGATTCTCAGACCTAGAGGATATGTACACAAAATTTGAGAAGAATCGGTCAAGCCGTTTCGGAGGAGTACGGTAACTAACACTGTGACACGTGAATTTTATATATTAGATGTATATTATAGTGAATGGACACACGCAAAGCATGTCGCAATACAATGCCTTTAAGTTCATTGTATTCTCTGTGCCGCACTAATCAAATAAACGAAAATAATCTGTAATTATCAAAATCTGTAACTAGGCAGGTAAATATTCTTTAATTTTTTCAAGAGTTCGGCATCGTTTGTGAGAGGCTAAAAACTCAAATCGACCAGCTTTATCAGGGTGTTTTTTTACATTGGATCAAAAATGTACCTGTTGTAAAGTAGTTTCAATGATTAGTTAGCCCCTTTACGAGCTCTCAGAGACGTATGAAAATAAAATTACTGTTTTAATGGTATGTAGTTATGCTACTAATAGCACCAGTTTTAAACTGAATAACGTTGTAACGCCAGGTATATTTTTGTAAGAAATTTCTGCGTGTTTCTCTCTCTTATATACCGTCTATATGTGACATCAAAGTGTATGGTAGAACAAGCCCATGGGAATGCTCTGACCGAGCCCGGCTGATGTAATTATATTGTACTTCAACTGATTTTGTTTATACACACCCCACACTTTACAAGAGACAGAATTTGTTTGTTTTTTGTTGCGACCGCAAAGTTTTGTAGCGCTAAATTTTAACGACACTTGATTAAGATCAACATATTATTATAGTTTTTTTTTTGTAACGAGTAAATAGTTTTAATGTGTGTCTGTATGAATATAAAGCTTTTTCTTAATTCTCCTTTCTGCATGGGTTAAGCATTAGTTTTTACCCGAGCGTAAAAAGGCGAAACTAGCACCCACGCGATAACAGTAAATAAAATATGGCTGTACTCAAAGAGACGATATTTACTTCAATATTTAGTTGTTACACAACAAATATTTCACAAATGTTAACCACAACTTTGACATGGCGTATAGTGTACGCAAAATAAAAAAAGTCTTGCGTAAAAAACCTCCATTTACCCGAACCGACTATAAATGTCGGGCCAAAAAATTGTACTATTGGCCGTAACAATAGAAATAAATACTGCCTTGCCAATGTCGAGCGAAAAAATGTATTGACGTGAATTGACGAGCGCTTCGAAAGCTTATTTTGAGAGAAGTATGTTAGTAGTGTATTTTGGAATGTTTTTGTTCAAGTGATGCTATTTTTCGCGTGTTGACGGATTAAGAATACAAGTGTCACCACCCCTTTTCCTCCCCAGGGTGCTATTAAAGCCAGCTAAGGAATATCGTCGTAAACAGATATCCTCTGTGAGAAACGGAAATCTCGAAAACCCAAAACACCAACACAGCCGCTTAGTGCGGCATTTTAGACCATAATCCCTCCGAAGGTGGAGGAGACCGTTGACTACAGTGGGATATGAATGGGCTGAAGAGAGATGTTGAAAAATGTTCTTTCTAGGGTCATAATTTTTCGGTGATACTGGATTCATAGACCACAATATGTATTTATTTTTGTGAAATGCTGGTATTGGCTATAAGTCTGCACCAAAATTTTAACTGATTATGAATACTTTTTTACAATACCCTAAAACACAAAGTTGATACATTCGGTGTTAATTATTTCCTTAACTTCCTAAAAGGAGTACCACATCGTTTAATTTTGTATATAAAAATCAATTGCTGTTCGTTAGTCTCGCTAAAACTCGAGAAAGGCTAGGTCGATTTTGGTGATTTTGGTCTTTAAATGTTCGTGAAAGTCCAGGGAAGGTATAAACACTGACAAAATATTTAGGGTTTTAAAATTCCACGCGTACGGAATCGCGGTCATCAGCTAGTTTTGTATATAAAAATCAATTGCCAACGGCTGGGCCCAATAGACTGATTTTGGTTTTCAAATGTAAGTCGTAGTCCAGGGAAGGTTTAAACGGTGAGAAAATACCGAAAAATTGCGAAGAAAATGTTTATAATATAACTTTTACGCAAGTGGAACTGCAAGGCATAGCTAAGTACATCATAGAAATTTCGAATAGGTTTAATGTCAGTAAAAAATGAGCGAAATCATAGTGCCCATTGTTGTTCAAAGCTTTAGTAGTTTTTATCAAACGATCTCAATATCTAGCGAATTACTAAAACATTCACATATCTAACAAAAGAACGACTATCTTAACATCAACAATTTAGAACGCTCATAAAGGCAATGTTATGAGAATATTCGCGAGTTCATTCACTGCGCCATTTTTTTTGTGGTCCGACACGCAAACGTGATTTAGCGGTTGCAAAAAAAAAATTGCGTGATGTTATCGTGTGATGTACTCTGTTGTAAGAACATGGTATTCCCAATTTTGGATAATCATTCCAAAACTTGAAGCTACTATACTCCGCACGCCGAATGATGATCCCTATGACAGTTCGTTAGCGCTTAACATTGTACTGACGTCCTATCACATCAAATCCTTTAGAGGTCCATTAAAAAGTCGAAAAAATCATAATTGTGTACAATTGTAAATTATAAAAAGAAATTATTACGTAATGTTCGGAAATAATAGAAAAAACTCAATGCAAATGTACATGGTACGTGCTGCAAAAGTTACGTCGTCAAGCTGTTATCGACTAAGAAGGGACACATCGATAAACAAAATATCGATAATTTGTTGGAAAAATAAAACAAATGCTTTGAAACGCTGCGCGCTCGTCCTGATGATGAGCGTCGAATATGCTCGAAACCTGGGTCGACATCATCGATCCTATAAAAGTGAGTGTTAGCCGGTAACATATAAATATTTTCAAATGCTTTGAGTTTGTATTTTATTTATATCAATCTGAATCTGATACAGGGTCAATCGGATCTTCAAAATCTGAGTCTGAACTGCAGCTATCCGTGACGTTTATTATTAACGGTTGGTCAATGATATTGTCGTATTGTACATCTCGATCCCAGTCTTATAAGCAAATTTTCTTCGTTCTTTCGACCACTTTTCGCCAATCGTCAGCTGTCACTTGAGCGCAAGCTTCTTCCAATAAAACCATCATTTTATTTGCCGTGAATGGCGAAAATATTTGTACATTTAGTAATTATTTTTAGAAATATATGCATATACATAATCTAATATATAAAATTCACGTGTCACAGTGTTAGTTACCGTACTCCTCCGAAACGGCTTGACTGATTTTTATGAAATTTTACATGCGTATTCAGTAGGTCTGAGAATCGGCCAACATCTATTTTTCAAACTTTTTTTTTTAGTATGGTTAAACAACGTTTGCCGGGTCAGCTAGTATTATATAAATAAAAAAAAACAGTATTTTATCGAAATTGTTTCGCATAACTAATACAACTGTCAGTTGAAACGTCATAGGGATCATCATTCGGCGTGGTAACTATAATCAAACGTATTTTACTGTTATGGAATTCTTTGATAGACTTTAAACGGACGTACCGTTTATGCAAAGGAAAATAAGGTGAAACTTTCGGTATATCGTATCATTATAAGTTTACACTATTGCAGTGTTTGTATTCAATCTTAATATAATAACCATGGGAAAATAAATCTTGAACTTTAAAAAACCGCTTCCATTTTCCAAAATAATTTGATCATGCATCCGAAAATCTTGCCATTTTAACGTCACAATAAACGCGCTTGCCATATGGGGTAGTATTGCCTTTCACTGAGAATGTTTCCTTCCCTTACAAAGATGTTATCTGCACACCTATGACGAGTTGCTATCATTATTGATCGACAAAAATCGAGTACCGTTTTTGTCAATCAAATTCGTATTTTTGACTATGTTTTCGATAGGGGCGCTGTTCTAGAATTGTGTAGCAAGAGTAAAATCTTACGAATATTTCCTTACATTTTACTTGACAAACTGTTTATAAACAAAAGTACTGATCTTTAAAATTACTGTTTTCATAATTTGGGAGTTTTCTCGCAATATTATCGCCCGAAACGATGTCATTACAAGTAAAATTCATCTTGGACGACAAGGTCGTAGGAAAATAGTTTCATTATTAAAATGGGGTTTTGGTATGCAGCGGTTGGCGACTCCAAATCTTATCTTTGAATATTTTATATTTTTATATATTACTAGCTGTCCCGGCAAACGTTGTTTTGCCATACAAAAAAAAAACCAAAAAGGTTTGAAAAATAGATGTTGGCCGATTCTCAGACCTAATGAATATGTATGTAAAATTTGAGAAGAATCGGTCAAGCCGTTTCGGAGGAGTACGGTAACTACTCGTAACACTGTGACACGTGAATTTTATATATAAGAAGATTGGTCTCTGTATACATGACTAATAACTGCAATTGTTGATAATTGGAATGTGGGTGGGATAACAAAATTATTTGCGTTATTTTATATTCAATTGTTATTTGCATCAGTTCCTGTGCTGATTGATATCTGTTCGTGCAGTCGTATTTTTAATGACCTATTTGAACGCGCTAATCTCAGGAACCTCTGGTACGATTTGAAAAATTCTTTCAGTGTTGGATTTGTTATTAGTAAAAGTGGTAGATATGTAGTTTGTGATAGTTTCTTATACTGCAGTTAAGATAATAACAGGTAAAGTATGTTTATTTTTCTTCCTGGCAGAAAATCTTAATTTATTGATTTTAAACTTACGCGATTTGAACTTATAATTTGTTCATGTTACCCGGACTAAAGTCTATAATCACGTTAATTATTGTTAAAAAAGGTTTAACACCTTTTCTCCTAACGTTTCGACAGTTGCATCGATCGTGGTCACGGGTTACCTGTTTTGACTACAATATAACAGTGTACCAATAACTAACGTAAGATTTATCGGTTGTGTCTAATTATGGAAGTCTCCATCAGCTACGCCCACTCCGCCTTTCCTCTGTCTGCCTTCCGAAGAGCGACTTCAGATAGGAAGTTCAGAATTAAAACTATATTTAATTAATCACTTGAGTGGTTAATCAATGCGAAAAGCAAATTGCTAAGAAGATCCTTAGTGCATAAGAAGATCATTAGTGCAAATGGTGCAACGACCTTATAAAGGCAGCTGGAATAGATCCGATACGGTAAGCAGTTACCGGATGTTGTTGCGAATAACATGACGCATAAATCCAGATGTTTTCGCGATGGTTTGATGAACACTTAAGTGGATGAGAAAGTAAATTTGTATAAATAAATTTTTACATAAAAGCTTTTGCTTCAAGCCGACTTAGTGATTTAGCTGTAGACTATACATCTAATAAGTCTGTGCCTACAACCAGAGGCCTATTTACCCTAGGGCCATGGCCCGGGGCAGCCAGCCTGAGAAAGGCGGCGTTCAAGTTAAAAATTTTGCTCTATCTCTATTAATTTGTAGGGCGGCTAATTAAATTGGCCCGTGGCGGCCCGGGGTGTCAAATCAAATGGCCCGGGGCGCTTATTTTCAAAATACGCCCCTGCCTACAACCTATTTCAAAATTTAATATCACTAACAAATACGCCAGTTCATTAAATAAACAAATACAAACAGACACATCATACTATTCAAAGTATACTTATTATCTATACTTATACTTATATCTAATATATAAAATTCACGTGTCACAGTGTTAGTTACCGTACTCCTCCGAAACGGCTTGACCGATTCTTCTCAAATTTTACATACATATTCAGTAGGTCTGAGAATCGGCCAACATCTATTTTTAATTATTTTTTTTGTATGGCAAAACAACGTTTGCCGGGTCAGCTAGTAATATTATAAAACTAAAGAGTTTGTTTGTTTGAACGCGCTAATATCAGGCACCACTACCCCGATTTGAAAAATTCTTTCAGTGTTGGATAGTACATTTATCGAGAAAGGACATCACGCTGCGACTAACAGGAGTGAAGCAGTAGTGAAAAATGTTACAAAAACGGGGAACATTTTCTAAATTCTACGGGTACGAAGTCGCGGGCAACAGCTAGTATTATTATAAAGCTTAAGATATTGTTTTTTTGAACACGCTAATCAAAGCAAACGTTAATAAATAAATATTCATGGACATTTCACACAACGTCCTCTGGTCCCAAGCTAAGCTTATATGCTTGTGTTGTGGGCACCAGAATACGAATATAATACATAAACTACTTTTCTTTTGTAAATACATACTTATAATACATAGTAAACACCTAGAAAAGAATAAAGATGTTAAGCCTACTTACTTGTCAACAAGTCATATTAGTGCTCAAATTTATGTTTGTGGGCCTAGTGTCTTTAATACAAGTTATTTCCAATAACTTAGCTAAGGCATTAGTCACCACTACACAGGTTCTCCTTTCCTATATGTTATCATATACCCTTGTTTCATATTTATTTTAAAAAGTGAACAGTTTACTGATATACAATGTATAATTGAGTTCATTTTGCTTTTGTAATAACTTAACCTGCATGCATTTTAGTTACAAAGCGTGAATTGTATTTTAGTTACTATAAATCACATATTTTGTAGTGGTGAATAAATAAATAAAGATTACACAGAAATTCATAAGAACAATTGTTTGTTGTTTAGTGTGATATTCTTGGTTTATAATAAAACAGCGTTATACCAGTTTAAAAAAAAATTTCAGTGTTGGATAGTACATTTATCGAGGAAGGCTATATATCATCACGCTGCGGCCAATAGGAACGAAGCAGCAGTAAAAATATTGCTAAACAGCACAAATTTTCTAAATTGCACGCGTATGAATTCGCGGGCATCAACAAGTGAAACAATATAGCACAGATGTAATAACCACAAATAGTTACATCCTGCAATTATAACAACGATCATTATTAACTCGCAAAACATATAATTAAACTAATTAACATTGTTTAAACCAGCTCTAACAATTGTCAACTTTGGTAACACACACACATATATACACACATACTCGTATATACATATATACACACATATCTTGACTCGATCTTCATTATACAAACACTTCTAATTGAAATTAAAGTTAAATATAATTAGTTACTTAAGGTAGAAACTTAATTGAACAATGTAACAGTGGTACCAATTCTACATGCACAACTAAACTTAACTAAAAAAAGAAACTACTATGCTGTATTTTGATTAACTAGCTGTTGCCTGCGACTCCGCGTAGAATTTAGAAAATTTTCTCCGTTTTTGCAATATTTTTCACTATTGCTTCGCTTCTACTGGTCGTAGCGTGATGTTATATAGCAGGTGTGGCCAACTTTTGTGCACATATGATCGACTTTTTATTATAAAATTAAGTCGCCATCGACCTATTTCCTAAGTAAGAATGAGGACGTTTATGCAATGTGCTTTTATACCGCCGCCGTGCACTCTTGAAAATAGTAGAAAACTACTAAAAGTGGTCACGCTGAACGTCTCCCTACTGAGTAGGGAGACGTTCAGCGGACAGACGGAGAGAGGAATAAACATGTATGCTCGAAGCATGAGCTTCTGCATGTTTATTCCTGTATCAAGTACTAGAAACATTTGGCATTGAATGCGTCTCCTCATAGAACTTACGAGTGATCGACCGGTCGATCGCGATCGACTTGTTGGCCAGTCCTGATATATAGCCTAAAGCCTTCCTCGATAAATGCCCTATCTAACACTGAACGAATTTTCTAAATCGGCCCAGTGGTTCCTGAGATAAGTGCGTTCAAACAAACAAACAAATGCTTCAGCTTTATAATATTAGTAAGTCTAGATTGGCTATTCCGCCGTACACTCACAATAACTTAAATTGTTATTCTATATTACACAGTTTTTATGATAATAAAATTCAGTTAAAACATTGCGCAATTGTGTTATTGAAACAATCAATTTTCATTTTTAGTTTAATTTAACCACTTGTTACGGAGTTAGACGCGTACTATGCCGTTCAAATGAGAATAGGATTGACCCCGTGTCATGTTGAAACGTCATAGTTGTCAATTTGAACAATTTTATTAGGGTCAGCAAAACAAGACATTTTTATAACATAATTTATCTATCACTTTGTCATTATCGTTTACAAATTTTCGAGTAATTAGCGAGACAAATACAATAAAAAACTATAACAGATAACGAAAAGTTCGAAATAACAACACTAACAAACAAAAACACTGAGAAATAACAACAAATTTATTTTTTAACGGGTTTCAACCACCTAACTTACAGAATTTATAATAAAATGCCTTTTAATTCATATACTCAACAAGGCACACCAACAACAACAAAATGGCGGTTGGCAATTCAACTTAATATCATAGTATCCAACAATGAAATTATTAAAAGAATTTCTTTTTAATAATATTATAACTATTATTACTAAATAATTTGACGTTTTCAGCTTCAAATTACTGAGTTTAGGTAAAAGAAAAAAAAACATTATTGATACGTAAATAAAGTTACGTTGCTGACAGTACAATTCTAATCACTTTTGACAACTAAAGGTCATAGCCAATCCTATTCTCAGTTGAAACGTATAGTATATTTGTTTTAGATTGTAGACCGATGTTTCGACTTATTGGCTACTTAGTTACAATGGTCACGAGCTGTAATGTCTAAAACAAATGCATGCGTCTAAACCTATAAAAAAATTATTTGTAGTAGCATGTTCTCTGTTATTATTTTTCTTTTTATGTGACTGTGGGTATCCCAGATTTCCACAGAACATATTCATCAAAAAAAAAAAAACCATTGAGTTTCTTGTCTATTCTTCTCCATAGGGTTCACTTTTGGAACAGACGCATAGCTTCTGACTTTATATAAGAACATTTTATCTTGCCGATTTGAAATTAAAAAAAATATTGACTTTGACATAACGATGTTTTTTATTTCAATGTTATATGTATTTCTAAAATGGTCCCTTGTTTGTGAAAATAGTATCTGATGAAAGAATTTTTCAAGAAATGAGGGAATACCTGTTAGATTTTTGTATCTTTAAGAAATCCTTGTAAAAAAACCCTTGTAAAAACCCTTGTAGCCTAAGGGAGTTAAAACCGGTAAACATTCAAACTGTGTTATAAATGCTTCAAATAAAGATTTAATAACTATACTGTCATTCAGTTAACATATTCAAAGCAATCAAAATACTAGGTCAATATTCCAGCAAATTAGGCACAAAGTCGTTTGTGTAAAAGCACTCTAGTATCATAACCGGCTTAGCTCTCAGTCATCCGGTATGTGTCGTGTTTGTGTTAGGAGATTTAACAATCTGTGGTTTAGCCAGCTTCTCTGTTGGGACGCTTTTGAGAATTTATAACACACCATAGACTAACCTAGAATACTGTAAATTATAAAAAATAAACATCTGGCTGAAAGAATAATCTACTGTTAAAAAAATAACAGGTTAATCTCTATTCGATGTTTAAATAGTTTCAATAAAAAAAGAATACAAATCGATTATTTAAATTTTCTGTAAATTGCGTTCGATTAAGCTCTATTCTATATTTGAAAAATTGCCAAGTGAATGAAGACTTTTTGAATCTATTCTCATTTTGATACACTTGAGAAAACATGGAAAAACTTGAAGCAAATCTTAATTTTATGTTAACGACATGTTCTTTGTTACAGGTAAGAAACAGGATTATGTTTATGAGGACAAGATAAGTACAAAACATTTAACTATAAATACATTATCTAAAAATTATATTTAGTACTTATATGAGGTAAAATTAACACACATAAACATATGAGAACACAAACGAATATATTAACTAAAATAGCATACATTTAATGTAATGAAGGTAACGGATATCAACATCTATTACTGCGGCTTATAGTTAGCTAAATAGGTCATACATTTTATTTTTGTTAACTCCGAAATTGTGTATGGCAATATATTTTAATCGACAAGCCTCGTGATTGAGTGGTTCATGAAACGGACTGCCGATCAAGAGGTTGCGGGTGCGATTCCCGCTCGGGACAATCATTTGTGTGATTTTTCTTATTGTCATACTTACAAATGTTTGTACTGCGTCTGGGTGTTTCTATGTATTATAAGTATGTATTTATAAAAGAAAAGAAGTATATTTATCCTATCCGTATTCTGGTATCCATAACACAAGCATATAAACTTAGCTTGGGACCAGAGGACGTTGTGTGAAATGTCCATGAATATTTATTTATTTATCTTTAAGTTAAGCGGTGTTGTATTAGTCAGCTAAAAGAACAACGAATGAATTTTATTAGGTAAAATCTTCTACTAGAGATTAATAACTTGTGACGCTTTTGAGAATTTATAACACACTATAGACTAACCTAGAATACTGTAAATTATAAAAAACTAGCTGACCCGGCAAACGTTGTTTTGCCATAGGTACTAAAAAAAAAGGTTTGAAAAATAGATGTTGGCCGATTCTCAGACCTACTGAATGTGCATACAAAATTTCATAAGAATCGGTCTAGCCGTTTCGGAGGAGTACGGTAACTAACACTGTGACACGTGAATTTTATATATTAGATAAACATCTGGCTGAAAGAATAATCTACTGTTAAAAAAATAACAGGTTAATCTCTATTCGCTTCTTTTATTCTTCGCTTCTTTTCTTTTATTATAGGGCTTCGCTTATGATCAGGGAAATCAAGACAAATAGTCGTCCTTTACCAATAGTTTTAATCTGGTCAGCGTGGTAGACCTCTTTTTTCGAACGCAAAGCACTATTTTTAAACTTTTCTAAATGGTGCATTTGCGCTTTATAAGTCGTTGACTAATGTAATCAGTTTCATGGGAAATACAACTGTCTGTATGTATGTACACTACAAACTACAATACCAGTTGGAGTATTGACTTACCATACAGAAATAATTGTGTACGTCGCTCATAACTACACGTGACTCATATGTCACGCACGTACGCAAAATAATTGTTATGTCACCGTGGGGTAATGACCTTTTGACGTAAGACTGCCCGTGCAACTGTGTACTCCCGCGCATTGTTGGAGCATTTTGTAAAAGCAGGTAAAATAAGTATATACATACATACTATCTCGCCTTTTTCTCAAGGCAATAGGCAGATCTACTTCAATCTAAACATTTATGCTTTAGCATCTATTCGCAAAGCAAAAGCAGGATAAGCAGGACGGTTATATATTCTTCGCTCCTGACCTTTTTGAAGGAGATTTTGGTTTTCGTTGGTATTGTTCCTAAATCTGATACCGCGGTAGTGAAATCAAGCCTTGGTCAGTGAGCGCAACCGTAAGGCATATTTTTTGGAAGCATTTCGTGGCACCAGCGACCGCTTTGTAACTTAATTTGAGGTGATTTTAATTTTTTGATGGTTTAAATTGCAATCTGTAGTATTGTTTAAAATGGTAATAATTTGATCAGTTCACGTCCAGTCCAGTCGGTCCGTTACACACTTGAATATTTATTAGATATTTTACTTAAAAAGTATCATTTATAAACAAAATAAGATAGAATGACGTAGGCAGGCAAATATATTAGTTTCCGCTTACTATTGTGCATTTTAATTGAAAACTTGAGAGTTTTGTTACGTTCGAAAGCAAATTGTTGTGCGTGTGAAACACATATATTTTTTTCAAATGTTATAAAAATAATTAGAAAGATATTCTCTAACACTTGCGCGACTCATTTTTTACGGATTTAAACGCGTGTATTTCTTTCAAATTTTGGCCCGTGCGTCGCCGCGTTGGAGACTTTGCAGTCACCATAGTCACGGGTGAGGCTTATTAAATAAACCTTGTGTACGTATCAGATGACTTGTAAACATAAGAGCGAAGGTGTTCTTGTGTCTTGAATATGGAGCTAGGGTTTAATTAGTATTTTAGTCTTTTAGCATAATCGTTGGATGTAAGCGACACAAGGTTAGTCTATATCCAGAAATAAACTCGAAAATGACGATAGGACTATACAAATATTAATGTATCTGTCAAGTTGACTTCAATCGGATTCAATCAAAAACAATTCACAAAACACACAGTAGAATTATGCCACAAGCATCTACATTTATAAATACACATTAAAATATCGAAACTCTCTCCAAATATGCAAAACGAGTGCCCAACATTTCCACTTTTACGACTTACCCCATAAAATTCTGGCGATATCGACACGTTAGTAACATCACTACGCAACCAAGGATGTTGTATGTAGCAATGGATCGAGTACTCTTTAATATCTAGATAACGTTGTACGAATGATTTAAATGATACAGCTTAGTAATAGACGGACGGATGGACATTGTAGTCTCAGTGATAGGACCTCGGATCACGTAGTATATTTAGGTACTGAACTCAAAAAAAAATCAACCGAAAAGAGAAGTAATATCCTTATGAGGTCAATTAAAAACGGACATTATATACTATATACAAATTGATTAAGTTAGTAACTGAGTACTCACCACCGACTAGTATCTATAAAAAAGGAAAAAGAGCAAATCTCGCCTCGTCATATCTTTTATGTCAAGAGCCAAGAACAAAAGTTAGAGCAACAAACTTTGTAAACAATTATGGTTTTATTCATAATGACTTATCGGAAGTTTAAAAGTTCGCTAAAATCGGTTCGCGATAATTGTCAAAACTTGTTATTCATAATAGTCTTCTTACGCTAAAACGTTTATTATCTCTCCGTTTAAACCTCCTGATAAGTCATTGTGAATAAGACCAAAAATCAATAAGACGATTTTCTTTTAGTCATTTACTTACAACGATATTAAGTTTCAAGTTTTGTCTCTCACTTAAAATTCTGCGTATATTATCTTTGCTGGCTCTGCAATGACTGTAGAAATAATGAATGAAGTAAGAAAAGGTGGTAAAACTTGTATTTTTTTAAATTCGTGAGAATAATGCGCACTTTTTTATGGCTAGTAGTCGCTCCAGTTATATGAAGCATTTATTATCTCTATGTATAAACAACACGGGATCCGAATCGTCAACTTAGCTTGTTATTAGCATTGCAAAATTCAGCAAACAACTAAATATTCCAACGCGTCAGTTTCGTCTCACAAACTCCCTCTGGTACAGGGATTTTATGTTTAGTAGTTTCGGTATTAGTATTCATATTATTTGTACAAAATATACTTATGGTATGTATAAACTATACAAATATTATAAAGCTGAAGAGTATGTTTGTTTAAACACGCTAATCTCAAGAACCTCAATTGAAAAGTTCTTTCTAATTTCCCCGCTTTTTTAACATTTTCCACTAATGCTTCGCTCCTATTAGTCGTAGCGTGATATTATATAGCCTGTAGCCTTCCTCGATAAATGGACTATCGAACACAAGAAGATTTTTTAAATTCAAACCAGTAGTTCCTGAGATTAGCGCGTTCAAAAAACAAACTCTTCAGCTTTTTAATATTAGTTAGTACATAATATAGAGTATAGATAAAATAATTTCACATCTAAATAATACATTGATTAACTATTTGTGTGCCGTCATCAAATAAAAGGTTAAGGGCAGAGAAATGATGATGGTAACTATTTGATTCTCGAACTTGCACATTCATGGAAAAATTTGTACTAGAGGACAGAATAGAAATTCGTTACAAGTATTATCTTATCCTATTAGCTTAGCCTATAATCTTCAAAATATATCAATATGTCAGTTCAATTTTCTTCAATCGCTTTACAATAACCAACATGGGTCTTATGTCCCGACCTAATGTCATAAATAAGTCTTTAGTAAGGAAGCGGCCAAGACCGAGTCGGGCTAACGTGGAAAGTTCCGTGCAATTGTCTTAGAATATTCATTTAGTTTTAAGGATCTAGAATTGCTAGGACAAGCATGGTAAAGGTTTTTTTGCAACATAGTTATATAAAATTATATTATCTAGCAATTGTAGAATCAATAAACGAAAAAATAAATCTAATATACAATTCTCGTGTCACAGTTTTAGTTACCATACTCCTCCGAAACGGCTTGACCGATTTTTTTATGAAATGTTAATATGCAGTAGGTCTGAGAATCGACTACTATCTATTTTTCATACTCCTAAGTGATAAGGTTTGTCCACCCCTCACATTTGTATGGCAAAACAACGTTTGCCTCTACAAATACTGCAAAAAAAAGTTTGTTGTATAGAATTGCTGGCAAAAATGTGTTTATTTTGTTTTGTTCGTAATGTTTGTTGCTGCAACAACAGAAATACATTGTTTTAGTAAAAAGTTTAACTGTCAATGAATTTTCTTTAGATATAGCCTGGATAAGACATATATAACGGGCTGTAGCGTCGTAGTCTTCATAACAATGGTTCCATTTTATTAGGGTATGGTACCCTAAAACAAGAAGTTAGTAGCATGATGCGAACAAAAATCGCAGTGTAAGAGGAAGTAAGAGAAGCTGTGTCATTCCTTAATATTAGATACTTAGAGGGCTATAAGGGAGAAAAATTTATGACCACAATTCGACCAAGGTGCCTTTGGTTTTTTTATGATTTCATAGAAAAAAAGTAAACGAAACCTCCTAAAATGCTGTTTTAACACGCTTTGTAATGGGATCTTTGAAAATCATCTAACGGAGGGTCATAATCGGTTCACGAAGTCGCGGGTTCGATTCCTGCTCGGGACAATCGATTGTGTGATATTTATCAAACAATCCTCTGGGTGTTTTCTATGTATTATAAGTATTTACAAAAGAAAGGCAATATATGTATTCTATCTGTATTCTGGTACCCATAACACAAGCATATAAGCTTAGCTCGGGACTAGAGGACGTTGTGTGGAATGCCCATCAATATTTATATTTTTTTTAATAAGGACCATATTCCCCAGTTCTATAGGTAAATATTAAGTCTCAATTACTTTCTCATACATAACAATACAGTTTTCAATTTCCAGTCAACACATCGAAAGTATAATCCCGACCTACGTCTCCATTGTATGTTAATGTGAAGGTCAAGGTACAAGGTTTGATGGTCGTGCAATGTATTAATTTATATTCACAATTTGAATTAACGTTATGTGATTTCAATGGAAATTATCATTTATATTGAAAATCGACTTCTTGGAAATCGTTCTAAGTATTTAGTTATTACAATGTTCTTCACATTAAAAATATTACTTACTACTACTTACGATACTCATAGATTTTGTTATATAGATATTTTAATATTTAACTGGACATTGGACATAGGCCAACCTATTGGACATAGGCCATGTGGTAAAGGTTTAAGAATAATAGTGTAATAATTGCTTCTTTCGGTTGCTGTAAGCGCCAGCTAAAGGAATTTAAACAAAGAACATCCTCTTTGAGAGAGGAAACTTGAAACTAAATCCTATGCCTACCCCCCTGGTGATTCGTCACGGATTCAGATCAAATACATTTCCGATGTGTAGCCCTTATCCAGTTGTAGGACATTAATAGCCCGAAAAGTAGATGTATCAACAGATACTTAAAAATCTCAAGTGTTCGTGGTCTAGTGGTTCATGTAACGGACTGCCGTTCACAAGGTCGCAGGTTCGATTCCCGCTCGGGACAATCATTTGTGTGATGTTTATAAATGTCATACAAATGTTTGTACTGCGTCTGGGTGTTTCTATGTATTATAAGTATGTATTTACGAAAGAAAAGTATTATATGCGTATTCTGGTACCCATAACACAAGCATATAAGCTTAGCTTGGGACCTGAGGACATTGTGCGAAATGTCCATTAATAAAATAAAATATATGTTCCTATATTTTTCTGAATCTTCAGGTCACAATTCTGAATGTGCAGGTCACAACTAAATCACAATAAAACAGTGACAGTTACGAGATGTCAGTTATAACAAAGATTAGTGATAAGACTTGTCTAGTTGTTGTCATTGTTAGTGTCACGTTACTTCACTAATGATCACGATAATTGTGGGGAAATGTTTTGTTTACCCAACTGTGCGCTTTGATGTAGCCATATATATAATTATATGTACACAGATGTGCCAGATTGTGGGTATGGGCCTAATCTTGAAGACACGTAAAGGACTATGTTCAATCCTGGCTTCGACGTTGCTTTGTTAGTAATGTAAATTATAAATAAACGTCACGAATTCGATACGACATAATTTTAGTTTGTGGATTTACAACCATTTTTGAGTATTTTATTTCGCTAGGGAATCAAAACTTACAGGTTACTTCCCATTATCCTAGTGACTTAAAATTTGGACTTGGACCAAGTCTACATAGTGCTGATATGGAGAAAAATCCAAAAATGTAATTAATAAATATAATATAAGCCACACAAATTGGTAATGCGCCTGGCGGCCATGTTGGTGACGTCATAGTGACGTATAGATGAGAACATTACATTTTGTTAGCTGTAATTTTTCTTTGCTGATGACGTCACAAGGGCGTTAATTTGACAAGGTTCCAGCGCATTATCAATTTGCGTGGCTTATATGTATATACTGTTTTTTTTTGTATTTAGTTATTTATATTATTAGTCAAGTAGGTACAGAACCCTAAGCGTGCGAGTTTACCTCGCTCTTGACAGGTTTTTATTTTTTACTTAGTACCGCCTAGTTCTTATCAGTCAGTTATATGTATAACTCTTGGAAATATTAAATATTTTTTTAAATTATACTTTAAGTTAGTTAAGTTAAGTTAAGTAGTTAAGTTAATTAATGCTATCAAAACGTAAATCATACAAACTTTAAACAAGTTTCGATCGATGTATATCTCATCAAATAACAGATCTCAAAGTTGCAAAATGTTACTTAATATTTGTAATAAATCTAAAACGTTATAACATTTATTTGGTAAGCAAATAAGCCGGAGTTAGATGAGAAACATCCTAACTGTGAGTTAATCTCTGAAGTTTTGAAATTTATGGCTTAAAAGTATAGCCACGGTATCAATTACGGCTTCCCTGTTGCCGATACTATTAAAATTACATTAAATTTATCAAGAATAGCCATCAAACTCGAAATATTATTGAGGATTCTAGATAATTTTAATTATTTGACGGGCTTCGTGGTCTAGTGGTTCATGTTCACGAGGTCTCGGGTTCGATTCCCGCTCGGGACAATCATTTTTGTGATGTTTATAATTGTCATACAAATGTTTGTACTGCGTCTGGGTGTTTACTATGTATTATAAGTATGTATTTACAAAAGAAAAGTAGTTTATGTATTATATCCGTATTCTGGTATCCATAACACAAGCATATAAGCTTAGCTTGGGACCAGAGGACGTTGTGTGAAATGTCCGTGATATTTATTATTATTTATATTAGTTCTAGATAGTATGTATTTCTATATCATCTATACTAATATATAAAGCTGAAGAGTTTGTTTGTTTGTTTGAACGCGCTAATCTCAGAAACCACTGGTCCGATTTAAAAAATTATTTCAGTGTTGGACAGTAAGAAGGCTATATAACATCACTCTGTGACTAATAGGAGCGAAGCAGTAGTGAAAAATGTTGCAAAAAAGGGGAAATTTTCTAAATTCTACGCGTACGATGCAACAGCTAAATGTCTATAAATCCCATATTATAACATAGATACGAGTCAAATAAGTTATGGTCTAGTGCTTTTAATGAATGGCCTGTGCTTATAACAAACTGGTTCGTAATTTTAGTTAAGTCGTACTCTTCTATAGTATATGTAAAGACGCCAACTTAATTTACCGATTTCTGAACTGAAAAGTCGGGCTAGATTAATAACAGAAATTTCGAGACAGATTTAAAAAATAAATCCGCAACAAGTTGTATTTTTGAATCATTTATCGATTTTAGAAAAACTGTCCGTGAAAATTCCATTTCTTCTCCTAATCATAGAACATGTATAATATTTATTATACATAAGTATAAAGTGAATCAAGACAATATTTACCATTTTTTATTTTCAAATATTACTAAACCCAATTTAAAACCCATCCAATTGATTCGATCAATCGTTCACGATTCTTCTACGTTTATATTTTTATTGAGGCGTCAATTACATCTCGGACACGGGAACATTCTAGATAATCCTATTATGGTGTTAAGGAATGTGATCTTGTAACTTTTTTATGTTCTTTTTTTTATTTCCTGGCATTGATAACTTGTTTGAGGACTATGTAATTGTTTTGTGTTAAAACAAAAAGGATATTGGATATCTTTGATCGTTTTATTTAAAACTTATTTATTATTTTCCTTGTCTTCTGTACTCTTGTCAACCGTGTTCTGTTATGAATAATTTTATTTTCTTTCTTTGTTTCTTTCTTTCAAAATTTCATAAGAATCAGTCAAGCCGTTTCGGAGGAGTATGGGAAAGAACATTGTGACACGAGAATTTTATGTATTAGATACAAAGGTACTTATATTTTTTGCATAATATTATGTTTGGGTGTTGTCTCTATGCATTAACGAAAAAAAGTAAAAAATTTACATGCGTATATTTTGCACAAATTTTTAACGCTTGTTTCGGGACTAAACCTGTGAGTTTTGCCGCCAATTGTTTTTTTCGTCTAGGCTTGTATATAATTTTAATGGATTTCATCCCCATATTACATTATACCATTTTGAAGTAAAAAAAAAGCTTTCTCTATGGCCGCTTTTGCAATTTCACACATAGATTTTTTATCACCAGTAATCCTCATTTGAAATCCAATACAATTGGGGAAAGGGTTGTAATATATAGCCTACATTTCGCTCACAAAACGACTGGAAAAAATGGCTACCATTTAATTAGACCGACTGTGACAAAAAGTACTTGTTCTCTCGGCATTTCTTGTTGTATAATTATAGTTACGACAAATGAGAGCTACAATTTAGGCGTCACTTTTATTTTGCCTGTTGTCGCCTAAGTTTTGCGGTTACTATGTAATTTGTATTAGACGACTAGCGTTGTGGCCTAGGGGTTCATGTAACAGATTGACGTACACGAGGTTACAGATTTGATCCCTACACAGTAGAACTTGTGTGATATTGCTCTTTTTCGCAAAAGCTTAAAAAATATAATAACATCCATCCATCCATCAGCCTCTCTCCGTCCACTGTTGGACATAGGCCTCCCCCATAGAACGCGGACGGACTTTTCTTCCCCATCGAACATCAGTCCTACGAGCAATGTGGCCTTGCCCATTGCCATAATAACATAATTATAACATAATAAATTTTAATTAAACTTTACAGTTATATATACATATAGATTAGAAAAAAACAGGCCAGGCTATTAACACGCCAAAACCCAAGACGCTGAGTAGTAACAATAAATGTAGGTAGTACAGCGAGCATTTGCTAGTAAATTTTATATTTAAGTTCTTGGAAATATTCTTTAGGTAACAATTCTTTTTATTATTCATTGTACCATGGGGTTACAAGTTGTATTTAAGAATTCGCCAATTTAAAACAGGAAGGTTAATTATTTATTTATTCAAATGAAAATTTACAATGCGTAACCGAAGCAATTAACTATAGTATGATAGTATAGTAACAGAACATTTGTCAAGATTATAATGGCCAAAAAGCAACATAAAAATATAAAATTTTATTTTTAACATACATATAAAAAAGTTTACATCCGCATCATTTGTATTAAACGGACGTATTTCTTTTTATTTAGGCATAGACAATGATAAATATGTTTTCTACATAATAATTATGTCTTCGCTAGTTTTTTTAATCTTGTTATTTTTTTAATAATACCTAAATATTACAAGTTTTTAAACCCTTAACATACTAGAGTCTAGTTTAGCATTTAAGTGTGAAAATAGAGTGATTATTGTAGTCATCTATCCACCCAACAACCTTTCTTAGTCTTTGCCTTATTCCTTCCCCATAGAATGCCGAAACATGGGCACCATGCCAGTTGCATCTAGTGGCTCCCTGGGCTTTTGATTATCACTATCATACAAAGCTGCCGAGTCTTGCAGCCGTATTCACAAACGTTACTGTGAGGTCTCATAGTAGGCATGGACGCACAGGGGTAGCAAAATCATTTCACAAACAATACTTAAGTGGTGAAGCGCACTATGCGTTTGTTAAACTGAACGCATAGCTAAGTTTTGTCTATGAATACAAAGGCTCGATGAACGGAACACACTGAGAAGTGTTACCCTTTGCACAGTGCATCAACACTTAAGTACTTACTTATGTAAATATTGTTTGTAAATACGGGTGTCTGACTCATCAATCTCTTTATGTATAACCAATATTCCCTCTAATATAAAACATAGTAAATCTCATTAACAACGTCTAATTAATGTTGTTACGCAATAGAGAATTATCGTTGAGGACACAATGGCGTGTTGTTCACAACTGTACCTACAGGCCCTGACACATTTGTTGGTGATTGTCTCTTATGCTTCATAATACTTTTACTAATTGTTAACTTGCTCATTTGTAACCATCGAACCGTAGTTGTTAGTGTCTATGCGATAGATTTTCTGAAGTACTGTTTATATGTATTTTCTTAACATAACATAACATAAAATCACGCCTTTTTCCCATAGGGGTAGGCAGAGACTATAGAGCGATATTATATTTCTAATTGTCATACAAATGTTTGTATTGCGTCTGGGTGTTTCAATGTATTATAAGTATGTATTTACAAAAGAAAAGTAGTATATGTATTCTATCCGTATTCTGGTACCCATAACACAAGCCTATAAGCTTAGCTTGGGGACCAGAGGACGTTGTGTGAAATGTCCGTGAATATTTATTTATTTATTTATAAATCTATACTAATATATAAAGCTGAAGAGTTTGTTTGTTTGTTTGAACCTCAGGAATAATTATATAATATTAATCTCAGGAACCACTGGTCTGATTTGAAAAGTTCTTTCAGTATTGGATAATAGATTTATCAAGGAAGGCTATATAACATCACGTTGCGACCAATAGGAGCGAAACATCGAGGAAAAATGCTGCAAAAACTGCAGAAATTTTCTAAATTCCACGCTTACGTAGTCGCGGGCAACAGCTAGTCTAAACATAAAACAACTATTACCCCCAGCAGAAAAAAATAGTTTTGAACATCAAAATTGACACATTGCTCCGTCTGTGAATTTCTAACGATGTTTTGACAATTATGCACGTTGCGGAGATGCGAATGTTGAGATGGATGTGTGGCGTCACGCGAATGAATAAAATAAGGAATGAATATATTAGAGGAAGTCTGAAAGTGATGCCAGTGACTGAAAAAATTAAGAATGAGCGGATGTTCTGGTATGGGCATGTCATGAGACGAGAGGAAAGTAATGTCGTTAGGAGAGTTCTGAGTATAAATGTGAAAGGAAAAAAGTCTAGAGGAAGACCTAAGAAAAGATGGATGGACTGTGTGAAAGAGGACATGAAAGAAAGAGGGGTTGACACAGACATGACGGCTAATAGATGACTGTGGAAGAAAAAGACATGTTGCGCCGACCCCAAATAATGGGATAAGGGCAGGAGGATGATGATGATGTTTTGACAATTTTATTATCATCACATTTTAAGCAAATTACACAAATCCGTAACAAACATAAACCCTAAAAATATCTTCCTTATGAATCAATCTGTCCAATAAGTATACGTATGTTCTCTAATTTTTAATCATTGTCTTACTAGTAATTTTCGAAACACACAAAAGCAATTCTTACTGAAAATTAATACATTGAACCATTACTCCAAACTATAGCATGATACCGCCTTAATTACGTATGAGGACCTCTGATCCACATCCCAATGGCTTAATTCCGCCCGAAGGTTCTTGTATTTCATACGGGGGATACGAAATACAATTTGATGGCACGAGGAGAACTTGTGTGGAATTAAACATACCTAGTTTCGTTGCGTATATTGTTAAATTATTACATCAAGAAATCATAATTTAGACTCGTATATTTAAAAGTATCCGGGTACCATGTTATGCTGAATTTATAAGATTCTAGACAAGTATTTTGTTATATTTTACTACTAGATATTTTAATGTATAAATATAAAAAGTATAATTTATAAAAAGAGTTTTTTCTAACACTTGCGCGACTCATTTGTTCAAATAAAACTACTTTTTACGGATTTAGCTGCGAATAATATCCTAATCATTTTAATAAATATTCAAGTATATTCTATTTAACCTTTTCTTTGCCCAAACTATTTTTAATGTTATCGTTGTAGATACCAAATTACAAAAAACATAACTATATTCAAATTATAATACACAATTACCATGGCGCTCTATAGTCTCTGCCTACCTCCATGGGAAAAAGGCGTGATGTTATGATGATGTTATGATGAATACATAATTACACTCAAACACATTATATTTTGGATTAGGTTAGATTGTGTGAAACATAAAATAAACTAATTTATCTAAATATACTTAGCTTATAAGCTTTTGTGACTAACTATTATCACTTCAATAGTGCAAGATAACAACGAATATTCTGGACTTTATTGAAAAATAACACCCACATCGTGAGATAAAACAGATAGATAAGCTTTAGATATAACTTTTTGGTTGTAATGTGCAAATTTTTATCAAAAAAAATACTTGTAAGAAAAGAAAACAGACCCAATAAATAAATCATATCCGAACGATATAAATTCTGAACACGGCCGAGTCTTGGAAAGTGCCAAAATAGGGAGATGTCTGGGAAACAATAGAAAACACGCGTAACTCGATAATGTGTCGTCACAAAGGATTCGTGAAGGTGGCACGAAAATTGAGTTGGAACAAGAATATGTTATGTCATGGTGTGGAAATACGCTTAGCTGTTTTTTTTATATAAAATGTCTTTGGAGTTTCCTGTTTCAGGGTTCCTTACTCGTAGATTCACCAACGGATATTTGTTACTCTGCTGTCTGTTGGACCATAGGTTGTCTATCGAGAGATAGCGGAATAGTTTGAAGTTGAGAAACATTTTGACAAACGGATAGACAGGCTGACAGACCGACAGACAGACAGACGAACACCGTAGTGAGACTATAAAGGTTTCTTTTTTGCACGAAACCCTCAAAGGAAAGAAAGAATATGGCTTATAGGCATATGAAGTTAATTTATCTATGCCTACTGTTTAAAACCGTTAAGTATACAAAATAATAGTTTATTTCAATTCAATTCAATACTCTATAATGTACACCAAAAATAGATAACAGAGTTGTTTATATAAAATTAAAACAGGTACAAAAGCAAAAATGTAAGCAGTATCTTAAATCGCAATATCAGTATTAATTTAGTCGTGTAGTTTTTACCATTATTTTAGGGAATATAATAATTCTTTCGATTTTCTACGTAGGGAACCCTTAACATATGACTCCGCCTCACACTTGACTGGGTTTTTATATTTTCTCAACTTGATAATATAAAAGGGCGTGTGCTTGTCATCGTCCTTAGGGGAGGAGACGATATTGTTGATCTAAAGGTACCAATTGGTTGATGCATGGAAAAATTGAAATAATAATTATGAAATGAAATGAAATGAAAAATCATTTAATCAAGTAGACTTAATTTTTCAGAATATGACAGACCCTTATACAAGGTAATTTACGCAAGGTTAGTTGGTTCAAAATTAAGACTTATCCCACGCACGATCAAATTGTGGAATAGATTGCCTGTCGTGGTTTTCCCACAGGACTGCAGCATGGAGCTCTTCAAAAAGGCGTGAAAAGATTCTTACTGGGTTGGCGACACTCCTGGTGTTGCAAATGTCCACAGGCTACGGTACGGTAACTGCCCTAACTGCTTATCATCAGGCGGACCGTATGCTTGTTTGTCACCATTTAGTACCATACAAAAAAAGCAAATTTTATGTTATACAATATATTAAATTATGGATATACTCGTAATAGTTTTGGAAAAAGGTTTGTAAGATGTTTGTCGAATCATATTAAAACTTAGCCAGGAAAAACTTAATAATATGCTACAGCAGGTACTACCACACATGGTGTTTATAGAGGAGGGCTAATAGCAGTACTAAAGAAAGCTTGATAAACGGATTATTAGACTAGCTGATGCCCGCTACTTCGTACGCGTGGTATTTAGAAAAATTTCCCTATTTTTGAAACACTTTTCACTGCTGCTTCGCTTCTATTGGTCGCAGCGTGATGTTTTATAGCTTATAGCCTTCCTCGATAAATGTACTATCCAGCATTGACAGAATTTTACCAATCGAGCCAGTAGTTCTTTAGATTAACGCGTTCAAACAAACAAACTCTTCAGCTTTGTATTATTAGCATAGATTACTATAGATTGTACTTTTCAATATAACATCGTAACAAAATAGAAACATTTATTCAAATTTTACATGGACATATTGAATATTATTGGAGTCGTCGTCAAAGCTCGGCAGCACAAAGAAAATCTTTGAGACGTTTACAGAATGCAAGGGTGATATTCAATTTTATATTCCAAGTGTCTTGTCTATTGTGAGTGTCGCATTGTCAACAGGAAAAACATCTTCAATTATTTACTTTAAATATTCACCTTTACTTTCGTTATTTTCATAATATTTTAATAGAACTTTGTAAAGACTTCTTTTTGTGGAATTAAGGAATTTATTTATTATCATTCCTTAATACTTTTAAATAATTAATACTTTTTCCTTAATAATTTTTCCTTTGTATTATAAGTATGTATTTACAAAAGAAAAGTAGTGTATGTAGTATATCTGTATCTGGTACCCATAATACAAGCATAGAAATATAGCTTACTTTGGGACCAGAGGACGTTGTGTGAAATGTCCTGAATATTTATTTATTTATTTTATTTAATACTAATGCCAGAAATGGATTATGTTATGGTTCTTTTTGGGATCTAAGATGTAAATTATACGAAATTTTTCTGTTGAAAAGTTAATTACATATAGTAAACACAATATCAACATCTGATACAGATAAAAAATTGGTCAAGTGCGAGTCGGACTCGCACACGAAGGGTTCCGTACCATTATCTATGCAACATAAGGCAACGTTATTAGTATCGAGCAAGAAACGGTAAAAAAATCATGTTTGTTGTATGGGAGCCCCCCTTAAATATTTATTTTATTTTATTTTTAGTATTTGTTGTTATAGCGGCAATAGAAATACATCATCTGTGAAAATTTCAACTGTCTAGCTATCACCGTTCTTGAGATACAGCCTGGTGACAGACGGACGGACGGACGGACGGACAGCGAAGTCTCAGTAATAGGGTCCCGTTTTTACCCTTTGGGTACGGAACCCTAAAAAGAGACGTTTTTCTTATTAAAACTATTAGAACAATTTCAAATATTAATAATTTTTTCCGTTCTTATGAGTTTGATGGATTCACAATATTAAAACAGATCATATCATAGATTTTAAGCCAAAAAAACCTACTTATGGAAAATCTCTATTAAAAATATCTTCTACGACTGTTTCCCTTCTTATTTATGAAGCCCTATTCACAACTTGTATATTAAATCTAGGCCAGCTTAGTGTTAAAAAGAATATTATTTATATCGACGCCTATTGCCTTCCTTTCAGTGCCTTTAGCCTAAAGCAAGATGAGCTGTGAATAAGAAAACTATAGTCAATATCGACATATGAAAGTCGTAAAGAAAAGGGCAAAGATAAATTCCTTTCATATGAAACTTTCATCGTGAAACGTTCACATTGAATGATTGATTGTTTTGTGTTGAGAAAATAATATTATACTTATGAAGAAACTTGTCCTAACTAATATTTATTAACTTAAGTAAGATCTTTATGAGTTCTATAGATATGCTGCAAACAGAGACGTACCAGGTGGTGGGTTGACGTTTAAAATGAGGACAAGTAACTTTAGCCTGGCTAAATAGTACTTCATACGTTTCATACGACGTCTGTATCGTAGACACACAGATACATTTTCATGTGCACATAGATGTGTGGCTTCAAGCCGACTAAGTGATGTAGCCAAGGACTATACATCTGGGAAAACTGTGTTTCCAAAGCTTGGACATTGGTCACAGCATCTCCAGAACATCTGCTAGAGATTGAATACTGGAAACTGTACTTTGTATATTTAGCGTTGTTATAGGGTGAAAAATACCCGCTATGGTGTTTTTATAAGATATAGCACTACAGAGACCATAATTCGAGTTTTTTTTTCAGTGGCTAAGTAATAATGAGTAGGTACAACAATTTTGGAATGAAATTGTATGAAAATAGGATAGTACCACTTAAGCTGTTGTTCCAATTTTAGACAATTTGCCACTATATGAAATAGCTCTCTATGGTGGATAAGACCCTGCCAAAGGCACTTATTTGCTGGGAAGAAAAAAGACAAAGCTAAAGGTAGTTTAAAATCAAACAAAATCTTGACAGATCCTCATCATTTTGTATGTATGTATGTATTTCTCTTTACGTATAGAAAGACCGTGTGCAGTCTTGCCTGTTAGTATTTTATATGCGGTTATAAGTTTTTTAATAAATTAACTAGGAAACATTATATTTCTATTATTAAGCACTACCCTCAAAACCACAAATTAAATTTACCCGAAAGTGCGTAAGTACTTAGTGTTGTCAGGTATAAAATCTTTTAATCGGCTTACTTCACATTAGAGGAATGTGTAAACAGTATTAGATCGTTATAGTTTATCGTCATTTTAAGTGTGTTACAAGAATTGAATGCGAATGTTGAGATGGATGTGTGGCGTCACGCGAATGGATAAAATAAGGAATGAATATATTAGAAAAAGTCTGTAAGAGATACCAGTGACTGAAAAATGTCCTGGTATGGGCATGTTATGAGACGAGAGGAAAGTAATGTCGTTAGGAGAGTTCTGAGTATAAATGTGGAAGGAAAAAAGTCTAGAGGAAGACCTAAGAAAAGATGGATGGACTGTGTGAAAGAGGACATGAAAGAAAGAGGAGTTGACACAGACATGACGGCTAATAGAAGACTATGGAAGAAAAAGGCATGTTGCGCCGACCTTAAATAATGGGATAAGGACAGGAGAATGATGATGACAAGAATTGTCATGTTATTAGTTTAAAATAAATAGTATTAGCTAGATCAAACAGTCATCAGGTCTGTGTTGATGTACGACCGCCTTCAATAACTAACTTACGATTACGGATAGATTGTAATCCTCGTTTATCAGAAAGATATTTCTATCTCCTGTTAAATTTTCAATAGAGAATGCTATCATCAGTAGCTTTTTCATATGCAAGTAAGGACAAAAGGTTACATTACTCTGACTTTGACAGTGAGTATTGATGATAGATAAAATATTGAAAAATGCCGTTATTAGACTAAATATGAGAGTCGGAAAACTCAAAACTAAACGCGGTACTAACACGCCTAGTCAAAATCTGTCCCAAAGTGTACTGTAGAGGAGGACCAAATATTCAATCCCTCTGTTGAAGGCCAGTGAGACATCGCGGACATGTGATAACGTATTTTTCATTTCATTTCTTACGCATTTAAATAAATCGCTCCATTTTGTTATCACTACATTATTAAAAAATCACTACATTTTCAAATGTAAATTTGTATATTTTAATATCAACTGAAATATATAACAGTTGCTCAAATAAATAGAATCCGGCTTCTTGTCGAAACGTCTTTCCTGGTAACATAATTTAAAAACATACGTAATCATTCTTGAGCAAAAAACGCCTTCAACTAAGTACCTACATATTACCTAATTTATATAAATGCGGAAGTTGAGAATTGAGAATACTTTATTGTTATATCTATAGCTATATAATAATATGGACTTAAGAGTAGTAAGAATAAAAATACTATCATGAGTCCAAAGAATCGCATAGGTATATCTTTTTATAGTAGTGACTATTCAAGCTATTTTCGAACACCAGTAGCCTGATAATTAGTAACTTTGTCTGAAATTGGAAAAGGTCTGTCCTGTCTTGTCGCTTCAAGAACCTTCAGGATCTGTTTGCCTCTGGTATATTGCATTGATGTCTTCAAAACACAGAATGAATTGACAATTTTAATGATGCTTCTAATATTTACGCCTACGTATTTTCAACTTTATGAATTCAGTAGCGTTTATTTTGGTTTATATGAAACTCGATGTTTTGGAGACTTCAGCCACCATGGTCACAGGGTTACGTCTCCTGAGAATAAGTCAAAAATATTTCACTAACTGCTTCTCGCTACGTCGTTCGTGTTGAATTTAGAAATTTTTTCCTGCTTTGCAACATTTTTCACTGGTTGATGCTTCACTCCTATTTGGACAATTCACACAATATAAATTTTAGCATATGTTATATTTTGATGTATAAGCTACATTATTGTAAAGTTTCAGTAAAATACATTCAGTTGTTTTTGCGTGAAAGAGTGACAAACATCCAAACACCGATATTAACAAACTTTCACATTTATATTAGTAGGATGATTTAAGGCGTGTACTTACAGAATTGTGATCCGTATTTTTATAATGCGCGTATACCAAGGGATCTGGGGTGCAATGTCAGCAAAAGATTTAGGTAAATTGACACGAGCGGGGAACTTATTGTGTAATATGAGAACGAAACACGCTTTATACACTAAACGAGAGACTGCATCTGTTGGGAATAGGAGTTTAGTAAGCTATGCATCAAATAGAAGCCCAATAACTAGCTGTACCCTGCTACTTCAGCTGCATAAAATTAAGATACAGGTGAGGGCTGTTAAAAACATACTGAGTATAAAAAAGTGTTTTCCGAGTGGTGTCGGATTAAGAATATAATTATTACTGTAGAAGAAATATGTAATAATATATTATATACAATCATTACTATAGTATCATTACCCCATTTCTACTCCAGGGTGCTGTAAAAGCCAGCTACGGGATATTATAAGCAGTTAACATTAATTGTGAGCTACGGAAATCTCGAATCCAAACCCTGCACCAACATACCTGGTCATCTTGACCAAAAACCTTCCTAATGTGGAGAAGGTGCGTGCCCAACAGTGATGATTTTTGGATATTCTTCATAGAATCCTTATTGCTTTTGTAAAATCAAAATAGTAAATTTTATCTTGTATCATTTTACAGAACGCAAAAGGTTATCGCTGTCTATCTATACTACTAATTTCCTACGTCCCTCAAATGGGCCAGAGGGCATCCCCAGTCCACATCAGATCAGATCAGTAGTAGTAGTAGTGATCAGTCGATCAGAGTTTCGCGGCAGCGTTCCAGCAGCTGCTCGTTGAAAATCTTATCGGGCCCGTAAATACTGAGAAATTGGGGAAGACATCGGTTAACGAAGACCTCGAACTGTTGCGAGATGGCTTTTGTAATCTTCCACGTCTCACAGCCATATTGTGATGGTTTTCCAATTATAGCACAAGAGCGCATTATGCGGCACAATCTTCGATCACTAATATTCTAGATAAACAATCCCATGCAAAAGTTCTCTAAAAACTGTCGCCAATTGTTTTGACCTTGTATTCACAAAGCTACTTACAAAAAGCAATAAATTTTTATGACAGGTACCCACTGGTCAATCTATATCAAAACAAATTCAACCTTACACGCTCATTTTAAAGTCAGAATTACAAAGTGGTAATAAAAAGCAATAAAATTTTACGACCGAGGCTCGTCGCTTGGACAAGGAATGAGTGGAGTCGAACTGCCGAATAATTTTTGTTACTGTAATTTAAATTTTGTTTAACTTGTTTTAAAAAATTGGTATACTTAATAAAGCATATTCTAATCTATGGTGTATCTATACTAATATTATAAAGCTGAAGAGTTTGTTTATTTGTTTGAACGCGCTAATCTCAGAATTCTTCCGATCTTTGGCGTGCTATAACCGATATCCATTCTCCACACCTAACCGGATCTCGAGGAAAGCTAAAAACAAAAAATCTTACATCTTTAATTTTATTACATTCACTTATTCTAAATTAAATCTATAAAATGTTCTATAATATTTAGACAGTAAAAAAGTCTCATGAAACAAGAAAAAAAACAATAATACTTTATTAATAAAAAAAATAATAAAACAATAGCGTCTCCAACAAATGGAATACAGTCAACGCACATAACTCGAACAATTTAAGTGGGTTGTGATACTATGATTAAAAACATTAAGTAAAGGTCTTTACAATTCAGATGCCTTATAACTCCTGTTATTTATTACGAATTAATTTAAAAAATGTTTTTACGATGATTTCTAGACAAAATATCAGTATTTACAATACAGTGATAACAATTTAATAATGTTAATATTAATACATACCGAAAATATGAAATTCCATCCTTCTTTAGCGTCCTGGATGTGTGATTTTTACACTTTTTAAAGGAGCACTGAGGCATGTTTACCGTCGGAGCGTTGGAACGCTACTAAATTAAAAGCGCACCCAAATGTTCGAGTGGGCGCTCATTCGGTAAGGACATTTTTTGTCACTGATTGTTTATCTAGAATATTAGTGATCGAAGGGCACAATGCTCAACCTTGAGTGTTCCAACTACAGCAACGCATCGCACAATCGAGCACTCTCAAAAGTATCGCGTGCGCGTAAGCGTGCAATCGATACCAACTTCAGCGACAGAAAATTAACAAGTATTTTTTCTTTAAATTGGCTTTGATTGAAATTTTATTTATATATTATAGTTAGTAATATTATTTATTGTTAAAAAAATTTTTAAGGCTTTAAATTTTTTTTTCAACACTGAACTTAGCGCACTCTGCTGGTGCATTTGAAAACTAATTCATGTTCTAATTAGGCGTCAGCATTGTTCAGCATTGTGCGGCACTGAGTATTATGCTCTGCAATTGGAAAACTAGCAGCAGTACGGACTCAACGTCTATCAATAAAAGATATATTTATTTACTCTGTATAAATAACAGTTTTGACCATATAAACAGCATAATACATCAAGAATCAGGTTCGTAGGTACCTCTAGTACATATGTTAGTACGTTGCACATTGCATGCTACGTGATTGTATTAACAATGACATGCATGTGCAATGACAGATGGCACGTTTAGATAGGAAATGTTACTTCTAAGCTTAACTTTAACATCTAGAATGCATGTTTTGATGATGTCATTTATTGTGGTCTTAGGAGGTATTGTTTATTTGTATGTAATTTATTTATTTTTCTTATTTCCTTGATGTTTTTGTTAGATTTTTTTGACCCATTACTCCCGATAAATTTTGCACGTAAGGCGGTCAATGCACACCGAATGTTAGCGCTACGTTTGTATACATACGTAAATAAAGAAAATGAGAATAAAAAACATCTGCTCATAGTCGAAAATTCAACATGTGATTTTGATCCGACCAATAAAAATGCAGTACATCATACTTCGCAACCAGCGCATTCCGCGCAACGTTGGTGCGTATAGGTTTAGTCGTTTATAAAAATGCGGTATCAATTGGGGATAATCTGTGTTTTTTTTCGTAAATGTATTTTTGCTCTCAGCCGATTACTATTATTAAAATTATTTAGTAGTTTTTGTGTCCAAGAACAAGAAACATTGATACATTTGCACAAACAATTGCGTTTATAATTTTTTTTGATACAACACCTATCGAAATCCTAACAATAATTTTGGAAAAACCTATTCGAAATACAGTGGTACCAATTCTACGCGCACAACTATACTTAGCTAAAAATATAAATAAAACGTCTTTTTACGGAATATAAATTAAATTAGGGTGGAATTAGTGATTACCGCAAGCGGGACTCGAACCCACAACCTCGGAATACCGTTCCGTAGCTCTCCCAACAGAGCTTATTGCGGTCGTGCTTTTCAGTAATCAAATTTGGCCACCGTAATCGTAACTCGATTGATTTATATCGTATTTCTACGTGCAACGCCATCTATCAAAAATGCTTTGCAACATCTCGACCAACCACCTAGCATTTAATCATGTTTAAATACCTTATCTTTACTTATTATAAACCAAAGTCGTTATTTTTGTATGTTCTATGTCAGTTATATCTGCCGAACTACGCAGCAGATTTTGATGCGGTTTTTTTTAATAGATAGAGTGGTTCAAAAGGATGGCTTTATTGTATAATTTGTTAAGATTTAGTTTCTAAATTCCACGCGTACGAAGTTGTGGGCGAGAACTAGTTTAAAAGATAAAAATTTTCGCACAAATATACACACATTATTTACATAAAAATATTGCCTAACCATGTTTAGAGTATTATCATGAAAGCAAGGCCAATTTCCAAGGCTTTTGGCTATCGGTTCATTGGCCGACATATCTATTGGAACAATGACCTTGGTATCCCGCATAAATATATAATTTGTTTGTTTTTCAGTATTTTATTCGATTTCTATCATGCGGGATTGTGGTATCGATTTATCAATGAGTTAAAACCGTTAATGTTTTTTTAAAGACCAAAATATTTAGAATTATTAAACCGGCTAAATACGAGCTGGACTCGTGAACGAAGAATTTTATTCCATCATCATCATTATAATATCACACATGTAATTCAGATATTGGTACCAATTTTATATGCAAACTTAACTAAAAAATGAAAGAAATTTGATTGTTTCAATAATACAATTCGACAAAGTTAACTGAACTTTTTTATCAAAAAAACTGTGTAATATAGAATAAAAATTTTAATTGTTGTGCTATATGTATAGCGAAATAGCCAATTAATCTAAATACAGTATGGTCACTTTTATTTTTTAGTTAAGTTTAGTTTTACACGTAGAATTAAACGTAAAAAAAAAATTGGTACAATTGTCTTTTAAGCTTATCATCAAGTTACACTGAAAACTGATGTATGGGAGTTTCCTTAAATATTCTTTATGCCCCAGTTTTTAGTATTTGTTTTTTATAGCAGCAACAGAAATACAGTACATCAGTAAATTTCAACTATCCGACTATCACAGTTCATGATATTTATACAGCTTAGTGACAAACGGACAACAAAGTTTTAGTTTTACGTTTCCGTTTTAACTTTATGGTACGGAACACAAAAAAAAATTACAGCGTCGTTAACCTCCACCGCTTACGGACCATCTTTTGTAAATTACTGTAAACTATTAAGAGGGTACTGTACTTCTCATTTAGGTATTTGCCGTAGGGATTGCTATCCCTAATTCCGAGCGCCGCGCTTAAAGGGACAAATATAGATGAAGCGGATTTTACCTACAAATTCTTTGAAAAAAGACGTTTCGTACTTCCGTTTTGTTTTTCGCGAAAGTTAAACCGATTTTAATAGTTTTTGCGTTGTATTATAGATAAAGAGTATATCTATGCTCCTATCACTTTCTTTTGTGGTAAAACTTTACCAAATTTGTGTGATAGACGCTGCAACTTTATCTAAAGAAAACTGAAAAAAGTGGGTTTTTCGGATCGTCATATTTCTTTTAGTTATTATGTTTTGAAAAAAAGAAAGTGATAGAAGCATAGATATACTCTTTATCTATAATATAACGCAAAAACTATTAAAATCGGTTTAACTATCGCGAAGAAAAAACGGAAGTACGATACCCATACTTTTGTATGGAGCATAATTTGGTATCGTACCGTCTTAACAAACAAGCACAACTTCAGACATGGCGGGTGAACAATCACAAAAGCACTAAACACAAATTACATTCCAAATTCAAACACATGCTGATTAGAAACGAACAGAGCAGAGTCACGTCGCGCCAATTAGAAAACGGTCCCGAATTAATTTGAAAATGGAACACTCGATTTTGATGTAGTGGAATTTGTCGTTGGGCTTTGTTTGCACACAAAACCAAATGACAAACTTATTATTAAGTAATTAGAGTTTAATTTAGGAGAGCTTTTTCATTAACATTACCAGTTCATAGACAAAAGAGTATGTCATTTACAAATTATTGTTTTTTAATATTGCACTCTATAAATGTATGTTAAGGTTGATATTACTTCCTTTATGGAACTGTAATTAACAAATGTGTTCTACTTGGTACCTACCGATTTACGATATCTTCTAATAGTCAATTTATGAAATGTCGTTCAATCATTTCATTTTCATCATTATTTTTGGTGAACTCTTTGGAGTTTTTGATCAAAGATTTTTATGAAGGCTGGAACAATATAAAGGCAAAATTACTTGAAGGTATCCTATGTATAAATTTCTTTGAAAATTTATCTGCTATAAATCTAGGCAGTTTTCGCGCTCACTGAATTTTCATTTAAGAATAATGGCTTCGATTTATTTTAATTTTCTTTATACTTCATATTTTGTTTTACATATTTTGTAGGATTGTCCGTTTATTAAATAAAAAATTGGTCAAGTGCGAGTCGGACTCGCGCACGAAGAGTTCCGTACCATTATCTATGCAACATAAGGCAACGTTATTAGTATCGAGCAAGAAACGTTAAAAAAATCATGTTTGTTGTATGGGAGCCCCCCTTAAATATTTATTTTATTTTATTTTTAGTATTTGTTGTTATAGCGGCAATAGAAATACATCATCTGTGAAAATTTCAACTGTCTAGCTATCACCGTTCTTGAGATACAGCCTGGTGACAGACGGACGGGCGGACGGACAGCGAAGTCTCAGTAATAGGGTCCCGTTTTTACCCTTTGGGTACGGAACCCTAATAAACAAACATACTTACATGACCTACATCCATCTAAACATCTATATATTCTTACAAAATTTAGTGTTCGTAATATTACTAAGATAATCTTATCTGATAATACGGATATATGCGTATATATCATCTATAATTTTATTATCGTATAACTCGATTTGTATTCTATTATGATATTGTATAGTTATAGAATCAGTTTTACCACTTAGTAGTACACACAGTCTAGTAATTAGTATTATTACTAACTTTGGTAAATTGGTTGAAGAAGTTGATTTTCAGTATTTATAGCACAAATGGTCTAAATCTTAACTAATGCCTCGCTCCTATCGTTTTCAGCGTGATGTTGTATAGCCTCGATAAAGGCACTATTCAAACCGAAAGAATTTTTCAAATATGATCAGCGGTTTCTGAGATTAGCGCTTTCAAACGAATAAAAAACTCTTCAGTTTTATTTTAAGTATAAATGTGAAACTAACTCTCTATATATTGTGTATCTATGTAAAAATTACTGAACTTATTTTAATAAAATTTGGCACACACCCACTTTATAAAACATTTAGTACATCCCTATTCTAGTATTGTATCTAAAATCTTAGCGGCACAAAAACTCTAAGTACAAAGGCATTAAAAAGATTTCTCATTTATAAAAAAACTAGCTGTTGCCCGCGACTTCGTACGCGTGAAATTTAGAAATCAAACCTTACCAAACAGAAATTTACTATATACTCGATAGATGGCGTTGTACGTACGTTTTTAAATCGCGCTATGGTTTCGTTACACAAATTAACACATAAGTGCGCCAAAATCATTGTTGAGTCATCATCCGAATTTCGCATTTATAAATTATTAAGAATATGTATAACAAGCGAAATACAAGTCGGAAATCGAGGTCATGAAGTCGCATCATTAAGGCGTATATCGAGTGGAACAAAGCAGGTACAGTCGCGTTCATTAGGCGGCATGGCATTTCTTAGCAAAGGAATTTTCGTCGGCGCCCGTACAGCTACAATCATTCTCTTGATTACTGAACGCGAGCGTCCAATAAAGTCCAATTTCTGTCATGAAATTCCTCCGTCCAGAAACGTGAAGAAAATTCGTGTTTTGTTAATATATTTTTGGTTTCATTCAGTTGGCATTAGACTGTATTCAGGGGACTGTATCGTACATTTCGCCTACTAGTATATACAGGGTGTCCCAAAAGTCAACGTCCATCCGAAAACCTAAGCTAGGCCTAGTTGTGGGGGCTCTCAAAAAAAAAAGAAAAAAAAATCTATCTCATGTAGTTTCGAAATGACAGCCATTTTTCTTAAATTGACAACCTGTGACGAGTTTACGACTACTGGGGCTGCAAATGAGCTCTTTTGTAATTTTATTTTTGTGTGGAGTAGTCTTAAGTGATGCTCCTACAAATTCCAATTCATCATTTGCACACAACTTCATTGGAATTTCAGAAAATATCCGTTTTATACCGAACCATGACGTGAAAATGACTACATCACTAAACTTTGACAGTCTGTACTGAAAAAAAAATCTACTATGCAATTTCGGCAAGTGCCCTTAAAAGTTGGCGCATTTAATGGGCTTTCCAAAATGGTATAATACTTACTAAATTATTTCTTAGACGACGAGAAAAAAAAAATTAAGAAAGTCGATATTTAGCTTATTATTAGTTAGTCATAAAACTTTCTCAAAATTATTCTAATATCATCTAGGCGTTCTGTAAGGTGTAATTAAAGAAAGAGACGAAGAAAAGTTAGAGCGGGATAGTGACGCTACTAAAAGAAAGAGACGAAGAAATGTTAGAGCGGGACGGAGAGTGACGCTACTTGGTGTCAGTGAATCTTTCTACAATGTGTGAGCGAGACGAAATTGACATTTTGGCTAGTGTGGGTGAAACAGATAGCACGCTAATACAACAGCGTGGTATACGTACAATAATTCAGTACGTTTCGTGCCTTCGTTTACTGCGCATCTTTTTGTATTCGTTTGTATTTATTTCGTGCTTACAACCTTTACTGGTCTGCTCGCTCTAACATTTCTTCGTCTCTTTCTTTTAGTAGCGTCACTATCCCGCTCTAACTTTTCTTCGTCTCTTTCTTTAATTACACCTTACAGAACGCCTAGATGATATTAGAATAATTTTGAGAAAGTTTTATGACTAACTAATAATAAGCTAAATATCGACTTTCTTAATTTTTTTTTTCTCGTCGTCTAAGAAATAATTTAGTAAGTATTATACCATTTTGGAAAGCCCATTAAATGCGCCAACTTTTAAGGGCACTTGCCGAAATTGCATAGTAGATTTTTTTTTCAGTACAGACTGTAAAAGTTTAGTGATGTAGTCATTTTCACGTCATGGTTCGGTATAAAACGGATATTTTCTGAAATTCCAATGAAGTTGTGTGCAAATGATGAATTGGAATTTGTAGGAGCATCACTTAAGACTACTCCACACAAAAATAAAATTATAAAAGAGCTCATTTGTAGCCCCAGTAGTCGTAAACTCGTCACAGGGTGTCAATTTAAGAAAAATGGCTGTCATTTCGAAACTACATGAGATAGATTTTTTTTTCTTTTTTTTTGAGAGCCCCCACAACTAGGCCTAGCTTGGGTTTTCGGTTGGACGTTGACTTTTGGGACACCCTGTATGATAATTATTAACATTGATACTTATCAGTACATACATGTAATTTAATTAACCACTCGACTTTTTATTTGCCTTTTGAAACAAGTATCTTATACTTGTTCGCCACCTTAGTGGCATAAAAAAAGTATCGTACAATCATTATACTTTTAAATGTATTTTCTAAGGCAAACTTTATGTAAGTCTTAGTTTTTTATAAATATGTCTTAATATTTTGGCGAAATAATCACTTACCGACGAAACCCCATGGTAAATAAAATTAAAAGTATAATTATGTTAATAAGCGTTCCTCTCCAGCCCATTTACGTCCCACTGTTAAGCACGGGCCTCCTCCACTTTGGAGGGATAATGGTCTACTGTGCTGCGCTGACCAGGCGTGTTGGCACAGGGTTTATTTTCGAGTTTTCCGTCTCTCACAGAGGATGTTATCTGTGTGCAATATCCCTTAGCTGATTTTTACAGCACCCTTGGGAGGAGATGGGGTGGTGACACTTGTATTCTTAATCCGTCACCACACGGAGGAGTAATAAGCGTTAATACATACCTAATGTAGGTACGTAGGTAAATATCTAATTAAGTTTTTTTCTTTCACAGATTGCGTCCATCTGCAGCTATACAAAGACCTAAAAGAACGACAGAAGAACGGCCAGACTAAGGCTTCCCTCTCCCTTCAGCAGTACCTTGGTACAGAGTCTGGGTTTACTTTGGATAAAGAGTCCAATACTCTGGCCATATTGTGTGAAGACGTGGTACCTGTCCTCGCCTTTGATACTAGAGAAGGACTTATTCAATGGAAAGTTAAGGTAACAATAGTTCCTAGTGCTTTGGAAAGTCTCCAAATAGCCAACATCTGTACAAACATATTGATAGTAGTATGCAATATATTGTGATAGTAGGTACTAGGTGGAAAACCATTTTATTTTGTTATACGAGATCTCATGGTGGTGATTAGCTCCTTTAGTAACGAATTGCAAAAGCCAAAATGAAATATCATAATTTTACAGAAAGTAAATACTCAAAATCGGTTATAACCGCAAAGGCAAATATTCGACGCATTTGCGGAATATTGCAATACTCAAAAAGCTCATCAGGTTGGAGTTATTTTGTAACCAGAATTTATTTTAATCTACGTGAACAATTTAAATGCATGTACTCGAGGCAAATATATTCGTAAAACTTTGTTTTATGAATATATTTGCCTCGAGTGAAAAGTAATAAGTAAAGTAATTTGTAAAATGGATGCAAACAATAAAAGCAAAGTAGAACTATACCGTGGAACTATAAATTTCTTTTTAAATTTGGAATAGGCCAATTACAGACGACAGGCCAAAGCGACCCAAATAAAAAAAAACTGTAGCCTCATTTGTTGCATGCAGTCGAAAAAACGTTTTTTCTACTGTGAGTAATAATTTTGCATATTTCTATCTTTTACCAGGTTCAACACAACCTTGGCAACAGTAAAGAGTTCGCCGCAGTAATCATATCGTCACCCAGTGCTGCCAACATCAGAGCTGGTCCAGTACGACTCCATGCTTGTGGGTCGAGACTAGCGCTATGTGCCAACAGGCCTCCTGACGTACTGGCCTTGTGGGACGTCAAACTACTCAGGTATGTGTAAAAGTACTCTATTCTCTTCCTAGTTGATATTTCGAACATGTGACATCACTATAAAACATCAAGGTAAATGCGTTCAGTTTAACAAACGCACAGTGCGCTTCACCACCTAAGTATTGTTTGTGAAACGATTTTGCTACCCCTGTGCGTCCATGTCTACTATGAGACCTCACAGTAACGTTTGTGAATACGGCTGATAAAATTTTTGTTCAACGCACGAGTTTTACAACCGTATTCACAAACGTTACTGTGAGGTCTCATAGTAGACATGGACGCACAGGGGTAGCAAAATAATTTCACATACAATACTTATGTGGTTAAGCGCACTATGCGTTTGTTAAACTGAACGCATAGCTAAGTTTTGTCTATGAATACTGACTCGATGAACGGAACGCACTGAGAAGTGTTACCCTTTGCATAGTGCATCAACACTTAAGTAATTCAAATTCAAATATTTATTGCATACTAAGTGTGTTACATGGTTGTACAATATAATATAAAGTGCTTTAGACTTAGGCCTTTTACAGGCATAGCAATGTTAGTAGGTATATAATTATGTTAAGTACTTACTTAAGTAAATATTGTTTGTGAATACGGGTGTCAAAGTAAAATACGATAAACAATTTTGTAAACTTAAACTAGTAAACTTGGACAGAAAATATATTTCGTAAAACGTAAAGAGAAAATTTATCCAAACTACGTGAAAAATAAAATACTTTCAAAAGCGAGATACCGAAAGAAAAGTTGGAAATATCATCCGTAACTTGAATTCGTTTAACAGGTAGACGTTCAAAGTTAGGGAGACTGCTAATCTCTTAGTGCGTTCCCTTTGAAAAATGTCTACCATAATTTAGCCAGGTTACACCTATTTCTGGCGGGTTGTTGCGTAGTTTGACCCAGTTTGTTCGTGTTTAAATTGAAGGCATCTTAAGAATCGTAAATTAATCGTGTGAACACACAGGTGAGTTTCCGAGGTAAGGAAGAAAACATTCAAGAGATTTAGAAATTGAAAGGCAAATACGAAGATTTTACAGCGAAAATGTCAGAATAGTCGCTAAACCGGCTGACGTTTAGCGACTTTGGTCCCATATTGCGAGGATTCATCAAAATTTATTTCGTTTGTTTAAAAGCTTATTCGGATTTGACTAATGTGTAAGCTTTATTCACCATTGTGAGGCCATTCTCGTCCGCACCGATAAGCTTTTGATGCAAATAATAATAATAAGATTTTGTGATTTGTGCTACCATTTCCTCACGGTCAAACTTTTGTTAGGGGAAAATTCTGTTGGTCGGTGTCACTGAAATGCTAATATTAATTGCATATCTGTTCTAACTTAATCTATAACTTCTAATGGCTTTATCTAAAACTAGCTGTTGCCCGCGACTTCGAACTCGTGGAATTTAGAAAAAAAATCCCGTTTTTGCATCTATTTTTACTAAAACTTTGCTCCTATGGTTCCTGAGATTAGCTTGTTCAAGCAAACAAACAAACTCATTAGCTTTGTAATATTATTTATAATAACTAAGTACATTTTATGGAAAGCATACATTTACAGCTCAAATAACATTCTTACGAATAAGTAGGAAACCTTTGCATTAGCTTTATGCCACGAAACTCGTCTTAGTTTCCAATTAATATCGTGTATACTATTAAACTTACATGCTACAGTAATAGGTTATTTAATTTATCAATTATTCGGCACTAGAGTAATTACTTTTGTAATCACACTATAAATACATTTTAATTAGATTCCATTCATATAACCAAAATAACTGAAACGTAATAAGGAAGTAAAACATTCAGACTAAAATGCCAATTCTAAAAATAAAATCTGAGCTCTAATATTCTATGCTGTATGTTACACACGCCTTCGTGTGGTTTTTTTTTTGTAAGTAATTGTTAATTAATTTGCTAGACGTTCTAAATTTAAATTTGATTGATTGAGATTGAATGCACATAATACACAGCTGTATATTACTACTGAATTAAAATTAAAAACGATAAAATAATTTTATCCTTGGAAAAGTAGCACCTTATAAGAGAGTGCGAAAACAAAGGCTGAGACAAAAAGTAAGTTCAATATAAGCTATCATGATAAGCTGTTTTAAGTCATTAAAAGTCGTATTCAAACGAACAATTCTGACAATTATAAACGAAGAAAGGTGCCGCCATTTTTACAAAAATTTCCCGCCCTCGACATTTTAACGACTTAAAACTTTTCACGGCGATTTAGAATTTTGGCAACTGAAAGATAAAAGAGTTCTAGATTATTCCCTTTGATTTTCACCAAGTTGAAACCGATTTTTCTTATTAGACAATTATCGTTAATTGTATTGAGAACCCCTTTTACATTCAAAATGAAGTTCACCTCTAAGGTGAGGGACGAGAAAATTTAATAATTTTACTTGAATATTTAACGGTTCCTGTCCCTCAATTTAGCCCATTTTAGTTATTACTTATTCTGTCACAGTGGTGGGTCTCGAATATTGGGATTTTCAGCTTTATTATAGCCAAAATCTAAACGAGTTCATTTACGCCAAACCTGTGAGACTAGTAGGTATGGGGTATGTTATTAGTTACCTAAAGTACGGAGCTATCTATTTATGTCCAAGTCTATTATTGACACAAAAATAATTGTTAAATTCCATAAAGTGCCTAGTTCCTGCGATTAGCGTGTTGGAAAAAAAATAAAGAAACTCTTCAGCTTTTTATCATACTTGTAGATACAAAATAGACAACTATATTACGCGCTAACAGAAGTAAAACCAAATGTGTTTGTTAGTACCTATACATATATTACCGTACACTACTCTCAACATTACCAAGGGACTATGTTTATAGCATATATTTTCTGATTATCTTCAAAAAGGGTGCTTCAAGATAGCGCCAATGGCACTCTACGTAGATAACAGAAAAGGGATACAAACTGCGGTCAACATGTTTTTCACTATTTCTGTTATATAAAAAAAAACGTGATTATTATACATGAATAATTATTTATTTATTGTACTCTATTTTTGAACGCCAGAAAATAACATTTCTTTTCGCGTCTATCACAAAAATTTGGTAAGGTTTTTTTTCAAAAGAAAGTAGTAGAAGCAATGATAGGTACACTCTTTATCTATAATATGGCGTATTTCTTTTTAATCGGTAAATTTTTCACGAAGAACACAGCAGAGTACGAAATATCTTTACTTTAAATATTTATAATATGTTACTGAGCAATAGTTGTCCCTTTCAGCACGGCTCTAGTGAATAAGGATGGGTATGCTTATGCATACCCATCCTTATTCACGTTATCGTGACCATATTTTCTTTTACTCAAAACGGGACATCGGCTTGTAGGTACTTAAATTAAAATTAAATAAAAAACATAACACTTTTTAAGTTATTTATTCACAAAAGACTAGTGTCATAAAAATGTTAGGTTTAATTATATTTATCAGAAAAACAAATTTGCTTTAATACATACTCTGGACATGTTTTTTTTTTAAATATTAATCTTCATTATCAACATCGCCTTTAAAACTGATACCTGTAGTTGACTCAGACGTCCACAATTCGTTCATTACGGAAAATATTCTTTCTACTGGAGTTCGGTTTCCGAAAACGGGACAATCTTGCGTCCCAAAGCTAGTTTCGGGGCCACCGTGACTCGTAGTTGTAAAAAGGGACAGTCCCGTTTAAAACGGGACGTCTGGTCACATTAGGTATGCAATACCTCTCTCAAAAGCTTAATGAAATAACTCTTAAGGTAGCTTAAAAATGACATATTCGAATTTGGAAGTTTTAAGAAGATATTTATGAAATTAATAACCTTCCTTGGTAGTTGGCAGTCGGTTAAAAAATAACTACAGTAACTTTCATGAAAATAGAAAAGCAATTTGTTTCAGTGTGATATGGGTACAATAAAATATGGTGAGACGTTTACGCGAATGTTGCCATTTATTAATTCCCCCCATTATTATCGTTACCGGCAACATATTATGGTGGATGATTTGTGGTTTTATCCGGAAACATCGAGTTTTATCATACCTACATAGTTAAGATTTAAAAAAAATACGCAGTTTGTTTTGAATTGTGTCCAGTAAACCAGAGGACTGAAGACTGAGAATTATAAAAAATAAAAAAATAATTATACCTCGACATTTTGACATTTTGACTCGTGACGTATCTATATTAGACATACTCTGTGGTACTGTTAAAGATAAAAGGTCTTGGATTTGATTCCCATTCAGAGTAGTAGAGTCAGAGCTCGAATTCGTACACAGAATTGTCATAAATATTTAGATGTTTTCTATATTGCCAAAGATTTCTTATATATATACCACAAGTATGATGCTTATTTTGGGATCAGTTGACGCTTTATACATCCACTAGCTGTAACCCGCAACTTCGTAATCGTGGTATTTAAAAACCAAACTAACAAATTATATAAAATAACAATTTTCGTGAACCATTCTACCAATAAAAAAAACACATCTAAATCCGTTGCGTAGTTTTAAAGATATAAGCTCACATAGGGACATACATACAAAAATAACGAGTTTGTTTTATAATAAGTAAAGATAAACAAAAGTAAAGAACAAAAATTACAGTTTTTCATTATATAGAATGTTCAAGTAAATATCAGAAAGTGTTCGATCTTTTACTTTTTATAAAATTACTGAGCTGAAGTTAGGATCCAGTGTTACCAATGTTCTGTATGGCAGATTTTGTACGTATTTACAGCCATAATCTGTGAAAGCGGGTCTATATTTTCTTTTTTCTTATAAATAATGTAATAACACAAGGAAAAGCACAAGTTTCTTAAATATCGATAAAGAGATATTTGTTTTTTATATATATATTGTTATATATTCATTTTTTTATTTATGAATTTTTTTAAATGCTAGTTTTGCAACATACAATAGCCATAGTAGGTCAGCAAACTGATAGATAAACATACAAAATATAAAATTATATCGGTTTATTACAGAGGACAAAAAGTGTCATGAAAATTTTAAAATAAGAACAAGATGAGTTAAATAAATAATACCTAGTTTAAAAAAACTAAAAAACACGCTTTATTTAATCGAATTATTGCATTGTCATCGGTCTTTGACAGGTGTGCAAAATTTGAATAGAATCTGACCGTTTAAAGTGGGTCAAAATAGCGTCCAAAGGAGTCGGTTACAAACATACAAACAAACATACAAACAAACATACAAACAAACATACAAACAAACATACAAACAAACATACAAACAAACATACAAACAAACATACAAGTGAAGCATAAATCAGCAAACATACAAGAAACATAAAGCGTGTAAAAATAAATTAATAAAAATTAAAAAATCTAAAATTACCTTGTAAAAAAGATTCTTAATTTAAAATATAAAAGAGCCTGTTACACGCAAATGTACCTACATATTAAACTTTCTAGATACAAGTTTCTGTTCATAAAGTTGTTACTTAGAAGTTTCATCTTAATTTTGAGCTCACCCTACGGCGATACAGGTTTGGCCAATAATTTGGCTAATATTTGACTACTAGCGTGGTTATACTTACGTTTATAGTTACTGTCCGCTCCTTAACAGCGTGATGATAGCATTTGTGTTATTCTAATCTACAAGCGACCTGCGAAGTTTCATTCAAATCTTTTCAGTAGTTTGTGTGAAGTAGCAACAAACATGGTCCGTGTGGTGACGGATTAAGAATACAAGTGTCACCACCCCATCTCCTCCCAAGGGTGCTGTAAAAGTCAGCCAAGGGATATTTCACACAGATAACATCTTCTGTGAGCGACGGAAAACTCGAAAATAAACCCTGTGCCAACACGCCTGGTCAGCGCGGCACAGTAGACCATAATCCATCCCAAAGTGGAGGAGGCCCGTGCCCAATAGTGGGACGTAAATAATAATAATAAATAATAATAAATATTCATGGACATTTCACACAACGTCCTCTGGTCCCAAGCTAAGCTTATATGCTTGTACCAGAATACGGATATACTTAATACATAAACTACTTTTCTTTTGTAAATACATACTTATAATACATAGTAAACACCCAGACGCAGTACAAACATTTGTATGACAATTAAAAACATCACACAAATGATTGTCCTGACCGGGAATCGAACCCGAGACCTCATGATCGGTAGTCCGTTATATGAACCACTACAAAAATAAATGGACTGGAGAAGAGAAGAGAGAGCAACAAACATCCTCACATCCAAATATTTTTACATATGTTCACGTAGTAGGCTTGGAGGGGCTTCACTAATTTCATTATTAAGTTGTGTCAATACGCGTGCTTTTAACAATGCCTTGTGGATTACATACGCCATTGAAGTACCAGTACGGTACATGTCTTACTGTACATCTTATATGGACATAGTAATAAAAATTGGTCAAGTGCGAGTCGGACTCGCGCACGAAGGATTCCGTACCATTATCTATGCAACATAAGGCAACGTTATTAGTATCGAGCAAGAAACGGTAAAAAATCATGTTTGTTGTATGGGAGCCCCCCTTAAATATTTATTTTATTTTATTTTTAGTATTTGTTGTTATAGCGGCAATAGAAATACATCATCTGTGAAAATTTCAACTGTCTAGCTATCACCGTTCTTAAGATACAGCCTGGTGACAGACGGACGGACGGACGGACGGATGGACAGCGAAGTCTCAGTAATAGGGTTCCGTTTTTACCCTTTGGGTACGGAACCCTAAAAATGCCTATTCCTCCCCTAATGTAGATGGATTTAGTTAATATTCTTTAACACTTGCATGTCTGTTTGGTGACGGATTAAGAATACAAGTGTTACCACCCCATCTCCTCCCAAGGGTGCTGTAAAAGCCAGCTAAGCAATATTGTACACAGATAACATCTTCTGTGAGAGATAGAAAACTTGAGAATAAACCCTGTGCAAACGCCTGATCAGTGCGCCATAGTAGAACATAATTCCTATCAAAGTGGAAGAGGCCTGTGCCCAACAGTGGGAGGTATATGGTAAGAGAGAGCGAGAAAGAGAATACTTGCACGACTCGTTTATTTATGTCCAAACACTTTTTACGGATTTAGACTCGTATCTATTAGACTATGTACATGTATGTGCTAATCTATTCAGTAGATATATACAACAAGGCTATTTTTAGGGTTCCGTACCCAAAGGGTAAAAACGGGACCCTATTACTGAGACTTCGCTGTCCGTCCGTCCGTCCGTCCGTCCGTCTGTCACCAGGCTGTATCTCAAGAACGGTGATAGCTAGAGAGTTGAAATTTTCACAGATGATGTATTTCTATTGCCGCTATAACAACAAATACTAAAAATAAAATAAAATAAATATTTAAGGGGGGCTCCCATACAACAAACATGATCTTTTTACCGTTTCTTGCTCGATACTAATAACGTTGCCTTATGTTGCATAGATAATGGTACGGAACCCTTCGTGCGTGAGTCCGACTCGCACTTGACCAATTTTTTATTATTATTAAGTTAGTTTCAGTTAGTCTTGATAGTAGGTACTAATCGGCATCATTCTCACACTCCTGATACAACAATGTATAATATTAATGGGAAAAAATTTTAAAAGAAATGTAGAGAGTAGAAAAAAAATTCCATGGAGTTTCTTGTCTGTTCATCTCCATAGGATTCGCGTTTGGAACAGACACCTAGTTTCTGACGTTTCAAAAGAGCTTATAAAACATGCCAACTTGAAAAAAAATTTTTGACTTTGACTTTGAATCTATCTTTTTGAAAGTGATTTTCACCTACTTGCAGTAGTCAGATTGATCTGAAATATTTATACATAGTATGGACGGATGACAAGACAATTATTAAAAATATGGAGTTTCAAGCGTGGTTTTTTAGTTTTTTAACCAACGGGCCTCGTGGTCGAGTGGTTCATGTAACGGACTTCACGAGATCGCGGGTTTGATTCCCGCACGGGACAACGATTTGTGTGATATTTAATAAATGTCATACAAATGTTTGTACTGCGTCTGTTTTCTATGTATTATAAGTATGTATTTACAAAAGAAAAGTAGTGTAGGTACGTAGTCTATACGTTTTCTGGTACCCATAACACAAGCATATAAGATTAGTTTGGGACTAGAGAACGTTGTGTGAAATTTCCATAAATATTATTATTGAATATTACTAATTAAATCTGTTTGATATTCTTACCTACGAAGAGGTAAAACAGTAACAGATTTTTCAAAGAAAACCGGTTTTTTTCCCACAATTTTTTAAGTCAAAATCATATTAAAACGCTTCAAAACGCGGCAGAACACTGGTCCTTTGCAAACATGCCTTTGATCTTTTTAATATTTCAAAGTATTTTAATTTTACATAAATAAATAATTAATTTCATTACATTGTCCATTACTTTAGATACTTTTATCGTTTGATATTTTTTATTTAATTTTACTTTATATAGGCTAGTTAAATAAACAAATAAATATTCACGGACATTTCACACAACGTCCTCTGGTCCCAAGCTAAGCTTATATGCTAAACTAAACTACTTTTCTTTTGTAAATGTATATATCGGAGAAAATCACCGTAGACATCACCTGTAACTATTGCCAGGGTAGTCTCCAATCCAAACACGCTGTAATACTGAATAAGCTAACTACGTTAACTACAACATTCTACTACGATGAGATCGATCCGTGGCTTACGACACGTGTAGCTGGTTTGGAAGGCGCCTTTTATGAATATTCAACGGGTCACCATTCGAACTCATCAAATAAAGGAATTACTCACCATTGACACCATTTAAGGACCCACTTCACTGGAACCTAAGTTAAAACTAAAAATCCTTAAGTAAAGCATTTTAATCAAGTCTCCTACGACACGGCCATTCTGCGAATACACACGTCCCCGTGTGTAAATCTGCAATAGATCTAAGTTTTTCCGCTCGGCTAAATCTGACCCAATATAAAGTCGCAAAATAAAGAAATCCACAACTAAGATTTGTCCATACACTCGGTTAGTTACAACAATTTCCACAATAATTCAACATTCACACTCGGTCAGTTACATTAATTCCGCATTATCGTTACTTTGCACGTTCTCACAAATACACACTAAGCAATAATACTGGAGGATATTCTAATTGTTTAAGTTATAGAACTGGGCAGCGTAACGACCTGTATAATACTGACTGCTCTAGTTGTCAGGTTTTTCGCATTATTGCTAACGAACTTTAAGTTGTAGTGGGTTCGTATCGACTTATCGAGCCAATATAATTGTAGCATTAAATAGATGGTTTCTAATCATCAAATCCACTACACATTAAAATTGTGTTTTCATAAAGACAACCACTCGGCTGTAATTTGATAACGAATTATTTAGAATTTAGCTAATTAATCGTAAACTACTCAGAAAAAGATTTTTAGCTACGTTGGCAAATACATTAAAAAAAAATTTTTTTTTTCTTTTTCTTTCTTTCTTTTTTTTTCTTTCTTTTCTTTTTCTTTCTTTTCTTTTCCTTTCTTTACTTTGTTTTCTTTTTCTTAACTGTCACACGGCCATTCTGCAAAGGCACGCGTCCTCGTGTGTTCCCTATCTACTTGAAACAAAATAGAAGGGTTTCCGTTTGGCCTATCCTGCTGATCTAGACGGATTCAACAGTAAAGGAATGATTTTCTAATTTAGTTTAAATGCTAATGATTAAACTATCAGTGAATAAAAAGTTGAATTTAGAATTTTCGTACTGGCATACGAATAAACACTGTTACTTTACCTCCTACTTGTAGCTCAAGTAGAAGTTAAGCCTACATAACTCTTTTAGCTGTTGCTACTAAACACCTAAATCGTGAATAGTAACCGTTGGTGCATAGTATCGTAACGTGGTATATTTATGAGTATAGCGTCTTAAGGATAGAAAGGATTAAGGATTTAGGAAGGATAAAGGGTTTGGGAAGGATAGGTAAGGGAAAGGTCGACGTTGCCGCGTAGGCAAGGGCCCTAGGAATAAAAGGATAGGTTGATGCTGTGCCATAGGCGGTCCTGTTCGCCGTCGTACACAGGGGACCATTATTCTTTCAGGATAGGATAATTATAGTGGCTTATATTGGTCGGCTCCACACGCCAATATAGCATCTTTTATTTATTGATTTATTTTCATTTTTTTTGGCTTATTGGTCGGCTCCACACGCCAATAGCATCTTTTATTTTTGGCTCACTGTAACGCTCCACGCGCCAACAGCTCTTTTAATAATAATAATTAGTTTACTCATGGATACACCACGGTAAACTGCTTTGTTAATACTATAAATAGTTCACTGAACGTCTCTGTACACCAAAAACGCTCGCAAATTAAAATTTAAGCGGTAGATAATTTGTTACGGTATGTAGATCTGCTATAGTCAATCCACTACGACAGATTCTTGTTCAAGTAAATAAGGTCAAAAGTTATGCTCGTGAATACTCAGAGGTGATCTCCTGTCACCTCGATAATTTGTAACAAGGGTCGTATGCGCGAATAAACGGAAAGTAATAAAGTTAAAAACAAACGGTAGACTTCATTTACAATGAGAACCACGCGAAACAGTTGCAGATTGCTAGTGATAATTTTTTTTTTTTTTCAGCCTGCATAGACCAATAATGTTAGTCGCATACATTTAAATCAAAATACAACTGAAGTATTGTATGGGCATTAAAGGCATTTTGGAATTAAATATTTGTAATAAGATGAACCTGCTATACTGGACATCTCTATGAAAATTTTAGAAACATGTTATAGGTAAAGCACAATAAAACGTGTGGTTAATGTTATTAATAGTTTACAAGACGTCTCTGCGTTATCAAAATCATATTTGTAAGTAGATGTTTTAAACAGAATATTTCACGAACTGACTGAGTAAGCCACAATAAAGCGTGTGATTAATATTATTACTGCCTCACTAGACGTCTCACACGTCAGTAAGTTAAAGATTTCAAAAACTCATTATACACCACAAAAAGTGATGTTAATAATTATTAATGGTTACTAGACGTCTCCATACGTCAATAGCACCGTCAGGTTCGTATTTATAGCTAGATATTTTAGAAAGGACGAATTTAACCGCATATTATAGGTACACTACAATAAGTTGCGTTGGCAATATTATTAACGACTTACAGGACGTCTGCATACGTCAATAGCACAGTCGAGATCATAATGGTAAATAGATTTTTCGAAACAGTATTTCTGAAACGACTGGCACGTATATAGATTTCCTAAACTTTCTTTCGCTGTCTAAGGATTTAAAATTTTAAACGAATATTTCGTCAAACTCTTTTTATCACAACTCTATCTTCTACATGTAACTACATGTTGGTCTAATCTTGAGTATTTAGTCAACCATGATTTAGATTTTCTCACTACCTCTCATCAAGGTGAAAGTTTCTTGCGATATTATTTGCCAGTCACAAATAACAAAGTTTAATAACGCGTTAGAATATGTAATAACACATTATTACACGGCGGAGATTAAATCTTTATTTTTCTTTATAACTTTTTTCACGAACACTTTGAAACGAAGTGTTGAATGTTGATAAAGCCACACTATATTTCTGTTCGCAATCAAGTAAAACGATTTCACAATTATTTATTGATTGATACACGAGATAAATTAAGCAAATGAACACTGTAGATTTATAAAATTACTAATAAATCATTGTCATTTAATTTTTGTTACGTAGTTACAGTGTAATTAACTAATTACCTGTGACTTGTTATTATCAGTCTTTGCTTGTTAATATAATCAAAGTAATTTTTATCCAAAAAGAAACTTTGCGAAAACTTTAAATTTTTACTAGAACGCTGGTTACGGTTAATTTTACTGTTCTAGTTTTTTTTTTAAAACAAAATCGAATAACGACTATTCGATCCCACTTCTGATATCGGAGAAAATCACCGTAGACATCACCTGTAACTATTGCCAGGGTAGTCTCCAATCCAAACACGCTGTAATACTGAATAAGCTAACTACGTTAACTACAACATTCTACTACGATGAGATCGATCCGTGGCTTACGACACGTGTAGCTGGTTTGGAAGGCGCCTTTTATGAATATTCAACGGGTCACCATTCGAACTCATCAAATAAAGGAATTACTCACCATTGACACCATTTAAGGACCCACTTCACTGGAACCTAAGTTAAAACTAAAAATCCTTAAGTAAAGCATTTTAATCAAGTCTCCTACGACATATACTTATAATACATAGTAAACACCCAGACGCAGTACAAATATTTGTATGAACATTATAAATAGCACAGAAATCATTGTCCCGAGCGGAAATCGAACCCGGGACCTCGTGAACGACAGTCTGTTTCATCAACCACTAGACAACGAAGCCCGTCGTTTTATCGTCATAGTTCCATAGACTTACGATATAGATCTAGGACGTAACACTCGGTACAACGAATCCGGCCTGCTTCTTTTTTTAGTTGAACACCATTAAGATAAATAAATGACAAAGAGCCTATTTAGTAGCCTTTCTAACTCTTTCTTTTTGAGCTGGAGTAAAAGAGAAAGCTTGTAAGAAGAAAAGAGAAGGCAAGGCTACTATTATACTTTTAAACCGTAAACGGACCGGGCCTTGGGACAAATCTATGTTCCCGAGTTTTTCCTCCCTACTTATAACCTCCTTGCATACTTCATACCTAACCATGACGTTGTTCGGACAGATTAACTTTCGCTCTTTTGTCATCCTACGGAACCCAATAAATTTATTTTTAATTATTTATTCCGTATAAAGAGGTGAAACGGGATCATAATACTGAGGCTGTATGCAACACATATTATTATAATTGTAATTTATATCTATTGTAAGAACTATTGTAATGATTATTTAAAAATAAATGGATCGATGGATAGTGTAAAAAAGATATAAAAGAAAGGGCAGTAAATACAGAAATGACGTCTGACAGAAGAGCATAGAAGAATAATAATAATAGTTTAAAAAAACTAAAAAACACGCTTTATTTAATCGAATTATTGCATTGTCATCGGTCTTTGACAGGTGTGCAAAATTTGAATAGAATCTGACCGTTTAAAGTGGGTCAAAATAGCGTCCAAAGGAGTCGGTTACAAACATACAAACAAACATACAAACAAACATACAAACAAACATACAAACAAACATACAAACAAACATACAAGTGAAGCTAATATAAAGCGTGTAACAATATTAATGTGACAAAAGATAACGATATCTGCTGAGTTTCTTACGCCGGTTCTTCTCAGCGGATTGAAAGTCCTGAACCGGTGGTAGGGAAAAAACTTTTGGACATATCATAAGAGCTTATTTTTTTTGGCAAAAAGAGAATATGTCTACTTGAATAAATGATTTTTGATTTTGATTTTGATTGTACCTGTGCAACGGTGATATAGCGGAGCTGAAAATTTTTCAGTTTATTAGCTTACCCGGCAAACCTTGTGTTGCGATATAAATGTTTGTGGTGGACAACCCTTATCACTTAGGGGTATGAAAAATAGATAGTAACCGATTCTCAGACCTACTGAATATGCATAAAAAATTTCATAAGAATCGGTCAAGACGTTTCAGAGGAGTATGAGAACGAACATTGTGACAAGTGAATTTTATATATTAGAATGTATATATCAGTTGATGCTACAACAAATACTCACTGTCATCATTATCCTGCCCTTATCCCATTATTTAAGGTCGATATTATAATTTTTCACATGACATATTTCACTAATGCTTCACTCCTATTGGTCGCAGTGTGATGTTACATAGCCTTCCTTGATAATCGTACTATTCAACACTGAAAGAAATGTTTAAAATCGACCATTTATTCCTGAGAATAGCGCGTATAAAACATACAAACGAACAAATAAACAAACTCTTCAGCTTTATAATATTAGTATCTATAGATATATTGCCTTATTCATAATGATTTACTTATCGGAGGTTTAAAAGTTCGCTAAAATCGGTTCGCGAAAATTGTCAAAACTTGTTATTCATAATAGTCTTTATACGATAAAATGTTTATTATCTCTGCGATAAAATCTCCGTTTAAACCTCCGATAAGTCATTATGAATAAGGCCATTATCATACACTTAGTTAACTTCGTAAATAAAGTTGCATTCCTTATTTATCCTATATATTTTTAACAAAACCTCCATTCCTTGTACATGTAATCCAACATTTGTAACATGTTTGAAACATCACGTCTGTAGCCCGAGGCGGCCTTAACTATACAAACACACTACTAATGAGGTTGACAATAGGAAGTAATATAACTTAATACTCCTTGCGTCTGAATAACACGTTGTTGTGCTGCCATCTTTTCTAATGTAATCAGTTTTATTAAATAATTGCTTTATTTTATTAGTAAAATGGGTCGGGTGGCCCCCGACAATGTGGAGCGACGACATTGTCAAGATCGCGGGGAGACATTGGATGCAAACGGCACAAGACCGCGCGTTGTGTGTGGCGTTTTATGGGGAAGGCCTATGTCCAACAGTGGACGGAGAGAGGCTGATGGAGGGATAGATGGAAATGTCCGGGTGAAGGTTCCTGTTTTCGGCAGAAAATTAAATGAATATTCCTAATGGCACAAATTTACCAGATGTAGTGTCCTATGGCTATATCACTCAGTCGGCTTGAAGTCACTTACATATCTATGTGTGCGTGTCAATATGTTTGTCTATGATACAGGCTATACGTCATATGAAAAGACATTATGCTGTGAAGTACGATTTAACCAAACTAAATATACTTGTCCTCAATTTTAAACGTCAACCTACCATCCGGTATGTCTGTGTCCGCGACAGCAAGAAATTAGGGATCATTATATGAACTGTCTATATGAGCATCTATTAAGATTTTTACTTTATATATAGGTACCTATTCACTAACCAAATTTATTACTGTTTTATTGTAAAACAATTAAAATAATAAAATAATAGTTTAAAAAACTAAAAAACTAAAAAACACGCTTTATATAGAAAACCCAACTAAAAAATAGAACAGTAATAGGGTCCCGTTTTTACCCTTTGGGTACGGAACCCTAAAAAAGAGTTTCTCTGGAAATGCGCGATGCGTAGTTCGCGTACTAGCCCTCTCTCTTACTCTCATGCAAAGGATCCGGAAAGAGATTAATGAATCCTGGCGAATCTAACCAGGATAATCGGATATTTTAATCGAATTATTGCATTGTCATCGGTCTTTGACAGGTGTGCAAAATTTGAATAGAATCTGACCGTTTAATGTGGGTCAAAATAGCGTCCAAAGGAGTCGGTTACAAACATACAAACATACAAACATACAAACATACAAACATACAAACATACAAACATACAAACATACAAACATACAAACATACAAACATACAAACATACAAACATACAAACATACAAACATACAAACATACAAACATACAAACAAACATACAAGTGAAGCTAATATAAAACGTGTAAAAACAAAACAAATGTTTTTAAAATATGAATTTTATAAAAATGTTATATTTTCTAACACTTGTGTGACTCATTTGTTTAATTGAAACTACTATTTACGGATTTAGACGCGTATACTTGTTTAAATTTTTGCCCGACGTTTCGGAGACCTTGCAGTCGCTATGGTCATGGTCAGTCTCACAAGTGACCATGGTGACTGCAAAGTCTCCGAAACGTCGGACCAAAATTGAAACAAATATACGCGTCTAAATCCGTATAGTTTCATAAAAATATATTTATGAAATTCATAATCTAAAAACATTTGTTTTATTTTTAATTATGAAATTTTAATTATGTTTCTTTTTATAGTTATAAAAGAAACATAATTAAAATTTCACATCAAAACGTCACATCATAACATAAATTAAAAATAATAAACACCAACATGATAAAAGTAAACATAATTACTAAAGCTGTTACCAATTAAACGAAATAAAGTTTAATAATTGAAATAAGTGGAAATAACAAAACGTTTTTGTACTCGTATGTATAATAAACCAAAAAGAAACAATTACAAAATCTATAGATTTTGTAATAATTTGTATTAACGCACGCCTCTACGGACAGAGCCAGTGATTTTTTAAAGAACCCTGTACACTTTTGGTTTGTAGTCTCACCATCAATTAAAGACCGACACTGAATATTCAAATGACGTTGTAGTATTTGTCATAGTTTGAGGTATGATTACCATAGGTATACCATACCATAAGCATAGGTTTCCGTTAAAGAAACAATTGGAAATAAAATAGAATGACACAAAATCCTGTTTACACTCTCTTGATGCCATTATACATATAACATAAATTAAGTCGTTTGTTACAAACAACGGTGTACAACAACGTTACAACCGTTTGTTATTGATAGGTTAATAGTAATACTCACAATAATAGACAAGTAAATAGACAAGCAAAGACTCACTGGTGCCATTCAAAATAAAAAAATCAGAAGATTGAAATCATAAAGTACTACCACCATAAAAATCAATTAAAATCTTGAAAACGTATTATCAACATAAATCAGACAAAAGCAAACTTTAATGTTTGAAATTAGAACAGAAACCCAATAAAATAAATTGTTGGTCAGTGTAATCCAAATACGTGGTTGTATTTGGATGCTGTGGTACGGCGAGCCTCGTGATTGAGTGATTTCGTGATTCGATTCCCGCTCGGGACAATCATTTGTGTGATTTTTCTAATTGTCATACAAATATTTGTACTGCATCTGAGTGTTTCTATGTATTATAAGTATGTATTTACAAAAAAAAGTAGTATATGTATTCTATCCGTATTCTGGTACCCATAACACAAGCATTTAAGCTTAGCTTGGGACCAGAGGACGTTGTGTGAAATGTCCATGAATATTTATTAAAATAAAAAAATAAAGAATCAGCCAACCCAAATGTTTAATTGTTGATTAATCTCAATTGTCTATGACTGTTCGTGTATATTCCTAATGTAAAAGTACCTTTATAAGTGAGCGCGTAGCACCAGATAGCATTGTACCTAGTAGAGGCGCCCAATTTTCGTAGCAGTGAAATATTGATGCGTATTCACATTGTATATTGAATCATACTTTTGAACAGTGCCATTTTAATTTGTTATTGTGTCTGTTTCAATTCATCGGCTATTCGATTAAATACATGTGTATCAAATATTTTAGGAAGAAATTGTAAAGATAAATAGCTAAATATTATTCAGGTTAGATGAGTCGCGTTTAATGACGTACAACCTGTTAATTAAAGACTAATTAAACTAGTTTCTTCTCCAGCCCATTTACGTCCCACTGTTGGGCACGGGCCTCCTCCACTTTGGAGGGATTATGGTCTACTGTACCGCGCTGACCAGGCGTGTTGGCACAGGGTTTATTTTCGAGTTTTCCGTCTCTCACAGAAGAAGTTATCTGTGTGCAATATCCCTTAGCTGACTTTTACAGGACCCTTGGGAGGAGATGGGATGGTGTCACTTGTATTCTTAATCCGTCACCACACGGAAAATCCGTCACTACACAGAAAACTAGTTTGCAACAGTTTAAATATTTTTTTAATATTCTGGAAAATGCAGATAAAATAATATAAAGGAATGCAAAATAGTTCGTTTAGCTCATAACAGATGGCGTTCTGTAGTCTCTGCTTAAGCCTATAGAAAAAGTTGTAAAGATATTTAGGTTTGTGGTCCGAAATAAATAAAATAAAATTCAGTTATGTGATTTATTTGTATCACGGCTGATAAAATAGTTTTATTTCTAGATAGAAAATAACCAGGGGGCCAAGTCTGCTAATTCTACTATTACAATCATATTACAATGTTGTTATAATGGTCAGTCAGTGGCGCCATTATGGCGTCATTATTACAAAAAAGTAATAGTAGACTACAAAATTTGATAAAATTCCGCCATTATGACACCAAACTTGATTTTTGTCACAGTTGATGCCACTATGGCGCCATAATGGTGCCATTATAACAACAACAGACGGGCTTCGTGGTCTAGTGGTTCATATAACGGACTGCCGTTCACGAGGTCGCGGGTTCGATTCCCGCTCGGGACAATCATTTGTGTGATGTTTTAATTTGTCATACAAATGTTTGTCCTGCGTCTGGGTGTGTTCTATGTATTATAAGTATGTATTTACAAAAGAAAAGTAGTATATGTAGTCTATCCGTATTCTGGTACCCATAACACAAGCATAGATATATAGCTTACTTTGGGACAAGAGGACGTTGTGTGAAATGTCCAAAATATTTATTTATTTATTTATTTTATTTATTGAGCTGTCATTGTGACAACATTGTATTAGCAGACTTGGGACCCAGATGGTTAGATATAGATGAAGGATGGACGGATGGACAGCGAAGTCTCAGTAATACGGTTCTGTTTTACCTTTTTGTACGGAACCCTAAAAACATTTTTTTTTTAAATAAATATTCATGGACATTTCACACAACGTCCTCTGGTCCCAAAGTAAGCTATATTTATATGCTTATGTTATGGGTACCAGAATACGAATAGACTACATATACTACTTTTCTTTTGTAAATACATACTTATAATACATAGTAAACACCCAGACGCAGTAAGAACATTTGTATGATAATTGTAAAGATCACACAAATGATTTTCCCGAGCGGGAATCGAACCCGCGACCTCGTGAACAGCAGTCCGTTACATGAACCACTCCACCACGAGGCTCGTCATAACGAAACAATGGAAACTACACATTAATCTTACTTAAGTTATGTAAACACCTAAATGAAATTAATTGTACCATATTCAATTAGTTAATGGCGGACATAACAATCACAATGAAAGTTTAACCGATAGTTAAAGTGCGTTTCAACCCTCTGCTGACTAATAGTTGACTAAACAAAGATTAACGGATTACTTAACTTAGTTAAATGCACGCTGTTGCTTCTAGTTCAAGAGCTAGTACAGGCTACGTGATTATGAAACTGTTGCAATTTAGAGAGAATGCTCGTTCAAAATAAACAGTTAAAGCTGCGAGAATTTGTGATAATATGTCATGTTTAATATTTAATTAATGAATTATTTTCATCGGCTTTTCAAATATTCTGTGCTATGTATTTCATTTCAAAAATTCATTAGATAGAGACACGCAACAATGAGCATAAGAAACTTTGTCTATAGCATATAACGATCGTAATTGTATATCCTGTGCCTAAAAAACAAAAAAAATAAATAAATTACAGATAAACAAATCACAATAGCCGTCAACAACGTTCTAAATTTTAAATGGCACAGAAAACATCAAACAGCCCATAGCCATTGGCTTTAACTTAATTTGAACCCTACTGAAACCTACCGTACTGAAATTTGGCTCTTCACAAAATTGACTATATAATGGCTTAACTTAATTTAAATGCGATGAATTCGAATTTTCTATGGAAATAGAACAGTAAAAATTTGCGAGAACTTTGGAATCTAATGGTTATTTTTGTCAAAACCTCCTAACTACTGGCATGGTAAAATCTCACTCCCAAAGTTATCATGTCGGTTTTACGATGAATACACAAATACATATTCAAGTGTTCACTTCTGTCAGCAGTCCATAAGATTACATAGTTAAAAAAATTATAAGAAAGTACAAAAAATAATTTTTGTGATTGTTTTATGTATAACTAGCTGTTGCCCGCGACTTCGTACGCGTGAAATTTTGAAATTAAACCTTAACCAATAGAAGATTACCATATCACTCGATAGATGGCGTTGTACATTTCTTTTAAATCGCTCTATGGTTTGGTTACATATATTATCACTTAAGCTCGACAAGAATTTTCAACTTCTAATTCCGATTTTCGCATTTATAAATTAGTAAGGATCTATTAATTTATTAATTTTTGCATTTGACATGCTATGCCCTTTTACTTAATAAATCAAATTATGGTGGAAAAAGTGAATTTCCGAGGTCGTGGGTTCAAGTCCCACTTGCGGCACATTCACTTTTTCCACCATAATTTGATTTATTAGTAAGGATCTAGTACGAAAAGCACAAGTTTTCGTCATTTATAATCCGTTAAATATTGAACCTTAGAGTGATTGGCATCTGAAAACTTCACGATCCAGTTATTTGAATTAAAAGCGTACCTTCCTGTATTTTACACTGAGTAGAATTCAGAGGAAGTTTATTTCATTTGAGGCTGTCAAAGTATATTAGAATAATGTCGCTGTAGAGGTCGTCAGCTCCTCGCTTATATAGTTACTTTAACTTATTAAACGGGATCCCTTACATAAATAATCAGGCTTAATACAAAGGGTATGGCTTTTGTACCGAAATACCTGATGTTTTATGCAAGCTATTACTTCACTGCTCACAGCTCAGATATATTGACAATATTGTACACGTTTGATATGTAAATTGGATAATTTATAGTTTTAATATAAGGTCTTATTATTCTCAACTCAAAAATGTACTGCTAGTCTTTGGTTTGGTCCATAAAAAGAGGATTTCCATACTTTTGTGGATCGGCCACGTTCTATTATACACTGCTAACCAGACATCCCTACTAATATTATAAATGCGAAAGTAACTCTGTCTGTCTGTCTGTTACGCTTTCCCGCTTAAACCTCTCAACCGATTTCGATGAAATTTGGCACAGACAATCTTTAGACCCTGAGAAAGGACATAGGCTACCTATAGTTGCGAAAAAATTTTTTTCCAAATTTCACGCGGACGGAGTCACGGGCAACAGCTAATCTTAGTATAAACTTTAGATTACAGTTTACCATTTCTGACAGACTGTATAGTCTGCTTGGATTTACACATAGCTAATTTTTACATCAGCCAAATTAAGAATTTTTGGAGTGTTATGATTATTCTGAATCCGTCACCACGCGAGCAGACGATATGCGATACGCAACCACATGGATATAACAACGAAATGTTTTTGAAAATATGCATCTATCTAAATCAATAAAAAATTCTAACTCTATGTTATTCTCTTCGCTGTTTGAATATTGTATAAAAATCTATCAGTTGCTGTACAATACTTTTAATTTCTTTATCATACGAGAAAACAGAACATTATCTACCCTTTGTGGCGAGTCCACCCCATTTAATGGTTATACCCCGTAGCACAGAGGAGATTATCTTGGCCCGTGTTTTGTCGGTATCTGGAACTAACATTAGGTATATTGCCCGCGGGGTAACGGTATAAATAATGTGGTATTTACACCCCTGAATTGTTACCATGGTTACCATTCTTTGATATGTCAGATGCATTGGAAATTTGAGATTTATTTTTATACACAATTTTCAAAATTTAATTTTTTGTTTATAAGGAGCACAGATATAATAGATGTAGTGTTTATGACTACATCCCAGTCAGCTTGAAGTCACTTACATATCTATGTGTCCGTGGAAATGTATGATTTAGCCAGGCTAAAGTTACTTGTCCTCAATTTTAAACGTCTGTTATGTCTGTGGTCTATGCTATGTTGAGGAAACTAAATACAACAAAATCTTGTTAAAACAGGGAATCAAGCTATGTACTATATTAAACAAGTTGGATACAATAGACTATTCAATGTCGTTCCTGCAGTCACTCGTGCTGAACTGCAAGGGTACCTTACGTTAGATGCCGAAGGCCCTAATGTTATTAATGTAATATCAAATTACATAACCTATACTATACATGTAACCTGAATCACGATATAATAAGACAAGGTATTCTCAACTAAAGTGACAGTAATTTTCTGCATGGTTTAATAAAATAAGGCTATTCTCAATTCAAATGACATAAATTTTCTCAACTTCAGATGTCACTTTTATAAGTAGCATAATTTTCTTAGTTCAAAAACCAAAAAACACGTACACTCACACGTATCATTCTGTGTATATGTGCACGTGCATATTATGCTAACGTAATATTTGACATAATTATACAAACTGGGCTTTGTTGGCTGCTTAATGCCTCTCTATGCGACAAGATAATTAAATTAGATCAGGGGAGGCGTAGAAAGTGGCGACCTGTTTAATAGCATTCGTTCTTAAGTAAGTAATATTTTTTGGAGCTTTATAAAATATATGTAATTAATGGTCCATCAAGCAGTCCTAACGTGAATGGTAGCTTTTATAACCCGGCTCTCTTGAACTCTCGAACTTCTAACAACCTCAACCGGGAAACTCTTTATTAAAGAGTAAACGCTTACTTATACATATAGCAAAAAAAAAACTAAGTTAATTTTACTTGTACACACTTCTCTATTGTTTTAGATAAAATAAATAATTATGCGATGTTACGAAAAATTTGTAGATATTATTGAAGACTGGTCTTATTCATAATGACTTTTCGGATGTTTAAACGGAGATTTTATCAGAGTTATAATAAACGTTTTAGCATAAAAAGACTATTATGAATAACAAGTTATGACAATTTTCGCGAACCTATTTTAGCGAACATTAAACCTCCGATAAGTCATTATGAATAAGACCATAAATGTATAATGTCGAAAGAAATAACAACTCATATATCACAGATAAATAAGATAGCATATAGGTATTAGCTTCATGTTATCTAATTATTAATTTTATTTTACTTATTATAAAATAATTAAATAAAGTCGTTATTTTTTTATATATGGCCCTATGTAAGCTTATATCTTCTAAACTTCGAAACGGGTTTTGATGTGTTTTTTTTACATAGTTTGATAAGGTTTGGTTTTTTAATTCATCGTGTACGAAGTTGCGGGTTAGTCTAAAACCTGAATAATTTTGATTACGGGAGTCGCCCTGCGCACAGTTAAGTAGTAAACTAACAGCCTAAAAAACAACAAGGTAGTAAAAGTATTTAACTGCTCGTAACTTATAAACGTATTTAATAGTTATGTTGTTGAAATACTGATGAGTAATGAAAATAAGGAGATAAATCTGCTACTTAAAATGTTATCTAAACGTCTCCATTAAATCGAAGACATAATTTTAAATGGCATTTAAAAACACACTGCCGACTTCCTTATTCATACGCTGAATTCCCTAGTAAAAGACCTACGTGACTGAACTACAAACTCCTTGTAATAACGTTAACCGATGGAATAAAAATGTCCCGAATCTGAACGCAATCCTATCGCGAAACTGCCTCCTGTAATCAGTTGCATAACTTTTTTTAAATTTGAATTCTTTTTGAACTTGGATTCCATTCGCATATTTTTAGCGCGAACCGATTTTGACATTTCTTTTTTAATGACTCTGACACGTGTCGTTAATGTCGTTATTAAGCCAGGAAGTTGCGTTTAGTTTTATATCGGATATAAAATGCTGAACGGTATTCTTTTACGTGGTTTTTCTTTACGAGTGAGCACAGGACACATATTTTAGGTTTTTATCACCGCTATTGTTATAATGGCTGCGTTTATTAAGATAATGTGTCTTTGGTCTAAAGGTGGTGTAAAAATACTTACGTTTGCATAAAACAGACACTACATAAAGATATTTTGTTTAATGGAGCTGTTTGTTCGGGTTTTGCATGTGTTGCATTATACTGTAGCCAGATTCTTAGACGCAATTATGTAAAATATACGTTTTTATTTATAGAGGGGTGTGATCCTGACCTAGTGTTGATAATCGTAATAAAATTTAAAGTATCTCGTTTTATGTACTGGTATTAACTAGTACGAATAACTCGTCAATTTAAAATAAGTGCAAACTTGGAGAACTCTTTTTAGAAGTCGGTCAACAAAGGCTCGTATAGGTATTAGGTACACAAAACACAAACAAAATGGCATGGCGATGGCAGAAAATAAGATGGCGTCTCAGTTCGATTTCCAGAAGTACAAAGGAAAGGGCGTATCAAAATAATTCAAAGGCGATCTGTCTGATGCATGCCTCTGAAGACTTTTCTTTGCGGCTTAAGATTGACTGCTGGGAAAGCGAATTCAGATATTGTAGACGGCATTTCAATATACAAGGCTTTGTTCGCGAACGGAGACTACACTTCAATATTTATTGTATAACTTTGATTTTCCATATTTTTTATTCAAATACAGAAAAGTGTAGAAATTAAAATAGTTTTGCGACCAGACGCGTCTAGACAGCCATTTTCATTTATGTTTCAACTTTGACAGTTTTATTACAATACTTTTGAATTTAGAATTCATAGAAGCCCAAATTCAAATTGAAAGATACGTCAAATTTATAGATTTCAATAGTTTTGTTTTTTTCATTGTTACTTTTTATTTATTTTTCTATTTTGCTTTCTTTTTTGTGCAATGGAATTTGCTCTCAGAGAAACTTATGCAAGGATTTGATATTTGCTTTACTTGGTCTTATTTTGTTAATATAGATAATAGCGTAGACCTTTATCATAGCAAAGATATTATCTATCTCATCTAGAATTCCATCGCAGTCTCCCACTCGACGGGAGATCATAGGCATCTGTGAAATATTCCAGCGCTCCATCCACCCAAGGCATTCACTGTCAAAATTAAATTCCACAGTGGTCGAGTACTGTCTTTATATCTAAAAACTTCTGCACTAGATTAAGATGAACATTCTTAAAATGAGCCAAATTTCCAACAAACTCTAACAAATCTTAAAGTTTAGTTATTTAAGAAATATTTCTTAAGATCTGCGCTGTTTATTTAATGAATAAGTCATCAAATTGTTAAGTCTAACAAGTTATTTGCAAAGGATTTCATATTGCAGAGAAATTATTGTTTATTTAAAGGCTGTTTAATCGTTTCCTTTGCTATTACAGACTATATTAAATTAAGATAGGAGAGAGAGATTAAGAGAAGAGTTAACACAGATATGACGGCTAATAGAAGACTATGGAAGAAAAAGACATGTTGCGCCGACCACAAATAATTGCCGACCAATAAGGGCTGGAGAGTGATTAAATTGAGATGTATGTACTGTGATATTTTATCAGAATATCAACGACCAGAGGGCCAAGTCTGCTATTGAATGTTGTCACAATGATAGTTCAGTGACACCATTATAACCACAAAAATTAACAGTAGACTACCAAACTTGATAAAATTCGCCATTATTCAATCAGTTATTGCATTTTTTGATTGCATTGTAGCGAATTTTATCAAGTTTGGTAGTCTACTGTTATTTTTTGTCACAAATGATGCCAATAAGGCGCCATAGCCCCAGATCCGTATAAGGTTTGTAATGGCACCTCCATTCTAATCTAAAGTCTAATCAAATCAATCGTTTATTGCTTGATACACGGACTCTTTAGGGTTCCGTGCCTTAGAAAACCAACTGGACATTATTCTCTCTGTCTTATAGATGTTTACCTCTTTAAATTTTTTACTTTCGTACGCCATTATAATACATATTGCGTGGATATTGAATTCCTGTTATCTCGAAGTTGACCGTATTAAAATAGCGAAATGCATTTACTCAGTTTACAAAATATATAAATAAATAAGTATTAATGGACATTTCACACAACGTCCGCTGGTCCCAAGCTAAGCTTATTACGCTTCTGTTATGGGTACCAGAATACGGATATAGGTACTACATAAATTACTTTTTAACACGCTTTTATAAGTTCGGTATGTATCTATCAATGTATTAATCTATATGTTAACGGAATCTTTGAAAGTGATTTTAACACACTTACAGTAATCGGATTGATCTGAAATTTTGCACACATATTAAGGACCGATGACAATGCAATAATATAAAAAAATATTTAGGATTTTCTAACGTGTTTTTGAACTAAACATATTTTATCTTTTGTAAACATACATACTTATAATACATAGTAAACACCCCGACGCAGTACAAACATTTGTATGACAATTATAAATATCACACAAACGATTGTTCCGACGGGAATCGAACTCGCGGCAGTCCGTGAACCACTAGGGCACGAGGCCCGTCAAATGTTTTAATTTAACTAAAAATAAGATAATGCTAAATATCTTATTCTCAAAACTACCTCTTTGTGTGGCTCTCACTTGACCGAAATTTTATTTTTATGGTCTTAAAAACTGCCGCTATACATTAATTTATTAAAACTGCTTTTTACCGATTTAGACGCGTATATTTGTTTTAAATTTTGGCCCGACGTTTCGGAGACTTTATATACCTTTATATCATTTTAAATTTTCTTTATATTCTTAAAATTTTGTTATATATTTAGAAACTAAAATATTGTTATTAATTTTATGTAGTCTGAGCACAATGTAATATAATATAGTTTATGGTAAAAGTCTATCTTTATGGTCAATGTAAAATTAAATTGGATGTGGGTAAACCCTGTAATAACTGATCGTAAAAGACACATTACAGCTCAGTCTCACCCGTGACCATGGTGACTGCAAAGTCTCCAAGTAAAGTAAAGTAAACAAATGAGTCGCGCAAGTGTTAGAAAATATTATGTTAATTTATTAAGTTCAAAAGATTTCTTAATCTTTATTCTCATAAAATAATGAATAAAGATTAAGCATTCGATGTTTGTTTATCAAATTACTTGATTCATTTGAAATGCATTACGTAAGAGGAAGATGCAGAAAGGGCTTTATCTTTTCCAATTTGAATTTTATAGCCCTCGGATCATGAGCGCCGCCGCCCGCCCGGCCCTTTGTAAAATCTTTATCTAAAAAAAACTCGGGATAAATGGGGCTAATGATATTGTAGGACAGAAGATAAAATAATAGTCTCGTAACTGTTTTGAATATACGACGCGCGTTATTTTTTTAAAAGCCTATTACTAACTATCGTTACTTAATTTATTATTCTATACTAGCTGTCCCGGCAAACGTTGTTTTGCCATACAATTCTGTGTAAAAATCAACAACAAAAAATTTCATCAAAATAGGTCCAGCCAATTGTGAATCTAAACCATCCTCAAACCCCCTTGAATACACTCAACAAATTTCATCAAAATCGGTCCAGCCGTTTAGGAGGAGTTCAATTACAAACATACGTACAGAAGATTTATATTAAGACTAGCTGACCCGGCAAACGTTGTTTTGCCATACCAAAAAAAAAAATTTGTAAAATAGATGTTGGCCGATTCTCAGACCTTCTGAATACGCATGTACAATTTCATAAAAATCGGTCAAGTGGTTTCGGAGGAGTACGGTGACTAACACTGTGACACGTGAATTTTATATATAAGAATTAATATTATAAAGCTGAAGAGTTTTTTTTTTTGAAACGCTCTAATTTCAGAAACCACTGCTTTCAGATTTGCTGGAATAAAATTCAATAGTGAATTAAGCTCTTGCATGTGTACAATAAAGAAATAAAAATAACAATCACTAAACTATTTAACAGATTCTAATTATATTTAGTATATTGATAGTCTAGAGAGTCTGAGAAAGATAGGCTTTTTTAATACGAAAAAGGATGTAAATGAATTTACATTTTATTCGTACAAAGACGCGGGCAAAGAACTAGTTATAAATATTTTTGCAATTGAATTGCTATGCTTTTTACTTTTAACAAAGGTACCACTTATGGTAATCACTTTCCGTTTTAGTAAATTTGCAAAAATCTTAACAAAAATTGCCATATAAATCGGAGTATCGACTATCCGTGCAAAGCTTATGCGAATCATTAGTACATTTACTACATAATTATTAGCAACTAAGTTATTTCTACATTAATTTATTATAAGTTATTATTATAAGTTATTTACTAATAGAGAGCCATAATTATGTTGTATAATTATATACTCGTATGTACTACAATTATGTTAAAATACTACATTACATGTTCCCAGTAAATTACTTAGTCGCGATTAATTACTTTCTTTGAAGCGATATTCTATTACGGACTATTCTGTTTGTAACAAATTCCGTAATACATAATTATTTGAACCGATATATTTTACAATATTACATTAAGTTCTTTAAAGTATATGGAATGGTATGTACGAAAGCATTGGGTAAATATTCTCTCGCTCTCTCTTTCTTCTTCTCAACTTCAGTAGGGTTAAGGTCTAATATGCCGCCCACCCCTAAATTTAGCTCTAAGCTGGCTTACAGCACTCTCAGGAGAAAATGGGGTAGTGACACTTGTATTCTTCATATGTAAAACTTTTCCAAAATGGCTAAATTCCAAAGATGTGTACGCAATGAAATTTCATGTACCGTGAAGCGAATCCTAAGCCAATTTGGCAAACCCACATACAATATTTTGTTCATTTACTTGGCGCGTGTGGTTTCACGATACATAATTACTATGTGATCAACTGATCACAGTACAAGGCTTTTAATTATTTTAATTGAACAGCAGTGCTACGCTCGTAATTTTATGGCTTATTGGATAAATTATCACGGGTATTTTGCCATCGGCTTGAAAAGAACTAATTTGTATCGAATTATAAAGAGAAAGGCTACGCGCATTTCATTTACAGTTTGGGTCACGAATAATATTGTTTCTGTTAAGTTACTTATGCAGCTGATGCTAATCATTTAGCTATAACTTGGATTAAAACTTATCTTACGGAGTTTGGTCTTCTCCATTGGGTTCCCTTTTGGAACAGACACCTGGCTTCTAACTTTTTAATACAGCTTGATTTTAATGTGGCCTGCCCATTCCATTTAAATATTCACATATACAATAAACACTAATTTCTGATAAAGGTTAGGAATACCTACCGGTGTTTCAGGAATCAGTCGTTTCTTATATGAACAAACATTTAACATTTGGCTTGTAAACATCTAAAATGCTCGTTAAAAATACCAGAATTCATATTATAAATTATTGTTATCACAGCAATGTTGGCGCTCATCAATCACAATTCATCATGTTGTTAATTAATAATAATCACCACTTGTTTCTCAATTAGAAGGATGCGGGTGGACCACCCAAATATCTTACGTATACATAAAACTATTAAATTCTTTTTGAGACTTAATTGACCATACATATCGCTTAAGTTCTTACTTCTCGACACCTCTTGAGGTCACAGCGTATATTTTACCTTTTCCTACGTACGGTAATGATATTATTCTATGTGATATATGTATCTAAACATGTATCCATTACGATTTCAAAACGTATTGATGTCAAGAGAAATGTACTCATTATCTCTATGTACTCATTACTCTTCGCTCTACTAAAGGGGCTAGCCCTTTACGTCACATTGTTGGGTGCGGATCTCCTCTACTTTGGGAGAGATTATCGTCTACTATGCCGCGCTAACCAAGAGTGTTAGCACACGGTTTATTTTCGAGATTTACGCCTCTCACAAATGCTGTTATTTGTGTAGAATATCCTAAAAGTTTTGATTGAGGATAAAAGACTTTACAACCAATCCTGTCAGTCTACCCCTTTTAGTGAAAATTTCTCCTGTTTCTTCAAAACTGACATATATTGGTTTTCATATTCCTCAGACGCTACGGTGTGGTTGACAAGCGATTCTGCGTGGAAGGTGGTACCAGGTGCGGCAAGGGAGAAGGCCTGTTCATCTTCGCCGCAGAAGGTGGTCGCGAGCTGACAGAACTTCTCAATGTGTATTCACACGAAGCTCAGTCCAGGCTTAGCATAGCATCTAGAAGTGGATCAGGTATCTTTAATTATACTCATTTATCGTAATAATCAATTGTAAGTGATCTTAGTGCTATAATTTCTGAGGATGCGCCTTTTCGCTCCCAGAGAAACTTACATCGGTAAAAGTTGTAGATTCACATTTTGAATAGAGTCTATTCTAGTCAAGAGAAATAGTGGCAATACTTACTTTTGTATTTACTATTAAGTAGGTATGTGTTAAGTACTTAGGCCTATCTATAATTTGGCTGTCTGTTATAGTTAACATTATTTTTGCAGTGCTAGAAAAACGTTTATCGGACGCGAGCTCCTGCATGGACGAATGTTTCCACCCGTCTCTTCGCTCCGTCTCTCCATCCTGGGCTGGGCCTGCTAGTCAGACGATGCATTGCCTGTCAGATTTTGACACAAGCATGGACAGTAATGATGATAAGTGTCGGAGACCAACATCTCTGCCTCGATGTGCCAGTTGTATTGGGAAGATTAGCCATTTGACTAGGTAAGCAGATGAATAACACGGAAATATATATAAAATGGTGAAAATGTTGAATAAAAATGCAAAAACGAATAAAAATTGTTTTTCAATTCCAGGTCATCAACCATGTGTACTCCTGGCTCAATCATATCTCCGGTGTGGACAATGGAAAACATAATGGAGAAGCGATCAGATTCAGATCGCGCTTCGATTTATTCTCGATCAAGCGGCAGTGCTTCGGAGTACAGTGTACCTAGAAGCTCATGCCTTCTTGACAAGAGTTTTGAATCCTCTAAACGAGGTAGCCCTGTGGCTTGCTGTACCCCAACGGTTCCTGTCAAAACAGGAGCCAATTGCCAATGTTGGCAACAGAAGCCTTGTTGCTGCAGAAAGAAATCATTTAGTGGCCCTTACGAGAATTACGACGTCCCAAAGACACCTATGCCTTTAATAAAGGTAATGTATAAAAGTACTTAGCTTATCTTGTGGTATACGCCATTAAATCGACAATCCTGTTAGGGGCGACGTTCCAGCGCATTACATATGAATGAGAAATAATTTAATAAAGCTTGTACTGTTTAATGACAACAGAAACATCTAGAGTTTAAAAAGTAGATTAAACAGTTTTGATATTAAGGTTCTTAGATTATTCATAGGCGTTTTGCACATTGCTTTAATAGATTTGTGATTAATATATGTAATCTTTTTGTTTAAATGCTCCCTTCAGATTTGTAGATTCGGGCTGGAACAATTTTGATGTAATAAATTCTGGCAATTTTTTTTACATTTTCATAATTCAATTATCTTATTTACAGGAGCATCCTGTCGACGTACACACAGATGCAGCAAGTTTATACGACACACCAAAGAAATTAAAATGTCTGCTGAACGGTCAACATTGCAATTGTTCTAATAACACAGAAGTTAGCACAGAAGACAGACAAGCAGATAACAATAATACTAGTGATACTAATATTAATAATAACGAAGACAATTCTAATTACGTTAATGTTACACCACCGACGAAAAAACCAATACCCGAAATAGACTTAGCCAACTATGCCAACATAGATCTTACAACATTGGAAAAATTTGAAAATTCATTACAAATTTTAAGAAGTGCAGGGTTTAGTCAAGAAGAACTTGATGCTTTAGAAGACATACCTGAGCATGATGATGATATATCAACAGCTACTACAAATACCGTACATCCAACTGAATTCTGTAATGAACACCATTATATGCATATGGAGCCATTAGAAATTAGCATTTCTAGTAACAGTAACAAGAATTATTCAGATAATATTAGTAGAATCAGTCATGTATCTGATCCTACACAGCATTCAGAGTCTGATACTATCAGTACTAGACGATCAAGTTCCGCAGATTTTACTAGAAGACATGATGACGAATATGGCATTAACCGCCAAATATGTTTTACGCCAACAGTTTTACGAAAAGCAACAAAAACCGATAGAATTAATGAAAGAATACAAATAAGCCTTGAAATAATAGAACCAAAGGATAAATTTAAAATTCCAGAATCGAAAACTGAGAATACTTTAGTAACAAAATTTAGGGATGCTGTGAAAATAAGACGTTCTTCAAGTGTACCTAGTAAATCAGATAAAAATAGAGATTCTTCGAGTTCCAATGACTCTGGAGTATCAACAGGTTCTTTGAAGCATCACAAAGGTGATTTTAATGAATTCGAAATGCCTGTAACAAATGCAAAATCAATGAAGAAACATTTAAAAAATACTAAGCAAATTCGGATGTCCATGACTCCAGTTCATGCATTTGTGAAGTCGAATTCGTCAGATCCATTGAAGAATTTGACTTTTCAATTTGAAGAAGTGGCGACATTGACAAAAGCTACTTCATGTGATGTTGATACTTTGACGAGAAGGAAGAAGAGACCTGGTAAGTTAAATTTAATTTTCCTTATACCAACGCGTAAACATGGAGTTTAAGTCCTTTAAGAGTCAGTTATGGGATAACTGAAGTAAAACAAATCTGTGAAAGACAGAGAACTCGATACATAAAGTCTCTTACTTTCTCCAACACACCTTTTTAGAGTACTATATTAGATAACCTCTCCCTATGAAGAGCTTATGCCCAATTAATTGTGAATTTAAATCTCTCTCAATGAATTATGGCAAATACTGAATAAAAAAAAAGAAAAAGTATATACTGATTCTTAAGAACGCTTGCACCGATTTGGAAAATTCTTGTTGCATACGAAATTATCCATCATATAATTGTTAGGTTAGAATCTGATATGGATACTGCAAAATGTGAGGGTATTCTTAAAAAAAATTAAGCACGATCAGTATAAAATCCGTTTTAACTAACTTTGATCGAATAAGAAATTAAAGTCGATTTTTTTCTAACAGGTGATCAAGACCTGACAGCTCGCCACAGTCATTTAACCACAAAGTCCACTTCAAGTGGAGCATCAGATACTTCAGACTATATGGAATCCTTATCCGTATCATCATTCAGTTCATGTGATGTATCAGCGGACAGACACGTAACTAGACCTCGTTCTGGCAAGGAATACGCCAGCATTGACAGAGCAGCTTTGGCCAGTGTTTGTGATGTTACACCCAATGTTTGAATTGTATTACAAATGTTTGTTACAGTCAAATACAATTTAGAAAAGTACAGTCTGAGTCAAATAAAAATAATCTTGCTTTTGTTACGTACCTACATGAAAAAAATCGCACAGTTTCACCAATAAATAATATTCGTTAATTTCACAATTCCCTTAAACATGTGGCAATTAATTTCTGAAATGTATAATTCGGCTCGGTGTTATTCCAATGTAACCTCTGCGTTATGCTGTACTAGAATTAATACTTTGTATTATTTATTTCTTTATGGCGCAATTACACATCTGTGACTGTGTATTTGACAGTATTATAACAGGGAAATTATTGGACAAATATAGCAAATATAAATACATGCATTAATCTGTTGCATTCACAATTGATTGTGAATATTAAAATGAGGGTAGTCTAAAATAAATGTAGCATTATAAGAAAAATACATTCGAAAAATGGATGATGTCAAGGAAGTATGTTTGGATCGTAGTAGATGGCGCTCTATAGTCTCTGCCTACCCCCTTGAGAAAAGGCGTGATGTTATGATGATGATGATAATAGATTCGAGATAGAGTTCTCCAATTTTATCAAGAATTGGGAGTTGGTATCAGGTTAATGTTGAGGTGACGGAAGCTAGAAGTAATGTGTGGGAGGGAAATATATTTTGTCTATCAGTCATATTTATAGCTTTTATTCCATTTGCAGGTTTCAGAGTAAAAGCATGTTTTCCATTTAAATAATATTTTTCTTGCCGTTTTGAGGTCTCAGTTGATAAACTGATACAACCACAATTCTTCAATTTGTAGATCGTATTTTCGACTCTATGTTTATTTTTCTATGTAAATTTGTTTTATATGCCTCAATCTCCACCTTTTTTATGTCTAACAATTTCATATTTTTATGCCCCTTAATAAGTAAATTTTGTATCAGTTTTGAAGACGTGTAAAAAATAAAATTTAAAGTTATAAGTATAAACAAAATTGAAATAATGCGTAAACTGAGTCTTAATTAAAAGAAACTTGTAATCAATGTACTCTCTATTTATAAAAATACATTTTATACAATTTTAGACTGGTTTAAAAACGTATTTTACAAACGGTTGAAGGTATTTAGTAGATACATAACTATATGTATTAAAATATAAAAATAGGTCATAAATGTCATAATGGTAAGCAGTAAACACTGTAAAAATATATCGGATTTAATATAAAAACAATTTGTTTTTTTAAGTCACAGTATAATAAGATAGGTATTTTTGTAAAACAATTTTTCTGTGAAAGCGTCGAACAGAAATCTATAAAGTATTATTGAGGCTCTGGTTTGATTTCAAAATACACAAATTAAATTTTAATTAAAAAAACAAAATGTGAAACTATTAGTGACTTTTTGCAAACAAAGAATTCCTTTAAATTTTGTTTTTTGGCTCTACCTTCGAAATTAAAATTTTTAATATCGAAATTGATAAAAGTAGGGCGATATTTGTATAATTTTAACAACACATCCAGTAATCTAATAGTGGGTGAATAAATATTTGACTATATTAATATTTTTAAAAGACAGGGAATAAAAATGGCGGCCATACTTCATGACACTTACCTATATAAAAAGCGAAATCAAATGAGATTTACCCAATCCAATATAGGTACGTTACAAGAAATAATATCCAGCAAAAAGTTTGTACAAATATTGTCCCATAATGACGCAGGTTCTTGTCAAGAAAGATTGATGAGTTTGCGAACCATTCAAACAAATTATTAGTTTGTACAACGTTTTCCCGCCATTTTAATATACCTACGTTGCAATACGCGTAATAGGCAAAGGTCATACATAACTTGATTATTCCTATTCTCCTTACCATAGATACTTTAGTGTTTTTTTTTAATATATCGAGCTTTTTTTCTTAATATGTGGAACTATTATAATGGCTGATGCCTTTAGCCTCATATTTCTCGTTCGTTTTTTTTAGTAAATTAAAATGATTTTCCACACTCTTCTGATAAAATAGTAGCTACCTATTTATTTATATTCCCTACTTTTTAGCCTATTTTTCTTTATTGCAAATATCTTCTATATTTGTATTATTCTGTAAGATGTATTTTAATTTGCGTTTCCATATTTCGATTCCAAAAACAAATGTACAATCTTTTTTTGTCAACTATAATTTTCATGTTAAAAGTAAATGAAACCCTTCATTTAAAATGAAAGTTGTAAATAAAATGTACATATATAAGTACATACAGTTCATATAAAGTGTTCCTATGTACATAGTTATAAGGTATAGAATAAATAAGTTATTAAAGAATTTAGATGTTTAGTAGCGTGCCAAAAATATTTGTAGCTGGCTAAAAAACTGGGGTATGGGTACTGTAAAATAAACTTCATTAAAAATAAGATAGCGAGGCCAATTCTGATGCGTCAAAAACTTAACCTAACATAACTAAAATGAAAACAATATATCGACTAATTGGCTATTCTTTGTACACATTTATATTAATTAAAATCGTTAGAAATACACAGGCTATATAATAAAAAAGACGTGTGGCACTCGGGGACTGCCGCGGTAAAGCTATTGCATAGTATTTTTTATCAACTTATGCAATTATAATTATTTATTTATTTTATTTATGCAAGAATCTAAATACCATAAACTAAAATAAGATTAATAATCCTTATTTACTGATGCTTACATCTGTCCATTGTTTATGGTAATTATGATAAAATAGCGATTGTCAATCAAATGTCAATAAAATAAAAACTAACGCCAAAACTGACATGAGTCACCAGCGCGAACAGCGAAACGGTGTTAGTAGCGCCGTGTGTAGTATTTTTTAGTTACGCTATCTTTGTTAGGGAATTTAAATTTCGAATTTTGTGCATTTAGTCTCCACGCTCAAGGCCCGCGATAGAAGCTATGCAATAGCTTAAAAGTTCAGTTAACGTAGCCAAATGGTGTTATTGGCGCTATAAATCATAAGTTTAGTTATGCACATAGAATTGATACCAATGTTTTAAATGAAATAAATTTTCATATATTTGATTAAGAGTTTTACGTTTTATTTTTAAATGTAACCATGTGTATATTTTTAAATGTAAGTTCAATAGTTTGTAGAGTTCATTTAAATGTGTTAGGTACTTAAATTATTTGTGCCTTTTACTTAAACCATGTGTTGCTAGAAATAAATTTGTCTTTCATTTTACTTTGTTTTTTATTGTTCACCTTAATCTTTGGAGTTTAAATATAATTAGCTGCTGATTCTTTTTTATTTGAAAGCTGGTGGTTCCCGTGTGATCCTATTGGCACTAGGTCAGGATCTGATGGTTATATCCTGAGAAATAGAGCAAAACCTTCAAATTTCAAAGGCACATGAAAAGCTATAGGGTAAAACGAAAAAAAAAATTTAAAAAAAACAGATGAATTGAAAACCTCCTCCCTTTTTTGAAGTCGGTTAAAAATGTTGTACCTACATGATGATATTTATTTCATGTAAAGTAATACTAAAGTGCGTTTGGAGCCACAGAAGTCGTCAGCTATCGATGGAATTTCCGCTGGTGTTTAATATATGAACTATCTATTTCCCGTGACATCGCAGACGTAATAGTGAAACATGTAGATATACTTATATGGGTAAATTGTATTTTTACATTCATAGACCTGCTGTCGTTTATGGCGCCTCATGCTGAGCAACAAAAGGGATGGATGAAAGACGAATGCACGTTGCGGGAGATGCGAATGTTGAGATGGATGTATGGCGTCACGCGAATGGATAAAATAAGGAATGAATATATTAGAGAAAGTCTGAAAGTGATGTGCCAGTGACTGAAAAATTGAAGAATGAGCGGATGTCCTGGTATTGGCATGTCATGAGACGAGAGAAAAGTAATGTCGTTAGGAGAGTTCTGAGTATAAATGTGTAAGGGAAAAAGTCTAGAGGAAGACCTAAGAAAAAATGGATGAACTGTGTGAAAGAGGAAATGAATGAAAGAAAGAGGAGTTGACACAGACATGACGGTTAATAGAAGACTATGGAAGAAAAAGACATGTTGCGCCGACCCCAAATAATGGGATAAGGGCAGGAGGATGATGATCTCCACGACTCCTTGAGGCAGAATTAAGGGCGAATGTAAAAGTCTGTAGATTTTTAGATAAATAAAAAGTTTTCATAGCAACAGATTTACTTTTACTTATCTAATTATTGCTATATGTAAATGTACAGGCGAAATTTATAAAATTAAATTACCAAAGAAAACTCGTTACAAAACAGAAAATGTAATTACTTAAGTATTAAGAAGAAAAGTAAGAGTTTCATTCTCCTAATACCATTAAAATTAACTTCAGCGAAACGTAAGTATCTATTGGAAAAGGTCTCAAAGCTAAAAGAGATTTACATTCAATTAAAAAGGATAGGTATCTTTTACTCGAGTCGTCGATACATATTATCGATATTAACTGATTAGTGTGAGCAATTGAATTGTGTAAACGAAATACTCTCCCTTAAGCTACGGTCTTTGTGGACGATTTAATCTGGACCCCAAAACGTTCGGACAAAACAGGGATTTATTCGTGGGACGCCTGTGCTTGATTATACTGCAATTTCACGCGTAGAACTTTGTCAATTTACCTAAATTAATTTAGCTTATGCGTAGGGAATTTAGAAACTTTTTCCAGTTTTTGCAACATTTTTCACTGATGCTTCGCTTTTAATGTGCACAGCGTGATGGTATATAGTCTATAGCCTTTCTGAATAAATGTACTATCCAACACTGAAAGAATTTTTCAAATCTGACCAATGGTTCCTGAGATTAGCGCGTTCAAACCACAGGTTCAAACAAACAAACAACTCTTCAGCTTTATAATATTAGTATTTTATGAAATAATTTTCCAACCAACGGGCGGGCCTCGTGGTGTAGTGGTTCTGGTAACGGACTGCCGATCAAGAGGTCGCGGGTTCGATTCCAACTCGGGACAATCATTTGTGTGATTTTTCTAATTGTCATACAAATGTTTGTACTGCGTCTGGGTGTTCCTATGTATTATAAGTATGTATTTACAAAATAAAAAGTAGTATATGTATTCTATCCGTATTCTGGTACCCATAACACAAGCATATAAGCTTAGCTTGGGACCAGAGGACGTTGTGTGAAATGTCCATGAATATTTATTTATTTATATATATTTATAACTTATCGCCAATCGGTAGTGATATCAACTGTTTTCGTGGTTGCGTATTCGATTCCCGCTTCAGTTATTTCGTATATTTTATAAATACAGTAAACACAAAATAAAAATTTAAGAGTACGAACCTAAAATTTTCACAGATTTAGTTATAATATTATAGTCGAACGTCGAGCAGCCAGGCATTCCTAGTTTTAAATTTCTACAGTTTAAAGTCTAACTACAAATAAAATAACATGAAATATTAAATAGTTGACCATAATCTGACGGGCCTCGTGGTGTAGTGGTTCTGGTAACGGACTGCCGATCAAAAGGTCGCGGGTTCGATTCCCATCATTCCGATCATTTGTGTGATTTTTCTAATTGTCATACAATTGTTTGTACTGCGTCTGGGTGTTTCTATGTATTATAAGTATGTATTTACAAAAGAAAAGTAGTATATGTATTCTATCCGTATTCTGGTACCCATAACACAAGCATATAAGCTTAGCTTGGGACCAGAGGACGTTGTGTGAAATGTCCATGAATATAAAATAATCTCTTCCAAAGTGGAGGAGGACTGTGCCCAACAATGGGACGATAATGTGACAGAGAGAGAGACTCTTTATAAATTTTGTTCCAATATCTGTTGTCCAGTTTAGTTCATCTGTGTGTATCATATAAACGCACTGAGATAAGCGGACCCTTTGCACAAGAGATCTGAAGCAGGCTAAGCAAAACACATTAGTTTTCTTCACCCTCAGTCGGCGAATAAAGTAAAATATGTACATCCACTTTTAATCAAATCCGGGGAGCCCAGGTGTTTGAGATTGTAAATCTGGATATAAAAGAATTTTATGTTGTTTTACAAATTTTTAGATTAAATCCTTATTACATTAGTACCAATTCAACAAAGAAATAACTTCTTCAAATCCTGTTGTATATTAATTAAAATCTGTAGTCTATTATTATAGACTACAGATTTGGAGACAACAGGATTTGTAGAAGTTATTTCTGTATAAAATCTGTAGTCTATTATTATAGACTAAGATTTGGAGACAACAGGATTTGTAGAAGTTATTTCTGTATAAAATCTGTAGTCTATTATTATAGACTAAGATTTGGAGACAACAGGATTTGTAGAAGTTATTTCTGTATAAAATCTGTAGTCTATTATTATAGACTAAGATTTGGAGACAACAGGATTTGAAGAAGTTATTTCTTTGTTTGAACGCGCTAATCTCAGGAACCGCTGTTCCAATTTGAAAAGTTCTTACAATGTTGGAGAGTACATTTATTGAGAAAGAGCTATAGGCTATATAGCATCACGCTGCAACTAATAGGAGTGTCGCATTAGCGAAAATCTTTGCAAAATCGGGAGAAATACTTCTAAATTCCACGCCTACGAAGTCGAAGACAAAAGCTAGTAGGCAAATATAATAATATCTAACTATGGTATTCATTCTAAGAAATCGTACCGTATTCATAATCAAACAAAAGATGTTACTCATCTTGGAAAAACATTAATAGTAGGTACTAAGATGAATGAGGTAATTATGACACAAATCAAACTAAATATGACAAATTTTTATCAAATAGAATACTGCCCTAATAATGTACCTAATAATTAGCATTTTGTAGTCTAAGAGCCTTTTTCACGATTTAAAGATAGTGCACGTAGAGGTGGAAATACGCCACCCAATACGCCTGGTCAGCGCGGCACAGTGGACCATAACCCCTCCCAAAGTGGAGAAGGCCCGTGCCCAACAGTGGGACGTGAATGGGCTGGAGAGAGAGAAGTGCACGTAGAATCGATACCAATTTTAGTTAAAAATATTAAAACATTAAAATGGAACCTTATTATGTACCTACTGTGATTTCCATGTCTGTCTGTTAATCATATACCTATCAATGGTCCGGAACAAAAATTGTCACACAATAATAAAAATATAAAGGTATATAATTTGAAAGGTCTCAAATTCGCTATCATAAAAAAATTGTGTATTTATGAGAACTCATAAATTTTATATCAGTTCTTTAATCATGGTTATACATATAAATGTTAATTTCTCGTAAGTTCGGGAGTTGTGAAAGTAAACGATTGTTTTATTATCTGAGTCTCTTGGTACCTACCCGACGTTTTGGTCGACCTAGTTTTGTAAAGAGAACAGTGACTCCAAATTTAAAAAAATTACTTATTATTGCTATGAATTCTACGTGCAGAATTTTAGTTAAGGGCCTACATCAATATTATCGTATATCATCGCCGACACGTACATATTAACACAGCCAGAAGGCACAGAAAATGAAGAATTAGGGATACTTTTCCTATTTACTCAAAATCTACTAAATATATTTTAATTCTGATTTACGTGTTTCTATATATAATAGTTACTTATGTTTTTAAAGTTATTTCATAAGTTAATACGCGATAATTGACCGATAAATGAAAAAAATAAAAAATGAGAGAGGTTGTTTCGCTAAGATTGTCTATCGAGAAAACTTTTTGCAATCGCGTTTCTGAGTTTATGCGATCCTAGATTATATATTGAAAAAACATATACTTAAAAATTAGAGCTCTAGCCATTCAATCTAAAGAAACAATGAAAACTTCGTACGTAGAAAAATGCACGAAGCTATTTTGGTATCCTCTTAAGTTTACAGTTTTAAAATGACAACAACTATAGCATAATCAATAAGCTGTCTACACTATACATATTAATATATAATCTTTGGGTCTACTTTACGATAACTATATTTTATTACAAGCATAGAAATATAGCTTACTTTGGGACCAGAGGACATTATGTGAAATGTCCATGAATATTTATTTATTATTTTAGGTGCGATACCTGTTTTAATGTCCCGACGTTTCGTTCGAATTGTATCGACCGTAGTCGCGGTTGGATGTTAGTATACATTAAGTCGCGAAAGTTTAAAAACATTAATTGTCTATTGATGATTTAGTTAAGTTTAGTTCAGTAGTTCAATCAGAATTGGCTCTATTGTCAGTCCACCATACATTAAAATGTCAATGCACCAGTAGTTAGTATGCTGCAATCCCCCATCAAAGTAAAAAGCGTGAAGATGTCAGATAAAACCGATAAACGAATCTTTAAACCGTTTTATAGGTACTTTCCTTTTTATCATAAAATTTCATTTTTATGACATAATTTCATAGGGGATTTACAAAAACCTTCATAATTGTGTAATTAAAATGTGTAAGATAAAAGATTTACAGGATGTTTGGTAATTCCGAAAAAAAAATTGTTATTGTTTTAATTTTTTCGATTCAATTGTTTTTTAAATTTTTTAAAGACCATTATCATAATTATTGTTTAGTTATACTAAATAAAATGATAACTATCTAACTATCATAGATAAGTATACGAAGCCTTTTATTTGACAGTTGACCTTACATGACCATTTTACAGACTTTTTAACAGACTTCAAAAAAGAAGGAGGTTCTCAATTCGTCTGTATGTTTTTTTTTTAATGTTTGTTACCTTAAAACTTATATCAGGATGTGATGGTAATTAGACTAGTGCAGATAGCTATAATAGAATGAGGCGTAATATTTGTTAATAGCTAGATAGAATGAGGCGTAATATTTGTTAACTATCACCGTAGATATAAAAAATGAAATTTAATATATGTACTAATAATTCGCTAATTGATTGATTCCCCTCTCAAAATCCCCTCTAGTTACTTTTTATGAATATGAGAATGCATTTTATGCTGCGCGTGCGCCAGTGTTAAACATCATGTCGTCTGTGATGGGGCCTCGTGTGTTTGTTTGTGTGCTCGCTCTTATATATGTGTGTGCTGTTGTTAATGGTAATTTTTTTTTTTTTCATTATTTACTATAAATAATTTTACTGCATGTAGGTTTTTTAAATTAATTAATTATAAATCTTATCTTATCTAATATATAAAATTCACGTGTCACAGTGTTAGTTACCGTACTCCTCCGAAACGGCTAGACCGATTCTTATGAAATTTTGTATGCACATTAAGTAGGTCTGAGAATCGGCTAACATCTATTTTTCAAATTTTTTTTTAAGTATGGCAAAACAACGTTTGCCGGTACAGCTAGTTTGTTTATAAAAATAACGTTAAATAATTTAGGTATACATATTGTATTCAAAATAATAAACTTTTTACTTTAAAAGTTCAAAAAGTATTTCCTTTTTTTCGTGGCAAATTTAAAAAAATAAATACTTGACTTTACTATAGCTTCGATAATTTAAAAATACTAATTTCTAACACTTGCGCGACTCATCTGTTTAAATAAAACCGCTTTTTACGGATTTAGACGCGTATATTTGTTTTAAATTTTGGCCCGACGTTTCGGAGACTTTGCAGTCACCATGGTCACGGGTGAGACAGATACTAATTTTACTTTAAGGGCCTACATCAATATTATCGTCGACATGTACCTATTAACACAGCTAGTAGGTATAGAAAATGAAGAATTAGGGATATTTTTTTTGTTTACGCAAAATCTACTAAATATATTTTAATTCTGGTTTACGTGTTTCTATATATAATAGTTACTTATGTTTTGAAAGTTATTTCATTAGTTAATACGCGATAATAGACCGACAAATGACGGGACGGGCTTCGTGGCGTAGTGGTTCATGTACTGGACTGCCGTTCACAAGGTCGCGGGTTCGATTCCCGCTTGGGACAATTATTTGTGTGATATTCATAAATGTCATACAAATGTTTGTACTACGTCTGGGTGTTTTCTATGTATTTTAAGTATGTATTTACAAAAGAAAAGTAGTATATGTATTATATCCGTATTCTGGTACCCATAACACAAGCATAATAAGCTTAGCTTGGGACCAGAGGACGATGTGTGAAATGTCCATGAATATATATTTAAATGAAAAAAATAAAAAATAAGAGAGGTTGTTTCGCTAAGATTTTCTATCGAGAAAACTTTTTCAATCGCGTTTCTGAGTTTATGCGATCCTAAATTATATATTGAAAAAACATATACTTAAAAATTAGAGCTCTAGCCATTCAATCTAAAGAAAAAATGAAAACTTCGTACATAGAAAAATGCACGCAGCTATTTTGGTATCCTCTTAACTTGAACTTTTGAGTTTGAAATGTCGATCGATGATTTAATAAATTTGAATTTCGTTAAAAAGAAGTCAAAATAAGGTCTTAAAGTAATGATAATCGCATTAAGTAGGTTTGTAAAATTTAAATTATTTTTTAAATTTAAAATATTAATTTGGTTTATTTATGAAAGCTTCAATTCAATTACTACCTATCTGCCTAATATTAGGGTTGAATTTAACCTAAAACGGAATATTTTAGCTAAGTCTATAGTTATGTGATTGACAAGGCCGATTTTTTAAAATAACTATAAGTTTCTAAGGAATTTGGCTTTGACCTCAGAATTACAGTATTTTTTATCGAATTTAAGTAAGATGCAATCATTTACAACCATAACAGGTAAAGCCCAGACAAACCAACGCACGTTGAGATGACGCCAGTTAAGGTCAGGGGCGACAAAAACATAATTAATACCTTTCACTGTTCATAAATAAATATTTTTTTAGTGACAACACTATCTCATCTTTGTCTATGGAAATTGATTAACAGTAGATAACATTGCAAACTTTTAAATATAGCTAAAGTTAAAAAAAAAATTGGTCAAGTTCGAGTCGGACTCGCGCACGAAGGGTTCCGTACCATTATCTATGCAACATAAGGCAACGTTATTAGTATTGAGCAAGAAACGGTAAAAAAATCATGTTTGTTGTATGGGAGCCCCCCTTAAATATTTATTTTATTTTATTTTTAGTATTTGTTGTTATAGCGGCAATAGAAATACATCATCTGTGAAAATTTCAACTGTCTAGCTATCACCGTTCTTGAGATACAGCCTGGTGACAGACGGACGGACGGACGGACGGACGGACGGACGGACGGACAGCGAAGTCTCAGTAATAGGGTCCCGTTTTTACCCTTTGGGTACGGAACCCTAAAAACGATGCCAAAACACGAAAAAAAATTATAGCAAACTTCTTTTATTTTTGAATATCGAATTAATTTTTTTTTAAATTTATTTACCGATGTGATTTCGTTGCCTTCTATGATCAAGTTTATAGGTTCGATTAGGTTAAATCTTTACATTTATTATAAAACAAAGTCGTTATTTTTGTATGTATGTCCCTATGTGACCTTATACATATCTTTAAAATGCAACCACGCAACGGATTTTAATGCCGTCTTTTAATAGATAGAGCGGTTCAAGAGGATGGCTTTTTTGCATAATTTGTTAATTTTCTAAATTCCACGCGTACGAAGTCGCGGGCATCAGTTATAAATATTTGTTTCTACAGTGATTTGATTTGGTAAATATTTGGTTAACATATATACGTCAGTCATTTATTTAGTCAGTCAGTCAGTTTTTAGGGTTCCGTACCCAAAGGGTAAAAACGGGACCCTATTACTGAGACTTCGCTGTCCGTCCGTCCGTCCGTCTGTCACCAGGCTGTATCTCAAGAACGGTGATAGCTAGACAGTTGAAATTTTCACAGATGATGTATTTCTATTGCCGCTATAACAACAAATACTAAAAATAAAATAAAATAAATATTTAAGGGGGGCTCCCATACAACAAACATGATTTTTTTACCGTTTCTTGCTCAATACTAATAACGTTGCCTTATGTTGCATAGATAATGGTACGGAACCCTTCGTGCGCGAGTCCGACGCGCACTTGACCAATTTTTTTCTTTATAGTTTGTACACCATATAGGTATAGTACAAATATCATGTGCGTAATATAGCAGCCATAATTCAACTTTAATACTAAGTTTTGGACTAAATAACATATTTACGCTACGTTGTGTACATAAATAATTTACTAAGAATCACTCGAACGTTAATGGATTTTTACCAGGATTTCAAAAGATTACACAGGATTTAAAAGAATTATGAAAAGTGTTACGTCGTCTTTTTCACTGTGATAATTTGACAATGGATACGGTATTAAAAAGCTGACACAGAAAAGTATTTATTATCTCAAAGATTATACACTAAAAACATCAAAACGTTAAAAAATTTAAAATCTTAAACAATAGATATGATGCGATAAATATATATATAATCTGTGTAACATTGTATAAAAAAAATCCGCTTTGATGAAGAAAAGTTTTCGAAATTCAAATTATGGCGCACAATCGTAAGCTTGGATTTCCTTAACGTTAAATAGAAAGAATAATTTTGACATACTAATACATACATATATACATACATAATCGTAAGCTTGGATTTCCTTAACGTTAAATAGAAAGAATAATTTTGACATACTTCCTATTACCCGCAGCACAGTATCTAAAGTAATTATTATTAAGATGGGCACGATACCAAATTATGTTCCATACAAAAATATGGGTATCGTACTTCCCTATTTTCTTTGCGAAAGTTAAACCGATTTTAATTGTTTTTACGCTCTATTATAGATGAAGAGTATATCTAACTAAGAGGAGGCCCGTGCCCAAAAGGACGTTAATACCGTTACGTCCTTTTGGGCACGGGCCTCCTCCACTATGGGAGGGATTATGGTCTACTGTGCCGCACTGACCAGGTGTGTTGGCAAAGGGGTTTATTTACGATTTTTCCGTCTATCACGAAGGATTTTATATGTGTACTCGTACAATATCCCTTAGCTGGTTTTTACAGTACCTACTCTTGAAACGAGGTGGTGACACTTGTATTCTTACTAGGTACACTTACACTTGTACCCATCACCACACGAACAACAGATACGCCATTATGTGTAACATATTTACTACTTATGTAACTAATAAATAAATAATTACAAATATTCACGGACATTTCACACAACGTCCTCTGGTCCTGTGCTAAGCTTATATGCTTGGTACCAGAATAGGGATATACTTTAAATAAAGCCTTTTTTTTGTAAATATATACTGATAATACATAGAAATACCCAGACGCAGAACAAATATTTGTATGACATTTATAAACATCACACAAATGACTGTATCATGCGGGAATCGAACTCGAGACCTCGTGAACGCAAGTCCGTTACATAAACCACTAGACCACGAAGCCCGTCAAATGTGTACGTACTACATAGCGTACTTATATCTTGTGTATGTGTTGTACTAAGCTATGTGTGAGAACGTTTCTTTCAAGAATCAATATAACAAGAACAATGCAATCATTATGTGGATGACAATAATCTCCATTTCACAAGCAAACATATAAAACACATGAGCTCAATGAGAGTGACGTGACACAAACTACATACATGTTGTCAAAACAAATTGATGAATTAACTGTAGATATGTAGATACAAGTATCACTACCCCATAGCCCGCTAAGCAATATTGAACACAGGTAACACCCTCTGTGAGATATGGAAAACTTGATAATAATACCCTACGCCAACACGTCTAGTCAGCGCGGCATAGTATATCATATTAGGCATTATGAAGTTTCTTGTCTGTTCTACTCCATAGGATTCGTGTTTGGAACAGACATCTAGCTTCTGACATCTCAAAAGAACTTCTAAATCACGCCAACTTGAAACAAAAAAAATTTACTTTGACTTTAGTCTTTCAACGGACCTGCTTCACTTTAAAAGTGAGGTGGAGGAGGCTCGTGTCCAACTGTGGGACGTTTATGGGCTGGAGAGAGAAATAAAGAAGGGTAATCACTGATAGCGATGAAAAGCAAAACCTATGAAGAGTTACAGATATTGCCACCTAACTACTTTTTTGGTCGGCCTGGACTTCGAACGTGTGGCAATGTAGAACCCTTTTCCCCCTTTTTTGAAACATTTTTTACTGATACTTCGCTCCTATTATTCGTAGCGTAATGTTATATAGCCTAAAACCTTCCTCGATAAATGTACTATATAACACCGAAAGAATTTTACAAATCGGACCATCGGTTCCTGAGATTAACGCCTAAAAAACAAACTCTTCAACTTTGTATTATTAGTTTAAATACCTCTTGACTCTTACAGCATGCTAAAGAGGAAATAAAAACTCAAAGGAATCCAAATATATCCGCTTCTTAAAAAAATAATAGGAGGCACAATAACACATATTTAGTTAATACTAGTAAGTGTTCTATTGATAAATATTTACGTAACGAATAGAATAATAAATTATGCAAAATATCTGTCATAACTCTCGTTTCGTGACGTCACACTATTATAGTCCGTGATTATAGTATTATTATTTATTGTGGTAATACCCACGTCAGTGTTGCCAATGTCACGGATTTTCCCGGTATTTTACTAAACGATTACAGTCTCCGTCAGATCAGTTGTTAGCCTTCAGACTGTGTTACGAGATAAGTAATTACATAACACGGGTAATTTGTTAACATTAAAAAAGTCCGAAATTCGGTTGTTCACCTTAGTCCGATTATTTAAGAAAAAAACAAGAACTTAATGCACATTTTTTCTAAATTTTGTAACCTGAACACTTTTCTATCTAAAGAAGGTATTCTTTCAAAAACTTTTACATGGTGCCGCGCTAACCAAGGGTGTGGTGTGCCCATACGCCTGGTCGGGTTTAGTTTCGAGTTTTCCGTCTCTCACTGTAAACGTTAACTGCCTATATTGTTCCTTAGCAGGCTCTTACATACCTTGCGAAAGAAATGGGGTGGTGACACTTATATTCTTAATCCGTTTACACGGACCAGTTTAATATATTTTATTATTTTGTTTTTGCAATTGACTTGCTATACGTTTGCTTAATATATTTTATTATAATTTTGTTAAAATTGTTTATTTAACTTTGTTTAAAGTTCCTTAATTTTAAAACTATAATATTGATTTTCCTTTATAAATTTTACATATTTTCAGTTACTTATTGTAGTCATATTTAACCTGTAGACTTTCTTTTATACATTGTCTTCGGAAAAACAATGCAAATGTTTCAAACAATTGAGACCTTTGGCATCACTTGACATGTCACTATTGCTTTCTTTACAAAATGTCATATTATGTCTTGGCGTATATATATGTCGGACTACGGGACATGGGTGGACCAAAAGGTCCACTGTACCACACTGACTCCAATCGATTTAAGTACAACCATGAAAAATTTCTTTAGAAACTCGTCATCAGATCATTACATAATGTCTACAAGACCTGCCGAGACCTCTAAAAAAGCTTCTAAATTGAATGAGAGGTTTTTGAGAAATCAAATCGGGTATCCTTCATTTTTAAATGCAGTAAATTTAAGCAAATCAATTGAATTATTAATCGTGTGTGTAATAAAATACACCGTATGTGTAACATAATATTGTTAAAATATTATTCACGCATGCTTCGCACCTAATAGTCGCGGCATGACGTTATTTAGCTTATAGCCTTCCTCGATAAATATACTATCCAACACTGAAAGAATTTTTCAAATCGAGCCACCAGCGGTTCCTGAGATTAGCGCGTTTAAACAAACAAACAAACTCTTCAGATTTATAAAATTAAGCAAAGATAGTACATATATATGACTGTTATTCCGTTACTATCCGGATAAATTATAAGAATAATTACAGTAAATATTTCCAATAATATAATAATATTTTACTTAATTACATTAAAAGTCAATGTTATATTCTCGTTAATATTTTATTGAGTTGCTCGTTCGCAGAACATCCATTAACTTATTAAAAGTAATTTCAAGTTTATTACAAAAAGGGATCCTTTTCAGAGTTCGTTACCAAAATGGAACCGTATTCTGAGACTTTGTGGTCACCAGGCTGCATCTCTGAAACGGTGATAGCCAGGTATACATATTTTTATCCAGGGATTGTGTAACTGATTATGTCTACTGCCTTTGTGTAGAAATAACTTTTAAGCGCTCCCATTTTTTTACCTAATTAAAAACGACTCTTCTTCTTCTCCCTGCCCTTACCCCAAGCTACTTTGGGTCGGCGCAGGACGTTTTTTTCTTCCAGCCTCTGCTATCAGCCGTAATACTCATTAACTCCTTTTTCTTTCATACCGTCTCTCACACAGTCCAACCATCTTTTCTTTGGTCTTCCTTCCCGTTTGCCGGCCATCATCTTCTGGTTTAAATGTCCTTCATCCCTCCTCATTACGTGCCCATACAAGGACAGACAGACAGACGGACCACAATAATACCCCATTTTTCTATATAAAATTTTGTCAATAGATATTTAGTAAGTCTGTGACCTAAATTAGGATTAATATCCATAGTTTCTCCTTTCTAAATACTAAATATGAAAGTGTACACATGAAAGAAGGTCTATAATTCAATAACCTAGATCTAAATCAAATTGTACAGATCAGTACATAAATATATTTCTATAAATCAAATCGAATGACATACAAGAGAGGCCGCTGTCATCTATAAGATTGATCAATTTTAATTAATTGCTGCAATGTTTAACTGATTTCACGGTTTGATCTATAATTTGATACATCTATCAATAAACTAGCAACATGCTCAGACCTTACACAGTATTGATTAATAAATTATAGGTAGCTTGACTTTTGTAAATACAAATTATAAAAACCTTTTACATAAAATCCTCAGTTCGCAAGTCTATCGGTCATATTATAGAAATTAATTCATTAGTTTTATAGTTTATCTCAACAGAACATACCTACAGACAAACAAGCGGGAGTTTCGTATTTTACTACGTTTTGGTATGGTTTTATACTAACAAAACGTCGGTTGATGAATAATCACCAATTGTCACCAAATAAGCACTATGGTTAAAGTCCTTGTGGTCCGTGATTGTAAATACAAGTGTCACCATCCACCATTTCTACATAGATAACGTCCTCTCTGAGAGATGAAACCTTGAAAATAAACTAACCCAGTAGACCACAATCTCTTGCATAGTGGAGGAGCCTGTGTCCAGCAGTGAGACCATAGTGAGACATTAAGAGGGTACTGTACTCCTAATTTAGGTATTTGCCTTAGGTATTGCTATCCCTATTCCCGAGCGCCGCGCTGAAAGGGACAAATATAGCTGAAGCAGATTTTACCTACAAATTCTTTGAAAAAAAGACGTTTCGTACTCCCCTTTTTTCTTCGCGAAAGTTAAACCGATTTTAATTGTTTTTATTCATCTATAATATAACAGCATATAAAAAATAAAGTGATAGAAGCATAGATGCTTCTATCACTTTATTTTTTGATAAAACCTTACCAAATATGTGTGATAGTCGCTGCAACTTTACCTAAAGAAAACCGAGAAAAACCGGATTTTCGGATGGTAATATTTCTTTTAGTTAATATGTTTTGAAAAACCATAGTTTTGATACAAGCATAGATATACTCTTCATCTATAATATAGCGTAATAACAATTAAAATCGGTTTAACCCATATTTTTGTATGGAGCATAATTTGGTATCGTGCCCTCTTAATAGGCTGGAGAGAAAGAGAGAAACACGATAATGTATCAGTGGAAATCATAAAAATATTATTTTTAGGAAATGAGTGACTTTTAATAAATAATCCTTGATCTCGTTTTACGAAATCAGTTCTTTATAATAATATATTTTTTCCTTGTTGTTTGTTGTTAAATTGCAATCTGTAAAAGGTTATTAGGTTATTTAAATTATAGATAAACATTATTCATTTTAAATTAATTATATTGGTAGCAATTCTAAGTGCACAACTAAATTTATATTACTACTAAGACATTTAAGTAAGTATGGTTTATGTAGTGTATGTATAGCAAGTGTTATATTAATATTTATGTATTTTGTATGTTTGAGCTTTATGTATTTCTAAAAAATTATTATCTAATATATAAAATTCCCGTGTCACAGTGTTAGTTACCGTACTCCTCCGAAACGGCTAGACCGATTTTCCTGAAATTTTGTGTACATATCCTCTAGGTCTGAGAATCGGCCAACATCTATTTTTCAAACTTTTTTTTTGGTATGGCAAAACAACGTTTGCCGGCTCAGCTAGTATACCTATATCCTACTAATATTATAAAGGCGAAAGTTTGTATGTATGGATGTTTGTTACTCTTTCACGTAAAAACTACTGAATGGATTTGAATGAAACTTTACCACAATATAGCTTATACATCAGAATAACACATAGGCTACAAATTGGCTGGACCGATTTTGATGAAATTTTATTTTATACAGAATTGTATGGCAAAACAACGTTTGCCGGGGCAGCTAGTGTTAAAATAAATAGCACCCACTTTAACTTATTTCTGCACTCCTCGCTGGTTGACTAGGAGAAAATGCCGTTGGCATTAAGTCTACCATTGTACATGAATCATTTAATGTGTGCAAAAATTGTAAAATAAATAAATAATAAATAAATAAATTTAACTAAAATGAAAACATACTAGTGTGTTTTGATTCATTTTCTATTTCGTTGTGTACATTTATTTTAATTACAATCGTTAGTCTATAATACACAGTCGTAATAATAAGAAAGTTCAGTCAACATTTATTTATTTATTATTTATTGTAAACATAGAAAATACACACAGAGGTACTTAAAAATAAAATAATAATTAATAATAAATATTCATTGACAATTCACACAATGTCCTCTGGTCCCAAGCTAAGCTTATATGCTTGTGTTATGGGTACCAGAATACGGATATAATACATAATATATACTACTGCCGCGCACGAATCGCTCGCGGCGATGTTTGTGTGTGTTCACGTCTAACTAGCGGCGGAGCGCGCGATTTACTCGCGACGTCAGGTAAGTTCAACCAGCGACCGAACATTTGTTTGCCTGTTTTAGCTATCTAAAAGTGACAAGTTCAATAGAATCCATTCAATAGAAGCTACTACATTGTTACTTATAATAAATTGTTTCGGTTTATTTAGAATTAAAGGTAACTATTAGCTACATATTAACGATAGGTGATGAATTGGAGGTGTTTGAATTTTTAGAGAGCGACGATGATGAACAAAACACTAGTCGAATGCGAAATAAGATAAATAAAAATAATGATATTATTATTGAATCCAATATGTAATCAAAGCAGTTGACAGTCATTCTGGTATATCCAAAAAATGTTCTCTCAAATTACTATATAAAGTATGAAATTCACCATACCGTTCTCTTCTTTATTAATTTCATGCACACCAATTCAAATTTTTATCATCTGCCACTTTAAATATGAATTTTCGGTTAAAAATATAAGATCATCGTTCGTGTTTACAATCTCTGACAACATGTCAAATCGCGCAAACGCCTAGCGGTCAACGTGAACACGAAATCGCCACGCGTCCGCGCCCGCACCCGCCACCGCGTCCGCGCCTTTCAACGTGAACAAGTACCATATGAATTTTCTTCTATATACCATATGAAGTTTAAGATTGGGATTTGAAGAAGAACATTGCCGAATTGTTAGGTTTAGTTGTGCATGCAGAATTGGTACCATTATTTATCATCTTCGTATGAGTTACATACACGTGCATAACTCATACAAGTATGACCTTAGGTCGTATGAATATTAAAATGCATTGTTTTAATTCTACGTTTTATTGTTTTATGTAAATTCTTGTTGTATTTATTAACTTGCTGCTGACCGCGACTTCGCCCGCCGAAACTCTTAACACTGTTTCATTATTTCGGTACGTATCTATCCATGTTTTAATCTATGTAATGATATCTTTGTAAGTAATTTTCACCCACATGCAGTAGTCAGATTGATTTGAAGTTTTTCACACATATTAAGGAACGATGACAATGCAATAATATAAAAAAATATTCAGGATTTTAAGCCTGTTTGTTTTTGAATTAAGAACATTAATATTTGAAGGCCTCGTGGTGTAGTGGTTTATGTAATGGACTGTCATTCACGAGGCCACGGGTTCGATTTTTGCTCGGGACAATCATTTGTGTGATATTTATAAATGTCATACAAATGTTTTTTCTGCGTCCGAGTGTTTACTATGTATTATAAGGATATATTTACAAAAGAAAAGGAGTATATGATATATACACAAGATATATACACAAGATCTCCATGCAAAGGTTGACTGGCAGAAATTGCTTTTAGCGATAAGGCCGCCCATTGTACTTAATTTATAATCACAATTTCTTGTAAATTTTATTGATGTACAATAAAGTGTATAATAAATAAATATGTGAGCTTGGGACCAGAGAACGTTGTGTGAAATGTTCATGAATATTTATTTATTTATTCAAATAAATATAAATAATATTATTAAACATTAATTCCATAGAAGAAAATGCAATAACTCAAAAAAAATCTAGGCACAATTCTTTGAAATTTGCACACATGAAATAAAATTGATATCTGACCAGCCAACAAACAAACAAACAACCTCTTTAGCTTTAATACTTAGTATAGATTTTAAAAAAGGAAATAACAGTTGTAAGATATCACGATAATCGTGCGCTTAGATAACTTATAAACTTATGATAATATATCTTCTTATTATGCTAATACATGTGTACATACATATAGTTATAAAATGGATATAGTATAGTCGCTGTGAATATAAGATCACAACATATTTCTTCTTTACCTCATAACAAAAAAAAAATTAACAGAATTAGAAATATTATATTACCGGCTAACACTCAGTGTTTTTGGATCGAAGATGTCGAGTGTTAGCCGATAATATAATATTTCTAATATGACTTAACCTCACGTAAATTTCAATACGAAAATTAACAGAATGAGGGAGAAAAAAGTTCAGATTATGAATTAATTATATGTTATACTAGCTATGGCCCGCGACTAAGTCCGCGTGGAATTTAAAAAAAAAATCCCCGTTTTTGTAACATTTTTCACTACTGCTTCGTTTCTACTGGTCGTAGCGTGATGTTATATAGCCTCAAGCCTTCCTATCTAACAGTAAGAGAATTTTTCTAATTGGCCCAGTGGTTCCTGAGATTAGCGCATCAAACAAACAAACAAACTCTTCAGCTTTATAATATTATAATCGATTCATCTGTTACATAGATCAGTAAATAAATACTAAACAAGTAAAGTGCATAATATAGATTCTTAATTAAGTAAGGCTATCTACTAACACCAAGTTATAAAGTAGCTGAAATGTAGGCGATTTCCTATATATCAACTACAAAATTAAGTTTGTGGGTTGGTGTAAGTTTACTTAATTAACTGATAATTTGAATGCAGTTATTTGTATTTTTGGGTGTATATAGGTACGCAACCATGAGTGTGCTATTTTACCTCGCTCTTGACAGGTTTGTTCTTTATCTTCCGGTTACGAGGTCGCGGGTTCGATTCCCGCTCGGGACAATCATTTGTGTGATGTTTATAAATGTCAAACAAATGTTTGTACTGCGTCTGGGTGTTTCTATGTATAATAAGTATGTATTTACAAAAGAAAAGTAGTATATGTAGTATATCAGTATTATGGTACCCATAACACAAACATATAAGCTTAGCTTGGGACCAGAGGACGTTGTGTGAAATGTCCATGAATATTTTATTTATATATTTCTTAGAATACGACCATCAATAATTTCCGGGTCAATATTTGTTTTTCTTTTTTTTTGCAAATGTTAGAAATATTTACAATAACTTTCATTCCAGCTCAAGTAGCGTCACTATGTCGTCCAAATGAACGTCTCCTAATGTGTGGATGTCCAAAGACCTGTGCTGACCCAGCACCAAGCTGTGCCGGATCCTGTCGTCCAGGATGTTACTGTGAGGAAGGAGAAGTCAGGAATGATGAAGGGCTTTGCGTCAAACTGGCTGATTGTCCACCTAACAGTGAGTTTCTTTTTTTAGGTAGAGAGCATCTTTATTATTATTCTCTAACACTTGCGCGACTCATTTGTTTTAATAAAACCCCTTTTTATAGATTTAGACGCGTATTGTTGTTTTAAATTGCCCTACGTTTTGGAGACTGCAGTTACGGTCATGGGTGGGAGTGTCAAGTGTCCTCTACGATCAGTTGTTACAGGGTTTACCCACATTTGATTTTAATTTTAATTTGAACATAAAGATAGATTTTTATCATAAAGTTTAGATAAGTATGTATTACATTTTTCTCAGACTACATAAAATTAATAACATTGTATTTATAAAATAAAAATAATTAAGTTAATTATTTGTTATTAAGCATTAGGTAATTTTTTAGGGTTCCATACCCAAAGGGTAAAAACGGGACCCTATTACTGAGACTTCGCTGTTTGTCCGTCCGTCCGTCTGTCACCAGGCTGTATCTCAAGAACGGTGATAGCTAGAGAGTTGAAATTTTCACAGATGATATATTTCTATTGCCGCTATAACAACAAATACTAAAAATAAAATAAAATAAATATTTAAGGGGGGCTCCCATACAACAAACATGATTTTTTTACCGTTTCTTGCTCGATACTAATAACGTTGCCTTATGTTGCATAGATAATGGTACGGAACCCTTCGTGCGCGAGTCCGACTCGCACTTGACCAATTATTTTTATTGCTTCATATCTTTCTGCATCAGTCTATTTGTCTATCAACACTCTAATTAAATAAATATTATGTGTTTTCAGAAGAAGCATTTACTCTAGACACTACAGAGCCTCGTCCAAACAACGGTTCCTGTCCACCTGATGAGGAGTACAGGTTCTGTGAACCTTGTGCACGGAGCTGTGACAACCCCAACCCTATATGTCCAGCTCAATGTGCTAGAGGATGTTTCTGTGTTGATGGACTCCTCAGAAATGATAAAGGAATCTGCGTAAAACCAGAGGAATGTCAAAATAGTAAGTTCTTATTTAAAATCTACAGTCTATTCCAGTTTTCTCCAAATTAAGATAGCGATATCAGAAAAATAATTTCTTTACAGCCATGCGTTTATCAACACATCTCTCTATTAAACCCCCTCATACACTCCCTCCTCCCAGATAATGTTCACGCGCGGCGGGTCGGAGTTCTTCAGGGACCCGCTGCGCAAATTCTGACAGTGGACCACATGTTTTTCTGCGGGCGCTTGCGACCAGGCCCGTGAATCTCTCCTCTGACTTAGTCAGAGAGCCCCCGTCGATTCAGCCCCCCTAAGGAAGACACCCCCTTACTGGGTCATGGTAAGGCTCAAGGCATCGCCATGGCCCGGTAAGGCGGAAAGAGTTAAAATAAAAAAAAGCATTTTTGCATAAGCATAATAGCTAAAATGTCAAATAAACAGTTTTGAAGAATTACTCTAACACTGATATTTGGTCTACTAAGCATTACACGCTGACCATGCGCGTTGACACAAGGTTTTGTTAGATTTTATTTTTGTGACTCCCACAGAGGATGTTTTCTGCTTTTATTATCCTTGAGATGGTTCTTACAGCGCTAAAACAGGAATGGGGTGATGATTGCGTTATAATACCACTAGCTGACCCGGCAAACGTTGTTTTGCCATACAAATGTCAGGGTAGACAAATAATTTGCAATAAAATAATATTGCGACTATAAATTGAAATTTAAGTTATCCTATCTTTCAAGTTGGGTCAAATTGCACATAGTGTCACATGTCATGTACATGTACATCTATTTGTTACAGCTTCAACTCCAAGTAATTCATACCAGGAATATGAGATGACTTGTAATACTCATCAGGTATACAAAAAGTGCGAAACTTGCGAGAAAACCTGCAGTAATCCTAACCCAAGATGTCCGACTGCTTGCGAAACTGGATGTTTTTGTGAAGAAGGTTATGTGAAGGCCCCTAGCGGCCTCTGTGTCAAATTGGAAGACTGTCCTAAAGGTATATATGGCGGGTATTTTTACAACTTAATATCGAGATATGATTGAGAACATATTGAAAAATCAATTGTGTAAATCAAAGAAATTGTAAATGGTGCATGCATGTACTGATTTTTCTAAAAATGTGATATTAATAACATAAACTTATTAACTAATCTCATTTTGATTGTAATTTAAGTTAGTTGGGATAGTAGAATTGCACCTATGTTTTTACTTAATATTGTTGGTGTACGTCTATAATGCGTGTATTGTCTCTCTGTAGAGCTAGTTATACTTTATATAATATTTTAAGGTGTTTACTAACTTATTTATTAAAACTACGTATTTGTGATGTACTTATAATGATATTTACTTAGATATTAAAAGAATATTGTTGACTTTATCTCTTTATTTTTACCTTCTCCGTTTTCTGTTGGTTCCTTCCTTGCTTCCCACACATAAGGGATGGTTTCTTTGGAGATTTCATACTTTTATAGGTAAGCGTTTCTTATAGCCTTTGGATTTTTTAAGGTCCTTATATGAGGCATAGGCTTCGATCACGAGGGTGGGAGATTGGTGTATAATGCCCTAACCGGGGGTAGGGTCAGTTTCGAGATTTTACGTTCCTCGTACATAATTTTTATATCGCCCAAGTATTCATAGAAGTAAATGAGTGGGTTTGAATTATTTAAGAATGAACAACAGATCATCATCATTCCCTGCCCTTTTCGCAATCATTTGGGGTCGGCGCAACATTTTCTTTTTCTCCATACTCCTCTGTCACACGTCATTTGTGAATTTACATCTATCTTCTTCATATCCTCTTTCACACAGTCCATCCATCGTTTCTTTGGTCTGCCTTTGACCTCACATCCATCTACTTTCATATTTAAAACTTTCATGGGAATTCCGCTCTCAGATAGCTCCCCGTAAGAACGAACAACAGATAGCTCCCCTAAATAGAGCCCCTTTAGTAACTCTTAGCAATTAAGCCCCTTTTGTTACTCTTAGCAATAAAGCCCCTTTTGTTACTCTTCGCAATAAAGCCCCTTTTGTTACTCTTCGCAATAAAGCCCCATTTTGTTACTCTTCGCAATAAAGCCCCTTTTGTTGCTCTTAGCAGTTGGTAGTTTGGCTGAAATGTAGAAGTGACAGAAAATATTAAGAATTTAAAATCTCTATCTAGCCGAAATGTCAATCGGAGGCCCCAGACTATTCTCTCCAATTGAAGTGCTTATCGGTGGTGGGTCTCCTTCTATTGAAGACTGCGCCCCTAATGAGGAGTATTTCTACTGTGGCTGGTGTGAGCCGAGCTGCTCAGATCCACAGCCCACATGCTCATATAAAGTGTGTGTCACAGGCTGTCTATGTAAATCTCCACTACTACGTCATCATAATGGCCGCTGCGTTGAAAAGAAGGACTGCTTTCCACGTATGTAATTTTATATCATAGTTTTAGCACTTATTTAAAACAAAAATATTTATGGACATATCACACTATATACTCTGATCCCAAAGTAAGCTTAATTTAGTGTTAAGTGCTTAGTGACCCTAAAAAATAAAAATACAATCTCCCATAGAAGCTGACCTTTACAGCTCTCGTCGATGGAAATCCTTTACATAAAATAATTTAACCAAAATTGTCTTCGACTCCTCCAAGCCCATTCTCTTTAGGTATAGGAAACGAGTCTCCTCCATTTCGGGAAGGTTTTTGGTAGCCTAACAGGGGACCAATGAGCTGAGGAGCAGGAGTAAAAAAAATACGGCGGAACATAGAACCTTCTACTTTTTTGAAGTCGTTTAAAAATAAAATAGAATAGTTTCAAAGTCACATCGTAATGTATCCAAGGCGCTCATAATGCGTCGTTTATCAATAATATGAGGGCGAGTTGTTTATGTGACAGAACAACTTGACTTCATTATGCGTGACACTATATATCATATCTACATACCGGTTGGCTACAGTAAAGGTGTTCATGAACTTAATATTATTAACTTTAAGTACAAGGTGATCGCCTCCCAACATAGGATATTAATCAGAAACTCAATTCGTTGCGAACCATGGCCGAAGCCGTGGGAGGTTTCGAGGGATGACTTGACTGGGTTGAATAACTTACCCTGAATTATTCTCTAACACTTACTTTATTTATTTATTTATTATAAAGAACCAACAGCTTTACAATAGTAACTTAGAAACTATATAGCAACAGAAAGCTAATTATAGGTTCTCGCCAATAGAAACAATAATAGGTAAGAAACAAAAATTACATCAGTGGCGGAGTATAGTAGATATTGATACCTGATTAATTATAAATAACAAAATCGAAAAACAACTACAATAAATAAACTTACTTACTTACTTATAATAAAATTACGCAACTCATTTATATTAAATTTTCTAAGAGGAAACGTCGTGCTAAAATTTAAAGCTGGGGCTAAAAATTTCAACACATACGCGTCTAAATCCATAAAAAGTGGTTTCATCGAGAAAGTTTATAGGCTTTTACACAGGTTACATCACGCTGTGACCAAAAGGAGCGAAGCATCAATGAAAAATGTTGCAAATATGGGACAAATATTCTAAATTCCATAGTACGAAGTCGCGGGCATCAGCTAGTCTGTTATAATCACTTAATCTATCTATGTACCTGTGTATTATTTATTTATTTACACTTCCCACAAACAAAATTTGTACAATGGCGGACTTAATGCCAAGGACATTCTCTGCCAGTCAACCATTGAGTGGTGTAGAAAAAGTCAGGATAGGTGTAAAACAATACAAAACACAAAAAAATTGGTCAAGTGCGAGTGGGACTCGCGCACGAAGGGTTCCGTACCATTATCTATGCAACATAAGGCAACGTTATTAGTATCGAGCAAGAAAAATCAGTTTTTTGTATGGGAGCCCCCCTTAAATATTTATTTTATTTTATTTTTAGTATTTGTTGTTATAGCGGCAATAGAAATACATCATCTGTGAAAATTTCAACTCTCTAGCTATCACCCTTCTTGAGATACAGCCTGGTGACAGACGGACGGACGGACGGACAGCGAAGTCTCAGTAATAGGATTTCCGTTTTTACCCTTTGGGTACGGAACCCTAAAAAGGAATTCAACACTACTAAAATACTTAATAATAAACTTACCTACAATCAAATAAACATCATAAACATAAACACATAACATAAATAATATTATGTATATCACATAAACATACATATACATATATATCATGAAACAAACAATCAAACAAACATACATATTACATATCATACATATGTATACATATGAATCTATGTAAAAAAAATTTTGATAATCATTTTCACCCATTTGCGATAGTAGGATTGATTTAAAATTTATCACACATTACTAAGGACTATACTAATGAATTTAAAATAATTGAGTATTTTTAAAAAAGTTCACCCGACTTCATGTGCCTTTGAAATTTGAGGGTTTTCCTAGATTTCTCAGGAGATAACCATCAGGTCCTGACCTGGTGCCAATGGGAACAAACGGGAACCACCAGCTTTCAATTAAAAAAGAATCATTATAATCGCTTTGGCTAGGTAAAAGTTATAAGGTAACAAACATGAAAAGAAAACATACAGACGATTAGAGCACCGCCTCTTTTTTTGACGTCGGTTAAAATATAGCTTTGTAGCTTTTTTAGGTTTTAAACTAACCGAAATATTATAACGATGGTTATTGTTTGTGTTATGACAGGCAGAATATAAATATCTACTTAATTTTTAAGTCAAAACATATATTCCGTAGCAATCGTAATCTTTAATCCTCTTAAACAGCCAAAATCACAATAAACCAAGTCTCCATCTCAGCTTTGTTTACCAAAATTATACCTAATTCCTTTAAATCAGAGCTAATTTAAATATTTAGTAATAAAAAAATACATATTTGTAACAAAATTCCATGCAGTAAAATTACATCAGTGTTCTTTTTTCAAATCTGCTCGTAATGACCCATTTTGTGCTACTTTATGATTAAAAATGGCAGTTATATCTAATTTTGTAAATTTAAAATAACATTTATATAGGTTTCCACATAACTAATACTTATAATTTTTTATGTAAAATAATAAGGCCGCGGTATTTATGTGTAGGTAATGATTTCAACTTTTGTGTACATAAATGAAAATACTAAATAAACAAAGAAGCTCAAATTAATTTTTAATTGGACGTTGAGTTGATTATCGAATCACAGTCTTTCGATTACTGATTTTTTTTTTAATAAATTAAAATAAAGATGTCTTGCAGAAAAAAGTAGCTAAGACAATTTTTTTTCTTTAACACTTTTTGCAAGCAAAACGAATAACGTATTTGTGAAACGCTTATAGCAACCACCATGTTTAATCAATTTATCAAAACTTTATTATTAAACACTATAAAGCGCATAACATAAAGAACTTTCTAGATACATAATGCATCTGAGATTGTAGACGACACAAAATGTTTTTGATATCACGAAAATAGGGCACGTTATATTATAATACAAGATTCTGTAAGAGCGTGTACTTCTCGTGAATAAGGAAGCTAGTCGGTACTGTGACCTATTGTTAACGTACCTGCTATCTTTTAAATTGAAAACGTGGCGTTCTTAACATTTAGGTTACCTACTGAACTAAGAATTTTGTTGTAGCAAAATATACTGAACGAAACTGGCCTCGTGGCTGAGTGGTTCATGTAATGGACTGCCGATTACGAGATCGCGGGTGCGATTCCTGCTCGGGACAATTATTTGTGTGATATTTATAATTGTCATACAAATGTTTGTACTGCAACTGGGTGTTTCTATGTATTATAAGTATGTATTTACAAAAGAAAAGTAGTATATGTATTCTATCCGTTTTCTGGTACCCATAACACAAGCATCTAAGCCTAGCTTGGGACTAGAGGAAGTTGCGTGAAATGTCCATGGATATTTAAAAAAGAAATAATCTTCGGTTTAATACCCTTCAATGCCCTTCACGGCCCTTTTTGTGACTTCTATTCAACATATTCTATTCATATTCTAAAATTCTGTTCAGAAACAATACCGCGTATGTGCCCTAAAGCTAAGGTGTGAAACGAGTTATATCCCACTGTTGGGCGCAGGGCCCCTCCACTCTCTCTATCTCCAGCCCGTTAACGTACCTGTATAGAGTACAGGCCTCCTCCACTTTGGAAGGGATCCAGTGCCGCGCTAACTAGGTGTTAACACAGGGTTTATTTTCGAGATTTCCGTCTCTCATATGGGATTTTATTTATTTACTATATTCGCTTAGCTGGCTTTTGCAGCAACCTGGGAAGGAAAAGAGGTGGTGACACTTCACGGATAAACCCCACTACTACAGAAGGATTTTTGGTGTACTATGATGCGCTAATCATGCGTTTGTGTCGAAATTAAACCCTAAGTTATGTTTCGAGTTTTCCGTTTCTCGCATAGGTTGCTATCTTCTTACAACATAACTTAGCTGGTTCTTTCAGCACCCTAGGGAAGAAATGAGGTATACGGTTTAAAAATATGTAATACATTTTTATTTATTTCCAGAAAAATGCAAGCATCTCAATGAAATATACGTATGTCGCTATGGTTGTGAGCATAATTGTGATATCAGAAGAATCTGTCCACTGCGAGCAAGCCGCTGTGTTCTAGGCTGTCATTGTAAATTTGGGTTCTTCCGGGATAGTAACACGGGACTTTGCGTTACCCAGGAACAATGTGTAAATAACTCAGTCACTGGTGCTTTAGTGACAAATAATAGTCTTTCTATTAATTTAGATAAAGGTCTAAAGTTACAAATTAACAAAATTTAGAATAATTGCTTACTTTTATTTATAATAATAATTTCGTTTTTAGGGTTCCGTACCCAAAGGGTAAGAACGGGACCCTATTACTGAGACTTCGCTGTCCGTCCGTCCGTCCGTCCGTCCGTCTGTCACCAGGCTGTATCTCAAGAACGGTGATGGCTAGAGAGTTGAAATTTTCACAGATGATGTATTTCTATATTATAAATTAACCAGGAATGATTGTAGCAATTGATGTGAAAACCAAAACAATTGTTTAACTAAAAGCTTTCCTATTCTCTGTTGAGTTTTAAACAATATTAAAACAATAATCACGTACTTACCTTCTGTGTTCACTTCTACAAACTATTCTATGAACTGAAACTAGTAATTTTCTATTGCCGCTATAACAACAAATACTAAAAATAAAATAAAATAAATATTTAAGGGGGGCTCCCATACAACAAACATGATTTTTTTACCGTTTCTTGCTCGATACTAATAACGTTGCCTTATGTTGCATAGATAATGGTACGGAACCCTTCGTGCGCGAGTCCGACTCGCACTTGACCATTTTTTTATTCTTATACATAAATTATAATTGCGTAGTTGGCGGATAAAATTTGTAAGAGACAGACGAAGTCTACAGAATAGATACCTACTACCGGCCTTATTCATAATGACTTATCGGAGGTTTCAACGGAGATTTTATCGGAGAGATAATAAACGTTTTAGCGTAAAAAGACTATTATGAATAACAAGTTTTGACAATTTTCGCGAACCTATTTTAGCGAACTTTTAAACCTCCGATAAGTCATTATGAATAAGACAGTAAGAATTCATTTATTCCATGTGAAACCCTAAATTTTGTTAAAAATCTATACTTATACACTATTGGTACACACCTACTTAGATACTTATGGTCTTATTCACAATGACTTATCGGATGTTTAAAAGTTCGCTAAAATAGGTTCGCGAAAATTTTCAAAACTTGTTATTCTTATTAGAATTTTTACGCTAAAATATTTAATAACTCTCTGATTAAATCTCCGTTTAAACCTCCGTTAAGTCATTATGAATAAGACCGTTAGTTGACTAATTTTTCTGTTATTTACGTAGTTATTATATTTATTAATGTTTAATAAAATAAATGCTAGTTTTGTGTCGCAGTTTCATTAGCGTGTACCATTCTGGTGCAGACCATTGTTTATGACCATGTTGAAGAGCAAAATTTTCAGCATATTCCAAAATACAAAATTTCATAGAAATAATGCTTATAGCAGTTATACAATTAAATAAAAGTTCTAAATATTGCGAAAAGGCAAATCTATTCAAAACATTCAAAAAGAAAATCCAAAAAGTATTCTCTCCGGCGGGGAATCGAACCCCGGTCTCCCGCGTGACAGGCGGGGATACTGACCACTATACTACCGAAGACTATGAATACAATTGCGAAATTATGGATTGGTATCAAATGGTCTATTACCAATAAATACTCCTCTTTTTTATTCCATTCACGAACACAGTTCACGATTAAGAACTATGCTGTATCTTGCTGCAAAATGTTCAATGTGCTCGGTTTCTACGAAAGATTATACTTTATTTTAGTTGTAGTAGTTTATATTCATAACAAATGTAATCCATGAAATGATTAAAACCGAACTTTTTACTTTGTAAAGCTTTATTTATTAAAATCGATTACATTCAGCCCCTATCTCACCGAACTTACTGTTGAAGCCCTAGTACTACGATGTTAAAGCCAGACCACGAAGTATAGATAGAAGGAGTCCGAACGGTATAGGCTTTTCCATAATATTTCGTGTACACAATAATAAACCCAGATCATAGTTCTATTTTCTGCCACTGGCTGCGCAAGTGTTCAGGGCGTACCGATGCTATTATTATTATTACATGTAAACACGCGCTGGCTCGTGAATGTTGAATTTAATTTAATTAAATACATTTAATTAAATACATAATATTATTTATAAATATAATAGAATTCAAACGAGTACTCCTTGAAAAATGGCGCCCTCTACCGGCAAAAAATCTGTCCCTTAAATTGAGACCATTCGTTCAACATTACGTTCGGACTCCTTCTATCTATACTTCGTGAGCCAGACAGTGAATGGTAGCATGAAGGTATAGATAAAAAAAGGTAGCGACAGAAGCATATGAAAATACAATCATTAATCTGTGTCTGGGGCGTGGGGTTGCCAGCTTAGGTAAATAATAGCCATTTTGGGTTCTCTGGAGGTTCATATGGCGACCAAAAAACTCGATCATTAGAAGTTAGTTTGACATTTCGTAAATAATTTATTTTTAATGATATGCCTGTGAATGCCTTATTTTGGTTCCATCTTTATAATATTTAAGGTCAATCAGCAGTCAAAACTAGACGAATTGATATAGCCGACAACTGGCAACCCTGACGAATGCAAATCGTGAACATAGAGTATTATCGTGAAGCGTGTATTTGTGAATTTGTCTTTTCAAAAGTATGGTTGGTTCAACTCTGCTGTTTATTCTGTGCTGCTGTCTGTCTGTCCGCACGAATCTGGGCCCTGAGTCGGGTATTTCAACGGTGTCACAACTGTACCATTATTGTACCATTATGGTGCAATAGTAAAGTTTTTGGTAGTCTGACATAAATTGCTAGTCTCGTACACAACTGCTTCACAATTGCAATTCAATGACTGAAATGTTTCGGTAGTCTGCTATTTTGAATTTGACAGTAATATTTTTAAATTGTCCTGTGTCGACAGATTGCCATAAATAAAAAATAGATAGATAGAAATATTAGAAATTGTTCTTTGTAATTTATTGCAATTTACTAATCTCCTAAACTTCACATTGTTTTTTATACTAATAAATAGTATGTACAAATATATTTAAACGAAGTCTAGCATGATTAAATGTTTAAATTTATTAGTAGTTTTTCGAAAATCACTACAACTAACGCATTTTTTAAAAACGGCAACACATACATACCATTCTAACACAATCCATAGATAAAAGAGACCGAAAATTCAATGCATAGATAAAAGAGATCGACAATTCTATTACCATTGAAAGACCGTTATGACGGCATATAGCAGACTACGGATATTTGACTTCAATTGCAACGGTATCGTGCCGGTATTGTCCCGGTATGACAATTGTTCCAAAATAGTGGACTTGAGCACCTGGGCCCTGAGTCGGGTATTTCAACGGTGTCACAACTGTACCATTATTGTACCATTATGGTGCAATAGTAAAGTTTTTGGTAGTCTACTAATAATGTGTCGTCATAACGACTTCATCATTGTCTTACAATTGTCAAAGTGACATAAATTGCTAGTCTCGTACACAACTGCTTCACAATTGCAATTCAATGACTGAAATGTTTCGGTAGTCTGCTATTTTGAATTTGACAGTAATATTTTTAAATTGTCCTGTGTCGACAGATTGCCATAAATAAAAAATAGATAGATAGAAATATTAGAAATTGTTCTTTGTAATTTATTGCAATTTACTAATCTCCTAAACTTCACATTGCTTTTTATACTAATAAATAGTATGTACAAATATATCTAAACGAAGTCTAGCATGATTAAATGTTTAAATTTATTAGTAGTTTTTCGAAAATCACTTCAACTAACGCATTTTTTAAAAACGGCAACACATACATACCATTCTAACACAATCCATAGATAAAAGAGACCGAAAATTCAATGCATAGATAAAAGAGATCGACAATTCTATTACCATTGAAAGACCGTTATGACGGCATATAGCAGACTACGGATATTTGACTTCAATTGCAACGGTATCGTGCCGGTATTGTGCCGGTATGACAATTGTTCCAAAATAGTGGACTTGAGCACCTGATGTAACTACTATCTATACTTCGTGGTCCGTCTGTTCCACAGAACATAAATACCCGTCTGTTCATCTTCATCTGTTGTCTGTTAAATACTGTTAATCTGTTTCTGAAAATCTGAGCAACATGGCCGGCGTTTTGTGATTTGAAAATATTTATATTTCCATATTTGCTAATGCTGATGATTTGCTGCCGAGAAAAGGAAATCATTAAATTGACACTATGAGTGAAAAATTAAAGGAATTGCGAGAAAGGTCGCAAAAACGGAAGAAATTGTTGGCACAAACCGTAATTATGCTTAATTTTTATGAATTAACCGAGCTTAAATTTGTCGTGGTATTTTAACATTTTTAGCATTTTATAGCTTGGTGTTTCGAGTGTCAGTGAATTAAGGCACGCGTTAGGTGCTACTCTAGATGTGCCGGCGAAGAAACATGCAGTTTCTGGGGCTGGAAGTGAAGGCATTGAAAAGCCGACATCCAGGGAACAACCTGACGGTCTGGTTTATAAAGATTCTTCCACGTTCCTAAAGGTGAGATTTTTTTGGCATTTAGAGAGATAGAGGAAATGTTTGACCATATTTTTTTATCAGTTAACCTCTTAAATAACATAAAATATTTGGTTTTCATTTTTTTGTTTCTTTTTATAAATATAATATGAATTTCTTCCCCTCCAAGCCCAAGACAATGCAACATGGCAAACAATGGCATGGATTACAGAGCCAAGAATGCTTAAATTTAATAAAAAAAAAGTCTTTTGAGCTTAAAATGAGTTGGAGCAGATGTGTTTTGTATTTATTGTTTATATTATCAAACATTCCAGGGAACACAGTCATCAAATCCTCACAATGACTACTGCCAGCATTTTGTTGACACAGGCCAGAGACCACAGAACTTTATCCGTGATGTTGGACTTGCTGACAGGTTTGAAGAATACCCTAAATTACGAGAACTGATTAAACTGAAAGATGATTTAATCTCGGAGACTGCTACTCCTCCTATGTATTTGAAATGTGATTTAAAGGTATACATATTGCTATTATTTTAGTTTATAAATAAGTATTAATATAATAGCTTTTTATTGTTGGACATATCCTCTGACAGTGAACATTATACAAGGTGTCCCAAAATTCAACGATAAGCAGGCACCAGAAGTTAGACCTACTCATGACTACTCAAGAAAAAATGGAAAATAAAAAATATCGTAATTTATTTTAGAGATATCAAAAAAAGTATTAAAACCTTTGAAAATTGACACCCCCTACGGTATTTTAACTATAATTACCACAATTTTCCAAATATTTCCGATTTTTTTTTGTATCGGAAACCGTATTAGTACTGCTGTCTATCACAATATTTAAAATGCCCACAGTACATAAAGTTTTTACGCAATAAGCAATCAAAGTTGATATTTTCCCTAAAATTTTGAAGGTTTTTTACTCTCAGTTCACTTTCACTCAGCGTGGTGTAAACAAAATGTACTGACACTACTATGGCAAGTATTTTTAAAAGTTGACGCAACTAAAGAGGATTCTGAAATGGTATAATACTTTAGAAAAACTCGCCATAACAAAAAGTTGTAAACAATTTTTAAGCAGGCACGAAATTCATAAATTATTGTTTTTAATATTATTAGCGTTTACTGAGTCCAGAAATGGTATTTTGTTGCCAATTCTTTGAATTGAATGGCACGTGTGCGTGGACAATTAACTATACAAGTTAGAAAGAGATAGATTTAAGGAAATTATACGTTAGAAAAAGATATAACCATTTCTATGAATTGTTGGTTTATTTTCAAGATTTCTCTTGCAAAAGACAGGTTTTCTCCTAGCTGACTTTCATGTTGCCAACCTAATTTGTTAAAAGGGTGTAAATATTCTTCATTATTTACCGTCACGCCTGTTTCCGCATTGGGTATTCCTGCCTCTGGGTGTTTCTATGTATTATAAGTATGTATTTACAAAAGAAAAGTAGTATATGTATTATATCTGTATTCTGGTACCCATAACACAAGCATAATAAGCTTAGCTTGGGACCAGAGGACGTTGTGTGAAATGTCCATGAATATTTATTTATTATTTATTTATCTGCCATAATCTAAATACACTTCCTTGACTTCAGTATCAAGAAAATGTGTTTAGACTGTAGTGAATGATGCTTTTTAGGGTTCCGTACCCAAAGGGTAAAAACGGGACCCTATTACTGAGACTTCGCTGTCCGTCCGTCCGTCCGTCTGTCACCAGGCTGTATCTCAAGAACGGTGATAGCTAGAGAGTTGAAATTTTCACAGATGATGTATTTCTATTGCCGCTATAACAACAAATACTAAAAATAAAATAAAATAAATATTTAAGGGGGGCTCCCATACAACAAACATGATTTTTAGGGTTTCGTACGCAGTATCTCAAGAACGGTGATAGCTAGACAGTTGAAATTTTCACAGATGATGTATTTCTATTGCCGCTATAACAACAAATACTAAAAATAAAATAAAATTAATATTTAAGGGGGGCTCCCATACAACAAACATGATTTTTTTACCGTTTCTTGCTCGATACTAATAACGTTGCCTTATGTTGCATAGATAATGGTACGGAACCCTTCGTGCGCGAGTCCGACTCGCACTTGACCAATTATTTTAGAGCACAGTCTGCTATGGTCTAAACCCTTCAGGGTTGTCTAAAATGATCGTGTAGGACTAAGTTAATGACATAATTGTTAGTATTTGTTTTACGAATTTTTATTATTTACTGATTGATATTTAAAGCAAATTTTTTAAATATTCTTTATTCTATGCGCATTGCAAAGCCTGTCGTGCGTCGCTCTGTCAATATCTTAGGCAATAAAAACTAAATACATACATAAAAATTCTTAGTGCAAATGTTTTTGTGTTTTTGGTGTAAACTTGCATATTTTTTTTATATTTCAGGCTTTTGACTTGAAACAAATGGGTAATAAATTTGATGTAATATTAGTAGAGCCACCTTTAGGAGCTGGCTGGAGATGGCAAGATGTCCTGGCACTAGACCTACAGCAGATCGCACAAGCGCGCTCTTTTATATTCCTTTGGTGTGGTTCTTCAGAAGGTAACACTATTTACTATAAAAATAAAATATGCTAACTAACAACTAAAGAAACAAAACTATTAGCTTTTCGACATGCTTTTTCGAACTCGTGGCATTTAAAACTGCCTTATGTCCAGTTTTCAAAATAAAAATTAGCCTTTGTCGTTTTTCAAACTCAAGTCTATCTGTATACTAAATTTCATTTTAATTAGTTTAGTAGTTTTTTTTGACTGCAGATGATGTAGTTTTCTAAATTATGTTTTGTAGTTTTTTTAAATATTAAACTAAATTTGACTTCTATCTTAATTCGGTTCATTCCAGGCCTTGATATGGGTAGAGAATGCCTTAAAAAGTGGGGTTTCCGTCGTTGTGAAGATATATGCTGGATAAAAACCAACATTAAAAACCCTGGTCACTCCAAGAACCTAGAACATAATGCTGTATTTCAACGCACTAAAGAACACTGCCTTATGGGAATAAAAGGAACTGTGCGAAGATCTGTTGATGGAGACTTTATACATGCAAATGTTGATATTGATCTTATTATATCGGAAGACCCCGAGTTTGGTAGTACAGAGAAACCTATTGAGATATTTCACATTATGGAACATTTTTGCTTAGGAAGAAGACGGTAAGTTTGTTTACTAAATTCTATTGTTTAACTAGCCTTTGCTTGCGTCCTGATGTATTTGGAATCAAGAAAACAAGGGTGACTCCAAGCCTCCCCAAAAAAAACAAGCTAACATACTAAGCTCTAAGTATCAAGCATAAGTATTATGTAAGAAATTATTGAAATATTTGTTTTAGAAACTTATCTATATTAATATAGGAATCATTTGGTTTACTCTATCGACTCTACTACTTCAATCTATTGCACTATTCCTGGTAAAAATAGGCTATTTTTACATTTTAAAGAGCAGGATGCTAGTCATTTTAACTCAGGGTAGTAAAATTCAGCCTGGTTCTGTATCACAGTTTAAACATACAGTGCTTTCGTACTTAATATTGTACCCAAAGTCAAGGCAGATTATTAGATGGCAGATGTTAATTACTTATAAAATTTTTCAGGATACATCTATTTGGCCGAGATTCAACCATCCGTCCCGGTTGGGTCACCATAGGCCATGAATTGACAAACTCCAACTTCAATGCGGAGTTATACGCTTCAAATTTCACAGAAGGTCGTGAAAGTACTGGTTGTACTGAACGAATAGAGGCTTTGAGACCTAAAAGTCCTCCTAATACAAGTAAAGGACAAAGACCTCGAGGAAGAGGTGGTTTTAGAGGCAGAGGTAGAGGAAGAGGAGCTATATAGAGAAGACTGTTTTATTTTTAATGACTTATGCATATAAGAGTAATTTTGGACAAAGGTAAGTCTTTGTAAAGGCCCCATTCGGTTCCTAGAGACGAGAGTCGCGCGACCGGTAAATCTTTACATTGGAGTTTACAAAATAAGGTGCCAGCTAAAAATCTACGAGAGCAATGCTCATTCTCACTGTGTACGGACACAATAGTTTTTTAGTGAGCGTGTGACGATATTGTTCGGAGCGTGCGAAGTGATAATGAATAATAAAACCTATTATCTTATTTTTTAGCTTCAAGCATTAAGCCAACAGTTGTTGTTACACACGATGTTTTGAATTTAATTTCAATTAAATTGAAAAGGTTTTATTTTGTTGTTCTAGGCGCATCTTCGTTAAGTCACCCGCAATGTCATACAACGCAGTAAGAATCATATTTTTAATACAAAAGCAAAGTAAATCGCGTGACGTGCGTCGCAAGGAACCGAATGGCACCTTTAGGTTTTCCTGTCATTATCAAAAGGACATTAAATTTTATATAGGTTTTCGCTTCGCACTAATCAGTGAATTTCTATTTAACCATGTATTCACATAATCATATTATTATGTATTTGTTTGTAATTTATGAGCCTGACAAATTTTAATTTAAATTCGATTTTCTTGTTTGAGAATTTCAGTTAATTTTTGTTTATATGTTTTTATATTATCTAGAAAAAAAAAACATGTATTCATGTATAACAGATTTTATTTTGTATGGTCTTTTGCAAAACAAAGTAAATTTGATTTAAAATTATTTCTTGTGTTCATAACATAACAGCGCCCATGCCATTATCCTGACATAAGTGTATATTTTAATTAGCATCGGAATTGCACAAGGGTTTTATTGGGAATATACACATGTGGCCAGACTATACTTTGATTATGGTTTTATAATTTACGAATGCACATATAATTTTATTGCGTGTCGGTAGGTAAATCTTTTAACCAATGTTTTTTTAGAAAACTAGTGTTTTAAGGTATATATTTGTGACGGCCATTTTTTTCATTAATGCGGACGAATAAATGAAACGGCCAAGTTAGTCTAACTTATTACGTGTTTAAAAGAAGTTCTAATTTAATATGACGTGATAACAGTAATTACGTTCAATCTTCGAGGTTAAGGTTATAAGATTGAAATTTTAGTGAGGCGTGGTTTTTCTCTATGGTCTTTATGATCAGGCAGAACAACCCCCAGTGCCAGTTTTTCTTCGGATCCCGTCATTCTGGCCGGCACTTATTCCTCTATCGACGGGTGCTCCCTATTTGCTGACCACTCGTTCGACGTACAGTGGTTCTAGGGTTCTCGTCAACAAAAATTTTTCGTTTTCCCACCTCAAAATCGGAGGTTTTTCGCTTCCCCTACTTCGGGGTTTGCCCTAGCGACACAATTCTTTAAGTACCGGGTGGGACTCATTGACGCGCACAAAACAACTTATCACACTGGTTGCTATCACTTATAGAATTTTATACGGAGCACGTGCAAAAAGCTGCCTATTCGGAGCACTATCGGGCTCAGACTTGCGCCGAGACTCTTCTTCCGTGTCACCACATTCCACGTCTCCCGCACTGGTTCGGGAGACGATGGTGGTGGCGACGGATGGGCTGATTGCCAGGCCACGCCTTTGCCGTTCTTCTTTTCGAAGTCTCGTCGTATTCAACCTAAACCGCATATTTGGTTCATTCACTTAAATTTTTTTATTATCGTGTGTTTTTCAAACTTTTTCCTAATGATTTATATTTACCCCAGCCTGAATACTTACTGCTATAACATGGGCACAACAACTCACAGTTCTGTTGTCATCAAGACAGCTGCAGCAGTAACCAGAGATTGCATTAATAGTACATAATTAACTAGCCCTAAAAAGCTTTGTACTTCCTTAATATTTTTTGGTTCCCGAAAGGATTCTGTTGCCTTTACGTATTTATCAAGTGGCTTAACTTCTCTAGGTCATAAATTATCTTGCGAGGGGCAAGATAATTTACGACCTAGAGAATCTATTTGATCTTCCCCAAGTAAACATTTTTTTGTCGTTTAACAATACATTAGTAGGGGAAGGTCGGGTAGGAAGAACTGTAATAAAACAAAAAGAAAAAAAGTTTTAAAAGTCTTTTATTGATAAACGTTAACTTAATCTAATCGTTTTTGTACAAGAGTTCTCAGTACAAGAGTCGTAAACATGTTCCTTTTTCCGCAAAGTTTGCGACATTAGGAACATGTTTAGCTCTGTACTCAAGCGTCCTGGATCGCTATCCAAGGAACTCGTAGAGTTGGGCACAGTGTCGGCGTCTGGCGTACTCATACGCAATAGCTCTCGAGGAACTTGAGCCTCAGTTTGATTTGTGTTCTCTGTAACAAAATAGATAACAATAGATGTGTCAGGTAACACCACCCGGGCGAGTTGCGACTCACGCTTACGTGCAAGCAGCTCTTGACTAGACTCCGCAGGCAGAGCCGTGAGAGAATTTTAAATCCCTTTTCCATCTACTATTGACTACTTTAACCAGCCATCTACACATGGTGACACATCTTGATTTATTACTTTGCAATGTTGTATTCACCCTCTTACAAAGTATAAGAAATTATGGATTAGAAAGTCTTGCAAATATGTGGTTAAGATATATTAACTTTACCTTAAAATTACATTTTACACTTGCTTTTTGCAAAAGACAACAAGCCTAGTTTTTCCACTTTCCCACTGGTTGGATATTTCAACAGTGTTTAAACTAACCGAGCGAGTTTAGTTTTTACGTAATTAACATATTTATTTCCCTTTTTCAAAGGTTTTAATAAATAATTTTCGTAACCTTATGATTGAAAGAAAGAACGAAAATATTATTATGTTTATTCGTGAGGGTAGGCGTATTTTTTTCAACCTTCTAGTATTGAATACTTACAATCATATATTTTCCAATTTCTACTGGTTTGAATCAACCTGTAGAGATTGTTGCCGTAATTTTCCATTTTGTCTCATTTTCTAGTCTAGTGCGTTGGGATGTTTAACAAGCTCTTTTGAAACGTCAGAAGCTAGGTGTCTGTTACAAACGCGAATCCTATGGAGAGCAACAGACAAGAAACTCCATATTACATAAAGATGAGACTATTACGAGTTGAATTATTCAGATTTTCCAACGATATCGCAATACACGTTTCCGATCAAGGAACACTGAAATGTTTCAAAATATCCACACAATGTACATCAGTAAGTTCACAGTACAATTAGTTTAAATATTTATAATAAAGAGTTTGTAATTTCACTGTACTAAATTAACTAGATTTGAATGTATATTATTATGAATAACTTCAGGTAGGTTACTTCAAAAAAGAAAACGATTCTAATTTTGGTTCAATATTTCTCCAAAATTGATCATCTTTTTCAATTTTTTCATATAGTAATCCTTTAGGACTCCACAAAACAAAATTTTCGACATTTTGCATGTAATTGACCCTGGATTTGATAGTAATAATTAAATTGTGGTTTCTGTTTAATTACCTTAAAAATAACACAACACTAATACAACAATAATCACCAAAAGTATCAATCAATCAATACATCACTGAACTTACTCGCCGCAACGCACTCACTTCACGTTACTGACTTGACGACTTCCGACGCCTATTGTTTTTTTTTTACATTGAAGGTAACAATGTTTTGGTTTGGTTTGGTGCATAATTTTACAAAGAAGCGAGATAGATTTATACAAATATACCCTGCAGTAAAGAGACGGAAATAAAGTGATGCAATAAACATCTCTGGCGTGCAGATGTCACCATGTCAACTACTACTTGACTTGACACGGGCAATATGAGTTCCAAATCCATGTCAACTGCTAGTTGACACGGGCAACTGAGCGGTGCATTATTTACAAGTAAACATCTGAAAATACGTTTATTTTATACTTGTGGAGGTATTTCCGCTAAATAGGTACCGGTTCATACACAAAAAATTAACATTACAAAATATTTATAATAAAACTTCACGATTTTTTATGAAATATTATATTTATTTAAAGTTAGATAATAATATTCTTACAAAAATATCACTAGAGATCAGTCTTCGATATTTTAGGAAAAAATCAGGTTTTTTGTTTTTTTATGTCTACAGAAGAGATCGTGTTGTCTGCAGAAGGGAATAAAATGTGATCTTATATAGTCATATCAACAAGATCAAGAATAGAAACAATAGAAAAAAAACTTAAAATGGAGTTCTCCTCAAACCCAAAACAAATCATTATAAAAAATCTATACCAATTCAGTACAAAAAATATTTCGACATTTGTCCACAGAACAGACATTATGCTTCTGTAGGCGTATAAAGGAACAGAATATTAAAATATGTTATCCTCATCAGAATCGTCCCATATAGAATTCGTCGGCCGTTTTATCGGTGGTGAATCTCTGGAGATTCACCACCGATAAAACGGCCGACGAAATTTCAGAGTCGTCTGAATACATTCTTTTCTTCTGGGGTCTATGCATCTGGTTCAATAATTCAATAGAAAGATCTGGTGTCAGTCTGTCTGAGAGTCCTGGTGAATTTGGGTCAGTCGGAGCATCAGGTGTAGCTGGAGCCACAGGAGAATCACGGATAGGCAAATGCTCAGATGAAGAGTCTGGTGATCTTGATCTTTCAAGGCAATTAGGTGACAAATTGTACAAGGATGAATCAGGAGTGGCTATCGTTCTAGATGTGCCGGGCATTTTCGAATCTTTAATATGGTTTATTTGGATTTGACCTATCTCGTAATGTGAACATATCTGGTGAGAGGGACACATCAAACAACTTAAACGTCTCTTTTTTTCTTCTTCGGAAAGTTGTCCTGATCGATTTGGTCGTGGCATAGTAACTGAAGGAAAAGAAAAGGACCGCCATGCGCTAAGAACAAGCAAGCAACACAATGCAAAGCAAGAAACAAATCAAAGTGGAAGAGAAAAGTGAGCAAAATCATCATTCATTTTGATCACACACACGTTATTATGATATTTATAGTATCGAAACGACACAGAGAAACTATGTATATTTACAAAACCTACTTTAATTATCTAAAAAATTTATCATCAGATCTTGACCAATTACCCAATTTGGTTAAAAAATAAAGTGGAAACCTCTCTTATTTATAAATCAGTTAAAAAGGGAGTATAATACTACTGTTTTTTTTTTCAAATGCAGTGAAAGTTCATTGATTATTCACTTCTGTTGACATACCTCTCTTCTGTAGACATTAAGTCTACAGTAAAGATGTCTTGTAGAGACACATTTTCATAAATCAAAGATGGCATCCTGCCATTATGAGGTTAGAATTTAAGCAATGTGATATTTGCAAACCGCGCCCGCACGCGTTTACTATCTTAATGTTTTTATATTTTTGTAAAGGCTTCTTACTCAGGTATCCCAGGCACAGGAAAGACACAATGATCTCGACCGAAAACTTGTGTATTTAAATAAAATTAGGGTTTATCTTATTACACGCACTTTACTGTAAAATCACAACCGTGCAAATGACAAAGAATACAGTGTTACCAACACAAAAACCAAAATAATAACGATGCGTTCGTCATTGACAAATTTTGGCTTATTTTATGCGTCTACAGAAGTAGACCTAAAATCTGTGAACAACATTTTTATAATGTTTATTTCAAAATATAGCATTATATATTTTTTTATTCGTTATATGTTATGAATATTTGATAATATAACTGATGTAATGAAATGAATTAAAAGTATCAAAAGTATGTGTATATATTTTTGACCATCACTTGAACTCAACTACTTGGCATCTGAACAGTCTACAGAAGGAGATCTTTTCAGATTCAAAAGCGAAAAAATAAATTAAATTTCAGTAAATGCGATTTTTTTTATGAATCATAACAAGTTTTCAAGACGAAATAGCTATTAAATGTATTTAATGTTGATAAAATATTTAAATAACGGTTTTAAGTTGAATGAACTTTTTTTTTTCTCTTTTTGTGTTTGACCCTAGGTATCTACTTACTTAATAATGACTATAAAATAATATACGATTTTTCTTCAATCCATGCAATAAAAATATACAAAATACATAATAAAAACATAAGGAACATTTTGCAACATCATTCTCCTGCCCTTATCCCGTTATTCGGTGTCGGCAACATGATTACTTGTTCATGATGCAATGGGATTTGACTGATTTTACTCTTAGCCGCCTGACGTCAATTTACCCTCCTTGGGTATAAATATGCTTTATGTCGCTTTCAGAACAGGAGTCGTAAACATGTTCCTTTTTCGGCGGAGTTTTCGCCATTAGGAACATTTTTAGCTCAGTATTTAAGCGTTCTGGATCGCTGTCTAAAGAACAAGGAGAGATAGGAACAGTATCAGCATCTGGCGTACCCATGCGCAATAAACTTGACGGGCTTCGTGGTCTAGTTAAGTGGTTCGTATAACGGACTGCCGATCATGAGGTCGCGGGTTCGATTCCCGCTGATTTCTCCTGAAATAATTATTATTGGTAATTTTCAATAGCAGTCAAATCCATTTTATACCAAATTGAGAAAAGTGAACTTTTGTATGCCGTCATGATGTACGCTGTTGTGACGCTTTGGATGGTAACTATAGATTACTATGGAGTTCAGAATTATTAAACAATAACAGAAATAAAATTAATGCTTCTATTTACAGAGAAAACTGTGATTAAAAAACGGATTTGACTTATTTTGTTCCCAAGGTGTGGATTTAACTAATTTTGTTAAAAAGCTGTCAGGATTTGACTACTTTTGAACAATCAAACTAAACGATTTAAATAGGGTTGTCATGCCGTCGTAATTTAAAAAGGCACAATTTACATTTTGCAATTAATGTTGAGAAAATCGAGATTAAAATATTTTGGGAATTTTCTTAAAAAAAATACCTTTGAAGTGTAATTTTCAAAATTGTATGAACAGCGACAGAAATTACTATAAGTTTATTTTAATGTTTAAAATTAATAATTACCTTATTTATTTTCAACTTAACATAAAAAATTACATTACTAGAGCAATATTACGTTTAAAAGGCACATAATATAACCAAATATGCCTTATCAATGTAAAATTTTGAGAAAAATAATAATAATATTATGATGAAAAGGCACTTTTTCTCTATTGTGCCTTTTCGTTGATTTTTTTTATATTCATTAATCATTAAATAGTTGACACAGACATGACGGCTAAGAAGACTGTGGAAGAAATAGACATGTTGCGCCGACCCCGAAATAATGGGATAAGGGCAGGAGGATGATGATATTAGAATGAACTTTTATTAATTAATATTAAAAATAGTTTCTGACATATATATTTTGTTTATATTTCAATATGACATGTATTTTATTGTGTCCATGCAATGGGATTGTATAATATATATTATAATAAGCTGATAAATTAACATTGTGTTAGAAATAAAATAAGGTAGTTAGTTATAAAGAAATAAAACGTTTATTTTAAGTAGTACAAAGTCTTCAAAAGTCAATTATTATAACAATTAATCGAAGTATCTTCCAAATCTCTATTAATTAAAAATTAGGGTAACACAGCCAGTAAGGAACTTTAATATATTTATCAAAATAAAGAAAACATAGCTTACTAAATCAATAATAATTATCATTACAGTTATGTAACAACTATCTAAGTAGCTTCAATTTTTATCACAATCACTAATTGAATTAACTTCCTATAACTATTTAAATGGCACTTTGCATCTTTCTCTCATACATAATTAAGAGATATATGTACTTATTAATTATAATAGGTCAGTAAAATCAACTTTATACTCGTATTATCAAATCGTATATTATCAAAATTAAACGAAAAAAAATTCTAAACATGAAATTAGGAACAACAAGGCACTTAATATTAATTATCATAATATGTACCTAAGTCTCGATTAAAGAGACTATAAAAAATCAATCTTCCATTATTTCAGTCTTCTTGGTGATGAATCAAATCAACTGCTTGATCATTTATAGGTAACGTTTCCCAAAAAACCCTTCTGTTAGAGGGCATAAGTGGACCAAGTTTTGTGAGTATGGCTGATTTTCTTTCGCTCGTAATACCCCTGGGAACAAGCTTTTGACGTGGAGGTGGTATTCCTTGTTTAATATTTTTCAACTTAAGAAAATCTAGCTCAAAGTATAATTCGTCAGTAGTATGATTGCGTTTATAAAAAAAAGTGAATTCGATCCTCTGCGAAAATTGACCTCTGAAATATTTTTCATATAAGCTCGAGGGTTGGAATTTTTTATTTTACTTGTTGAAGAGCAGTCTTCATAGTTGTAAAAATCTTGGAGTCCCATCTTCTTTACCATGGTGCGTACGCCAGTACGGCTTGACAGAAGTCTTCAAAGTCGTAGACACGCTTTTTTGTTTTCAAAGACCGTTCCACTCTGTGATGAAATTCGTCTGCAGCCATGAAGGTATGGCCGGTCTCCAAGTAGCGTAATGTGATGGAGTCGAAGTTAACTTCTGTAGAGTTAACTAAATAGACCAGATATGAATAAAGGGTCCAGTTTTTGTTCTGTGCTGCACAGTTGTCAAGCCACAGAACTATGTTTTTAAGATCTCTGTTTTGTGCGAAAAAAGCACCAAAGCAACTAACGATATCCTCTTTTTTTCGACCTGTTATTGCTTCATGCCACAAGGCTGCAAATGTTAGACCCATATCATGTACCTGTTTGTCGCCAATTGGCACAAAACTTTGGTTAAAAACAATGAGCCTCGGGCAAAACATCACTGTTTTGAATTCTTCCATACGGGGTAACATAATTACTTTTTCCAAATCTACTGCAAATATTAGGGTGTCAGGGCTATTCTTATTCTGTGTCTGATTATCAGCGTCAGCTTCATATTTTTTGCGAGCTGAAATATACCTCTCATGGTGTTCTTCGTAATCTTTACACAACTGACAGTGTCTGTGCCTAATCATTTCTCGCTGAGGGTTATGGATGATAAATTTTTCGCATATCTCACACTCTTCTTGGCCTAATTTTGTAAAATAGATGTTAAGTGTTTTTACAAGTTTTCTGTAAAATCCATAAGACACTTGCGTTTGAGGATCAGTTTCACAATAATTCTTGTACATCATACGTATAGTAAGGTCAGAAGGCAAATACTTTTTGTTCGGTGCGTGTTCGCGTCTGTAGTGTGATATTGCGCGATTAAATGATAATATAAGTTCATTGATTTCAGTAGAATAAATTTTTTTACGATTCGGATTGTGTCCACGACCATCAGTAGCAAATACTGGAAGCAATTCGGCTCTATCGTTACTGTCAATAATATTTCTTACTGCTTTACAGTTATTTTGGTTATACCCCAAGGTAGTGAGGAAATACGTTTTGCAAACTGGAACTTTCTCACAGTTTTCATCCGTCAGAAAATATGAAACAGTCTTCGATCGTGTGTAACGTTTGCCTTCATTTTCATCTTTTTTTCGGTCTATCTGGTTTTTTTGTACTATACAAAAAAAAAGGATTTCTGTTTCATCCATGACAATTCCCAAAAATTTTTATTGATTTTTTCGCGAAATTCATCTGAAAAACGGTTGGTACACTTTTTTTTGCAAATATCTTCACGGCAACCAGATTTAACAGAATACTTGGTTTTGATTTTTTTTTCCTTCTTCAGTCTCTTTCGATCTTTTAAGCTAACGTCAAATGTTTTCCTCTTTCTTATGTTTCCTTTCTTAGTCAGTCTATTTTGGTTTGTTTCGCCATCTGAATGTTCCGGTGATTCTAAAACTGTTCTGAACATGGTATGATGTCGGCATCTGAATCACTATCGCTACAGTTACTAATGTTTCGATTCAATGATTTAGGTGGTTCGTAATCTTTGTCTAACACCGAATCATCAGAATCAAAATAGGACCAAACTTCCTCACTTGATTATTGTACGAAGTTTTGAATTCCACTTGTTGACGGGACAGATATTTCGTCTACCAAGTTTTCGTTGCGTAAAGCAGCTCTTACTAATTTTGCGCAAAATCTTTTAACAATAAAATAACCTATTTAAGGCTAACTGAATTAAAAAAAATACATGTGTGACAACTAAGCCACGCAGGACGTTATGTAGATCGTTACAGTGTTTTAATATTTGCTCCTGTGGCATATTTTTTAGCGCGCTTAAATCATAGAGAAAACCAAAATTTTCAAAATGTTGATTTAAAGACGTAAATCTTAATTCCATATTGGTTATTACAGAATCAATCATGGCGTAAAAAAATCTGTTTGATACCGGATTTTGGGAGACTGTATAGGTTCATCGCTGCTTTCATAATCGAACATCTTTTTCTTTTTGGCTACTCTTTTATTCCTAAACTCTTTTGGCAGGTCATAACAGCTTCGCTCAGTAAATTTCCGAACATCAGACAGGGATTTCTCAAATCCAGTTTCCCGATACTCTTTTATCCATTCACAAAATGTGTGTAAATGTTCAAGAGCAATGCTTAAATGAATTTGTACTGATTGCCATAATTTACTTATTATATTAACACGCGATAATATCTCATACCACACATGTAAAGATACGATAAATTCTAAACTTAACATTTCATTTAGTATTGAATCGCAATCACTGAGAGTGTCTGATTGCTCCGTTTGATTTTTTAAGTTTTCGATGCATTCAATCACTTCATCGAATTGCAATAATACGGCCTTTACTGCTTCGACTCTACTTTCCCATCTTGTGTCTCATAAAAGTTTTATAGTAAGTTTTAATTTGCCTTTTATAAAATCCCAGCGCTTGCTTGAACTTGAAAATAGCAAATAAATTTTTTGTATGAAACCAAAAAAAGTTTTTGCTGCCATAGATGAGTTCGCTGCATATGTCACGACGCTGTGTATCCGTTATGGGAAACGTCCACAATCCCGGATCCGAATTAACAAGTACTTGCCGAACTATGGCGGTGGCGTCGTCGCTACGAATTGGAGAATCTATGTCAATCTGTTCTTCTTGACTGCTTGATGACAGCACAAGAGTTTCAGCGTCAAATTTTGATTGGCTAGAAGATGATCCAAGCTCTACGTCTAACTGACGTTCGCTCTCGGTATTCAGTGCATCTGGAGCATTTTCCAACGGTATCTCGGACGTTTGTTGTGTAGAAGTCGAAGCTATCGATTCAAAAGGTTCTGTACTACCAGATGCAGTTTGGTTGAGGAACTTCATCATATTTAAACTCAAAACCTGGTTGGTTGCAGTTCTTTCAGCTTTTCTTTTTGCTGATCCAGACTCCCATTTTCTTCCAATATCTCTATCTCGGCCGGACATGTCGATAACGTCGTATCTATAAACTGTAAACGAAAGCAATAGTTAACATTTTTTTGCAGTTTTATCTACATAATATTGTAAAATTTTAATTAGTTTTCAAATAAAAATCTTTAAGATAGCTCTTACTACCTGCTAGTTTTAAAAACCTAAAAAGTCGATACATTTTTTACCTTAAAGCTTTTTTGGTTTCCTTCAAAAGATATCATAAAGCGTATTTTATATACAAGTAATTACTGCGTTATATACTTATTACCAATTAAATATTTCTTACCTTATGTAAAATAGACGAATACAGGTACCGGTGTGTTACAAATCACAAAGAAAACAAAAAACAATTTAAAAAGTCACTGTTTTAAAATTTTGGGTCAGTTTACAGGAGCAATTAATATACCTAAACACTATCTATTTATTCACTAAATATTATTAAAACATTGAACACACTATTCTTATCAAAATAGGTACGTACAGTCATAAAAATAAACAATATTGAATAACACAATTATACGTTTCTAGTATAATTATGCGCCTAGCGACTGCGTTGCGTACTTTGATTTGATTGGTTGACTTCCTAGTAAAGAAAGTAAACAAATAAAACTGGGGATTCCCCGCACTCTGGTCGGCGGCAAATGTTGCCATACTATGAAAACATGTTTCACAACAAAATTAATTTATATTTTTTTTTTTGTTTTATTTTCGCTTTAAAATTTTTTGAGGCGCGAGGCCCCTTGTACCGCGAGGCCGTAGGCGGTGGCCCACGTCGCCCACGCCTTACGCCGCCTCTGAATGTGGAGATGAAGTTTTGGCATGTTGGACTATTGTCTCGAAAGTTATATGCTCTCACTCGGCCAAAGAAGTTTTCTATTGCGTCTGAATTTAAATATCTTGGCCGGGTTTTTATAATAATTAGGACGAGAAAATGCCATATTTTTCGCATGCTCTGTAGGGTAGTTATCCAGTTCTTAATACTGGGCATAGTGGTTTGTTTACCACTGTGATCAACAAATTTTAAATGACTTAATTTTTTTATTGCATTCCTCCCAGAATGCATGGTGATTAGAATTATTTGTAATGGAAGTTCGTATCTTCCCTTTTCTTTTTTATTATAATTTGCGATTCCATTCACGCTGTCAAACAAGTCGTCAAAGAATGACACTACAGCTGCCGTATTTTTCAAAGTCTTGCTCACAGGGCGACCATCGGCATAATGAGCTGCAAGTAATAATAAAAAAAACATTATTTATATTGTAGTACTGTTAAATAGTTAATAACAGCAAAAGTAAAGCAGACATTACAAGAAAAGGTCTTTATCTCATCTATCTATAAAAATAAATAGAACAGCAGTGTCGGTTTGTAATGTCCAAATATTAGCGTTTTATTATCGGCATATCTCCTTTTTAGTTTATGAGACATCATTTTTATTAAATGGATTAATATTTATAAAATGGAAGTGTTGGTGTACTATGGATTGTATGCTATATGAAAATATAAGGCTAAAACAATGAATAATGAATAGGGAATAATGAATGAAACTTACAAAACTGGGACATGAAGTTTAAAGCTCCAGCCATTGTTTTGCTAAAAACACGAACACAATTCTTCACCTGTAAACATCAAAATATACCTAGTTGGTAACTTTTCTAAATTTTATATATTGTATCATTATAAGAAAAAACATATCAGACAAGTACCTTCATTTTTTTTATTTTCACTGGGATAACATGTTCATCGTTTATTTTATGCAATAAACGAGTCTCGGTATGCTGACAATCTGTCTTATACACAACAATTATGTCAGCCCATGTAACAAGTTTGCCGTCAAAACAAATATTCTTTGTTATAAAATTATTTCTCAGCCCTTTGATTAAATGTGGCGGATCATAAATAATACTCAAATTAAAGCCACAGACATCTATTGTGTCATCTGTAAAATTAAATAAAGTAAACCAATAGAAATAACAATTATAATTTAATTTCATGTATAAATGAATTGGTGAATATTGTCATTTTAAAAGTGCACAATAGTACTGTAAAACTATAGGTACATATTTATTAAATTGCTAACCACAATATTGATGAAATATTGAATAATAATGAAATATTACCTGTAGCTTTATTCGCCAGTATTTGACTTCTTCGTGTATCTGCCTGGAAGGCACTTCCTTGGTCTGACACCAGGCTAATGGAATCAGACCAGCTTCTCCAACTGCAGTTACTATATCTTTTAATATTTCCTTCAGTTTTAAAGATGGAGTTGCTCCTTCACAAAAATAAAAGGCAATGGGTTGCTGCCATTTTTGTACTACTCCTTTCACCATAAAAACTAAAACTTGGTATGCAAATTGGTTAAACCTTTTCAGGCAGTTCTACAAACCCACATATGTCATCATCATGAGTAGGTATAATTTATGCTGGCTTGGAGCGCCATCTCATCAAATATACTACAATATTTCTTCTCGGATTTCCAATTCTTGCACTAAAAACAAAGTGTTATTTAAGTTAAGCACATAGTTAAATAGAATAAAATAAATTTTTAAACAAATTTATGCATACCTCCTCTTTAATAGCATTAAATATTTTGCAATTGATGCCACTACAAATTTTTAGTTGTGACACCATTTTTTGTAGCGTAGTTTGTGAGGGCAGTATAAAAATCTTCTGAAGAAATTTGTAACACTTAGGTCTTTGCTTCAAGATAGACAGGGAAATCACCTTTACTTCAAGGGTAAATCTACTTTCTACCTTTTCCTTTTTTTGTGCACAGTTTAATCTGCATCCATAGCAATTTTCTTGCCAAGGGGCTCATTTCTGCAGTCATGTCTTCAAACCTGACTAAAGACTGTGCCTTGCTAAACTTCATAGCCCGTTTTGCTCATCTCATAAAGCCTCAGCTTGAAATCTTGTAAACAACTCACTGTTTACAAGATTTTCTGTACATGTCGTACAACTTCTTGCAATTTGGTGTTAAATCACTAATCCTTCTAACTGTTTTAGCTCTAGGTTTAGAGATACCTAAAAATTTATAAATTACTTTAATATTTTTATAGTTTACTTTTTATAGTTACCATGGGCGTGCGCTCCATTAAGGCAGAAAAGCACTGCTTTACTTGCCATTCACAGATATTTTAATAAAACGTTCGTATGTTTTAGATGACTTTATTCATTTATTTACTATTAATTAAACAAAATATTATAACTTAAAAACGCCTAATAATTCATAAATAGCACCAATATGTGCTTGCAAATTGCTTTTTGCCAGGCGTTTGGCGAAGGAATAATATTAGCGTAGCAAGCTCGACGCCGCCCGCCTGCCATGTTTTCATATGTGTGTAGAAATTTTGGTGTCCGTGCACAGTTTACAAACGCACACAGGCTTGCATATTGAAGACGCCTTGTACTGCATGTGATGCGGCATGCTTTGGCGATCGGATGTTTCCGCGAGTATTCGGCGTTCGTTCGTTACCTATTATAATCCGAATAAATATAATAGTCGGAAGTCTAATAAATTTATTTAAATAGCAGAAATATTTTGGTTCGACGGAGGCCATTTTATTTTTTCGTGTGATTCATTGAACTGTTTAATATTGAGTTTCTGTAATTTAATAATTGTATGGATTTTCGTTTGTTGATTTTAAAATGTTATTTGATTGTGAAATGTGTGTTGATAGTGTGTTTGTTAAAAAATAAAAATAACAAGTTCTCACAAATGTCATTCAGTAAAAAGATTCTGTGTACCCGAGTTACGACAACTAAGCCAGCAAAAAGGTATTGTAACTCGAAAATTTCATGTTAAAAGTTATGAAACGTATGTACATACGTACATGTACGTATGTACGAGGGGAGGTCCAAAAGTTCGTGGAATGGAGGGGATGGAGTGGGGATAGGGGCGCTCGCTTAGTGGGGACTAATTGGGGACTCATAATTAGTATATAAATGGAGTTTCAGCCCTATTGCGTCATTCGTTTACGAACACTCGCCTGCTAAACACGTCAATCCGGAAGAAAACTGAAACTATGGAGAAAATTGAACACCGTGCGGTCATTAAATTCCTTACCAAGCAAGGAAAGAACGCTCAGACCATTTTGAATCTGTTTACGGGGAACAGTGCCCTAGTAAATCAAAAGATTTACAAGTGGCATGGTCTTTTTAAACATGGTCGGGAGTCGATTGAAGACGACCCCCGCTCAGGAAGGCCAGTTGAGGCCACCACATCAGACATCGTCGAAAAAGTGGAAAAAATTGTACTGGAGGACACCCGTTTGAAGAAAAAACAGTTATCTGCATTAGTTGGAGTATCAGATACCACCATTTTGCGAATCCTACATGACCACCTGGGTATGACAAAAGTCAGTGCAAGATGGGTACCGAGAATGCTCACGCCGCTTCAAAAACAGCAGCGCGTCGAAGCGTCAAAACATTTTTTGGAGTTGTGTGGCGACGATCCTGGACCGATTTTGGAGCGAATTGTTACCGGCGATGAAACATGGGTTCATCACTTTGAGCCTGAGTCCAAACAAGAGTCCATGCAATGGCATAAAAAGGGGACACCACCGCCAAAGAAATTCAAAGTGTCGGAGTCGGCTGGAAAGTTGATGGCTACTGTTTTTTGGGATTGTGAGGGGATAATACTGATTGATTATAAAGAAAAGGGCAGGACCATAACCGGAGAATACTACGCAACAATACTAGAAAAATTAAAGGATGCCATCAAAGAAAAACGTCGGGGAAAATTGACCAAGGGCGTGTTGCTCTTGCAAGACAACGCGCCGGTTCACAAGAGCAAAGTTGCAATGGCTGCTCTACACACGCATGGCTTCGAATCACTAGTCCACCCACCCTATAGTCCAGATCTGGCCCCAAGTGATTTTTATTTGTTCCCCAATTTAAAAAAAGACTTAAGGGGAAGGAAATTTTCCGACGACAATGAGGTAAAGGAGGCAATTTTGGCTCATTTTGAGGGAAAAGATAAAAAATATTTTTACGATGGTTTAGAAAAATTAATTCATAGATCTAATAAATGTATTCAGCTTAAGGGTGATTATATTGAAAAGGAAAAATAAATTTACTGTTTCATTTTTACTAAAACCCTTTCATTCCACGAACTTTTGGACCTCCCCTCGTATGTACGTACGTAGTTATTGTTTAGTAATTCTAGTACAGTGTGGACTGATTCGGGATATTCAGATTTAAATTTGTTCTGTTGGCATGGTTTCCGACTTAGAGATCCGTCGCGTGGCTATGCTAAAAATCTATAAAAGATAAAGTTTTTGTGACTGAGTACAGCACCGCCTACCCTGAGTTAAATTCCTGTGCACGCCGCTGATAGTTACCTATATAAAATATTGTTATCAATATCCATAACAAAAACTCAAATAAAATATAGCTTATATTGTAGTACATAGATGCATCATATTTATATTTGTAATTCACACCATAGATGAGTAATTCATTTAATTTTAAGCAAATAAAACTGTAGGCGACAAGTATTTAAACAATTGTAAAAAAAAATTATGGTGTGTAAAAAATATTAAAAGGATTATAACTACAATGTTAACATAGGGCTGTAAAAATATTGATTATCACTATGTAGATAATGGGAACCAAGAGATTGTTAAAAGGTAACATTATGTACACAATTTACCTAAGTGCGAAGATCTGTTTGATTGCTGATGGTCAACATTGGACTTGTAAATTTGGGCTCCAAAATCCTTAATGTTTGTGGAGGCACATCTGAAAACCACAAAAAATATTAATACTTTATGTTACAAATGCACTGATGGTAAGTAGTGTGCCTGATCACTCTTAGCGATAACACTTAACTAACAAACGCATGCACAATAGGTAGTGATCAAAAATTACCTGAATGTAGCACTGCCTTGGGATGTTCCGTGTGAGAAAGACAAATTTGACCTTGAACATCTTTAGAGGTACATGGTAACACAGCTGAAAATAAACAAAATACATAGGTAATTATTTATAAATATAATCCTATCCTGCAAAATACAATTTCAGAGGCTTTTAAAGATGTTTGCTTACACACAATAGTGCTTATTTTATTTAGCCTATATGTTAATCTAGAATCTAAGATAACTTATTACTAAATTTCATTCAAACCCATTGAGCCGTTTGAGTGTGAAGGAGTAACAAACATACACACACATATACAAACTTTCACCTATATAATATTAGTAAGATTAGCCAAGTAAATTGTTCCTACATCTGTTATGTAGGAACAATTTACTTGGCTAATCTTCTAATATGAAATACTAGAGATGAGGGGTATACTTTCTAAACCCACTAAAGTATCTTAAGGAAATTTTACATAATATGATATTTTTAAATTTAACATACCTATTAATTTAATGTCAAAGATAATTATTTTTTAACAAGTTTGTAGTCGTGGCATTGCAGTCCTAAAATTATTAGAAAACTTTGAAATATCTACGAGCATTCTCAAGAAATTTAAAAACTAAAATTGATTATAGAGGAATTTGCAAGCAATCTGTCGTTTTAGTGGATTTTGATAACTAACCGTCGCCCTATAGGGGATTTTGAAACTAACCTATATTGCTCGATGGCCTTATAGCACGATACCAAACTGTATTTAGCTATGTAGGAAAATAAAAAAGTGAAAAGTAAGAGTTGTAATGTCTGTTTAATAAAAAAAATTAAATGTGTGCAGTCACATCCTCAAAACCATGCTCACATAAATCATCAGTTATTTCGATGGCTTGTGTGCATGTTTGATTTTCTATATCAACATAGTGTTTTAATTCTGGCAAATCCCTCCATTCTGGACCAAAATGTTTTTGGAGCAAATTAACTACATCTTTAACTCTGGCTTCTATAGGAACTATATTTGGTACGATCATTTGTGGTATGATCATGGGATTTTTTTAGTAATAACCTTTTTACTATTGATTTCATTGCGGTAAGTTTCTTCTCCTTGTACCAATATATTTTCTGTCAAAATCGTTTACTCCGCATGAATGGAAAGTGCCAGGATGATGTAGGCTTTATTATAGGTTCATAAGCAGCCTTCCAATCGTAAACTGGTATCGTCATCAGATAAACGCACGTTCCATTCTCTTGCAATACGTCCGTATATTCCGAAGGAGAAACAATCACTTCTTTAGTCCTTAATGTCCTCTCAATTTTTGCGAAAACACGATCCGGAGGGATAAAAGAGTGACCTACCAGTGGAAAAATTATTTCAATTATTTTTACATTCCGAGGTGCTTCACTGTACAGCCATTTTCATAACCATTTTGGGGACATGGAATTACTACTCTTTCCTTTTTCGATTTATCATATCTAGTGACACTAGACACTGGTGTTGCCCCAACATTGGTTGATAAGAGTGTCACAATCTTATTGTCTTTCCAAGTGACACAGGACATCTCAATGCCATCATAGGTAGATGTTCTTTCTTCATGACTGCCCCTGGGTACTGCCTTCTTCATAAACTCTTTTTTCTGGCAATTTTGAGTTAGGGATTCTATTCTGCTGGACAGTTCCAACAGAGTGAATTCCTTGTTTGGCTAGAAAGTAAATTAGAGGCAGTGATGTGTAAAAATAATCAAAATACACAATATAATTTTGATATCTTGGTACACCTCTTAGCAAACGAATTACAATATTCCCTGTAGCTCCTAGGTCTGGTTCTCCTTCAAGTCTCCCTGTTTCCTGTCCTGCATACAATTCAAATGTATGTGCATATCCAGATAAATCACAAAGTACATAAAATTTGAACCCCCATTTGTGGGGTTTTTTTGGCAGGTACTGTTTTAGAAAGTGTCCAATCTTTGTTGCACACATCTGCTCATCTACTGATAATCATTGTTCCATTGGTAGAGAAGAAAACTTTGTTTTGAGGTACTCAATAACTGGACGAATTTTAAATAACCGGTCATGATCTGCATGGCCCACAGGTCTATGAAGCTCATTGTCTTGAAAATGCAATGCAAGTTTGATTTTTTCAAATTGGCATTGTGGATGAAACTGGGCCATAAACGTAAACAGGGTGCCAATATGCTCTGGTATTTTGAAATCTTTGCACTGGCATGAACAGCAATATCCCAAAAAACTTTTTGATATCTGATGCTGTGTATACTGTTTTGTTATTAGGATCTTTTTGCATGCTATATAAATTAGTTTCTGCTACAATTTTCTGTATCAAATCATCATTAAAAAAATATTTAAAACATTGCTAAGGAGTTTCTAGCTGAGATATTTCAGAAACAAATGTTGAGCAGCCTAAGAATCTAATTTTGTCTTCATCATAGTCCATATTCCTCTTTTTCCAAATAAGTTTTCTCTTGTCCAATAGTGAATTTAAAATATTTCCACCAGGGGATCTATTTTGAATTTCTGCTCCTTCTAGTGGTTCTTCAACCAGAGGTGGGTCTTCTTCATTAAATTGCTGATCATCTTCATTATCATTATCATCAATCATCAATGTTTCATTTCCCTGAAGATTAAATGTATTATATATTTCTATACCTTTTTCTCCAATAAAATTTAACATTATAGAAATCTTGCGCTTTTTAGATACTAATTTTCAGATGCTGTATCCATTTTTAGGGTTCCGTACCCAAAGGGTAAAAACGGGACCCTATTACTGAGACTTCGCTGTCCGTCCGTCCGTCCGTCCGTCCGTCTGTCACCAGGCTGTATCTCAAGAACGGTGATAGCTAGACAGTTGAAATTTTCACAGATGATGTGTTTCTATTGCCGCTATAACAACAAATACTAAAAATAAAATAAAATAAATATTTAAGGGGGGCTCCCATACAACAAACATGATTTTTTTACCGTTTCTTGCTCGATACTAATAACGTTGCCTTATGTTGCATAGATAAAGGTACGGAACCCTTCGTGCGTGAGTCCGACTCGCACTTGACCAATTATTCGAAGTTTTCCTTTATGTTTCCTTCGAAACTCATTTCTGGTAATGAGGGCAAAGCCCCAACCATGGCCACACCTGACACCATATTTGTGTTGGTTGTCATTATTTAATTGAAACACCACGTAATTATCCAGTATTTATTAAGAGGCTCAATTATATCATTGGCCATCTTGTTCCATCTTCCGTTACATAACCAACGCCCTAGTGAAGGGACACTGCTTTAGGGATGTCCAACTATATCAACAGCGGCTTTGACTGAGATGCATAAGAATTAGTAGAATTAGTAGGATTAATAGAATGTAGCATATTCGTGTCGTTAAAATCTCGCAATTTCGGCAGACACGGCACCGAAATCCGTGTTAGTTTAAAGAATCGTCATAACAAGATGATTCACATTCTTGAAATAAATTTAAAGGTGCATTGTTGGAATTTTGATTAGAAGAATTAGTAGGGTTTGAATTTTGGCGTTGCATATTATATTGTCGCTTACGAGAATGTTCCAAAGTGCGACCTATTTTTTTACAATAATTGCAAATTAATTGGTTATTGATACGTCTCGAATTAGAATTGAAATTATTAAACCGAAAATAATTAGGGTTAGGTTTTTGTTGAGTTTTAAAATTAGAATTACGATTTGCATAATTAATTTGCCAATTTTTATTAAAATTAATTTTATAGGATTGAGACTGGAGGTTAAATAATGTTTCTTCTTCAATGGCATGCTGAATGGCTTCATTGAGAGTCGAAGGGTTTCGACACCTCACTATATTAGAAATAGAAGGGTTTAGACCTAAAACTAAAGTACTCAAGGCTAAATCTTCCATGGCGGCTGACCTGCCCGGAAGCTCCTTTTTATCTTTACAATTGTACTGTATATCTGAAAGAATCCTAGTAAGAATGTGTTCAACGCGTAATGAAAATTTGGTAACATCTTCGGATAGCTCCTGTCTACATTGTTGCAAATCGACTAATAAATGAGAAGCATGTTTCTTTTCGCCAAACGTTTTCCTCAAAAAGATTTTCAATTCGGACCACTCCTCGAAGGTCCTAAGGGAACAGGCAACTTGGGCTTTGTCCTCAAGTTGGGAAATAATATATTTACATAGTACAGGTTTTTGTTCCTCGCTAGCTAGAGACATTGCATTGTCACAGTTAGTCAAAAAGGCTGGCAAGGTTTCCTTGTCGCCATTGTAAGGTTTAATGAATTTAGTTAAGAATACTAAAGTTATTTTATCAGACATTTCACCCTTTTCAGTTTTTAAAGACATAGTAGTAGTATATAAAAAAATTTAATGAAATAGTAATAAAAACTTTGTGAATAGATGATAAAATTATTCGCAATATAAAATTTAAAACAAAATGCACAGAATGTATAAAAATAGTTACTTTACAATTTATATAAAACACTCACAGTATTGTAATCAAACACGCCGGTTTCATGCTGCAACAGGGCTAGCGCGGCGTCGATTGTCTTGCAATTCGGCGAATTCTTGATTCTCTTTCACACGGGAATAACGCGAAGCAGTAGATATTGAATGGGAATGGAATTTGAAGTTGAAAAATGGAGTGAGTTAGACCTGGTAGGTGCGGGCTGTAGCAATGCTCAGGCTTACCGTCGACCTCTTCTGTGTGGCTGGAGCGGGCTCAGGCTTTAGGCGCGGAGGCTTACCGTCGTCCAAGGGTTGTAGGTGTTCTTGAAGTATTGGTGCAGGCTCAGACACTGCTAAGGCTTACTGTCGACCTAATTCAACGGGTCTTCTCCCAAAAATTTTAAGGATGTGCCAATGCCGTTTGAAGGCTTTCTGTTTGACACATCCCACTTCTGACACCAGTTGTTAGGAGGGCGACCCTGTTGGTGTTTTTAAAAAAAGACACAAGGACTTCTTGAACTGTTTAATAACCTTCAAAGTTATCGTATGACTCCACAACCGTCCACAAACGTGTCCGAGATCTGACTAACTAACTAAATGCATTGGAATAAAATGTAAACTATGTAATATGGAAGTTATGGAACAATATATCTGCCGTCCTCTAACTAAAAGGACGCTAAGCTAAAAACAATTGTCTAGAGAAAATGGCAAAAAACGCGGGAAATGTCAATACTTAAAATGTATGATGATTAGAGCTGTGGTTGCTTGAAAAATCATTGTCAATTATTGTCGCACAACTTCTTAGCTATTATTTGTTAAATAAAATCTTTTACTTTTGCATAAAAATGACTTAATTATTTCTTGTTATGCTGCTTACCTATTTATTGCCTTTAAATACTTTACTAAAAAGCCGTTAACCTTACCTTAGCGGCTTTTATGTTAAGTGATTTGTCAACAAATATAACATTCAGAAATATTGCAATAATTATCCATAAATACCTAACTAAAAAGACGTTATGTGACCTTACTGCTTTTTAGACAAGAAGTTCTTTGAATTTCATGTATAATTGCCGTTCTAAAAAGCAGCTAAAGGCTTTTAACGTATTTTATGCCTAATATAATGTGTTTTTTGTTAATATGACTCAGTTTTACTTAATTAAAATGCAGTAAAATATATTTCGATTGCGGTTAACTTCCTTAAAGTTAAGGAATCTTAAGGGAAAATAGGAGAAATCAAAAATACCATCCTTATTAGAAATCAAAACTTTAATCCGAATCAAAAGAAAAGTCACTTTTAAAAACAATTTAGTCGTAATCTATTAACACATTAATCAACAATTTATAATTAAACACATATTATATAATAAATGAGATCTTATTAATCACTATTTGGAACGGACAGTATTCGTTTTATAATAAAAGTAAAAAGTTAAGTACCTACATAATTATAAGTAATCAAAAATCATCAAAACAATAGTCACTCCTAAAAACAAAAGTGTTAATCATTTTACACAATATATTATATTATGATAATTAAAATAAATAAGACCGCCTATTGTACTTATCTAGATAAATTCCAAAATTTTATGATATTAATTACCTACTGTAATATTATTAAGATGTTCTATAAAGAGTATTCTATTTTATTCTATTCTAAGATCTTACAAATCTCTATGGCATGGGCAGTCTTTGTTCTATATCCTTAAATATATCTTATGCACTTAAAAAGGCACTAATTATCACAAAAAATGCACTTTAAACAATATTAAAAATAAATTTAAATTACCTATGAAGTAAAATTGACAACTTATTATTATAATTCAATGCTTATTATAATGAATTCAACTCTATAAAAGATATGGCTATTAAAATAAATTGACATAGAAACGGTTCAAAAGTTTAAAATATTACTGGGTAACTCTTTTTCTACTATTTTTTTGTTCAATGGTCTCACTGTCTTTATCGTTTTTGGTTAAATTATTCCAAAAAATCATTTTGTGGGTCGGTATAATAGAAGATAACTTCGTAATTATATTTTTTTTTCTGTCTTCATCTATTCCTTTAGGAAGAGTACGGAATGTTATTGCAAATTGAGGATGTTTCAAATACTTATCATTTAAAAATTTCAGTGTAATGTAATCATCATCAAACTTATTTTTATAGCGCAGATCAAAGGTCGATCTTATAAAACAAACTTCGGACATGTTTTTAAGATACGGTCTTGGGTTAGCATTTTGAATACGTCGGTCTGATACATTATTCGGGTAGTTGATAAAATTTTGAGGATGCAAAGACTTCAAAACAACTTTACCATTATTAGCCGAGGATACAGCATCTTCAAAGTCAGTGAAGTCATAAATTTTGTTTTTTTTCTTCATTGCAAGTTCTACCTGGTGATGAAACTGATCGCAACTCATGTACGTGTGTCCTGGTTCAAAATAAAATAATATGATACGATCTGTAGCAATAACATTGCTATTAACAAGATCCACTAGCATTGAAAAAAAAAGCCAATTTTTATTTTGGGACGTGCAGTTGTCCATCCAAAGGTGTATGGTTTTGACATCACGAAAATGCAAAAAAAAGTTATAATATGCACTCATGATGTCTTCTTGCTTCCTGCCCGCGATACCATCGTGCCAAATTGCTGCAATTGGTTTTGAGTTCTTAGTGATTTTTCCCACTGGTGCGAAAGTTTGGTTGTATGCTGTTAATCTGGGACAAAATATAACTGCTTTAAAGGATTCAAGCCTCGGCAGCATAATCACCTTTTCTAAATCACTGCTATAATAAATATGATCTTCATTTTGATCTATAGATTTATGAGAGTCGTATAACTGTCTAGCTTTACTATACTTTTCCTGGTGGGCAGACCACACTACGCAATTATCACAACCGGCTACTATTTCATTACGAGCATCATGACTTGTATCACGCGTATGGAATTTATATGATTCGCAAAGTTCACACTCCTCATTTCCCAGACGAGTGAACGATACGTTCATGGTTTTCAAATGCAATCTATACATTTCGTATCCAATATTTAAATCAGGATGCTTGGCACAAAAGTCTTTATACATGAAATTAATGTTAATTTCGCTTGGCAAATAGCGACGATTTGGGGCATGTTCACGACGATAATGCGGCGCGGATGGATTAAACGATTCGACATGACTAGTTAGAATCTCACGATCAAGCTTCGGAGTTTTAACATGCTTACCCCGTTTATCAATGTTTTTATCTGGATTAAGGCAGTTGGTTAAAACTTTATCGTTAAATTTTTCATATCCCAAAGTCGTTAAGAAAAAAATTTTACACACTGAAACTAAAGTCCCATCAGATTTCTGTAAAGAAAAACATCTTCTAGGTCTTCTTTTTGGCTCAGTGACATACTTTCTCTTAGGGATTGCTACTGTGTAATGACAATTAATAAAAACTCTTTTTTCAGAGTGTGTCATGTTCCAGTAATTCTTGTTTATTTCTTCACGTTCAGTTGTTGTAAAAAGACTGCAACATTTTTTTAAGCATTTATCATTACAACCATCTTTAATTTTATATTTATTTAGTTTTTGATTCAACTTCACCAATTTTCTTTCCTTTAAGCTCGTGGTATACTTTCGCCGTTTTGGTAGTAGGTTGTTTGATTCCTGTATCTCTTCTGTCTCATGAAGAGAAGACGTGCCAGCACTTAAAGTTGAATCGATGGTCATACGTCGTCTCCTTAAAAGAAAGCTATCGGAGGAAGGATTTGTCGTCGTTGTGGTTATTGAGTGACGACGAAGAGGTTTAGTTTTTGTTATAAATTTTGTTCCAGAATATGTTTTTGTAATCCTAGGTTTTTTAGTTTGTACATAATAATTATCATCACCTGACGTATCATCACTTTTATGACCATTTTCTGTAGGATTGTAGTCCTTATCTTTAACAGAGTCATCAGAATCAAAATCTTGATTAGATTTTGTAGATAAAGGACTACTTAACAAAGTTTCTTCACATAACAAGATACAATTTTCCTCTGTATTTTTTTTGGCGTTTTTCAGACTGTAGATAATGTTGTTTATGTCATTTAAATGATGCGAAGCGGCTGTAGTTTGTGTTTCGCAAAAATTTTTAAACACTTCGGAAGACATAGAATATTCTCTAGCGTAGAAACTATTAACTAGAGCGCGGATGTCCTCTTTTGTGTTTTGAATATCTTCTTTTTTATGACCAGTTTTAAGTCTAGTTTTATTGGAATCGATGCAACTATTAAATAGTTTCACGTCAAAGTTTTCGTTTACTTTACTCATTATATTTTTGATTCTTTGTGGTATGCCGGAGCGTCTGAAAAAGTATATCATAATTGATTACACACAGTGCGATCTTCAAAACAAAGCTTCGAGTTATACATAAACATAATATAATATATTATTTATGTAGCTACTAGAAATTATAAGTAATATGCTATGAAAGTTTTTAATAACAAAAAGATTAGACTTACTTAACTGTTGATTCCCCCGACATGTTGCAAATTTTGGTAGGAACTCACAAGCGACAAGCGACGCGCACACCCACAAGCGGCCTCAAACCGTATGTTAACAGTTAAATTCAAAATTTCGTTCCCGTCTTCTCGCCCCTCACTTCCAACCCCGCGGAGGCAAGCGCGAGCGTCATAAAACTTTCTTTTAGCTAAGCAATGCGGACTAACGGCCTTCTAGCTTAGCTTATTTTAAAATTATTTTCAGTAATTTTATTAAAAAAACAAATAATATACTATTACAAAGTATTTAAACGTATAAAATGTGAAATTACTTAACTAGAAAGTCGTTAATGGCGGATAATGGAAAATTAAGTTAAGGATATTTGTAATCTTATTTTTAGTTACGTATTGTTTAAAATTGGTTAATATTATATTTTAACAGAATGCTTAGCTATAAAAACGTTATGGGTGCATTGCGTCTTTTTAATCAAGAATAACCGTAAAACATACTTTTAGTGATGAAGAAATCTAGAATATAATTAATACATCAAGCAGTTAGGGTAGTTTAACGTATTTTTAGCGTAGAAGTGTGGGTTAGTCGCTTTTAAGGTATGGAATCATTCAAATTTTAAAAATTAACGGTTAAAAAAGTTCCTTTAACTCACGAATTATTTAATATTATAAAATGATTCTTAGTCGAAATGAAAGAAAAACTTCTGCTCATTCTAGTTGAATTAAAAAATCACATTTCGTCACTTGAGGGTTAACGTCCTTTTAGTCAAAGGACGGCAGACTGGTATAAGCCCTACATCTTTAGATAACGTGATCTAAATTTATCCTCACTAACTCTCTGGTCACGTCAATGTTAATTAGGGTGTCAGTTTATTATTTACGAAAGCACGAAATAACTTAATCGATTCGAATTAACTTACTTCACCAAGGTTGGTGTTTTATCTACCACAAAGCACTTTTCACACTAACTTCAAAATTTTAAAACTCTTTTTCACTTACCAGTAGGTATTTTGCGTACAATATCACTTTAAACTTAATTGTAAACTTTCAATGATTTATCTCGGCACGAGTAACTACATTAAATAAAACGATTGAATAAGCAAACACAAAATATCTCACGACAGACACAGCCTCTATGTCCTTTACTATGTCACATTACTGTTTACAACATTATTTTAAATCATAATAAACCAGTTCAAATTTAGTGTTAAAATAAGTCATTTTTGTCCCGCTCTTTCTACTAAGAGTACATGTATGATACATCTTGAACACACACACGCATATTACAAAACAATCGTAATTATTATGTGGTTTTTAAGGTCCCACAATTGGAGTAACTTTGTATTTTCATAACACTGACGGTACTTACAGAAGTATTTTATAAAACACCATGACGGTAGGAAACTAATACATCACCCTTAAATACGTAACGCAGAGGAATTGTCTCATACAGCCAAACTAAATTGATAATGTTTTATCAAAAATAGTTTCATATCAATTTGTTATTTTTTTTTTTATTTTTTTTTGACTTGGCATCCTTTTGGGACACTTCAGGAAAAAACGTGATTATCCGTTTTATAAAGAATAAAATAATTGTCAAGATGCTTTCTCGTTTTAGATTACGCCCACACAATTACTAGGTTTTCTAACGAATGTTAAATCCTTTTCAAATATTTCTATACTGGCAACACCTTTCACATATCAAAGGCGGTAGAACAAACCAAGTACCTACCTACGTTAAGTTTGCCTGGCAGTATTTACATAAAAGAACTGACTGAATAACTACTCGGTTATTGATATGCACCGATCCGACTGAAAGTATGTGGCGCCATTACTAAACTTATTCTGCTCTTTATGAAAATATTACTCTGATCAGAGATGTATGAACTGCAGTGATCTATGAATCGTTCAGTGACAAACATTAAACGAGTGAACTCTATAGGTTACCTATTTCCTTGCACATATCAAATATCACATACTGAATTTTAATCAGGCAGTTACCTACTTCTGCTTTTATAATACGATTGCTATCACGTAATGTTTCCCCAAAGTATATCTAGTGCGCATCGAAATATATCTTCAGTATTCAACAATATCTGTTCATAACGTATATCAAAATATCTCTGTTAATAATTTCTCACTGTACCTAAGCATTAAATTTATAGACTAGGCATATCGTAACATTTCAGATAGCTTTATGTTTCTTTCTTTTTAACATCTCTATTTATAAATAACTTCGACATTTTACTTGAAACAAACATTGCATGTAAATTAGATAGCTAATAACGCCCAAATATTCTTTGCGGTTTGTGCTACCCACTTTCGTTTACTTTTAAACATTTTACTCACTTATAGTAAAAAAATATTGCTTACCGAATACGACGTTCAGTACTCACGTGCCTGCTGCTTCGGACACTAAATTCCTTGCCACTATCACCATTTCTTACGCACTATTTTACTACCAATCCTCGATAGGACCATGGATAAAAAATCATGACTACTTATTTTCGCACACTGTTCACTGTTAACCTATATTTTTACGAATACACTCCCAAACCCTCGCGATCACTATGTGGGTTACGTGTAGTTCTTATCCCACTTCTGATGTCGGAGAATAGACCAGAGGCCTGAACAGGAATCCGAGCACATAGCGTAAGAACTGTCATACCGATATTCACACCTCAATCTATCATACTCTTGCACACTTATAAGGATAACTGGCCTCCACATCAACCCCTTATAGCCAGTGCCCAAGCCTCGCAACGAAGAATCATCACTACATTCACACAATACACGTACACACACAGATACACGCCGCGCCGACGCCCACAAGGACCAGCTCAATGCCGATACGTCGGAGATTGAGCAGCGCGACGACTCGTACAATACCAACTTCTACACACACACTAATACGCCGTGATGTATACAGCACGAATTCTCGAATAATACTGAACCTCAGCCACGTTCGCCTATCGTATTTAAAGCAAAGCAACTTGCGAGTGGGGGTAGTGGGGGAGTTGCGACATAATACAATCTTAACATTACGGCCATGATAAGAGTTATGTAATCTTCAATATCTTTAGGGCATATTCTTAGTTAATATCTCGACATTAATCAGATACTAATCTAAATGAGATTTAACTAACTAATTGGGCATAAGTAAATCAAGAACTAATTTCGTATACCTACAAATTGGTTATAAACACTTTAATATTCTTTTAAAACCCATGTCCTTTACGTCTAGCCGACATATATTATTATTATATTATATTATATTATATGCTTTGTCCAAATAGATCTAGATTTGTTTCTTCGTAGCGTGTGTTGTCGTTAATTTCCCTTAAGTCAAGTATCATGTTAGATATTTGTGATAACTTGCTCCGCTTAGGTTTTGTGGGTGGGGTAAATCTCCGAAACGTCGGGCTAAAATTTAAAACAAATATACGCGTCTAAATCCGTAAAAAGTAGTTTTATTTGAAAAAAAATTTTTTTTTTTAAATAATTGAACCTAATTAATTGAAAAGCTCAGGAAATAGCATGCAAATAAATAAGTTTATGCTTTTTAAGTAAAATACTTGTATTTATAAAAAATAATTTTAAAAAAATGTTTTAAAAATTTAATATTTTATAATTAATTGATAAATTAATTATCATCTTCATCAGTGGAGTAATAGATAGAGAAAGAGTGAGAGAGGAATAGAAACGCTGCGAAAGAAATATAGGCATCACGCAGCTGCACGTATTTAACTTTATCGACGAATTTTTATTATTTCGGCTTGCGGAAATCGTCAGATTATATATTTTTCGTTATCCTTGAATTATTTCCTTCAAAATAAAAAAAAAATTTGCTACGCTCGAGAATATCGAGATGAGGTTTTTTTTTACAACTTTGCTGCCCTCCCCTTTCTTTACGTCACTCTCAAATTGTCAGATTAGTGGAATATACGCTTTTTAGGATATAATTAACTCACCTTACCTTAATCTGACCTGGTCGAGGATTTCTGATGGTCAAATTTTTTTTACTAATCTGATCCTGTATACTTCACGGGCGGCCTTATATAGGAGGCTCGAGTTTGGTTGAGGTACTTAACCGGGTACAAGGTATCCTCCTGTATATTAATCTGTCGCGCTTTAGTAAGTCCCGAAATCCCCTCTTGGGCTCCCCTACTAATATACCAAGACCTGGAAAATAACTTATTACCTGACAACGGAGTCATCGTGGGAGATGCGGCATTTCCACTAAAGACTTATTTAATGAAGCCGTATCTAGGTGTAAACCTCAGTGCAGAAGAAAAAGTTTTTAACTACAGGTTATCTCGGGCAAGACGCATAATCGAAAATGTATTTGGAATCTTAGTTAGTAGATTCCGGGTATTAGAAAAGCCAATACTAACTAACTTGGAAACAGTAGATGCAATCGTTTGTGCTTGTTGTGCCCTTCATAATTGGCTACGAAAGAAATCAAAGTCATACATCACCGCTACTTGTATTGATAGGGATAATGAACAGGGAAATATTCTGCCCGGTTCATGGAGTTAAGCATTTCTGCGCTAGATGCTAATATTTTACAACGTGTCGTTTTGGATACTATAGTATCCATGGAGGTGTGAGTGGGTTTCAAATGTCTGATAAATTATGTGCATTCGTCAATTATAAAGTTTATTAAAAGTATAGTCATAAAATGTTTGATCATAGTGTAAACTATTTTTTTCTAAAGCTCTGACTTGTGACTATTTTCCGTTTTTTTTAAAATATAGGTGTTGATTAATTGTATTGTATGTGTAATATTTATCTATGTAGAATTTAAGTCTGTGAAGAAAATGGCGTTTATTTGAAAATTGAAATATAATTGATACGTAATGGTCCGGGAGCTAGTGACAGATTTTCATGACCAAGTCCCTCCCAATCAAAAATTCGAGAAATGCATGACGGACTAATACTATACTACTACTCGCGACCGTCAGCTGCGACTCCGTGGATGGGTTGGGCAGTGGCAGCCTCCCAAACATGGAGAAAAAAACCTACTATGACTAATGAGGAATTATTTATTTTAAAACAATTTATCTATTAGCCTATGAACAAGAACTGTCATACTCGCTTAGTAGTACTTAAGAGGGCTCGATACCAAACTATGCTAAATACAAAAATATGGGTATCGTACTCCTCATTTTTCTTTGCGAAAGCTAAACCGATTTTAATTGTTTTTACGCTATATTATAGATAAAGAGTATATTTTTCTTTCTCCATGTTTGGGAGGCTGCCACTGCCCAACCCACCCACGGAGTCGCAGCTGACGGTCGCGAGTATTCATACTATAAGTCCCATATGCATTTTACAAAGTTTCACTCGAGAAGAAATCATGACCAAAAATGTACCTGGCTCCCGTACCATAACAAAAATATTATTAAAACTAATGGAACCAGATGGTACAATAGGTACCTACTTATTTTGAATAGCTTTTATTTCAACCAAATAGCATTCCGCTAATGACGTATGAAAGTTATGTCAATGATGTAAAATTTTGTATAAATAGAATATTTTTCTTAATAAAATTGTGATTGTAAATGTTTGTATTTTGAGTTTGAAAGTGTAATACATGTTTTGTAAAGAATTTTTGTGTTTTATTTATTGTGTTATGTTACGACAAACCACTAACACAGTTTCTTTTTCCAGTCCATTTACGTCCCACTGTTGGGCAGAGGCCTCTTCCACTTTGGAGGGATTATGGTCTCCTGTGCCGCGCTGACCAGGCGTGTTGGCACTTGGCACAGGGTTTATTTTCGAGTTTTCCGTCTCTCACAGAGGATGTTATCTGTGTGCAATATCCCTTAGCTGACTTTTACAGCACTCTTGCGATGAGATGGGGTGGTGACACTTGTATTCTTAATCCATCACCACATGGAGGATAAGCCACTAACACTACTTATTAATTTATTTTCCTATCATTTTTATTCAAATATTTTGCTACATTGGTTTCGTCAAATTTAGACAAATAAATATAAACTTAATAATTATTAGACCATTTTTTTTTATTTGACACTTTATATTATTTAAATGGCGGTAGTATGAAAAGAAATTTTAATACTCGACGGTAGCTAATACTACACGTTTCAAATGAGAATAGGATTGACCCTGCGCCATGTTGTGACGTCACAGCTGTCAATTTAAGCAATTTTAGTAGGGTCAGTAAAACATATTTTTATTACACAATTTGTTTACCACTTTATCGTCACCGTTTACAAATTTTCGTAGCTTCTATGTGTTGGTGTTGTTTTTAGCATATCGTTTTACACGCAGAATAACATTCAGTTATTGCAACAATTGTGTTCAACACAAGTTGATGGAGTATTTATGCCAATGCACAATGGAAAGTGGCTTATTGTTTGTCTCCAATGACCGCTTCTGAAACTCAAATTCCAATAAAAATTTACACTAACTTGGCTTAACATTGATTACTTTGCACAGGGTGGTTCAATATTCCAAAAATGTAATACTTTTTACCATAGTAAGAGATGTTAAGGGCCTACATCAATATTAACGTGGACATGTACATATTAACACAGCTAGTAGGTATAGAAAATGAAGAATTAGAGATATTTTTTTTGTTTACTCAAAATCTACTAAATATATTTTAATTCTGATTTACGTGTTTCTATATATAATAGTTACTTATTTTTTAAAGTTATTTCATTAGTTAATACGCGATAATAGACCGACCAATGAAAAAAATAAAAAATGAGAGACGTTGTTTCGCTAAGATTTTCTATCGAGAAAACTTTTTTCAATCGCGTTTTTGAGTTTATGCGATCCTAGATCATATATTGAAAAAACATATACTTAAAAATTAGAGCTCTAGCCATTCAATCTAAAGAAACAATGAAAACTTCGTACGTAGAAAAATGCACGAAGCTATTTTGGTATCCTCATATGCGAGTTTTGTGTAAATTTAATTTTGAGTTAGTTCACTTTATTATTAACGAATCAGGCAAGTGGACATTTTTTCAGAGGACTGATAGGTAATAAAGTTTAATAAAACAAACAGGTATATACATCAATAAGATTTATTTTACATTGATTGTCTTTAAACCAACTAATCTGTTTCATCAAAATAATTATAAAAAGACAAAACAAAAAAAATAAGGTGATGAGATCTTTTTACTAAGATAAGAAATAATTTACAGGGTTTATTTTATAACTTTACTGTGAAATTAACAAGTTCATTTATAAAAAAAATATATTCATTTCTGTATTTTATTGTGACAAGGGCCTTACTAGTACAGCCCATGTAGTGACTGGTGCTAGATTTAATTACAAAAGCGATATAATACATTCTTTGAAACACCGTTATCTTCATTTAAATCAGAAACAGCTTGTCATTAGTGTATAACAATCATAATAATACAGGATAACCTGTAAAAACTATCAATACTATGTCGAATTGTAAAACATTTTAACTTTATTTATGTAAATAATATATTAAATTTGACGGGCTTCGTGGTCTAGTGGTTCATGTAACGGACTGCCGTTCACGAGGTTCGATTCCCGCTCGGGACAATCATTTTTGTGATGTTTATAATTGTCATACAAATGTTTGTTCTGCGTCTGGGTGTTTACTGTGTATTATAAGTATGTATTAACAAAAGAAAAGTAGTATATGTATTCTATCCGTATTCTGGTACCCATAACAAGCATATAAGCTTAGCTTGGGACCAGAGGACGTTGTGTGAAATGTCCGTGATATTTATTTTATTTTATTTATTTAAATGCACAAATCTAATACATTTCATGAGAATAAATTTCATTCGCTTTGCAACAGAAGACCTTTTTCCATATAAAAACCAGTACTTTGTTGTTCCGATATTTTAATTTGTAAGTAGTTTATAGAATAAAAACATGATAATCTATATTAATAAAGCCCTTGTCGTGTCTGTATCCAATCACTGAGCCGTCCAACATTGTCAAGTCTTATTATATTAGATAATTCATTATTTTTTTTATATGTTACCATATTCATTATACAAACAAGGCATTATTCTTTCATACTTGTTGCGGACGTAACAGCGTTTGATAGGCATCATTCACACTTACAATATTATGATAACATCGAGAAGAGAATGTAAATCATACCTAATTATTTAAAGAAAAAAATTGTTAAAAACATTTTCTCAAAGACAGATGCATTTTGAAATGTGTCATTATAAAACGCAACATTTACGTCCGCAACGTACAGCGCCACGCTAAGTATAATCCTCATAAGATCACATTTTTATAAGGCAAACAATCTTTAAAGCTAAACCTTTGATGCGGGAAGTGGGAAGGTCGAGCGTAAACCAATAACGAACTTTATATCTTGCGAACACATAGAAATCAAAATTCGTACATACATCTACCACTTTACTGGAATGGGGGGGGGGGTATTTTTTTAATACTTGAGATGGTTGTTTATTCAAGTATCTCTCACATTGAACTAAAAATACATGGACTTCTAAACTAGCATTTATAAATGTCCGATCGAATATAATACAAAGACGCAACAGTATTTATAGAAAGAAAGTTGTATCGGCTCAATTAGGTACAATATTACATACATCGAAATATTTAGGTGCAAACTGAATACATATTTATTGTTTTCGTTCTATATAGGGTAGATTTAAATAAAAACATGTACTTAATTTATTTTATTGAATATTATGTACAAATACATCAATGTGGGACATTTTTAATGACAATATTGCACTAGGTTTGTTGTCCATATATTCATAGTTCAATGTATTTTCATAACAAAATATTTTCTGTAGAATAAGTATAATGATTTCTGTCGACTCCGCGTGTTCAATGCGTGAGCCGGATCGAACTAACAACTCCTATATTTGTACTTGATATAAAATACGCGTATATTAACCTCCGGACGCCAAAATATGGTATTTCGCTGCTTATATAAAAATTTTGCAAAAACATTCGTAGAAAACAGTAATTTAGAATTTCACCATCCTTATATGTATTTACAAAATCGGAAGTTAAAATGACGCACAGAATTTCAGAACCAAAAAAAAGTTATTACTGAGCCAAATACATAATTTATACTTAATCGATAACTAGAAAGGTGAAGCGATACATTTAAAAATTACAAACTAATTAATGAAAAAAAAAAAAAAAACAAATTCATGACACGTAATAAAAAATTCTTTAAAATTGGAAGCTTCATGTGACTCCGTCTTAGCCGTTAAGAAATTAAAATAATAACTCGTAATGCCTAAAAGAACCATATTTATGTCACGTGGGACATAGTGCGGGGTTCGCTCGTTTCTATGACGTTATTCCTATCTATCTAGACACGATCTAACCTAACTACAGTAACCATTTTTACTTACTACAATAAACATTCGCAAGTTCGTTCATAATGCCATTCTATTCCACACTTCCGTAGTATTAAACCCGCCAACATTACCTCTCGGCTCGCCATATACCCATTATTACAACCATCTCTCAACATATTCCATCGACAATGATCATAATACCACACTACACTGTTTACCGTAGTCCGTTCTTACGTCTAGTGGCATTCACGATAAATCCGAGCATAACAACCTCGAAATGGCTCGACCCTATTGTAACAACCGATAGACAAGTTTATAGATTGTTTACAAGAGTACCGAGTCGTACATTTACAAGCACTATATCACAATAAGGATCACCTCCAAAACGCCATAGAAACATAAACGAGTATGTGTTACTTTTATTCTGTAAATTATTTGTAATTGGGCATTTACATGATGCTTGGCGTACTTGGGTACTTCATTTTCATTCAGAAAACAGAAAACTCTAAAAGGTAATATAAAAATAATGTAAATATAGATGCAGAAGTGCAAGATACATATTATAATAATGAGACGAAATTTAACAAATAAATAAAATAATAACAGAAACAGAACATTGGAGATGTGGAATTTACCGCGTTATAAATACTATTATGAAATAACATAGAAAAACGCATTTTTTTTAAACAAGAGCTAATCTTAGTTGTATACAACATTCTGTTGATATATTACTTTCATAAAACATGTTTAGCCAAAACTCGTAAAAGACAGCGTGAAATAAAGACATGTCCATGTTTTTTAGCGACATAGTACAGGACCAGAACCATAGATGGCGTGAAATAACAAATTAGATGTCACAAAGGATACTACATCGCATTTGTTAAATTTCCACTAGAGTTAAAATGAAAAGAAGATCTACATATGCAATCATGGGCGAAAGCCCCGGCCAGTGCTGGTGCTGATCTCCTGCCTGGTGATTTGTGGTTGGAGGAGCCCACAGTTTCTTCCTTCATAATGTACAGAATAACAGCAACACATAAATTAGACATTTTTAATTTCCCTCCATAACATAATGGAGCAGCCAAATAGAACGATCTCACGCAATTTGTCAAACATTATAAGACGCAATGCGCTAGGTTGTGGTACAACCTACTTATTAAAAACCAGATCTCGATACGACTAATTAAAACAATTATATGTACACCGAATTAATATAACGGTTTTAGATCGAACAATTTTTCATGCAATTTCAATAAACGTTTAACTTTCTATAAACACATAATTTTTAAACACAATTTTCATTACCATCAAAATGGCGAATTAATTTCGCATAACTCCTTGACTTGCAACAACGCTATAATTAAATAATCGCTCATTATTTTTTTGGAATCTTGAAGATACGATAGGTATATAACTTTTAATAATAAGTAGATATTATTTACCTAAACATTTAAGTACCTAACTGAAATACTAAACGCGTAGCATCTCTGGCTTCTATGCAAATATGCACTAGGCCAAATACTAAGGGTCAAAATTAACAAGCATCCAGTCATGATAAGTTTATTTATGGCAAGGGTTAGGCAAATAACTACACTTCACCTAATGTTAGGTGGAAGTGTAATCTATATACGAGGACTCATAGGCGTGCCAGGAGTTTGTTTTGATAGTCGTTTTGGATTAAAGTGCTAAATTTGTCAGAAATAATGTAATTTCATAAATCAAATTGTGGTGGAAAAAGTTGATCACCGCAAGCGGGACTTGAATCCACGACCTCGGAAAATTCCGTAGCTCTGCCAACTGAGCTTATTGCGGTCGTGCTAACAGTAACCAAATTAGACCACCACAATCGTCACTCGATTGAGATTACATCGTATTTTGACGTACAACTCGTAAAATTTTGATTTATTAAGTAAAAGCATAACATGTCAATTGCAAAATTAATAAATTACTTTAGTAATAATGTAATTTATTTAGAATTTAATACCCAAAACCCCCAATTGGCTACATCAAAGCATTATCGACTCCACACGTCACGTCGTCATACAAGGTGCCTCTTTGAATAACCCCACGGAGTATTTATGTAAGTTTGTTACACATAGTTACATCTGTTATGCGAGTCAGATTGTTTTTAATTAATAATTATTTAATGAGAAACGTACACTTAAACAGGTAAAACCGCATTCACATTTATCTGACGTGACGTAAACGTAATGCATCAGATGGTGATCCAGTTATATACATTTAATAAATTTGCGCGCACATATCTCTGATGCGCTGTGTTGTGACGACATCAATAAATGTTTGCAAACTTTCTGATGCGACGTCACGTCACATTAGATAATTGTGACAACAGACATCAGGTTTAACAAATTTAAATAATAAACTAGTGCTGAACGCTCGAAATCTGACCTCTACAACCGATGGTCTATGTAACGCTTGTTATAAACATTATTTATTTAGTATTTCTTCCCCGCCCCATGACTACCTGGAAACCAAGTAGGTAGCCCTTTTTTAGGGCTAAAGTAGACAATTTCCGAGAAACTTAGTTCTCTTTTGTCTTAAACCCATTAGCAACTTGAAAATTTGAAACCCAACCCTCGAAATTAAACCTTTGCTACGACCATTGACTTCTAGACACATTTACGGCTCTATGACCATCTCGTAAATGGTAAATTCCACACAAGTAACTGTTTTAGGATTACTAAAAGGAAACGTTATATGAGAACGTTTAATTTTTTTTGTAAACATTTAACACTTATGTTAATATCACGTAAAAATAACGTCAGAATAAAGATATCACTGGTCATTACTGGAAATTAAAAGCTATCGCTTCTACAAAAATAATGAATACTGAACTCCGAGGTCGCGGTTTAGAGTCCCGCTCGGGATGTTCACTTTTTCCGTTAGCATTTATTTAAAAACATAGCAAGTCAATTGCGAAACTATTACATTAGCATAGTTAATAGAAAGTTAAACATTCATGGAACGAACCATTTTGTTGTAAATCATCCAATTATTGCAATACATTGCACATCTAGCGGCACAGTTCGTTTATTTTATGACTCTTTCAATTTTTCGTCTGGATTTCCGGCGAACTTGTATTTTAAAATGAATCGTCATAATCAACAATTTTATACCGACTTCGGTCAACCTACGAGTTCCTATCGTGGGGGCAATAATTATAGAGGAAACCGCGGAAACTTTTTCCAACAGGGTTTTAATAATAACAATCAACAACAAAATAATAATGTAAAATCGAAAAGATGAACAAATAGAAACCAGCGTTCTTTCAACAGAATGGAAAATTTTCGACTAGAAAAGTCTACATTTAACGCTGACGTATATCAAGATGAATAATTAAGGAAGCAATTAATGGTTGGGACTTCCAGCGCCGACGACGCTTCAGCGCGCCTTGGCGAAACTCAAACGCTTAAAGCGATAACCCTTAGCATTACGACTAGAGGGATAGGTTTTGGAATTTGCCAAACCTTATTTACAGCAGTGACAATCAATGAAAATATTATTCCACCATCATGTCACATTTTATTTAGAATCTTCCTCGCTACTTTTGAAGCTAAAATGGAGCTATTAAAAACCGATTATCCACTAATTGTCAGTAGAGATAGTGAACTAACATTTAATTATTCCGCTAGTGCACGCTTGCAGCACTTAGCTAAAACAGTAACTGTCGCTCCAACACCACTTGTTAGCCTAATTAATGCCGTTGGTGTCGTCAAGAGAGACGGACTTGTTTATATTCCAGCAGTTATGCAGAATGTAACTGATAGGCATAATGCTTTCGTTTCACGCCACGAAACCGTAATGTTTTCAAACTTACGTGATGTTGTCGTCGCTCTTTCAAATCCTCAAGTTCCAGATCGAGTAAGAATTTATTTTGAACAGCATAATTCAATTCCTGGCGCTACATTTGAGAATCATCTCTTAGCAAACCCTGATGAGATAATGCCAGAGAACTACACACTAGACGATTTGCAGCGTGAGATTAGAACAATCCAGCCATTTTTGATAAAACTACAGAAACATGTCCCAAAATTAGTTTCTGGAATTATTGATTTTAAAACTTCTGGTAAAGCTTCGCTCTTTATAAGTAATGAGTTGGAAAATTTAAGTATTCCAAATAGACCACGTGGGCAAGAATTAAATCAGTGGTACCAAGATTGCCTTCCAACTGGCAACGTTCATACCTATTACGCTAGATGGGATATACCAGCCGTCGAAAGATTTGAGGGAAAAATTAATTTACTTGGCGAGTACCCAGACAGAGCGAACTTGCGTTGGCCACTCTATGCCAATCGCGATTCTAGCGTCTGCCCATATGAGATTAGTAGTAATACTTCTGTTTGTTTCCATTTATATGCAATTTTTCACTTATAAATCATAAAAGTTGAGGTTTTACAACTCGGTTGCATATAACCTAGACCTTTATACATAATATAATGATGTGTAGGCCTGGTGGGCAAGTCTGGTAAATGAATGGTGTCACAATGGCACCACAATGACACATTATAACTTGAAAAATTAACAATAGACTACCAAATTTGATAAAATTCGCCACTAAGCAATCAGCATTTGTTTTGCAATAACACTAAATAACTAATTGCTTAGTGGCGAATTTTATCAAGTTTGGTAGTCTATTGTTAATTTTTTGAGGTTATAATGTGTCATTGTGGTGCCATTGTGACACCATTCATTTACCAGACTTGCCCACCAGGTTTTATTTGGATTAGTTAACAGTGGAAGTAATAACTTTTAAGTGTTAAATTAAAAGACACGTACTTGCAGAGGCGTATTTAAAAAAATTGCGCCCGGGCCATTTGATTTGACGTCCCGGGCCACCCTGGTCCAATTTAGTTAGCCGCCCTATATAAATTAATAGAGATAGAGGAAAAATTTAAACTTGAAGGGTTTCGCCGCCCTTCTCAGGCGGACGGCCCCGGGCCATGGCCCCTGTGGCCCTAGGGTAAATATGCCTTTGCGTACTTGTCTTTGTATCACCCAATCGAATAAGACAATTAACACTAAACAAAATACAAACAGGCCATGTTTAAGAATATTATTGTTGCAAATAAAAACTCTAGTATCAAAAAGAGTCCCACCACATTCAGACAACGCTCAATGTATATATGTATATATATATATATATACACTATTGCTATATTTGTGTTGGTGATTTTAAAATAAAAAAGAAATATGTGGAAGGCAACTGTAGATTATATACAAAGATACCATTTTACAAGATCCAAACGTAAAATGAGTCTAAAAAGAATATTAAAACTTTGTCAAAGTCACAAAGAAGAAATTTAAAAGGAAATTAACCATGTATCAAACGTTGAGCGTACAATTAAAAAAAAAATTGCTCAGATACTCCTAGTGTTCGTATCTATACGACTACGTCTACGTCCCTATCGACTTAGGCGCATCTGCCACGGGCCACGCCCTTTAGCCGGGTCGTGATAATACCTGAGTGACTACCTGGGCGCGGAGAAAAATCATAAAAAAGCTTTACGTTATATATAGATAGATAAAAAGTGTTTCGCAGAAATTTCTTGCAAATTTGACTTTCTGTTGCCTTCCCAATAGGCCAATGGCATGTAGAGTTTCATATGTCAAATATTGTACCACGGCAATAGCGAACACATTGAACACTGCGTAATAAAATAAACGAACTGGCGAAATTCATGTTGTCTCCCTCGCACTTATACTCAGTGATATTAATCTAGAAGACCTAGCAATCTCAACCATATCTTTTTGTACTTTATGTTCGACAAACCGTAGCATAACAAAACATAGATTGAATAAAAAATAATTCCCTTCTTTTTGTCATTCCATTGCAATTAGCCAACAATCAGTATCGATAACATAATATTATTTAAGGTACTTTATGCAATGTTTTAAAACCGTGTATTAAATATTTTGAGTGATATGATATGCACATATGCATTTATTTTAATAAACATAGCATGGTCGTATAGATACGTGTACGAAAACCTGAATACATTCTGTAACTTCTAGTACACAAAATAAATTGTACTTTGTAGACCCCATCTATGGGTCGTGCCGAGAACAGAAACATGGGGTCTAATGGTACCTAGTAGTACCACTAGACCCCATCGTAAATAGTAATAGGGTTTCAGTTTACCTTTTGGTAAGGAACCCTAAAAACAACCATAAACTATATAAACCCTTGCTCTATAGTATCTTTGTTTTTAATTAGCCATTTTATTCAAAAGAATAGCTTCTTTAGAACATTTTCACTTAATCAAAATACATAATACACGAATTTAAAATCAACACGTTAAAATATATAATTCAATATATTAAAAATATGAATAAAACAAACAACGTATACTATTTAACTGACGGTCTAGGGGGGATAGGTAGGTAAGTAGGTAGGTAGAGGGGGGAGGGGCTAAAGTATCAAGAAAGTTCATACTAGGCCTTCAGTTTCATTCATAAAAATTGTATCAAGTATCAAACTTGTTTTTGGAAGTTTTTTCTTTCCTACTAACAAAGTGACTACTGTGGGATTTTTGTTACTATAAAAATTATTCAGAATTTTCAACATTAAAACTAGCTTTTACTCGGTGTTTTAATCCATGTTAAACTTATGCAACTATTAAAAAAATTTAAAAAAAATACATAACAGTTATGTCCGATAGAACGGCTTAATTAGGCAGGAAAATAATTATTTAGAATAATGATATTTTTGAATACATATGCTATGTATTAACCCAAAAAGTAAGTGAAATGTACAAGCATAACACTTATATTAGAACGAATACAACTTTTGTCAAACTACATAAACATAAATTCGATAAGAAGTTGAAATCCAACAATTATGAAGAGCTATAGAGCTGATAGAAGTATTTAAGTCAGCGTTGATTTAAATTTGTTGGAGACAAGTCCCACAGAGAATACTAAAACCTAAACTTAATTGTTTACTAGATTTTAGTTTAATAAAATAAATAAATAATAAATATTCATAGACATTTCACACAACGTCCTCTGGTCCCAAGCTAAGCTTATATGCTTGTGTTATGGGTACCAGAATACGGATAGAATACATATACTACTTTTCTTTTGTAAATACATACTTATAATACATAGTAAACACATTATACCAATGTATTGGGTAAACTCTAGTACTGTATCGCATCTTATAGCCACTCTGCATTTCAAATTACTGGATTTCGACTTTCCTTTTAAAAAAATAGCAAGTCTAAGTTTAACAAGAGTTAACACACAAGTAACAGCTGTTTACAATTATTCCTTATATAAAATCTTACGCTATATTTATATTCAAAATAATATATAACTAATTTGTTCCACAAAAACACCACAGTAGACACGTCGAGCCTAACAAAATTTTCTGACGGCAGTTAGTGAGATCTTTTGAAATTATTACAAAAAAAAAAAAAACATTTAAAAAACCTGTCCGTCGAGGGACTTAGTCGAAAATGGTGGGAATATCTGCCTCACACTCACGGCATGTATTTCATATATTATTATTTAAAAAAAAAACATAACTATAAATAAGTGTAGCTGGTATTTCTATAATGAAAAGTAAGATATCCTTGTATGTATGTCGGTCACCGTATAATGGTCAACCGATATGACTTCGTTATCAAATGAAAATAGAGCACCCTAGATATTGGTTCCTTAGTTTTATACATTTCCAAGTCATATAAACAGACATTGACTAGGTAAGTCTAATTTATGAAACAGTTATGTCCATTCTGATAGGAATATTTTAACAAAAAGCTATGTACAATGTACGGTCATCAATACTTAAAACAGATTTCATTTTTTATTTTTTGAGGGAATTTGAATCCAATGCAATGCAATACATAGGTAAACACTATCAAATAATATAATCAATATACAAATATACTGTCTCAGACTTTATCAGTTTTAAAACGATATCGCTGGTACATAATTATATGTACTTTATTAAAAAGCGGTGATTATCGTGAATAGATGCAATGATAATAGCATTTAAAATGGTCAAACAACAGTATCTTTGACTGTGCATTAACAATTCATTCACACATAGATTATTAAATTTCGATTTCGAAATAGAAAAACTTATAGGATCACTTTGGTAACCATTTTTCTGTCTGTCTGTCTATCCACGAGTTAAATATTTTTATTAAAAATTGTATGGGTAGTTACAAAAAACAATCTTTTCTTTCTATTTTTGCTTAAAATCAATTTCTGAATTTGTGAATGTATGTAAACCGATACCAACAAATCTATTTTTCATTAATAATTCCTATCAAAATAAACAATACCGTTTTAACTACACATTGACAATGATTTCTAAAATACACAAAATTGAACAGACTATTTTTATTACAAACATAAATAAGCGCCTCGTCGTTTGACACAATAAATCCATAGTTATGTCATATATATTTAAAATAATTAACAATTTGATGTTCGAATGTTAAGGTGGCATTCGGAAGTCCACGACACTGCTTGAAAAGTGGACGTGACTAAACACAAAAGTGACGGCAGAAATGGCATCGCTCAGGGCGTAACCCACATTTGACATTCCGAGAGCGGTGTGACCGACATGAATGTGTTCTTGTCTTCTTTTGGCAACGCGACATTAATTTCGGTCGCGTGTTGCAATTGCGAGTCGCAGGATCCGAATCCCACCTTTGAAATAAAACTTATGTATTTACAGTATTTGTTTTAACGTGTCAACGGCGTTTCGGGATATCTCTACGGACATTTTAGGGTACCGAAACAGAAATAGGAACCCTTTAAAAGAACTTTGATTTTGTATGACTATTGTTTTCTGTGTTTCTTTTTACCCCCTTCTTTGAGTAGGGTAAAGGTTCTTTTTTACCCTTTGGTAAAATCGAGACCCTTTTATAATAATTTCACTGTAAATCTGTCAACCTATCACGAGGCTTGTTGAGCTTTATGGGCTAATATTGAATAGATGGAATCCTTTGTACGCTGGATTCCCAATAAACCCAAAAACTTCAATTTAGTTAATCTGTTCCTGCAGTTTCACATGAAACCAACTAGTTTTTATAACAAATCCCGAGTTCGAGTCCCGAAACGTCGACTTATTAAAACGCAACTGAAATTTTTTAATATTTAAACATTAACTTCTAACATCAAACTGTTTAATTAGATATAAGATTTTTATACTCAGTCTGTTCAAAATTCGGCTGAATACACTATTTAAAGAAAAAAAACACATAGTTAGTCTTTTGGACGTTCAAAACGTACATAAACGTCTATTGAGAAACATATAAAGACTATTGCCAAAGCTTAATATAAAAAAAAAATTTATAGAATACCGAAAATGTACTTATCAGTCATAAGAAGTTATAACGAGTAACATACCTTGTGACCATAACATAGAGCGTTAAACCAACAGTAGTCGGTACGATGTTTTCTTTGTCAATTATACAACCATGGAGCCCTAGTCTGCTATCACAATGTTGTCACAATGATCAGTCACTGATACACACATAATGGCACCACAATGGCGTCATTGTGACAAAAAATTAATAGTAGATTAACAAACTTGATAAAATTTGCCATTAAGCAATCATCAGTGACTGATCATTGTCACAACATTGTAATGACAGACTTTGGGGCCAGGTTAATGGTGATGATGACGCTAAGGACCATTCCAGACGGCGCAATGCGTTGTCGCAATGTAGATGTATCAAAGCTGACCACACGAGCTCTGCGTCATCGCAGCGTTAAGACACCGCCTCCTACTTCGTCTCGGTGTCTGCAGTTCCGTCGACGAAGCGCATTATGAACAATATATATTTTTCTACGTAAAACAACGTAGCGTCAGCGCTACGTCAACGCAACGCGCTGTGTGTCCTGGTCCTAACGTAATTACATTGAACGCTTTACACACACACCTTAAACACATTAAAAGACGACACTGTCTGTACGCTATGAGTATGAGCATTGCTCTTAACTTTTATAGCAGATGTCACCTGTCAATGCCTACTCCTGTTGAATTAACGCTCTAAGGACCATAATGATTTAAGGTCGAGATATTTCGACGGCTTGTAAAACAGGTGTATTCTTTTAAAGGAAATCTTCCACAGTGAATATTTTTATTCGATTCAGTCCATACAGCACACTATATATCACAAAAACTTGTTTTTTTTTTGTATGTATATAATATTCAAACCGTACGTATTTTTGTTTGTCGGTTTTGCGGTAATGGCACTACCCGCTTTTTTTTAAATATCTACACATTTTAGACACACATATAATAGCACTACTTTTTCAGTAAACATCACTATTTTGTTGTTTTTTTTTATTAGTCTTGTCGGCACCATGTTAAGATTGGCTCGCCCGAGGATGGATGTAAGCGGGGGTTTATTTATAGACGTGTGGAGGAATCACCGAGTTCACGTACAACCTCACAAGTATGTGGATTCACCTGGAAATGTAACAAACACAATATGAACATTTATGCACACTACATATGCCACTAACAGACATTTATTTGTTTGAATATTTAAAAAAAAACATTAATATAAAGAAAAAGTAATAAAAGGTAATTTTTGTTATGTCAATAATGATTAAATTTCATCAAATTTTTTATGCAAAATAGTTTTTTTCAATAATATTAAAATTCGTTTTATTTAATAACATTTTATTGTTGTTTTATTTGCAGGTTATTGAATACGCATTTCTAAATAATGGTATTAGAAAAAAAATTTAAAAAATATGGCATGAAAAAAAAATTACTTAAAATATTTCATATTCACTGTTAATAGTTTAGACAAACTACCCAATGAAATTGTTATTGGCCATAAAATAACCCAGTATAATTAATTATCTGGGTCATGGTAAAGCTCAGGGCACCATCATGGCCCAGCAGGGTAGAAGGCGGAGAGTTTAAAAAAATAAAAAAAAAACCCAGTATAACTTAGGAAAATTCATTTAAAAATATTCAAACAAATAAACATTTTCTAAACGCCTTAATAAGAAAAAAAAATTTAAAAAGTGAAGGCGTTATAAAACGTTCCATATGTGGCATGTGTGATGCGTTCAAATTGTGCAAAGCAAGCAATGTACAGCTAATGATATGTTAGCGTATACAATATAACTATATTCGTCTCTTTCACTCTTTTACTTTTACAAGATATTTGTCTCTTTTACTCCTTAGGCTTAACTTACTATAATTTTTCAATATGACAAAGAATATAGTTATATTGTACATGGATAGATTTGTATGAAAGTTTTATCAATGCATATATACACACACACAACACAACCCACACAGAGGGAAAAATGAATAAAATACATATAAGAAAATATATAAAGATATCTTTATTAATCTTTGAAAGGTAAAAATAACTTGTATGGCCATTGGATAATCTCGAGCATTTACTTTAAAATGAGTAAAAATGCGATTTCAAATTCCAAGCGTACGAAATCTGATTGCAATATTTTAAAATTACAAAGTTACATCATTAAGGTAGTAACAGACGGAATGCGTGTGCAGAACGTATACGTGGAACATAATCAACGCGGACGTATCAACGTTACATTATTTTATTTATTTATTTATTTAAAAGTTTATGCACATAAGATGTACAATGGCGGACTCAATGCCTCAGGCATTATCTACCAGCCAACCAAAGATAGTGCAGAGATAAACAGTGTGGATGCTAAGTGAGGAGAAGATAAAAATTATGAGAAAAAAACTAAGCATTATCACACGTTACGCGCAATATACGCTACATTCTGACCGCGTTTTGTCTTATATTATAATTAAGTACATGCACAAGAAACAATAAGCAAAATAGTAAAAACATTTTGAATGTTAACTAACTATACAATAAATAACACAATTTTGGCTCAGGTATATGTTTTTTTTTTATACCACTAAGGCGGCAAACAAGCTTACGGCCCGCCTGATGGTAAGCAGTTACTGTAACCTATGGACGTTTGCAACACCAGAGGTGTCACTTTTAATCCCTTTTTTGAAGAGCCCCATTGATTATTGTATAGTTAGATAATTCAATATACTTTTTGATTAAAACACAGTTAAATAAATGGTGAACATAAAATATAAAAATCCGTGGTAGCTGTATAAAACGCAAAACAAAACGGTTATCAATGAGCAGCCGAACACATAAAATATTAAACTTTTAAATACCCGATCACAGCAACAAGGGCTAAATATTATTCCTTCATAATTTTTTTATAATCATCGAACTTAAAACATGAACAAATTTAAAAGAAACCCGTTAGCCATTGCTTAGTTGCCTATTAAATAATTTGAAATAAGTTTATTTGTCAACAGCTTTTTCATTATACTTAAGGCCAGCACAGACTATGGTATGCGTAGGACGCACGTTTTCTTGACTGTGCAAATGACGTCATAAAACCGTCACGAAACTAGATTACATAAATTACGCCTACACTTTACAGACTGTATGTCTTAAATGCAAACAACTAACATTAAATTTTCTAATAAAACAAATATGTAGTTGTTTCAATTGCTTTGTACAAACTACTCATTTCTTTGCATAACTTTAAATTAAGATCTTGAAAAACTAGAGATCGTGTTTTAAGTTCAATGCATATGTTTAATTTACTAAAACAAATACTAACTCTCTTATCAAAGAACTTACAAAACAATTATTATAAAACAAATAATCTTTTAAACTACGCAACGGATTTTGATGTGGTTTTTTTTATATATAGCCTGGTTCAAGGTTCTTTTGCTCCTAATTTTCACGTATATAAAGTTGCGGGCGACAGCTAGTATAATAGTACATGTTTCTGCTGTCAATGATAATAAAATGTAAAGCAATGAGAAAATAAACTGAAAATAATGGCCGTATGTGTAAGTAACATGTTTTAGTTGTGGCAAGCGTTGTCAGTAACAAAACGTGCTGTACAATGTTATGACGTAGTTTATGGTACGTTTTCTGAGATAACGGCGCACTAGAGGGCAGCACTGAGATGAGAGGATTAGTAACCTGTCTAGTGCTGCTGTATTGGCCATAGTTTAAAAGCCCTTAACAAATTGTTCCTAACATCTCACTCCCGTTCCGAGTGATTGTGGTCACACCACCTCTAAACTGCTATTATTTTGGTATATTGTTTAAAATTTAGAACGTAGCCTAGTATTTTACATCCCCATTGTTAAATCAGTCAATTACAACAAAAAATATAGAAACAGCAAGTAATTATGTTAATAGAAGTGAAAAATTATCTATTTAACCCTCCCAAAAGCGCGACGGCACGCATGTCGGTGACGCAGTCCCTTATGATTTCCCTACTATATACATATATACTGATACTGCATGTTTAGAGTGAATTACCGTAATGATTATAAATAATGCAATGATTATTGTAATTTTGTTCTATAAATAAAAACAAGCTGATGATGAAGCTATTATGAAAACGTATATACAGCGGACATACCCATACACATAGTACATAACATCGTATGTTATCGTTAAGCAAATAAGCTTGGATTGGGACTAGAGGACGTTTTGTGAAATGTCCAGGAATATTTATGTATTCATGTGTAATATTTATAATAAAAAAAGACATTTATGAAGTATGCTAATTTTTACGTAAAAAGCCACAGGAATTCGAGTTATTTTTGAAGGTAGTTTTAGAATATTTCTAATACAAATTATGATTAAAAACTTAATATTGTAGTACAAATGGAATTAAAATTATATATTCTGGTAAGGTAATTATTAAAAAGTACATTTTTAAACCCCATGTTGTTAAGGATCAATGCTAAAATACAATTACTAATAGTTATCATATCATAATAATTGTAACATACGACGTTAAGCACTAGAGTAGTTGTTTATAAATATGTGCAAGTAAGGTGTCATCCATAAATTACGTCACATTATGATTGCCCCTACTCCATTATTCATATGAACACAAAGAACCCTTTAAATTTGACTTAAGATTAGCCAATTTAATATGTAGAATGATTGAAACCCAGTTAAAGGCCTAAAAGTATATTTACTTCGGAGGACATTTAGAACAACAAAGAACGCCTCCACTATGGCGACTGGATTCTGAAATCGAAAACTAATACGAAGTTTACATTAGTTTATGAATTTTTGCAATTGACTTGCTAAGCTTTTACTTAATAAACTAAATAATAGTGGAAAAAAATGATCACCATGAGCGGGACTTGAACCACGACCTCGGATATTACGAAGTCATCAAACATTTTATTACACGCTTAAAAAAAATATAAGTATTTTAAAAGTCCCTTTTTAGTAATATGAGGACTAAAGTATCAAGATGGGGGGGTCATGTGGCCACATTACGGGGGTGTATCGTGTGACGTAATGAATGTATGATAGTTAACGTTAATGATGTGAAGCGCTATATAGGGTGTGTCCATAGTTACGTGGTAGGCGCGTTCTCTGGCGACAGCGGCCGGTAGCGGCCCACTCGCTCGCACACGCCACCTGTGCGATACGCCACCGGTTTAAATATTTTGGCCCCTATTTTATTTTGTATTGGCCCCTAATTTATTTTAATACTCATGAAAAAATCACTCGTCTTAACACTATGCAGGCGTAGTCGAGAAGTATATCCAGTTATATATAAAATCCCTCATATTGGATACTGTTCCACTTAACATCAAGTAGGCGTCAGAAAAAAGACATCAGATGGAGTGTAATCATTGCCTAATACTTGCAATAAAAAATACAGAAATGCTATAAGACACATTAAAATATTTATATAGCTTTATTTTAGGAGATTCCCCTAAACATGAACTTTTAAAACGTAAGAATATTTATTATAATTTTGCAGGCAAACCCAGTTAATATTTATTTAAACTTAACAACCGATACGATAACCCAATTAGACGTATAAACATAATAATCTCATAGAAGCGAAGTGTGAAGGGATTTTTTAATTCTTAGATGCTAAAATAACTTCACAATTCGCATCTACATATTTTTAATCTATACCCAAACATAAATACATTCGATGAGCATGCAATTTTGGTTTACATATCGAAAACACCCCAAATTATGTACTTATATAAACTATAGGTTAAAGTATAGCAATAATCATCTTTATTTATTTAAATTTATGAGCAGCGTTGGAGTTTTAATTGAAATGGTAAACCTTTAAATACGACGATATTGAAAAAAAATACAAAATATATATCTATTGGGTTTTTTTTTTTTCAAAATCGTCGTATTTAAAGTTTTTATTATAAATATTTATTACATCTCAAAATAAAAATTATTATGATATCTTTAATAAAATATCAAAACGGGCTGTTAGCTATCCTAGAGGCGCTTGATTGTGTAAATCGTTTTGTTTTTTCTAGATAGGCCTTTGAAATATCTTCGAAATTTTTTATAGTTGGAAATAAGATAAAAATAAAATTGGTCAAGTGCGAGTCGGACTCGCGCACGAAGGGTTCCGTACCATTATCTATGCAACATAAGGCAACGTTATTAAGTATCGAGCAAGAAACGGTAAAAAAATCATGTTTGTTGTATGGGAGCCCCCCTTAAATATTTATTTTATTTTATTTTTAGTATTTGTTGTTATAGCGGCAATAGAAATACATCATCTGTGAAAATTTCAACTCTCTAGCTATCACCGTTCTTGAGATACAGCCTGGTGACAGACGGACGGACGGACGGACGGACGGACAGCGAAGTCTCAGTAATAGGGTCCCGTTTTTACCCTTTGGGTACGGAACCCTAAAAAACTAAAAACATGTTCACGTGACGTGCTGCATCAGAATATCAAAGGCATCGTCATTTTTATACATTTATTTATGTCATCACAACACATTCTATCAGATGCCATAAGTCACAGCACGTCAGAAAAATGTGAATATGACGTTAGTGAGGAGTTGTAGGAGTATAATCACTTCCTAAAATAAAATACATAAAAAATTATCACGTAATTTCTTTTAAAGCAAAATGTGATTTTAACTGATCTCTTATGTTATAATAATAATAATATTTCATGGTTTTAATGTCTGTAAGAATTACTTAAGTTATTTAAACATAATAAAAATTTTAATTGTTTTTAAAAATAAAATTTATGTAGAGTCTACACATAATTTGATAATCCTGCAAATTAATTTTATCATTTTAATAATTGTAGGGGTAGTCTAATGTAAGTTGCTAAAAAAATATTGTGGGGCAAATACGCAGTTTTACATTTAAAAAAAATGAACCTAAACCCCTACACTGGGGTCTATATTAAACCCTATAAATGGTCCATCTGCAATTTAAACCATGGTTCTATTAATGTATTGTGTTCAGTGCACATGTTATTATGTTCACGATGCTTACTGGAGTCCCACTTGACATCAGGCTCGGTGTCAGCCTCGCTGCAACACGACGATGATGATGATGATACTGGCGATGATGCCGGTGATGTGTTCCTCACTCCAGCACCAACAAACGTTGATGATACTGGCATCTTCTGAACTATAAGTTCCACCTGGAATAAAAAAAAATATCGGATAAATATTTACGGTAATATTTTGTGCGTGTCAAAAAAAAAATCTAAAATCATTTATTCATGTAGTCATATTGTTTGTGGCAAAAAATAAGATCATAAGATCTAATTTTTTTCCCTACCACCGGTTCAGGACTTTCAATCCGCTGAGAAGAACTGGCGTAAGAAACTCAGCAGATATAGATAACTATTATAATCACCTAATTAATATTTAAAAAAAAAATATAATTACAATATTGTGGTGACGGATTAAGAATACAAGTGCCACCATTCCTTTTCCTTCCCAGGGTATTTTAAGAGCCAGCTAAGTGATATTGTACATAGATAACATCTTCTATGAGAGACAATCCTGGTCAGCACGATATAGTAGACAGTAATCCCTTCCAAAGTGAAGGAAACCCAACAGTGGGACGTTAAGGATAATATTTACGGACAATTTACACGACGTGTTCTGGTACCAAACACATAATGGTATAATAGATGGCGCCAGGGGCCATAAAAATTTACCGCCCCTAGTCAGAGGAAGTGGGGGGGGGGTAAAGGCTTATGAAATCAAAAGCAGAGTGAGGTGAAGGGCAAAGGGTATAATAATACCACTGACATAAGAAATAATAAATATTGTAAAAGACTGAGTTTGTAAAGAACAGAGGCGCCCCTCGATACGGCCTGCGCCCCCCGGGCCACGGCCCCCTCCTTGGTAATAGGCATGGAATTATACGTGACGGCGTGGAGATAATAATGATCTCTATTATATTCACTTTTATGAATTGTCTAAATATTTCTTTTTGTGAATTGTTAGCGTAGTAATAAGTATTTGACGTATTATTATAATTGTTTAATAATATTACCTTAAAATCTTCACTGTAATTCTTATGTTGTTTGTCCTTATGCGCCTCGTCCAGTTGCCATTTGTTCAATGTTACTTTAAACGCCTCTAAGTTAGGACCTGAAAACGATAGCAAAACACACAATCATAAAAAAATTATAAGATTATTCATTTATTTAAAAACTTTCAGCACAAAATTGTACAATAGGCGGACTTAATGCTAAAAGCATTTTCTACCAGTCAACCTAGGGTGATGCAGAGACATTAGTGATAGGTGCGTTATTTGCTTAAAAAATAAACATCAAGGAACGAATAAACTAAATATGACAAATAGAATACATAATATTAACATAAAATATATTAGTACATACTAAATAAAAACATAATAACTATATAACATAATAAATATATATATATATATATAAGACATAAAATAATTTGAGAATAATTTAAACTATATAACCACCATTGTAAAGTATAAAACAAATGGCAATTTAGTTAGTATCGTAAATAAGAAGAGAATCTTGCGAGACATTAAGGTAAATAGATGCTGTGATAGAGGGACCATGTGGTAACAGATTAGAATACCAAGTATCCCCACCCCAATTAATCCCCAGGGGCAGGAGCAGATACAGGGATATTATAAATAGTGTACATTAACTGTGAGAGATGGAAAACTTAAATGCCTGGTCAGCACGACCTGGCAGATCAAATATCTTCGTTTAGTGGCTCGTGCCCAACATTGGACACTAACAGTGTCGTAATAAACTCAAATATGCTACTAACTATCAGGTAACGGTTGTAACCGCTGAGCACCAAGTTCAGCGGCCACAAAGAATGTATTGAACCAGAAGTGGAACATCTTGTCTTTGCGCATCTTCATCTTGTGTTTGTTGTAAACGTCCACACGTACATCGCCCACTAGTGGAGTGCACGCAGACAGACAGACACGCAATGAACCTTCAGTGCGGTACACTTCACCACCGCCTGTCGTCTGAAATATATGAGAAAATATTGTTAGGGAACTTTGTATTTCAAGTGAATTCGTTTTAAAGTGATTTATTTACTTTAGTTGTTATTAGTTAACTATACAGGCTAGAAAAAGAAAATTTGGAAGCCGGTTTCTTTACAAGCAAGCGCTAAAGCCTTAAAAACAATTTTTGAACATTGTCGGTGCTAAAATTACTCCTGTAATTTTTAACGACTAACTACGCGCGGGCAAAAAAGGTATAAATATTTTTTGCCAGATATTTAACATTATTATTATCTACTAGCTGCCCCGGCAAACGTTGTTTTGCCATACAATTCTGTATAAAATAAAATTTCATCAAAATCGGTCCAGCCAATTTGTAGCCTATGTGTTATTCTGATGTATAAGCTATATTGTGGTAAAGTTTCATTCAAATCCATTCAGTAGTTTTTACGTGAAAGAGTAACAAACATCCATACATACATCCATACTTACAAACTTTCGCCTTTATAATATTAGTAGGATTCTCAGGACAATTACCTTAAAAGCCGGCTTCTTCTGCGTGACGGTGAGCTCTGGTGTACATTGTCCTCCGTTTAACATAGGCGGTGGCGACATCACCAGCTCCCGTATGTGTATCTTAGTCTCTGTATACCGCAGACCTGAACGTATCAACGAGGCATAGTACTCCACGTAACGACGCTGTGACGGTATCGTTACTCCTGAAAATAACAACATATATTTATCACTAAGGGCTTAGCAAAACCATATCAAATCGATACAGCGCACACAGAAAACTCGGGAGAAAGTGTTTCTAAAAAATACCTTTTCATTGGTACCATAAGAGGCAGCTGCAGACCTGATGACATCTGCGAGAAACGAAAAAACAAGGAACGCGTATCACTGTGGTAGTAGACTTAAGACATACATGACATCGTGTGATGATTATGTTCCAAGCAGAAATGACTAATTACGCGATTAATTAATAATTAAATATTTGTCAACCCAATCTTGGGAGTCCTAGCAACCAATTCTGAGTCGGTCCAAATACCCACTCGTGTATGGGAATACTTAGGTAAATACTTTTACCTAAGTATTCCCATACACGAACTTTATATACACATAACTAAAGCTAGTCAAATCGTTACATTAACGATTTTTGTTGATTAAAACACAAGAAAACCTTATTAGGCCACCACGTCTCCCACAACAGACACAGTTTTATCATCACAAAGTAAAATGCACCTTAGTGTATAAATAGTGACGAGATAACAGCTCACCAGACGTGCAACAATCGATAACGAGCTGATCGATACAAATTACACAAGCACACAGACATATGCTTTACGCAAACTGTCTGACTGTGTGCTTGTGTAATTTGATATTTAAATTATCGGTGCCATATACCCGGTTTCTAACGTTTTATATTTACTTCACTTCGATTTTCATATTAATACCGTGGTTTTAATATATGAAACTACGTCCCGTTCCTATTCTGTTCTTCTCTTCTTCTCCAGCCCATTTACGTCCCACTGTTGGGCATGGGCCTCCTCCACTTTGGGAGGGATTATGGTCTACTGTGCCGCGCTGACTAGGCGTGTTGGAACAGGGTTTCTTTTCGAGTTTTCCGTCTCTCACAAAAGATGTGATCAGTGTGCAATATCCTTTAGCTGGCTTGTACAGCACCCTTGGGAGGAGATGGGGTGGTGACACTTGTATTCTTAATCCGTCACCACACCTATTCTGTTATTGGACTAAAATCAAGCTTAATCCTTGTTGCCGTAGGTACTAGATGTACGACTATAGTAGGTGTAGAACTTCTCTTTTTAAATTTATTCATAGAATATACAGCATCCTCGGCCGCATTGAATAAACGATAATTATTGTAATATTTGTAAAGGATGATTGTATCCAGGACCATGTCAACGCAAGCCGGTTACACCAATATCAATAAGGTTGCAAAAAACCACTTTTTACGGATTTAGACGCGTGTATTTGTTTTTGTTTTATTTAAACAAATGAGTCGCGCAAGTGTTAGAAAATATTAACATAAATATTACTTATCTAGATTTCGTGTGCAAGATTGTTACATTTGGTCAAATTGTTAGATTTTTTTCACAATTTTCTTTAATTTATTTTTAAGCGATAAACTTCTGGAATTATTGCAAATTTTAGTATTTCGAGCAGTGGGAGGAAGTGCAAATGAAGCCATGGAATATTGTTTAGATCGTAGCAGATAGCCCTCTACCCGGTCTGTCTACCCCCATGGAAAATAGACGCGACGTGACAGCATTTCAAAGAGTTTATTCCCATTCAAATTTTACGTTGTTAAGAAGTAAATTTTCTCAATGCTAACAATTCCCTTTTTTTTTTACAACTATAATTCTACGTACCTTTTTCGTCGTGGGTTCTCTTCGTGCCATAAAACTTGAGCGCCTCATCCGCCGTCGCTTTCTGCCCGCTGTAGAGGAGGTAACAACACACCATGGTGCCTGTAAAGAAACCGAACAAAAACCGTTAAATTTCCGCCTCTGACAAGTCACAAAAAATTTATAAAAAATAGTAACTTTTCTCCCAATGACTTGCGAGCGTTACTAAAAGGGCTTCCCTTTGGGTAACGGTTATTAAGAATTAAACGTGACATGTTGCGTAACAATACTAGGTATATTTTTGGAAATATCGCATCTTGTTTTATAAATTCGAATTTCTATCATATACAGCCTAAAATATTGATGATATAAAGAACTCTATTTAGCCCAAAACATGCTGACTAAACAATGTCGCAAATGTAACGCCACATATTCACTAAGGACGGACAGAATGTCATGTGTATGTGGTAAATCTAAATAAATATTAACAGGTTAGAAACTTATTTGCATAGCTCAACGCGTAGACCTAACACTTGAATGAAATCCGAGAACAAAAATTCTCGAACGGCGACAAATAATCAGACGCCAACGCAGTTTGCTAAAGCACCCTACTGAGTAGGGTGCTGAGACATAGTAAGCCCAGGACCACACATCGCTGTAATATAAGCATCCTATGTGTAATAAGCTGTTACAAAACAAGTTCTTGAGAAGTCCTATTTTAAATGAAATCTATGTACAAGTGAAGATTGTAAAATGAACGAGGCATGTTTCACTTCCGTGGAGCGATTACACTTTTTACATACCTTCGAACCTGCCAAAAAAGTAGGCGGTTTGAAAAGGACCTTTTTTATTTACGACTTTGACGTGAAAGCTCGTACGGGCGGTAATACGGCCAATTATGTTGTGTAAAGAAATTTCGCAATTACGCCTTTGAGATTTCGTCTCATTTTTGTCCGCATAACAAAAGGCCGCGGACCATCCGTTTCTATAGGCAATAATGTGGCACGTGTAATTTGTTGCCTTAACCTTTGTTACCCAAAAACGTTCTGGAGCGTATAATACTAACTTTTATGTGTCTGAAATAATATTAGTACGTAATAATTTATTCTTTTGATATTTTAATGCACGATGTAGCGATACAGAAATAACAATCGAAATGCACGCAAAAAGGTCATGACAATTGAGGGCGAATGATATCCTTTGTGTTTCCAAAATGATTCTTGTACAATGCAATTGAAAGATTTTCCTTTAAACTTTATACTAAACTGTGTCGGGACATTGCTTCAGATGCTGCATAGTGGGTAAAACATATGATCTTGTTAAACTTTGCTTCTTTTGTCAAAAGCAATATTTTGCGACAGCGGCATTTATCCAGCATATATATTTTTCTTCCACAAAATGTAGTCAAAAGAGATCTGTCAATATTGTAGTCATACCATACGTAAACTTTTGTCACATAGTAGAACAACAGTGTCTGCTACAATAAGTCAGAACTTGCAGTTGGCAACATTTGCAGCTGTCCTCACCACATTTTCATCTGCTGCTTATAGCTGGACTGGACAACTGGGGTTGCGTGTTCCGTTCCTTGTATTTGTTAATAAATATATGGCTTGCCTCTGTTTGGCTTCCAAATTGTAGTATCCTACTATCTGCAGAGAAAACAACTTTGATAAATTTGTGAAGATCCTGGTTAGATTAGGGAGAACTATGCATCCTTCACAGTTTTAAGACACATTTCAATATCACCCTTCACGTTTCGAGAGGCTTTTGTTTAGAGCGTTAAGTTCAATCCCATGTGAAATTAAATGTAGAGGATGTAGTGAACGTTAGCGCGTGTTGTGATATGTTGCTCTTAAACTATGATAGTGAACATCTCTTAGCGCAGTTTTTTATAAGAAAAACAAACACTGCTCTAAAATATTATGGCGGACTCTTTGGCAATTGTACAGGCATATGCCAAAATTTTATGTAGTCACTTACCGGTTCTTCCTTTGCCAGCTTTACAGTGTACGGCGGCAACATTCTCGGGGTCTTCTGAGAGCCATTTATGGACGTCTTCACAGAAGGGCTGTATCTGATCCATATTCGGTGGTGTGTGATCCTCTAGCCCATATCTCGCCACCTGGAAAGAAAAGGAAATGAATCAAATAAAGATTTAGGACGAACGGCTGACGAAGCGGTTGTCATCCGATATAAATATGCAGCATATATTAATTTAACACGTTAGCTCTTAACCTATTTTTTGGCAAAAATGATAGGGCCCCTTTTTGCCGAAAGTGAGTTAAGACATAACCTCAACTCTGGCATAGTTTCATATCGGTAAGCCGGGTACGCAGGGTAAACCAGCGGTAAGAATCTAGGTAGTTTATCAATTTCAGTATTGTTTTTGCGTATGCTCCAAATAAATACATAGGTCATTCATATTTGTTAATTTTAGCCAACTTCATTAAAGTATATGAAATGAGAAATATGCCAGATATTCTCGAGTTGGTAAATGCTTGGAGGCATTTTGATAGACTGTCACGAAAGTGTGCTTGGAACATCTCCAAACCTTGAAATAATATGTATGCAATGAGCATGCACATCTTGGTATTCTGACCAATATAAATGAATATAAATCTAAAAGGGTATTACAATGGTACTTAGCGATATTGTGTTACCATCATGAACTGTACAATAATGTGTTGTTAGTAGCCTGGTTACGTTCTGGCTCAAAAACAAAGTAGGTATGATATAAAATGAGAGCAGAACTCTACTTAATCCCCTGCCTTTGACTGAAGTATAGGACTTTGGTGATCCATACGTAATAGTGACAAAAGATACAAAGAAAGCCGACATAGGAAAACTCGAAACTCTACTGCAGCAGTGGCCAACAAGTCGATCGCGCGAGCATTTTTGGTCGATCACTCTCAAGTTCCATGAGGGGACGCATTCAATGCCAAATGTTTCTAGTACAGGAATGAACATGTACGCAGCTCATGCTTCGAGGAGGGAGACGTTCAGCGTGACCACTTTTAGTCCTTTTCTACTATTTTCAAGAGTGCACGGCGGTATAAAAGCACATTGCATAAACATCCCCCTTCTTACCTAAGAAATAGGTCGTACGCGATTCAATTTTAAAATAAAAAGTAGATCTTATGTGCACAAAAGTTGGCCACACCTGCTCTACTGGATATTTGAAATCGGTTAAAACAAATTAACCTTGTACATATATATATTACGAGATCGTATACAGAATACATGTCAATTTGTATTTATTCGTGGACACATATTTTCTTTCTACCTAGATCATTATGGTAATAATGACAATTGATAAATGCGAAGAGGAAAATGGGTCGCCAGTGACGTCATGGCTACACGTTTTACATTACATGTATTTATTGTATATACACATAAAATAACTCTATAATTATCCTTCTATTATACGAGGGGAGGTCCAAAAGTTCGTGGAATGGAGGGGATGGAGTGGGGATAGGGGCGCTCGCTTAGTGTCATACTAATTGGGGACTCATAATTAGTATATAAATGGAGTTTCAGCCCTATTGCGTCATTCGTTTACGAACACTCGCCTGCTAAACACGTCAATCCGGAAGAAAACTGAAACTATGGAGAAAATTGAACACCGTGCGGTCATTAAATTCCTTACCAAGCAAGGAAAGAACGCTCAGACCATTTTGAATGAAATGGAAACTGTTTACGGGGAACAGTGCCCTAGTAAATCAATGATTTACAAGTGGCATGGTCTTTTTAAACATGGTCGGGAGTCGATTGAAGACGACCCCCGCTCAGGAAGGCCAGTTGAGGCCACCACATCAGACATCGTCGAAAAAGTGGAAAAAATTGTACTGGAGGACACCCGTTTGAAGAAAAAACAGTTATCTGCATTAGTTGGAGTATCAGATACCACCATTTTGCGAATCCTACATGACCACCTGGGTATGACAAAAGTCAGTGCAAGATGGGTACCGAGAATGCTCACGCCGCTTCAAAAACAGCAGCGCGTCGAAGCGTCAAAACATTTTTTGGAGTTGTGTGGCGACGATCCTGGACCGATTTTGGAGCGAATTGTTACCGGCGATGAAACATGGGTTCATCACTTTGAGCCTGAGTCCAAACAAGAGTCCATGCAATGGCATAAAAAGGGGACACCACCGCCAAAGAAATTCAAAGTGTCGGAGTCGGCTGGAAAGTTGATGGCTACTGTTTTTTGGGATTGTGAGGGGATAATACTGATTGATTATAAAGAAAAGGGCAGGACCATAACCGGAGAATACTACGCAACAATACTAGAAAAATTAAAGGATGCCATCAAAGAAAAACGTCGGGGAAAATTGACCAAGGGCGTGTTGCTCTTGCAAGACAACGCGCCGGTTCACAAGAGCAAAGTTGCAATGGCTGCTCTACACACGCATGGCTTCGAATCACTAGTCCACCCACCCTATAGTCCAGATCTGGCCCCAAGTGATTTTTATTTGTTCCCCAATTTAAAAAAAGACTTAAGGGGAAGGAAATTTTCCGACGACAATGAGGTAAAGGAGGCAATTTTGGCTCATTTTGAGGGAAAAGATAAAAAATATTTTTACGATGGTTTAGAAAAATTAATTCATAGATCTAATAAATGTATTCAGCTTAAGGGTGATTATATTGAAAAGGAAAAATAAATTTACTGTTTCATTTTTACTAAAACCCTTTCATTCCACGAACTTTTGGACCTCCCCTCGTATCGACTAGGAATTGGTAAATATTCACAAACATTTTATTGTACCAATTTAAGCGTAGGTTATATTTGCGCTACGGGTATGAATGAGATTATTCTTTGCCTAATATTAATATTTTTGTATTTTAGAAACAGAAAATATAGCTTGCTCTAGTACATCGAAAAGTTTGTATTTTAAATATTAATGTATGTAGAATTATTTCATATCCGAACGACCGGAATATACTTAATCTGATATTTTATTATTATAACATTTTTATTACAAAGTTATCAAGTAGATTAATGTTAGTGATTAACAATACGTTTTAATTTCATAAATATTATATTCAGTTGTCTTAAGTTTTCTAAAATAGGGTGAATGTAGTATTTTTGGACATTTTTACATTATTCAAGATTTTCTACTTTCTTATTCTAAAAAAATAGGTAAAATCAACCCTATTAATGAGACTTCGCAGTGGGGTCCATCCGTCTGTCACCAGGCTGCTTATTTTATTGAACTATCTAATAATTTTTATCCGTTTGTCATGTTTGCCGTTGTTTTGTTTTAAAACGCTTTTCTTAGTTTCCCTTTGCTACCTTGCCTAATAACGACCAACCGTTGGGCACGTGGCCTCCTCAAATTCGGATATGATATTAACGAAGATGCCACGCTGATCAGACGGCATAGTTTAGTGTTTAAATTTTAAATATGAGGCTTATAAGCAAAAAAAGAAAAGCTTTGTAATATTATATATACGCAAATATATTATATATTTGTGTATTTGTGTATATGGACGGGCTTCGTGGTAGAGTGGTTTATGTAATGGACTGCCGATCACGAGGTCGCGGGTTCGATTCCCGCTTGGGACAATCATTTGTGTGATATCCATAAATGTCATACAAATGTTTGTACTGCGTCTGGGTGTTATCTATGTATTATAAGTATGTATTTACAAAAGAAAAGTAGTATATAGTCTATCCGTATTCTGGTACCCATAATACAAGCCTAGGAATATAGCTTACTTTAGGAACAGAGGATGTTGTGTGAAATGTCCTGAATATTTATATCATATTTATTTAATATTTAATATCTTTATCTTTACTTCTTAGAAAACAGTCTTTATTTTTGTATGTATGTCCCTATGTGAGCTTATATCTTCAAAAATACGCAACGGATCTTGATGCGGTTTTTTTTAATAGATAGAATGGTTCAAGAGGATGGCTTTTTTCGCATAATTTGTTGGGGTTTGCTGTATATTGGATGAGATATGATGAAATTTGCCGAGAAATTCGGAGAGCGCGGGAGCTATAAATGAAAACGCTACCTTATCTATGTGAGGTACAACAAACTAATGTATGGAGGAATTATTTGTTACTTATAGTTCTTCAAAAAAGTCCGCGAGGGCATATGTCTATCTTTTAAGGGAAACCCGCTGTAACCATAATAATGTCAAAAAATCTAATTCAATAGTGTTTTCAAAAGCTATTTATGTATATATAGTAATATTTTTTATCAAATTAAATAGCTTAGTTAGCTTACGCAATTAATATAGATTATAACTGCTTTTTACAACATGCAATTTAAATGAATATTTTAGGAGATATGACGAGAAAAGTATTACGCGCTATAATATAAAATAACTGTTGGCTGAGCAACGCAAACGTTTCCTAGGTCTTCTATCCATACTCCTATGTTTGGATATGTAAGGATGTTTAATGTGCTTTCACGTAAAGACTACTGGATGGATTTTTATGAAACTTTCCAATGAAAAATGGAATAGAAAATAAACTTATTTTTTATCCTTTTTACCGCGGGTAACACCGCGGGGCACAGCTAGTATAATAATAATCTAAGGCATTTTTTTATATTAGCAACCTTTATGTTAATTCAACGGCTCCCTGCGAACTTATTGCGATAATAATCGTTTATTGGTACCTACAAGTGCATTATCATACACCACGATAACAAATCGCACAGGATCATTGACATTTCGTTGGGCACATTGATAAAATAAATAATATTAAATGATTAGACTTTCACGGACTATTAATGGTTGGGACACGTGAAATTATAAAGTTGTGGCACACTTAGTACAATTTCTTTTTTCAATTTAATTTTTTATTTAAAAACATCGTCTATCTCTCTGTGAGCTTAAATCTTTAACTACGCAACTGATTTGAATGCGGTTTTTAAATAGATAGACTGGTTAAAATTTGTTTTTTTTTTGTATAACTTGTTTGTCGTAAAATTCAATGCGTAAGAAGTTGCAGGAAAGAGCTAGGAACATAATACTAATAACATACGTAAACAGTTATTATTTTGCCCGGACTTAATCATCATACAGTCGGGCTATTATGCCGAGGCAAAGACTATCAAACACAATTCCTTAGCTTAATTTTAACTCATAAAAATCTGGTCACCCATGCCACAAATAGCAGCCATAATTTTTTTTATAGAAACAAATTCTAGAAAATAAGATAATTGTCCATTATTTTTGACATAATTACGTACAGAATGTAGCTGTGCGTACTAGTTAATATAAATAGGTAGTACTGACCTGGTTATAAATTCAATCTCGTTTTGACAACACCCAAGTTACGTTTATCAAAACAAAGTCTGGGAAATAACTCCGCACTACGGGGCGTCTTGAATATTAAAACGGACAATCTTAATCTTTTAAAATTTTATTCGAATTAAAACCTTGTCTCGTCGCAAACATGTCGCGAGCGTAACACTCCTAATTATATATTAATTACGTAATATCAATTTTAAATGAGTCCTTGTTTATAAATTAATACGAATTTCGTGATTCCTAAGTTAAAGGAGATCTCGGCTGTCGATCAGTGTAACGCGGGATGTATTATTTATACATAAATTGACAGCCGATTGACATTCTACACCATAAATGTATTCGAACGTAACATGTTCTCGTATCGATTAAATACTATTAAACCTATTTTTATTACGGAAATGTTACATTATTATTTGAATATTATTTGAGTTTAAGCCGGTGGTGTGGTATATTTGTGTACTCGAGAATAAAATGGTAGTTATGAGTCGGAAATACTTCATCATTAGTTATCGCACCGCTATACTGAATAGAAGCCTGACCATGGACGTAGCCGAGACTTAGTTTTTGTTGGCAACTCTGTCAGATTTTCGGGACTACTTTTGAAATTAGCCACCCTAACTAGACGCATAAGCTAGACCCTTACTCTTCAATCATAAAAGTCAAAAAGAATATTCGGACTGGGAATCGGTCCCACATCTTCGTGCACACAATTCAATACAATGCTAAGTTCCCTTGAAGCTATCCGACATTTAGTAAACAAATATATATAATTAATGCCAACCAGGGTCGCGGTTCGTACGAAGTTGCTTGCGCGCTTACAAGATTTGTGGTTTGTAAGTATGGAATCCTGAAAACGGCGAAGTAAAAAATTTCACGAAACGAAATCATAAATCAAATCTGTCGTGTTTTTAATAATAACATCAGTTATCAATTATCATGCATCCTCAATTCTTCGGTCTTGCTGGACAATGTCCGTATAACCTGTTAATTTCTCTCCCATTAGGCTTCCATCGCTTCTGCCGACTATTGCCAACCTTGTTGGAAGGCGTCTCGAAACCGCACGAGGCGAAAGAATATTCCACTCAAACTTAATATATTCTTGATAAATATGGTTTAAAAGCCAAAATATAATATTTCTAGGGTTTTAAACGCTAGTCAAACATTATACCATTGGCATGCCTGTTAATTAGCCAACAAAAAATTATGATGATAATTTTCGTACGTCAATTGGTTTCTTGACAGCAGGTTCGTATCTATACACGTATGTATGTACGGCTATTATATCTAGACATAATCGCTAAGAATATTAAGTTATTCCTATTGCAAATGCTGTACTCATTTGATTTAATGACTATGATAAATGTCATTGTGTTTTTTGTACGAGCACGGTATAATTGATATACAGTACAATTTTAGTCACCATAGATTTCTTATATTGCAATTGACGTTTTTATTGCAGGATGCTATAATTCACTTTGACGTTTCGTAACTAAACGGCCGATGTCTCGACGAGATAGATGCAATAAATTTGTATAATGATGCCTGTTTAGGTATATTTTGTATAACATAATATGCAACGTGAGATTTTATTGTAAAATTATTATTACTTTCTCTTTTCAAACTAGTGTTAGTAAATATTCTTAAAGAAGACCGAACACAATAGTGGTAAAGTGGACAAAACTATCATTTTATCCATAGCTGCACCAAAATGATACCCTACTCCTTTCAAAGAGGTCCTAGTCTAAAACCGAGAATGTTAATGGGCTAACAAAAAAAATTACTACGGGTACTCATTGTGCCACCACCTTATAATATTATCTGGTGCGATATTTTTAAGTCTCCAGGTATACACGATTATATCTACAAGAGGTTGATAAAGTATTTCTTGTGGTTATATAGAGATTATACGACTTTCTTTTAAAGATTACTATCACATAAATGACACGGGCTATTCATCGTGACTGTACAATGTTGCTATACAAGCTATCATTATCATTCTTCTGCCCTTATTCCGCTATTCGGCAATTATTTGTTCATATTGCAATGGGATTTGGCGACCAGCCGCCTGCCTGACGTCAACCTCTTTGGATATGTGCACAAAGTTAGGCGACGTGGTTCGCTCAGTCGATTCTTCTTACGATATACAGTTTCCTGTTGCTATAATACAAGCTATACGTCGTCATTTGAGTTGAACCGTTAAAACTTTAATACAACAGTTGACTTTACAAGACAACCACTGCTTAAAAAGGTACGAGAGCAATGCTCATACCCGTTGTGTACGGACAGAGTCCGCGCGAGGCGATATGAGAAGGGGAGTGCATAGCGACCAATGAAATTACGTTATACTGTTTGTGTGCGCCTTGCTGACACTGCAGTATATTTGTGAAAGAAAATAATGTGTGAAACTCCGCCTGTTGATTTAATACTCTAAGATTGTTTATACTTCATTAGATTCATTATGCAGTAGGTATTGAAAATACGAACATAGCGTTTTACTTACATACTGTAGTTTGGATACGTTATACGTTTAGACGGGATTTCGGAATCCTCATCAATTGAGGATAGTCTAGTGTCTAGTATATAGTAATGGTCCAGTGTCGGACGAAAGGACAGCGAAATCTTATAATAGTATTCCATTTGGTTTGACTTTGGGTTAATAAATAAAACAATAAATTGATTTTAATTTGATTAGGTTACTCTTCGCGTACCTAACCCTAAAATACTAGCCTTCTAGAATATTCCGTTTGTTAATAATTTTACATTCCCTATCACAAAGAATTTATAATTAACCAGTAACATTTTCTATTAAATAAATACAATCTGTAGCCCGAAGCTTTAATTAAAAACTATGTGGATGGCAAACTGTTAGCGCAAGAAAATGAATAGTTTTAAGGACTTGTAATATTTAATTGTTTATTTATAATATTAATTTTATCACGCTTCTTACTAGGTATTGAAAATCACGTCATATTATACTAACATATTTAGACACAAGTTTGTGTGTGTTCCTTCTTTACGCTAAATTATTGGATGATTTTTGATGGAAACTTTACATCGTCAACACGCCTTTTTTCCAAGGGGGTAGGCAGATACTATATACCTTGAAACTTTACAGTTATACTATAATGTTAAATATTCACTGTAATATTTAGCAAATTCGAATCTGAAAAACATATAGCTATTGCAACACTGCCAATTAAATTTCTGAAAGTATCGAAAGCATAGATTACATGTGAAACATCGTATACAGATAACAAAAAGCAATTAACATCTGTATACAAGTATATATGTGCATATAATTAAACAAATATTGTGTCTAGTGTATTTTTACGTAATCATTCATATAAAATACAAACTTTCACCGTATAGTAACACCATAACAAATACATAATCGTACAATCAAACAACGCATTTTGATAACAAAAAAAACATCATAATATATTATATTATATTATGCGATACGATAAGTAAACACCTACATTTCTTTGAAAACTAAACGTTTTTAGTGGAAACTGCTCGATCCATTACTAGATACGCGTTATCATTGTACTGATGATAGGGTTGTCATCTATTCCTAGTATCACAATGTAAGTTTATAAAACCAACAATAATTAAAATATTCTATGGAAACACATACGCATACGGTTACATAAATAACTATAGTATTTGTGCGCAAATAATCGTGCGGTTGATAAAGTTATGAATGTAATAACTCAGACTTTGAAAAACATAAAACTCCGACATCTTGTAGGTATTTTGCTAGACATTTGTATTATTTATTTTATTATTAGAACCTCTTAACACCAAACAAACTAAAAGATTATCTACTAAACTCGTCAAAATGAAATGACCAGTACAGACCCTCATTGTTTAGGTGCACTAGGCACTAATGACTTCCAATGTGCTATTTCAATTCTAAAATGATTCACGGGAGGTGAAACACGAAGGTTTATTATCGATTGATAGGTAGCTATCGATTTCTGCTATCCAATTTCCAGCTATAGCGACAGACCTTGCCTTAATCTTTGAGTTTCATCGAAAGAAATCACATAATGATTTATCCATCAGCTCCATTATTCAGATAAGCTCAATCATATCAAATTATCGTGTCCCTATCTGAATTGCGTTAATTTCCATCGATAATTAAAATTAGTTATCGTTGTCAACCCTATGCGTTAGTGTGTTGTATCTATGCCGTCAGTGGCGCCATCTAGTCTAGCGGAGCGACAAACACGGCCGGTGTCAAAGACCAAGCTGCAGACGTGATAGGTGGTGACGCGATATTTATCTAATACTTGACACAATCACAACAAACGCGATAATGATAACACTATACAAATATAGCAACCGACTGGTTTCAGAAAATTATTTTGAACGCCTCGTTGTCTTGCACCAAGAGTTTTCTACGTCTCTTCTCAGCTCACGGCCTGATTCCACAACGGGAATTTGTTTATTGTACTATAACAACACCAGGTCTGCTGGAATAGAAAGTAGTTTCAAAATTTGGACGTCTTTTTAATTTTATCTACGTAAATATTCCCTCGACTCGTAGAGAACCAACATGAGATTATACAGATTGTTTTGCTGATGTATGAATATTTTTGCATTATCACCACATGAAAAACGGTTTTATGTTGGAATATGTTGGAGTTCCCTCTAATATTCATAATCTATGAGTTCTATGACAATTTTTTTTTAGTCTATTATATTTTAAAATTCCAAAAAAAATTCTAAGTACTTATATTTTGTTCAGTCTATGACATATACTTTAACTAAATAATCAAAATAAATACACATAGGTAAATAGATATAATAATTAACAGGAAGTATGAGTACCCTTGGCCCCTGATTAACCCGCATTAATATATGGAATAAATAAACAAACCTGTTTTACAGATAAAAACTGAAACTGAACTTTTAATTAAACTAGTTGTATCCCTAGGTGTGACTCTCTTATGAATCCTACAAGGATATTCCAATTTAATGGTAGTATAGAAAGGTAGTGTCTTTTACCTAAATATCCAATTTAAAAAGTAGTCTTGACGTTCGTCCGTGAGTCGTGAAGGACTATGTAAGCAGCACACATATGAAACTTTTACATTAATATTTTTGGCCTCTTTTTAGAGAGAATGAAAGAAAACACATTTCAAGTCACTCTGCACCATCAAAAATATCCAGAATACCAAATTTCAGAAAGGTCGCGTGTGAAGTCTAAATACTTAAAATTTGCAAAAGCGAACATTCAAGTAGATGTTTTATTTGAATAAACGAGTCGTGCAAATGTTTTAGTATATAAATTAAATATTTTAATACACCTAGATACGTATAACTTTTATTGCAGTTTTATGTTCTCGAGTTGGGTCAACATACGTATAGTTGCGACGCCACGGATAGTAAGAGTTCTGCATCAGAGGTTTTATGCAGAATATAAAGACGTGCATCATTATAATTCAAGTATTATGACTCATTTCACTTTTTATGTCTCATTAAATCGTCAGTCTACGAGAATAATATTAATTTCATGAGAGAATTGCGTTTTATTTCACGTTAGTTCAATTATTACAATTTAATCTAGATAAGTGTGCAAGTTTTTCTAGCATAGCAACACAATATTCGCTGGCTACTAAATTAATTGATGGTCTAGGCTTTTTTTATCTTTTGTAATGACGTCACATACATGTTTCATAGGAAAAACAGTACCCACTAGTGGTGTACTGGTGTCCTGATTATTTGAGACAAAGACCCGTATAAACTAAGTAGTAATCTATAGTTATTCACGAAAGTAAATGGTACGAGATGTGTGTATGATTGTATTATAAAATACATGTATTCAAATCTGAAAGAAATTTTATTTATACTAAAAGACATGCAACTATCGCGGTTCATATTGATTTTAACATGTAGAAGTATTGGATAAACACGAGCTGAATCGTTCACGTGTCAAGATGTGCGTAATGGATTATTGTAATGAATAATTTGATGATTATTACCAATAAGGAAGTAACTCATTAGCGACGGTACCCTAAACAGTTTGCGTACGGTCGTTATGATCTTGGCAAGGACGGGGCGTGATGACATCTTGTTTAAATTATGTCCAAATAAACCTATACAGTATACACTGTCCGTATGGTTAGAGATTAAGAATACTACAGTCACCAGTTCACCACCTAATTTCTTTCTACGGGTGTTGTAAAAGCCAGCTAAGGGATACTACATATATGCCAATAAAATTTATGTCAGAGATAGTAACTTCAAAACTAAACTACGCCAAAACGCCTGGTCAATATGGCTTAGTAGACCATACACTCCACTCCAAAACATAACTTTTACTACACAGAAATATTATGCTAACGCACCTGGTCAGCGAGGTAGAGAATAAATAGATTCTAGATGTAGAGTACCCACAGCCGTGCAGTGGGTCTGTTATTGATTGAGGAGTAGTAGTTAAGTTGAAATTATCAGAACCTTGCTGTCTACTGCCCCTTTCAATAAAGAACATTTTATCTCCCGCTTTTGCTCTTGTTTTCACTGCGGTCGTCGTCATATTTTATGCTGTCATCGAGATACTAACTAGTACGATTATTTTTGTTCAAAACTATTGTTATTATAAGTATAGTTATAAATTAAAGCATGCACTCAGCACAAAACTTAATCCTACAATCAACCTAAAACATTGTCATAAGTCATAACACATATTAGTTTTCTAGATTTGGTTGTCGAGATGAAGAATTATAAGAAATGCATACAAAAAAATATTTTGTCCGAATCTATCTACAGTTTAGTCTCTTTGAAATAAATTGAAAAAAATATTCTTTTAATGCGTGCTGATGCTTTTTTCGACGATTTTATTTGCTATAAAGTTAACCAATTTAGAACGCATTATCAAAATGATGTAAACACGATGAATAAAATATATAATTAGTGTCCCAAATATTTAGTAATGTTGGGAAAAATTGTGTTTCCTGTGGCTAATATTTGACGGCATCATAGCGGCTGTTGATTTTAGAACGATGTTGTTCGTTGAGCAATAGCTAACATACGTGACTCCATAATATAGCACGACTCTGTTGCTACCAACATTTTCACACACAGTATTTTCTTCTCTTTACACGATATACACATGTCCCAATATTAGTAATTGGTATCCTAAGGTATAAGTTATTTATATTTAATCACATCGTTATATTAAGGTGGCTTTACATACAATTCTATTTTAAGTTTTTATAAGGCATTGCTCTCTGCAAGAGCTTAATCTAAAAAAATATATTAATCTATTATCAATAACAAAGGGCAAAATTAAAAAAAAAAACGACAACGGACCAATAGCTAGCCATTGCGTATGACTTAAGCCTTGGAACAAAGGCACAGAAATCGACCTCCAGGTTTTATATAGCCTTACCCAGATGGCTTGTAAATGGAGCCTTAGATTAAGTTAAAACAGATTAAGAATATAAAGTATGTTACATACTCCTTCTACCAACCTTAATGTTAATGTATAATGTAGATAACACCTTACCAAAACTCTTACATCAATGAAACCGGTTATACTAGAGCTACAATTTTTTTGGAAAGTCCCGTGCTAAGTTAGTTGTATATGGGGTGTGAACCCGGGCTTCGTCGACAGTCCGAACCATATTACATTAGTTTCACAACACTGAAGTGTAAATAAATACAAATATGGCATGTTAGTTCCGGCCGACACATCAAGCGACACATTAACACATCTCACATCTGACGTCAATTATTCAGATACTTTATGAACGAGGAAAACGTCAGAGACCATTAGATGGCACTAATTACGTACCATTAATCGTAATTAATATGCTTGTCTCTCTCTCCCTATTTGACGCTATACATACAGATATATACACTGGAGTTTGGGGAAATTGGATTTATAGAGAAAAAGGATTCATGGAACCACAGGACTGAATAGGCCTTTGATGCAAACGCAACTGTCAAAGTGTCACATGATTTTATCAAAATGGTTTCTTTAGAACCAAGGTTTTGCCTTTATATTAATTTTACAACGGGATATCCAAACTAATTGGCATGTATCAATATCACAGAGATCTTATTTTCAATTTTTGTATAAAACGTTAGCGCTACAGGTAGATAACGAGCAACATATCCCAAGATTTTCATATAGCAAATTTTTTTAAAGACCGATGTGAAATTATATTTCTTTTTAGGGAACCCTAAAAAAATATTTGCGGTAAATGAAACGGTGACGCTATAAGACTGGACCAAGAAAGTCGTCATTTCACATACAATATTAGGATGTCCCCCCAAAGAGGAAGGGGGGGTAGTTACAAAGTGTTTCGTTATCTGCCACCACCACCGGAGGCAGGTCGTCGCTCCTCATTAGCGTTCTATTTGAGATTAATTACGGTCTCAATTAAAATAATGCTTTTAATCATTACTTAGAGAATTTCCTTATGAACTCTGAAATGGCAGCGGAAATGTAATCGCATTTTTATGATCTTTGTAATAGTTAAAGTTTTATGTAAGATTAGTTGAGCTTTAAGCTATACACGTTTGATTTATGATATTCTTCGTCCATGAAATAGTTTTTGCACCTTTCTAGTAGGGATTGCTTCATACAAAGCTTCACTGATTATCCAATTTCATAACATTAATGAAAACTTTCTTTTATTGTTGCGATTTACTTGGGAATGTGAATATAAACTTAAAAGTTGCTTAAGGACTATGACGCTTAAGGTTTTGTTTTTCAGTGACAACTTGGATATTTCATTTCCACTTCACGTTTCTTGGCGTTACACAGATTTGTACAGACCAAGGGGTTTCATTACCAAATTTTACAAGGATCCCTGAAAAGATGTAGTCGATGCCAAGTGTTTTATACATTATTTGCGTGCACGTGCAATGCATTATCTTATTATAGTTATTCATCTCCAAAACATATTAACTTTCAAAGAGTTCAGATCTTCTTTTAGAACGAGTCACCTTGTTGACGTTATGCATATTGACTAACCAAACATTTCGCTTAACGAGTGACTGACATTTAAGTAAGGACCATATTCGCAAAATCGTCCGTGTGGTGACGGACTAAGAATATAAGTATCACCACCCATTTTCAGGGCACCCCTTCCTAGGGTGCTGTAAAAGCAAACTAAGGAATATTGCACACAGATAACATCCTCTGTGAGAGACGGAAATATTAAAAATAAATCCTGTATCAACATGCCTGGTCAGCCCGGCACCATACCATTAATGAGCTGGAGAAATAGAGATATTCACAAACTTCAGGGGTCAAGCATGTACAAAGAGCTGACCAGGTTTGTTGGTAATTATATTATTATAATAGTTTAATTTTGAGTTTTTCATTTCTTACAGCAGATCCTTTAACTATAATTATTAAGTTCAGTCGATGCTTCTCCCCTAAACTAATTTCTAAAGCATCCATGGCAGATATTGTTTTTAATTACCAATCAACCATTACGGATTGAGTGTTATCGCCGTTTATCAATATCAATGTCAATGGCTTCTTCTTTTCCAAAAATGGGCAACAGCAATTAAAACAAATAGACACTGGCAATATTTTCATCTATATAACTACAGATTAGCAGTACCAACAGAGGAAAAAAAACTAAATTAATACAATGTTACGCCTGCCCGAGAATCTAATTTGTAGTATGTCGTGACATTTTTAAGACCTAAATAACCTACTTTTAAATTGATATCAATGCTAACACTTAAAGTATAAAATATAGGTCACCTATTAGCGTTATCATACGGGAAGTGCTATTATTATAACAAGTATTTATAATATTACCGATAGACACGAACCTGACGCGGCTCACGTTATTAATTCGCAGTGACGCGTTTGTCCATTTAATATATGCCATATATTGAACTGTAATTAATGTGTGTAAGCTTACTTTTTAGGGTTCCGTACCCAAAGGGTAAAAACGGGACCCTATTACTGAGACTTCGCTGTCCGTCCGTCCGTCCATCCGTCTGTCACCAGGCTGTATCTAAAGAACGGTGATAGCTAGACAGTTGAAATTTTCACAGATGATGTATTTCTATTGCCGCTATAACAACAAATACTAAAAATAAAATAAAGATTTAAGGGGGGCTCCCATACAACAAACATGATTTTTTTACCGTTTCTTGCTCGATACTAATAACGTTGCCTTATGTTGCATAGATAATGGTACGGAACCCTTCGTGCGCGAGTCCGACTCGCACTTGACCAACTTTTAAACTATTGCAATTGTGATCTTTCATTTTCAAAGCGCTATTCTCAAGAACTGGCCCAAACCAAATTTTAAGACGTAATTTTTTGAATACTATATGGCAGTACACTGTACAGCGCATTAGGAGCCATCCGTAGCTAAAGTTTAGTATTTAATTATAAGATCGACATTTCATGGGGGGAAACTTATTTAATTACGGGTCGTCGTCTTTTGTATGCAAAGGGCGCAAGAAAACATGATGTTTTGTTTTTTGGGGAAGGCAGTAGAATAAGCCTTATTGCGGTACCAGGAAGATCACGAAGACGACTTGCCATTTGGGCTGAACTAAAATCAATGAATAGATAACATTAAACTATTTCCATCTTTACAGGCTCTCAATTAGTTATTGTATATGCTTTAGGCTATCAAACATCCACATTCACAGCTTTTCTCACGCCAAGTCTGCAATATCCTTCAATTTATAGTAGCTTGGTCAGAAATACGTTTATATCAAGCACTTATAAAATAAAGGATTCGCTGAAGGCAAACAACTCAATAACCAACTCATGTTATATGTTTGCAATGGTAAATAATAGCAGGTACATAGCCTTGTAATCTATTTATGTATGTATAGGTGTCCGATCGAGCAAAAATATAATCTCAAACACATTAGTCTGTCCAATATGTATTGACGACAATGTAACTTCTAGAACCGGCTACGGGAGTTTTGCACAGGTGTTTCTGGAGGTCACACTCTAGAATTTAAACTGTCCTGTGTAAAACTTATAAACTCTATAATATTGCACGTATTAAATTTACTTAAAAATTATTTACTGTGTTTTATACATTTTGTTAACTGGTATATTTACATATTATAAACATTTGACGGGCTTCGTGGCGTAGTGGTTCATGTAACGGACTGTCGATCACGAGGTCGCGGGTTCGATTCCCGCTTGGGACAATCATTTGTGTGATATCCATAAATGTCATACAAATGTTTGTACTGCGTCTGGGTGTTTTCTATGTATTATAAGTATGTAAAAATAATATGTAAGTACAAATATGTAACAAAATAATAAAATATGTACAAATATAAAAATATAATATGTAAGTACAAAAGAAAAGTAGTATATGTAGTCTGTCTATCCGTATTCTGGTACCCATAACACAAGCATAATAAGCTTAGCTTGGGACCAGAGGACGTTGTGTGAAATGTCCATGAATATTTATTATTATTTGAGACAACGTCTTCTGGTCCAAAACTAAGTTTATATGCTTGTGTTAAGGGTGGAATAGGAACCCTCAGACGCAGTACAAACATTTATAAATTTTACACAAATAATTGACCCGTGCGGGAATCTAGCCCGCGACCTCGTGAACGGCAGTCCAACCAAAGTCAACGTGGCCCGTCTGATCTAAATCTATCAATCTAGTGAATTTCATAAAACAAACACCAATATAACACAAATAACTATAATAGTTTAAAAAAACTAAAAAACACGCTTTATTTAATCGAATTATTGCATTGTCATCGGTCTTTGACAGGTGTGCAAAATTTCAATAGAATCTGACCGTTTAAAGTGGGTCAAAATAGCGTCCAAAGAACAAACATACAAACAAAACAAACATACAAGTGAAGCTAATATAAAGCGTGTAAAATAGATTTGAATGTAAGGGCTAAATGTACAACAAAATATAATTCTATTTTATTTCATCTTTAGACAAAGCCAATTAACGTTATCGCTTTGAAATGCTGCCTTCCAGTTTCATATTATTTGGAAATACTCAAATGATATTTATCTGAATGTAATTTATATTTGAATAAATAGTAAATTTTGTAGAAATTTAACGCTTTTATTTTATAGAAACGTGAAAAGAAGCAAAAAGAAAACCTACTACTACTAACACTACTTAAGCTTACTTTTGTAATGAATAATGATAACAATTTTAATATATTTTTTTTTGTATTAAAATAAATTGGGTCAATTTTAATAGAATTAAATTACACAAAATTAGATTCACATACATGTTTGTATCTTTTTTAAAATGCCAGTGTTTACTGAAAACTTTTCACTATCGCAGATCAAAAAATCACCCTTTATAAGTAAATAAATGCAGTTTCGACTTTATACAATGTATGGGAACATTAATATTATTATGAATTACTGGGAGAGAAGAATGTCCTGGAATAGACAGACTAAGTAACATCTATTTGTCACATATCTATCAAGGAAAGAAATATAATACTGGAAATCACTAACAAAATGGATACATATTTCTTTATTGTCAGACCTAAGAATCTGTATTAAGAGGATACCAAAATAGCTTCGTGCATTTTTCTACGTACGAAGTTTTCATTGTTTCTTTAGATTGAATGGCTAGAGCTCTAATTTTTAAGTATATGTTTTTTCAATATATGATCTAGGATCGCATAAACTCAGAAACGCGATTGAAAAAAGTTTTCTCGATAGATAATCTTAGCGAAACAACCTCCCTCATTTTTTATTTTTTTCATTTGTCGGTCTATTATCGCGTATTAACTAATGAAATAACTTTAAAAACATAAGTATCTATTATATATAGAAACACGTAAATCAGAATTAAAATATATTTAGTAGATTTTGAGTAAACAAAAAAAATATCCCTAATTCTTCATTTTCTATACCTACTAGCTGTGTTACTATGTACATGTCGACGATAATATTGATGTAGGCCCTTAAGGCAATTAATATCCGTGACCTATGCGCTAAGACAGTGTTTTTCAATTAGTGAGTCGCGACATCTAGGGGGCGTCGGTAAAGTCTTACTCGAGGGTCGCCGGCTAAAAGAATAAGTCAAGGTTCTCATTAAACAAAAACATAATTTTTGTGAGAAGGATGTGCTTGTTTATTTTTCAAAAGTTTATCAAATAATTTTTTTTTAAACGTTAATAATCAAATCATTTTCTAATTTCAGTCTATATCTCATTTTAGTTTAAATTTTTACAGTTGAAGAAAATGTCTGTTCACATAAATAGGAAGTGGCAAATGGCACTAATAATTTAAGAGCTTCAGTTGCCATCTCTGGATTCGTATTCTTTTTATCCAAAATGCATAAATAATTTGCGAATAAAATTCCATTTTCAGTACCGACCATCCATAAATTAATTAATTTCTTTGGCTTTCTTTATTTTCTTCGACGCAAGGGGGGGGGTCACCGGAATATTTTAACTTCTGAAGGGGTCGCCAAATCAAAGATTGAAAAACACTGCGCTAAGATAATGGAAGTGCGCACTCAGGGTGGTCTTAAACAGGAATGTTTGTTTTCACCATGGCCCCATGACCTGCAGTTGGAATGTAAGGGATCGATATCAACATATAGGAAGTACTAGTCATCAAAACATTGATTTGAACACGTTTTGTAATAGACACCGTAACACAATTCTGATAACAACACGATCAAATTACTTCAACAATATTATGCATATACATAATGTTGTGAGAAAACATACAATTGGCATTGTTCACATTTAAAAAAAAATCTTAATTTGAAAACCATTTCGGGGAATAGAGTTTCTGATCATGATCCATTAGTTTTTTTCGGAAAATTTGCTATATTAACGATTATTTTTCCAAAAAAGCAAATGATCTTTATTTGCCCTTGAAATGAAAGATTATTGATATTAAGGCGTTCTTAGGGATATACTACTTTGTGGTGGAGTTGAAATTGGTCTATTATATCAACTTGTCAACTTAGAAAAGATAAAGTGCAATCTGTATTAAGTAAGTCTATCAAGAAAAGTCTATACACAGATTGCGTAAAACGATGACGTCACAACATTTAAAGTAATATCTTCAAGAATTTTTCTAAAAATTCTGTATATTGAATATTTCAATAATATTGAAATTAGTTGCTTAAAATAGTCTATATTTTATGAAAAGAATATAAAAACAGTGGCTTAAAAATTATGAACAATCCCAATTGTATGCAGATGCCTTCACGAAATTCGCGTGCCGAAATTGATCAAACACAAACCTTATTACATAACAAATATTCAGCTTTATAATTACTCACCATTCGACAAATTCGCATACGTATATTTACTAGGAACGACAACACATAACTCTTGGTAAGAAACATCTGGTCTTATTTAACCATATGTGTTAAACAGCTGATATTGTGTTAAATAAATTATAATTTCGTGACAAAACTGTTGTTTTGTAAAATAACATTTGTTTGCCGTCATTATTACATTTACAGATGGCATATACATAGTAAGTTAGTTTAAGGTTGTTCAAAAAGTTTAAAGTTAAAATATCGCTATAAAACATATACCATATATGTTTTATAGCGATATTTTAACTTTAAACTTTTTGAAAAGCTAGTAACAAAAATGAGTTAAATAAGTGCCTTCTATGTACAATGATCTGTATGACAATGGTACCAACACAACTGTGCACAACTAAACTTAACTAAAAAATAAAAACAACAATGATGTATTTTTAATAATTGGCTACTTCGTCGTGCCCATTTATATTAATTACTAGCTGTTGCCCGAGACTTTGTCCACGTGGAGTTTAGAAAATTTTCCCCGTTTTTGCAATATTTTTCACTACTGCTTCGCTTCTACTGGTCGTAGCGTGTTGTTATATAGCCTAAAGCCTTCCTCGATAAATGCCCTATCTAATACTGAATGAAGAATTTTTCAAATCGGCCCAGTGGTTCCTGAGATTAGCGCGTTCAAACAAACAAACCAACTCTTCCGCTTCTATTAGTATAGATAATCGTTAGTCTATAATACACAGTTTTATATTAAGAAAGTTTAGTTTAGTTAACATTACGAAATTGTGTTATTGACACTATCGATTTTCATATTTTAGTTAAGATTAGTTGTGCACTTAGAATCGGTACCATTATAAATAAATAAATAAATATTAATGGACATTTCACACAACGTCCTCTGGTCCCAAAGTAAGCTATATTTCTATGCTTGTGTTATGAATACGGATACCAGAATACGGATAAACTACATAACACTACTTTTCTTTTGTAAATACATACTTATATATTATAATACATAGAAAACACCCAGACGTAGAACAACCATTTGTATGACATTTATAAAGATCACACAAAATGATTGTCCCGAGCGGGAATCGAACCCGCGACCTCGTGAACGGCAGTCCGTTACATGAACCACTCCACCACGAGGCCCGTCATTTTATTATTATCCTATCCCGTCATTATTTCACAGATGTAACAAAAACCACACTAAACTAACCACAGGACGATCGAAGTAAAGAACCGATGATGATTGTGAACAACGTAATATCTCCATAAAATACCATCCTTCTTGATCACGATCATCTCCGAAAAGACCACCTTTCGTGTAGCCAAAATGAACCAAAAGGTTTTGTAGAAACGGGGCTTGAACGAGACCTACAGGAAATCTAGATCTCAAAATTACTATATCAATTCCTCCTCTGACTACTACGCGCGATAAAACCAACAACTGATACTGAAATACAGTAGGCAAATATATGTAGCGCATGTGTTTCGACGCACGTATACCTACATCGCTACAATTATGTAGAATCGAATAGTTACATGTTTAGAGATTTCCTTATATTGATAATATTGTCGAGTTAGTAGGTACCAATCAATATCCTCTCTTTGTATTATGTATCCCATTGATTTATTTAGGTTCCTTATAATCGTGCATTGAATAATTCGGAAATTTACCTCCAAGCACCTCCAAATAAGACACAAAAATTGTTACTGAAATCGTCAATGTATAAGTATATTGCCGGATTGACAACCATTGGAAAACAAAGGTTCATGAGGGTACTTTTAGGGGTGCCCTAGGAAACGACAGAATGCTAAAAGTTGATTTTGAAAATAATTTAGTTTTAAAACAATGACGACTATTATGGATTAAGTACTACTGGTTTTGATCAGATACATATGGAACATTCTGAAAATAATTTGAACACAGAGCCATGATGACTCATCTTTTCATTATAAATATACTCGTACTTAAATAATATAATAGTAATAGTGTTGTCACAGCTTGGCGCTGATAACGGTCGAGTTATATAACTCGAGTTAACCCCCACAGTGTGACATGTTTATGCGTGTCCGAAACATGACATGTTTACTTAGCGTCACACATGCAACTGAAAATTATATGGACGTTATCTTGACACCACAACTAAATGCATTATCTGTGCCTTACAGATACTTACCTGACTTGACTTTTATTAAGCGTATTAGGTGCTGTCATGTTATGGCTAAATTTATGAGACTTTTCTGTTATGTCACTAACGTGAGTAGGATGATATAATCTAATAATACTTACAGACAGATATAACCTGACGAATAGTATCCACTAAAGGCTTATCAGTATCACTGCTATACATCAATTTAACTAATAAAAGTAAAAAAAAAACTACTTACTTTTCGACTAAAGAAAAATTAAAATAAATAAATAAATATTCACGGACATTTCACACAACGTCCTCTGGTCCCAAGCTAAGCTTATATGCTTGTGTTTTGGGTACCAGAATACGGATAGAATACATATACTACTTTTCTTTTGTAAATACATACATACAATACATAGTAAACAACCAGACGCAGTACAAACATTTGTATGACAATTAAAAACATCACACAAATATTTGTCCTGACCGGGAATCGAACCCGAGACCTCGTGTACGGCAGTCCGTTATATGAACCACTGGACCACGAGGCCCGTCAAATTGCCATAAGAAATTAAATTTTATAAAAAAGCACTAAACTACATATTTATACAAAATCTGTACTTATGCCCTTGAACACAACCCCATCCACTGCACTCGATTAAATCATAAGGGTTAAACTTAGGGTGTGCATAATCACGAGTATAATACATCGTCCTGGTATTCATGCAATAATGCAACCCTAACCTTGTAATGGTTTCTGTGACCTCGAAATGCTGCGCCCCTTTACAAAACGGGTTGCTAAGCATCGAATGTTATTTAGGATATATATACGAATATACGAACTGTGATTATCGTACATAAATAAATATAGGTGTGTATTTTTTAACAAAATACAATAAAATAGCTTAATTAAATAATAAATTGGTCAAGTGCGAGTCGGACTCGCGCACGAAGGGTTCCGTACCATTATCTATGCAACATAAGGCAACGTTATTAGTATCAAGCAAGAAACGGTAAAAAAAAAATGTTTGTTGTATGGGAGCCCCCCTTAAATATTTATTTTATTTTTAGTATTTGTTGTTATAGCGGCAATAGAAATATCTGTGAAAATTTCAACTAAATTTAAAAACCGTTTTAGGGTCCCGTTTTTACCCTTTGGGTACGGAACCCTAAAACGGTTTTTAAAATACGGAATTTAAAACTTTTGTAGTTCACAAAATCTAAGAACAATCGGCGGTCATCTTGGATTTTGAAAGCGGTGAAAATAACGTACAAGGATTCCATTTAGATTTATACGTCACAAGAAGAGAATGTATTAAAAAAAAAGAATTTTGTTAGTCAAACAAAAATGTGTCTACATCAAAAAATACCTAAAAGTTGACTAAAGTTAATAAATAATTTTTTGAAAAACACTTTCTTTTTCGTATCGAAATTTTCGTGAGTTTGAGTCATTTGGCAGATGTCGCTCTATAGTCTCTGCCTACCCCCATGGGAAAAACGCGTGATGTTATGATGATGATGATGATGATTTGAGTCATATTATAAATAAACATTTTCTTACTTATAATTTTTTTACTTGTCTGGCAACAATCTATAAAATTATATTCTACTTTCATTTTCAAAATAATCATTACAATCTAGAACTAGAAATTATTTAAGTTTTTTTAAATAAATGTCTACTCTTAGATTAGTTACAAGCAATTATGTACTTTATATCGTTTTTAGGGTTCCGTACCCAAAGGGTAAAAACGGGACCCTATTACTGAGACTTCGCTGGCTGTCTGTCCGTCCGTCCGTCTGTCACCAGGCTGTATTTCAAGAACGGTGATAGCTAGAGAGTTGAAATTTTCACAGATGATGTATTTCTATTGCCGCTATAACAACAAATACTAAAAATAAAATAAAATAAATATTTAAGGGGGGCTCCCATACAACAAACATGATTTTTTACCGTTTCTTGCTCGATACTAATAACGTTGCCTTATGTTGCATAGATAATGGTACGGAACCCTTCGTGCGCGAGTCCGACTCGCACTTGACCAATTTTTATATTTTAATAGGGGCATCGTTTTTATATTTTAATAGGCGTTTATTTCCGTATCTCATAAATTATGTCTAACCAAGTGTGCATTAGTACTAATAATAAATGTTAATTATTATGTGTAGTTTGTAATTATAAATAATAAATAAATAAATATTCATGGACATTTTAGACAACGTCCTCTGGTCCCAAAGTAAGCTATATTTCTATGCTTGTGTTATGGGTACCAGAATTCGGATATACTACATTATACTACTTTTCTTTTGTAAATACATAGTAAACACCCAGACGCAGTACAAACATTTGTATGACATTTATAGAGATCACACAAATGATTGTCCCGAGCAGGAATCGAACCCGCGACCTCGTGAACGGCAGTCTGTTACATGAACCACTCCACCACGAGGCCTGTAATTGACACGATTATTCTTGTTGGATTGCTATATGCTTTTTAGTTGAATAATTATTTGATGGTCGAAAAGGCTTCAAAGAAAATCCCAAAGGATACCGGATAACTACAGTACGCGACAAGTCATTAAATTTTGTAAAACTATGCTTTTATTTTTATGACAACTACGTAACATACGAGTATATCTTTACTTATTATAAAACAAAGTCGTGATTTTTGTATGTACAAGTATGTCTCTACCTTACCTTCATATAGACGCAACGGATATTGATGCGGTTTTTTTAATAGATAGAGTGGTTCAAGAGGATGGCTTTTTTGTGTAATTTGGTTTAAATTCTGAATTTCACGCGTACGAAGTTGCTGGCTTCTCCGTGTGGTGACGGAATAAGAATACAAGTGTCACCACCCCAGCTCATCCCAAGGGTGCTGTAAAAGTCAGCTAAGGGATATTGCACACAGATAACACCCTCTGTGAGAGACGGAAAACTCGAAAATAAACCCTGTGCCAATACGCCTGGTCAGCGCGGCACAGTAGACCATAATCCCTTCCGAAAGTGGAGGAGGCCCGGGCCCAACAGTGGGACGTAAATGGGCTGGAAAGAAGTTGCTGGCAACAGCCAGTTTACAAATAAATTGTGTGTGATTGGTCACAATACCTAGTTGCATGTATCAAATCATACGATATGAATACCTATACTAATAATAATTCATACGAGTATAGTGTTAACTACAATAAAATTTTCCTTTTAGTTACTGATTAAACATAATTATACAAACAATATAAAATATCAACATATATCCCTACTAATATTATAAATACGAAAGTAACTCTGTCTGTCTGTCTGTCTGTTACGCTTTCCCGCTTAAACCTCTCAACCAATTTTGATGAAATTTGACACAGTCAATCTTTAGACCCTGAGAAAGGACATAGGCTAATGTTACTTTTTTACAAAATAGACCTCCCGACATTCCCAACGGACAGACTTCTTTGATAAAATGAGAGTTGTCTATTTCTTTTCACCATATTTTAGTCCTACTGTTGGGTATACCCCTGTCCTGTTTCGGAAGGATTCTGATCCACTATACTACGCTAACCAGACGTTTTGGAAAAAGGTTTAGTTTCGAGATTTTCTTCTCAAAGATGATTTCTGCTACTATTGTCCCTTAGCAAACTCTTACAGCTCATTGGAAAGGAAACGCAGTGGCAAAACGTAACTTTCACGTTTGTGACTAGATTCAAAGGCGTGCCAGGCGAAAAAATTTTACTCTTATAAAATACCCTGAAAAAACACTATAAAAATTAACAATTTTAAAGAACTTACCCGTCGGTGGAACTTCCCCTCATCATAGGATCTCTCGGAACACAAGTTGTATATCTTATAGTGGTCTTTGTGCATCTTCTCTAGAAACCTGTACACCTCGTCGATGTGATTCCTGTACACACCTTCTAATCTCTCGGCGGGAAAGCCCATCGCTATAAGCCGATCTGTGATATCTGTACCATATTGTGTTAAGGATAAACATTCATAATAAACAATGACATCATATTATGAAAAAATTACAAAACTTATTATAGACCAAGATCCGAGAGGTGAATCCTTTTACTTATTTTCTTAGCGGCGAAATATGTTGGATAAGGTAGTCTTAGTACTAGCATTGTAAAAATACTCGCAGCTCTGTCCCGTCAGCTGTTTTTCAGCTATTTGATGCCCAAGTCTGGTAACAATATTTTCGTACACCTGTACTTAGGAATCACTACACTCTCTTTTCCGCATCAAAAAGTATTCTACTTCTTTTCCCAAGTTCTAGGCTATTATGTTTTCTAATCTTTATAAATACGTTCAGTAGTTTTGACGAATAAAAGCTACAGACAGACAGTTACTTTCACATTTGTAATATTATTAACAATTACTGAATTACATAACGCCAAGACATAAGAATTTAGAAGTCAAAATGAGCTGCAAATGAAATAGGTTTCCCGTCTTCATTACTTTTAATTTCTGAGGTGATCATACTTTCAAGACAAAAAATACAGGTTTAAATAAAAATACCCATTTTTAAACCATTCCAGGCATATTCGGTAAAAGGACATAGTTTCATACAAAAAAAAAAACAACGAATTACCCCGAAGTTACATTAATTAGCACGCGGAAGTAGCAATGTACAGGCCACTTCACTCGTAGGACTGATGATCGTTAGGGAAGAAAAGTCATAAGGAGGCGACCCCGTACCGGACGACGCAGCGTTGGACGGCCCCCGACAAGGTGGAGGGACGATATCGTCAAAGTCGCGGGGAGCCCAACAGAGAACGGATAGAGGCTGATAGATGGTAGCACCCGTTACATTTTATAATGTTAAAAACCAGGTATAGATAAATTGTCTTTCAATACAAGAGGCTCGTGCCTACACAGAACATGAGCTGTTAAGAATAACTAAACACTAAACCACCAAGGTTATAGCCTATACAATTTTCTGATCACGTCACTAAATCGGTATTATTTTTCAATCAGCGTTCACCGTGAATGTTTTAGCAATATGCAACAGTCATTGCACTCGGGTCAATGTACGTGAACAAAATATCTTGCCTACATATCACACATAACTATGGCATACAAGGTTATTGCGTGCAGCTTGGCATACATTTATTAGCATTATTACATTTATTCGACGAGCCTCGTGGTTGAGTGGTTTATGTAATGAACTGCCGATTAAGAGATCGCGGGTTCGATTCCCGCACGGGACATTTGTGTGATTTTTCTAATTGTGATACAAATGTTTGTCCTGCGTCTGGGTGTTTTTATGTATTATAATGTAGCCTATGTTCTTTTCTGGCTCTAATACTGTGTTCTAAATTTCATATAAACCTGTCAAGCAGTTTTGGCGTGTTTACAGACGCGGGGCGTTACTTTCGCATTTATATTAGTAATGCCTACTATACAAATGTAACGATATATATCGTGGCGATTAAACTGTGCAAACCAATAAATTTATTCAATGAAACTTAACAATCGCATAGAACATCAGAATAATTCAGGCTTACCATTACGCTAAAAGCCAAGGAGCGGATCAATACCTATAGACGCAGTTAAAATCAGCAAATGAGGCTGTTTCAAATCAGAAACAGAAAATTATGATGATTAAATAGAGACGAATTGAGAACCTCCTATTACGAAGTCGGTTAAAAGGGCCTTTTTTTAAACATGGACACAATTGACACAATGTCCTCTGGTCCTAAAGTAAGCTAAATTTCTATGCTTGTGTTATGGGTACCAGAATAGGGATACACTACTTTTCTTTTGTAAATACATACTTATAATACATAGAAAACACCCAGAAAACATTTGTATGACAATTATAAAGCTCACACAAATGATTGTCCCGAGCGGGAATCGAACCCGCGACCTCGTGAATGGCAGTCCGTTACATGAACCACTCGACCACGAGTCCCGTCAATATAAAAAATTCGCCCTTTAAATTATGAATTCTAACTTCGCATTAAGCAACACGTTTACAATTGAATTGTGCTCAACTCACACATGAGGATAGGAACTCATACAATGATTTATTGATATTTGATTTCTAAAATCGATTTTCCTTAGTACATGCGTATAATACGGCAATAACTGTGTTTTGATTGTCACAAATATAAACAGAACCGACTATGACGTACGCAGTACAGACACTACGTCAAAATAATTATATCAAACAAAACGTATTGAAATAGAAATATTACTCTAACATTTGCGCGAATCACTTAACTATTCATATAAAACCACTATTTACAGATTTCTCTCTGCCGTCTCTAGCCCAATACCCACCTACTGTTGGGCACAGACCTCTACCACTTTGGGAGGAATTATAATCTACTGTGCCGCGCTGACCAAGCGTGGCATAGCAAGGGTTAATTTTCGCGGCTCCGTCTCTCACAGAGGATTTAACTGTGTTCAATATCCCTTAGCTGGCGTTTACAGCACCCTAGAAAGGAAAAATGGTGGTGAGTGGTGACACTTGAATTCTTAATCCGTTACCATAAGGATTCAAAGGGGTACATGAATTTGTTTTAAATCATAGCCCAATGTTTAGTAGATAGAGCGTCGGTCGCTGGCTGTCCGGTGCAACATGTTGGCCCGCAGGTTTGCCCGCTGTACTGATGCAGTCAAACTAACACTTTTTAAGGCGTACTGCCAATCTTTTTATACATGCAGCCTGTGGACCAAATATAGTCAGCGGACATACAGCGACCTACGTGTACAATATAATTTTACACACTTAGGGTGCTGTTGGGCCTGCCGTGGAGGTGCAGTACGTCTGGCATGTTCGCGGAGGCACGTGTAGACGGTTTTGCAGCTGTCATTAGAAAGCGATGTGCGTCCCTAATATCGCGTCTCCGTTGCAGCACCAACAGCATACTAAGTGTGTTTGCAGACCGTTGGGACTCCCCGATGCTGTGGAAGTGGATGCAGCTTCACGCTGTATTCAATAAACCGTTTTAATATATGTATAATTAACTAACATTAGTTTTTAAGCAAAAATTGTTAATCATCAATTTATGCTTTGACAACAAATACTCATAATCACCACTCTCCCGCCTTTATTAATCCCGTGTTATTTGGGGTCGGGGATATAAAAACTATATTTTGTCAATAACCGTACGAATTCCCTTCGAGTACGAGTCCAATTCTTACTTGACCGATTTTTAAATAGTAATATTGAGATACATAAAGAAATGATAACGAATTGACGCACATTCGCTGATAAAAGAATGCTTTGCCAGAAGACACTACCTTTTGATTAAACCGAGTAAAAAATATAGCAGTATATCGCAGTGAAGATCACTGTCATTATCGCCTTTTTACCATGGGGGCAAGCAGAGACTATAAAGCGCTATCTACTAGGATCCAAACACACTTTGGCTTCATTTAAACGAAAAAGAATCTGTTTTATGAAGATGTTTTTGCATATCACATTAAAAGTATATAATATCTAGCGTAGCATATATACGTATCTGGCACCTATAACACAAGTATAGAAATAAAGCTTATTTTGGGACCAGAGGACGTTGTGTGTAATATCCAAAATATTTATTTATTTAAATATCACGTAGGTCTGAGAATCGATCAACATTCTTATACCCTTAGGTCATAAGAGTTCGTATTATGTAGGTACCTACACAAGCGAAACTGCATGATACAACTAATTGTTTCTATATCAACTATAACCAGACAGTAAATGACAAATAATTTTGAAAATCAACATTAGGTAAAATCCATTATTACATAAAGGTGAATCACCACCATTTATTTAAATTATTACAGTAGTACATTCATTACACATTTCAATTTCACACAGTTTCTACTTTTTCTTTCAAAATGACAAAAAATTTTTTTATTAAATCAAACTTATATTTTTCACACGTAAATAATAGAATATCTTTAATTATTCAAACATGTTAAATAAAATTTCTAAAAGAAGCAATAAATAATACAGTCTCTATTCATAAAAAGAAAACTAAAACTAAATCTCTTTAGCTTTGTATAAATCATATGAAAATAAATTCCATGCTTTTCGCTAACAGGTGAGCCTGACAGAGTGTCGCGTAAGTTAGTTTTACAATGGTACCGATTCTACGTGCACAATTTAACTAAAAATGAAAACTAATATTGTCAATAACACAATTTGGCAATGTTAACAGAACTTTTTTTATTAGATTATCTGTATATTAAAGACTAACGATTTTAATTAATAAAAATGTGCACAACGAAATAGCCAATTAATCGAAATACGCCATAGTTGTTTGCATTTTTTAGTTAAGTTAAGTTTAGTTGTGCACGTAGAATTGGCACCAATAACGATCATTTTTATTGTAATGTACTCGTAATTCACAAAAGGTAAATTAAGGTGTATGCCCACTATCCCGTAGCATACCATGAGCGTACTAGGAACGTTTCCGGCACGGAAAACAGTCCTATACGCTCTATTTTGCCCACTCAAGCGGGCCGACAGCGTTCTGAACCCGTTTACAACCCGTATGTAACCCGTATGTAATCTGTATGATGCCCGTATGTAACACGGCAGGAATCCTTTCAATACACTCGTAAAGAATCGGTTCATTCTCGTACAAATATCAGTGTTGCGTAGACGTGTGTGGTGAAATATTGAAATAGTTATGGCTATAAGGAAACTAACGATTAAACAACTAGCAATGATTGCTATCATTTTGGATGAAGAGGAAGAGGAATGCCCAAAAAACACTCGACGCTACTGGATTCACAATTCTATAAAAAGACGCAAAACCGTTTAGCCGCCTGCACGCAGCGTTCTGGCAACGTCGCATGCCATGCACGTAGCGTATCCGCACCGGCAAAATATTCCCTCCGACAAATAGTTGACGGCCCGTGCATGGTACGCTACGGTGCCGGCCGGTGACGGAACGGTCTAGTGGGCATAGTCTCATACTTCTCAATACAAAGAATAGTTTTTTGTCCGAAACGGTCCTAGTACGGTCATGGTATGCTACGGGATAGTAGGCAGACACCTTTAACATAATATTTATTTAAGTTCTATTTTGTTGTCCTTCTTCATCAAAACACATAATACAAAACTAATCTACTAACTATATTAACCCTCGTGGTCGAGTGGTTCATGTAACGGACTGCTGATCACGAGGTCGCGGGTTCGATTCCCGCTTGGGACAATCATTGGTGTGATATTTATGAATGTCATACAAATGTTTGTACTGCATCTGGGTGATTATATGTATTATAAGTATAATAATAAATATTCACGGACATTTCACACAACGTCCTCTGGTCCCAAGCTAAGCTTATTATGCTTGTGTTATGGGTACCAGAATACGGTTAGAATACATATACTACTTTTCTTTTGTAAATACATACTTATAATACATAGAAACACCCAGACGTAGTACAAACATTTGTATGACATTTATGGATATCACACAAATGATTGTCCCAAGCGGGAATCGAACCCGCGACCTTGTGAACGGCAGTCCATTACATGAACCACTACGCCACGAAGCCCGTCAAAAGTATGTATTTACAAAAGAAAAGTAGTTTATGTATTATTATGTATCCTATCCGTATTCTGGTACCCATAACACAAGCAATATAAGCTTAGCTTGGGGCCGAAGGACGTATTGTGAAATGTCCAAGAAAAAAAAATGTTATTACAATATCAAAAGCTAACTGATGTAATAATTTACGTCATACATATTTTGTTTTTAAAACTAAGGAAGGACTATATTTGTAATTATTATGACTTTAATGCACGTAACAGTATACATTATGTTAGTTTCCTTCCCATACTCGTGACTAATAAGCTAATGCTACAATTAAACATATTTTCGCATGTTTTGTGAGAGATTAACCACTGCCCGCGACTTCGTACACGTGAAATTTAGAAATGAAACCTAAACGAACAGAAGTTTACTATGCCACTCGATAGATGGCGTTGATAGTCTTTTAACATTAACACTTAAGCTCGTCAAAGTTTTTATTGTGTCATCGGCTCGTTTTCAGTTTTCACATTTATCGAGGAAGGACATAAGTTATGTAACATCAAGCTGCGAATAATAGGAACAAAGCATCGGTGAAAATATTGCAAAAATCGTGGATTTTTTTCTAAAGCGCACGCGTAAGAAGTAGCGGGCAACAGCTAGTAATAAATATGTATAGAATTATGATTTTCTAATATAAAATGTGTACAGCTTAATAGGCAACAAACAAAATATACCATAGTTTGAAAAAACCTGATTGGCCTGATTAATTGAAGAACTTTCAGATGATAAAATCGTTTCTAAAGACAGAGATCGCACAAATGGCGAACACAATGCAATCGAAAACTCGTATCATTCCTCATATTTCTCCGTCACTACACGGATATATTACTTGCGCATAAAAATATATAGTACTTACAATCCAATAGCAAAATGATACAAAACGAACGTAACTTTCATACATTTAGTTTAGATACTTTGACCTCTTCGATTTTTTTCAACAATAGTTCTTGATTTTTTTTCAAACAAAATTAATATAACAATCGATTCGTTTGGCTTTGTTACAATATCGATTATGTAAATAAACCGAGCAGAGCTATCGATAAAAATCTGATTCTGTGCGTTTATTGATCATCCCAAGAGTTGTGGTTTATTGCTAAATCAGGTGTAGCGACATGGCGAATATTTACGAGTACTTTAATTTAAGGTAGGCTGGATATAAAGTGGTTTGTGGTAAATATGAACGTGTGACATTAAGAGGATACCAAAATAGCTTCGTGCATTTTTCTATGTACGAAGTTTTCATTGTTTCTTTAGATTGAATGGCTAGAGCTCTAATTTTTAAGTATATGTTTTTTCAATATATGATCTAGGATCGCATGAACTCAGAAACGCGATTGAAAAAAGTTTTCTCGATAGAAAATCTTGGCGAAACAACCTCTCAATTTTTTTCATTTGTCGGTCTATTATCGCGTATTAACTAATGAAATAACTTTAATAAAAAATTGGTCAAGTGCGAGTCGGACTCGCGCACGAAGGGTTCCGTACCATTATCTATGCAACATAAGGCAACGTTATTAGTATCGAGCAAGAAACGGTAAAAAAATCATGTTTGTTGTATGGGAGCCCCCCTTAAATAATTATTTTATTTTATTTTTAGTACATATTTGTTGTTATAGCGGCAATAGAAATACATCATCTGTGAAAATTTCAACTCTCTAGCTATCACCGTTCTTGAGATACAGCCTGGTGACAGACGGACGGACGGACAGCGAAGTCTCAGTAATAGGGTCCCGTTTTTACCCTTTGGGTACGGAACCCTAAAAACATAAGTAACTATTATATATAGAAACACGTAAATCAGAATTGAAATATATTTAGTAGATTTTGAGTAAATAGGAAAAGTATCCCTAATTCTTCATTTTCTGTGCCTACTGGCTGTGTTAATATGTACGTGTCGGCGATGATATACGATAATATTGATGTAGGCCCTTAAGAATTACATATGAATTCGATTATTGTGTTCAAAGAAATCGTTTTGGAGGACATCGCTGATAAGATCACGGTGTGTCTTATTTGGGTGTCCTCACTGAACGTTCCTACTAAGCACCGCGACACTGACCTCATGTTATTCGCCTATCAACTTAAGAGCATTTAATACTCTAAGTCAGTGTTTCCCAATTAGTGGTACACGTACCCCTAGGGGTACGTGAACTTTCACCAAGTGGTACATGCGGCTTCCTGTGCGTAATCGAAAGCCGCAAAAAGCAATAAGATGTGCCCCATGGTTTAACCTGTAGCCTATCTGTAAATCCAAGGAGACAACTACTTGTACCAAATTTCCTCAAAAATGGTCCAGGCACTCTAGGCGTTTCAGCGTCAAGAAATGTTTATTACTTCTTATAGGTACTCTCTATACACACGCACACACACACACACACAAATTAACTTTTGCATTTTTTATATTAGTGTGATTCTTACAATAAGGGAAGATTTGGGGTGTTTTTTGAAGTGGTACGCTACAAAAACTAATTGAGAACCTCTGCTCTAAGCCCATCATCTTAATCTCAAATACTTTTCGCGCATTTATCTATCTATATGCTTATAATAAATTTTATTGTGAAAATGTGAATATCGTGACTATATTGCAAAGGTCAGACGAAGCAGGTGCACACTAATTGCTAACCAGAGGTACATGAATGCAAGCCAGAGCAAAAGATGCAAGGGCAGAAATATATTACAAATGCTCAATGACTGTTATGTTACAATGGACTCAATACCATTGGTATTACTTATAGTTACGACTTTAAAAGCTCGTCTTATTCTCAATGTATCTTATTTTAATTGCCGTTCATTGCGTGCAATTTCTCGAAAACAATTTACTGTAAAAATGAAATTTTTTATCCGCAAATAAAATTTTCGAAATTTGGTCATTACATCATTCTAAGGAAATTAAATATGCTCTAACTAAATCAAGATTCTACTTTAAAATAGAATGCTCAGCTAAATTTTCCTAGTGATATGATTTTGTGTTCTCATAGTCGCACTGTAACCTAATGCCAAACAGCTTCCTCTAATACTTACCATTAAATAGATCTGCACAGATTGCAGATCTACTTAATGGTAAGTATCTCGTTTGCAACTAAAAGCTATAAAATAATTGGTCAAGTGCGAGTCGGACTCGCGCACGAAGGGTTCCGTACCATTATCTATGCAACATAAGGCAACGTTATTAGTATCGAGCAAGAAACGGTTGAAAAATCATGTTTGTTGTATGGGAGCCCCCCTTAAATATTTATTTTATTTTATTTTTAGTATTTGTTGTTATAGCGGCAATAGAAATACATCATCTGTGAAAATTTCAACTGTCTAGCTATCACCGTTCTTGAGATACTGGGTACGGAACCCTAAAAATCATGTTTGTTGTATGGGAGCCCCCCTTAAATATTTATTTTATTTTATTTTTAGTATTTGTTGTTATAGCGGCAATAGAAATACATCATCTGTGAAAATTTCAACTCTCTAGCTATCACCGTTCTTGAGATACAGCCTGGTGACAGACGGACGGACGGACGGACGGACGGACGGACAGCGAAGTCTCAGTAATAGGGTCCCGTTTTTACCCTTTGGGTACGGAACCCTAAAAACGATATATATCTCGTACCGAAACTAGACCCCATTAAATTTAATTAGAATGCATTTGGAAATAAATGGTATTAACTTTCGTGCATATAATTTAATATATAAGTGGTCTGGTGACACACAAGTGGTTTCAACTTTCAACCTCGCGATCGTTAAAATGAGATATGAGACTAGACGGCGACCGAGAATCTCTTAATAAGCAATCTAGAAATTATAGAAATTCACGTTATAATTTTTGTCCTTGTTATGAACTAAATTGTTATAGATTTTTTAAAAAAAAGCTCATATTATCGTTCATCTGTGAATTGAAAATTATTCTGTTTTAAAGAGAGACAAAATCACGTTCGTAGATTTTCAAAAGTCTCTACCAATCTGATAGCTATACGAACTTATAGCGTAGCTTCTAAAAATGTATTATATGTTACAGAAGGCGAGGATAGCTATTTCAGTTTTTCGACGTAACTACTATACAAAGCAAGGTTTTTAGTTTCACGTATCTACAAGTAAACTAAGTGAATTAACTTCGTCTTAATTCAAGCGCGTATCTTGCGTTAGTGTTTTATGTGACTTCCAAGCCGCTTAACGGCTAAAACACGTAGGTAATATAGAATTACAACATAGATAACGCAAGGCTTAGTAGACACTAACTGTGTAATTTAAATACGTTGCAAAACATGCTGGTACACGCCGAAAATATAAAAACTAATTATTTTTCATGTTGTCACTATGCAATAAATTATTCATTGGACAGGTTTACAAAACAGTCATCGCATAGGCAATCGAAGACTAGTTGGTAGTGATGGTGCTAGCTGTGAAAAAATACCATCGGTTCGATTGACCACACAGGACATAAATATTTTTCTAGCATTGTCATCATACTATCACTGTCACGGCTTTTACTCATGGGGGTAACACACTTCGTTGGCTTCATTAACATTCACACCACACCACCAACACCATGCAGATTATGTGAAATGACCTTGAATATTAATTATATTATTATTATTTAACACTTCCGATCAAATCATATTTCAAACAAAGAAACAAACGAATGAGAAAATACGAAAATCTAGAAAACCTACAAAGATTTGGTAATATTCCACAAACGGAATATCGCATAGTCCGAGGGTGTCTTGTAGATTCACATAATTCACAATGGATTTCCACAAAGTGTCACCTAATGAAATCAATTACAATTAAAAATCTTTTTACCGAGGTTTAAATATTACTTGGCACAGATAGCCCACTATGCAGATTAAAGGAATACCAGTCAAAGGTCTACATAGCAAACAGACGTAGCATACCATTGACTCTTTGAAGTTATTTACCTAATGATAGTTTGTTAGCACTTGATTAGAAAGAAAAAAATCACCTTTGCGTTCAGCAAGTGTGTAAGTTTGTCACTTCATCACCAAACAACTAATATATCGTCATCATCAGTAGTTACTTGTACTCCATTTGCGATGTAAACGACTCCCTTCGCTAAGAACAGATTCAATAGATCCAATTTTATTTTGTTCACTTCTGCCCACGAGAAACTGGGTCTCTATACTTAAGTTATTTTAAACTGTAACATAGGTACTTATGTTATGTCTACGGGGTAGCAGTAATTCGTAGGCAATATGGTAAGTAAATATATTATTAATTCTAAATCGCGCAATCTACTAATTGTTTTACTATAGTTTATCGGAAGACTTGACAGCAAGTTTTCTCATAAAACCATATGAGGAAATGGGGTGAGGCTTGTATATTCTACGTCCGTAACCACACAGACAATTTTTAATCTTATCTATCATGCAATAGTCGTTCGGGCTGTTTAAAAAAAAAACAATCCCAAGACCTTGGAACAACATAACGCGGTAACAGTATTAAAATATTTACGCGGGAAAAAATTGAGCTAACATTTTTTTTCTTGTAGATTACGCTAAGGTATAACAATACAGGTTTTATTTCAAACGTGATTACAGTTTTAGATATGTATTGGCTATTACATGACTGCCTGGTTTTAAACAAAGAAAATATAAATATTAAAAAAAAAGCTCGCAACTTTAATAGCTGTACAGCGGAACGAGTGAAGTCATCTTTAAAACTAATAAAATCGAAACTGTTCTGTTTAACCATTTACGAGATATAACATCACAATTAAACCATGACATACCCAAGCAACACCCTTGTGTACATTTTATTATGTAATTGTAATTTATGATTTTAATTTATAATTTTATTAATTTTAATTAAATACATTTTTATTTATGTATTTATTGCGAAAGTTTTGGGAGGTGGCTTATATTGAGTGACGGAATTAATTCCTACACCACAAACGTTGCGCGTATTTTAAAACGTTTTATCTAGTAAAAAAACCGAAATGGTAGCAGAACGGCGGAGGTATGTCAGAGCACGGTACTTCTACGCTAACTCGATTTAGAAAAAAAGCATGTCTACCGAATACTACTCAATTCATCAGTTTAAGAGCACCATTGCTAGTATTGCTAAAAAACATCAGTCAAACTTCTAACAACTCTTTTTTGCATCAGATGTTAAAAAGTAAAACGACAATATCGGTAGCCGTGTGTCATCAAACGATGTAATACCGTAAAATGTTGCAACACTCAACAAAGGAAACCGTCTAGACTGTACCTACGTGCTTACACCGCAAAAATAAATGATTACTATTACAGACTAAACATATTACATAACATTATTCAATACAATAAAACAATAAAATCCGTTAGTTACACATTTTTATAAATTTGCTAAATCTACTCGTACATTAAAACTATCTATCACCTTATCTCTACTTTTAAATGCTTGATTTTTAGATAATATGCTACAGTTAGTATTTGGCCGGCCTTTACTTGGGTACTATTCAGGTTAAATTAAAAACATAATGTATCCCATTATGTTTTGTAGGTCTTAAAATTTTTTTGCCGCTTTGATGAAATAAACAATTCTAAAACGATCGATCTATAGGCCTTCAGTCTAGAGACTTCAACATTAAATTTGGCATAAGGGTCGGGCAAAGGAGGATTACTAGAACAGTAAGTAAAGAAAAAGCAAAATATAAGGAATCAAGCGTAATATTAAGCATGTACATAGTTACATAGTTAATGTCAGAACTTATTTGTATCGTAATTTTGGTAGGCGTAGCAACACCAAAGCGCGTCATTGTCGAATCAAGGACGACATTGCGTCGATAGGGCTTCGGTAAGCGAAGTTGTTCAAAACTATACACACGTTACGTTATAGTTTCAATTTTAGTTCAAGGATCTCATTTGGGACCATCGTAATTAAATATGCTATCAAGGATTGTATTCAGCAATCCTTGATATCAAACAAATAGAAATTACAACAATAGCTTACAAACCCTAGGTAGCTCTACAAGGTTTTAAAAGTAGTTTTGTATAATACAAATAAATTAAACATATTTATGACTGCTTCAATTGTCTTGGGGCAAAAACTTGGGCTGATTTAAGTTACGTACAACTAAAAGATCTTTACGATACCAAGGTTAGGTGCAGATTTATTGGTATACGATACTAAGTAGCAATTTTTCAGAGTGGTAACGGAAAACAACGTCACAATGAGGTATGTGCCTCCAAGTCCTCCTAGGTAAAAGAAGGATATTTGATCTAATAAACTACCCTGAACAGGCGTGTAGGGCTCGGTTTCCTGCTTTCATTTTTCGTTGAACTTGATAGTATCTTTTTACCTTTAGAATACCCGTGGAAGGAGATACACACCAATATGTGGATTCATAACCCATTACTCCACGCAGAGATGGCGTAGTATAACAATGCAATATATTCAATTTCGCAAACCATGAAAGTCAGAATATATTTGGCTTAAATAATATAAATTTATAACCAGTTTCTAGGACTGTAAAAAAGTTAATAACGTTTTGCTTTGAATATAAATGCGTTATGCGAGAGCGCATTTCGTCTCGGCGTTGATATATTTAGACAAGTAATTGCTCTGTTTATACGTACATACCATCACACTTATATTGTGAAAGGGTAGGTTGTGATGCATAATCAAAATAAATTTGAAACGTATGAGTGATGTAAAGGCAAGCATGATCTTCAATCTAAATCGAAATTTGTTTGTGGGGATCCAAACTTCCAAGTGGTTAAAATATAACATCATAAAACATGCGAATAGCCAGATTTGGTGACTGTTGGGACAAACAGATATTTGAGAATCACAATAAATGCAGTTATGCAAAATACAACAATCACTCAAAATTTCAAAAATATGTCACCCAATCCCAACTAAGCTCAACGCTTTGGAGCAGATTGCTTGACTAGTTGAAGGACACTGCTTTACAATTTACCAGAATAAACTGGATAGAAAGAGCGGACTGTTTGAGTAAATTGCTATAATAATATAAACTGATAACAATAATTGCATACAACGTTACAGTCACTGAAGATCATCATTATAAAGAAGGAATATTCGAATAAAAAAAACCAACAAACGAGTGAAAACGAACCAAGCGATATGGACGGCGAATGAAAAAAAAATTGGTCAAGTGCGAGTCGGACTCGCGCACGAAGGGTTCCGTACCATTATCTATGCAACTTAAGGCAACGTTATTAGTATCGAGCAAGAAACGGTAAAAAAATCATGTTTGTTGTATGGGAGCCCCCCTTAAATATTTATTTTATTTTATTTTTAGTATTTGTTGTTATAGGGGCAATAGAAATACATCATCTGTGAAAATTTCAACTCTCTAGCTATCACCGTTCTTGAGATACAGCCTGGTGACAGACGGACGGACGGACGGACGGACAGCGAAGTCTCAGTAATAGGGTCCCGTTTTTACCCTTTGGGTACGGAACCCTAAAAACTGACAATCATTTACGTAATTGCTTGTTGCTATGGCAGTGTACAACGGCGCAATTGAGTTCAAACATTAAATCTAACTCGGCGTAACATTTGTACAGAATACGTGCTCGTACATGTTAACGTAGGTTCTTGAATAAATCCTCCTTTTCGAGTGAGCTTCTATCGAGCCGGCTTACAGAGCAACAACCTAAAGAAATCCAATTACACAAAAGAGCTCAACGCTGACATAAGTACATGTGTATCATCACTGCATACCATCCAACGGGTAAATGGATGTGTATTAGTATTTACACGATTTACATAATAAACTTTGGTGGACGACAAAGTGGATCTTTTTCATGGCATAAAACCTGATCCCAAAATTTAGTTTTAGTTAAAAATCTGAATTAATCTATTGTATGAAGTGTATTATCTTGTAGTCCTAAAGTAAGCGATTAGCCTGTACTATAGGTACTTATTGAGTAATGTTTGCCATAATGGCGACACTCCGCATACGTTGCCTGTTGCTATGCTATTCTAATTATGCTGAATAAAGAACAAAATCTTTGTTTTTGTTGCCCTATGTGTATTACAAATGTTATTTGACGATTGGATAAAGAAATATATGAAAATAGATTATGAACTTTACGTTGAGTGCTAACTGAATAATGCATTGAAACAACCATAGCGTGCTTGTGAATCACCTTAAGTGACCTACATAGAGACAGTTTAATAAGTGTTTAAATAATGCAATTGAACACTTTATATTTGTAGTTAAATGCGGAAATTTCAATCGATCGTCTGCTTGCAACGCTATTGTGTAAGTATTAGTCATGCAAATTATTTTAGACATACATGTATTTGAAATGAACAACTTTGAAACAATGTGCCAAAAGCAAATGCTTTACATGAATGTTTGTATTAACAAGGAGCTCTGTTATCCTTTCAAAAATATTATAACCCTCAATGCAAACAATATCGTGAGTGTTAGCTCAATGACAGATATACATAGATAAACCCTACACACAAGCATAGAATCAAGAGTGTTAGAGCAGCTAAATATGTTAATGTATATGTTGATATCTGTATGTCTAATTCGTCACCCGGAATATCTCCAAAAAGAAATACGGTATGTTAAGTAAGTAAGCAGTTAAATACAAACAGAATTTCATTTAGAATTCTCTTCCCAAGCTACATTTTCTTAGAATAAGTGCCATAAGCAGTCATTCCCTAACGGGTTATTTCAAATCGAAACGCTCGACCATAATCAGTTTCGTTTTCCGTCATTTGCTCGTAACACGAGAGTCCTCCTCGGGGAGCAACACGAGAAATCGTGCAATAACCGCGCCCGTAAAACCGTGCCTACATTACGGTAAATCATGAAAATTAACTACAAGTCAAAATTTCATTTAAATTATACTATTAATCAACACAAGATTCATGGGACTTTACTTGTTTTGAAAATAGGAAATAAACCATAACGCAAGCAGCAATTGAAACAGTTAACAAAGAATAAAAAATAATTGTTATTGTATTAAAGTTGCTTTGTTATAACTAGTAACTACAGCGTTTCTTTAAGGGTCCAATTCTCGAGCCACGTTTGTTTAGATTTCAACCAGTAGTTTTATCTGTATGCGGAAAAATATATTAATAATTGGTCAAGTACGAGTCGGACTCGCGCACGAAGGGTTCCGTACCATTATCTATGCAACATAAGGCAACGTTATGAGTATCTAACAAGAAACGGTAAAAAAATCATGTTTGTTGTATGGGAGCCCCCCTTAAATATTTATTTTATTTTTAGTATTTGTTGTTATAGCGGCAATAGAAATACATCATCTGTGAAAATTTCAACTGTCTAGCTATCACCGTTCTTGAGATACAGCCTGGTGACAGACGGACGGACAGCGAAGTCTCAGTAATAGGGTCCCGTTTTTACCCTTTGGGTACGGAACCCTAAAAATGAAATCAACCATAATGACAGATTCAACACATCTGTTAAATCTGCTCAAACTGTTACCACTCTCAAGTTTCGCAATGAACTGAATGCTAATCATTGGCCTACATTTCTACACAATATATTAATTGATCATGCTAATTTGATACCACAGCTATGGATAAATGTTCTCGGAGTCGAATGACAGTAACTAATAATTACACTAGTTATACCTATTGCACATTGCTGAAATCAACAAGTATCTAAATGGTAGACGAAAATTTTAAGGTAGAAATTGTAATTAGACGAAAGGAACAAACACTAACATTAACGATCAAAATATTTTAGTGTTTAAGAACTAAGATCTTATTCAACTTAAACTTGTGTAAAGCGAAGACTCCTTCATAAGGCTGCTTTGTATATTAACTTTTTATCAAAAAGTTTAGTGTGAAACGATGAGCTGTTTTTGTGTTCCTTTGTAAGATGATAATATAAAAATCCAAACGAGCATAATCGATATTATTCAACATGTTATCATTAACCAGTCGTATCAATTATTATACGAGGCCCCAGGCTAATAGGAAAGCGATTGTATGTGGGGAAGGTTTCTGAAAAAAATGTCCTTTAGGACCCTGAACATATTTTATACAGGAACTTCTAGTCAAACTACTGGCAACACGCCTGTCGTTAACGGTAACGATTAGACTACAGTGCACTACTCACCATACGGTTACGAAAAAGGACGAAAACGTGAGAAAAGGTTCTCAAGTAAAAACTAGAAAAATACATGACGTAGGCACTTTCTAGGTAAAGCATTCATTTAATTATGATACGGGATATATATATATACTAGCTGACCCGGCAAACGTTTGAAAAATAGATGTTGGCCGATTCTCAGACCTACTAAATATGTATGTAAAATTTGAGAAGAATCGGTCAAGCCGTTTCGGAGGAGTACGGTAACTAACACTGTGACACGTGAATTTTATATATTAGAAGAAAGATATATGTAGTTAGTTCTTATATGCACACAACAATCCTATGTATGACGTTATTTTCGGAGTTAACTGTTTAGGACTTCTGAAAAAGGCTTCTAAATTAGAAGGACTTCCGACCCAAATATTAATTCTCTTCTAATGTCAAAAAAAATTTTGCGTATTCATTATTTTAATCCTACCTTTATTATGTCAAGATTTATGGTCTTATTCATAATGACATATCGGAGGTTAAAACGGAGATTTTATCGGAGAGATAATAAACGTTTTAGCGTAAACAGACTATTATGAATAACAAGTTTTGACAATTTTCACGAACCGATTTTAGCGAACTTTTAAACCTCCGATAAGTCATTATGAATAAGACCATTAATCTATAAAAACTACATTATACAACTTACAAGTCTAAGACAAAAGTTTCGTTTAATCCATTCTTTATAAAAGCTAAACAAAGAATACAAATTTCTGTACAACTATAGTCATGTATTTCTTTCTTTTAATTTTGTTGCCAAGCGAGTTTTTTATGTAAGCATCGAGACGAAGCTCTCAGATTTAAGTAGGCGGATAGTTATTTAATCATTGCCTTGTTGCTAAGTCGAATTAGCATTTCGTATAATATATAAGCTTAACATTGGTTAGTACCAACTTTTTTTATTTCTATTCGCAGTATTTTGTTTGACTAGACTGGAATTAGTAAGTTGCTGTTTGGTGTTGGACTTGAAATACAAAACTTACTCGAAAATGAAATTAACCTTTTGTCTAAGTTGATGGCTTATTATGCGTGAGGTATAAAAATATCTGTGCATCGTTTATCCCAAATGGCTGAACCTATTTTGATATAACAGTTAACATTTACTAAGATTTTTCAAAATGTATTAACATTATAGCCACTTGTTAATGTTGCTTATTTATAACATAAAAAGCTTCCAATTATTTGCATAAATAAGGTTAGTTTTATTGTAAATCATTTACATAACACAAGCCACAAATAGTATTTTTTTTTACAACTCCACACTTCCATATTAAATTAATATACACAACCAATCATACGCCATGTACTTGACTAATTATACAGTTAATTCAACCAAATTTATTCTGCTAACGATTTATTTTGATGACATGTGTGACGTAGACATCTTAGTCACCTACTTAAATAGGTACCTACGTAATAAGTACTTAATTATGTAAACAGTGATACCAATTCATTCTAAATCAAGTAATCACTTTTTTTTTCAGTTATAAAATATTCGGAGCCTAAGAAAGATGTTACAATGGACGGAATTACCATAGTTACCTATAGATTTTATCTGTAGAGTACTATTTAGTGGTCATGGGAACTGGATGCGTGACGTCCTTATCTCGTTAAAATAGGATGAATACGTGATACGAGAGGGCTAGAAAAAAAAATAAAAATATAATTGGCGCCCAATTTAAAATTAAGAACATTTCAAACCTTAATTCCACTTTCAAATACATCATAACAAAAAAAATATACCCAACGCAATGTTGTATACAGCCTAAAAGTTAATTAAAAGAGGTTCAAGATCGGAGTTATGTAAATGAACTATTGTTGCTATGCACGTTCTCTAACTCATAATACAATTTCACTGCTACATCTTTGATTAACGACCTTGGGCTATAACAAGTTAAATGACGATGATATGGAAACGAGCGGATAGAATTTCATTTTTTAGGGTTCCGTACCCAAAGGGTAAAAACGGGACCCTATTACTGAGACTTCGCTGTCCGTCCGTCCGTCCGTCCGTCCGTCTGTCACCAGGCTGTATCTCAAGAACGGTGATAGCTAGAGAGTTGAAATTTTCACAGATGATGTATTTCTATTGCCGCTATAACAACAAATACTAAAAATAAAATAAAATAAATATTTAAGGGGGGCTCCCATACAACAAACATGATTTTTTTACCGTTTCTTGCTCGATACTAATAACGTTGCCTTATGTTGCATAGATAATGGTACGGAACCCTTCGTGCGCGAGTCCGACTCGCACTTGACCAATTATTTTTTAATTTGCTAGAATATAGGACAAGGTTTTATGTAAATTTTTGTAGGATTTATATCAGCTGTGTTGAGAGTTCAAACCGGATAAAATTAAACATTAAATTTTATTAAAATTTCATTTGTATGTAACATGTTTACTTAAAACTTATTAGTTAGATCGATACGCTTGGTAAAACTTACCGTTATATTTCAAGCTAAGCTATCAAATCATATATCTTTCTAATGAAAAAAAATTGGTCAAGTGCGAGTCGGACTCGCGCACGAAGGGTTCCGTACCATTATCTATGTAACATTAGGCAACGTTATTAGTATCGAGCAAGAAACGGTAAAAAATCATGTTTGTTGTATGGGAGCCCCCCTTAAATATTTATTTTATTTTTAGTATTTGTTGTTATAGCGGCAATAGAAATACATCATCTGTGAAAATTTCAACTGTCTAGCTATCACCGTTCTTGAGATACAGCCTGGTGACAGACGGACGGACGGACAGCGAAGTCTCAGTAATAGAGACCCGTTTTTACCCTTTGGGTACGGAACCCTAACATCACATTTAACATCACGCCTATATTGAAATATAGGCGTGATGTTAAAGTGATATTTGTGGCTGGGGAAAGAGAAAGTTTTTTAGTACACAGACTAGATTGGGTGTATATCTAAAAACAAAAAATCAACAAATATCATTGCATAACATAATTAAAAAATTGGTCAAGTGCGAGTCGGACTCGCGCACGAAGGGTTCCGTACCATTATCTATGCAACATAAGGCAACGTTATTAGTATCGAGCAAGAAACGGTAAAAAAATCATGTTTGTTGTATGGGAGCCCCCCTTAAATAATTATTTTATTTTATTTTTAGTACATATTTGTTGTTATAGCGGCAATAGAAATACATCATCTGTGAAAATTTCAACTCTCTAGCTATCACCGTTCTTGAGATACAGCCTGGTGACAGACGGACGGACGGACAGCGAAGTCTCAGTAATAGGGTCCCGTTTTTACCCTTTGGGTACGGAACCCTAAAAACATAAGTAACTATTATATATAGAAACACGTAAATCAGAATTGAAATATATTTAGTAGATTTTGAGTAAATAGGAAAAGTATCCCTAATTCTTCATTTTCTGTGCCTACTGGCTGTGTTAATATGTACGTGTCGGCGATGATATACGATAATATTGATGTAGGCCCTTAAGAATTACATATGAATTCGATTATTGTGTTCAAAGAAATCGTTTTGGAGGACATCGCTGATAAGATCACGGTGTGTCTTATTTGGGTGTCCTCACTGAACGTTCCTACTAAGCACCGCGACACTGACCTCATGTTATTCGCCTATCAACTTAAGAGCATTTAATACTCTAAGTCAGTGTTTCCCAATTAGTGGTACACGTACCCCTAGGGGTACGTGAACTTTCACCAAGTGGTACATGCGGCTTCCTGTGCGTAATCGAAAGCCGCAAAAAGCAATAAGATGTGCCCCATGGTTTAACCTGTAGCCTATCTGTAAATCCAAGGAGACAACTACTTGTACCAAATTTCCTCAAAAATGGTCCAGGCACTCTAGGCGTTTCAGCGTCAAGAAATGTTTATTACTTCTTATAGGTACTCTCTATACACACGCACACACACACACACACAAATTAACTTTTGCATTTTTTATATTAGTGTGATTCTTACAATAAGGGAAGATTTGGGGTGTTTTTTGAAGTGGTACGCTACAAAAACTAATTGAGAACCTCTGCTCTAAGCCCATCATCTTAATCTCAAATACTTTTCGCGCATTTATCTATCTATATGCTTATAATAAATTTTATTGTGAAAATGTGAATATCGTGACTATATTGCAAAGGTCAGACGAAGCAGGTGCACACTAATTGCTAACCAGAGGTACATGAATGCAAGCCAGAGCAAAAGATGCAAGGGCAGAAATATATTACAAATGCTCAATGACTGTTATGTTACAATGGACTCAATACCATTGGTATTACTTATAGTTACGACTTTAAAAGCTCGTCTTATTCTCAATGTATCTTATTTTAATTGCCGTTCATTGCGTGCAATTTCTCGAAAACAATTTACTGTAAAAATGAAATTTTTTATCCGCAAATAAAATTTTCGAAATTTGGTCATTACATCATTCTAAGGAAATTAAATATGCTCTAACTAAATCAAGATTCTACTTTAAAATAGAATGCTCAGCTAAATTTTCCTAGTGATATGATTTTGTGTTCTCATAGTCGCACTGTAACCTAATGCCAAACAGCTTCCTCTAATACTTACCATTAAATAGATCTGCACAGATTGCAGATCTACTTAATGGTAAGTATCTCGTTTGCAACTAAAAGCTATAAAATAATTGGTCAAGTGCGAGTCGGACTCGCGCACGAAGGGTTCCGTACCATTATCTATGCAACATAAGGCAACGTTATTAGTATCGAGCAAGAAACGGTTGAAAAATCATGTTTGTTGTATGGGAGCCCCCCTTAAATATTTATTTTATTTTATTTTTAGTATTTGTTGTTATAGCGGCAATAGAAATACATCATCTGTGAAAATTTCAACTGTCTAGCTATCACCGTTCTTGAGATACTGGGTACGGAACCCTAAAAATCATGTTTGTTGTATGGGAGCCCCCCTTAAATATTTATTTTATTTTATTTTTAGTATTTGTTGTTATAGCGGCAATAGAAATACATCATCTGTGAAAATTTCAACTCTCTAGCTATCACCGTTCTTGAGATACAGCCTGGTGACAGACGGACGGACGGACGGACGGACGGACGGACAGCGAAGTCTCAGTAATAGGGTCCCGTTTTTACCCTTTGGGTACGGAACCCTAAAAATATATATTCCAATATGATTGTAGAGCACATATAAACACGTGTACTTACATTAACTATAAAGAACAGTTAGAATAATTTGTATGGGTCTTTATTCACAAAACTGGACTCAATTGCCTAGCGCCGAGATTCCTAATCGAGAAGCATAATTTCAAGTAGGTATGTATGTAAAATAAATTTAATAATGTATTCTTTGTAATGTCAAAGAGCAAATTATGTTCCGATATTTAGTTAATTTTAACTTCGAATATAAAAATGACATTTATAAACTTTACAGATTTACTTGAACTAATTTTGTGTACACCTGAATTAATAAATAAGTATATACTTACATAGAAAAAAATGTGGCTATACAGCCGAACATACCTACATCGTTTTTTTGCTCCCTTTGACGCGATAACGCTAAACAGATTTATCCTTAGTAACATCATAAATACGAAAGTAACTATGTACTCGTATGTCTAAGAGCGAGAGATAGATTTGCCATATTTCGCGCCAAACTGATTTTGGTAGACAGATAGTCTAGACCTAGCCAAAGGACCCAACTTTTAATACAATAAAATGGTGATTCCAAATGCAAAGCGCACGAAATCGTAGGCAAACAGCTCGTGACAGCTCGTCCATAGATATTATCATATTAAGTTATTGTGCGCGTGCATGTATTGTGTGCGTCTGTATTTGCAACTTTGCAAAACTTGATTGTGTATTTATTTTACGTTTTAATTAAATTATTTAAGTACAAAAACCAAATGTCTTTTATAATAATGTATCGTTGAATAGTTGCTAGCCAGTGAATTAATTTTAATGTAGGTAACATTAAACATAACCTTGAACCCACTTTATTTCAGACTTACAAGTGTCATCGTTTTTGTTGACATTGTCTGCACGCTTCGCACGAAAGAATAAACTTTGGATCTTATAAAAATGAACTTCTATAAACGCACTTACAATTGCATTTTAATATGGATTGTTAAAGCCTCACTAGTAAGAGTAACACTATAATATAACATCTGTGAGAGACGGTAAACTTTTAACTAAATCCTATGACAACACGCCTGTTGGTGGGGCAAAAGACGCGGACCTTAATGGACTGGAGAAAGTCTTTGGTCACGGATAAATAAATGTGTCACAAGTCACAACACCATTTCCTTTACAGCTGTAATAGCCAGCTAAGAGACATCGTAAGCAGATAACATGTGTGAGAAATGGAAATCTCGAAGCTAAATCCTATAAGTTGACCTAACGCCCTACCAAAGCGGAGAAGGCCTGAGCATACTTAATCCAAATTACAATCAACAAAACCAGGACTGTAAAGTGGATGTTCGCGCATTATAACAATCTACCAAACCCTAGCCTAATCAAGGCAGTCCTAAGGTATCATCTATAGTCTGTGTCTGCCTCCGTGGGAAAAGAAGATGATGATGACGAAAAAGACACGAACAAGATGTTATAATAATCAATGAGCGTCATTTCCACAAAACAAACAGGTTAGGTACATTTCAGCTATGTGGCACCTTCTTGGGTTAAAAGCTTGCTCCATTTTTTTCCATTTTTCCCTATCTAAACAAGATGTTACAACAAAATAAAAATTATTCCATTTGGAACTTTTACAAATTGTTAGCATTAAGGGCCTACATCAATATTATCGTATATCATCGCCGACACGTACATATTAACACAGCCAGTAGGCACAGAAAATGAAGAATTAGGGATACTTTTCCTATTTACTCAAAATCTACTAAATATATTTTAATTCTGATTTACGTGTTTCTATATATAATAGTTACTTATGTTTTTAAAGTTATTTCATTAGTTAATACGCGATAATAGACCGACAAATGAAAAAAATAAAATTTAGAGAGGTTGTTTCGCTAAGATTTTCTATAGAGAAAACTTTTTTCAATCGTGTTTCTGAGTTTATGCGGTCCTAGTTCATATATTGAAAAAACATATACTTAAAAATTAGAGCTCTAGCCATTCAATCTAAAGAAACAATGAAAACTTCGTACGTAGAAAAATGCACGAAGCTATTTTGGTATCCTCTTAAGTGAATCCAAATCACATGAAATAATGTTTAACAAGACGTGCTATTACTTATAATGTCAAATTGCGCGCTGTGCTGGTTAAACAAAGCCTTTATATTAACAACCATTGTTTGTAACCGCGAACCTTTGTTGTATGCTAAAAACAACGGATTAGGTCGATAAATACATTGATTTTTTTTACAATTGCATGTAACAGTACAATGAACTATGCGCTTTTATTGAAAGAACCTTCTATTGTGACGGCAAGTGATGAGACGTCACTTAGCTAAATGCTTAATAGAAAGAAATATTATAGAAAAGTTGGTAGATAAAGAAATTATATAAAAAAGTAAACAGCTAAACATAGAACCTCCTCCTTTTTCCTAAAGTCGATTAATCACGACTAAATATAAAGGGATGTTTGATTCTATTGTAAAAAATTTAACCTTAAGGGCCTACATCAATATTATTCAATATCATCGCCGACACGTACATATTAACACAGCCAGTAGGCACAGAAAATGAAGAATTAGGGATACTTTTCCTATTTACTCAAAATCTACTGATCTCTATTTGATTTTAATTCTGATTTACGTGTTTCTATATATAATAGTTACTTATGTTTTTAAAGTTATTTTATTAGTTAATACGCGATAATAGACCGACAAATGAAAAAAATAAAAAATTAGAGAGGTTGTTTCGCTAAGATTTTCTATCGAGAAAACTTTTTTCAATCGCGTTTCTGAGTTTATGCGATCCTAGATCATATATTGAAAAAACATATACTTAAAAATTAGAGCTCTAGCCATTCAATCTAAAGAAACAATGAAAACTTCGTACGTAGAAAAATGCACGAAGCTATTTTGGTATCCTCTTAAGGAGGAATTTTAAATTCGTGACTTTTCTTCAGTTTCTTAGTACAGATTTTTTGTATAGTTTTTAGTATACCAGAAGGCTGTAAACCTTGAAATAGGACTATACAATAGATAGTTTAGAGACCATAGCAGATAGATAGCGCTTTGTAGTATCCCCGTGGGAAAAAGGCTTATAGTATGATAATAATGATAATAAGACATTTTACAAAAAAATAACGAACAAGTATAGAATGTGAATCGTAAAAGTTTAAGAAGCGAAAAATTAAAATTAAGAACAGTACTTTCTACTTACTCCAGCCTACTCCGTACAGAATGTAAATGAAAAGTAAATAAATTACTATCACATTTGACACATCAAATTGCCTACAAGATAATATACCAATTCTATGGATATGATTGGAATACACCATTTAGCTCTCTATCATGCAACTCTCTGATTTAATACGTCAATTTGTAATATGATTGAAAATTACATTGGTCTAAGAGTCTGTGGTTTGTGGTGGCCCGCCTGATCAATTCTAACGTAAGATTAACCACTAAATATAAGCTAACAAGTCATATATACAGATATTATTTATCGGAAATGAAAATCGTTTATTCATGCAGTAAAAACATTTTAAATTTTTTATGAGTACGGTAACGGAATACCGATCAAGAGGTCGCGGGTTCGATTCCCGCTCGGTACAATAACTTGTGTGATTTTTCAAATTGACATTCAAATGTTTGTACTGCGTCTGGGTGTTTCTATGTATTATAAGTATGTATAAATACATAAGAAAAGTAGTTTGTATTCTATCCGTATTCTGGTATCCATAACACAAGCATATAAGCTTCGCTTGGGACCAGAGGACGTTGTGTGAAATGTCCATGAATATTTATTATTATTTATGTGATTAATAAATAAAATAAAGAATATTATGCTCTTTTGAAACCTCAGAGAGTTTTTGTACCATCGATTCAGGGCTTGCAAGATATGCATTAACGTAAAATATTATTAAAAAAAAGGGATGTAGTATAATATTTAATTTTTAAAGAAATCATTAACAACTCTGAACATATGGGTTGTCGTTCAAAGCCTGTATCGTATTTCCAGGTTAAATTCGAAGCAGCTGAACTGATTTTGGCGTGACTTTCATTTTGGCAGCCGGACAACTTTTCAAGAGCGCTACGTTTTATCACCTCTATATTAAAGGTACTGTCGTAAAAAAGTCCCGATGTAAAGTTGAGTTAAATTGGTCGTATATAAAAACCAAAATACCTACCATCACAAATTGTTTATCGAAGATACCTTCTATAAAAGCCCTTACTGTCCACTATAACGACGAAAGCTCTTTCAAACTTGACGAGCCTCGTGGTTGAGTGGTTTATGTAACGCACTGCCGATCAAGAGGTCGCGGGTTCGATTCCCGCTCGGGACAATCATTTGTGTGATTTTTCTAATTGTCATACAAATGTTTGTACTGCGTCTGGGTGTTTCTATGTATTATAAGTATGTATTTACAAAAGAAAAGTAGTATATGTATTCTATCCGTATTCTGGTACCCATAACACAAGCATATAAGCTTAGCTTGGGACCAGAGGACGTTGTTTGAAATATCCATGAATATTATTTATATTATATTATTTAAAACTAGTAGAAAATAATTGCAAGTGAATGTGGTGTGTCAGCCACCACATTCACTTGCTCCCCTTGCCACTTGCAAAAATTTATGTATTTACAATAATGTCATGGATGATTTCATTATTGTCGATAGTAACAGACGAAGCTATACTTAAGAATAGTGGATCTTGAATCGGCTAAATATCTGTATATTCTGCTGTCTTGCTTTTGTAGTAACTTTTATTGACAGAATATCTAAATCTGGGCGTAAAGCTTGCAGATTTACGATAATAATAAGAGGACCATGTGGGGCTATTTAGTGTATAGCCCCTATAGGGGTAGACAACGGGCAAGAGCTCAAGGCAATTCCTTCGGTCAGGGTGATGTAGTTAAAAAACCACAAAGAAGCCGGTGCAAGTAAGCCGCAATATCTCTGCAGACAGCGGCAATTAACGGAAGCCATGTCCAAAGTTATAACCTGCTGCTGATAAAGAATACAGATGTCGACACCCCATTTCTTCCCATCCTGTATCTAGAGAAGTGATAATCTAATACTAATGGACCTTGAATAAATTCTTCATTGTTGCACATCTTTGAGGTTTTTGGTAAGTATGGTAACTATAGACAGTATAGAAGCTCTACCGTAGTATGAAGACCAATCTGCGACCAAAAATGAGATTTTTAGGCTGAGAATAGGGCACGGCAGTTATCAGTCCGCTGGAATCATATTCGGATTTGTCCTAATTTAAGAGTGTTCGGCAGAGCTTTTGAAGCGTCCAGGTAAAACCCAAACATTTTGAGAAAAGCACATTCACTTTCATCCGGGATTTTTACCGTATCGGGCATCGGCAATTTATGTAATGTCAATCCTATCTGAGGGTAAAAACCCCTGCTTATAATGCTCGAAAAAAGTAGAAAACCTGATACATATATGGTAACAAGTTTTATTTCACACCATTATTTCATTATAATTCATAATTAATTATGCGTAATTTTTAATATTTTCAACCTTGGTTTCACTACTGCAGTATTACAATGCCTTTACTCCTATCTGCCATTTTTTTTTCGAATAGAATTACTAATGACCACGCAATCATATTATTTCTTAATTAATGTATCCGATGATTTTAAACGATGTTGTTTAGGTTAACTGCATTCATGTTAAGAAGCAATAAACATTATTATGATTAACTATAGAAAATTAACATACAACCTATCATCAATTAGCCGTAAAAGACCGTGTGACTTTTGAAGACAATTTCCATGGATGAGACAAATTAACATAACAGATATACCCAGTAAGTGAATAATAAAAAATATTAGTTCACTGGATTATTCCGTCACCACACGGACAAAAAGAATACAAGTGTCACTCTCCAGCTTATTTACGTCACACTGTATGTCACAGGCCTTCACTTTGGAAGAATTATAGTTTATTTTCGAGTTTTCAGTCTCTCACAGAGAATGTTATCATTTCCCAATATCCCTTGGCAGGCTTTACCAGCACCCTGATAAGGAAATAGGGAGGTGATACTTGGTGCTTAAGCCGTCACCACAAGGACAATTTTATTGATGATTGGTATAGTAATCTAGCTTATTCTGGGACCAGAAATCGTGTTCAAAAAAATATTAAAGTGGTTCCTTTTTTTTTTAAATACATTAAATAAATAGAATCATCTTTCAATTTCACAGTTATTTTTTTGAATCAAAATAAAATGTGTTATCAATAAGTACGTAGGCAAAATACATATAATAAAAAATGGTTCACTGGAAACGTATCGGAAAATTACACAACGCAATTTTTGACGAAAATGATTTTACATGCGGATAGGAATCCGCAAAAATCATAGGATATTTTACCAAATACATAAAACGAATCGATAAAAAATTATACATCTAATATGAATATCGAAAGAAATCACTAAAAACATTGCGCTTAACCAAATAAGCAGACAAATGCAAAAGTAATAAGTAATTTCTTCAAAATGTACAAAGTTGTGAGCTTGTGTTTTTTTTTATACAGAACCAACATAATTCGAACTGATAGATCAAGTTTTTTTTTCTAAAGCTCAGCGCACAAGGTAACTTCTAAATTAAGAACGGTTTAATGATACCTTTTGGAATCAATTGAGTATTACGCTGTTGCCAAGCGGAGTGCCCGACGAAGGTCGTTCATCAACATGTATATAACTCACTGATTTCAGACGTACTTTTTAATATAACAGTTTTTTCTTTTGTGGAAATAAATTGTTATGGACATAGTTAAAGGGACATAGGTTAGGGAGGGCGTTTTGAGGGTTGCTTTAGCCTCCCCCGAAAATAGACACAAATGTTTTTAAAATGTGACAGTATTTCTTAAGATTCCTTTTTCAATTAAATTATTTGTGATCGGTCCTTTGTGTCCCTTATCCCTTTATTTGTTATCGGCGGAATATGCGTATTTCTTCCTCTTTCACATCCTCTTTTATACAATCAATCAATCGTTCTTGGGCTTTCTTTTTTCAAAAAACTTTTTGTAAAGACACTGAATCAAACAAAAAATTTTAACAAAGAAACTAAATCCAGGCTAAGCCCATGTTAATTACCGTAATATTGTAGTAGCATAATAGCTGAAAGAATGTTTCAATTCACTATGAATTTGGAATTCAACTCCAATCTTGTAACAACAACGTAAAAAAAAAAAAGAATTTTGAGAATCGGTCCTCAATTGACGGAAAAATCGGTAAACATACGTGACATAGAAAAAGAAATACAAACGAATATAGAACCTCCTCCTTATTATGGAAGTCCTCCTCCTTGGTACCTCCTCCTTGGTATGGACGCTAACAGGATTTTTGTACCTTGTAAATTAATTAAATTTTTTATTACACAACTTGATTTGTGAGATATTTGTTGTACGTTATTTATTTTCACTAATATTCTTTCTTAAATGACCTGTGTACGACTGAGGGTAACTTTAAAGGGTTTCTTACAATTATGCTTTAAACTGTCACTTTTTTCTTATTTTTCATATAATTTTCCTTAATACTATTAAGTTATACTACTATTAAGTTAGCTTTTTTTTGTAAGGCAGATTACAAAAAAAAAGTATTGAAATGAATGTAATGTGAACTTAAATGCTTTGTAAAGCAAATATAGAAAAAATCTGAAACTGGAAATGGTATTTCGTGTTATACTTCTTAGTGCGTGACGTTATTTGATCAAATTCTTATTTAGCAGGCACTTTCACGATTAATGGGAGGTAATAGAGCGGTGACATGCGTATTTTATATCAGACACCAGTGGAAATATTCGTCACCATAAGAAAAATCTATTTTAATTATGTTACTCTTCTCTTATTACCAATAAAATATTTTCAACAATCGTTTTTTTGCGAATTGCTTCTTTATTAAATAATAAATAAGATTTTTACGCTCTCTAGAGTTCAATTCCAGATATAGACATAAAAGAGCCATTTTAGAAACAAATCTGTATATTTCCAAAAATTAATATTAATAATCTTTCAGAAAAGCATTACGCATTATGGGGTCTTGGGTAAGAACTTCATCTTTTGAAAAAATCTTTGTGTAATTCCGATAAGTGGTCGGAATTCAGTGCATTTGCGTTATTAAGGGCCTACATCAATATTATCGTCGACATGTACATATTAACACAGCTAGTAGGTATAGAAAATGAAGAATTAGGGATATTTTTTTGTTTACTCAAAATCTACCAAATATATTTTAATTCCGATTTACGTGTTTCTATATATAATCGTTACTTATGTTTTTAAAGTTATTTCATTTGTTAATACTTGATAATAGACCGACAAATGAAAAAAATAAAAAATGAGAGAGGTTGTTTCGCTAAGATTTTCTATCGAGAAAACTTTTTTCAATCGCGTTTCTGAGTTTATGCGATTCTAGATTATATATTGAAAAAACATATACTTAAAAATTAGAGCTCTAGCCATTCAATCTAAAGAAAAAATGAAAACTTCGTACGTAGAAAAATGCACGAAGCTATTTTGGTATCCTCTTAATAAAAAAATTAGAAACCAAATTAAGTTTACGAATCATAATATTCATAATCCAAAACTTTTAGCACTCATACCTCTTTTTCATCTAAAACATTCAAAGTTTTATTACTTTATAATTTTTATAAATCATAATTATACAGTAATAAAAATAAATTATTTAAAAAAAAAGTAAGATAAAAACCAGTCATAAAAGAATTTAATTTGCATTGTAAAATGAATTTTACGTGATTTTGAATGCGTTTTCGGACATATTTGATACTACCAAATGGTTCTGGTGGTTATGTACTTATCGTGTCTTTAAATCTCTTTGAAATCACTTACAATCTTCTCTTTTTCTCAGCCCACTGTTGGACACGGGCCTCCTCGACTTCGGGAGGTAGATTGCTCTACTATACCACGTCAACCAGGCGTGCTGGCATTGGGTTTTGTAACGATTATTTTCACATAGCAGCTGTTTATGTCATTTGCTTGTCTCTTAGCTGGCTCTTAGGGGGTCCAGGTCCCTGGGAAGGAAATTGGAGTGGTAAGACTTCTATTCTTAATCCATCACCACACAGAATCAATCATCAGGTGATATTTTTATAAATTTAGAAATAGCTGTGGTCCACAAATTGATGCATGTAATTCTTCTTATACCTAAATGCACACAAAATATCAGTCTTGCCGTTACTAAGGCACGGCATTGCGGCGATAAATATTGTGATACAAGATTTTATTTGTTTCTGTGACAATTGTACTGTTTTCGGGCGATTTATATGCATTATAAGTACATGTATTTACTATGTATACTATTAATAAAAAGCTGAAGAGTTTGTTTGAAGGAAACCATTGGTTCGATTTGAAAAATTCTTCCAGCGTTGTATAGTATACTAGCTGACCCGGCAAACGTTTTGCCATACAAATGTTAGGGGTAGACAAATAATTGGCAATAAAATAATATTGCGACTATAAATTTAAAGGTAAGCTATTCTATCTTTCAAGTTGGGTCGAATTGCACACGGTGTACAAATCAAATTTAAAATCGGTTCAGTAGTTTAGGAGTCCATCGCGGACAAACATCGTGACAGGAGATTTATATATATAAAGATTTATCAAGGAAGGCTATAGGCTATACAACATTACGCTGCGACCAATAAGAGCGAAGCAGTAGTACAAATGTTGCAAAAAAAAAAGGGAAAAATTTGTAAATTCCACGCGTACGGAGTTGCGGCCAACAGCTAGTTAAATAATAAATAGCAAAACTATAAGTATTATACTTGTATCCTAGTAGTAGTAGGTAGTATATTACAGTCAGGGCCCCTGACTGTAATATACTACCATCATGAGAAAAAGGTATATTATGTGTGTATGGGTTTCATACAACATTGTCTCTATAGCCCCTGACTCAGGGGCTATAGAGACAAGGTGCCATCTACAATCTAAACATATTCCCTTGGTTTAGTTGACATTCGTACATCGGGTTGTACATACAAAACAGTTATAAAATGCCCATGTTTATTTATTTGCTTAAAGTGGAGACTAATAAGTACTGCTTAGCAAGAAAATGAACAAATTATTGCATTTAAAATCACCTTTAAACAAAATGTATCTTGTTAATATTAATTTAAAAAAATATGTAGCATTCACACAATTATTAATGATTAATAATAAATATATATTAAAGTAATGTAAAAAAAAAATTAATCTAATAGTCATGTAAACGGAAAGAATAAAGTGGATAATATAGATAAACATAATTCTAACCTTCTGATTATTATTATTAATGTGTCTGAAAGCTTTTAACCAATAGGAGTTGGAGAGTACAATTCAGTAGGGATGATAGAAGACAACTATAAAAAATAATGATGATAATAATGATATGAATAATGGGATGATAAAAGACTTAAAACAAGATGAAGTGATGATATTAGGTTAACCTTTGGACCCTACTGGACTAGAGTTGCAGTTGATCAATGGGGAGAGGAAGAGAGAGAGGAGTCGAGCCTTTTACGAATTTTAGAGGCACATTAAAGATGAATGAATTAGTCAACACTTTTTATCATACACCAGGATAGTATAACCGACACAAATTGGTAAGGCGCCTGGCGGCCATGTTGGTGACGTCATAGTGACGTATAGATCTATGAGAATATTACATTTTGTTTGCTGATATTTTTCTTTGCTGATGACGTCACAAGGGCGTTAATTTGACAAGGTCCCAGCGCATTACCAATTTGTGTGGCTTATAATATGTATACATCATTGGACTCTATCTATATATCTATCATAATCAATAAAGGTAATGACAGTAACTGTGCCAAATATTATGAAATCATTACAACATAAATATTACTATTAAAAAGGTAAGTACAATATGTTAGCAATGGTTTTTAATAGGCAGTAACTCGTGTACTGAGTTTAGTGTGATTGTCATCATGGATAGATGTGCTAATGTAACTTAAGGCAATCCCTATGCCATCCTAAGAAAAGGTATATGGCGTATTATCAGACACGTTACGCCAGCACAGGAAAATGTATAGAATATCTATTGACTGTTGACGCTCAAGGCACTAACATATCATCGGTAGAGTGTTAATGTTCAAATGTTATTCTATACATTTGTCTGTTCTGCAATTATATGACCGATGACACGCTATGCATATGAACTTTCCTTTACCCATGTATATCTCTTCTTACCAGCAGGCTAACCTGTCAGGTTGGCTAGTAAGAATTGAAAAAAAAATCTTTGAAATGTGCATTGTATGAATGAAAATTTTCAGATCGCTATCTATCATAATGCACAAATTAGGTATTAGATTATATTTATAACAGGAGTTTATATTTCATTAAATATTGCATCAACATGGAGTCCAATCCCATACATTGTACAGGATGGTGAAATGACTTCTTCATATTTATTTATAATAAACTAGCTGATGCCCGCTACTCCGTACGCGTTGAATTTTAGATCCCCATATATTTTGTCACCGTTTAAACCTTCCCTGGACTTTCACGAATATTTCAAGACCAAAATCATCAAAATCGGCAGAGCGGTTCTCGAGTTTTAGCAAGACTAACGATCAGCAATTGATTTTTATATATAAGACTAGCTGATGCCCGCTACTCCGTACGCGTGGAATTTTAGATACCTACTTATATATTTTGTTTAAACCTTTTAAACCTTCCCTGGACTTTCACGAATATTTCAAGACCAAAATCACCAAAATCGGCCCAGCCTTTCTCGAGTTTTAGCGAGACTAACGAACAGCAATTGATTTTTATATATAAGATAAATATTCACGGACATTTCACACAACATCCTCTGGTCCCAAGCTAAGCTTATATGCTTGTGTTATGGATACCAGAATACGGATATACTACATAAACTACTTTTCTTTTGTAAATACATACTTATAATACATAGAAAACACCCAGAATAGCCCTTTATTCCTAAACATATGGTTACAAGAGGTCCTTAAGTTCAGTGTGCCTTTTGGAATAGGCCTCCTCCAATTCCTTCCAACGGGTCCTGTTCCTTGCTACTCTCAACCAGAATGGTCCCTCTGTCTGTTAATTTATTTATGCAAAAATATATAAATAAAATAACTATTCAAGATATTTACAGTGTATAATTCTTTTTGTTGAATAAATTTTAAAACTCATTATACAGTTAATTATAATTATCTATCATAAGGATCTACATAAGTAGGTAACAAATTATTAAGTCAACCTTAATTTTAGCATGGGTTCTCATATTTATTATAAAAAGTGAAGGTTTATACTTCTCTTACCAATGACATACTTCTTTTATTGCTTGTTAAAGTGAAGTTCACAGTATACGTAAAATCACTATGACATTTTTTAAAATAAAAGTGTTGCTGTAGTAATTTTCCTGCCCTTATCAGATTATTTGGGGTTGCCGCAACATGTCCTATCTAACATCACACCGATGTTTACTTCTTCTTTCATTTCCTCTGCTGAATAATTCATTACATTAAATATATGAGGACATTGAAAAATAGATTACTATAACACAAATTGATCATTAAAGGTACCTATAGTTTTATTGTAACAGAGTAATTTATACAAATTGTTAAAAGGAGAATTATCCTGTTGGATTTATTATCACAATTATTACATTACTTAATGGATTTTATTTAAAAGATCACATAGTAGCTATCTTTAATACAAAATGATTAGTTACTTCATAAAAAAATCTGAATAACAATAAAATGAAGTAGTTTTATATACAAAACCACACTACAGTGATTATCAGATATGTTCTCTAAGTACATAGATATCATAGGCATGTACTATAGGCATATATATATACAAACTTATAGGTTATGTGGCTTGTTGCCATGCGAGATTTCGTCGTTCTATTGCTAGACGATTGTGATAAAACACATGAAAATTCAATGGTAATAAACAGTCTATTGGTGTTTCCAACACTTTTATGCAATGTTCACTTCATTTTATGTCTAAATAAAGCGCAAAACCAGCTTTTTGTGTATTAAATTATATACAAGACCTTGTAACCCTAATACGACATGTCAAATAGCTTTTCGGTATTTCACGACGTTACACAAATTGGAAATTAAGAATAATCCAACTAGAAATGCCTAGCAGACCTACAGGTTGAATAAACTTGATGTTACAGCAACGTAGTTAAATAAACGCAATAGTTTATAGGTTATAAGCTGAGTGCCCTTGACAAAACTAAAAGGATGATCACGCCAGATTATCACGCAAATATCGATACGATTTCTCGAGGAAAGATAATTTAGGGAGAGTAGTGATCTCCAAGATAAATCAGAGCAAGCCTCTTAAAGTGATATCAGCAAACTGATGATGTCTAAAAGAACTCACCGACTTATCACAGCTATCGTATCCCACAAAACACTACAAACACTTAAATTTCACAAAAAGGATACAGGCTAAGTCCAGGTTAAATCCATCCTTTATGTAGCGTTTCCGGCGCCTGCTGACGATGTTCTTGATAGGGTTTGCCATCTTTAGGTTGGACATGGAATTGGCCATAGCTGTCAGCCTATTGACTCGTCGCGGCAGCAACTCTGCCGCCGCAGTGCCCTTAACGGGTCCACCGCCGACTCCCGGCACCGACCGCTTCTCTGGGGTCTTTCGCTCGCGGTGCCAGCAGCTCACGCAAATACCCATAAAATAACCTCCGCCGCGCAGAACGTGCCCCGCTCATTGGGCTGGCGGCGGAGCGCGAGCGGCCAGACCGGGGCCGCCACTGGCGCTCAGTTTGCGTCCACCAGACCTGCCTTGCTCCAGTCGAGCATCAATTGAGACCAGCCCAGACCACTTCCACACCGCACCGCCAGACCGTAAGCACCGTACACTAAACACACTTTAACATAGTTCCACGCCCGGTACCGAACACGTATAAATGCCGCTTTATAAGCGATGAAAATTTATGTCGCACGAATGGCGTCCATCCTGCGTTTGCACTAGTATACGGCCGAAGCGAAGAGAAACAGTTGCACAAGAAAGAAAGATGGTTATGATGGCCGAAAGTCTGTATATGTCTCTGTCATACTAATGAGTTGGGCGCTTGTTAGAAAAGGATAAAACACAACCCCATTTTCTAGCGGTCGCTACTCTCTTTGTTCGTTGTAGTTTACCATTTGATGCCGCAAGGTAGCGCGGGGGTTCATTAAGTTTATAATTTTAACAAACTTTATAGTTAAAAAGTGGTTTAAATAATTAAAATTTATATACACACTGATAATACATATCTTCAAATGAATAAAAGTTATAAAAGAATTGAAAATTATGTATAGTGTTGTTTAACTATGATACAAGTACGTAGTGCCAACCACAGATGGCGTTATTATCTGTTTATACGAAAGGAACCAACGACGTAATGTTAAATAATAAACGCGCCAATTTTTAAAATATATTTTGTAAGTTTGTGAAATAAATAACTTAGAGATATTAATAATTATTAATTTAAGCTTTATGATGCAGAGGAATATAAACAATTGTTTTGCATTACATTTTTTTTCTATAGCTGCGAGACTCACTCAAAAAAAGAAAGAGTGTGTATTCGATGTTAGATGCATTTTTTTGTGATAAATATTACACCTAGCTGCTGTGACTAGCTATAAGAAATGTTTAAGGTACAAAAACGTTTATCCCATATTGTCAGATCTAGTTAACGTTACATGTTTCATATGAATCGGTGAAGTCATTTAGATGGAATATACTTACTCTTAGAGACCTATTTTACTATTTAAATCTGTCCTTATTATCAAATTTATCTATTATAAATTTATATGACAATGGTACCAACTCTACGAGCACAACTCAAATTAAATAAGAAGAATTTGCTATTTTTTTGTGCACATATTAATTAAAATCTTTAGTCAATAATAAAGAATTTTATGACAAGAAAGTACAGTTAACATTGCCAAATTGTGTTATTTAGTTAAGTTTAGTTTTGTTTTGCGCGTAAAATAGGTACCAATGTTTGCAATACTCTTAGAGAGTGAATGCAACAGGAGTTGGCATTTTCACGCGACCTCCGCAGCTCCGCTAAAAAAAAGCACGAGAACAATGTTCTAAAAGCTCCGGAAAGCTGATGTTTTTAAATGTAGGATTATATATTATATGTAGACTACTTCAGGAGGTTTAAGGTGCTTTTGCTTTACACTAGTCTTTCAAATTGGTAAATGAATTGGAAGAGTTTTATAAACACTCAATAATCTTCAAAATTGCTCCACATGTTTTTGATTTATTATGCAAAATTAAATATAAATTTAAGCGCATTGACGCATTACCCATATTCAAATATTTATTGTAATATTACCTACACGCATATGATATCAACATAATTTACAGTATCTATTATAGTATCATAGATAATTGGCGTCGAGTAGACTGCTTGTTGCCACCCGACCTGCGCGCACGACGCCAACTTTGACGTTACTTTAGGGCTGTCACGTTCGCAAACTCATTGTGATACAATGATACAAATGGTACAAGGACAATGATAACTTTTTGACAACAATAATTGACGACACGCGTTGAATTATAATGATGTCATGTCTATTTTGGATATTAATTTATTGTTCTTTTATGTATTCACGTTCTAAATTTTAATGAGTGATTATTGTAATCTAGGTTAGTGTTCCGTGTCGTGGCAAATTCAGAATATAAAAATTTAGGGACAATGGTGTCAACTTTGTTAAGACAAAAACTAAACATAAATGGATTTCAAGGATACTATTCTTAATTTTCAATTGATTGATATTCTATTACAGACTTTAATAAAAACTTCTGGTGCATTATGGACATTTTATAAGTAACAAAATAGTTATCAGCTGGACAAGCCTAATCAAAATTAACTTAAATCCTTATTAAATCCAAAAATATACTATGATATTTCCGAAATATAAATTTCTTTGATAGCTACGTAACATTTATGATTTAAAAATAATTTGTATATGTATTCAAAACAGCGTATTAAACTGAACTTTGTGTTATTGGTACCTTTATCATTCTATGACATTCCTAAAGTTAGTGATGACCCAGATGCAGAAAGCAGTCTTGCTGTACAATGCCCGTATAGTTCGTCGGTTTCTCTCCCATTAAGCTCCACTGCTCCGGCCAACTGTGGCCAACCTCGTTTTAAAACGAAGCTTGTTGTATCCACATTAATAATCTGATAATAATAACTTAAAACCCAAAAAATAGATAAACTACATAATTTAATAAATAATATATAAAAATCAATTGCTGTTCGTTAGTCTCGCTAAAACTCGAGAACGGCTGGGCCGATTTTGGTGATTTTGGTCTTGAAATATTCGTGAAAGTCCAGGGAAGGTTTATACGGTGACAAAATATATGGGAATTTAAAATTCCCCGCGTACGGAGTAGCGGGCATCAGCTAGTAAATAATAAAAGTTATACCAAAATGCACAACCCTACTCATAGTTAGTGGCTATCAAATTCTCAGAAGTCCACTGAATGATGATTAGGTGTGCACTTACAAATAAAAAGAAATACATAACATAAGGTAGCTACATTATTTAATTTTATTTATGATGCAACTATTGACCGCGACTTCAACCATATTTTAATATAATATTTTCGTTAGTTTGGAAATGGAATGGTGACACTTGTATTATTGATACTACAGAACTTTGCAGCCTATTTTATCAAATATTTTAAAAAAAATTTACTTTGAACGTGGCAGTAAACATGAAAGACGAACCAATAATATGAGTATCTCTCTTTCTCCAACTCTCTAAAGTCCCACTACTGGGCAAGGGCCTCCTCCAATTTGGGAGGGATTATGTTCTACTGTGTCGCGCTAACCAGGCGCATTGGCACAGGGCTTATTTTCGGTATTTCCGTCTCTCACATAGGATGTTATCTGTGTAGATTATTCCTTAGCTGGCTTTTACAGCAACCTGGTAAGGAAAAGGGATGGTAAAACTTGTAATCTTAATACGTCACCCCATGGACTAAGGACGGACAGATAAAATATGAGTATGTTGTATAATAATTCCAATAAAAAGTACATAAGCCGGACAAAGCACAAGAACTACCAAGCACCTAAAATATATTCTAATCATTAGATTATGACATCATAAGTCCTTAATGTAATGAACGAAGTGATTTACAAAGGTGGTTCACCTTCTTACTGCTATATCTAATATATAAAATTCACGTGTCACAGTGTTAGTTACCGTACTCCTCCGAAACGGCTTGACCGATTCTTCTCAAATTTTGCATACATATTCAGTAGGTCTGAGAATCGGCCAACATCTATTTTTCAAACTTTTTTTTTTAGTATGGCAAAACAACGTTTGCCGGGTCAGCTAGTAGGTATATGTTTATCACTTCTAGAACATTCTTTGATAAAAATAATGACTACAATACATCAATGATCGAAGTATTGATCTGCATGTGATAGACTATCTCATCTTCCTGTCACGTCAAAATTTCTATCCGAGTGGTTACGGATTAAAAATACAAATGCAATTACCCCATTTTCTTCCCAGAGTGCTTTATGAACCAGCTTAAGGATATTATAAGCAGAGAATGAGAGATTATTCTGTGTAAGAGACGAAAAACACAAAACTAAAACCTATACCAAAACGGTTGTCAGCGCGGCATAGTAGACCGAAAAACCATCTTGAAGTCCACTTCGAGCCTCCTCCAGGGGGCCAAGTCTGCTATTACAATCATATTACAATGTTTTTATAATGGTCAGTCACCGACGCCATAATGGCGTCATTATGACAATAAAATTAATAGAAGACTACCAAATTTGATAAAATTTCGCCATTATGACACCATTATGGCGTCATTATGACACCAAACTTGATTTTTTGTCACCAATGATGCCACTATGGCGCCATAATGGTACAATTGAACTGTCATTGTGACAATATTGTATTAGCAGACTTGACCCCCAGGATGCCTATGCCGAGCAGTGAAATATTATAATATAATAAAATCAAATCAAATTATGGTGGAAAAAATTTACTGCCGCAAGCGGGACTTGAACCCACGACCTCGGAATACCGTTCCGAAGCTCTTTCCAGCTGAGCTTATTGCGGTCGTGCTAGAAACATTCAATTTAACCACCACATTTGTCACTCGACTGAGTTTATATATTTTTACGTACAGCGCCATCTATCAAGATTGCTTTGCAACATCTCGACCAATAAGCGCAGTTGGAAAGAGCTTCGGAACGGTATTCCGAGGTCGTGGGTTCAAGTCCCGCTTGCGGCAGTCAATTTTTTCCACCATAATTGATTTGTTAAGTAAGGCATAGCATGTCAATTGCAAAATTAATAAATTACTTTAATAATAAAATCAGTTATGCTTTTTCTAGCTCTTCTTTCTAGGTATTTTTCAGCTTGCTTTTTCTATCTATCGAATAGGATGGTTTGTTTGTATAATTTGTTAAGGTTTGGGTTCAAAATTCCGCGCAGACGAAGTCGCGGGCAACAGCTAGTAGGTTAATTTAAATCCCCACAGTTTGCCAAACGTTAACAAAAAGGTATATTGACATGTAACTTGTATACATAGTTATAATAATAATTCCGTCACACGTTAATTAGCAACCCTAGTATCGTGATCACACCTAGTCGATATTGTTACACATAGATAGATACACGTACAGTAAATACAGCGAATGACATATGATTCATATGACAATTAATGATGACCTTGAAGCTAATACAGTGGAATAATTAATCATTCAGATGTTAGCCACTTCAGTGTGCTGTGGTTTTATTATTATTTTATATTGTAACTAGATGTTTTCTGCAAATTCGTATGTGTGGAAATTAGAAATCAGTACTTAACAAATTATACAAAATAACTATATTTTTGAACCACTCTATCATTTAAAGAAAACCGCATCTCAATTCGTTGTATAGTTTGGAAGATATAAGCTCACATAGGGACATACATACAAAAATAACGACTTTGTTTTATTATGGCATTTTTTTTTCCCAAAATATATCTACATATTTTATAAATTCATCATCATCATCATAAAATCACGCCTTTTTCCCATTGGGGTAGGCAGAGACTATAGAGCGCCATCTGCTACGATCCACGCATACTTCCTTGGCTTCATCCACACTCATACATCTAGTCATACATGCCCGACGGCCCCTTTTGCAGTATCCCGGCGATGAGTGCGGGGCTGATGTGTGCGTTATACTCGTGAACGGGTGCCTTCTGCTGGGACAGGACGATTTGCTCCAACAAGGCTATTTTATTATTTAGTTTTAGTTTTATAAATGTTAGTTTTAGTTAGTCGTGATAGTACTGATCGGCATCATTCTCACACCCCTTATACAATTATGTATAATATTGTTAAAAAAAAAATGAAAGGAAATGAAAAAAAAATGGAGATTTAAATATTGTTGATGATTTAAATATTGTTAAAAAAAAATCCATGGAGTTTCTTGTCTGTTCTTCTTCATAGGATCCGCGTTTGGAAGAGACACCTAGTTTCTGACGTTTCAAAAGAGCTTGTAAAACATGCCAACTTGAAATAAAATATTTTGACTTTGACTTTGACTTTGACTTTGAGATCGGAGTATATTTTTCTCGGGCGACCTCTCCCAGCATTTCCACTTACTTTCGCCGTGTTTATGCCTTTCGTTAATCGTCTCTCATCCATCCTCTCCACATGACCAAACCACCTAAGCATACTTTTCTCCACCTTAGTCACTACATCCTCTTTCAGACCGCAACGTTCTCTTATAACTTCATTTCTTAATCTCTCTTTCAAAGTCACACCACACATTTTATAAATTGTTCTCGTATTTGCAGTTTTGGTCGTAGCGTGATGTTATAACCCGGATGGTAGCCCGGATGGTAGCTAGGACGTCCAGAATGCACCTTAACAATACATTGACTGTAGTGTTATACGTACATACCTTTAATATATTTTATCTATACTTATAATATTACTAGCTGACCCGGCAAACGTTGTTTTGCCATACTACAAAAAAAAAAAGTTTGAAAAATAGATGTTGGCCGATTCTCAGACCTACTGAATATGTATGCAAAATTTGAGAAGAATCGGTCAAGTCGTTTCGGAGGAGTACGGTAACTAACACTGTGACACGTGAATTTTATATATAAGATAAAGTTGAAGAGTTTGTTTGTTTGAACGCGCTAATCTCAGGAACTATTGGTCTGATTTGAAAAATTCTTTCAGTGTTAAATAGGGCATTTATCGAGGAAGGCTTTAGGCTATAAAATTTCACGCTACGACCAGTAGAAGCGAAGCAGTCGTTAAAAATGTTGCAAAACGGGGAAAATTTTCTAAATTTCACGCGACGACGGGGTCGCGGTCGCGGGTAACAGCTAGTCCAACATAAAACAAACACATTCAGACCATGTACATAAATCTTTTAAATAGGTACCTACATATAATAATATGGTTTAGTTAGATACGATGCGGTTAGCAACAAGATTGTAAAGATAACGTGAGGTATTTTGTAATAGGCTGTATGTACAAAATTACGGACATAAGAGACGATACTCGTGGCGTAATAGATAGTGTAATCGATTTTCGTGCACGAGGTCACGGGTTCAGTATTCAAATAATTCGCACTGTAGATATTTTCTATTTATCCTATTTATGCGAAGGTAGAACCTATGTAGGTATTAGAATATCTATAGCATTAAGCTCAGTTTGAGACCAGAAGATGTGGTATGAAATGTTTGAGTATTTTATTTTTATTTCTAACTAGCTGGCCCGGCAAACGTTGTTGCCAGACCAAAAAAAAGTAAAAAAAAAAAATTTCAAAAAAAAAAGAACTATAAACCTCACGGAGCCCGAGCCCCTTACCTTTCCAACGAATGCAAAACCGTGGAAATCGGTCCGTGCGTTCCGGAGTTATAGCGTCAGGAAGGAAAACCCGACTTATTTTTATATAGTAGATAATATATGCTTTAGTTTATACATTTATTCATCAGTAGTATTTACAATATTATTTACAAAACATAAAATAATTTAATAAAGAGTTGTAATTTTTTAAATATTATACACGTAGGTATGTTCGATTCCAAAAAAATAATCTTTATAATTTGTAGGTATAAAAATAATTTGTATGACGCAAATGTGTACATTAGCCATTTCACGCTTTTCATAGGCAGACATGTTTAATAAATAAATAAATACTCACTAATTATTTATATGATTATACATATATTACACACACATCCATGACCAGCCTGAACAAGTACACTGTCTTTTTATAATCTCATCGAACTTATTAAGATCGAACTTCACAAGTTCGTTTGCTGTAAAAACTGTCTCCACGATGCTAAAACCAATTGCCGCTCCATAAATTAACGGTGAAAGATCAAAACATTATGAGGGAACTACAGCCCCAATTTAGGTATTGTTATCCCTAATCCCGAACGCCGCGTTAAAAGGGAGAAATATAGTTGAGGCAGATTTTACCTGCAAATTCTTTGAAAAAAAGACGTTTTGTAGTCCGCTGTTTTCTTCGTGAAATTCAAACCGATTTTAATTTTTTTAGTGGTGATGGCTATATTTTTGAGCATAGTTTCGTATCATGGCCTGTTAAAAGTGAAAGCATGCTCCATCCTTACCGGGCTGTTACTGCCGCCCTGCCCATCCTGCCCTGGCTCCTATGGCCCTATGGTAAATACCAGATGCGTATTTTAAAAATTAGCGCCCCGGGCCATTTGATTTGACGTCCCGGGCCAATTTAATTAGCCGCCTTATAAATTAATAGAGATAGAGCAAAATTGTAAACTTGAAGGCCGCGCTTCTCAGGCTGGCCGCCCCGGGCCATGGCCCTTATGGCTGGCCCTAGAGTAAGTATGCCTCTGCCATCATCAGTTCTTTGCTTATCCTAGCTACAGCTGTTCCTCGAAGAGCTGTATGTAAATGCACCTTTGTATAAAGTACACACGCATGTAATCAATAAGTGACATTTGCTTGCATATCATTCGTTATCAAAAGGTGTGCGCATTACCGTCGCGTGGTAACTGCCAGTCCTTAGACAGACGGACACAAAGATAAGATAACGCGACGGGTGCGGTGCAATGGGAAAATGTATTTTAATTCTTACCTATCTATACCTTACTTACTTGTATTGTAGATACATTACAGCGGGGATTTAGATTCTGGAATGGTTTTCTATTCTTCGTTAAGTTTAAGACAGGGTGTACCTATCCACGAAGTTTGGAGCGGTTTGGAAAGAAAGTTGCTTAAGTGAAGGCTGCGACGCCAAATAGTTCTTCCTACCCACAGTACCTATCTACTGATGGCATCTTGATGTGTTCTTTTGTTTGCACGCCAGTTTAGGAGTAAGAATGGTGACTAGCCACCTTAGCTCATATAAGCGGGCAAGTCAGCTTAGCCCCGCGGCTTAATCCAGTGACAGTCACTGTTGTCGAAATCGGCTCCAAAACTCCCCTTTGTAGTAGCAGTAGTATCCAACTAGTAGGGACTGCTTTCCGATGAAGCGTTCAGTATAATATAGTCACAGCGTCTTTGGATAGTCGTCCGAACGTACGCATAATATGTGGTCTAAAATAAACAAGTCAAGTCGTCGTCATCGTAAAGTTTAATTTCTTTGATTGATATCTAATTACAGGAGAGATAAGTGAAATTGCTTATCTGGTAGATAAGTTAATTTTAAAGATTACAGAGTAAGCATGATAAGCATTTTTGTAAAGGGCAATAACTTGGTGTTACTACGGTTACAAAGCTTTGTCAGGGGTGTCTCCTTCCGGTTACCAGCTGATCGTTATGGGGGTGGCGATGTACAATCGCAGTCATCTCGCTTTCTAGTTTCAAAAGTCGCTTGCATGAAGTTAGGCGGGAGCGGTGCCTATTATTAATTGCTTTCAAAGAAAAAAATGTGTGTGTAGGTATTATGTATCCACATGATAAGTTTTAACTGCTTCTTTGTTTGTTTGTAATAAGATACCATTGTAACTAACTTCATGGTGCCAGTTGCTTAGTAATGGTGTGTGCTTGTATTTCTCTAATTTTTCACAAACGCGTCAAAAATCTTCAGTAACAGTAACACGACTGAAAACTACTTGAATTATTTTATTATCTAAGTTCGATATCAATCAGACAAATAGTTTCATTGTGAACAAAGTAAATATAAGCTAGCGGGCGCGAGTAGTCCCACTATAATCTTACTGACAAGATACTCATATTATGTATAATTATCCACAGATCACCCCCCTTAGATCCAGCACACAAGGCGCAACGAATGTATGCATTATTTTCGTTTAAGTAGGTAGTGTATCAGAACTCGGCGTGTGGTTTTGTTACAACCAATGACAATGCATTATTCCATACCCCGTGACCCGCGCCTTCCTACAGCGTTAGCGACTCCTTCGTTTAAATAAAACCAGTAAAGTATCTTCTACGATCGTTTGTTACAGCTTAGTCCCACCCGTGACCAAGGTGACTGCAAACATTCTACAGTTTTTTAGGTCCATTTCTATACAACCAAGCTAACAAACAATTATGTATATACCCAAACACAAAAACAAAAATGAAAGAAAAGATAATTAATTGGCTTCTGAAACTATCTTATGACCAGACTGAAGATCTTATCAAGATTCTTAAGTGTTATACTGTGTAATTTATATATTATAGTACCTATTATGTAGTACCTAAATACAGTTAATAGATAACTTGTCAATTATAATATGAGTCTACACAATCAAAATTCTATATTATTATATTTTATTCTCATATATATTTACACATATACATGAGCATTAATAGAGCTCTCTCACACATGCATCCAACAGTAGATATATCTTACGCAGTCTGATTCACTAATTGTTATTATGTTAAAATTTCTCAGTAAATAGCTTTTAAAGGGGGAGCCTGGAGTTCTGTAGTACAGGCTTAGGTCTAGTTCAGACTCCAGACTCTCACAAGATTAGATTTAAACTGTATGTCTCAATTCATTGATAAGAACAATATTGTTACCTTGTGAGATGTCAATAAAAGTTTATTTATTTTAATTTATTATTATTTAAAGTCTCCGAAATGTCGTGCATCGGGCTAAAATTTAAAACAATTACACCCGTCTGTATTCGTAAAAAGTGGTTTTATATAAATAAATTAGTTGTTAAGAGGATACCAAAATAGCTTCGTGCATTTTTCTACGTACGAAGTTTTCATTTTTTCTTTAGATTGAATGGCTAGAGCTCTAATTTTTAAGTATATGTTTTTTCAATATATAATCTAGGATCGCATAAACTCAGAAACGCGATTGAAAAAAGTTTTCTCGATAGAAAATCATAGCGAAACAACCTCTCTTATTTTTTATTTTTTTCATTTGTCGGTCTATTGTCGCGTATTAACAAATGAAATAACTTTAAAAACATAAGTAACTATTATATATAGAAACACGTAAATCAGAATTAAAATATATTTAGTAGATTTTGAGTAAATAGGAAAAGTATCCCTAATTCTTCATTTTCTGTGCCTACTGGCTGTGTTAATATGTACGTGTCGGCGATGATATACGATAATATTGATGTAGGCCCTTAAGGGCCTCAAAATCTGCTAAATATATTTTAATTCTGATTTACGTGTTTCTATATATAATAGTTACTTATGTTTTTAAAATTATTTCATTACTTAATACGCGATAAAAGACCGACAAATGAAAAAAATAAAAAATTAGAGAGGTTGTTTCGCTAAGATTTTCTATCGAGAAAACTTTTTTCAATTGCGTTTCTGAGTTTATGCGATCCTAGATCATATATTGAAAAAATTGGTCAAGTGCGAGTCGGACTCGCGCACGAAGGGTTCCGTACCATTATCTATGCAACATAAGGCAACGTTATTAGTATCGAGCAAGAAACGGTAAAAAAATCATGTTTGTTGTATGGGAGCCCCCCTTAAATATTTATTTTATTTTATTTTTAGTATTTGTTGTTATAGCGGCAATAGAAATACATCATCTGTGAAAATTTCAACTGTCTAGCTATCACCGTTCTTGAGATACTGCGTACGGAACCCTAAAAATCATGTTTGTTGTATGGGAGCCCCCCTTAAATATTTATTTTATTTTATTTTTAGTATTTGTTGTTATAGCAGCAATAGAAATACATCATCTGTGAAAATTTCAACTGTCTAGCTATCACCGTTCTTGAGATACTGGGTACGGAACCCTAAAAATCATGTTTGTTGTATGGGAGCCCCCCTTAAATATTTATTTTATTTTATTTTTAGTATTTGTTGTTATAGCGGCAATAGAAATACATCATCTGTGAAAATTTCAACTCTCTAGCTATCACCGTTCTTGAGATACAGCCTGGTGACAGACGGACGGACGGACGGACGGACGGACGGACGGACGGACGGACGGACGGACGGACGGACGGACGGACGGACGGACAGCGAAGTCTCAGTAATAGGGTCCCGTTTTTACCCTTTGGGTACGGAACCCTAAAAACATATACTTAAAAATTAGAGCTCTAGCCATTCAATCTAAAGAAACAATGAAAACTTCGTACATAGAAAAATGCACGAAGCTATTTTGGTAACAAAAATCTCGTAATGCACTATCTACTAGAAGTGATCCGTGTAATTATCTTACACGTGGTGCCATTATGTGAATTAATGTTCTGTACAATACCTACTCGTTAGAGGAAATATGAGATACCGCTTTATATACCTATTAATATATTAAAGATATAAACGTTTAATATGTACTATCAGCGTTTATACATAATATGGTCTTAGTCATAATGACTTATTGGAGGTTTAAAAGTTCGCTAAAATAGGTTTGCGAAAATTGTCAAAACTTGTTATTCATAACAGTCTTTTTACTTTAAAACGTTTATAATCTCTCTGATAAAATCTCCGTTTAAACCTTCGATAAGTCATTATGAATAAGACGTTAGGTATTCTGGTACCCATAACACAAGCATATAAGCTTAGCTTGGGACCAGAGGACGTTGTGTGAAATGTCCATGAATATTTATATTTTTTATATTTCTTCCCAGCCTATATGTCCCATAGTTGGGCACGGAGATGGGGTGCTGGGTGCTGTAAAAGTCAGCTGAGGGATATTGCACAATACACGCGTCTAAATACGTAAAAAGTGGTTTTATTTTAAATAATGAGTCGTGCAAGTGTTAGACAATAATGAGTATTAAATGTTAAAGTTTAGTTTCAAAATTCCACACGAATAAAGTCAGGGACAAACGCTAGTTAAATATAATCTAAATAATAATATAATCGTTAACAATATAAATCAACAAACTTGATATAATGTTAAAATATTATGCAGCTACATTTACATAAGAATTGATATGGATAAATACATACACGTGTAAGATAACTTTTTTGTTGTCTCGTTTATAATAAGTAGGTATTGGTGCCAATTCGACGTGCAAAACTAAAGTAATAATGAAAATCAATAGTTTCGGTAACACAATTGGGCTATGTTAACTAAACTTTCTTATATAATTATTTGCTTAGTTCAAACGTCAAAAACTAAAAAGGCGCTTCAAAACCCTGGACATTTTCTGTTAAATACGACTACAGACTGCCAGCCGGTGCAAATCTCTTTCAAAGATTCCATTAGATACATAAATTACCGATTAAATACATATTTATACCGAAATAATAAATAAAAATTGTGTATTAAAATAGATTATCGGTTTTAAATAATCTATCTGTGTACAACGAATACACCATAGTTGTTTTTATTTTAGTCAGTTTTAAACGTGTCAGAATTGGCCTCATCATGCATTGATCCAAGTTGTCGGACGTTTGTAGGTACCAATATACTCATATAATTCTCATGCTCTTATCCCATTTTTCGCGATAAGCGCGTTGTAAACACGAAGTCATTTTGCAGTTGTCCGTCATCCCACAGACAATACAAGAATACAGATATCTAACCTAACCTAACCTAACTCCAGAAAAGTCCTAGAGTGGCGACAACGTACCGGGCGCCGCAGCGTTGGGCGGTCTCCGACAAGGTGGAGGGACGACATCGTCAAGATCGCGTGGAGACATTGGATGCAAGCGGCACAGGACCGCGCGTTGTGGCGTTCTATGTCCAGCAGTGGACGAAGAGACGCCGATTGTGGTGTTGGAACCTAACTAGCTGCTGCGTAGAATTTAGAAAATCTATCCCGTTTTTGCAGTGTTTTTCACTGATGCTTCGCTCCTAATGGTCGTAGCGTGAATATATTTAGCATAAAGCCTTCCCCGATAAATAGACTATCAAACACCAAAAGAATTTTTGAATTCAAACCAGTAGTTCCAGAGATTAGGTAGCACGTTCAAATAAACTCTTTCGTTCAATAACTCTTTACATTTTTATTATGATATTATTATAGATTACACAAAACAGCCACTTGAACTTTCTATCAGTCTCACCCGTGACCATGGTGACTGCAAAGTCTCCGAAACGTCGGGCCAAAATTTAAAACAAATATACGCGTCTAAATCCGTAAAAAGTAGCATTTTTTTAAAATAAACATTGACTATTCAAACAACGTCCTCTGGTCCCAAGCTAAGCTTATATGCTTGTGTTATGGGTACCAGAATACGGATATAATACATAAACTACTTTTCTTTTGTAAATACATAGAAACACCCCGACGTAGTACAAACATTTGTATGACAATTAGAATAATTGGTCAAGTGCGAGTCGGACTCGCGCACGAAGGGTTCCGTACCATTATCTATGCAACATAAGGCAACGTTATTAGTATCGAGCAAGAAACGGTAAAAAAATCATGTTTGTTGTATGGGAGCCCCCCTTAAATATTTATTTTATTTTTAGTATTTGTTGTTATAGCGGCAATAGAAATACATCATCTGTGAAAATTTCAACTGTCTAGCTATCACCGTTCTTGAGATACAGCCTGGTGACAGACGGACGGACGGACGGACAGCGAAGTCTCAGTAATAGGGTCCCGTTTTTACCCTTTGGGTACGGAACCCTAAAAATCATACAAATGATTGTCCCGAGCGGGAATCTGTTACATGAACCACTCAACCACGAGGCTCGTCAAACACTCTATATGTACATTAAAAAAACTCATCAAAATCGGTTGCGTAGTTTTAAAGATATAAACTCACATACAAAAATAACAAGTTTTTTTTATAATAAGTAAAGGAATAGATTCAGTAAAAAAATCTCTTTAATAATATAAAATATTTATTAAAACTTCATTTTAGATTCATACATCATTAATATCTTATCTACTTCTAAAGCTCTCATCTTTAAAGTCTCCATTTCATCATCAGACAACACATTACTCTTCTTTCCCGCGTTTTTTATGAGAAAATGTTGAATAAACAAACGAATACTTTCTCTAAATATATGTAATTTGGGTGGTTTTGATATTCTATGAAATACTTGTAGAGATGTTTCAAGGTTCTCGTTCATAATAATTGTTAAAAGTATTTGACGCATAAAACGTACAGAATGTTTGTTCAACTCCGAAAATTGGATTACCTGGAAAGTAAAATAAATGTTTTAATTCTTTTAGTTTTATAATTAACTAGCATTCGTACTGGTGAAATTTAGAAATCAATCCTTAACAAACAGAAGTTTACTCTTCTGCTCAATAGATGGCGTTGTACGTTTTTTAAATCACGCTATAGTTTCGTCCCACACATTAACACTTAAGCTAGTCAAAATATTATTTTCGCACTTATAAATTAGTAAGGATATGATAAGGATTAGAAAAAGAAATAGTTTTATTTCCCAGGGTGGTGTAAAAGGTATCTAAGGAATATTGAACACTACACTACACAGATAACATCTTCTCTGAGAGACGGAAAACTCGAAAATAAACCATGTGCCAACACGTCTGGTCAGCGCGGCACAGTAGACCTAGATCATAATCCCTCCCAAAGTGGAGGAGGCCCGTGCCCAACAGTGGGACGTAAATGGGATGGGCTGGAGAGAGAGATTTCACAAGTACTATTAACCAGTAGTGGTAGAATTTTTGGATTCAAACTTATAATTCCTGCCATTAGCGTGTTCAAGCAAACAAACAAATTTTTTAGTAAATTAATTTATTCAATATCATTCATTCAATATTCAATTCAATATAATTTATTCAATAAAAAATCAAATTACGATGGAAAATTGCAAAGCATTCTTGATAGATGGCGTTGCACGTAGAAATACGATATAAACTCAATCGAGTGAGGATTGCGGTGGCCTAATTGATTACTGAAAAGCACGACCGCAATAAGTTCAGTTGGCAGAGCTACGGAACGGTATTCCGAGATCGTGGGTTCGAATTCCGCTTGCGGTAATCACTTTTTCCACCGTAATTTGATTTATTAAATGTTTTAGCTTTTTAATATTTGTCAATATACATAATATTACTTACTTTAAGAACAGATAATGGTAGACCTTTCTCCATGATCAGATGTATGAGAAACTGCGCCAAGTTTGTGATACATTGCTTCGATAATGTGTCCAACTCTTTTATCTTGTCCCACACAGTGTATTGGATGGATAACTGTAGAAAACAATATTAATTTAATAATTTTTGCAATTGACTTGCTATAGTTTTACTTAATAAACCAAATTATTAAGGGCGTCATAAACGGCATATTAATGTATATTAATATAGCGAGAAAGGGACAAATGTAGGTACATAGAAAAAAGACGAGGCGAGAAATAGACAGATATATCTGTCGGTGACGTCATATGTATAATAATGCGTTTAGGATGCTATTGTAACTGCCTCGTTTCTGCAGTGCTTCGGGGATGTTTGCTCGTAATGGTTTTTTTTTTTTTCGTGGGGAATGCATTTACGCACATTGTGTGGGACTCCCGGGTCATAAACAGACCCGGACTACCCACTAAACCCCACGGTATTCCTCCTCGACCCTTAGCCGGGCCATGGTAGTCACTCAGGTAGGGACCCGACCGAGAGCTCGTACTTTGAAAGGCTTTCACGCCTTAATTAGGAAGAAGACGTCCTCGTTGCTGCGGAGAGTGCGGGACAGTCGCAACAGCATCTTTTTTAGAACACTAACCACTACTAACATTAAGCTATAAGATCTAATATATAAAATTTCCATGTCACAATGTTAGTTACTGTATTCCTCCGACACGGCTCGACCGATTTTTGTGAAATTTTGTGTACATATCCGTTTAGGTCTGAGAATCGGACAACATCTATTTTTCAAACCCCTGTGACATTTGTATGGCCAAAAAACATCGTTTGTCGGTTCAGCTACTAATATATAAGATACTAACACATTTACTAACACATAATTGAATGATAATTGAATTTTGTAATAATATGGATCTTTTTGATGTCCAAAATAAAAGCTTTATTTATCTACTATATAAAAATAAGTCGGGTTTTCCTTCCTGACGCTATAACTCCAGAACGCACGAACCGATTTCCACGGTTTTGCATTCGTTGAAAAGGTCTGTTTTTTAACTTTTTTTTTGGTATGGCAAAACAACGTTTGCCGGGCCAGCTAGTTTATTTATAAGTAAAGATGCATCTCGGTAAATTAATATATATCTGTTTCTTTTCACCTCGTCTTTTTTAGGGTTCCGTACCCAAAGGGTAAAAACGGGACCCTATTACTGAGACTTCGCTGTCCGTCCGTCCGTCCGTCCGTCCGTCCGTCCGTCCGTCCGTCCGTCTGTCACCAGGCTGTATCTCAAGAACGGTGATAGCTAGAGAGTTGAAATTTTCACAGATGATGTATTTCTATTGCCGCTATAACAACAAATACTAAAAATAAAATAAAATAAATATTTAAGGGGGGCTCCCATACAACAAACATGATTTTTAGGGTTCCGTACCCAGTATCTCAAGAACGGTGATAGCTAGACAGTTGAAATTTTCACAGATGATGTATTTCTATTGCCGCTATAACAACAAATACTAAAAATAAAATAAAATAAATATTTAAGGGGGGCTCCCATACAACAAACATGATTTTTTTACCGTTTCTTGCTCGATACTAATAACGTTGCCTTATGTTGCATAGATAATGGTACGGAACCCTTCGTGCGTGAGTCCGACTCGCACTTGACCAATTATTTCTATATACACGTATCTCTTTCTCGCTATATTAATATATATTAATATATTAATATGCCATTTGTGGTGCCCTTAATGGAAAAAGTGATCACCATAAGTGGCGCTTGAACCCACGACATCGGAATACTGTTCCATAGCTCTACCGACTGAACTACCCTGGGACCTGCACTGCACATAGTATTGAATCATATCCGAAGAATACAATTCAATTGCGTTTTGTAAAGAACACTAAATGTTCGATTTATCGATTTGGTGCAAACTGCTCGATAGATGGCGTTAAACAAAAACATCGATGCGATGTTTAACTCACATTGAGAAATATTGTAGTGTAAGAAGAAGTAGTTTATGTAGTCTATCCGTATTCTGGTATCATTCTGGCTTAGACCAGAGAAAGTAGTGTGAAATGACCATGAATAAAAAAAAATCGGTTATCATGTGCATGCACCATGGTAGCTCAGTCGGTAGAGCGACGGAACGGTATTCCGAGGTTGCCTGTTCAGTCCAGACCCTGCTATCATTTCTTACCTGATATTTCCTATCAGTATCACATAACTTCTGCCCGAGCACCGCATAATAAGGATTATATTTGTTCTCTTGTAGGCAACACGCTAACAAGACGTGAATTATCTCTCTCTCCTGTTGACCCCTAAGACCAAGATGCTGGAGTTTTTCAAACGCGTCCATATAGTCCTACAATAGAATATGAAAAAAATCTGCTTAAAACATTCAAAACACAAGTGTACGGATATCCTAACTATTTCGACGGTCGTGGTCGAGTGGTTTATGTAACGGACTGCCGTTCACGAGGTTGCGGGACGATTCCCGCTCGGGACAATTATTTGTGTGATATTTATAATTGTCATACAAATGTTTGTACTACGTCTGGATGTTTCTATGTATTATAAGTATGTATTTACAAAAAGAAAAGTAGTTTATGTATTCTATCCGTATTCTGGTACCCATAACACAAGCATATAAGCTTAGCTTGGGACCAGAGGACGTTGTGTGAAATCTCCATGAATATTTATCTATACTTACTTTATTTTATATATTAGTATATAAATATATTATTACAAAGCTGAAGAGTTTATTTGTTTGTTTGTACGCGCTAATCTCAGGAACTACTAGTCCGATTTGAAAAATTCTTTCAATGTTGGATAGTACATTTATCGAGGAAGGCTATATAACATCACGCTGGAAAATTTTTCTAAATTCCACGCGTACGGAGTCGCGGGCTAGTTTATTTATAAAACAAAGTCGTTATATTTGTATGTATGTCCCTATGTAAGCTTTTATCTTCAGAACTACGCAAGAGATTTTGAAGCGGTCTTCTTTTATAGATAGAGTGGTTCATGAGGGTGGCTTTTTTGTATAATTTTAATTTGTTAAGGTTATTTGTTTATTTTCTAAACTCTACAAAGTTGCGGGAAACAGCTAGTTTCTAATATGATTAAAACTCACGAAAATTTCAATTCAAAAATACGTTTAACTATAATATTAATTAAATCTTACCTCAGCCGCCATAATAACACAAAATATACTTCTTCTAATATCAGTGTTCATTCGTTGTTTCCTCGCTAACTCTAATAGTTTCTGATCATTGGACGGCATTAGTTTAGCACTCGGCTTCTCTTGCGGTTGTATTATATTACCTTCCCACGCTGAACCTACTACCCACCATTTACCACGCTCATCAGCTGAAAATATAAATAAATAGTTTAAGCCAGAGGTTCGGAAAGCTAGCTGTTGGGTTATTGCAAAACTATTAAAGTAGGCGAGGAATTCTCTTAGTAAAAATGCATAATAAACTTCTAAAATTAAGAAATAAGTCCGTAAAGTGAATACTGAAGTTTCTCTAAAGGATCCTTCTAACCCAGCTACACGTGTCGTGACCGAGTTCATCCTTTAATTATCACGTGTCATGTGAAATAATTGTTTAGGAATGCTTCTGGGTGATTCCTATTACCATTTTAACAAATACTTCTTCTTTCCATTGATTTCCCATGGTTGGGCACACGCTTCCCCCACTTCGGGAGGGCAGTTGTCAACTTGCTTTCCAACCAGGTGTATTAGCATAAAGTTTATTTTGACTTTTTCATCTCTTACAGAAAATTTTATCTCTATACTATATGCCTTACATAATTATAGCATGCTGGGGAGGATATGAGGTTTATCGGGCAAATGTCCAACAAAAACTTACCTTTCAATAAATCTTCTAATCTAATATTTAATGGTGAGATGTAGTTCCCTTTCCTAACGATCCCTTTTATAGTTTTCTTCAAATGTTCCGAATATGAGGGATCGTAATTTGGTATTTTTGTTAAGTTATTGTTTTTAACAGCCATTAATACTTCCAGCAGAAATTTTATTCGGGTACTGTAAAAAAAATATTTCTAAAAATCATTCTCTTTCTTGCATAAATCATTCATCCAGTCACTCTTCCGTTCATTGTGTCGTTCAATCACTTAGTTTTACTTGGACTATCTTTCATTATGTCATTCAATCAATCAGTTAGTCATTATCTTTCTTCCTTTAAGTCGGTCACTCACTCATTCTCTTTCTCTTTTTATGTTGTTCAATGATTTAGACTCTTTCTTCTTTTAAGTCATTCAATCACTTATTCTTTTCATTTCATTAAATAAATCGTTCTTTTTCTTCCTCTATGTCATTCAATAAGACACTCTCTCACTTTACGTCATTCATTAAAACAATTTCTTCCTGTTTCTCTTTCCAATTATATTAAAGATGATAAAGCTTAGGAGTAGGTTGCTCTGGAGCAATACATATTCTATATTGTAACGTTTTATTAGCATTAACATAAGTAAGTTATAATTAAGTATAATTGTTATTAAGTATTTAATAAAGAAATATTTATATAATTAAAAGCTCTGCTGAGTTTCTTACGCCGGTTCTTCTCAGCAGAAAAAAATATTTGGACCTGTCATAAGCACATATTTTTCTCTAAAAAAATGATGTCTACATGATTAAATGATTTTTTATTTCATTTCACTTCAGTTCCTGTATATTATTAGATATATCTTACCCATCAGCGGACGTCTCATTTAACTTAGCGACTCTAGTCTGTGTGTCATGTATGAAATTCTTCAAAGCTAAAGGTTCTTCTTTACGTAATACACCACCAACACTACGTAACGCTACAAGTACACAATCTATATTCTTCTCCGTCAGCTCTTGGAGAAGATTTGTTAATATATCGTATAGAAGTGATGCGTGATATATCTGGAAAAATGTACAAAATGAGGACAATTCTGTTGCGCCAAAAACATAACCTAAATTGAATAACATGAAAACCACTACACGTTAATAACTGTTGAAAAGGCACAATAAATCTGCTCCCGACGTTTCGACCGAGTTGCATGGGCGTGCGCTCCATAAAGGCAGAAAAGCACTGCTTTACTTGCCATTCACAGATATTTTAATAAAACGTTCGTATGTTTTAGATGACTTTATTCATTTATTTACTATTAATTAAACAAAATATTATAACTTAAAAACGCCTAATAATTCATAAATAGCACCAATATGTGCTTGCAAATTGCTTTTTGCCAGGCGTTTGGCGAAGGAATAATATTGGTCAGACGTAGCGTAGGACAAGCTCGACACTGCCCGCCTGCCGTGAGTTCATATGTGTGTAGAAATTTTGGTGTCCGTGCACAGTTTACAAACGCACACAGGCTTGCATATTGAAGACGCCTTGTACCGTAACTCCCGCGGCATGCTTTGGCGATCGGATGTTTCCGCGAGTATTCGGCGTTCGTTCGTTACCTATAATTCGAATAAATATAATAGTCGGAAGTCTAATAAATCACGTATGCAGACTATGCATTTTTAGTTTTATCTATTTAAATAGCAGAAATATTTTGGTACGACGGAGGCCATTTTATTTTTTCATGTGAGTCATTGAACTGTTTAATATTGAGTTTCTATAATTTAATAATTGTATGGATTTTCGCTTGTTGATTTTAAAATGTTATTTGATTGTGAAATGTGTGTTTGTTAAAAATTAAAAATAACAAGTTCTCACAAATGTCATTCAGTGAAAAGATTCTGTGTACCCGAGTTACGACAACTAAGCCAGCAAAAAGGTAATGTAACTCGAAAATTTCATGTTAAAAGTTATGAAACGTATGTACATACGTACATGTACGTATGTATGTACGTACGTAGTTATTGTTTAGTAATTCTAGTACAGTGTGGACTGATTCGGGATATTCAGATTTAAATTTGTTCTGTTGGCATGGTTTCCGACTTAGAGATCCGTCGCGTGGCTATGCTAAAAATCTATAAAAGAAAAAGTTTTTGTGACTGAGTACAACGCCGCATACCCTGTGTCGTATTCCTGTGCACGCCACTGATACTCTTCATCTTTAATATACAGTCTTATTCATATTGAAACGCTTATTGAAGGCATATTCCTATATTAGTTAAAACGTCTTTTAGGCTTATCAGATGTCAGATAAAAATCCTTATTCATATTCGTCTATTATACTTCCGATAACTATAAAATGTCTTTGTTGCCATTTTGTAGAAAAATGGTGAAATATGAATGGTAGCATTTTTCTACCATTCAAATTCGTTATGAGTTTTATCCCTGGTTTTGATACAAGTTAACAAAATGCATCTTTGACGCTGTTTGTAAATGTAAACAAACTTATTTGTTAATAATCTTATTATTATAAACTATTATTAGTTTTGATTTTCATTCATTACTTTAGTTTTTCTGCTTCTTATTTTTTTTTCTTGATTTATTTCTTTTTAGTATAATTTTTTATTTTCTCACTTAGTTATTTTAGTTTTATGAATCATTTTGGTGGTATGTTTCTTCCAAATTACAAAGCCATAAAAATTTCTCCGTGTAGTGACGGATTAAGATACAAGTGTCACCACCCCATCTCCTCCCAAGGGTGCTGTAAGAGTCAGCTAAGGGATATTGCACGCAGATAACATCTTCTGTGAGAGACGGAAAACTCGAAAATAAATCCTGTGCCAACACGCCTGGCCAGCGTGGCACAGTAGACCATAATTCCTCCCAAAGTGGAGGAGGCCCGTGCCCAACAGTGGGACGTAAATGGGCTGGACAGAGGGAAAGCCATAAAATAAGAAGAAAATTTGTAGTTTCGTAAACGTAACGTTCACTTTTCCGCGCGGATTAAAAGCAAGACTTTCAATCACCGCAATTGGCATTGTTCATATTTTTTTAAAACTCTTTATCCGAAAACCATTTCGGGGAATCGAGTTTCTGATCATGATCCACAATTTTTTTTTCGGAAAATTTGCTATTTTTGCTATTATTTTTCCAAAAAAGAAAATGATCTCTATTTGCCCTTGAAATAAAGGACTTAAATTGTTAAGGCGTTCTTAGGGATATACTACTCTGGGGTGGAGTTGAAATTGGTCTATTATTTCAACATGGCAACTTTGAAAAGATGTATTGCAATCTGTCTTAAGTGTATCAGGAAAAGGCAACACAAAGACTGCGTATAACGATGACGTCACAACATTTAAAATAATATATTTAAGCATTTAAAAAAAAACTATATAGCGAATATTTCAATAATATTGAAATTAGTTACTTAAAATAGTCTATATTTTCTAAAAAAAATATAAAAACAGCAGGTCAAAAATTATGGACAATCCCAATACTGTGTAGGATTTGTAAGGCTTGATATTTAAGAATTATAATTGAATGTAACAATTTTAATGGCTTTTCTTTTCAACTTCTTTGCAAACATCAATAACTAGATGAAGAAGATCAGCATAATCAAAAATTAAAGCATAATCCTATATTAGTTAAAAAGTCTTTTAAGCTTATCAGATGTCAGATAAAAATCCTAATTCATATTCGTTTAAAAAACTTCCGATAGCTAAAATGGCTCTAATTTACAGAATGTTACCATTTCGTAGAAACATGGTGAAATATGGATGGTAGAAAAAAAAATCTTACTAGTTGTCAAACTTGACATAGCGTTTATAAACAAACATTGTAATTTACACAATATTCGAGAAGTGTTATTGTAGTAAATAAACTACAGCAGGAAAGTGAAAATCAGGTAATATTTAATGTATGATACATTAGAGGCACCAGCTCATCCAACACCTGCAGATTTGCTGGATCCACTAATGTCTTGAGATTCGCAAGCGCTGGGTCCAAAACCTACAAACATAATAGCTATGATGAGAATAAAAAATCTGAAAATTTTAAGTTGGAGCAAGAATCACTCAAATATAAAATAGAATATCTACACCCCAAGCCACTCACACCGGTGTTCTTCAATGTTCAAGTTACGGGCTATTTCTATTAAAGAATTTCTTCTTTAATAGAAATAGCCCGTAACTCGGTAAATGAAAAACAATAAATTTATTAAATCAATCATTTTATTTTGTTTTATTTACTTGCAAGTAGGATGAACTTTGTTCATTTCAAGGCCTTGTAATAAAAGTTTTCAAGATTGCGGCATTTCTACCTCACATATGGTTTGCATTTACTTTAATTGGCTGTTCCATTAGCCCTTCTATAATGGGCTCATTGTCCTCCATCGCATTGTAAACTACCACTTTCAGAATTCCTCATCTTCCAAAGAAAATATCTTACTTCTTTAGCGGTACACTTTTCTTCGCCGATTGTTAACAAGATTGTTAATGCCGCAATGCTTTGCAGGGTTCATAAGACATGTATAATTAAGCAAATTCCGTGTCGGATATTTATCGTGATTTATGCACGTATCACTATAATATAAAACCTCGTTAGTTTAATAACTTTTTGGTTAATTATTGTGACTCTATGAACAACACCTTTGCAAATGACGGGGCAAACGTCAATATAAATAATCAGCTGATGAATATATACGCCATTTTTTTCACTAATATAGGCTTAAAGTAGGGTCGGAGCTTGTTTAAAATAATGTCACTTTATGGTATAGTTATAGAACGCTTTAGTGTAAAAAAGCTATTATGAATTACATTTTTGACAATCCGCTTATAGCTAACTTTTAAGCCTCTGAAAAGTCATTACGAATAAGACCGTTGTCGGAATAATGTCACTTTATCGGATAGATATAGAACGTTTTAGCGTAAATAACTATTATGAATTACAATTTTTGACAATCCGCTTTAAACGAAATTTTAAGCCTCCTATAAGTCATTATGAATTAGACCGATAGAGTACAAACAATTAAAATCGGTTTAACTATCGCGAAGAAAAAACGGGAGTACGAAACGTTTTTTTTTATTTTTTCAAAGAATTTGTAGGTAAAATCTGCTTCAGCTATATTTGTCCCTTTCAGCGCGGCGCTCGGGAATAGGGATAGCAATACCTAAGGCAAATACCTAAATTAGGAGTACAGTACCCTCTTAAGTTATTAATGTTTATGTTTTCCGCAATTTATGTTTAGCGCAACATATTGTTAGCTTGTATTACATTATTATTTTATTAAAATACATATTTTTTAATGGTACCTTGAAACTATAGAGATGTGCGAGACAAGAGACAAGATTATCAAGAGTCTTGTCTTCTACCGGTTGTTGTGTTCGCGTCATCTCATCGAACCTTCGGCATAACTCCTGTAGAAAATGTGCACCTGAAACCAAATTTATTTAATTTAAACGCTTTTAACACGCTTTCATTAGTTCGGTACGTATCTATTAATATATTAATCTATGGATCGATGACAATGCAATAATTTAAAAAAATTTGAATCTTTTAGTTTTTAGGGTTCCGTACCCAAAGGGTAAAAACGGGACCCTATTACTGAGACTTCGCTGTCCGTCCGTCCGTCTGTCACCAGGCTGTATCTCAAGAACGGTGATAGCTAGAGTTGAAATTTTCACAGATGATGTATTTCTATTGCCGCTATAACAACAAATACTAAAAATAAAATAAAATAAAGATTTAAGGGGGGCTCCCATACAACAAACATGATTTTTTTATCGTTTCTTGCTCGATACTAATAACGTTGCCTTATGTTGCATAGATAATGGTACGGAACCCTTCGTGCACGAGTCCGACTCGCACTTGACCAATTTTTTAGTTGAACACATTAAGAAAAATAAATGACAAAGAGCCTATTTAGTAGCCTTTCTAACTCTTTTTTTTTGAGCTGGAGTAAAAGAGAAAGCTAGTAAGAAGAAAAGAGAAGGCAAGGCTACTATTTTACTTTTAAACCGTAAACGGGCCGGGCCTTGGGGCAATTCTGTGTTCCCGAGTTGTTCCTCCCTACTTATAACCTCCTTGGTATATCTTAATAATATTATGAATGTGAAAGTTTGTTTCGATGTTTGTTACTCTTTCACGCCAAAAGTACTGAATGTATTTTAATGAAACTTTACAATAATGTAGCTCATATCAGGATAAATTATAGGCTACTTTTTATCCCTAAAGAATGGAATGTTCCTGTTTTATAATTTCGAATCCTTTTTACCGCGGCTAACACCGCGGGGCACAGCTAGTCATAAATAGTTTTTCTTTTTATCCCACTAACGTCCTATTGTTGGACAAGGGTCTCCTCTACTGCGGGAGGGTATTTCAGGACATTTCACACAACAACCTCTGGTCCCAAGCTAAGCTTATATGTTTGTATTATGGGTACCAGAATACGGATAGACTACATAAACTACTTTTCTTTTGTAAATACATACTTATAATACATAGAAACACCCAGACGCAGTACAAACATTTCTATGACATTTATGGATATCACACAAATGATTGTCCCAAGCGGGAATCGAACCCGCGACCTCGTGATCGGCAGTCCATTACATAAACCGCTCCACCACGAAGCCCGTCCGGTATTTGAACTACTGTGCCGCCTTGACCCGGTGCGTTGGCATAGGGTTTATTTTCGAGTTTTCTCGTCATCATCATAACATCACGCCTTTTTCCCATGGGGGTAGGCAGAGACTATAGAGCGCAATCTGCCACGATCGAAGCACACTTCCTTGGCTTCATCCACACTCATACATCTGGTCATACATGCCCGACGGTTGTAAGTGATACGCACTTGCCCCTTTTGGAGTATCCTGGCGATGACATCGGAGTATATTTTTCTCGGGCGTCCTCTCCCAGCATTTCCACTTACTTTCGCCGTGTATATGCCTTTCGTTAAGCGTCTCTCATCCATCCTCTCCACGTGACCAAACCACCTAAGCATACTTTTCTCCACCTTAGTCACTACATCCTCTTTCAGACCACAACGTTCTCTTATAACTTCATTTCTTGATCTCTCTTTCAAAGTCACATCACACATGAACATATTTGAATGAATGAACATATTAATATTTTACAATGAACATATTTCGAGTTTTCTGTCACACACAAAAGATGTTGTCTGTATACAATATCCTTTAGCTGCCTTTTACAGTATCCTGGGGAGAACATGGGATGGCGACACTTGATTCCTAATCCGTCAACATCATCATTGACCTGCCCTTATCCCTCTGTCTTTCATATGATCTATCAACATACAGAAAAAGGATAGCCCAAAACGTCGGGCTAAAATTTCCTAAAAAAAATACGCGTCTAAATCCGGAAAGTCAATTTAAATATAATATTTATCAACTTACCAATTTCCGATCCAACATTAGCATGTAACACAGCGACCATAGCAGTATGCTCGGCCACCATTCTATCAGGCGTGATGCTAACACCAACACAGGCATCCAGCCACAATTGAGTCAAACTACTGTTCACTGAGTGACGACTATTGTTTGAATATAAACTTTCAATACTTGTACAAGCCCAGTGGAGATTTGTACCCGCTAATTTGTTTAATACACCTTAAAAAAAAAGAAAATTAAATAAGGAAAAAAAAAAAAACGAAACGTCAAAAACTATACAGATACACCCTAATCAATGAGACCAAGGTACAACAGACAGACAGACCATGAAATCTTAACTATAGGGTCCCGCTTTGTCCATTAGGTACAGAATCATATTAATACAATATTTACTATTAAATTCTAATATATAAAAAGCGATGGATGAAAGACGAATGCACGTTGCGGAGATGCGAATGTTAAATGCGAAATAAAATAAGGAATGAATATATTAGAGGAAGTGTGAAAGTGATGCCAGTGACTGAAAAATTGAAGAACGAGCGGATATCCTGGTATGGGCATGTTATGAGAAAAGAGGAAAGTAATGTCGTTAGGAGAGTTCTCAGTATAAATGTGGAAGTAAAAAAGTCTAGAGGAAGACCTAAGAAAAGATGGATGGACTGTGTGAAAGAGGACATGAAAGAAAGAGGAGTTAACACAGATATGACGGCTAATAGAAGACTATGGAAGAAAAAGACATGTTGCGCCGACCCCAAATAATGGGATAAGGGCAGGAGGATGATGATAATCTAATATATAAAATTCTCGTGTCACAATGTTCGTTCCCATACTCCCCCGAAATGGCTTCACCGATTCTTATGAAATTTTACATGCTTATGTAAAATTTCATAAGAATCGGTGGCACGAATATGCATTCAGTAGGTCTGAGAATCGGCTACTATCTATTATTCATACCCCTGACATTTCTATGGCAAAACAACCCCCGTTTTCCAATTACAGCACAATAGCGCATTATGCAGCACAATAGCGCATTATGCGGCACAATAGCGCATTATGCGGCACAATGCTCAACGTTGAGTTTTCCAATTACAGCATCGCATCGCACAATCGAGCACTCTCAAAAGTGATGCGTGCAATCCATACAAACTTCAGCGACAGAAAATTAACAAGTATTTTTTCTTTAAATTGGCATTGATTGAAATTTTATTTATATATTATAGTTAGTAATATTATTTATTTAAAAAAAAAATTTTAAGGCTTTCGTTTCGTCGGGGTTTTCTGGAAATAATCAAAGTTAATTCAAGCTGTGTTTAAAAAAAATAAATATAAGTATGGATGAAGGTACAAACAATGACTTTTTTTATATTCCACACTTATAATGTGAATACAATTTTATTTTAGTATTTTTTTTTTTTCAACACTGAACTTAGCGCACTCTGCTGGTGCATTTGAAAACTAATTCATGTTTCAATTAAGCGTCAGCATTGTTCAGCATTGTGCGGCACTGAGTCTCATTATGCTCTGCAATTGGAAAACTAGCAATGTTTGCCGAGTTAGCTAATAATAGCAATAATAAAGTTTTAAGCTTCTATTAATATGGTTCTTAAATCATCAATCAATAATTGTTAAACTTACTTTTAATTTGTCTTTTCAATTGCATCAATTGTTTATCAGAACTGGAATCCTTGTTTCTTAGATGTGGTGGGATGTACACACCTTTTTCTTCCTGGAATAACAAATTACAGCGTTCTTATAATAAATATGAATTAATATAACTATTTAAAATATCAACAAACTAGTTGTCGCCCATGTAGAATATACAATATTTTTCCCGTTTTTGCAACATTTTTCACTGTTGCTACGCTCATATTAGTCGCAGCGTGATGTTATATAGCCTTCCTCGATAAATGTACTATCCAACACTGAAAGAATTTTTCAAATCGGACCAGCGGTTCCTGAGATTAGCGCGTTCAAACAAACAAATAAACTTTTCAGCTTTTTATTATTTAGTATAGATAGTATGAAATAATGAAAAACTAACATTTCATGAATCAAGGTTTTTGGGTTTGATTTTAAGGTGCTCCCTCACCGGGAGCATTCGCGTGTAATGTAACGTTACAGATTTGAGCATTACATCAGTGAAGGAGGAGCACCGAGCATTACAATGCGAACCTTGTAATGAGATTTATTAAGTGTTCAAAATCCAAAGAAGAGATTCTTAAAAACATTTTAAGTTTACTTATGGGTCGGTTGATTCTTTCTAAAATATCCAAACCACCTGTATTTTGCTAGTTTTGAAATAATTCATGACACCAATATCGTTTCTTCTGTGTTTTTTTTTACATAAATAACAATGTCGAATTAATATTGCCGCACTCAGCACAACGACCGCTTCGTCTGACATCTTGCTATCACAATTGTTACATTACACGCAAATGCTCGTTAGTCAGGGAGGTATTATTGTAATGTAATGCTCAAAGTCGATTCTATAATGTTACAATACACGTGAATGCTCCCGGTGGGGGAGCACCTTTCGAGACATTTTGCAGACTTATTCCACTGCGCTAAGGATTAAAATATTTAAATTAACGAACTTATATAAGCATACCGTTCCGTTGCTCTCCCATCTGATCTATCATGGTTCCCGCATATGTTTATCGAATCTTTCACTACAATCTTCTCAATGTGAGTTAAACATCGTGCGATGTTTTGTGTACAACGTCATCTACTGAGCGGTTTGCACCAACTCGAGCATGATAGCTCAGATAGGAGAGCAACGGAACGGTATCCCGAGGTCGTGGGTTCAAGGTTCCCGCTTATGGTTATCATTTTTTACACTATAATTTAGTTTATTTAGTAAAAGAATAGCAAGTCAATTGCAAAATTTAAAAAATTATATAAGCATGTTAAGAATAACTAACCTTTATAACATTTCCTTCTTTATCCCTTTTCCTTCCATATATATCTTCCCAAACATCTGGTTTCTTCTCCTCTTCAACAATATCATCATTTTCTGACAACATATCATCATCATCACCAGACAAATGTGACACTTCATCATCACTAAACACTTTACTCAAGTCTTTTTCTGATATAATTCTTTCCTTTTTAGTTTTCTCATTATTGACTTTAATTTCATTAACGTCTTTGATAGGCTTTTTATTGGCTTTGCTTGATTTTGTTGGTTTTTCTGTAAAAATAATTTGCTTAGCTCAAAAAACTAAAAAAACACACTGGAAAATCATGACTTTAAATTATTTATGTAATGTAAAAAAATGTGTAAAATTTCAGATCAATCCCATTACTGCAAGTGGGTGAAAATCACTTTCAAGATTCCATTACATAGATTAATATATTATGTACATTGATAGATACTTACCAAACTAATAAAACCGTGTTAAAAAAAGACCATTTCATAATAATAATAATAATGTTTGTATGGATGTTTGGTACTTTTTTACGTAATATCTACAGGACAAATTTTAGTGACACTTTACATTTGAATAGCAACAATAGTTGCGTTATATAAACTAACATAACTCAAGCAAATAAACATATATCGGGATGTTATGTGAATTATCCATGAATATTTTATTTCTAAAAAAGGCAAATATTACAACTGTACTATAGTAAAAAAAATATTATGCTAAACTATAGATAGAAAATGTATTTGTGTGATGAGAGGCAAAACCAAAAAATTCCAGGCCTGCTTTTTATAAAAGAAGCAAGTATCTAAAAATATTATTTTAACGATTATTTATACACTTACCATCAGGTTCATCATCTGTACTTTTATCTTCACTAAGTTCTTCATTACCATCATATTCCCCACTAAATACTTCATTATCATCATCATTTTCACTAAATTCTTCATTACTATCATTTTCTTCATCACTCATATCATCACTATCACTTTCAACATCATCTATATCATCATTTACAGACATGTCTTCATCAAACTCTCCACTGAAATCATCACTAGTTTGTGTCACATCTTTTTTATTTTTATCTTTTTTGTTTTCATCTTTTATATCTTTTCCAATGACAACAGCCAGGTCTTCTTCAAAATCAGAGTCTCCCTGAACTTCAGCTAAATGCTTTTCGGCAGCTACTATTTGCTCTGTGGTTGATCTATCACATATTTCTAATAAATCTGACATTGTATTAAAGAAGTTACAACAGTGACAATGAATGCTTTATATTAAACCTTACCACAGCTTGATGCAAGTAAAAATTTTCCTACTCCCCTCCAAAGGCTTGAGAGATGATGGTCTACTTTGCTGCACTGGCCGGGCGTGTTGGCATAGGGTTTGTTTCCGAGTGTTTCATCTCTCGCAGATGATGTTATCTTATGTAATATTCCTTAGCTGGCATTTACAGCACCGTGGGAATGAAATGGGGTGGTGAGACCTGTATTCATAATCTTAACTAACAAAGGATACAATCAAGTCCATCATCGGCAAAGTTTTTTGTTTTATTTTTAGTTTTGTTTAATCCTAATTGTTTCTCTAATTTCTTTATGATTCTATCTTCATCCTCATTTGCTTTAAATAACATCTTCTTTCTTTGTTCTTCCATTTGATTCTTTAATTTTTCAGCTGCTTTTGTCTCTTTTAGTCTTTCATTACCAAGAATATCCAGTGGAGTCTCAATTTTCTTTTTTTTCTGTAATAGAATACAATATACAAATATCAGTAAAACTATTTTTTTCTGTATTGCAATCTAACTCTTCTAAATATACCTTTTTATTTATAATTTCATAAAGGGCTGAAGGAACCATGGACTAAAAAGTATAGGAAGTGGCAATCACAAATCAATCTTAGCCTCAATGATACCAGGCATAACCATAGCTTCATTAGCAAATAGGGCCATGCAAAAGACGTAAAAGCCTTACTTTACCTTTTTCTCAACTTTAGGTTCAGGAGAAGACGCAGGTCTTCTCACAAAACGACCTGGAGTAAATTGTGATGAAACTGGCAGCTTCTCAGCATTTTTCTTCAAGTAATGTTCTTGCCTGTGTATTTTCTTTTGTTGACGCTTCTGTTTGCGCAACGTTTTACGTGTATTTTCAAATCTGGGACGAGCAATGGGCTTTGATTTCTTCATACTGCACTATTTGATGCTCAAACTGTATATTGACAGGATTAGATAAATCAATCAACTATAATTACTGTACAGTGACTTACTCTTATATTATGATATTATGGTTTTTGGGAGAAATCCTAGTAAATGCCGAAATGCCTGTTGGTATATTTTATTTTAAGGTTATTTTGGATTTGTTGACACGAATTTTAAGGTTATATTTACATGGTAAAATTTGGATAACTTTTATTATTAAATTTCACATTACCTATACTATACCAGAATAAAATGTTTTCACCGTTGTTTTATATCTATCCGTTAGAGAGTAGTAGTTTCTTTGATATCTATCTAATATTTTAATAACACAGAATATTCGTATTCTTATTTTATTTAACACAGAATAATCTAAATCTTTCCGATTGTTGATAACTTTTAGGTTATACTTGAATTCCATTTCACGTAAAACGTAAAGGGAAAAGCATAAAAAAAGTTATAGAAAAAACCATTGAAATAAATAGATAATTTTTTAGATCATTGGAACAAACGCTTAGTGCTGTTTGACAGAACTTAAACAAATTTACGAATTTGGAATATGCGTATCGTGATGCGTATAATGGAATGGAGGGCAGCCCACAGATTAAAATAATTAAAGTAGACCCTGCACGATCCGACCGTTTTGGTCTGTCAAGCCGACTTCAAAAAAATTCCAATATCATCAACCGGTGATGATGCAAAATGTATTTCATGGATAGATTCTGCTGGTAATCTTTATATGAGCTATTAAACCACGATAATATTATGATTTCGGTATTATAGTTAAATTTTGAGTCAAATTTTCACAGTAATTCGGGGAATTACATGTTAAAGACAAGCTGCCTATAAACTTGTATTGAGTCCATGTTACGCGTTGATTGTTTTTTCGTTATGAAACCTTACGCTAATACCAAAGCTAATACGCAACTGTTTTAAAAATATCTTCAATCTTGTTGTTTTCGTTAAAAACTAAAAGTCACTTTTGTTGGACGATTTTTGAGATTGTTGGACGATATGCGTTTCAATAAACGCAAAGAAAGAATATTCGTATTTCAACTTGAAGAGCATAAAATGTTCTAAAACTTTGTTAAATACCGAACAGAGTACTCTTAGTGAATAAAATAGAAAAAAGCAAATTTTAGAGTACTAAATTTTACTAAAATGTGACGGTGCTAAAATAAAAAATATTTATTTTTATTTACGCAGGTTATGTCCATAAACGAAATGACAATTCTCTTTAAATTGTAAAAAATTGTCTATGGTTGAAATTCACAAAAGCATGACGGGATTTTGCTATTTCTGAAGAAATTCTTGCTGTAAATTCGTAAAACACGTATAGATCTTTGTCTATCCATACGAACTGTAATTTTTGTGAAAGCGTTTATTTATTCTTGGTAGCATGATGGTAGAAGGGTCAGCGTTTACTCGGACCGATGTGTTCCAAATGGCAATTCGCGTTGCTTTTGTATCTGCAGTAACGTATTTCTCTATAAAATGGCTTGTAAACCAAATAGATCCGACGTCGAAAAGCCGTAAAAAGGCCGAGGAAAGAGCGCGAGAACAGTTACGCAAGTAAGTATCGATCGAATATTTTTATGTCATAACACCTCCTTATTTATTAAAATCACACAAAATTGCTATTAGAATCCGCTTAGAACTTATCTGAGGTAGACACTCCACTAAGTCAACTTCAGAAAATGTTATAGCTTCAAATAATTATCCATAGAATTTATTTCCAAGATGTTTAATTCTTTCTGAGCTTTGATTTATCTCTTGAAAATGGGTTTATTTCATGACTTTAGAAGGCACTTGTGTGTTCTACATTGAATTGAGCAGTCTTAAAACCCATGAGTAGTCACGATATGTGGCTGGCAGTAATTGTCAAATAAGCACTATTAACAAATTGCCGTAAAATAAAATAAAGAAGTAGTCACAGTATTGGTAAAAGCTTACAGTCACCAATTATTTAACAGTTCTATGTTATAACTTATGTCAAGTATTTAGTACAACATTCTTCATATGAAAACGTGCATGCGTCAAATAATTTTATTTTATTTCCTTAATTTTTACTAAAATGATGCCTGTAAATATTTACTTTTCATGGACTTATCTGTAGTCTTTATCTGGTTTGCTTGCCATGCATATATATGAAAACTATAAATTAATATTGTATTTTCTGGACCTAAGAAAATACCTGTTAAATGACTAACAGAAAAGGGCCAATAAAAATATGGTGAAGTCATATATGAAAGAAGTTCAGTAATATTATATTTTTATTATTAAATTATTCTCTACATGTGGCCTATTTCAATTTGCAAAATATGTGTTAATCTGTTTTATACTATCATTAATTGTATAAAAATCTCTAAAAAATGTTATGTTATTACCATAATGAAAACCATTTTCTGGAAAATTTTTGAGCATGACTAATCCCATTTTTTTTAACATTTAATTACATCAAAAAATGGAACACATTTTTCAATGTAAATAAAGCTTGCTGAAAGCACAAATTTAATATAAAACTCGTAATAATGATAACAGCCACTGTATAGAATATGCATGTGTTAAGGATATCTTCCAGAGCTGGACTTGGCAGTAAACACACCATAGCGTTGGACAAGCTCACAGACCATGAGATGATTATCGCTTCACAGTTGGTTGTGCCTGATGAGATTAATGTGAGTGTTGTAGTTTTGTTAATGGTAGTTATCTAAAAAGTATAGAATACTTACTTCCATCCATCCTCTCCATGTTGGACATAGACCTCCCATAAGGGAGGAAATTTGCGGCTTGCAAACAATGGCTCCTTGTGACATCTCCCCACCTTGTCAGGGGCTGCCCAACGTTGATGGCCCCTGAATACTTACTATTCCACCTCAAAAGCTACATAATTCTAATACGATGAATCTGTACTAAAGAATAAAACATGACCCTGTTACAGAGACCAAGCTTCACCAAGCTTATATCCGTTTGTAGGGCACTTAATTGTATCTCAGTTGAGATTTTTTATGGATGTATCTATTTATTATAAAATAATGCTGTTATTTTTGTATGTATGTCCTTCTGTGAGCTTATATCTTCAGAACTTAACTTTTCTTTTACTATATAGAGTGGTTCACGAACATGGCTGGTTTACAATTTGTTGAGGTTTTTTCCCAAATTCCACGGGCACGAAGGAAGCCGGCAACTACTAGTGATAGTATATTTTTGACAAATGTGTTTGTGGCGGCATTATATGATGTCTTGCAATTGATAATAAAATTGAACCCTTTGTTTGTGGGGTACTTTGGCAGTTTTTGGTCAAGATTTAGTAAAAATATTGTCTATATAGTACGATTCACGAGAAAAACAATCGTAAGTTTGTAATTTATTAGGTTTGTAATTTATTAGGAATTGTTTCTGGATGATTATCAAAGATATTATTATATAATGTAGATTTTATGTCGGCATTATTTAAAATATGGTGTAAAATTCAACTATCAAATACAATTACATAGTAGAAGGCAAGGTATACTGCGCAATTCAAATACAGTAAGATATAGTCTACATAGTACAATAAATTCACCAGTCTACATGGCAATATACAAAGTTCTTGTATATTGCCATGTGGACTGTTACCCATTTAAATATTTACTAGCTTTTGCCTGTAACATCGTACGCATGATATTTAGAAATGAAACAAAAAATAATACAAAAAAACGGTCTTCTTTAACCACTCTATCTATTAACAAAAACGGTGTTAAAATCCGTTACGTACTTTTGAAGATATAAACTCACATATGGACATACATACAAAAATAACGATTAGGTGTTTTAATAACAAAAAATATTTAAATAGAAATATATTGGTGTAATAATTTTATAACTAAGGTCGTATATACAATGACTAGTGTCCTACCGAAACTGGTTTTCCGGCCGAAACCGAAACCGAATGTTCGGCCGTGGCTTCAGTTTCGGCAGAAACCGAAATCGTAACTCACGTGGTCATGTATAAAATTTCTTAAAATAAGGAAATTTCGTGCATTTAGCCTACTATTTTGCATTAATTGGGGCATGAAATGGAGACACAGTATGTTAAGTTTGTTGGAATCATTTATTTAATATAGTTTAAAAAAATATTAATAATATATTTATTGTTTTTTAAAATTATGTTCTCATAATTACCGAACAGGGCCGTCAAAGCGTTACCGCGGGAGACGAAGTTGGCGAGCACGAGTGTGCGTGAAGTTTCGGTTTCGGCAGAAGTTTCGGTTTTGGCCGAAACCGAAACTGCCGCCGAAACTTGATTATTGGCCGCAGTTTGACACTAAAAATGAGTAATTATAATCATATAACTGTAGATGCTCATATGAAATTCAAATACTTTTTTATACCTAATATATTTCTGATGCTAATAATTTTGGAGAGGTCTAAATATATCAAGGACAACGCGGTTTTAATTAATACGTCTTGTGTCATTTCAATAGAAATAAAATTTTAATAAAGTTTAAATGAATTAAAATTTATGATAATATTTGTGCTAAACTTCGACTCGAACTGTGAGAATATTTTAATGTCCTTTGTGTTTATTAAAGACTATTATTATTAAAATAAAATAAGTAAATCTTATATATAAAGTTCACGTGTCACAGTGTTAGTTACCGTACTCCTCCGAAACGGCTTGACTGATTCTTCTCAAATTTTGCATACATATTCAGTAGGTCTGAGAATCGGCCAACATCTATTTTTCAAACTTTTTTTTTTAGTATGGCAAAACAACGTTTGCCGGGTCAGCTAGTATGTTATATAATTTAGGATAAGGAAACAATTTTTTTTTAAAGTTTTGAAAATGAATTCAGCTTTTGAAAAATCGAAAAACAAAATACAATTGACTCGCTTATAAGTCTTTCGAGGTGTTAACTATAAAGAATAATTTATTCATTCAAATCCACCGTTTCGTTATAATACCGTTTCGTTGCTGTGCCATCTGAGCTATCATGGCACCTACCCATGTAGCAATATAGAATAAATTGAACGAATAGACAAACATTGTGACAGTGATATAGAGTCAGTTGTGTTGTGTTGTGTTGGCTAACAGAATTGTATTTATTTATTTTATACGACTGCTATAATGGACACTTTAATTTCCAGGTAAACTGGAAGGATATAGCTGGTCTGGACCACCTAATCCAAGAATTAAGAGAGACAGTGATCCTGCCAATTCAGAAGCGTGAATTGTTTACAGACAGTCGACTTACACAGCCTCCTAAGGGCGTACTATTGCACGGACCGCCGGGTAAGTTAAGATGCAGAAGCAGCTTTTGATGTCAGACCCGGCTCCATAGTCCGTACATTACATACCCCTTTTATGTCGTGTTCTAAACGATTTGAAAACATACAGTTTTTGTTTCAAAATAGTAATTATGTAAAGTTTGGGACAATTAATTTGTCCATATCTAATTACCGGATATTCAACCTTCAATTTCTGACTAGACAGCCACTAACGCCATTTGGATGTGTTTGCTAAATAGCCATATTTGAGTCATTTGAGGCATTGATTCCGCCATTGTACTTCTTATTTGCATGAAGTTATATGTGCATAAATAAATTTGATAATGCCATGAAAACGGCGCGTTTTTCCTAAATTAAGTAGATTTTATTAATCTTCGTCTATCGTAGATTCTATTTAACCAGTGGCGCATTTGCAGTCTCGCCCGCCCTAGGCCCCAAGCCATTAGCCGCCCTAGGCCCCAGGCCATTAGCGGCCCATTTCTTAGCATCCACAATATAGACTACATAATGAAATTACTTGATTGCCAACTTTTATCTAAATAGATTTAGAAGTTTAGGAGAAAAATTCAGTTTTATTTCGCAAGAAAATTTTGTTTTGTTGTAAATAAGCATCTTTTTTGTAAATCACCGCCCCTAAATCTGGCCGCCCTAGGCCCGGGCCTACCGGGCCTTAGGGTAAATCCGCCACTGCATTTGACCAATTGAGAGTCAAAGAATAAGTAAAATTAAAAGCAGTTAACATCAACTGTGAAAGATGGAGAACTCGAAACTAAATCTGGTCACATATCAGCACGGCATATTAAACCAAAAACCCTCCTAAAGTAGTAGAGGCCCAAGTTCAACAGTGGGAAGAAAATTAGTGCTAGGAAGAAAATTAATGCTAGGAAGAAAATTAGGGCTACGAAGAAAATTAGGGTGTTCAGTCTGTAATTTTGTATTTTTTTTTTATATCCAGGATGTGGCAAGACATTGATAGCAAAGGCAACAGCTAAAGAGGCTAACATGAGTTTTATCAATTTGGATGTGTCGCTTTTGACTGACAAATGGTACGGAGAGACACAGAAGTTAGCCGCTGCTGTGTTTAGCCTCGCTGTTAAGCTGCAACCTTGTATTGTATTTATAGGTACGTATAATATTGTTACTTGACCGCGGCTTCGAAATTAAAATTATAATCTGAACTTCAAGCGATATTGAAGACAAATTTATATATTATCAAAAATTAACATCAAAGTCGATACTAAAAACTACTAAAATCAAAATTAAATACAATAACAAAATCATAACTAAAATCGATATACAAATAAAACCACCTATATGTTTTAAATGCTAGCCCGTCGGAGACATTTCGGAGAATTTTCAATCGTTATGGTCACAAGTAGGTCTGTGGGATTACCCACATTTGAAATTTAAATTTACACTTTACAGTGACTATAACAAAGGCGTATTTTGAAAATTACGTCCCGGGCCATTTGTTTTGACGTCCCGGCACAATTTAATTAGCCGCACTATAAATGAATAGAGATAGAGCAAAATTTTAAACTCGAAGATTTTCGCCGCACTTTTCAGGGCCCCGGTTCTAGGGTATACGCCTCTGGACCATAAAGATAGACTTTTACCATCTAATGTAATGTGGGTTTAATGAAGTAAATTTTTTATTAATGGTAATTTTGCCATGGCCAGCGCAACTAAATCGGTACATGTGACGTTTGCGCTCCGCAGAGAAGATTGCTCACCAGTTACGCTAAATGGAACGCAACTCCCACACTGTGACAAGGTCAAATATTTGGGAATGCATTTAGACCGTAGACTTACTTGGAAGACACATATACGAAGCAAAAGAGACGAGATCAACCTAAAATACAAAGGCTTATACTGGCTGCTAGGGAGAAACTCTAAACTAGCTTTGGACAAAAAAAATTTTAATTTATAAAACAATACTCAAGCCAATTTGGTTATATGGAGTACAGCTTTGGAGTTCAGCAAGTAAATCCAACATCACTACAGTGCAGAGGGTACAGAATAGTATCCTTAAACAAATCTGTAATGCGCCATGGTTTATCAGAACAAATGAGGTCCATGAAATCCTCAATGTGCCTACAGTTAAAGATGAAATACTAAATTATTGCTCCAAGTACAAAGCACGCTTGCAAAAACACCCTAACGATCTCGCTTCCCAGCTCACAAGCTCAGAAACCATACGTCGACTAAAAAAGCGACGTGATATGTTCGACTCCGATTAATCTGAACTAAAAAGAAATATTAATAATAAGAAACAAAAAAAATAGGTTCCAGCTCCAATGGGAGTCTGGTCGATGCTGACACTTACTGCATCCTATCTGTTTATAGTCGTTATGACTGATTGCAGGATAAAAAAAAAAAAAAAAAAATGGTAATTTTGTTATTATTGTTTAATCACTTTCTAATTAGTATTGATATATTTTCAGATGAGATAGAATCCTTTCTTCGTACACGTACTCAACATGATCATGAAGCGACTGCCATGATGAAGACACAGTTCATGTCACTATGGGACGGACTTATCACTGATCCTAGCTGTACTGTTATTATTATGGGTGAGTTGCAGTTTTTAACACGATTTTATTAGTTTCGTTCGTATGGATCTATGTAATGAAATATTCGCAAGTGATTTTCACACACGTCTCTTACATGTATCTGTTTACAAAGTCGCTTAGCTGGATTTTACAGCACCCTGGAAAGGAAATGGGGTGGTGACACTTGTTCTTAATCTGTTCTAAAATTAAATTGTAGTGGAAAAAGTGATCACCGCAAGCGGGACTTAAACCCACGACCTCGGATTACCGTTCCGTAGCTCTGCCAACTGAGCTATTGCGGCCGTGCTTAACAGTAATCAATTTCTCCACTACAATGTTACTCGATTGAGTCTACATCGCATTTGATGTACAACGCCACCTATCGAGACTGTTTAGCACATTCTCGACCAGCCACCTAGTATCACTTTTTCCACTACAATTTAATTTATTAAGTAAAGATTATTGTTTGATTGTTAAATATATAATTTTAGGTGCAACAAATCGTCCCCAGGACTTAGACAAGGCAATCCAACGTCGTATGCCGGCCACCTTCCACGTGCCCATGCCTAATGAGACACAAAGACAACGTATATTACAACTTATACTCAAGTCGGAGCCGGTCACACCTGATGTTAGTATTATGTGGTTCACGAGGTCTCGGGTTCGAGCCTCGCATAACTCAAGTATTTTTGTGATATTTATAAAAAGTATGTATGTAAAAGTATATAAAAAATAAAGTTGTGTATCCAGTACCCATAACACAAGCTTAGAAATTTAGCTTACTTTGGGACCAGAGATGAGATGGGGATGAGATGTGTCAATTCATGGTATTTCTTTTTCCAGCTAGTTGAAAATAGTCCACAAAGGAGTTTCTATTCTGAGCTACCGCGTAAATCGCATGTGTCTGGGATTAAGACCTACTTGGACAAATAAAAAAAAATAACCATAAGTCGACGGATTCTATGTGTTGCTATGACAACCGTAAAATAAACATTAAGGCTGAACTATTATTTTATACCATATTTCACAAACATTTGCGTTTATTATCTCGTACAGAGTTTTTAGCGAAATAATAATATATAGCCTATGGTATAAGCCACACAAATTGGTAATGCGCCTGGCGGCCATGTTGGTGACGTCATAGTGACGTATAGATGAGAACATTACATTTTGTTAGCTGTATTTTTCTTTGCTGATGACGTCACAAGGGCGTTAATTTGACAAGGTTCCAGCGCATTACCAATTTGCGTGGCTTATGCTTCCAGGACTATAAATTATCTCTATACAAATTTTCGTGCAATTCCATTCGGTATATTTTGCGTGTAAGCGACACAAACAAACAAACTCACGTAATAAATTAAATTATGGTGGAAAAAGTGATTACCTACCGCAAGCGGGACTTGAACCTACGACCTCGGAATACCATTCCGTAGCTCTGCCAACAGCTTATTGCGGTCGTGCTAATAGTAAACAAATTAGGCCACCATAATCGTCACTTTATTGAGTTTATATCGTAAATTTTTCTTAGGTATATCGTATTTTTATATCGTTTTTTTTCCACCATAATTTAATTTATTATGTAAAAGCATAGCATGTCAATTGCAAAATTAATAAATTACTTTAGAAACAAACTCACTTTCACTTTTATATATAAGTGAGCTTATGTTACTGTGGTCTCTATATTCCAGATCGACTACAAACGTCTAGCCTCAGCCACAGATGGATTCTCAGGGTCTGATCTTCACGAGCTATGTCGACAGGCTGCAGTCTACAGAGTACGAGATCTGGCTAGAGAGGAAATTGCTAGAGAATCTAATGAGGTATGTCGGAATACCGTTCTGTAGCTCTGCCAGCTGAGCTTATTGCGGTCGTGCTTTCAGTAATCAAATTAGGCCACCATAATCGCCACTGGATTGAGTTTATATCGTATTTTTACGTCCAACGCCATCTGCGGTAATTGGTAATTAGTTTTTCTCTTTCTAGATCATTTACGTACCAATGTTGGAAACGGGCTCCCCTTCCACTTCGATTTTGATTATGGTCTACTGTGTCAGGCTGAACAGGCGTGTTGGCCCAGGGTTTATTTTCGAGTTTTCCGTCTCTCACAGAGGATGTTATCTGTGTGCAATATCCCTTAGCTGACTTTTACAGCACCCTTTGGAGGAGATGGGGTGGTGACACTTGTATTCTTAATCTGTCACCACACGGAGAAAAAAAAATTCCTTTAATATTTATAATTTTAATTCCAGAGCCAAGTAACAGTGAAACCATCACGGACATCATCGGATTCCGAAGATGAATATGTGGATGCGGTTCGTCCGATCACCATGGATGACCTTCGACAGGCTTTATCCAGGTTACAAGAGTCTAAAATACAATGTGGAAGTCTAGCACCACTTACGAGAATAGAATTAGACTAGCTGATAGATAATTTAAGTCTTTATGACAATGTGTTCGATAAGGTCGGTCCTAATTATCGCTTCAGAAGTTAGGGTGTCAATTCTGTTGTTATAAACTAAACTAAACTAAAATTACAATGAAGTATCGTGTATTTTCTTTACTTAATATTTTTGTTTTTGTTTATTGTACACCATATAGACATATGAATACTGACTTTATTTTGTTAACTAATTGTTATCATACCGTTACGCCTTTTGCCAGTGGGAGTAGGCAGAGTCTATAGAGCGAGATCTGCTACGATCTAAACTGAAACTAATTATTGGTAAACTAAAAATAATTCAATATTTCTAAAATTAAGGTAATTGATTTAAATGTTTATGTATTTTTTATATTTTGTTGTACACATCTATTTGCTAATTTCACTTGTTCAAAATAAATTTGTTACAAAATATATAGCCCCATAATAATATGTATTTAATTAATATCTCTTAAAATATACATACATTTTTTAATAATTAAATTTATTCGACAGCCCAATATTTTAATTTAGACACTATTTTAATTTAGTTTAGTTTGTGCAATCAGAATTGCTTCCATAATGTATAATAACATCAATTTTATACGCTTTATATTAGCTTCACTTGTATGTTTGTTTGTATGTTTGTTTGTATGTTTGTAACCGACTCCTTTGGACGCTATTTTGACCCACTTTAAACGGTCAGATTCTATTCAAATTTTGCACACCTGTCAAAGACCGATGACAATGCAATAATTCGATTAAATAAAGCGTGTTTTTTAGTTTTTTTAAACTAAGTAGGTATAAAAGCTTGTAAAGTTCTTTTAGGAGACGGATAGTGTTGCCTTTTTATTGTATTTTAAATTGCTGCTAATTGCTTCAAAAAGGCTACTTGATTGTGAAAATTAAAATTTTTTTGTTGTATAGTTCGTTATATTAAATTTACCGCCAGTTCTACAAATGACTTTTTTTTTACCATTTTTTTCTGAGACAAAGGTTTTGGAGTCATCTGTAATACTTAAAGTATAACCAACAATAGTTCTAATTGTAATTTTAAATGTACCGCCAGTTTTGACATTTTTTAGTTTAGTTGTGCACGTAAAATTGATACCATTACTTTGTACGTGTGTTAAGTCCTTACTAATTTATAAGTGCGAAATCCAGATTAACACAATAATAATTTTGACGAGCTTAAGTGTTAATGTGTGGAACGAAACGATAGCGCGGTTTAAAAATCGTACAACGCCATCTATCGAGCAGAAGAGTAAACTTCTGTTTGCTAAGGATTGATTTCTAAATTTCACGCGTACGAAGTCGCGGACAACAGCTAGTGTTTTTATAAAATTATGCATACTGGCTTACATAATGTAAAAGAGACACTCATTTATGGAGAACAGAGGCTGCCAGCGAGTAAATCTAAATTGTATAGTTAATAAATATTCTATGAATCAAATAGCATATTGCGCTGTAAAAATATCATTATTGATAGATATTATGAAGTTGTATGTATATCTAGTTTAAAATTTGCAGTTTTCCCTGTGCAATACTGTAGCATAGCTACTAGCGACATCTAGTTATAGTAAACAAAAACGCCTTGATATTAGATACCTCTATATAGCAATTATATGTGTTTGTGCACAGATCGCTTCTAATAGATTCTGCAGGTAACTTGATCAACGCACACGAGTATGTTTATGAAAACTGGGGCTCAAGTCTGCTATTACAATGTTGTCACAATGATCAGTCACTGGCGCCATTATGGCGCCATAATGTTGTGATTTATGACAAAAAATTAATAACAGACTACTTAATTGTTACCCAACGCGTGAAGTAAGCTACAATATAATGGCGAATTTGATCAAGTTAGGTAGTCTACTCTTAATTTTTTGTCACAAATTACGCCATTATGGCGCCATTGAACTATAATTGTGACAACATTGAATTGCAGACTTGGCCCCCTGGATGGATAAATGCACAATTAATTATTCCAAACCTCGCAATCCACGGCTTCCTCCAAAGTTGGGGGGTTTAGTCGTTAACAAAATTCTCGTAATGCGCTATTTATTGGGGGTAATCTGTGGTTTTGAGTGGTGAGTGTAACCTGAGTTTTCTTTTTAATTTAAACGCAGAAAATTATGTAAAAATAAACACAATTTTCGTTAATAGAGATATTGATTCTTTTTCAAAATTCATGTACTATATTTCATAGAGTAAGTAACTGTTACCCGTGACTTCGTACGCTTGGGGGCTTTTAGGAACCAAATTTTAACAAATTATAAATTCACATAAAACCACTTTCACGGATTTAGACATACTTAGGCGTCTAAATCCGTAAAATTGGTTTTTATTTACGTGTCTATTTTAATAAATATGTCGCGCAAGTTTTAGATAAAATAAAAAATTCTTCTTACTAGTAAGTTAGGGGCTGTGTTAGCTTTCTGGCATTTGTTGCGGGGTTTTGTTATTCTATAAAAAATACTGTTATAAGATTTTTTGTAAGTGTTTTTGAAGTTTGACAAATAATTATGTTGCTCTTGTTTTTAATTCTTACATATTTTCTTTTAAATTTTAGTATGTATGTTGAAGATTATGCATATGTGTGGTGGTTAGGATATTTCTCAATTTTTTTTTCTTTCCATCTTCTTTCTTCAAGAGGGTTGGCTTCGCTTTGCATTTGCCAGCGTCAATGTGTCTGTTTTCTTCTCGTGGTTTTCTTTGTAGGATTTTTCTTCTTTAATATTTGTTATTATTAGGCTGTCGTATTAAAAATAACACCTTTGAAAACGACATTAGTCTCCGTCTATAAAACATTTTTGTCTATTAAAATTTTGTCATAATAATGTTCATAGTATACGAAATCATGAAGTTTTCTGAACATAAATTATGTAGTTAACTAGACAGTAGATTGTTAAAATATAATAAATAAAATACTATTTACAAAATAAAAATATCTATATCAATACAAAAATTATATCTTGAAATTTTTTTTAATGTACTTGTTGTGTTGCACTTAATTAGTATATTGTTACTCTTCCGGGGAGAAGCTATGCACTCGTAGGGCCATCTCTGCCGGGTTTTGGTGAGGCTCAGGGCACATAACATGGCCTAGTTAGGATGACGCTAGAAAAAATATAATTATTGGTACTACGTTCACGGATTTAGACGTTTATATTTGGGTCTAACTATACCGATGTTTCTGAAACTTCAGCCACCATAGTCACCTGTAGGAGCTTGCTATCCGGCTCGAAGGACCAAAATAGGCACGTGCAGTATGGGGAATGTTGGTTCACAGTTGGTTCCCCTATAGCGTAGGGGAGGCGGTTCAGGCAATGAACAAGGTAGATATTCAATACTGTCATATGTATTACAATATAATATTTCTATGTGTGCATTTCAATCTGCTTTTTATTAATTAGTTTATAGTTTTTATATTGTGATAGTTTTAGTGTCAGGCTGTGTCGATAAATTGTTGATTAGTTGTCGATTTTACTTGTTTTATCAATATTATGAAATATCAATGTATTGTTAATATTTGGTTTAGCTTATATGTCTTAAAGGTGTGGCGTTATAATGAGATATATTTTCGAATATAACAGAAGTGTAAAATATCATACAATAAAATTTATGCATACTTGTAATTTAGTTATAGTACGTACATTACGTGCACGCACACGTGTTCATGTAAGGCACGCTGCGCACGCGCATAATTTGCTGATTCAGATAACTAAAGACGAGAGTTTTATCTAATAATAAAATCACAAGTTAATCATTTGCACAAATTGCCTCTAGCAATATTAACTGGTGATTTGGTTCTATTTTACTTTTATTTTTTTCTTTTTGCGCAAGGATTGCTGTCAGCTATTATGATTCAGTCATTTGTTTGGTGGAATAAATAAAGGGTCACGTGGAAAGTTTTCCGGAAGTTTTGAAAACTGGTCATTTTATAGATTTTGATGTGCTCTTTCCAAATTTCAACTTTGCCACCTCATATGTTGCACGTTTGCGCCGCCATATTGAAAAAATGGCGCCTAAAATCTATACACGTTGGTGTGGATGTATAATGGTTTACGGCGCTCGTACGCAGAATGACTGGGCCATTAGGAACAAATCAATAAATTTCATAAAATATAGGTTCTGTTATTATTGGTTTTGTTGTAACTTATGTTACTTATTAGTTGCGGTTTAACCTTACGATTCATTGGAATATTTTTAGTATAATTTACACGATTCTTGTATGTTTTCGTAATTGCACACAATGCTATAATGATATAGATCTTTCAGACATCTGTAAAAGGCGCGTAGAAGATAGTGGCGCGTAGATGATGACACATTTGTGTTAACATTTATTTCTCATAATAAAAAGAAAGAATATCATAAAAGGAAATAACTTGTTTATCGAACACGCTGAAGGAATATGACTTATGGTTATAACGCGCATATTGATAGTACAGAATATCTTATGTTGACTAAGTTACTACACACCTCTTTTGTTAACATAAAAAAGATATTTATTATGTAAATAAAGCAATACATTTCAAGTTCCATTGTTTTTTGTTCAATACAACCTTTGTGAACGTCAGGTTGTCTGGACCAAGATTAGGGGCGTAGCGTGCCTTGGTGGGGCCCCGTATAAAAATTTATTTGGGGGCCCTTATGAAAGGAAAAGATTTCTCACAAAAGAAAAAATCTGTGCATAAAATTTCTGAAATAATAAAAAAATTGGAAAGTTATTATTAATTTTTGCTTGCGCACGTCGTGAGCCCCCTTTGTCCGGGGGCCCCGTATAATTAATACGGCTGATACGGCGGTAGCTACGCTCCTGACCAAGATAGAATACCAAACACTGGATTTCTATCTTGGTCCAGACAACCTGACGTTCACGATATGTCCGTAGATAACGGACAAAAATAATATAAGTGTCTCCTTCTCATGTCTTGGCGCGGTTGTAAGAATCGACTGAGGGAACCACGTCCCATAACACCTGCGCATTTACCCAAAAAGGGTTGACGTCAGGCAGACGGCTTGACGTGAAAATCAGTCAAATTTCACTGCAGTATGAATGAGAAGTCATGTTCCGCCGACTTCGAATAAAGGGATTTGGTCAGGAATATGATAACGATAGGTAATGTGGTTAGGTAATTGAGTGTTTTAAATTAATATCAGTAATAATCAACAATGCATATTTACATATTTTATTATTAAAAATCAACAACTATTAAAATACATTTTGATATTTAAAATTTTGCAACAAAAACAGTTTAAATATGACTAGTTTAAAATAGCTACCCAATATATGTTATTAAAAAATATTGAGGTTTGTTTTGCGATAAATTATGAAGATGTAAAAATTTTTTTACTTAGGCGATCTCGAAGGTAGATAGATCGTTCGACTCCCTGTTCTGGTAGCACTTTCATAACAATTTCTATAATTTAATACTATGTTCGGTAAAGATACTTGTAAATGCTAATGTCAAGCCGCTCAGTATAAATTACGATAGCAAATAATTCATGTTGATCTTTTTTGCTGAACCGATTAAAATTAGAATTATGTGAACAACGCTTTTTGGAAGACAACAGTGCAATTTATTTATAGACGCCGACTATTCTATGGGTTTAAAATAATGAAATCATGAGTGAGTCCATCTATCAAAGGAGTAGATACATCTTGAGGAGCCTCAGTTACTTCAGTGCTGTCATCGTCGGAAACCGTTCCTCTAACAGCAATATCCGAACAAGAAAAGAAATGCTCCTGGTTTCCACAGCCAAGACCCTGTGTTCCATTGTTGCAATCTCCCCAATTGTTACCACAAGTATATTTCCATTGAAGAACGCAATGCTCACAGGCCAGGTCTTCTGGAAGACGGTATTTCAGTTCGTAAGTTCCACTTGTACCCGGGTAGTATTTAGTGCCACCATCTTCAAGCTCAAGGAGGTATCCATTATCAAAGCATTCCTGTTCTTGGTAAGTTGGGTCAGGACATATGCGCAGTTCCCAGTAACCAAGGTGGGCAGCGCTCAGGTAGATGGTAATTGGTACAATTTGACCAGCTTCGTAGTTCTCGACGATAAAGCCTAAGCCATATCTGCCTCCCAGTTCATGTGGACGAGGTTGTGCTAGGTCGTAGGCGTCACCGCAAATACCGCATCTACGTAACGAAATAAGAAATTTTACAAAAAAACTAGGTGACCCGGCAAACGTTGTTTTGCCATACTAATAAATAAATAAATAAATAAATATTCATGGACATTTCACACAACGTCCTCTGGTCCCAAGCTAAGCTTATTATGCTTGTGTTATGGGTACCAGAATACGGATAGAATACATATACTACTTTTTTTTTGTAAATACATACTTATAATACATAGAAACACCCAGACGCAGGACAAACATTTGTATGACAATTAGAAAAAGAACACAAATGATTGTCCCGAGCGGGAATCGAACCCGCGACCTCTTGATCGGCAGTCCGTTACATGAACCACTACACCACGAGGCCCGTCGCTAAAAAAAAAGGTTTGAAAAATAGATGTTGGCCGATTCTCAGACCTACTGAATATGCATGTAAAATTTCATAAAAATCGGTCAAGCCGTTTCGGAGGAGTACGGTAACTAACACTGTGACACGTGAATTTTATATATTAGAAGAAGATACATATATAGACTGTATACTTAGCTAAGTACTGTACAGATTCTGCTGGCACAACTAAACGTAACTTGATTACGACATAAATACAGATATTGAGGCCAATTCTGATGCGTCAATAATTTATCTAAAATGAAAACAACGACATACCTAGTCATTAAATAAAGTTACACCGTTTAAATTTTTGACGCAATTTTTGCCGTCAATGAAGCATTTTTTGTTTGATAAAATATTTAACCACTTACTTTCCGTTATTAACTGACCACTGATGATAGAAACCACCGCAATTTAAACCATCGTCGTCATAGTTAGCTGGTGAATTATATCCAACACGCCAGATGGAAGCTCTGTTCGGTGGCTCATTCAGCCGTCCATGTCCTTGGACGTAAACCAATGTGCAGGCCAGGAGGATTACTGTACTCCAAGACATCTATAGTAGAAATTGTGAAGAAATGTAATTTAGAATAAATAGATACATATTTGTAAATTAAACAAGTTCAACGTTGTTCAAATGTTATGGATATTTTTTTATTAAATTTAAAGCAAACAGATCTATAAAGATGGTAATGAAATTTCGATAAATACTTTCCACGGGTCAAAAACAAAACTTTTTAAGAGGGGCAAATAGTAACAGTATTAAGAGAGTAAATAGGTTTTTATTTTTAAAAAGCAAATAATAAAAAAGGTTTTTTCTTTTTAAATAGCGGGTATAATAATAAAAAAGGTTTTTTCTTTTTAAATATAGGTTTCCTGATTATGTAACAACAACAGATTTACGCTAAAACCATATTATGTATTAATATTACAAATTAACTAGACAAAATATTATTTTGGACTCACTTTTTAAACAATTTAAAATATTTTGGTCCGTATTTACAAATTAAAAATTCTTTTAGCAACTGACGCTTTCAGCAGATTTCAGCTATTATTTATATGTTAAGACCCAGTCATCATCGGAAAACCTTATCAGATATCGAAAGGAAGTTTGTGTGCGCATAAACAAATAACTATTGTTCATATATAAAATCATATAACGGTACTTTGATGTGTAATTACTGCTGTAAAGATTATTAATGTTCGATATTGTACTATTTGTACTGGATGTTTAATTCGTCACAAATCCGTATTTTCTAATGTTGGATTGAAGATATTTTGTATTGATTATTATATTTAATACATTTATAAATTTACCCAATGATATCCTCTGTAATTTCGACTAATCTTCTAATATATAAAATTCACGTGTCACAGTGTTAGTTACCGTACTCCTCCGAAACGGCTTGACCGATTTTTATGAAATTTTACATGCATATTCAGTAGGTCTGAGAATCGGACAACATCTATTTTTCAAACCTTTTTTAATTTTTTTAGTATGGCAAAACAACGTTTGCCGGGTCAGCTAGTAGTTATATATTTTTGGAACGAAGTTCCTTACGGCAGGCTTGGAGGAGATAGGGATTTTGCTGCGCGACCGAACTGAAAAAAATGTGATAGTAAAACCGTAAGAAAAAGTCCGTGGAATAAAACCGTTAAATGAGACGTGCGCAGGCGCGACAGTCGTATACACAAGCGAGTAGTGTATAATACCTTTCTCTTTCTTTCTTTTTTTTGCAAATTGTGTCGATTCTACATTAGCCGAAGGAACTTTGTTCCTACCTGGTGTCCCACGACACCATTTTTAATTTTTTTTTATGTAAAGAATACATGACGCCGCGCTGTTTTCTAGGTATTTTGGCAACTTTAAGCACTACTTGACTTTGCAGTCCTCATCACGGGTGGGACTGACCCATGTGTGTAAGCCGTACCCGTGACCATGAAACTACAAAGTCTTCGAAACGTCGGGCTAAAATTTAAAAAAAGTAATTTCCGTATTCGAACCAACGAGTCGCGCAAGTGTTAGAGAAAACTTTAAGTAGCGTTATTAGGAGTGTAATCTTATCTTATTAGAGTGTGACCTTTTTGAGGATATTTTTGCGTAAATATTGGATTATTATTTTCCCTCCCGTTAATGTGTTTTTATTACACAGAATAAAGACGATAGTCGTACATATTGTTATAAGATTTTTATTTGTTATATTGTACGAGAGATTTTAGGAGATATGTCCATATGGTGAAAAACCCCTAACTCTAGTTTGTAAGTTACATTAAAACAAAACAACAGATTTTAATACAGTTCTTAACCATAGGTCAGGTACATGAACAATACAAATTTAGAGGAAATTGAAAAATGAGACGTAAATAAGAGTACGTAGGCATATAATTATAATAATTATTTCATATAATGATGTTGGTATAGGAAGTTATCAGGGTTTACTGCAGCAGGTGCATAATTTTACGTAAACATCCCATATAGGATCCGATACCTCGATAAAATTCAAGCGATGACAGAATTTATGGAAAAAATAAAAAAAAATGTTCCTAATTCACCAGATCCTAATACATACTACTACATATTAAAAATGTGAAAGTTTGTAAGTATGGACGCTTGAATGTTTGTTACTTTTTCACGGAAAAACTACTGAATGGATTTTAATGAAACTTTACAATATACATGAGAATAATACATGACTACTTTTTATCCCAAAAGAATGCAATGTTCCCGTGGGATACTAAAAACAAACAGATTTGTTATACTTTTTACTGCTTGTAACCTATTCCAAAAAATCGTCTTTCGCGATGGTGTTAAAATAAAAGGCTATTTTAAGCTTTTCTCAACCTACATAATTAAATCGGCTTATACCTAATCTTGATTAGGTATGAAGTGTTGGATAGATAATATGGATAGATATGATGATAAATAAAATAAAAGAATATAATATTTATTTAAATACAGTTTATTGATTTAATAACAAACATATAAATACATTTCATTTATTTTAATTAAAAATATTGTGTGTCAATTGTTGTCAGTCTTCATTATTTATCGCCAGATGATGAACTGAAAAAAACAGATAAGAATTGTAAATAGATATTCATTTTATGATTCAATTATCTGAAATTAGATGACACACATTCTTGTCATTGTACAATGACCAATGACTGATACACAAATTAACTTTCGATATGTACCCGATTGACAAATCTTATATATAAAAATCAATTGCTGTTCGTTAGTCTCGCTAAAACTCGAGAACGGCTGGGCCGATTTTGGTGATTTTGGTATTGAAATAATCGTGAAAGTCTAGGGAAGGTTTAAACGGTGACAAAACATATGGGGATCCAAAATTCCACGCGTACGGAGTAGCGGGCATCAGCTAGTCTTATATATAAAAATCAATTGCTGTTCGTTAGTCTCGCTAAAACTCTAGAACGGCTGGGCTGATTTTGATGATTTTGGTCTTGAAATATTCGTGAAAGTCCAGGGAAGGTTTAAACGGTGACAAAATATATGGAAATCTAAAATTCCACGCGTACGGAGTAGCGGGCATCAGCTAGTCTTATATATAAAAATCAATTGCTGTTCGTTAGTCTCGCTAAAACTCGAGAACGGCTGGGCCGATTTTGATGATTTTGGTCTTGAAATATTCGTGAAAGTCCAGGGAAGGTTTAAACGGTGATAAAATATATAGGCATCTAAAATTCCACGCGTACGGAGTAGCGGGCATCAGCTAGTAATAAATAAGTACAGACCTACTTATTATAAACACATACAAAACAGCTCACTGCAGTAGAAATATCTGTATAATATATTTCATCAAATGATTGTATTGTCGGGAGTCGAACCCAGAAGTTTATGTTTAGCAGGCTACCTCACTATCGCTGTGCCCCGAAGTTCCTTTATAGATCTCTGGTCTTAGTTGACGAAAAACAATTAATATGCCAATGGGTGAAGCTATGATGCTTTCGTAAAAGCGTGAAAGATAACACAACCCTACATTTCATAATCAAATAGGTTCCTATAGGTTGGCCCAACACGATGGCCCAACATGCAGCCCCAACAATCTTGCCCAATCCATCCAATATCCATCCATCAACATTTCTACGTCCACTGCTCGACATAAGCTTCACCTATAGAACGCCACAATGCGCGGTCCTGCGCTAACTGCATCCAGCGGTCCCCTGCATATACCACGATATCGTCAGTTCACTTTATTGGGGGCCGTCCCACACTGCGTGTTCCGGTGCGTGTTTGCCATTCGAGGACCTTCGTCCCATATAAGTCATTGTTCGTCCCCAACGGTCATCATTTCTTCCAGCGATGTGACCTGCCCATTGCCACTTCAGCGTGCTAGCCCTTGCCAAATACGCTGGTCCAATGTTTACAGAATTCAGTATATTTACCTTATTATGTCGTTTTGTTTTTATTGTCTTGGCTTTTCTTTTATTAGTTTTCTTTCGTTTATGTTTGTTACTGTATTTCTTTGGAGGTGCAGAAGGAGTGCTATAACGTGTTGAAGCCATTCTATCTGTTACTATGCGATATCCCAGTAACTCAATTCTTCGTAAAAGTAGTTCCAATTCTGCAAGAAAAAATATCTTTGAAATATTCCTCATGTAAATTTCATATTAATCGCCCATAGCCTGGCCAGGATGTGGTGTATATGTGTCCGTGAGGTGACGCATTAAGAATGCAAGTGTCACCACCCCATCTCCTCCCAAGGGTGCCGCAAAAGTCAGATAAGGGATATTGAACACAGATAACATCCTCTGTGAGAGACGGCAAAATCGAAAATAAACCCTGTGCCAAGACGCCTGTTCAGCGCGGCACAGTAGACCATAATCCCTCCCAAAGTGGAGGAGGCCCGTGCCCAACAGTGGGGCGTAAATGGGCTGGAGAGAGAGAGAGCCTGGCACGGATGGCTCTAAGGGTACCATCTCCCCAAAATTCGAAATTAAATGAAGGATAAGAAACCTATGAAATGACTTTGATTTTGCAAAGGCCAAGTTATAAAGTTCGGGGGTCAGAAGAATAATCTATAATCTAAAACAATGGCTTATATCCTAGATATTTTTGGGTTATATTTTTTAAGCTGACGTAACGCTAACTAAGTAATCCTAAAGTCTAAAGCTAAAGTCCTTCCGAACTCGGCTGTCATGCTTAACAGGGAGTGAGACTTAATAATTATTCTTTGGTGAGGCTTTGCCTCGCCTCAACATGCGGCAGGGAGCACTACAAATGCAATTATCCATGTTAATTAAAGTAATTAATTATTTATAGTAATTTATTATGAGGGCAAGAAGAGCATAGTCAGCCTTTGAGTGGTTAATGTTGCTTAGATCTCTAAATAACGACAATAGTTTCAACGGATCAGTTTCGTTATTAAAACTGACAGTACTGCGGTATATTTTTGTAAAGTTTTTACTTAAAACAAGGAGAGATAAACCTCAAATAACCCTAGGCTACTAAAGCCGCACCTAGGTACCTAATGTATAGTCAACCTTTTACATCTCCTAGTGTCCCATATTGAAGTTAAAAGTTGTTATGTGCATATTTCGTCTGTCACGAATAATATTTCTAAGGCGTAACCAGTTGGGCAGGTGGTTATACAATATTGGCTTTAAAAATTCAATTCATTATGCTTCGATTTGCATGAGATTTCATTAATGGTGTTCTGTTAGCGTTTCTTAAAATTGATAAAACACCATTATTATTATATTTGCTTATTTTTGAAACTGTATGGTGGGAAGGAAGAATGGTTAGATACCTAAATATTTTTACTTGCAAATACGTAGGTACTTCCGCGTTTTTTGCTAAACTGTTCTCTTATTTGATTGTTATATTCTACTATCTGATATAATAATTTAATAAAAATATTGTGAACAAATGTCTAACAAGGAATCCGACATTTTAGATAATTTTCGGACAGTAAAGGTAGACTTTGACCAAGGCTTTGAACTGAAGTGCCGTCTTATTGACAACATAATTTTTGATTTCATTCATATGGTCTCCACTTAGGCACTCACCTATTGTTATGATTATATCGTCAACAGCTACGAAAGGATACGTGATACCAAGTGATTTAGAGAAATGTAATTGATAGACGGATGTAACCAATGACAGCAAAACCTAGATCGACTACCATCACCAGTCTTATAATCACGCGATGATGAAACCTTTTCAAAACCAGTGTAGCCAGCAAGTTTTTATAGATGAGTTTCTTAAACACAGGGTTTATGTTCTTTAAAGATGGATATTAAGGATAAGACAGGATATAGGACTAAGCATATTAAGTATATTTTAATAAATGTCAATAAAAATAAAATAAATAGAACAGTTAACTGGTATTTTAAAGATTCACAGATTATTAAAAGAACAAAAAAGAAACAATTATTACTACATCGATCGTTAAATAATGTAGTAAAAATACATTCAGTATTTTTAATATTTATTTCATCATTATTTCGATAGTAAACAATAGTTCAAAGTATTGTAAAATTTCCAGTGCTTAACTATTCAAACTTCTACACATATTTGGTTAGCGTTTATTTAAAAATATCAGTAACTACAGTTTATTCTAATTAAATCTAAATCTTCATTTATACATTATTCTCACCTATGTCATTCAGATTGGTTAAATCATGAGTGAGTGTATCCATCAAGGGTGATAAGTCCTGAGGATCGTTAGCTATAGTGTTGTCATCAATATGGTTGGAGACAGTGCCTCTAATAGCAATATCAGCACAGGAGAAGAAATTCTCCTGGCTTCCACAGCCAAGACCCTGTGTACCATTTTTGCAATCGCCCCAATTATTTCCACAAGAATATTTCCATTGAAGAACGCAATGCTCGCATGTCAGGTCTTTTGGAAGACGGTATTTCAGTTTGTACGTTCCACTTGAAATAGGATAGTATTTAGTGCCTCCTTTTTCAAGCTCAAGGAGGTATCCATCATCAAAGCATTCCTGTTCTTGGTAAGTTGGGTCAGGACATATGCGTAGTTCCCAGTAACCGAGATGCGAAACACTAATAAAAACGCTAACTGGTATAATTTGACCAACTTCGTAATTCTCGACAATATAGCCTAAGCCATATTTTCCTCCCAGTTCATGAGGACGTGGTCGTGCTAGATCGTAAGCATCGCCGCAAATACCGCATCTAAATAACGGATAAATAACAAATTGATTAGAAACAAGTATTTTTTTGCTGTTAAGTTCTATATAACATAGTGTCTAATTTAGCAAAAAGAGAACCGAGACTTTTTACATTCTAATTAATTCACAATATTAAAATTGGGCTTTGATTTTTGGAGAGTGCAGTCACTCTCCAAAAATTAAACATTAGCTTGGTTGGCTTCAGGATCTAAAAGAATAAATCAGATCCTAAAATACCTTAGTTGACCCTTCTTCGTAATTTTGCTGCTCCGTGACTATCCAGCATTATTTGTCAAAACATTGATTGCAAGATGTAAAAAGATACTTACTTTCCACCATTAACTGTCCACTGACGAGACATTCCACCACAGTTCATGCCATCATCGTCGTAATTCGGTGGTGAGTCATATTCATCACGCCATAAGGAAGCTCTGTTCGGTGGCTCACTTAGACGTCCATGTCCTTGGACGTATACCACCGTGCAGGCCAGGAGAATTACTGTACTCCACGACATCTATAGGAAAGATTGGAAAGAAAAATAAATGAAGAGGAAGCAACAACATATTTATAACTAGCTGTTGCCCGCGACTCCGTCCGCATGGAATTTGGAAATTTTTTTTGTCGCTATAAAAGGTAGCTTATGTCCTTTCTCAGGGTCTTATGATTGTCTGTGCCAAATTTCATCAAAATCGGTTGAGAGGTTTCAAGCGGGAAAGCGTAACAGACAAACAGACAGAGTTACTTTCGCATTTATAATATAGGGGTTAGGATATAAAATAATAGACCTACTAGACGCTTTGGCACATTAGGATATTGCGGCTCCTATGACCATATTATTAGTAGAAAAATATGGTGAAATAGTGAATAGGTAGCTCCTACAACTGCGAAGCCCTGGGCATAAGACATAGATCATGATTGTGACCTTTCTTCTTATCCTTCTTGCAGGCTATTAGTAGGTTTATGGGCTAAATAGATAATATGGTATGTTTACTTTAGGTATTATGTATATTTTTTAAGTAACTATATTACACTAGGCTGTTAAGTTGGTGGTGACACGTTTGCTAAATGGAAATGCATAATATCTTTAATAAAATATTTCTAACTTCGTCTTTTAGAAAGTATCGACTTTCTAGAATATTAGTTATCTGATGACGAGGGCTACTAATAGAGTAGTATTAATAAATGATAATTATTATGTTTATTGTATTATAAATAAGTGATGCAATTGATTGTGTTACAGGTTCAATAATCGCAGAGTAGTTTATATCGATTGTAATCTAAATGATTACCTAGAAACATGTATTGTTTTATATTGATCAATCAGTATTTCGACGCCTGTTCTAACTGCTGGACAGAAGCATACAAACCTAAATAGTACTAGACAACATACTTTCGTTATTGCCAGGTCAACAAATTCATAGTCTAGACATTTTGCCAGGGTAGGACCAAGCCCTCGAAAATTAAATAAAGGTAGTCTGATTAGTCAACTAAATTCCGGGCGGTTGGCTTGATTCTGCCCCTATGCAGTATTTTTTTCAGAAGTTTTTGAAACTTTTCTAGGTTTTTTTGCTAGATTAGTCAGTTTCATTGTATGTTATATATTTAACGTATATATAAGGGCAATTTACTTTTCAGTACTCTCTCAAGGCAAAATATTTTATCTAATTCAGGATTTAGTTCCTAGACATCGTTTTTTGAAGGGCAATTAGTTGAGTGGTCTTTGTTATTGTCACCAACTTACTACTAAACTAAAGTAACCAACGCCTAACATACACAACTAATTTGAAATCCGCTTCTAAACCTGCCTTTAATTCTGTGGATTCTTCTGAATCTATCAAAAATGTTGTTTTTTTGGTAAAATTTTCGTCATTTCGTGACAGGCTATCCTATCTATCTTGGAAATTTCTTTCAGTTAAGGAATTTAAAAATTTAAAAATACACGCGATAAAATCCGTTAAAAGTATTTAAATATTTAAATCATTACTAAGTCTATGGATTTGCGCGGCAAATCTAAGAGATTAGTTTTACAACTGTAGATTAGTTTATGAGTTTAGTTGCTTGTAAACATGACAGTGAACTGTTATCAGATATAATGTGGTAATAACATACGAAACTACAGTTTATTCATATTGAGAAATGTAATTCCCCATTATTTATATGTTTAGAATGAAGCTAATCATAATTTTCCCGGTTTTTGAAATTGTTACCAACACAAATATTTGTGATGTGACTGGATGTTTTCTAATCATTAGAAGTACGTATTTCTGAAAAAAAAAACTTATAGAACTATATAGGTAGTGCATTTATCTATCGTTAGTTATTACCATGTTGCACACAATTTCGTACTTGTGGGATTTAAAAAGACATCCTCTTGAACCATTCTATCAATAAAAAAAAATCGCATAATAATCCGTTGCGTAGTTTTGATGATAGCTCACATGGAGACATACATACAAAGGATATAAGGAACTTTTAAATACCATTAGTACCTATTCTTGGATTTTTAATTTTTTTTTTTTTTTTTTTTTTTTTTTTTTTTCTTCTATACCTGCTATCAGTCTACCTAGACTATAATCAGGTGAGTTGCAAAGGAAAGTGGGGTTACGCGAGATAGAGCCACTGCTCTACCCGCTCTAATGACTTAGCACATCGGCTCTCTTAAGTCGTCTGATCGGGTTCGGCTCCAAGAGCACACTCGATAACGGGTTGGGATGAGTTGCTAAGCGAGTCCTGTAGTTGGCTGAGTACTTTTTTGCTTCTTCCGTGATAGTTGGGATTTCTAGGTACTCGTGGATTTCCGAATTACAAGTGAACCAGGGAGCCGATGAGAGGGTCCTTAAGATGTTGTTCTGTGCTCTCTGTAGGCACATAATGTTGGACTTGCTGGCTGATGACCACAGTTGGATTCCGTATGTCCAGATTGGTTTTATGATAGAGCAGTAGACCTTTAGTTTATTGGACAGAGATAATGCACTCTGCCTGCCAAGGAGCCAGAGTAAGTTTTTGAACCTTAGATTCACTTCATTGCGCTTTGCTCTTAAGTGGCGTCTCCACGTCATCCTTCGGTCGAGGTGGAAACCAAGATATTTAACGCAAGAAGTTTGGGGCAGTGTGTCAGGGCCTAGGTTAACAGAGGGGCATGTTGCGCGTCTTAGCGTGAATGTGATATGGTGTGACTTCAAAGCGCTAGCCTTTATACGCCATTTTTTGAGCCAAGCATTGGTGTCGTCAAGTTGAGCTTGTAACAATCCACTCGCTACGTTTGGATCCCTGTCCCGACAGAGAAATGCCGCATCATCGGCGAAGGTCGCAACAGTAGCACTGGGTGATTGGGGTAGATCGCTTGTAAAAATGTTGTAAAGAACCGGGCCAAGCACAGAGCCTTGTGGCACTCCGGCTCTGCAGTCAAGGAGATCGGATCTTGTTGCACGGTGCTTGACCTGGAACCTTCGATCTCGAAGATAAGAATCCAGTAGAGAGTAGTAGGAGTGCGGAAGGTACATTTTGATCTTGCAGAGAAGGCCCTTATGCCAAACTCGGTCAAAGGCTTGTTGCACGTCAAGAAAGGCGGCCGAGCAGTACTCCCCACCCTCCAAAGATTGCCTAATTGTGCGGTAGACCCTGTGTACCTGTTCAATGGTTGAATGGTGTTTCCGGAAGCCGAATTGGTGGTCGGGGATTACGTGATCTAAGTCAAGGCAATGTGATAGCCGTGTGAGAACGATCCTCTCCCACAATTTTGATAGCACTGGGGTTAAGCTGATAGGGCGATATGATGAAACATCATTGGGTGGCTTGCCAGGCTTATGGATCATAATAACCTGAGATATCTTCCAGAGGGCCGGCACGTGAGAGGTTCTCAGTGTAGCGTTAATAAGGATAGTCAGGAACACAATGCACTTCTTAGGTAGTTCCTTGAGAATCCTGGGAGATATGAGATCAAATCCAGGTGCTTTGTTGGGATCCATTTTAGATATCTCTCGATTGATCTCTCTTGGTGATGTTGGACTTAAAGGTAAGCACAGTTGCAGATCCTGGTTCAAAATTTCATCTATCCCAGGATCCTCCGGACCATCTGCGTTGTTAGGTGTAAATACCCCGGCTAAGTATGCCGCAAAAGCCTGACATTTTTCTTGATCTGTGCGCGCCCACATGTTGCCTGACCTTAGAGGAGGGGAACACTGCTGCGGTTGTGGAAGGTGTTTCGTTGCTTTCCAGAGATTGTACATTCCATTTGCATTTGGGGCCATATTCACTAATCTCTGTTTAAGAGATTCATTAGCGGAGTCTGCCAGAAGCTCTCTGAGGTCTTTGATTGCACGATTTAATTTGGTTTTATCAGCACTTCGGCGAGAAGTTTGCCAAATTCTGCGAAGGCGACGCTTTTCACTGATTTTTTCCTTAACAGCAATAGGGATGGGTACCTCATTTCGGCCATGTTTTATAACTGGAGTGCTAATCCAGGCGGCTTGTTGGATTAGGTTTGTGATATACAAACACGCATCATCCACTTCGTCCTTAGTTTTGAGAGGGATTTTAAGGTTTATATGCGAGTCCAGAAACTCCCGAAAATCTTGCCAATCTGTTTTGCGGTTATAGAGAGACTCATTGCTGGGATCATTAGGTATGGTCGTCGGACTAACTATCAGTAAGACAGGTGAGTGGTCAGAGCTGCCGTCAAGGCTTGACTTGATGAGAGTGTTCTGGATGCTAATGCCCTTAGAGACGAAGAAGTCCAAGAGATCGGGGGTTTTGTGGCTATCAGATGGCCAATAAGTAGGCTCCGTAGTAGACATAACTGATAGGCGGTTAACTGTAACACTTTTCTTTAACTCTCGGCCTCGAGTGACTGTAAGCCTCGATCCCCAATGTAAATGCTTGGCATTCCAGTCGCCCCCAGCAATGAACCGATTGCCTAGTGTGTTAAAAAAGTTAGTGAACATTTTTTCTTTTATAACATGGCGTGGTGGGCAATATACCGCAGAGAGAATTATGGGTCCTGATCGATTCTCTATCTTAACAGTCGTGGCTTGAAGGTAAGGAGATGTGTTAGGTTCCAATAGGCAATGCTTGATGTTGTTCCTTATAATTATTGCGGTGCCTGCATGGGCTTTACCATCAGGATGACATGTTAGGATTTTTAATTTAACTTAATTTTGTGATAGAGACTACTAGGCACGATTAAATAACACTATTTTTATATTACGGCCTATATCATTTATATGATCATCCGATTATAAAATATAATAAAATTGAGGCATTCTCTTGTTTATTTCGATTTCAACTCACAAAACTCCGGAAGTAATATGAAAATGAGTAGGCATTTATTTACTACATAAAATTTAGATAAAAATCGGGACCTTTTTTGATAATTTAAAGTGTTTATGTAAAAAATTCATAAGTATATTGATAACATTAAACTGAGACGTTTTATACATATAGGGATATCAGTATCTCTGGTAATGTTAACAATTATAGCATTGCACTTAAAACGTCGTCGGTATGATTACGGATTAAGAATATATGTGTTATCACGTTTTCTAGTCTTTTCTTCACCTTTTTCCCAATGCTTGAAGACTAAGGTACACCGTAGAATTAAAACAAGCAGACGGGCCGCGTTGTTTTTGTAACGGCCTGTCGTACAGGAGGTCGCGGTTTTGATTCCCATGTGGGACAATTATTTGTGTAATATGTATTTATAAATGTCATACAAATGTTTGTATTGCGTCTAGTTGTTTTCTATGTACCTATTATAAGTATACATTTACAAAAGAAAAGTAGTATATAGAGTCTATAGATCCGTATTCTGATACCCATAACACATGCATTGTATTTAAGCTTAGCTTGGGACCAGAGGATCTTGTAAGTGTCCATGAAATCTAAGCAAGGGGTTGAAATAATAATACGAGTACTTACGGTCTTTGACGATTTTCGCGAACCGATTTTAGTGAACTTTTAAACCTCCGATAAGTCATTATGAATAAGACCATTAAGCTACACAAAAGTTTTGATTATTTACCCTGATATTCATGACTAATACATTTTTGTCGCCTATTTGGTTACGGATAGATGAGTGGATGTAACCATGTCACCACTGCGATAACTATCTACCAGTTGGTGTAGAAGATCTGTGACTAATGTCGGTTCACAGACCACATTCGTCACAGACCTTCGTTTTTGTGATTTGGACATTATTTAATTCAACTAAGTATATTTAACGCATTTGATGTTCAATTTTTTTTTAATGTTTCGTACTAAAAGGTAAAATGGTAAAATAGCTGAGGCATCGCCGTCTTTCCGTCTGGATTATACAATTAAAATTGTTATTTCTCTCTCTCCGGCCTATTAACATCCCACTGTTCTGCACGAGCCTCCTTCACTACGCGGGGATTATGGTCCACTGTGCCGCGCTGACAGACTTGTTGGCACAGGGTTTATTTTCGATGTTTCCGTTTCTAACAGAGGATGTTATCTGTGTGTACCTACAATATCCCTTAGCTGGCTGTTACAGCAACCTCGGCAAGAGATGGGGTGGCGACACTTGTATTCATAATCCGTCACAACATGGAAGACAATATATAAATCAATTTATTATAGAACCAAACACGTCTTTATCCATCGTAAAATAATTACCTAACGTTTGCCAGATCAGAAGGTAAAATATTGATGTAATCCTAAAAACCTTTATACTCCATTAAGTTATAAATTCAGAGCGAAAGTGTTGCCATTGTGAAAAATATTAAACTGTTATCAATATTTTTTTATATTAATAGACCTTATTCATTACAAAATTGGATGCAATAAAAAATATACGATCGATTTGATCCAAAGTTACATCTTTTTTATGTAAAACTATTATAAAGGAATGCAATAAAATTTACAAGATTACAGTAATCGGATTTAGGTAGTACGAGTTGAACAGTCATATTAGGAGTTCCGTAGCATTATCAGCATAATTTATTTGTTATCCGTACTTATTATAAAATAAAATTGGTCAAGTGCGAGTCGGACTCGCGCACGAAGGGTTCCGTACCATTATATATGCAACATAAGGCAACGTTATTAGTATCGAGCAAGAAACGGTAAAAAATCAGTTTTTTGTATGGGAGCCCCCCTTAAATATTTATTTTATTTTATTTTTAGTACTTGTTGTTATAGCGGCAATAGAAATACATCGTCTGTGAAAATTTCAACTCTCTAGCTATCACCGTTCTTGAGATACAGCCTGGTGACAGACGGACGGACGGACGGACGGACGGACGGACAGCGAAGTCTCAGTAATAGGGTCCCGTTTTTACCCTTTGGGTACGGAACCCTAACAAAGTTGTTATTTTTGTATGTACGTCCTATGTGAGTTTGTATACTCGAAACTTCGCAACGGATTTTGATGCGGATTTTTCCAATAGATAGACTGGTTCAAGAGCATGGCTTTGTTGTATAATTTGTTAGGTACAGCAACAGCTAGTAATATATTAATTTATTAATATTTTGCGATTGACTCGCTATGCTTTTACTAAATAAACTAAATTATAATGGAATAAATGATAACCATAAGCGGGACTTGAACCCGCGACCTCGACGGAACGGCATTCCGAGGTCGCGGGTTCAAGTCCCGCTTATGATTATCATTTTTTCCATTATAATTTAGTTTATTTAGCTAGTAATATAATAAAAAAAATATTTATACGTCATAATTCTGTGTAGAGACGAATTAAGAATACAAGTGTCACCAAACCTTTCCCTTCTCAGAGTGCTGTAAAAACTAGCTAAGGAATATGGAATATTCGAAACTAATCCCGGTGCCAACACGCCTGGTTACTGTATACCATAATCCGTCCCAAAGTGCAGGAGGCCCGTGCCCAACAGATGGAGGTTAAAAATAAATAAATATTTATGGACATTTAACACGACGTCCTCTGGTCCCAAGCTAAGCTTATTATGCTTGTGTTATGTGTACCAGAATACGGATAGAATACATAAACTACTTTTCTTTCGTACATACATACTTATTATACATAGCAAACACCCAGACGCAGAACAAACATTTTGTATGACATTTATAAACATCACACAAATAAATGTCCGAGGCGGGAATAGAACCCGCGACCTCGTGAACGACAGTCCGTTATATGAACCACTAGACCACGAAGCCCGAAGGTTAATGGGCTGGAGAAAAAAAAAAGAGAGAGAATCCATATTATTACCGTCACAGACGTATTAGCAATATTTTTTACTGATGCTTAGTTTCTTTTTAGTTGGAGCGTGATGTTATATGTATATATAGCTAATAGCCTTTCTCGATAAATGTAGAAGGAATTTTTCAAATCGGACCATCGGTTCAACACTAAAAAACTCTTCAGCCTTATAATATTACTAGGTAGGGTTAGTTGGGTTGTTGTGTTGTGGTTTAAACAAGTTTGGTTATAACAAGGATTGCCGGGTCAGCTAGTTATCTGTAAATAACAGTTTAGCTATCGTGGTTCATGAAATACAGCTTGCTAACGGATAGATGGACAGCAAAGTTATATTAAGATCCTGTTTGACCCCATGTATGCGGAACCCTAAAACTTGTTATTAATTTGCCAGATTGAAGTGAAAGTAGATCATTGCATTAAATTGCTTTTAATTGTAAAGGCGTTTTACAATAATAATGTGATGTTTATTTTTTTATAACAACAATTCCGCGAAATTATCTGTTGTTTTTATAATTATTACATGTAACGGTTTAATGTTTTGTTAGTTGTCGTTTTTGTTATAATAATACATATTTAAATAACACGCTATGATAATAATAATCTTCGTTAATTAATTTATTTAACTCACGTTAGCCGACAAAATATAATCTATACTTATAATAAGACAGTATCTATACTTATAATAAATCTGTAGAGAGGTCAATTCTGTACATGAAATATATTTTCAAAATAACTATCAGGGGGTGATTAGTGATCGATACTGATGCCAAAAATGCAATCAGTAAAATTTTTGTCTGTCTGTCTGTCCGTCTGTATGTTCCTTATAGAAACAAAAACTACTCGACGGATTTTAACGAAACTTGGTACAATTATTCTTCATACTCCTGGGCAAGTTATAGTATACTTTTCATCACGCTACAATCAATAGGAGCAGAGTAGTGAAGGGAAATGTTGGGAAAACGGGAAAAGGTGCTCCATTTTTTAAGCTTCCGTCGCGTGTGCAGCCTTAATGGTTAAAGTTACATAGAAATCATGTATGACGGAAATATTCTACATAAAATTGTCAAAAAAATATCCCGAAACAGCACATATCTATATATTATGGTTGACTCACAATAACACCTGATAGCTTAGCAGTTCGTTCATTCTGATTATACAGGGTGTCCCAGAACTCAACGTCAAGCCGAAACGGGGTGACAGGATAGATCATAACCATCACGAGAAAAATCAGAAAAAAAATCTATCCCATGCAGTTTGAAAATTATGGGCATTTTAAGAAAAACCTAGAAATTTGGTCTAACTGTACCATTTTTCGGTTATTGTGGTTAATTTTTAGGGTTCCGTACCCAAAGGGTAAAAACGGGACCCTATTACTGAGACTTCGCTGTCCGTCCGTCCGTCCGTCCGTCCGTCCGTCCGTCCGTCCGTCCGTCCGTCCGTCCGTCCGTCCGTCCGTCCGTCCGTCTGTCACCAGGCTGTATCTCAAGAACGGTGATAGCTAGAGAGTTGAAATTTTCACAGATGATGTATTTCTATTGCCGCTATAACAACAAATACTAAAAATAAAATAAAATAAATATTTAAGGGGGGCTCCCATACAACAAACATGATTTTTAGGGTTTCGTACCCAGTATCTCAAGAACGGTGATAGCTAGACAGTTGAAATTTTCACAGATGATGTATTTCTATTGCTGCTATAACAACAAATACTAAAAATAAAATAAAATAAATATTTAAGGGGGGCTCCCATACAACAAACATGATTTTTAGGGTTCCGTACCCAGTATCTCAAGAACGGTGATAGCTAGACAGTTGAAATTTTCACAGATGATGTATTTCTATTGCCGCTATAACAACAAATACTAAAAATAAAATAAAATAAATATTTAAGGGGGGCTCCCATACAACAAACATGATTTTTTTACCGTTTCTTGCTCGATACTAATAACGTTGCCTTATGTTGCATAGATAATGGTACGGAACCCTTCGTGCGCGAGTCCGACTCGCACTTGACCAATTTTTATTATTTTTGGTCATTTAAACTTTGGAACCGTAACCCTAAATAACATCTCGAGAATCACAGTCTAAAATAATGACACAATTACCCCAAGTTTCCTAGAATTTAGACTATTTGTTAAACTATGAATTTAAAATTTTCAAACCTTGTCGACTTTGAAACACCCTCCTTTAAAAAAAATGTACTAGAGTGCCTTGGCAAGTGCCATTAAGAGTTGGCGCATTTAATCAGGATTGTAAAATGGTACAATACTTGTAAGTTTCGTACTAAAAAAAACGAGTAAAAAATAAAAACCTCAAGTAACCCGATTTTTGCTAACCCATTTTACTCAGGAAAAATGTTTTTTATTCGCACAAGCCCTTGGTAGGTTCTTTATTTTACGGCAAAATGATGAGAGAGATGGATAGTGGACATGTTTGCCATGAGCGAGCGAGACAGATAGTGACGCCACGCAGTGAGACGGAGATGCATCGTTTAAACGAGTGCGAATGAAACAGATACAGACGCCATACCAAGCAAATAGCTACGCTGCCAGTCTGACACCAGTTAGTACATTTCGCTCATTCGTCTACTGCGCACCTTTCCGTATTCGCTTGTGTTAATTTAGTACTGACAACTTTGGCTTTTCTTTTTGGACTTGGATTTTTGTGAATTGGACTTGTTGATTACATACCGGCAACTTTGGCTTCTCTCTTTTGGAATTGGACTTTTGTGTTGACATCCTTCTCATCACTATGCCTACGCGCTACACTTCACAAGAATATGCGAACATGCATCTCATTTATGGGGAATGCAGATGCAACGCAAGTGCCGCCGCTAGACTTTATCGTGAAAGATATCCAAATTTAGAGCGCTATCCGGATCACCGCGTGTTTGTTAATGTGCACCATTCACTCACAGAGGACGGCCATTTCCCGAATCAAATACGGGCTGGAGGTAGACCTCGCTTTCCTTACGAAGAAGAAGTGTTGGAAGAGGTCGCAGATGACCCAAGTATTTCCGTTCGTGGAATTGAAGAAAGAACGGGAATACCCAAAAGCACAGCACATCGTATTTTACAAAGAGCTGAAATGCATCCATTTCACGTACAACGAGTTCAAAGTCTTCTCCCTCGAGATTATCCTGAAAGGATTTCATTTTGTAGAACAATGCTACAGAGGCATAATGAAAATCCCCAATTCATCCAAAAAATTCTCTGGTCAGATGAATCTACATTTAAAAAAGATGGCTACATAAACTTACACAATTTTCATGAGTGGCATGTGGAGAATCCACATTTAATGCGAGAAGACCGATCCCAATATCGCTTTAAAGTTAACCTGTGGACAGGAATTTTAAACGGCAAAATAGTTGGGCCTTTTGAGCTGCCTGAGAATTTGAATGGCACGAATTACCTAAATTTTTTACGAGAAAATTTACCAAGTTTGTTAGAGGACGTACCACTAACAGATCGTTGCCACATGTGGTATCAACAAGATGGCTGCCCAGCGCATTACGCAGTGCAAGTAAGAGATTTCCTTGACCAAGAATATCCGGGAAGGTGGATTGGACGTTCAGGCACTATCTCGTGGCCAGCCCGTTCCCCAGATTTAAATCCCCTGGATTTTTTTTATTGGGGCGTTCTCAAAGAAAAAGTTTATTCTAAGCCCATTGAGAGCGTAGCCGAGCTGCGTGAACGAATTTCTCAAGCTGCTGAGGACATCAACTCTCGAGGATATGCCCGGCTAATAAGTAGATCTTTTTTAAGAAGATGTAGGGCGTGTGTTGAAGCTGATGGTAAACAATTTGAACATTTGTTTTAATAAAAAATGTTATTTTCAAATCTGACTTTTATTCCAATAAACCTAAACAAAACAAGGTCAACATTTTTCATTATTTTATTAGTATTTTGTTGCTTTGGTAAAAGTGGCGTCACTATCTGTCTCGCTCGCTCATGGCAAACATGTCCACTATCCATATCTCTCATCATTTTACCGTAAAATAAAGAACCTACCAAGGGCTTGTGCGAATAAAAAACATTTTAACTGAGTAAAATGGGTTAGCAAAAATCGGGTTACTTGAGGTTTTTATTTTTTACTCGTTTTTTTTAGTACGAAACTTACAAGTATTGTACCATTTTACAATCCTGATTAAATGCGCCAACTCTTAATGGCACTTGCCAAGGCACTCTAGTACATTTTTTTTAAAGGAGGGTGTTTCAAAGTCGACAAAGTTTGAAAATTTTAAATTCATAGTTTAACAAATAGTCTAAATTCTAGGAAACTTGGGGTAATTGTGTCATTATTTTAGACTGTGATTCTCGAGATGTTATTTAGGGTTACGGTTCCAAAGTTTAAATGACCAAAAATAATAAAAATTAACCACAATAACCGAAAAATGGTACAGTTAGACCAAATTTCTAGGTTTTTCTTAAAATGCCCATAATTTCCAAACTGCATGGGATAGATTTTTTTTCTGATTTTTCTCGTGATGGTTATGATCTATCCTGTCACCCCGTTTCGGCTTGACGTTGAGTTCTGGGACACCCTGTATTTGTTTACTCTTACGTTTATAATACTCTCACTCAAGCAGTAGTTAAAAATGTTGCATAAACGGGGAAAATTTCCTAAATTCTACGCGGACGGAGTCGAGGGCAACAGCTAGTAGAGTCATAAAATTAGTATACTTAACTACATGATTTAGGCATAGACTTATTGGTCTTATTCATAATAACTTATCGGAGGTTTAAATGGAGATTTATCGGAAAAATAATAAGCGTTTTAGCGTAAAAAGACTATTATGAATAACAATTTTTGAAAATTTTCGCGAATCAATTTTAGCGAACTTTTAAACCTCCGATAAGTCATTATGAATAAGATAAGGTACTAGGTAATCCTAGGATTTACGAGTACTCGTAGCTATTAACTTTGACAAGCCTTATAGTTCAGTGGTTTCTGTAACAGACTGCTGTTTACGAGGTCGCGGATTCAATCCACGCAAACAATAAAATGTATGTGTATATACTCGTATATGTAAACGTACTGTCTGTGTGATTTCTATGTGTTATCTTATAAGTACCTACGTATTTACAAACATCATGTCCATACATATGATAACATTGTCCGTGTTGTGACGGACTAAGAATACAAGTGTCACCACCCCATCTCCTCCCAAGGGTGCTGTAAAAGTCAGCTAAGGGATATTGCTTACAGATAACATCTGTGAGAGACAGAAATCTCGAAAATAAACCCTGTGCCAACACGCCTGGTCAGCGCGGCATAGTAGACCATGATCCCTCCTAAATTGGAGGAGGCCCGTGCCCAACAGTGGGACGCAAATGGGCTGGAGAGAGAGAGAGAGATGTAGTATGTCCGTATGTTTGTACCTACTTATGGGTAGATTTCACATGTTTATATGCTTAGCTTGTAACCAGAGGACGCTGTGTGATATGTCCACGAATATTTATTTTTTAGAAAAGGTTGGCAATTTCTGCACGACATTAATGAATGAGTCGCAGCTATAAAGTATGACGTTAATATCATACGTCATACAAGAGTATATAGTGGATAACTGGGGCATGACGTGAAATTATTCGTCACCAACATATTTTTATACTAGACTTTCCTATTAGTAATAGCAAGAAACTAAGAACGGGTTGGACTCGCGCACGGGGGGTTCCATATAACATATTTGTTTTCGAAACTAAAATTATAAGGCTGAAGGATTTGTTTGTTTGAACGCGCTAATCTCGGGAAGTACTGGTTTGAATCGAAAATTGTTTTTGTATTGGATAGCCCATTTATCGAGGAAGGCTATACGTTATTTATAACATCAATATGTGAAAAAAATATGAACATTGATGGCGTCAATAACACAATTCTGCAATGTTTACAGAACTTTCTTTTTATAACACTGTATATTATAGACTAACGATTTTAATTAATATAAATATGCACAACGAAATAGGTAATTTTAATTAAAATACACCAGCACGTAGAAATGATATCATAGTCAGTACAATTAAGTTTGTATGTCATTTAACTACAATTTCTGATGGTGTGAATTAACAAATCGTCTCGTCAATACTGGGGCTAACCCTACGCTAGAATTTTTCTCTAAAAGCTGTGCTAAGAGCGAGACAATATACCGGTAGCCAACTAACTCAGCCACTAACTCATACGTCATAAATACATGTTTACGAGAATCAAGTTTCCTTAAAATATTTCCTTTAGAGTAAAACATTTTTTTTTTAAATGGCATATGTAATAAATTGTCAGCCGCTAATGACGTAGATAGTTTGGATTCTTTATGAACATTTGCTATTTTATAATATAACCTCACCACTATTCAATATATCATCAGACTTTCCGTGTATCATCAAACTTTGCTATCATAAAGAAGTAATTACGTTACATTTAGTGAATCCAATATTTTGCTTCTCACGATGGAAGGACAATTCCAAATATTATTTGATAAAATGATAATACAAATGCAAAGGCTGACAGCTGATCTTACGCAATCTCTTACGCAGAACATAATGGATCAAATGGACGAAAAGCTATCTCCCATCATAGAAGAAAATGCAAAATTAAAGCAAAGTACATATTAGAAAAGTAACAACTTAATAATTTTTGGTCTGAAAGAATGCGAAAAATCAACACCAGAACTATTCCAGAATATCAAAGAAAATTTAAAAAATAGGTCAAGTGCGAGTCGGACTCGCGCACAAAGGGTTCCGTACCATTATCTATGCAACATAAGGCAACGTTATTAGTATCGAGCAAGAAACGGTAAAAAAATCATGTTTGTTGTATGGGAGCCCCCCTTAAATATTTATTTTATTTTATTTTTAGTATTTGTTGTTATAGCGGCAATAGAAATACATCATCTGTGAAAATTTCAACTCTCTAGCTATCACCGTTCTAGAGATACAGCCTGGTGACAGACGGACGGACGGACGGACGGACGGACGGACAGCGAAGTCTCAGTAATAGGGTCCCGTTTTTACCCTTTGAGTACGGAACCCTAAAAACGACCTTAATTTGAATTTAGAACAGAATGACTTTAACAAACTGTATCGCCTAGGAAATAATAAAGTTGAAAACAAACCGAGACCTGTGTTATGTTCATTTGTAAACAAATGGAATAAAAATTGGTCAAGTGCGAGTTGGACTCGCGCACGAAGGGTTCCGTACCATTATCTATGCAACATAAGGCAGCGTTATTAGTATCGAGCAAGAAACGGTAAAAAAATCATGTTTGTTGTATGGGAGCCCCCCTTAAATATTTATTTTATTTTATTTTTAGTATTTGTTGTTATAGCGGCAATAGAAATACATCATCTGTGAAAATTTCAACTGTCTAGCTATCACCGTTCTTGAGATACAGCCTGGTGACAGACGGACGGACGGACGGACGGACGGACAGCGAAGTCTCAGTAATAGGGTCCCGTTTTTACCCTTTGGGTACGGAACCCTAAAAATGACGAAGTTATGAAAAATAAAAAGAATTTAAAGAATATATGTGTCGGAGGATTACTCGAGGGCAGTTTTAGAGAAAAGGAAAGCGTTACAACCACAATTACTTGAAGAAAAGAAGAAGGGAAATGTTGCATTTTTGAAATATGATAAATTAATAATCAAAGAAAATAACACTGAGAAAAGAAAAAGAGAACTGTCTACATCACCAGAGTCATGCCCAGAATCTCACCCCATAAAACAACAAACGCTTGGTTCTATTAAAGATAATAAAACAAATGCTTTCGATTTAATGAGACCCAGATCCAATTCGTTAATAAAAAAATCCACATAGAAAAATCAACATAAATACGTGGGGAAAGGAGACCACTACCCTCCAATTATACCAAAAAATTGACTTCATTCGCCTTAACGCACACGCACGCAATATTTCATCATTTGTGGTCCAGCCGTTTAAGACGTGTTTGGTGACATAGGTACCTACCTACCTATACAAAGAATTTGTATATATAGATAAGAATATTGTATAAATGCAACAAAAATGAAGTTGGAGGAGGCCTTTGTTCATTGTCGGCAAACAGAGCCAAAAAAAAAGAAATTAAGAGGATACCAAAATAGCTTCGTGCATTTTTCTACGTACGAAGTTTTCATTGTTTCTTTAGATTGAATGGCTAGAGCTCTAATTTTTAAGTATATGTTTTTTTAATATATGATCTAGGATCGCATAAACTCAGAAACGCGATTGAAAAAAGTTTTCTCGATAGAAAATCTTAGCGAAACAACCTCTCTCATTTTTTATTTTTTTCAGTTGTCGGTCTATTATCGCGTATTAACTAATGAAATAACTTTAAAAACATAAGTAACTATTATATATAGAAACACGTAAATCAGAATTAAAATATATTTAGTAGATTTTGAGTAAACAAAAAAAATATCCCTAATTCTTCATTTTCTATACCTACTAGCTGTGTTAATATGTACATGTCGACGATAATATTGATGTAGGCCCTTAAACAATCAAAATACGCAAACTGGAGTGAATATTAATAATAACTTTACCTATAAAATCTTTTCTTTCGTGCTTATTAACTTGTACACTTATTGTAATTTAACTTCTGATGGTTCTGAATAAAAGGCTATTTTATTTTATTATTTATTATTTAATGACGTAGATTGCGTGACGATGGCATCTGTTTAAGAGTTCGTTGTTTCGATTCTCACGTAGAACAAAATTTAATATTTCTATAATAAAGCTCTTATTATTTGCGTTCTACAAGTGTACCTATTATTAAACAAATAAGTAACAAATATAATAAAATAAAATCTTTCATAATAGGAAAATTTAAACGATAAAACGTTAGAGAAATGAAATAAATGATGCAACAAAAAATATCTAAATATAAAAAAACACAATATCACAGAAATGGCATACACAATAGTCTTGGTTTGGAAATGAACCTAACACCTCTTTTACGTCAATCAATATCACTAAAGTAGGCGGCTCTTCTTTAAAATCTATTTAAATAAAAATGAAACCCGTTTTCCGTTGTCACGACATAGCATGAAAACGGCTTGACCGATTTGGCTGAAATTTTTTATGTGTATTCAAGGGGGTTTGAGGATGGTTTATATTCACAATTGGCTGGACCGATAATGATGAAATTTTTTGTTGTTGATGTTAGAACATTTTACGCAGAACGTGGGACAGGACAACGTCTGTCGGGTCCGCTAGTATTTAATAAATATTAAAAAGCTGAAGAGTTTGTTTGTTAGTTTGAACGCCAGATTCACAGAAACCGCTGGTCCTAACTATTTGAAAAATTATTTCAGTGTGGGTTAGTATGTTTATGGATGACGGCTATATAAAATTACACTGTGATCATTAGGAGCTAACCAGTAGTGAAAAATGTCGCAAACACGGGCAAAATTTTCTAAATTTCACGCATACGAAGTCGCGGGCAACAGCTAGGAATGAATGAAATTGATTTAATTGCAATAGTTTATCAATAAAATTGTGCTTGATTTACATACTCGTACTACGCGATTTAAAAATAAAAAATTAAAAATGTAATTATATGTTAAAATTACAGCCTATTCCATCTCCATGATAATACAAAATCTACTCGACAAAGCCTCATAAATCGTAGCAGTTTCTGATTGAATCAGAATACAAATTTAAAGATAAAAAACGATTTCTACTTACGTTTGAAGTGTTTTTACATAATAAATTAACACAGACACACAAGATACAAGATTACTAACACGTTAGCTTACTATTTAGTCACATAAATCAATACACAATAATAATATTTAATTAACTGTTTACGTGCATTTCATAGTCACATCATAAAACACAAAATAAAAAAACAGAACATAAAAAAAGAATTCAAATTTAGAACATAAATATTTTTTTAAGTTGGCAGTCTTGATTATTTATAAAATTAAATCACTTCACTTTAATAATAAACTTAATATTTCAAGTGTTAATTTATATATAATACAACGTTAGAGTGGACCGCGTTTAACCGCAAGAAAATACTGACAATTTTAATGCTCTTTCGAATCAAATAGATTTACTTTTACTTTCTCCTAAAATGGCGTGGCCGTAGGACAAGTTGGCGCGAAATTGACATAATCTGTGGAAATTGACTGAGTAATGCACAGCACCGGGTTTGTTTATTTAAAATATTATGACTAAGTGGTACGTGATTGTTGTGGTTATTTTTTTTTTGATAAAGGGTTATTGTCCTACAAGTATATTCCATGAATAAGTCTTATATGCAACCTTATTTTTAGTTACTGCGAATAAAAATTTAAATTTAAATTGTGGTCAAACAAATGACGAAGTATAATATGCAGATACAAATACACTTTACACGAAAATATGTCCCGTCTGAGAATAGAAGTCACGGCTCTATGATCAAAAGACAGCGTCTCTACCCTGTTTCTACTACTCTTGTGGACATAATATGTAAGACATACTGTAGGATTGATCTGAAAATTTTCTTATAGTTTACACAAATAACTATCGATGTAAATGTAATAATTTAAAAAAATATTCAAGTTTTCTAGGCGCGTTCTTTAATTTTTAAATATTCAGCGGTTTTTATTTTTGAATATTAGGCTTTTTTAAGAGATTTTTTGTTCGGTAATTAAATATTCTCTTTGCGCTTTCCTCAACTGAGTCTGTTTGCAAGAAAATACTCTTACCAAGTAATTGCTTGCAATCAGAAAATTGTATATTAACGAATCTTGAAAACTAAATACCAACGATAAAAATTTAAATAAATCAATTAGCAAAATATTTATGGCTATATTACGTGTAATTTGCTAGTATTCCTGCAACGAGTTTTCTCGGGAATCTTCGATCAGATTGAAGTCTGGGATGTCCAGGTTGTTACTGGTGAAACTGAGGTATCACGTTTGATTTTATAGCACATTTTACCCTTATTTTACCTTTAATTATATTATTATTGTCCGTGTGGTGATGAATTAAGAATACAAGTGTCACCACCCCATTTATTTCCCAGGGTGCTGTAAGAGCCAGCTAAGGAACAATATAAGCAGTTAACGTCTACTGTGAGAAGCGGAAAACTGTGCCAACATGCCTGGTCAGCGTGGCACAGTAGATCATAATCTATTCTAAAGTAGAGGAGGCCCGTGCCCAACAGTGGGAAGTTAATGGGCTGGAGAGAGCGAGGGAATATTATTATTTTTATTGTTTTAATAAAGAACATATAAAATAAAAATAAAATACTCTTTATTGCACACCATATTCATTTACAGAACTTACTTACTAGACTTAATAATAGGTACAAAGGGCGGTCTTATCGCGAGCTGCGATCTCTTCCAGTCAACCTTAGAATGGACTTGACCGAGACTGAATAGGTAACTTGTGGTGTACTAATTTTATGCTAAATATATGCCAAAAATAAGTATTTGCATTAATAAAGCTATTATTGACACAGGCGTGGCTAGGAGGTGTTGGTTCTACCACATCGTGCATTGGATTGACTTAGCGCCATTGTAAAAATGATAAAATGTATGTCATCGCTTAATTAGACGAAAATCTCTAAGTTGAACCCTCTCTCAGCCCATTTACGTACCACTGTTGGGCACGAACCTCCTCTACTTTAGGAGGGATTATGGTCTACTGTGCTGCGCTGACCAGACGTGTTGGCACAGGGTTTATTTCCGAGTTTTCCGTCTCTCACAGAGGATGTTATCTGTGTGCAATATCCCTTAGCTGACTTTTACAGCACCCTTGGGAGGAGATGGGGTGATGACACTTGTATTCTTAATCCGTCATCACACGGAGAAGCTGCTCATCAGCTGAACCCTATACTAACACAATTGTCGACTATAGCTATTAGAAGCAATCGCTTGTAAATCTTCACTTTTGGAGGGATTGTGGTCTACAGTGCCGCGCTGACCAAGCGTGATGGCATCTCGTATTGTCGTTTCTATCTATCGCGTATCTATTTCTCTCTTTTTTTTGTAAAGTTAAATTTTGAAATGTCGTATGTCAAGGAATGTTCAATCGGTGAGAAAGTATAGAAAAATTGCCACATCAATTTTATTTTTCCTTATTTTCGATTATACATATTATTGTTTGTTTTAATTAGGTATTTTGTAACTTTAAACTTACCTTATCGTAATGTTGTTGCTTCCATATGTTACTATAATTAATTAATAAGATATATTTAGACATATCTACCATAATACAGGAAGGGTACATTAATTTATTACCATAAATTCACAGACATTTCACACAACGTCCTCTGGTCCCAAGCTAAGCTTTTATGCTTTTGTTATGGGTACCAAAATACAGATAGAAACATATACTACTTTTCTTTTGTAAATACATACTTATAAAAAGCTTCAGTTTAAGAAATTAAAAAGTCACTAAAGAATCCAGGATATTTTTAAAGATTTCATTACATAGATACTCCGTGTGGTGACGGATTAAGAATACAAGTGTCACCACCTCATCTCCTCCCAAGGGTGCTGTAAAAGTCAGCTAAGGGATATTGCACACAAATGACATGATCTGTTAGAGACGGAAAACTCTAAAATAAACCCTGTGCCAAGCGCCTGGTCAGCGCGGCACAATAGACCATAATCCCTCCCAAAGTGGAGGAGGCCCGTGCCCAACAGTGGGACGTAAATGGGCTGGAGAGATACACATAGATAGACAGACAAATAAATAGACACGAACATAATAAATAAAAAATTTAACAGCGTTTTAACGTTCCGTTTTCTTACGGATGTTTCAAAGTTTATTCAAATATTCATAAATACATTTGTCTTCTACAAAGTATTTGCAAATACTTATTATTCTGTGTGAAAACAACTAGAAAACAGTTACACTCTCCATAATATAGTCACAATTTCATCCTTGAGAATTGCGATCGAGTAATATATTTTGTTTTATTAAGAGGGGACTACAGTCCTAGTTTAGGTATTTGCCTTAGGTATTGCTATACCTATTCCCGAGCGCCACGCTGAAAGGGACAAATATAGCTGAGTCAGATTTTACCTATAAATTCTTTGGAAAATAAACGTTTCGTAGTCCCCTGTTTTCTTCGCGAAAATTAAACCGATTAAAATTTTTTGTACGCCATATTATAGATGAAGAGTATATCTATGCTTATATCACTTTCTTTTTGGTAATACCTCACCAAATTTATGTGATAGACGCTACAACTTCATCTAAAAAAAAAAACGAAAATACAGGATTTTTGGATGGTCATATTTCTTTTAGTTAATTTGTTTTGTAAAAAAAAAGAACGTAATACAAGCATAGATATATAAGGCCTAAATACTGTGAGAAAAGTTCATTCCTCTGGAGGCAATATCCACGAAAAAACAGGGGACTACGATGCCCATATTTTTGTCTCCATACAAAAATATGTGCATCGTAGTCCCCTGTTTGGTGTCGTGCCCTCTTAAACAGTTTGATCAATTTCGAATATAAGTTGTATTGTAAGTAACGTAATCTATTATCTTTGATTGCAATTGTAATATAGGTACTTATATTAAAATGGCGCTTATTTTTTTCATGTAAACAAAATTCTTGTATATATTTTTTGACTGGAAAAAGGTTAAGTGTAATTTATAAATAAATATACATACATGGAATTCTCTTAATTCAATTTGTATAATATATTAATAATGCAAATAAAATAGCCAGTCACTGAACTTTGTTATTATTTAATTAAGGGCCTACATCAATATTATCGTATATCATCGCCGACACGTACATATTAACACAGCCAGTAGGCCCAGAAAATGAAGAATTATAATTAAAATCTACTAAATATATTTTAATTCTGATTTACGTGTTTCTATATATAATAGTTACTTATGTTTTTAAAGTTATTTCATTAGTTAATACGCGATAATAGACCGACAAATGAAAAAAATAAAAAATTAGAGAGGTTGTTTCGCTAAGATTTTCTATCGAGAAAACTTTTTTCAATCGCGTTTCTGAGTTTATGCGATCCTAGATCATATATTGAAAAAACATATACTTAAAAATTAGAGCTCTAGCCATTCAATCTAAAGAAACAATGAAAACTTCGTACGTAGAAAAATGCACGAAGCTATTTTGGTATCCTCTTAACTTTTATATGTAGTACTAACTATAACAATGTTTTGAGGTAGTCCTTTTATTACCAATCGTTACCCGATTAAGTGTTAAATAACTCCGTCCGTACCTACACGATCGATATTACATTTAACCTACACCTATATTCTCTTTCCCTTTATAGTAGTAGGTACGAGTATTTATAATTAGGAAATATTATTTATTTAATTATTTTATTTCAAGCTTTATATACACAATTTGTATAAAGGCGGACTTAATGCCTGAGGCATTCTCTACCAGTCAACCTTCAGGTGGTGCAGAGATATATAGAAGTAGGTGTGTATTAAAAAGGTCTGAGTCAAGCGTAGTTGAATACGACATACAAAAAATATATGTATAGACAAATAAGGTGTTAAACTCAGCAACTAATACAGAAATGAATATAATTACACATAAATATACTACCAATATATAAAATACAACATATACATAAATAAATATAAATAGGCAATACACATACATAAGTACAATAGGCAATACACATACCTACATAAATAATAATGAAGAAGATGACAACTATTATTGGGATAATTCGGCCACTTTCAGTAATGGATGCTAAAGAACCGACAGAGAATTGGAAATAATGTCTGCTTATAATGGGGAAATAATGCCGGGGGCTGCTGGATGCAGTTATCGCAGGACCGCGCGTTGTGACGTTTTAATGGGAGGCCTATGTCCAGCAGTGGACTGAGAAAGGTTGATGGATATCTGCTTGCGGACGGATTAAGAATACATGAGTCACCACCCTATTTTCTCCCCATGATGTTGTAGGAATGACATAAAAGTAAAAAAAAAATAAGTATTTACTGGTCCCAAATTGATATGATTTTATTAACTATATACGTGACTGAGAAATCAGATTGCCTAGCTAGATAATGGATTATTTTGGCTACAATTTATTTTTCTTAATTATCATCATGATTTTAAAGAAACGAGGAAGTGCCGAAATGATATTGGATTAATGTCCAAGAGCATATTATTATCAAGAAACAATATTTCGGACCGAATGAGAATTGCTTGTATCACTGGCTAGGCGCATTCAAAATCAGATTTTCAACTACAAAATATTTTTAGAGAAAATCACACATTATATTTACGAAATTTCTCCTCTGTTGTAAGTACCAAAATATTAATGTAGTTACATATTATCTCTCTCTCTCTCTCTCATTTAACATTTCACTGTTGGGCACGCTACTATGCAGCGCTGGCTAGGCATATTGGCACAGCGCTTATTTTCGAGGTTTCCATCGCTCATATTACGTTCTCGATTATTTGAGCAGTCTGTTAAAAATAAAGAAAAACCATTGAATACGGTAATGAGCAAAATACTCTCACCTAAGTCTTCTTGTTCTGCAGCACGTTTTTTCCTTCCAGCCTCTCCTATCAGCCGTCATACTGTCATTAACTCCTTTTTCGTTTATATCGTCTCTCACACAGTTCATCCATCTTCTCTTTGATATTCCTCTCCTTTTCCGGCCATCAACATTCATATTCATTACCTTTTTGCTTAAATGCCCTTCATCCCTCCTCATTACGTGCCCATACCTGGACAGACGGTTCCCTTTTAACTTTTCTACTACTGGCTCAGCTAAAGGTGATTTGATATTTGCGTATTACCTTTAAACCATCATGCATATATGATCAGATGTACCTACGAGGTAAAATGAAGCCAAGAATGTGTATTTAGACGGCAGTGGATATTAATGTTACCCACTGCCTACTCTCTTAGGAAAAGGCGTGACGATATGATGATGATTACATTTGCAACATACAACTTGATTCCAAGTAAGTATGATTAAGGATTTGTAACACAATCCAAAGTAGTTACCCATTATAATGACTAATAATAAAAGTGAAAATCTATTGTTTCGTGACATGCATGTAATGAGATTTGTGTATATGTTATTTGGAATTACGGAATAAGAGTCATGTTTCGAAGAAATCAGTCGCTTCGTAATTATGATCCCAATTTCTTAGTTAGGTACTCCAACGATTATTTTTTCTGTGGCTTCTGATTATAGATAAACAGTTAAATCGTAGTAAAATCGCACGTGTGTCACATGGTTGACAGAAGCAAATATTCGTCATTTCGTAATGGTGAAAGGAATAAAAATATTAAACAAGCATAATACAAAACAACTCTTTTTATTATCATAGGAGTTCCTTGCCATAATTTTAGATAAATAAGTTAAATAATAAAATCACAACTTAATGAATACTTAAAATTAACTCTAACGTCAACAAATTTAGAATTTATTTACCCATTCTGGTATAATAGCTTGCCAAAACACAATACCAATTTATGACGTTGCAGCAATTCACTTATTTCTATGGCAGGTAAAATGGACTCAAAAATTATTTAAAAAAACATTGAAATACCAACATGGAACAGCAAATGAACAAATAAAATAAAAAATAAGTAATATTGCACGTACACATATATAAAGACTTAAGGTTTTTAATGGGTACAAAGTCGTAAGAAACTTGATCCCAATGATAATTATAAAGACAGTAGTCACAATTTCATTAATTGAGGTACAAGCTTCTTACTACATGAAACAGTTATTTTATCTAATTTTATTGTAGTTTTTATAAAAAAATGTACAATTATTTATGGTCAGAGTATTAAAGACAAGTCTACAACTTTTTATGTAAATTTTTTAAACTAAGTACTCCGTTATATTTACAAATATGTGTAAAGAATCGTACAACTTGAAATTAATGGTGAACAACGATTCAATTATCAACTTTTACCTAAACATACATCACAGATAGAGAATATAAAAAGAACTAAGTAATATCTATTCGATATGTTTGTGAGCGTAATTGATCGTTGCATTAAGCAATTCGAGTATCGGGCTACAAAGAAACTAAAGTATATCTGACGCAGCATCAAAACATAAATTTGTTTTTCTGCACATAAAATCAATACGGATTATTACTATATAACGAACAATTGCAACAAATAAAGCGAAGTATACAAATCAAATTAGAAACTAATTATTTAAGGAAAGAAGAGAATTAATAGAGAAAAGGTTTGCTTCGTCGCATTGCATAGAAGCACAAAAAGTCCATTCAAAAAACTGGCAAGCACTTACACATTAAATTGATAATCTTATTATAAGTTCTGATAACGTCACTGACATTTGTTTTAAAAAATAATTTTCTATTTGACTAGAGGTTGTTTAGTTTTAAACCTATTCATAGTATCGACCAGTTCCAGACACTTGATAATCGCAAATTTTATACGAGTTATTACGGACGATGGTGTAGTTGAAACAAATAAATCTAAAAATAAAAATGTTTAAACAAAAAATAATACTAGAAAATTTTACTGGCAAAATCTCGTGAAGAAGATTTTCATCAGTCTTACCGAAAGATATAGCGGGTATAAATATCATTATTTATGTTAACTGTTACTTTTTATCGTCTCCACTGGTTTTGGAGTCATTCTTTTTATTATCTTCGTTCTTGATTTCAAGTTTATTTTTATCAACATCTTTATCCTCCTTTTTAGTTCGATTCGCGTTAGGTTGGCCCTCGGCAACTTCTTGAGACTTTGCTTTTTCCCATTTGTTCTGAAACTCTTCGTTCAGCGTTTTCTCAAACTCAGTTGACACTTTATTTAAATGTTTCTTCATTGTGGAATCTGGATAGCTCTGAAATATTAAAAAAGTGTCAATTTTGCAACTTTTAATTCACCTAATTTGTGTATTATTATTAGTGGATAATAAATACCTTAAGATACAGACGTACATTATTAAAAATACGTCTGAAATCCTGTACAACTTGATCATACTCTGTATAAGACGAATTCTTCAGTTTGGTGGATATGTCATGAAGGCACATAGGATATTTCACCACTTCATAAAATCTAGGAGCCTAAAATGGTAAATAAGTTATGACAGACCCAAAATTTTTATATTTGTACTAAATTTCAATATTTAATAATTACCACTTTTATATCCATATCATGTAAAATAAAAGCAGCCTCATTTATTTTCGATAAATTGCCAACGATTGTTTCAAACTTTTTAACAGTGTTAGACGGCAATGGTTTCTTCTTTTTAGGATGATACCACATTCCTGAAACAGCGACTTTACCTTTGCCACTGGACTTTTTCTGATTGTCATCGCGTACATAATTTCCAGATTGGTCGTAATTAGGACATCGTACATTCTCCTTTTTTTCTTCATGTTTTTGTTTAGGTATGTCTAGTGGATCATCTGGATCAAATGACTTGTTTTCAGAGTCAAGTAATTTCACAGTCTCCTCGATGAACATCGACTTCTCTTCACTCTTATTGTCCAAAAAGTCATTTTTCTCTGCTGACTGGTTCCAAACATTAGTGATGTCTTTCGACATAAAATGGTTTGGTAATCCAGTGGCCCAGCCATCGCTCTGATCTATACAAAGATTAACTTGTTTTAGTTCTTCTGGAAAGTCATCTGTTACACTGAGACCTAATGCATCATACAATCGCGCCGTGTCAGACTTTGAACCTTCATGAATAAAATCCATTAGTTTCGGAGCAGATTGTTTGGCGGCTTCCCAAGCACGATCTGATGTCATTGAACTCAATAGATCGAGAGTTTCTGCTGTTCTCATGTCCAAACAAGGCATAACACGCCTAGTGATAATCTTTTGTTCGTCAATAAAGATATCATTAGAATGCCGAGTCATTAGGCACGGCCAAGACTCTAGATTATATTTTGGTTGCGGTGCTAGTGTCACGGGTGGGAATGGCACTTTTATTTTAAGCCCGATATCTTCTGATACTGTTTTCTCGAATGCAATATCTTGAACTGTGCTTTGAATAAAGGGAGGTACAGGATCAGCAGGCTTTATTGGTACTTTGTAGCTTCCAGGTTTCATGTAAACTTTAGACATTTCGTGAAACTCATCATTTTCAGGATCAATAAATTGTACGGGGCCAGAAATATTATTAGAAATCGTCACAACATTTGATGGAATGTTGTGAGAGTGATGAGTTATAAAGTCGTTAGGTTCTTTTTGGACCATCTGACCCCACGCCGCAAAAAAATCAGTCTCTTCTTTAGTGTCACCGCAGCTATTGTTTTTCTGTACAAAACATCCTCGCATGTCACACACAGCCATGCTTGGTATCAATGTTTTTTCTACATGGCTTAAAGGTATCATTTTAGCTTTTAACTCCATATCTCTACGTTGTAGTAAATCGCACGGCATGTTACCTAACAGTGACTGTCCAGGTGCTTTACCAAGTTCTACATCCATTTTATGTTTCAATTGAGTATACAACTCCCGTTGATCCGCAGGACACATACCATCTAAAGCTCGAAAGTCGGGAACATTAGTAATAGTCCAAGATTGTCGTGGCTTTGCTTCACGTATACTACACGGGTCACACTTGTACGGCATTTTCTGATAGTCTAGATCACTTTGTTCAGTTAGTGGATAAAAATTATGAGAATTAGGTGCAGGTACAACGGGATATTTTTTATATGCAACGCCAGATCGAGCAGGCCATGGACCTTCATTATAACTCTGGGAAGTCGATTGATTTTGAGTCTGTACCCACGGAGGTTGAACAGCGTTAAATGGTTGCGGAGAGGCATTCACCGGTCTTAGTGTACTAACATGTGGCTTTGCTGCTTGAAATTTATTTTGATTCTGATTTCGAGATGATACTGAGCTTGTCGCATAGTAATTATGTGTAAAACTCTTTTGTTCCATGGTAAAACCGTGATCTAGACACTTAAATGTTTTATAAATATGTGTTAACATCTCTTTTGTAATAGCTTGCCACTGAACGAAGCATTCTCGTATGTTAGGGCTGTAGTATTTATTTTCGATTCTGGAAAACGTTTCATGTTTTTCACTGAGTAATTCTTTCACACCTTTCCAGCCATCTAATATTCTTACAAAAGAGAAAATAAAGTTTTTAATAACCCAAGGTATGCCTTGAGAATGTAGGTTGGCAACGGCGCTGTCTGGCTTTTGGACATTAGATCTAGTTTTGGCGCAAATCGAGTGGATATTCTTAAAGCAGGGTCTATTGTGATGGGCAATGGCTATATTTTCCGCGTCAGTGCAGGCTTCCACAGCCAGCAGAACAATTTGATTTGGTATTTGATCGTGAATAACAAACTTATCTAGTACGCTGAGTAATACTTCTGAGGACATCGAAGATTTACTTTTATCATCTTCTTTGCTGTTACTTTTAGAATTAGGTTTGTTGATATTAGTGTCAGTTCGTGCATCAGTTATATTGCAAAGTTCAGAAACCATTCTTTCACCTTCAACGAAGAAGTCAAGACTAGAAGTTGATTCAGAAGTCAAGTTTCTGTCTTTCCTCTGGCGGTCAGATTCAGAGTTATCCTTGTATCTCTCATGGTATCGAGGGTCAGCACTGTAAGCATTACGTTTATCTTGGCTTTTAACTATTTTCTTCTTCGCGCCAGTGCCGATTGGTTCTTGGTTGGAGACAGACCAGGTACTCTGACATCGTCTGTCTGCGTTGAGGTTCCGCTCTCCAATCATTCCAGGGCCACTGTAGTTGGATGAAGATGGATCAAAAATGAGACCAACAAGAGGGGAGTTAGGCGGTGAACTAAATGTGGGGGCCGATGGATTGTTAGATCTGAAAATTATTGCGATACTCAATATTAACGTAAAATTAACGAGAACACCTGTGCTGGATATTTATACCTTGGGTTTTGGTATTGTTGCCCCGATGATGTAGTTTCATAGATGCCTGCAGCAACGCGGCAATATCCTGACATATTTTGGTCTGATAAATCTTTGCTGGAACATCCTAAAAATAATAACAAACTTTTATTAAAAAGTTCATGAGGTTGGTACCTAATGTCAAATGTAGAGAAACAGGAGTTAGCTGTAGGTAAGCCTAAACTTAGCAGTTATTAAAAAAAAAAATTTTTTTATAGATAATTTTCAATTTACAATCTATTCTTAGTTTAATATTAAGGTAATAAAATTAAGTTACTTATGGTTTCAATGGTTTGTTTTGTCTCTGCTATCGTAATGGACGATATTACACAGTAATACTCCACAAAGTATATCTATTCTTGTGAAAATATTTTACCAACCATAGTTCTTCTGAGACATTACAGAATACTGATGTTGGTTCTGGTAGCCATCTGCATGATGAGACATACCCCTCTCCCGGACAGTTTCGGGACCACTATCGCGGTACTCCCCCGATTTGTTTGACACGCCACCATATTCTTGCATTTGTCACAGAATGTCTGAAATAGCGCCATTAGAAAACAAACTATTGAATCATATTCTATAGAAACAGAGAGAAGAAAATAGAGAACCAAGGTAGTTAATAGAATACTCGCAATATATGTTGTATTTTGACTACACACTACTTACCACGATAATAAATAAAAATATAAAATATATAAATGTCGCACAAATATCCATCCTTATAGAAAACATCGTATTCCCTATCCGAGGTCACACGCATTGTCTTTTTTTCATGCTTTAGATGAATAATCCTTCCATCAGCCATTCTTTCTAAAAGAACTTTACAACGCGTGGTTCCGCACTCAAAGTCAAAGTCAAAATTTTTTATTTCAAGTTGGCATGTTTTACAAGCTCTTTTGAAACGTCAGAAACTAGGTGTCTGTTCCAAACGCGAATCCTATGTAGAAGAACAGACAGGAAACTGCCAGGTTCCATCAGTCCCATCCAATACTGACTATAGACTGCCTAGCTGACCTACGCTAAAATGTTCAGTACTTGGTCTACAATCGAACATCTGTCTTCCTCAAGAGTTTCCGAAACAAACCTGAAGTAATACTGCACGTCAGCCGCAATGGCAATACAATATGGATTACCGTTTTTAGGACTCACGCATGGTCCCATCCAATGCTTGAGACTATATGATAGCAGGATAACTTTTTATCTATTACCATTTTCATAGCTTTGATTTTTACATGCAGCAAGAAAAGAACAGAATATGCCTCCATGGTGATTATTTTTCAATCGTCTATGATGGATCTTTTTAGACATATTATTATTTAGTACGTGATCTCAGGCATGAAAACTATCAATCATGTATGACATTAATGGTGATAAATCTAGTTGGTGTCCGTGGTGACCCATTAATTTATCAAAATTCGCCTTTTTTTCTCAATATTGATCTCAGCCCTATATTTTACTAAGAGAATAGTTTATATACAACTTTATCTACACTAAAGATCAATAAAATTAATCATTCAAGTATAAAATTGGAAAAATATCAATATTTTTCTACTTACCGATTTGATAGCACCCGAGTACTTCCCAGGAATGTCTTCAGTAATCTCAAAGCATACTAAAGTAATACTACTACGACGATTAGCAAATACCAGTGCCTATATAATATAACCTTTTTTTTTTATTCTTATTTTATAACCAATATGATTTAGATGATTACAGGTACTTTAAGAATATTGCTTATTGTCTAAATTTCATAAAGAACGTTTAAAATCATGATATTATATTCACAACGTTCGGTGTAAGAAAAAGAAGACTTGGATAATGTATGACTTGCCAGATAATTGAAATTGAAATCAACCATATGATTTTGTTCATTTGTTTTTTTGACGTTTTCCAATTTTGCTTTTCATAATTATGACCTAAATCGTAGCATGTAAACTCTGTGCAGTTTTAATTACTGAACGACATACCATAACGAGAATTTCTTCATATGAATTATGTTATTATGATGTAAAACGATTGTATAAAATTGTCATCGTATTTCATGGTATTATGGTAACTTGGTCATACGATATTTCTACATTAGGTGGAAGTTTTTTATGCTATGTTAAATTTATGATGTTAAAGAAATTGAATCTCAAACATCTTATTCTTATTTGTAGTCTTATCTTGTATTTTAATTAGGTTTTAAATGTTGTACATTTTCTCTGCTAAGATTATAAGAACTGAAGAGTTTGTTTGTTTCAACGCGCCAATCTCAGGTTATAATTGATTTTTTTTGTGTTAGATAGTCTATTTATTGAGGAAGGCTATAGGCTATACAACAACACGCTGCGACTAATAGGAGCGAAGCAGTAGTGAAAAATGTCGCAAAATGATAAAATTTTCTTAAATTCCACACGTACGGAGTCGCGTTGCTCGCCACTAGTTCTGTATCTAGCTAGTTTACAATAAGATGTCTTTTATTTAATCTTAAAGATAGTCTGAAATACAGCTTCTAACAAGGTGATAACTATTGTTTGTGGAACAAGAACTTGGAAGAAACGAAAACCTGATTACTTTTAGAAAATGTAAATAACCAAAACTCATAATTTGTTAATATTACCGGGACTATAATCACGTTATTAAACTGTTAAAAAGGCATAATACCTCTGCTCCCAACGTTTCGACCGAGTTGCATCGATGTATTTATTTATTTATTTATAAACTTTATGCACAAATAATATAGTACAATGGCGGATTTAATGCCGAAGCCATTCTCTGCCAGTCAACCATGGGGGAGTGTAGAAAGCAAAACAGGTAGGTGCATTAGCTACAAGAGAAGAAGTACAAAGCCAATAGCTGCCGAAGAATGTGGCTATATATTAAATACCTGCATAAACTAAATATATAATATAATTATAAAAATACATATATAATCGATACATAAAAATATACTACATAAACAGTAAATACAATATTGAATACATATATCTACATATCATAATTATATAAATAGGCATGTCGAGATTCATTGAGTTCCGCTGATAAATCCAATGTGTGATAAATCCAAATCCATGTATTGTGCTTTTTTAACAGTTATTAACGTGATTATAGTCCCGGTAATATTAACAAATTATGAGTTCAAATCGCGTAAGTTTAAAATCAATAAACCATAAACTTTTTTTAAACCATTTATTTACACAATACCTACCTACTTACATATTTGTTCACAAATAAATAATACATGAATATTAATCAAAAAAGTAATAAATTTTTACTAATTATGAAGAATAGAGTGGTAGTAAAGAGGATAGTGGATTCTGGTATCTCACTGCCGTTACACAAGTCCTTGGTACAGGAGCATACTTCTTGTCTGCCTCCGTAACCAGCTCGATGGTAGCATTCACCCTGGGGAATGAGGTTTGATAGAATTGCAAACGATTTCAATTAAGCCAGAATTTTAGTATTGAAGTAATATTTAGTCTAAACATCTTTGGTCGCGCGTAACCCACCGTGCGGAGCGGTACTCTGTGTTGCTCCGTAGTGTGTACCTACTCGAGATTTGCTGCTATAGCTATAGCCGACGCGGAACACGTCCATCGCGCTTGCATGGAAAGCGAGTCATAGTCGACACTCGCGCTCGTGCGAATGTGACTATTTGTGTTTTAATTTGACGTTGCCGGGAGTTATACAGGGTGACTTTGCAAGGTGTTGCCAAATTTTTTAAATAAGCTCTATAGAACAATACTAAAATACGTCTTTGTAGTAACTATTTGAAACCGTAATATTTTTCAAAAAAAACTATTCAAAATGTCCTTAAAAGTAACTCAACAAAGAGACACCGCGTGAGCCGTCATTCATCAGAGACCAGAGCCAAAAACGACCTTATGCAGACCACATAACGACAAGCGCGCCAACAAGTTCTTATGCAGTGCACATACGGTGCAATTTCATCAACACGCCACCGGTCAATGACCCTTCAATAAACACTGGTCCTACAATCACATTTCCGATAATTGTTATTGTTCGCAAGTAACCACTCACAAAAACGTATTCGGGCGGGTCCATCACCGTCGTGTAAGTCCTGCACGCGTTGGTAATGGTATGGGTGATAATTATTTGAGTTTAAAAGCTTCCAAACGTAGTATTGGGCCACGTTAAAACGTCGCGCTGCCTCGCATGTGCTAGCACACAGATTTCGCTCAAAAATTCAATTACTGTATCGTCAAGTGTTGGTGAAATTTAATTTTGACCACTGCCACCAATTGCGTGTGAAGGAGTGGTGAATTGTCCGAAATCCAGTAAATTTTTATTCGCAGCTAAAATTATGTTATCGGTTCACGATAAACGCGGGATGCGCTTACGCAATTAGGTCACGGTCACTACTGATTCCAAAAGAGCCGCCCGGCAGGCGCGGCCGTTTCTCCCCCTTCTCCTACCCCTCGCTAGCGCGGGCGCCCGAACCTTATGTTGTTAAGCATAAGGCTTATTTTCGCGCACCATAATCTCTACCACACTTGCAGTTTAACTTTTGCGAAACTATCGTGACGTGCGTGCGTATTTTTCTATGAATGAAGTAAATTATCCACGCGTACTATTTTTAAACAGCGGATAGGAATAATTAAAATGAAAAAAAAAATTTTTTGTTCTTTACGTAAATCGATTAAGTTACTGATTCAGAGTCGCTCCTAAAAATTTGGCAACACCCTTTTGCACCCTTTTGCATTACTTTTGCAGCACCCTTTTGGATTACTCCAAAAGGGGCAAGTGCGTAGCACTTACAACCGTAAAATATACTCCGACCCCGGCGAAGACATCGGAGTATATTTTTCTCGGGCGTCCTCTGCCAGCATTTCCACTTACTTTCGCCGTGTATATGCCTTTCGTTAAGCGTCTCTCATCCATCCTCTCCACATGACCAAACCACCTAAGCATACTTTTCTCCATCTTAGTCACTACATCCTCTTTCAGACCGCAACTTTCTCTTATAACTTCATTTCTTAATCTCTCTTTCAAAGTCACACCACACATACTTCTCAAAGAGCGCATCTCTACAGCATTTATTCTACTTTTGTGCTTCTCCTGCCACACCCAACATTCGCTTCCATACATAAGCGTAGGTAACAACATGCCATTGTGGATCGCCATTCGAGCCTTTTCAGTAATCGCTTGGTTAGCCACAATAGCATGCAAGGCACCATTCAGCTTATTTCCCGCTAACACCCTTCTTTCCACATCAGCATCAACCTTACCATCTCTTGTAAGAACACTTCCCAAATAAACAAATTCTTGTACCTGTTCCACACTTACATCATCTATTTTAATATTACACGCAGACATACACTTCTCTTTTTCAAACACCATAACTTTCGTCTTGTTTACGTTTACTTTCATTCCTTTTAGTCTAAATGCTTCATTCGTTCTAGTTAACATATCTAGCAATTCTTCCGCAGATGGTGCAAGTAGAACTTGATCATCCGCATTAAGAAGACACTTGATAGGCAGCTCACCCAAAACCAATCCATCATCACTCTCTCTCAAATCTACCAGACAACTATCCATGTATAGATTAAACAGCCATGGTGACGCTACACATCCCTGTCTCACACCCCTAGAGATACTAAAACAGTCGGCAGTCGTAAGAGATTTCAGTGCCTGCACCAAGCGCCTGTCAACTCCATACATAGATAGTGTCGACCACAATTCGTCCCTCCACACGTTATCATATGCCTTCTCCAAGTCTATGAAAGCGCAGTAGACTTTCTTGTGTTTAGCCAGGTGTTTTTCGGCTATACACCTTAGGGAGAAGACCTGATCCACACATCCCATTCTCTTCCTGAATCCTGCTTGTACATCCCATAATTTTTGATCTGTGATACTTATCACTCTATTAATTAAGACCTTAGCGTACAATTTGCCTACAACACTTAAAAGGCTAATGCCGCGGTAGTTTTTGCATTCCTGCTGTGAACCTTTTCCCTTATACAGTGGAACTATAACAGCCTTGCACCAGTCGTCTGGTACACGGCCGTGTCTCCAACACATATTAAAGATCCGGCACAACAGACTTGCTACCACCCCGTCACCGCCTTTCAGCATCTCTGTGGACACTATCATATCCAGTTGCCTTTCCAAATTTCATTCCTTTCAATGCTTTCAGAACCTCATCCAGTTGAATCTGATTTTCGTCGCCCGCACCTATACTCTCACTTTATAATTCCACGCTTCTCGCTTGCAACCGCTCTCCTACTTCCTGTACATCACCTTGCAACCTAAATAAACCTTCAAAATAACCTTTCCAACGTTCCAAAACCTTACATTCTTCACTTTCTAAGCATCCATCGTCTCTTCTTATGGCATTCATCTTTAACGTTCCTGTTGATCCACGGGCTTCTTTTACCTTCTTCCAAAATAGTTTGATATTTTCACGAAAATTATCACACAACTTTATGTTTTCTTTCTCTTCCCATGCATTCTTCTTCAATTTTACAAGCTCTTTTACTTTGATTTTTAGGTCTTTATACTTCTCTTTCATTATATCTAGCGCGTTATTTCCATTCCTCATCGTTCTTACTTGCGGTTTACAACTTAATACATCCAGCCATGCTTGCTTTTTCCTTCCTACCAAACCCTTTACTTCATCATCTACCCAAACTCTGCTCATTCTATTCCCACATTTCCTTTTCATAACACCACATACTTTTGTACTTACTTGTATCATACTATCTCTAACCAGCTTCCAAGTTTCTTCTAGACTAAAGTCTTTCACCCCATCCCATACTTTATCAGTCATCTCTTTCACTTCTTCCATTATACAACTCTTTGATATCCTGTTCCTCTAATTTTTCTACTCTAATTCTTTCTAGCGGGGTTACGGACGCTCGAGCTCGATGGCGCTAAGTCTTAAATATATCTTTTACTCGGCACATGACGAGATGATGATCTGTATATTGACACCCCGATATACTCTTGCGTCCGTAACCTTTCTCTTTAGCCTCTCATCCAAGATCACAAAATCAATCACACTTCGACTGTCTTGCCTTTCCCAAGTGTACCTGTGAATCTTTCTGTGATCAAACATGGTATTCATCACAGTAAGTTTCTTTTCCACACAAATATCCAGAAGGTTCATACCGTTTTCATTCACTCTATCATCTCCAAAAGCACCCAATACTCCCTCATATCCTTGTCTTTTTACTCCAACCCAACTGTTAAAATCTCCAAGCATAACTATTTTTTCATTCATCCTACATTCATTCACAACATCCCATAACTGACCCCAGAATTCCTCTCTCTCTGGCAGCGAGCTTCCCATATCAGGGGCATATACCAGGGGTATATGCCCCTGATATGGGAAGCTCGCTGTGTGGAAGTGTCAGGGTGGGTATATGTAGGGCATATACTCACCCTGACACTTGTATAGCAAAACAACGTTTGCCGGGTCAGCTAGTTATTATGTATAAATTATTAGGTATATTTAGTAGTGAATATTGTATTAAATAACTAACTAATACTAAAATTAACAAAGTGCTCATGAGTAATACAGTCATGAAACGCCTAGATTTCACAGTGAGTATATCCTACTTCCTACTAATATTATAAAGGCGAAAGTTTGTATGTATGGATGTTTGTTACTCTTTCACGTAAAAACTACTGAATGGATTTGAATGAAACTTTACCACAATATAGCTTATACATCAGAATAACACATAGGCTACAAATTGGCTGGACCGATTTTGATGAAATTTTATTTTATACAGAATTGTATGGCAAAACAACGTTTGCCGGGGCAGCTAGTAACCTTATAAAATCTATTATACCTTACGTAATTTAAGTTATCTAATATTAAAAAGCGGAAGAGTTTGTTTGTTTGAACGCGCTTTTCTCAGGAACCGCTTTGCCGATTTGAAAAATTCTTTCAGTGTTAGATAGGGCATTTATCGAGGAAGGCTTGAGGCTATATAACATCACGCTACGACCAGTAGAAACGAAGCAGTAGTGAAAAACGTTACAAAAACATTTTCTAAATTCCACGCGGACGGAGTCGCGGGCAACAGCTAGTTTAAGATAAAGAATGAGACCACACGCATTACGGTTAAACAATTCAAATGCTTTGCTTACAAACTATTTTACAATTATGACTAAGTATCAATTCTGTATGTGTGGTGACGCTTTAGGAAAACAAGTATAACCATACCTTTTCCTTTCAAAGTTGCTGTACGAGCCATTTAAAGGATATATACACAGATAAAGTCCTTTGTGAGAGACGGTGAGCTTGATAATAAACCTAATGCTAACACGCCTGGTTAGCGATGCATAGTAGATTAAAATCCCTCCCAAAGTGAAGAAGACCAGTGCCAAAAAATGGGACCTATTAAGGTCACAATTCCCGTAATTAGATAATTAAATAAATAAATATCCATGGACATTTCACACAACGTTCTCTGGTCCCAAGCTAAGCTTATATGCTTGTGTTATGGGTACCAGAATAGATGTACTATATAAACTACTTTTGTAAATACATACTTATAATACATAGAAACACCCAGACGTAGTACAAACATTTATATGACAATTATAAATATTACACAAATGATTGTCCCGAGCGGGAATTGAACCCGCGACCTCGTGAACGGCAGTCCGTTATGTGTACCACTAGAACACGAGGTCCGTCAGATGTGGGAACATTGATGATTACACATTTTTCTGATTCTAAATTTCAAACTTGCAATTTCCAATTGTATCATAATTACCTTGTATTTAGTATCATCCCATCCACAAGACCTGATGACTCTACTCTCAGGCAATTTGTTATTAATTCCATAGTCTACATGTTGTATGATCTTTCTACAAAGTGTATGTGTCACTCCCCTGTCATGGTCTGAGCAGTTCCTCTTCAAATTGTCCGGCAAGTGAGCTTGGAGACACATTGAGTTGGTGGCACTGTTGCATTCGTAACACGTTATTGTTGAACCTGTTATGAAAATTTTAGCAGTCGTTTGTGAGTTAGGGTAATTTTTAACGATCGCTAACAACACTTGCACGACTCGTTCGTTCAAATAAAACTACTTTTTTACGGATTTAGACGCGTGTATATGTATTAATTCTTAGCCCGACGTTTTGCCAGTCTTATCCGTGGCCATGGTGACTGCGAAATCTTCGAAACGTCAATTAGAAAGTTAAGTTAGTTAAAAAGGAGTTTTAGTTGATCGCTAATAAGTTGAGCTCTACTTGAGAAGTAGTTAGTGAGAACAATTCTGATGCGTCAAAAACTTAACCTAACTAAAATGAAAATAACTATTAAGATCAGAGAAATGTCATAGAAATTAAGATGAATTGGTCATTTCGTTATACACATTTATATTGTTTAAAAGTCGTTAGTCTATAATACATAGCTTTTATATTAAAAAAATCATTTTCTCTCTCCAGTCCATTTTCGTCCCACTGTTGGGCACGAGCCTCCTCCACCTTGGGAGGGATTATGGTCTACTGTGCCGCGCTGACCAGGCGTGTTGGCACAGGGTTTATTTTCGAGTTTTCCGTCTCTAACAGAAGATGTTATCTGTGTAATATCCCTTAGCTGACTTTTACAGCACCCTTGGGAGGAGATGGGGTGGTGACACTTGTATTCTTAATCCGTCACCATACGGAGAAAAAAATCATTTAACAAAGCCTAATTATATTATTGACACTTCCAGTTACTTATTATAAAAGAAAGTCGTTATTTTTATATTTATTTTCCTATATCTAATATATAAAATTCACGTGTCACAGTGTTAGTTACCGTACTCCTCCGAAACGGCTTGACCGATTCTTCTCAAATTTTACATACATATTCAGTAGGTCTGAGAATCGGCCAACATCTATTTTTCAAACCTTTTTTTTTTAGTTTGGCAAAACAACGTTTGCCGGCTCAGCTAGTCTAATATATAAAATTCACGTGTCACAGTGTTAGTTACCGTACTCCTCCGAAACGGCTTGACCGATTATTATGAAATTTTACATCCATATTCAGTAGGTCTGAGAATCAGCCAACATCTATTTTTCAAACTTTTTTTTTAGTATGGCAAAACAACGTTTGCCGGGTCAGCTAGTCTAATATATAAAATTCACGTGTCACAGTGTTAGTTACCGTACTCCTCCGAAACGGCTTGACCGATTCTTCTCAAATTTTGCATATGTATTCAGTAGGTCTGAGAATCGGCCAACATCTATTTTGCAAACTTTTTTTTTTTGTATGGCAAAACAACGTTTGCCGGGTCAGCTAGTAAGCTTATATCTTTGAAACTATGTAATGGATTTTGATGCGGTTTCTTTTAATATAAAGAATAGTTCATAAATATGGCTTTTTCGTATAAATTGATAAGGTATGTTTTCTAAATTCCACGCATATGAAATTACGGCCAAAAGCTAGTTACTGCTATGTTAAAATTAGAATCTCCACAATCATCGTCACCTAACTTATCCAATTGAATTAAATTATATCCTTCAGCTAATAATAGGTTATGATAGAAAGGACGTAGCTTCATGCCCGACCAATGTCCTATATACCTACTACAGGAAGCTTGCCTAACTACAACCAATTTATAAATAAAACACCTACAGTACCTATCTAATGCAATGCTGAACAAAATTACGTAGGTAATGAATATTTTTGTTCTATACAAGCACTTAAAATATTTGTACATATATCGCGTTAGTTCAATATTAAAAGATAAAGGTAAAATGGCAAATTAATTGAATAAAACTATTCTAAAATTTAAAAAAAAGGCAAAGTCGTGCTAAAATTTAATTCCCAAAGGCGTCTAAAACCATTCAAAATGTCGACAGTTGTTTACTCATATTTTGAAATATTTTCCTATTGCTTAGACAAATCAGGATGATTATATTTTTTACAGTATTGATCTACATATCCTATAAGTTTCAAGCTAGCACATTTTTCCGTTGCTGAGTAAAAAAAGTTTGACGAACGGACATACATACAGGCGGACACCGAAGTGAGACTATGAGGGTTTGTAGGAAACCCTAAAAACAACAGAAAGCCATCCTCTTTAACCACTTAACACTAGCTTTAAAGATATAAGCTGACATAGGGATATACATACAAAAATAACGACTTTATTTTATAACTAGCTGTCCCGGCAATCGTTGTTTTGCCATACCAAAAAAAAAGGTTTGAAAAATAGATGTTGGCCGGTTCTCAGACCTACTGAATATGCATGTAAAATTTCATTAAAATCGGTCAAGCCGTTTCGGAGGAGTACGGGAACTAGCACTGTGACACGTGTATTTTATATACAGGGTGTGACGTAAATGGTGGTCCAAGGCTAAGGTGGTTATAGTTCAAGTATTCACCTATCATATAAAAAAAAATTAACCATTTTTAGCCATTGGTTTCGGAAATATGATTTTTTTTTATTTTTTTTGTAAAAAATCGATAAATATTTTATAACTTCGACAAATGACATGAGTAGACAGACGTGAGTAGTGTAAAAAAATGTACTACACGGCCAGCGCCCAAAAAAAAAATAAAAAAAAATGGTTAATTTTTTTTTTATTGATAGGTGAATACTTGAACTATAACCACCTTAGCGTTGGACCACCATTTACGCCACACCCTGTATAAGATAAGTAAAGATTATAAGTTGTATAGCAATCAAAAATACAAAGTTTTCAACGCTTTTTCGATTCAGAAACCCTCCCCCGAAAATAAAACGAATATAGAAACCCCTCTCAAATGAAACAAATTGTGGCTAAACCCATATCCCTGGGTAACCGCATAGGCGCATAGTAACAGCATACTAGAGCATACCATAGTTCAATGCCTGTTAGTTACCATAGTTATGAGCGCTTATGGCCGTGAAGAAATAGAACTATATCTGTACAAACAAAAATGGCGGTATATATACATGATATACACGTCTGGTTTGTACTTGACCGTTCTGTGTAACCTTGTGGTAACTAAATATATACTGGGGATTAGTTTGATTGGATTTTGTTTATGAAATCAGTAAACAAACTGAAAGACTTTGTCAGCAATAAATTAAATAAATATTCATGGATTTTTCATAAAACTTTCTTATGTCCTAAATTATCCTAGATGAATTACTATGCCTGCAAATTAGTACGCGTGGAGTTTAAAACCAACGCGTGCTAACAAATTATACGAAAAAGCCATCCTCTTGAAACACTCTATCTTTTAAAAAATCCGCCTCAAAATCCATTGCGTAGTTTGGAAGATATAGGTGCCAATTCTACGTAAGTACGCTCCCAAATAAACTTGACTTAAGGGCCTACATCAATATTATCGTATATCACCGCCGACACGTACATATTAACACAGTCAGTAGGCACAGAAAATGAAGAATTAGGGATACTTTTCCTATTTACTCAAAATCTACTAAATATATTTTAATTCTGATTTACGTGTTTCTATATATAATAGTTACTTATGTTTTTAAAGTTATTTCATTAGTTAATACGCGATAATAGACCGACAAATGAAAAAAATAAAAAATTTGAGAGGTTGTTTCGCCAAGATTTTCTATCGAGAAAACTTTATTTAATCGCGTTTCTGAGTTTATGCGATCCTAGATCATATATTGAAAAAACATATACTTAAAAATTAGAGCTCTAGCCATTCAATCTAAAGAAACAATGAAAACTTCGTACATAGAAAAATGCACGAAGCTATTTTGGTATCCTCTTAACTAAAAAATGAAAACAACTTGGTGCATTTTGATTAATTGGCTATGTCGTTGTGCACATTTTTATTAATTTAAATTTAAAATTTACAATTTAAATTTTCAAAATTTACTTACACGTGATGCCATTATGTGAATTAATGTTCTGTACAATACCTACTCGTTAGAGGAAATATGAGATACCGCTTTATATACCTATTAATATATTAAAGATATAAACGTTTAATATGTACTATCAGCGTTTATACATATATGGCCTTATTCATAATGACCTATCGAAGGTTTAAAAGTTCGCTAAAATCGGTTCGTGAGAATTGTCAAAACTTGTTATTCATAATAGTCTTTTTACGATAAAACGTTTATTATCTCTCCGATAAAATCTCAGTTTAAACCTCCGATAAATCATTATGAATAAGAACGTTAGTCTATACAGATTTTCTAATAAAAAGTTCAGCTAACATTGCCGAATTGTGTTATTGACACTACAGATTTTTATTTTTAGTTAAGTTCAGTTTAGTTGTGAACGTAGAATCGGTACCAATGTTAAACTTTATAAAGATCGATGCTCTCACTCAATGCTCAACAGCTTTATGTAGATCGACAATAATAGGATTTATATAATTAAAATCTAGCAATAAAAATCAAACTAACCATATTGGAATAGTCCAAACGTAACTAAACCGAAATATAACCACTCCATTACACCAGATAGTTATTTATCAGCTTCCAGCAAAAGACTACATTAGAATGTGGTATTGAACAGCAAGAAGACAAGGTTCTATCCAGTCTGACCCGCTTCAGATTTGTATAAGGATGTACCTCATTGAACAACGGAATAGTACAATTGAAACGGTTACTTCACCCTATTAGATCAGATCTGACGGTCGGGTTTCAATGGTAGTAGAACTTAAATAGGATTCAGAAATAGTTGTTAAAATCAAGGATTATTTAAAATGTTCAGAAATATAATAATTCTTATGTATTTGCAAATATTTTGCTAAGTTATTCCTTCCTAGCAGATGAGTCGTCCAAGTGTTGGAAAATATTAAGTTATTTCTTTTTCAGTTTTTCATTTCGTATTTAGAAATTCGAAGTTATCAGTTTTGAGGCTATAGCAATTTTTATTCTAGTTCATTGTGTATTAAGATTATCCTATTTATTACTGAATATGGTTATAAAACGTAATATTACTATTATACAAAAGTAACAACTGATTTATAGCAAGAAATCAGTTAAACATATTAAGAAATGCATAGTGATCTGTAAAATATTACAAGAAATTTTAGGTGATGGTATGAATTGAGGAATGAAAGACATAATCGCAATTTTTTTTAATAAATATAATTACAAACACAACAAGTAACTAGTCGCTAAACAAAAATAATGATAGCGTCTTTGGTAACTTTGTAATAACATTTACATCAATTGTACTAAGTTATATATTCCTTTTCACGTATTGTGAAGTAGCACGCTGTGTTCTAAGTGCTAAATACTCTGATTATCATCTATTTACATCGATTTGCTAACACACTAACGCATTTTAATTAACACATTCATTTACATATCTAGCTTGACCGTGAATTAATACATTTATTCGCTACAATCTATATCCCATGGTCTAGAAAAACAGTTCTTCTTTTCCCAATGATACACTTGTTTTATAGCCTTTAAAAATGACATTTGTAGTTTGTGAAAACTACTATGTCACTCAAATTGAGAAAATCATTAATTCTATGAAAATATTTAGTTCTCTACACATCCGCTAGGGCTTTTCTTAGGTTTATAATGTAGCAAATAAATGTAAAACTCACAATCTAACCTTTATCATACACAAACATTAAATACATCTATTCATCTACAATTTAATTACGTAAACTAATTTGCATTTAAATAATTTCTGATAACTTTGTTTAGATATGTTTGTCAAAGGCACTTCTATATTTTAACTATAAAAATTCTGGCAGTTTGTTAAAAGTTATTAGCTGTGCGCTGAAATTGATTTCTATATATCTTTTGGGTTCATTAATTGTTGGTTTAAATCCTCAATAATGCAAAAGTTAGTAGCATCAGTCCACTGCCAATAATGGGTATCGTTGCAGAGTTACAGCCATCAACAGTGCATGAACATACTTCTTGTCTGCCACCGAAACCGGAACGCTGGTAGCAACGATTCTGAGAAGAAAAAATCACGCTAAGTATTTGAGTAATTATAGGTACCTCTTCTGTGTGGCATTTTAATGGATTCAGAATCTATACTTAATAAAGTTGAAGAGTTTGTTTGTTCAGGAACTACTAGTCGTAGTATTTATTTTTTGTTGGATAGTATGTTTATCGAGGAAAGCTATATAACATTACGCTGCGACCAATAGGTGCAAAGCATTAGTGAAGATATGGGGAAAAATTCCTAAATGCCACGCGTACGCAGTAGCAGGCGATAATATTTTCTATAAGAAATTCTACGCATAAAACAATTTTTACGAGAGTCAAAAACCCTTTACAAACATTGCATGTAAAGTCACAAACTGACCATGGAAGCGGCTGCGACATCATCCACGTACGATAAGCATATATAATTTTCCTCGATAAATGTACTATCTAGTAACAAAAAACATTTTTTAAATTCCCAAATAAAATTGAAAAAATCTGATTGTCTCCTGAGATTAGCGCGAATAAACATTCGTCAGTTACAGTTTTATTTTATGTCTATATAGATAAATATATGCTACAATATACGTACCAAGTAATTGCTCTCATCCCATCCACATCCTCGAATGACTCTACTATCTGGTGGCATACCGTTCATTTCAAATTCTACCACTTGGGAGATTTTCCTACACATGGTATCCCTACTACCGCATGGAGCTCGGAGTGATTCTGGAAGCTTCTCTAAAAGACAACGGGAGTCGTTGTGACTGTTGCATTGGTAACAGGTTATTGCTAAACCTGTAAAAAACCATATAAATACATCTTTACTTATTATAAAACAAAGTCGTGATATTTGTATGTATGCCTCTATGTGGGCTTATATCTTCAAAATTACGTAACGGATTTTGATGCGGTTTTTCATAGATAGAGTCGCTGAAGAGGATGGCTTTTTGTATATTTTGTTCAAGTTTGGGGAAGAGGAAGCTCAATAACCATAAACGCGGGTGAAACCGCGGGAATTAGCTAGTATCTAATAAGCTTCAGAAAATCTAAAATCTAATCTTAAAAGTCCTGAAAGTTTCTGATTTTTTTGTGTTTCATAACATAGGTAAAACAGGACCTCATTATTGCGATTTCGCTGTCCATCTGTCTAATCAAACTAGAATACAATATTTAAGGGAGCTCCCAAACAACAAAATTTGTCGGCTTAATCTATCAAGATTTTCATTTAATTAGAAATAGTTACAATGACATAATTATTACAGCAATCACGGCAACTATACTCTCAGTGTAGCGTATTGGGTTCGATTCCCGCTCGGGACAATAATTTGTGTGATGTTTTTAATTGTCATACAAATGTTTGTCCTGCGTCTGGGTGTTTACTGTGTATTATAAGTAAGTATTTACAAAAGAAAAGTAGTTTATGTATTACATCCATATTCTAGGGCCATAAGGGTCATGGCCCAGGGCGGGCAGCCTGAGAGGGGCGGCGAAAGCCTACAAGTTTAAAACTTTGCTCTATCTCTATCAATTTATTGGGCGGCTAATTAAATTGGTCCGGGGCGACAGACTAAATGTCCCGGGGCGCTAATTTTAAAAATACGCCTCTGATATAGTGGTATACAGAGACCAAGATCCAACCAAACTTCCCAGGCTTTCATTCCAAATTCGTTTCATAGGTTAGAATAGAATAGAATACACTTTATTGTACACCAAAACATATTACATGTCACTTATGTAACGAAAATAAAATAAAACATGTACAATTGGCGGTCTTATCGCATATTGCGATCTCTTCCAGTCAACCTTTGGATGGACTCAGTTGATCTGGAACTGGGGTAAAGTGGTAAGAACCTACTAGTTTTACTATAATGATTTCGTAAAACGTTGACGTCATTTTCAGTTTCATCATAAACTCTATGTGGGCAGAAAACACTTATATTCTAATGCTATATGTATGTATGAGGTACTTAATTATCCAATGTACCGCCTGTCGTGTACCTATATAAGTCTCTATCACTATCTGTCCTACTTTGTCTTATATTGATTATATTGCAACTTCCTTATACTTTGACTTTAAGGGCCTACATCAATATTATCGTATATCATCGCCGACACGTACATATTAACACAGCCAGTAGGCACAGAAAATGAAGAATTAGGGATACTTTTCCTAATTACTCAATATCTACTAAATATATTTTAATTCTGATTTACGTGTTTCTATATATAATAGTTACTTATGTTTTTAAAGTTATTTCATTAGTTAATACGCAATAATAGACCGACAAATGAAAAAAATAAAAAATTAGAGAGGTTGTTTCGCAAAGATTTTCTATCGAGAAAACTTTTTTCAATCGCGTTTCTGAGTTTATGCGATCCTAGATTATATATTGAAAAAACATATACTTAAAAATTAGAGCTCTAGCCATTCAATCTAAAGAAACAATGAAAACTTCGTACGTAGAAAAATGCAGGAAGCTATTTTGGTATCCTCTTAAGCTCGCAATGTGCTATTTAAAAGAAGCTCTACTTTCTTGGCTTTATTTTTACTCCTCGTACATCTGGTCTTAGATACATGTACTGTCCATGTGGTGACGGACTAAGAATACAAGTGTAATCACCCCATCTCCTCCCCAGTGTGCTGTAAAAGCCAGCTAAGGGATATTTTACACAGATGACATCCTCTGTGAGAGACGGAAAAGTCGAAAGTAAACCCTGTCCCAACACACCTCTCAGCGCAGTGCAGTAGACCATAATCCCTTCCCAAGTGGAGGAGGCCTGTGCCCAACAGTGGGTAGTTAATGGACTGGAAAGAGAAGAGAGAGCAAGTACTACTAATAAGCTACAGGCCCTGAGAGTGCTATGCTTGCTTATGGCTATATTTACAAACGAAATCACGGACCATAACTTCCTCCTTCCCTTTTCAGGCCATTGAATTGTCCCACTATTGGGCACGGGCCTCCTGCGTTTTGACAGGGATTATGGTCTACTATATCGCGGTGTCCAGGCGTGTTAGCATAGAATTTAGTTTCAAGTGTTCCGTCTCTTACAGTATATCTGAACTGCTTATAATACATATACATTAACTGGCTCTTACAGCAACCCTGGGGAAGACATGGGATGGTGACTCTAGTTAGGTAGTTCTGGTAGTTGAATATAAACGTAACAAGTTAACCACATCTTTCGCAACTCTACGAAGTGTACAACTCTGTCTGTCTGTCTCTAAACTCCTTTAATACATGTGAGCTGTGTGTGTGCGAAAATAGAAGTGCGGTTATTGTTTTATTTATCTACGTGCAACACCATAGGTGGCTATAAACAGGCTAAAGGAGAGAAATTTGGTCATCTTTTATAAGAGCAAAATTTTATTTTAGTGAAGTAATGCTTACTTGAATAAATGATTATTATTAAATTTTTTCGTAAGTATAGTATAGGCACTGTTGAGCACGGGCCTCTTCCACTTTGGAGGGATTATGGTCTACTGTGCCGCGCTGACCGGCGTGTTGGTACAGGGTTTATTTTCGAATTTTCCGTCTCTCACAGAGGATGTTATCTGTGTGCAATATCCCTTATCTGACTTTTAGAGCACCTTTGGGAGGAGATGGGATGAAAACACTTGTATTCTTAATCCGTCACCACACAGAAGAAAACATTTAATATGTTTTGCTAAAGCCTTATTTACGAATTGAAAAACAAGTAATACAAACTACACACTTCTGCCTACACTTTCTCATAATAATAAAACACATTGTTTTAGTTATTTATAAAATAGGGTCAAGGCCTTATTTCAGCGAGATATAATAGCAAACATAGATTTATTGCAACGTAGTGTTCATGTAAACAACATAATTCAACTAGAGTAATATAATCAAAGGCGGCCTTAGCAATGGATTTCTCGAATGGATCGGCTTTTTAAATCACATCATCATCAACATATTCTACACATGTTATAAACAAAGTCGTATGTATGTGGACGAGCTTTGTGGTTGAGTGGTTTATGTAACGGACTGCCGATCAAGAGGTCACGGGTTCGATTCCCGCTCGGGACAATCATTTGTGTGATTTTTCTAATTGTCATATATGTAAATGTTTGTACTGCGTCTGGGTGGTTCTATCTACTATATAAAAATAAGTCGGGTTTTCCTTCCTGACGCTATAACTCCAGAACCCACGGACCGATTTCCACGGTTTTGCATTCGTTGGAAAGGTCTCGGGCTCCGTGAGGTTTATATATTTCGGCCCGACGTTTCGGAGACTTTGCAGTCTCCGAAACATCGGGCCGAAATTTTGTTTTATAAAGTAGTTTTATTTAAGCATTTATTTTACTCATGCAATTATTCCTTATCAAAATAAACTATTTCATCACCAAGTACAGTTTATGTAGATAATATTTGGTCTTTCAATGATTAAAATTGGACGTTTGGTTTTGAAGTTATGGCGAAATTAAAATATTACGACTTCTGCTGCTCAGCCCGTTGCGAAGTGAGCTTCACCGAGGCGGTGGTGAGCATCACGGGAGTTTAGGTCTATGAATGTATTGAAAATGCCTAAGAGAGCCAGGTCTCAACTTTCTAAAGATAATTCTCAAGCACGGGCACGGGCTAAAGGATCATCATCACGCTACAACAAATAGCAGCAAAGTAGAAGTGAAAAATGTTGCAAAAACGGGGATATTTTTCTAAATAATATGCGTACGAAGTCGCGGGCAACAGCTAGTACTACATAAATTTATTAATTTTTGCAATTGACTTGCTATGCTTTTACTTAATAAATGAAATTATAGTGGAAAAAATGATCACCATGAGCGGAGCTTGAACCCCCGATCTCGGAATACCGTTGTGTTGCTCTTAAAATTAATCTATCATGGAATCAGCACACTAAAACTAAATTTTTCCACTACATTATTTATTTTGGTTATAGTTTTACTGTCATTCGTTCCAGTGATTCGTAAATCCCCTCATCCAGTTATTTCTGCGTTTCTATCTGTCTGTACGTAACTTTTATTTGCATCCAGCAACGTGTTAAAATAAAAAAAAAATCTTTTCTAAAATCGAAACTGATAATAAGATAAGACGTTATAACGACGTAATATCTGCAAATGTAATGATTTTCACAGTGAAAACATTAAAAATATTCTTATGTAGGCATAATTATGTATAATACAACTAGCTGACCCGACAAACGTTGTTTTGCAATACAAAAAAAAAAGTTTTAAATATAGATGTTAGCCGATTCTCAGACCTACTGAATGTGCATACAAAATTTCATAAGAATCGGTCTAGCCGTTTCGGAGGAGTACGGTAACTAACACTGTGACACGTGAATTTTATATATAAGATAAAACTTTGCTGTTGTAAATCGTCTATATGTTTTCAAGACCAGGATATGCAATCCACTGAGAACCGGCGTAAAGAACTCAACAGACTTCTTATTTATTTTCATTGCTTTTTTTAAATTGAAACTTCACGGTTGTCATAAAGTTACGTTGCCTAGCCTAGCTTGCGAAATCACATAAATAAATTCAATTACAAACCTTGTTGTAGCAAACTGCATATTACCGCCAAAAAGCAAATTAAAACAGCGGCCATTTTGTTAAGTTACACGGGACTTTGCCGGTTCACGTCGCACCACACCGCTCCCGATTGCGACCGACAATTCACTGGCAGTGGTTATTCATACCACGTTAGAACCTATATCTACTTCTAAACGTATCTACACCGCTTATTCAATTGCTATAATATCTTAACAAATTGACTACTATACAATATCCCTATATAAAGAACATAAATAAAACTTATTTCGTGAATGAATACACTTTTGTGTAGGCATTTTTATTGGTTACGTAACATATGTAGTATATTTTGCAGGATATGATGTGGAGGAGAATTTTAACTTCAGAAGTAGTCTGAATAAACTGGTTTTCATGCTGCGCCAACCCAAAGTAGCTTAGGATAAAGGCAAGAAGAAGAAGAAGAAATGCTAATCTAAGAGAAAATAACAAATTTGAAAATGCAATATAAGTCCGTGTGGTGACGGATTAAGAATGCAAGTGTCACCTCCTTTTTTTCCTTCCAGGGTACTGTTAAAGTTAAGGAATATTGTACACTCCTCTGTCACAGACAGAAAATTTGATAATAAACCCTGTATCAACACGCCTGCGGCCGTATTATGAGCTTTTATTTACAGGCAGTTTACGCCGTGAAATGAACTGTCTGGCAAATTCGTATTATGAACAAAATTCTTAGTCAGTCAGTTCGCTAAACCAGTCATGCATTAATATGTTTAAGGTCAAGGTACAACTAAAAGTTAAAGTACTAACTAAAAAATTTCAACTAAAAGTTTTATTTCTGCCATAATACCTAATTTAGCCATGCAGTTTACGGCCTGCCTGGAACTTGAATGATTTTAAAAAGCTCATAATACGCCGGCAGGTCAGCGCGGCACAATATATTATAATCCCTCCCAAAGTGGAGGAGGTCCGTGCTGAATAGTGCGGCGTTATTGGGCTGGAGAGTGAGAAATACATTAAATAACAAACATGTATGTACATAGATACCTTTTTATTCATTAGGCAAAAGCTTTAAGTTTATAGGCACTTTGATGATATTATTTTTAACCAATAAGTTGGTGAAAATAAGCTCGAGCTTCGAAGAGAATAAAGATATTCTATGGGACAATCAATTATTATTAGAGATTAGGTTTCTATCTAGCTAGTATAAATTAATCTAATATTTAAGATTTTAGGTCTTTAACCTACCAAACTGGTCTGGCCATGGCGCCTCCGCTAGGTCCTGGTAAAAGGGATAGGCCCAAGAAATGCCGTAGTCGCGTAAAGTTGATATACGTACTAATGGTGTCACAGTGCAAAGCGGAGTAGAAGAAGTAAGAAAGCGGACCCTGGGCGGGTGTAGAAGAGACAGCTGACGATGAGACCATGAGAGCACTAAAATAACGATGATGATGATAATTATTAACCTGCCAAACCTCGTCACTTATCTTATAACCACATTCCCATTTACAAACATGTCATATCGCATTAGGCATGCTCAAAAACAAATATATTTTTGTTACTAAATATTAAAGGTTTTTCATCATTATATAGATAAATAATAAATAAATATTCATGGTATTATAAGTATTGTATTTACAAAAGGAAAGTAGTTTATGTATTCTATCCGTATTCTGGTACCTATAACACAAGCACAAAAACTTAGCTTGGGACCAGAGGACGTTGTATGAAAATGTCCATGAATATTTAACTATTAAAAAATGAATGTATCTAGTTTCGGTTTAGGGCACAGCAGTGTGTACACTTATCCGGTGTATTGTGTGTCAATGAATTGTTGCGATCGCTACGATCAAGCGATGGGGACAGGAATTTTATTGTTCCTTATCAGTAGTATGACCTCTGTGTGTTAGGTCATGACTGATGAGATGCTCTGTGTATTAGATCGAGAGTTCTATTCCCGCATAGGGTAATTAATCTTTACTTATTATAAAACAAAGTCGTTATTTCAGTATGTATGTCCTTATGCGAGCATATACATAACGGATTTTGATGCGGATTTTTTTAAATAAATTTATAGAGTGGTTCAAGAGGATAGCTTTTTTGTATAAATTGTCAAGATTGGACACAGGAAGACACAGGAAGAGATGTAAAGGTACTATTCTAAGCTGGCACCACATGCCAATAAGGCTTTAACTAAAATAATGAGAGTTGCAAGTATCTAAAATTAGGTAAGACATATCATAGGAGTTTCCAAAAACTCCTCTATTCCAAGTTTCCACAAACTCCTTCACTCCAAATACTTATCTATTGTACTAAGTAATCTCCGTGTGGTGACGGATTAAGAATACAAGTGTCACCACCCCATCTCTTCCCAAGGGTGCTGTAAAAGCCAGCTAAGGGATATTGCACACAGATAACGGAAACGGGACGGAAAACCTCGAAAATAAACCCTGTGCCAATACGCCTAGTCAGCGCGGCACAGTAGACCATAATCCCTCCCAAAGTGGAGGAGGCCCGTGCCCAACAGTGGGACGTAAATGGGCTGGAGAGAGAGAGAGAGAGAGTATAAAGTAAGTTGAAGCGCTAATCTCAGGAGTTACTGGTTCGAATTGCAAAATTCTTTTTGTATTGGATAGTCCATTCATCAAGGAAGGGATAGGCTAAATAATATCACGCAGCGATCAATAGGAGTGAAGCATTAGTGAAAAGTTTTGCAAAAACGGGGAAATTTTTTTGAACAGCTAGGCGAGTATGTTTCCCATGATGTGTATATGACAGTAGACAGGTAGAGGGCCATTAGTACAGCAAGTATCCGCCTACACAGATTATATTTAACCACCGCCCGCGCCTACCTTTATATTGATTGTATCCTGTATTCACGAGCAGCCGACATGTCACCACAATTTGTACAAGTGGATTCTTCATATAGACATCAAGCTATAAACTAAACTAGACCATATTGTATGTAGTTTCTAAAACATAGTAGAAAAAATAAATTCCACTGTAATTTGATTTTTTTGAGTAAAAGCATAGCAATTAGCTAGTCTATTGTAAAAAAAAATTGGTCAAGTGCGAGTCGGACTCGCGCACGAAGGGTTCCGTACCATTATCTATGCAACATAAGGCAACGTTATTAGTATCGAGCAAGAAACGGTAAAAAAATCATGTTTGTTGTATGGGAGCCCCCCTTAAATATTTATTTTATTTTATTTTTAGTATTTGTTGTTATAGCGGCAATAGAAATACATCATCTGTGAAAATTTCAACTGTCTAGCTATCACCGTTCTTGAGATACAGCCTGGTGACAGACGGACGGACGGACGGACGGACAGCGAAGTCTCAGTAATAGGGTCCCGTTTTTACCCTTTGGGTACGGAACCCTAAAAATTAACAAATTATTGTAATAATTGAGTATCTTTTTAAAAAAACTGACTTGATGAGATCACGTCGGTAGTCAACTCTTTGATTATTTAAAAAACATATTAACTATGTGATAACAATATGTGCCTTTGAAATTTGAGGGTTTTCCTCGATTTCTTAGATGATAACCATCAGATCCTGACTTGGTGCCAATGGGACCATACGAGAAGTAGCAGCTTGCAAATAAAAAACAAATGATATCCCAGCTATAATTTATATTATAAAACATTAAAAAAATACAGACGAATTGAGAACCTCCTCCTTTTTTGAAGTCGATTAAAGAAGTAAGTAAACTGAATCTAAAGTGAACCACGAGGCCTTTATTGGCTATACACACCAGTACTTCTAAAACTATATATAATTAGCTATAATCTCAGGGATCACTGTTCCAAGATGACAAATATTTAAGTTAAGTGTTGGATAGTACATTTATTGCAAAAGTATAGACTATATAACATCACGCTAAGATTAATTAGAGCGAAGCATCAGTAAAAACTTTTGCAAAAATAGCAAAAAATCTATAGATTTCTATTTCTCTAGAGTACGAATTCACGGGCAAAAGCTAGTCAGTTATATAACTAAGGTCAGGAGTTGTAGAGTTCATCTTCATACCTATATAAGTATACGTATTACCAAGATCTAATATGAGCTAGGAACATCGCATCACATTTTGCAGATGTTACGTAAAAAGCAGATATACTTGTAGGTCTGTCTGTACCTGGTACGAGTTAAACAATGTTCATATGATATGGAAGCATGCTACCTAGTAAAAAATAATAACAGTCGCTTAGTAACGTTACGCTTAGCTTTGCTCGTATCTATTTACCTTTATGCAACGAAATATACGAATGAAATTTTAACGCCCTTATAATTAGCAAATTAATTTAAATTATAACACACTTCTCAAAACAATAGGCGTATTTTTCTTTTTTTTAAGCTAAGTATTTAGGTACATATTTTATTATCCCCAACGAGAAGGCCGCGCGCGGCAGGTCGGAGGGCCATTTTATTTTTTATTTCAAAATAGCCGTTGCCCGCAACTTAGCGGAAATTTCCCTATTTTTACAACATTTTACTGATGCTTCGCTCCTATTAGTATCAGCGTGATGTTATATCCTCGCCTATCCAAGGCTGAAAGAATTTAAAATCCAGTTATTCTTGAGATTAGTGCGTTCAAAGAAATAAACTCTTCAGCTTTAAAATATTAATAGTTATGTCAATTCTCTTGAACAAAAGTTCCTCCTCCTCCTCCAGCCAATTAAAGTCATGGAGATGAAGATTTTACTACAAAGTATTATAACTAAGACGATGAATGAACAGTCATCAATTGCTCGTAGTCTTCGTAACAAATTTAGCTCATTATGTTTATACATACATATCTACATGTTCCCCTACAAAACAGTTATAGATCATAAAATCTAAATATATTGGCGAGTTAACTTACGTCGATATGACGTGTTGAGAATAGCGTAGACTTTCAATAACTGTTTAAATATTCGAAACGGATACATGCAAGAATAAATTGCTAATTTCATATGCCCCTCCATAGAGGAGTATTTACCCTAGGTCCATGGCCCGGGGCGGCCAGCTGGAGAACGGCGGCGAAAGCCTTCAAGTTGAAAATTTAGCTCTATCTCTATTAATTTATAGGGCGGCTAATTCTATTGGCCCGGGGCGACAGATCAAAAAGCCCGGGGCGCTAATTTTCTAAATATGCCGCAGCCTCTATCAGGATACTTTAGTCCATTGTTTAAGATAGGGCTCTAAGCTCGAGTGATAAGCACTCTACAATAGTTGATCTCGTACCCTTTTGTATCCAATCCTTTGTATGACTCTTACAAAATTTTTGCTTTACCTGGTTTGGGGCCTTCCTGCCCTTGGATCGTGGCCATATTAATCGTCTCATCGTTTGAACAATGTATCTGGATAAGTTTTCTCCTTTATATATTTCCTAACTCGGCCTCCCAGTTTCACTTGTGCTATTTTAACACCCTTATTTACCATGAGTAATTAGGTAACTAACAACGCGACACCAGAACTTTATATCTGTACCTACGTATATACATATAAACATGCTCGATTATATCTGGCTAGGGTAACGGAGATAAGAGACTTAGGCGTAAATTTAAACTCCGGGTTGTCTTATAAGGAACACATAACAAAAATATGCAAAAAAGCATACCGGAATCTGGGCTTTGTACTTCGTATGGCGCGTGGGTTTACCAACATTAGCGTAATTATAGCACTATACAACGCCTTGGTTCGAAGTCATCTTGAAGGTAACGCGATCATCTGGTCTCCACATGAAACTAAATATAGGCTCATGCTGGAGAGAGTACAAAATAAATTTGTTAGGTACCTTTATTTGCGTTTGTATGGTGTATACCCATTCTATCCTTTGAAGTACCCAACTTTATTTATATTAGGCATGGTAGGATATAATGAAATAGGTGTTAGAAGAGAATTGAAGCTCACTGACTATTTATTTAAAGTGTTTAGAGGTGCAATACATGACAAGAACATCTTAGCGTGGTTGGGATTATGTGTGCCGGACAGATACGTATGGCGTCGTCGAGCGCCAGCTTTGTTCGCAGTGCCGCGCGCGCGCACTAATCTCTTGGGCGCGGCGCCTCTGACGCGCGCCATTCGCACTCTCAACCTTATCGCTGCGCAGTTAGACCTATTCTGTTGTACTCGGAGTGAATTCACAAGGATAGCATTGTTTATATTATGTTATAGTTAGTTATTAATCATAGATATAGTGCTTGTCTTCAATCTTAATTTCAAACGTATGCCGTTTTAAATTGACATTTAGGATAGAAATTAGAGTGGTAGTTATATTTTATAAATATTGCTTAAATTTAATTAATATATTATGTAACAATGTATTTGGCTACACTATTGCATTAGGGCTAACCTGTAATAATAGCTGTATTGTGATAATAAATAAATAAATAAATAAATAAAATCTCTATGGGTATGCGTTAATCGGTTTCGTACTGCAAGGCGGTCGATCTCTGGTTTGCGATTGTGAAACATCTGACCAAACAATGAAGCACTTCGCTGACGACTGCCCTCGTAGCTTCCTCGATCGAGCTTAACAAGTTAACTGTAGCTGCTGCTGGCAGACTCTACCAACTGGACGCATACATTATACAGTCTTTCACAAGACGCCATACGAAATGATGATGATGTGTATTCTAGACGGTTAGTTAGTTTCGAGTTTTCTTTCTTTCACAAAATATGATCTCTGCCTAAATTCTTTTAGCTTGGGGAGAAAATGTGGCGAGGACACTGTAAAATAAATAAACGTCGAGAAGATTTTCTAAAATTGTTTAGATTAACTATTTGAGTAAGTTTTGTAATATTTATTAGAATTTAGGCAATGTGTTTTACGGAATCGGAACTCACGGAACTAATTTACTCGTTAAAACAATTATTATCGCCGTCATTTGAGACAGTAATCATGAATCATCTACTTTACTTAAGGGGACATTTCCTTGATTTTTATGTGACGCATGAGCATATCTAGAATATGGACATAATTCGGTCATTTTAAGGGTTATACATATTATATACATTCTTTATTTCCAACTAGCTGTTGTCTGCAACTTCGTTCGCGTAGAATTTAGGAACCAAACCTTACCAAATTTTACAAACAAGCCATCCTCTTGAACCTTTCTATCAATTAAGCTACATCATCACATAAGAAACTACAACTAAATCCGTTACGTAATTTTAAAGATAATGGTACCAATTCTACGCGCATAACTAAACTAAACTTCTAAAAAATAAATAAATAAATATTCATGGACATTTCACACAACGTCCTCTGGTCCCAAGCTAAGCTTATATGCTTGTGTTATGGATACCAGAATACGGATATAATACATATACTACTTTTCTTTTGTAAATAATAATAATAATAATAAAAATAAATATTCATGGACATTTCACACAACGTCCTCTGGTCCCAAGCTAAGCTTATATGCTTGTGTTATGGATACCAGAATACGGATAGATTACATATACTACTTTTCTTTTGTAAATAATAATAATAATAATAAAAATAAATATTCATGGACATTTCACACAACGTCCTCTGGTCCCAAGCTAAGCTTATATGCTTGTGTTATGGGTACCAGAATACGGATATACTACATATACTACTTTTCTTTTGTAAATACATACTTATAATACATAGAAAACACCCAGACGTAGTACAAATATTTGTATGACATTTATGGATATCACACAAATGATTGTCCCAAGCGGGAATCGAACCGGCGACCTCGTAAACGGCAGTCCATTACATAAACCACTCCACCACGAAGCCCGTCAACACCCGTAAATACATACATAAGTATGTATTTCTTTTGTAAATAGAGTATAGAGTGCGGAAGTGGCGATAATGTCTGTGACTGTATGCTCGTGTACGTGTATGATAAAAACAATGTGTTTTTGTTGATAACATTATAAAACATAGTCCCATATTAAAATTTGTGTAAGTATTACCGCCCACTTATTGCTATCTATACGTATATACTAATATTATAAACAAATAAAATAAATATTCACGGACATTTCACACAACAACGTCCTCTGGTCCCAAGCTAAGCTTCATATGCTTGTGTTATGGGTACCAGAATACGGATATACTACATACACTACTTTTCTTTTGTAAAAACAAACTTATAAAATACTTACATAGAAACACCCAGACGCAGTACAAACATTTTGTATGCCAATTATAAATATCACACAAATTATTGTCTCGAGCGGAAACCGAACCCGCGACCTCTTGATCGTCAGTCCGCTACATGAACCACTCGACCACGAGGTTCGTCAATCGTAAATTTTGAAAGTGTCGAAAACACAAACGGTAATGATATCTGAACTTCCTTGATATAAAATCTGTTTATTATCTTTATATATAAAAATTACTTGTCACGTTGTTTGTCCGCGATGGACTCCTAAACCGATTGACCAAACTGAACTGATACTAAATTTGATTTGCACACCGTGTCCAATTCGACCCAACTTGAAAGATAAGATAGCTTACATTTCAATTTATAGTCGCAATATTATTTTATTGCAAGTTATTTGTCTACCCCTGTCATTTGTATGGCAAAACAACGTTTGCCGGGTCAGCTATAGACTATAAATATGCCCAACGAATTAGGCAAGTTATCTGAATACATCAATATATAGTTGTTTTCATTCTGTAGTCAAGTTAAGTTTAGTTGTGGACGTAGAATTGGTACTATAAGCTCACATAGAGACATACATACAAAAATAACGACTTTGTTTTAAAATAAGTAAAAATGTCAATACGGCGGAATAGCGCGGTATTATAGACTATAAACTCTCCCGAAGTGGAGGAGGCCTGTGCTTAACAGTGGGATGTTTATCGGTGGGTTATAATTCTGATCTTAATTTTCCTTTACCGATCTGATTAATTAAACTAATGTTCTCAATCTCTCAAGATGCGCTCAATGCGGTATCTCATACAATAGATATATTCTCATGCACACTGAACGAATTCGTAAGGACTACTTATAAATATTGTAGTTATTAGTTTTATTTTGTGTTGTTTGTTTCATATAAATGTAAAATTTACTACTCTATTTCATTAGGTACATATCCTGTAAAAATAGATGTATGTGTGCATAATAAATAAATAAATAAAAAAATAAAATAAAAAAAATAAAAATTCTAGTTAGGTATCTATCTCTGCTTTATTCTAAAACATCCTAGGAGAAAACTAGGTATAACTCGAGTGTACTGTTAGGTACTCTATTACTTCCTTACATTACAACCCTGTCTAAGTGCGCATTTTTATATTAAGAGGATTAGATCCGAACTTATCCAGTTGTACCTTTTGTGTCCATAATCTCTCACACTGGATGTCCCACTTATAAACTCAAGTTAAATTGACGATTAACCAGTGTGTAAGAGATACTAGTTGAAGTAGAACGAATTTGTACAGCGAAAAGTATTAAAATTTTCTTATAAAAACATAGTATTCCAATTTTATGATAATTAATCAATCAATAATTGCCTCGTAAGTGTTATCAGCAATGTTGCAGATACTTGTACGATCACGAAGAAAATTCCCAAAAAGTTCAAACCACTAAAACCATGGATTACAACAAATGTTATACGTTCGATACGAAAAAGGGATCAATTACACAAAAAGGCAAAGGCCTTCCCACAAGACAGAGATATTACCAGTACTTACATTAAATATAGAAACAGTTGTAACAACACCATAAGATTTCTAAAAAAACAGTACTATCAAACACAATTCGAATTAAATTCTAAAAATATCAAAAAGACTTGGTCCCTAATTAAAGAAATCTGTAACATGAAAACAAAAAATAGTACATCTGAGGAGTTACTTTCTATAGAAAACACACCAGTAGAATCAATCAATAAAGTAAATGAGTACTTTACTAGTATTGGAAAGGTACTTGCCGATAAAACACTGATAAAATTAAAAAGCAGTGAGTTGGATTTAGCTAAAGCACGACCATTTAAATCGTTTGTACATTCTATATCACTAACTCCTACTGATCAATACGAAGTTGAAACTATAATCACTAATTCCAAACCAGATTGTTCACCAGGGATCGATGGTATCTCGTCTAGGTGTTTGAGGTTGGGTCGTAAACATCTGAGTCTTCCAATTGCTCATCTGTGTAACCTTAGTATAGAATCTGGGCAGTTCCCAGCAGCATTTAAAACCGCATTAGTATGTCCAATTTTTAAGGCTGGCAATAAGGCTTCTGTCTCCAATTATAGACCAATTTCATTGCTCTCTTCTTTATCAAAAATTATCGAAAAAATAATGAATAATAGGCTTATGTCCTATTTAGAACATAACAACTTATTAACGGACCAACAATTTGGCTTTAGGCGAGGCAAATCAACAGAGGACGCGGTATTGAGGTTAACTACACTGATTAGTAATTACCTGGACACTGGGCATAGGGTTATTGGTGTCTTCCTTGACCTACAAAAGGCTTTTGATACTATATCTGTCCCCATTCTTCTGACAAGGCTGGAAGCATTAGGCATAAGGGGGAACGCCTATGACTGGTTCAAAGATTACTTGACTAACAGGAACCAAATAACAAAAGTGGGATCCTACTTCAGTGAACCCTCTTCCTGCAAATATGGTATACCTCAGGGCTCAACTATTGGACCAACCCTGTTTCTGACCTACCTGAATTCACTGCCAGACGTACTCTCCAATTACACAGACACTGTAATGTTTGCTGATGATACTGTACTTTTGTTCCATGGTGATTCATGGGACAGAGTCAAAACTATAACAGAGGAGGCTATGTCGAAGGTCTCAGCTTGGTTGGAGGATAGCCTTCTATCCTTGAACGTCGAAAAAACTAAATACCTATGTTTTACAAAAACCAAAAGTACATCACCCGGTAGTAGTTTTAGTGTCACACTGCATTCATACCCCTGCAATAGACAAAATACACAACAGGATATTAGATCTAGCTGTTGCTGTAATCAGCTTACTAGAACGGACAATGTGAACTATCTTGGCGTTCAGTTGGATGATCGATTGAGTTGGAACGGTCATATTACGAAGCTGTGCACCAGGACTAGAAAACTTATATATGTTTTTAAGGAGCTGAGATCAGTCGCTAGCATTAAACTATTGCTACAAGCATATAAAGCATTGTGTGAGGGCGTCATTCACTACTGCATTACTAGCTGGGGAGGGGCTGCTAAAACCTTTATGTTGGAACTTGAACGTTCCCAACGAGCAGTACTTAAGGTTTTAATGAGACTCCCATTTTTGCAACCTACCTCAGATGTTTACAATAGATCTAAAGTTTTATCGGTCAGAAAACTCTTCATATTCCGAGTACTTGTGCGATATCATCAGCTGATTATTCCGTCCCTGCCTATAGCGCTCAGGAGGCGGCCGCGCTGTCCAGTTCCCATTACAAAGTCTGCCTTCGCACAAAGAAATTTCAACTTTATTGCACCCCGGATATATAACAAAATCCCAACTCAAAATGTTGATATTAGAGCATTAAGTCAGTATTCTTTTAAAAGACATATCCTATATGAATGGATTCTGACAATGAATTACGGGGATGTGGAGAATCTACTATTGGTGACAAGGTAGAACTGGGGTGTGTGGCGTATAATGTGTAAGCATTTTATTAACTAAGCCTGAAATTGATATGTGAATACATAGTGAACTGTAATGCCATAGAATATTCGATTGTAAACTGATACAACTACAAATTATTGTTACCAATTTATTTATAGCACTGTTGCTTTTACGCGAAACAAACGATACTACATCGAATAATAAGAAATAATAATGTAATAATACTTGGGACTGATATGCATGACTAATTGTAAATTTTAAATTTAAACTTAAATTCTTCTCTGTTTGTATTGTATATTGTATGTTGAAACTTCTTTACCCTTAATTTTATTCAATATTTAAAGTCAACTGATGGTTGTACATATTACTTGTTATTGAATCTTGTTTTATGAGCTTGCATGCTTTTATGATTTTTATCCACTTAAATTTGTTGAATTCTTGTTAGTAAGAATAAGTCAGTAACCTAGCACTAAGAAAAGAGCAATGTATTGTCTCCTGGAACACAGGTCTAAACCTAGTCTGGGAGGCAAAGAAATAAATGAATAATGTATCTAATAATTGTATAATAATAAAATAAATAAAATAAATAAAATAAATAATGACTAGTAAAAGAAATAGCAATCACTGTTTTCTATAATTGATTGCGATTAAAATTTGTTCAGGCGCTGCAACTTATTAATTCAATAAAATATTTTAAAAAATGTCTTTTACTAGTATAAATGTTGTTGTTTTAAGTGTCGTGTTATCTATTATGCTATGCAATACATGTGAGTATTGTGGATATAGTAGGAAGTAAGGTTTGGGGTGACTGAACTGAATGTAGAGTCAATAGTATGAACACTTTGTGGTCATGTCTATTAATATCAATTTATTTAGTGTGATTTATTACAAGAAAACCTCAAAAATAAATTTACGTAACTATGCTACTGAGGAGTTCATGGTGTATAGGTACAATACAGTTAAAAAAAAAGAAAGCGTTTGGAGTTTTGGAGAACGTTCACTTATTAATAAAATTACATTAGCTGTTCATAATATTCGTTTTACAGAATAGAAGTCAAAATTCATCTGTGAGCTGTCTCTATCTTGTTAAAATTAAACTTAATCATGAAGTTTTTTCAGGTGAAGCAATCAAATGTTTTGAATGCAACAGCGCTAACAATTCAGCATGTTTGTATACACACATGGCTAAGATGAACGCAATCATCCCAGTTGTGGACTGTGCACAATCATTGCCTTTAGGTAAAGGAAAAGATGCGTTCTGCCGGAAGATCACACAGACGAGTATGTATATCTCTTTTGAACTTATGAAAGTTTTTTGCTTATTAAACCTATTAAATCACGCCGAAACAACCTAGTACAGAGTTTAGTTTTGAACACTATTCGTTTTTAAAAAACTTGTAGTATATTATCAAATTTTCCTTAAGGGCCTACATCAATATTATCGTATATCATCGCCGACACGTACATATTAACACAGCTAGTAGGTATAGAAAATGAAGAATTAGGGATATTTTTTTTGTTTACTCAAAATCTACTAAATATATTTTAATTCTGATTTACGTGTTTCTATATATGATAGTTACCTATGTTTTTAAAGTTATTTCATTAGTTAATACGCGGTAATAGACCGACAAATGAAAAAAATAAAAAATTTGAGAGGTTGTTTCGCCAAGATTTTCTATCGAGAAAACTTTTTTCAATCGCGTTTCTGAGTTTATGCGATCCTAGATTATATATTGAAAAAACATATACTTAAAAATTAGAGCTCTAGCCATTCAATCTAAAGAAACAATGAAAAATTCGTATATAGAAAAATGCACGAAGCTATTTTGGTATCCTCTTAAGTAATATTATTATAAAGCTGAAGAGTTTGTTTGTTTATTTGAGCGTGCTAATCTCAGGAAACTCTGGTCCGATTTAAAAATTCTTTCAGTGTTAGATAGTACATTTATTGAGGAAGGCTATAGGTTATATAACATCAGGTGCCTTGAGTCTTCGAGAAACCACTGTTTTGATCGAATTGCATCGATCTTGGTTACGTTTAGATTCTGGTCTTACTCTGAAAGGCAAGATTAGAGAAGCAAAATATAATTTAAGAAACAAATATAAGCTTTCTGTATCAAAATGAAGCCTATATTTTGAGTAAGAACTCTATACTATTAGATTATCTGTACTGTGAGTAAAAAAATACCTAGTGCCGTCTCAGCTATTAAACAATGTGACAATTTTGAGACTTGTGAACACATTTTCGTTTGTTCCACAAATACATGTAACATTGTACCTACATACTTACTCAATAGTTCGGTCACACAATTGAATAGTTCGAATATGACAATACAGTATCCCATTATATTATTTAATAATAGAGATGAGATTATTAGTGCGTGCACGAAGCCATATTCTGGATAACTATTTTGTTCAACGATAAGTTTAGATCTAAATACACTCGTAGGTACTATAAGATTGGTAGAGCAAACTCTACATAGTTGGCAGCAAACGAAATTGTGGTATAATATTATAATTACTTTTATTCTGTGTTTCTATATTAATATTAAACATAAAGTATGTTACTGTTATTTAAATATATATCTCGATAAACTCAAAATACTACTGACCAAAAATAATACTGAAAAAATGAAAATCCAAGTCTTGATCTCCACAACTCTCTTATGCTACATCTTTTTTATTTATCTTTACCTTTTCTTCTTATAAAACAAAGTTATTATTTTTGTATGTATGTATTGTATGTGTACCAATGTGAGCTTATATCTTCAAAACTAGGCAACGGATCTCAGTGCGTTTTTTTAATAGGTAAAGTGGTTGAAGTAAATAGTTTATTTTGTATAATATGTTACGTTTTGGTTATTAAATTCCATGAGTACAAAGTTGGGATAGCACCGAGTAATAAATAAAATAATAGTCTATTTATTCTATTCTATCTCCACAACCATTGTGTCGAACACCGATTGGTGACATATTTAGCTCTATGTCGGACTATCTAATAAACATCGTTGTTTAGTAAACAATTAACCTCCCCTCCCATTTCTAACAAAGCTGTAGCCTATATTTTATTTTAATATACTCGTAATTATTTTTTCAGTCTTGCACGTCGACAGAAGTCCAGAAGTCCGTATCACACGAACATGTGGCTGGGTTAAACACAAACGTGAATGTTACAAAGCAGATAATATGGACCATCTAGAAACAGTATGCCAGTGCTTCGGTGATTTATGCAACGCGGCAACATCGCTTGAATACGTCAAAGTGACAGCTTTGACAGCTATTGTCACATTTGTTTCACAATTGAAATCATGGCTTGGGAATTAACATTAAGCCATAAAAAAATAAGAGGAATAATTAATTTTTGGTTTCCTTTCAAAACAAATGAAGAAGTGAAATTAAAATGACTTAATTTTAGTATTTAATGGACATATGTATTTTAAAAGTTACCAGTATATTCTAAGTGTAATGAGTGTAATTTTGTGATGAGACTATTATATGTATATAAATTAATAAATATATAAAAACAAGTATCTTTATTTTTATTTGATATTGTGTGTTTCTTATATTTCATCTTTACTTCTTATAAAACAAAGTCGTAATTTTTGTATGTATGTCCCTATGTGAGCTTATATCTTCAAAAATACGCAACTGCAATGTTGGAGTTTGCCATACATATATTGGATGAGATATGATTAAATTTGCCGAGAAATTCGGACGCGCGCGAGCTATAAATGAAAACTTGAAAACGCTGCCTTATCTATGTGAGGTACAACAAACTAATGTATGAAGGAATTGTTTGTTATCTATAGTTCTTCAAAAAAGTCCGCGAGGCCATATGTCTATCTTTTAAGGGAAACCCGCTGTATCCTTAATAATGATATGTAAGGATGTTTATTGTGCTTTCACGTAAAGACTACTGGATGGATTTTCATGAAACTTTCCAATGGAAAATGGAATAGAAAATGAACTCATTTTTTATCCTTTTTATCGCGGGTAATAATCTTATATATTAAAAAATATTATCATAAAGGATATTTTAGTCTATAATGTGAGTTAGCAAGTAAATGCTTGCAAATGCATTAAACTGCACTCTACACATATAAATTAATGAAGATGGCCGCACACATCACAAAAATACAAGAACCTGCGTGTTCAAAGTAATAATGTTGACAGTTTAAATAATTGACCTTTTAATTGCGATCCAGTTTACTCGATCAAGTTAACTACAGAATACGTCCATGACCATACTATAATAGTTTATCACACAATAATAAGTAAACAGTGCACTGTTGACTTGTGGTAGGAAATCAACTCGCTATCGTTATTCTTAACTCATTTATTTCAATTTGTAAATAATGTACAAGAACTTTATAAAAGCTTTGTTTATTGTCGTTTCCTGTTTAAAATGTGGTATGTTATTTTTAAATATACGTGTTATTTTATATGAAAATGCTTATGGACTTTATATTCAAGAAAATATCTACGAGTATGTTAATAATAAAAAGCTGAAGAGTTAGTTTGAACGCGCTAACCCCAGGAACCACTGGTCCGATTTGAAACATTGTTTCAGTGTTAGATACTACATTAATCAAGGAAGGCTATATAACATCACGCTGCGACTAATAGGAGAGAAACATCAGTGGAAAATGTTGCGAAAACAAGTCAAGTTTACTTAATTCCATGAAAGTGATTTCTACAATTAAATTTAATACATTTGTGATTAAATTTGCGATTTTGGAAAAATAAAGAATGTGTTCTATTTGGCAAACTGTGTAATAAATCTTCATGCTGTTTAATCTAGTGGCAAGTTCCAAAAGGTTATCAGTTTTTAGTAATTAATTGTCAAAGGAAGATTATTTTGTTATTATGTGAAGTTATGCACGATTTCTATCTAAATTGGAAATACCCAAAGATTCCCTAACACATTTAATGACAAGTTATCATTGTATTGCTATAGTCTTGCTTTCTCTGTCTTTCTATTGTTGGACACGGGCCTCCTCCACTTTAAGAGGGAATACGGTCTACTTTCTCGCGGTGACCAGCCGTGTACGCACAGAGTTTAGTTTCGAGTTTTCCGTCTCTCACAGATGATATTATCTGTGTATAAGTGTATTTATTATCTCTTAGCTGGCTTTTACAGCACCCTGGGAAGGAAAAGGAGTGGTGAGTGTGGTAACACTTGTATTCCTAATCCGACACCACACAGATAATGCCCATATTATTATAGTCAGCCAGTTGCTCTCTTATTAGGTTCAACTGCTCTGACCGTTGCAAAGTGGTTGGAAATTTTGGTGTCCCAAACAAAAAATAATAGTCACTTGCATAAAGTATAGTCATCATCTTGGTGCCATATCTCATCACAAGTAGAATGTTCTTCCTACAGTCATGGGGTACGAATTAGTACAAATTGTAATTGATATACATACACGACCAATAGATGGCACTCCGATTAACGTTTGTAAATTATGCAATGTGAATACGCCGAATTACCTATGTAGAAATATTGAGTTTATATATATTATTATCTGTGCTACAGATATTATAGAGGTAAAGTTTGTATGTTTGAAGGGGATAATCTCCAAAAGTAATTATCGAAATTAAAAACTTTTCAAGAACTTCGTTCACAATATGGTTCGTGTAACAGATTGCTGATCACGGGGTCGCGGGTTCGCTCCACGCTAGGTATACAAGTACTTGTGTGATACTTGTATTTATCATACATATATTAAATTTGTACTGTGTCTGAATGTTTCCTATGTATTTATATATTTATAAGTATGTATTTACAAAAGAAAATTATTATATGTAGTATAAAATAGTATAGCCGTATTCTGGTACCCATAACACAAGTATTAGTTTGGGGCTAGAGTTAGGGTCACGTCGTGTCAGTTAAATATAACATTTAAAAAAAATATATAAATTTTGGATTTGTTTGTTTAACAGTAAAATATGTTTCTGTATAATGTTGACTTTCTTGTCTCTTTGGATAAAACTACTTTTTACGGATTCAGGCGCGTATATTTTGGCCCAACGTTTCGGAGACTAAACTACTTTTTACGGATAAAAAGTAGTTTTATTTAAACAAATGAATCGCGCAAGTGTTAGAAAATATTTCTTGTCTCTTCTTCTCTATAGGATTCATTTTTGGGACAGACGCCTTGCTTCTGATTTTTTTTAAAGCATGTTTCATGCATAATTGAATAAAAATGTTTGATTTTGAATTTTATTTTATCACCAGCGTCATCAATACGTTGTTTTGATTGCACGAGTCACAACAACTCCATGTGTCTGGACCCGTCCAGTTATGACGATGAGACTCTCCGCAAGTTCATGCCAGTCACTACATGCAGCCAGGGGGTACATACGGATGGTCATCATGACTTCTTCTGCAGGAAGATTACACAGACAAGTGAGTAGAAACAAATTAATAAAATGAATCACCAAAATGCACGTAACTACCGAACGACTGTACCAAATTGGATAATTCCTTTTTTGTTATGTTCAGAAAAGTAAAAACAAGGTTTGTTTAGAAGAAATCAGAAATAAAATTGACGATAGGTAAGAACTCGTCCGCAGATAGGTAGTTAGATTTTCTTAGGTCATAATAACCAAAGCCTTAACCTTAACCTTTCTGCTAGTAAGCTCATTGATTGAGTTTTGTTTTTTTGCATACCGGAAACGGTTGAGTATGACACTGTAAATAAATCATGTCATATCATTTCATTTAATTTCTTAGTAACTAGGAAAGGGAAAGACGATTTTAAGGGGAAAGTCTATTTTGATCTACAGTAACATGCTGCCAGGCATGTAAATAAGTTTTTTTTTTTGGTTTCCAATTATCGTATCTCGTAGAGCTAGAGCTAATTTACTTGTTTCAAGTTATTACTGCTCTGAACAATTAAATATTTTAATTCAATTGACATCAACGCCATCTATTGATATAAAGTTAAATAGATAGTTATTAATATTTTTTCTCAAATGGATTTGTCATTTCATGATTTTTTTTAACGTTTTTCTTTTATTATTTTTCCTTAAAATATAAAATGAACGTTTTAATTGTAAGATAATTTTATCGTTTTAGTTTTCCACAAGCACTATGAGCCTGAGGTTCGCGTAACTCGCGCCTGTGGTTGGGTGCGCCACCATCGCGAATGTTATAAAGCTGACAACGAAGATCATTTAGAAACAGTCTGCCAATGCTTCTCCGACCACTGTAACAGTGCACCACGGTTAAATACTACTGATTTAATGCTTGCTGCCAGCTTATTAGTGTTGATAATGAAATTTATTGTTAATTAAAAATATTGCAGTATTATTTACATTTGTCTTATTTTTCATTCATTTGTTAGCTTTATTTGTTGAATCTTCGGCTAGATAATTTTCAAATGAGCACGTTTCTTCATTTCGTTGAAAAGAAAAGTCAAATGCATAAAACTAAATTCAATATTGTTATGATAATACAACTAATTACTTAACAGCGCCATCTAGTAAAAATAAGAACTATTACTTAGTCTCTGAACATTTCCGGTAATGTTTTAGTTACGTGTATATTGTATAGATGGCGCGCTTTGAGCTTTAACCACATTTTATTGTAATGAATTTAACATTTATGTATTTAATATATTCATTTTTCCATTTTACACAAAAATTCAAAAACACTTACTGTAAACAAAAAGTTATTTGTAATTATGGCTTATTCAAATGTTATGAACAGGAATCAGACTATGAGTATAATTTAACTGTTTTATTGTTTGTCTGTATTTTCACATTATATTATAGTAATTAATTAAATTTATTTTGTAGTGTATTTTTGTGTAATGCATAATTTTTTTTTAATTAGGCATAATGCCAAACTACACCGAATGTGATGAATAATTTCGTTACTTTGTGTTAAGTCAGGTTGGCCGAGTGGTCTAAGGCGCCAGATTTAAGCTCTGGTTCCCGAGAGGGAGCGTGGGTTCGAACCCCACACCTGACAAAATACTGTAACTTCTGAGGTTACTCTTTTTGTTTTTTTGACATTTTTGTGTTCTGTTACAATATTTTTTGTTTGTCGTATATTATGTATAATGCTGGCAAAAAAATTGTAGAAAATGTTCAGTAATCTATAGTAATTTTTGTAATGGAGAATAGCGGAAAATTTATGATTTTTTAAATTTATTTATTTATAGTCAAGTTCTGCAAAAATACCACGGTACCTACAGTTAAAACTACTTTAACTAATTCTCAGTTATTCGACGGGCTAAGAATACAAGTGTCACCACCCCTTTACCTTCCCAGAGTGCTATAAAAGCCCATTCTACCCATACAATATCCTCTGTGAGAAACAGAAATCTCTAAACTAAACCTTAAAAAGCATTTTGTATATTAGCGCGGTATATTAGACCATAATCGCTCTCTTATATACTTACTAGCTGACCCGGCAAACGTTGTTTTGCCATACTAAAAAAAAAAAGTTTGAAAAATAGATGTTGGCCGATTCTCAGACCTACTGAATATGTATGCAAAATTTGAGAAGAATCGGTCAAGCCGTTTCGGAGGAGTACGGTAACTAACACTGTGACACGTGAATTTTATATATTAGATATGTATACTTCTAATAATACTTATATGTAAATACAAGTTCTCATTTAATATTACTTTTTCTTGTAGTAAATTGCTTTTCCTTGTAGTTTTCTAGTTTAATTTTTTTAATTTTATTTTTGTTTTGTGTTGTTGTTAGTTAAATTCGTAACGTCTTCCAAATACGGCCCAACGGAAGACCAGCGCTGGTTTTTGACAAGCATTATGCTGAGTTGGGTCCGTATTTGTGACTACACACATTTATTTATTTTATTAGTTCTGTGAACAGTGTTATATTTTTTTTTAAAGTTAAATTTTTTTGTTTTTTGTCTTATGTGTAGTCGCAAATAAAAATTTTCTTTCTTTCTTTCTTTACTTTTCTCTCATAGTGGGGGAGGCCCGTGCCCAACAGTGGGACGTAAATGGGCTGGGAAGAATATAAAGACAGTTACTCATTTATGTAAACTAAGAATTTTCATAGGTACCAGGCAGGCAGGGGGCTAAGAGGATCTGATTTTCTGATTTTTCTCTTGCGATTATTTAGCGAATACTTGTAGGAATAACGTATTTAAACGTAATTATTAAATGTCACTTCCAAAGATACCTAACCTTCAATGTTTCTATGTAACTGTATTTTATTGCATAAGGAAGAGAACAGTGAATTAGAAAATTGACTATTAATAATATTTACGAGTACCTAGGTTAAAAGATTAATTGAGATTAATCAATATGTGTGTGTGTTTGTGTGTGGGTGTTTTCTATGTATTATATGTATGTATTTACAAAAGAATTGTAGTATATATAGTCTATCCGTATTCTGGTACCCATAATACAAGCATAGAAATATAGCTTACTTTGGGACCAGAGGACGTTGTGTGAAATGTCTTAAATATTTATTATTTATTATTAAGTATTAGCTTTTGCGAAATGTAAGAAGCGCTCAAAAATGGCTTAAAAATTGGAGGACGCGTTGTAAGAAAAATGTGTTATTGTTTTATTATATTAAAGGTTTATTTACAATATAATAACCATAATTATAACTGCGCAATTACTAGATTATCCGTCGTTATGTACCTACCTAAACAAACTTCATTGGAAAAACACTGGAATTATCTGGAACGCTCTTCACCTTCACATTATTCAAACTGAAAGTAACTCTATTCTTTTAGAATAAAGTTAATAATAGCATGATTGTAATTTATGTTCCATTATAGTGCACACATTCACAATTACACATCAACAGCACACACGCAAATACATTTGTAATATATATAGTACAGAATCAATAATACACACACATATGTAATTGATGTGTTCGAGTACTTCACTGTGTGTGTTTATTTCATTGATGTTTTTATCGTATTTGCACGTGTAGGTACCTATGTGTTCATAGTGGCATGGTAACGTGTCCTTTACGTTTTAAGTGCCTATTACATTTATCTAAAAAATATATATTGTACAATTATGAAGCTACCTTTACGCAGCAAGGAGCGGCTCCTAACAAGATGAACTGACAATGGTAGCGATTCTTCGGGCTCAACTAAACTTAACTTATGTAAAAAATTAAAACAACTATGGTGTATTTTAATGATTTAACTGTTTCGTTGTGTACTTACATTGTTATTATGTAATTAAAATCTTTATTCTATAATATACAGATTTTCTAATAAAAAGTTCTATTTACATTGCTAAATTGTGTATGTATATACATATATGTATAATTGTGTAGTTAAGTTTAGTTGTGAAAAATTGGAACCAATATCGTCAAATGTGCTGGGAGCGGGTGGATGCGCAGATAGCGCAGGACTTGCCGTTGTAGATAGGCTGATGGATGGATAAATGCGCAAAAAGGTGTATTCGTTACACTTTCGAGATTTTATGCGGAGATTAGCGTGTGTAAATAAACATACAAACAAACAAACTCATCATCTTTATAGTATGACGTTTTTTGACGGGTCTCGTGGTCTAGTGATTCATATATGGGACTGCCGTTCATGAGGTCTCGGGTTCGATTCCCGCTCGGAACAATAATTTTTGCGATATTTATAATTCTCATACAAATGTTTGTACTGCGTCGGGGTGTTTTCTATGTATTATAAGTATGTATTTAATAATTGGTCAAGTGCGAGTCGGACTCGCGCACGAAGGGTTCCGTACCATTATCTATGCAACATAAGGCAACGTTATTAGTATCGAGCAAGAAACGGTAAAAAAATCATGTTTGTTGTATGGGAGCCCCCCTTAAATATTTATTTTATTTTATTTTTAGTATTTGTTGTTATAGCGGCAATAGAAATATATCATCTGTGAAAATTTCAACTGTCTAGCTATCGCCTTTCTTGAGATACAGCCTGGTGACAGACGGACGGACGGACGGACAGCGAAGTCTCAGTAATAGGGTCCCGTTTTTACCCTTTGGGTACGGAACCCTAAAAAAGAAAAGTAGTTTATGTAGTATATCCGTATTCTGGTACCCATAACACAAGCATATAAAGCTTAGCTTGGGACCAGAGGACGTTGTTGTGTGAAATGTCCGTAAATATTTTTTTTTATTTGTTATAATATTAGTATATACGTATATATAGCAATAAGTGGGCGGTAATACTTACACAAATATGGGTCTATGTTATAGAGATAAAGTTATCAACAAAACACATGTTTTTTATCATACACGTACACGTGCATACAGTCACAGACATTATCGCTGTGTTCCATAAACAAATTGTATACCTACAATAAATCATGACAAACCTCTTTAAAAGTCTGTTCTCTCTCTCTCCAGCCAGTCCCACAGTTGGGCCTCCTCCATTTAAATTATGCTTATTATGATGATTATTAAGGCTAGCAGGCAATTAGGCAGCTAAAAATTTACTTTGCATCTGTCAGTAAGCTGTATCTCTGGAACAGTGATAGCTAGAGCTGAAAATAACATTTCTGTGAAATGAATGAGTTGATGCTATCCACTGCAGTGGCGCGGTCGTACAAACGCCTACCCCTCGCGTGGCAGACACTTTTTATCGCGCATACCGGCTGCGGTGGGTACCTTTTCTCGAAAAAACCCGATATCTCATATTCCTTTTAAGCAAACTATATGAATATTCAGGATTTTCAAGCTTTGTTTTTTTAGTTTTTGAACTTAGCAAATTCTTAAATACTAGCTGTTGCCCGCGACTCCGTCCGCGTGAAATTTAGAAAACTTTTCACCCCTTTTTTTCGCAATAAAAGGTAGCCTATGTCCTTTCTCAGGGTCTAGGATTGTCTGTGCCAAATTTCATCAAAATCGATTGAGAGGTTTAAGCGGGAAAGCGTAACAGACAGACAGACAGAGTTACTTTCGCATTTATAATATTAGTAGGGATACAGTTAAGATAATTGTCATGTAACACTACAGTAAAACAATAAAATATTATAATTTCATGCGTTACGTAATTCTTGACTGTTTTAAAATCTCTGTTTCAGTTGACATGAGATACGTTACAGGTTGCTCAATATTATGTGATTTTAACAGGCAATGATTCATCGTGCTAAAACTATGGGGCAGTAACCGTATATCGCACGTGTACGCCATTTTACATCTTTTAAACTAATATTTTAAAGCGGAAGAGTTTGTTTGTTTGTATAAACGCGCTAATATCAGGAACGACTGGGCCGGTTTGAAAAATTCTTTCAGTGTTAGTTAGGGCATTTATCGAGGAAGGCTTTAGGCTATATAAGATCACGCTACGACCGGTAAAAGCAAAGTAGTAGTTAAAAATGTTGCAAAAACTGGGAAAATTTTGTAAAGTCCAGGCGACAGTTTCGGGGGCAACAGCTAGTAATTATAGAAAATGAAATATATGACGCAGTTAGCCATTATACCTACAATCACAGATATATCTAATAGTGCATTGACGTTTAAATTTGAGGCCAAGTAACTTTAGCCTGGCTAAATCATACTTCATAGAATAATAACTTTTTATGTGACGCATAGCAAAAATTTAAAACAAATACACGCGTCGAATCCGTAAAAAGTAGTTTTATTTAATAAGCTGGTGATTATACCTATGTATACAATAGTAGACACATACATATTGTGTACACATATATGTATACCTGACTTATTTGAAGGTAAAAGTCAATTAAGGGCCTACATCAATATTATCGTATATCATCGCCGACACGTACGAGTAGGTACATATTAACACAGCCAGTAGGCACAGAAAATGAAGAATTAGGGATACTTTTCCTATTTACTCAAAATCTACTAAATATATTTTAATTCTGATCCACATGTTTCTATACATAATAGTTACCTATGTTTTTAAAGTTATTTCATTAGTTAATACGCGATAATAGACCGACAAATGAAAAAAAAAAAAAAATGAGAGGTTGTTTCGCCAAGATTTTCTATCGAGAAAACTTTTTTCAATCGCGTTTCTGAGTTCACGCGATCCTAGATCATATATTGAAAAAACATATACATAAAAATTAGAGCTCTAGCCATTCAATCTAAAGAAACAATGAAAACTTCGTACATAGAAAATTGCACGAAGCTATTTTGGTATCCTCTTAAATAAAGAGACCGAATAATGTCCAGACATTTACGGGAAAAACTATTGATCGAAGCACGTTTTATATTTAGCAACGACGCAGTTGCTTTTCACGGCACAGTCACGTGTGCCTTTGTGATACATTTTATATGGATTTTTAAAGTTCCTTACTCGAATGAACCTTTTGACTACGGAGGGAATGTCTACCTATCCGAATAAGAGATAGTCGCTCGCAAATTTGCAATCAATTAATACTTATTACATATTAGGGGGCTTCGTGGTCAAATGGTTCATGTAATACAGACTGCGGTTCACGAGGACGCGGGTTCGATTATCGTTCGGGACAATCATTTGTGTGATATTTATAATTGCCATACAAATGTTTGTACCGCGCCTGGGTGTTTTCTATGTATTATAAGTATGTATTTACAAAAGAAAAGTAGTATATTTGAATAGAATACGGATAGACTACATCTATCCGTATTCTAGAACCCACAACATAAGCATAGAAATATAGCTTACTTGGGACCAGAGAACGTTGTATGAAATGTCCATGAATATTTATTATTATATGTATGTATATCTATTTACAACAGTCTCCAAAATGTCTGGCTAGAATTTAAAACAAATATACGCGTCTAAATCCGTAAAAAGTGGATTTAATTGAATAAAAGAGTCGCACAAGTGTTAGAAAATATTATATTTACAATTTATTAGTTTTTGTTGCTATATTACACCTATATTATAATAACTAGCTTCTGCTCGCGGCTTCGCACGCAATAGTGGCCGAATCGAATTTGAAATCAATCCTAGAATAAAAACTAAAATCTGAACTGAAATTAATAGATACTAAAATCAATACTGAAATCCATAACAAAATTTACCTCAATCAACAATCGTTACAAAATACTAGGTATGTATATCTACTAAAATCAGAGTTAAATACGATACCAAAATGACAACTACAATTGTGCAGACCAAAACAAATATGTACTAAGTTCAATTGTTACTAAAATTGTAAGAAAATATTAATTCAATACTGTAACTCTTCTTTCTGCCAAAAAAAAACGACGCAGTAGAGAATAAAAATAATTAACTATTCCAACATCTTTAATCATCTCAATTAAAAAAAAAGTTGGTAATAAGTAGGTACCACAAAAGGAGTTTCTATTCCGAGCTACCGCGTTAATCGCATGTGTCAGTCTGGGATTAAAAACTTCTTGGCGAAATAAAAATAAAATACCTATAAGTCGGCGAATTCTATGTGTTGCTATGACAACTGCAAAATAAACAATATGGCTGAACTGTTATTTTATACCATATTTCACTAACTTTGGTACCAATTCTAGTTACATAACTAAACTTGACTTAACTAAAAAATGAAAATTGGTAGTATCAAAATAGCTATTACATGCTATTTCGTTGTACACATTTATATTAATTAAAACGGTTAGTCTTTAATACACAGTTTTAATAATATGAAACTTCAGTAAACATTGCCGAATTGTGATAATGACGCTATCAGTTTTAATTTTTTAGTTAAGTTAAGTTTAGTTGTGCGCACAGAATCGGCACCATTATCTCGTACAGAGTTTTTAGCGAAATAATAAATAGCCTATGTTACTTCCAGTAACTATAAATTATCTCTATACCAATTTTCGTGCAATTCCAATTGGTATATTTTGCGTGAAAGCGTCACAAACAAACAAACTCGCTTTCACTTTTATATATAAGTAAAGATTAATAATTTGGGACACATTAATGATGTTTTTAATTCAGTTAATAGGTACAGAACCCACGGTACGTAGCTCTGCATCCCACTTGACTATTATTTTTCCCACTAATCGCGTAGACAGGTTAGGCGGCCATGACCTTAACAGTCTTGTTATTTAGTGGAAATAAACAATACATCACCCCATTTCTTGGTACCAGTTGTTTTGTACCAGTACTATATCAGCCAAAGTATACAATAGTATACAAAAATTAACGTGTGTTCTCATTTCTGTAGTAATGAGAGAGTGATTAAGATTATGTACAGCTAAACTTAACTAAACTAACACATTAACGACACAACTCAATAAATAAACAAACTATTGGTGGTATTTAATAAAATGATTTTAATTAATAAATTTTATATTAATAATACAAAAAGAAAATACCAATAACGTAATAACTTGTTATAATAACCATAATATTATACACATTTGATTCATAACACAGAATTATTTACATTCTGGGAATTAAACTTAGGAGTCTCGGAACTAAATTCAACACGTGACGGAGTTATGCAACGCCACGTTTGGAAAATTTCATGGAAAATTTTCAACGCATCGCGGCATCGTGCAAAACGATAAGCATCCATTTGGCATATCAACTGTTTTTCTTTTTATTACTAAAAATATCAGAGATACAGATAACTATTGGGAGATAAGCCAAAAATGCGCAGATAATTCGAAAAAAGAACATCCCAGATTTTTTTAATTAACAAAAAATGAAAATATCTGTTTTTAAATTAGGAAGGAAGTAGATAAGAATGTTGTTTTATAAACATCAACAGACTGGCCAGCTGTTTATGTTTTGTTAAGTTTTAAATTTGTAATGTAATATGAATGTACGAGTTTGTTTTGACGCGCACACATTTATAAAATACACACACAGAAACAAATCCCCGAATAAACACAATAATTATGTGATGACGCACGACTGTTGCGGTGCGCGGGGGGAGAGGTAATAAACTTTGGTGGGTTATATAGGACGCGCTCACGCAAACCAAACCAGTTCAGTTTGAGAAGTAAACAAATAGACATCTCCTTAGGGGACATTTATCTTCTTTCATCGGCTCAGGCCAACAATGGGTATGTTCTTATTTCTTTTTTAGCTAAACTAACCATAGACTTACATTTTTACTTTCATCTTAAGGTTTAAAATAAAATATTTTTAATTGATTTAACATCATCCCTCTTTACAAATAGACCCTTTAATTAAATTAATTGCAATACTATTCGACTTTATTTATTACTAGCGGCCCGTCCCGGCTGCGCACGGGTAAATATAGCCTATGTTATAATGAAAAAAAAAAAATATTAAAATCGGTCCAGTACTTTTTGAGTTTATTCGTTACATACAAAAATACAAATCTTTCCTCTTTATTATATTAGTGTACATTAGCTGACCCGGCAAACGTTGTTTTGCCATACAAATGTCAGTTAGTAGTTTGAAAAATAGATGTTGTCCGATTCTCAGACCTACTGAATATGCATATAAAATTTCATAAAGATCGGTCAAGCCCTTTCGGAGGAGTACGGTAACTAATACTGTGACACGTGATTTTTTTATATAAGATAAGAAGATAAGATTTAAGATAGGTATTCTAATTATTTAGATAGATTCTAATTATAGACCATTATTGGACATAGACCTCCCCACTGGATACATCACAACGCGTGGTATTTTTACACTTAGCCTAAATCTGTAAAGACCACGGGTCACTTATGATTATTATAGGTTATTCTTAAATTTTCATTATATTTAATTCTAATTGGTTTAGAGATGTAGCTACTTAAATGAAAGGATTTTAGCCCTTAGCCATCTCTTACACCAGCACTGTGAAGAAGAAATGGGGTGGTGACACTTTAGTCCGTCACCACACGGGCAATAAACCTTCTAATAGGGTATCGCAAATAAATTTAATTGTTTACACAACTATTAAAAAGCAATTAAAATTATTAACAATTTATTATATTATGTATTATCTTATCAAAGACAACGTCTTCCATTGTCAACTTAAAGACAACGGTTTTATTGATAACAGCTATCACTTCAATAATATATGATGTTATGATTTGGACGTGTTGCAGTTTCTACCTCACACTTTTATCTTAATTATGATTAAGAAATCATACAAAGAATATTAAGAATAAAGTTTTTTTTCAAGAATATTTTGCTAAACAATAAATCAAATCTTTATGTATAAAAATTACGTGTCACAATGTTTGTCCGCGATGGACTCCTAAACTACTGAACCGATTTTAAATTTGATTTGCAAACAGTATGCAATTCGACCCAACTTGAAAGATAGGATCGCTTACATTTCAATTTATAGTCGCAATATTATTTTATTGCAAATTATTTGTCTACTCCTAACATTTGTATGGCAAAACAACGTTTGCCGGGTCAGCTAGTTTTTAATATAGATTCTTATATACCTTCCTTTCCTACCTCTTTGCCTATTATGAGATAAGTCATTATTATATTAATATTCTGTAAATAGTTTTTAATATCCAGGCTTCATTGGCATATTGCCAATCTCCGTCTTTGTGGTGATCTCTTTAAATGAAATACTAACCCTTTTGCTAATAGGGAACAGAATATGTTTGAACTATTAGGGGATTCTCAATTGAAGAAAGCACTTACTTTGATCCGTTATGAGTATAGGAATAAATAACCAAGGTCTGGCTGGTTGCCATGTCTGGATGTACATAACTCGTATAAAAATAATGATTTAGTGACGCATATTTTTGTATTTCCTCATAAAATATCGCAAGCGTGCGTCATCAGTTGCTATCAGTAGCCAGTTAGTTAGCATACTTAGAATAAGTTCTATGAACACTGCTTTATGCAACTGTTAGGTACTTATCGTATCACTGTTTACTTTACTGTTGAATCATTTTGTGTAATTACATAAGTATGTTTATGTAGGCAATGATAAAAGTTACATATTTGGTTATAACGTTACTTTTGTGTTTAGTTTTCTCAGCAGATTCTGATGTTGCTTGGTACAACAACATGAACTAAAAATAAAATATGTCTTATTTCAGAAATGTTAAATATAAAACCGTTAAGTGAGGATTCGGAGTGGTCTCGAGAAGCGTCCCTGGGCGCAGAGGCCACTGGCGCCGCCGGAGGGTCCGGGGCGCCCACCGTCTACACATCAAACGAGGAGCGCGCGCTGCGCCGCGTTGTAGGGCGCTGGGGTGCCGAATGGTTGAGCTGACTCGGCTCCGAGCCTAAAACTGTCGGCAGCTGGCCGGCACACCACCCCCTGCCTCCACCGAGGTGGGGGGCTTCCCGCCCCGCCCTGCGGCTGTCCCTCAGACAGTACGAGGACCTCGTCGCTAAGGCGGAGGCGTTGTTGAGCCGTCTCGTCGTCTCAGAAAACTACGACTCCATCAACAACTTCCTGTCTCTCTACGATGGATACATGGCAGCTCCCGATCAGACCCTTAAGGAATACTTCCCCAAGTACAATGCTCCTATCCGCGCGCGCAAGCACACCTGCGTCGGTCTTGGTATGGAAGTCGTCAAGTGTTTGAAAACATTGGAGAAAGATTTCCCTGGAATCAGTAAAAGCTTGATGCTGGTATCTTGTGATGAGAACATTGAAGATCTGAAGGACTACACAACCTCATTTCCTGGCCCACAAGGATTCTTAGACGAAACTGAGAAGGATCACGTTCTAGTGGCGATTCATGTGAAGATTGATGGCAGACATGGCGTGTTCCTCTCAGATCTTGGTTATCATATATCTCGTGTGGCTACAGTGATGGTAGACCGCTGTTATCCTCATACTGGTAAGTGGATTTCTTTTTAAAAGAATTTTCAACCAATTATTCTTGTCTCTCAACAGAGTTCTTTGTTCTTCCAGGTTGGTTCATTCAATCAGACGAGCCTCATTGTCGCAAGGAGTACAACTACCAGTTCAACCCACAGAACACCAACTACGTGGAGTGGCACGAGCGTGAGACTAGGGGTAGTGCCATCAAGGAACGTCTGTCATTGGTGTACGTCGCTAAAGCATATTTGACCGCAGTCGAGGTCACCGAGAAGAGAAATCTTGTTTGGGATTTGAGGTTAGTTAAGAATGTTTAACTTTGTGATCAGTCAGGAATCCTTGCTAATTATTTTTGTTATCTAGACCAACATCGTATGAATTCACTTGGAGTCAGTATAAATAGTGTTTTTAAGATTTAAAAATCAAAGTATTCAGCGATATTTAAATTGTAGTGTAACATCACTTATTAATTTTTCGTGTATCACGATTTATATCTTGCATTCGTGACATGACATGGCATGCACTAGTTTTGATTTATTTTAACTACATTTTTTAAAGTGATAATTGTAGTAGAAGAAGTGAAGTCTTTTCTTAGGTGACCTTCTTAACATTTAACACTTATGAAACATAACTTCCCCGATTTAGATGGTAACATGGTAAAAGACCATTTAGTAGAATTGGGGCGCGACTCGACGGGGGTAAATTAGCTCCCCCCGTCGAAATTAAAAATGCTATTGATTGTCAAAGTAAAACTTAAAGTGGTTAATAAGCTTCCCTATCAAAAGAAGAATACAGTTTTTTTTACCATAATATCTGTTATTTCCAGGAGTCTTCTTGCAAGAGATCCCAAAGGTCGTTTAACTGCTGGTGTGTATTTCCCTTTGAAGCTTAAAGATCAACAATTTACCATGTTCTTCGATGCTAACAGCGGCAAAATCAGGAAGAAACTAAAATTCGAAACCTTCTTGGAGTTACAAAAGGTTGGTAGCGTAAAATGATATCAAACGCATTATTTGTACAATATTATTTAAAATCATACAAATTGCAAATTTGGCATAATTTTGAGTTAGTACGTGAGCAATTAGGAAAATTTTCCCCCGTTTTGCGCTATTTTTCACCGGTGCTTCTCTTCTATTGGTCGTAGGCAGCGTGATATTATGTAGCCTAAAGCCTTCCTTGATAAATGTACTATCAAACACTGACCGAATTTTTTCAGACTAGTGGTTCCTGAGATTACCGCGTTCTAACAAACATACTTTGTAATATTTATTAACTAACGCCATTTTTCTTTTTAGATCCCAGATGAAATAGTTGATGAAGTGGATGAATGTAACGACCAGCTACGTCTTCGTGATGGTGAACTTCTATCCATTCTGAACAGACTCGCCACCATCATGGCTGACGAGGAGTACATGACTGAATTATTGGAAGTCAACAATCTAATAGTTCAACTGTCCGCTGGAAATTAAGACGCCATCTTGTTTTTAATGGATTCCAAATTCGAATTTTAACTACTTTTTCTATTAGCTTATTTAAATTAGATTCTTTATGGAGTCGAAAACAACTTTTTTCTATGATTTATTAGTTTCTGCACGTGTTTATAAAATGAAACAGTAGTTATGCACATCTCTGTAGATTTAGGTAGTTGTGAAGTAGATTATAAAACTGAGACAATGACGAGCGCCTCTACATTGGAAAATAAAAAAGATACAAAAAAAAAGTTGTTGTTTTATTGTCTTTATTTATTCCTTTTTAAGATGATACCAAAATAGCTTCGTGCATTTTTCTACGTACGAAGGTTTCATTTTTTCTTTAGATTGAATGGCTAGAGCTCTAATTTTTAAGTACATATATGTTTTTTCAATATATGATCTAGGATCGCATAAACTCAGAAACGCGATTGAAAAAAGTTTTCTCGATAGAAAATCTTAGCGATACAACCTCTCAAATTTTTATTTTTTTGCATTTGTCGGTCTATTATCGCGTATTAACTAATGAAATAACTTTCAAAACATAAGTAACTATTATATATAGAAACACGTAAACCGGAATTAAAATATATTTCGTAGATTTTGAGTAAACAAAAAAAATATCCCTAATTCTTTATTTTCTAACTAGCTGTGTTAATAGGTACATGTCGACGATAATATTGATACCAGGCCCTTAACAGAATAAGTATCTAATTAAATGTTATAAAGCTGAAGAGTTTGTTTGTTTGAACGCGTAAATCTCAGGAACTACTGATTCGAATTGAAAAATTCTTTTTGTGTTGTATAGTCCATTTATTGAAGAAGGCTATAGACTATATAACATCACGCTGCGACCTATAGGAGCGGAGTATCAGTGAAAAATGTCGCAAGAACGGGGAAAGATTTTTAAATTCAACGCGTACGAAGTCCCTGGGAAACAGTTACTAGAAATTAAAATTGATTCAGCTATTAGTAAATTATTGTTAACTGATTCGCACATACTCGTAGCACTAATGGTGACGGATTAAGAATGTAATCCTTAACACTCCATTTCCTCCCTGATGCTGTAAGAGTCAGCAAGATATTAGCAGATCCTTTGTGAGAGGCAAAAAATCCGAATCATAACCAACATGCCTGATCAGCGCGGCATTAGTACAACTAACACCCTCTCGAAGTGGAGGAGGCCCGTGCCCAATAGTCGGAAATTAGAAGGCTGAGAAAAATTATCCAAATCTAATACTTATATAAAATTCTCGTGTCACAATGTTCGTTCCCATACTCCTCCGAAACGGCTTGACCGATTCTTATGAAACTTTTATGCATATTCAGTAAGTCTGAGAATCGGCTACTATCTATTTTTCAAACTTCTAAGTGATAAGGGTTTTCCACCCCTGACATTTATATGGCAAAACAACGTTTGCCGGGCCAGGTAGAAAGAAAGAAAAGAAAAGCTAGTCTATCTATATTATAAACCTAGCAATCATGTGTGGTATTAAGTTATTAGTAACTACTTTTACCTTATTTGCTTAGTGGAAGGTCGAATCTAATGGTCTAACTATGGTATCAATGAAAGATACCAAATGGCGTCAATATTTTTTTCAGGGAAATTATCGACCCATTTTATTTTTAGCATTGACGCAGTTTTCACAGCAAAGTCGCGTGTTACATATCAAAGATGTTTACTTATAAAGAAAGGTCAGGCTGTGACTTAAACTGTCTGGAAAGATAAATAAAGGTCAGGTTATAAAATGAATATATTGAAGTAGCTATTTAATGTTTTCGAAAATATTAGTCGGCTGTTATTTATTATTAAATGTCAACAGTAACTGCTGAATTGTATCTGGAAATTCAACTTTAAAAATACAATCGTTATAAAAACTAAAATAAAATAAAATGTTTTATGCCCAACAAGTGGATCTAAATCGATAAGCTAAAAAACCAATAAGTAATCATGAATTCTAGAAATATTTTTTTGCTAATATACATATATACTCTATAGAATTTTTGTTATTATAAAATTCTATATTAAAGATATAGTTCAAATACAAAATTAACCATTTATTTATTATTCTAAGCTAAATATGTACATTAGGATTTTGCACAAGAATTTTGTATAAAAAAGTATGTATGGAAATTAAATTTGTCTCGTATTTGGTATTCATTTTACGTATTTAATTACATTGTATTTTATATTTTGAATTTGGAATCACCTTTATCGCATAGAGCAGCTATATCCTTTCTCGGGCTATATTTTCACTATCTGTTTACCAAACATTTAAATATTTTTCACGATTCAACAATTTTACCGTGAAAGAGTATCTAATAGATAGAAATATAGAGACTCTTTCGCATTTATAGTATTAAGTAAAGACATAGATGTATTTCTTTACCACGCTATGGTTGACTGGCAGAAAATGCCTTAGCCATTAAGTCCGCCTATGCATAAATGTATGAAGAGTAAAAATAAATAAATAAAATAAATAAATAGGCTGGATTTTTATAATATTTTGTTGAGTTGAGTTTCAAATTTGGAATGGTATTAGACGTGTTTTGTTTTGATGCATACGTTTGCAAAATAACTCGCACAGACGGAATCGTCAAAAAAAATTGTATGACGCATGCGCATTTTACATGCTGTGTGCGGGGAGCGAGGTAATAAATATAGCATTTTATATTGAATTTTCGCACACTACTAGGTACAGTTTTATCTATGAAGTAAACAAATAAGCAACTACTTAGTGTTTTCTAACCTGGAATCATCGGCTTCTGGCCAACAATGGGTAAGTCTAAGTGCCTATATTCTGTTCTAGAATCTTCTTTTTGTTTTTTTTTCTACCTATCAACGCTTATTTATGTATATGATCAAAAAAAGGAATATAATAATTTTACAAATAAAAATAAACTCGACGTTCTATTTTGGTCCCATTTACGTTAGCTATATCGACATTTACGAAAAACTTTCCTTGTCAGAGTTTAAAGGGAATCTCTTAATAAATAGATACCTACTAAATATAATATTATATCACTGAATTAAATTCCAGTGTTCAGAATCCAGTTCCATAATCCGGTGTTAGTGAAATCATATTTATTTTTACATACAAATTGATGAATCTTTCATAAATTTTACGTCATATTATTTATTTTTTATTTATTTATTTAACACTTTAATGCTAATACATGCATAGGCGGGCTTAATGCCTGAGGCATTTTTTACCAGCCAACCATAGGGTGATGCAGAATTGGAGGAGGCAGGTGTCAAACATGGATATATTGACGTAATGATTTACATGACACGTAATTACAAATATACATATTACACAGTTACATAAATACATTGACAAACATATACATACCACACGTACACACACACACATAAACATACATGACATATACATACATATTCGAAATATAACATTTACAAAAGATAAATAATATGCGAATCGTGTGAGTAACAATAGGTTCAGGAGGCAATTATTCATAATTGTCTCAAAACAAAAATGCGGAAATTGTTATGGCTCTTCTCAGCCCATATCTCACTGCTGGGCACGGAGCTTGTCTACTTCGAGAGGGTTACTGATTTACCATACATATGACACACACTGATCAGGGCCCCATTACAATGTTGTCATAATGATCAGTCTCTGATATAAATGATCATAATGGCGGTTTTTATCAAGTTTGGTAGTCTACTATAAATTTTTTGTCATAATGACGCCATTATGGCGCCACAATGGCGACGTTATGAATCCAAACTTGATAAAATTCACCATTATGCAATCAGTGACTGATCATTGACATCATTGTAATAGACTTGGGCTTCTGGTGTGTTAGCATAGGGTTTAGTTTTGACTTTTCCGTCTCTCAGTTTATATTCTCTGTTAATATTGTCCATTAGCTGGATATTACAGCATCCAGAGGAAGAAATGGGTAGGAGACTCTTGTATTCTTATTATTCTTAATACCTCAACGACACAGAAACATTCTATCAAAGAATGCGTAGTTGAATTTGCATTTAGGTTTGATTCCTTTGCATTGACGACGTTGGTAGGCTTCCACGTGTTGTCTCAAAACATTCGTTATAATGGCTTCACTCAATTACTCAATTATGCTAATTGATTTTGTAGCTTGGTAGTAACTTATCCTTTTGCGTTTATTTAATTTGAGTTTATTTAAAATTATAGTGGACAAAATGATTAACATGAGTGGTACTTGAACCCACGATCTCGGAACACCGTTCCGCTGCTCCGCAAACTGAGCTGTGATAGGACCTGCACATTTATTAATAAAAGTATAGCAAGTCAATTCCAAAAATTAATACATTACTTAAATTTTAGTATTATATATTATGTACACGAAAGGGTTGAGACAATTGGAGCAAAATAAAAAGAAGACTCCTTCCAGATTTTGCTAAAACTATGTTCGCATTTCATAAATCGATTCTTTTTTAAATCAGATATAGTGTTAAATATGAATTTAGCAACATGACGACAGATTATGAATAATATCGCCATAAGCAGACGATTCTGGTTGCCAGACATATTTTACATATTTTATGTGCATATGTATTATATTTACTTACCTACTTTACAAAATAATAACTCTGTTATTTATGCGTGAATTTCCCGTTATATCGGAGGCGTGCGTCACCAGTAGGCATACAATTAACATACATGGTAACCAGTTTTAGGAATATGACGTCATGAAAATTATTAATACACAGGTTCTTAATTATTACGTAATAGTTGTTTGTAAGTTATCATGCTCTGTGTAATGCGTCCAAACTAAAAGTAGAGAAGAGAACGTAAGAGTTACACAGAGCAATTTCCCTCTAAAACCGGCACTATGGGCGGTATATCTTGTGTGTTTGAACATAAAGTCAAACAAAGCGAAATTGTAGATCTCATCCACAACACTTTGCAATTCACTCAACTGGATCAAAGAAACGGGTTCCTTGAAAGCAATTAGGTATAATATATTCTCTAACAAATTCAGTCTGGAACATAACACGTAATTTTTATGGCATTACAGAAATGTTAAATATAAAACCGTTAAGTGAGGATTCGGAGTGGTCTCAAGAAGCGTCCCTGGGCGCAGAGGCCACTGGCGCTGCCGGAGGGTCCGGGGCGCCCACCGTCTACACATCAAACGATGAGCGCGCGCTGCGCCGCGTTGTAGGGCGCTGGGGTGCCGAATGGTTGAGCTGACTCGGCTCCGAGCCTAAAACTGTCGGCAGCTGGCCGGCACACCACCCCCTGCCTCCACCGAGGTGGGGGGCTTCCCGCCCCGCCCTGCGGCTTTCCCTCAGACAGTACGAGGACCTCGTCGCTAAGGCGGAGGCGTTGTTGAGCCATCTCGTCGTCTCAGAAAACTACGACTCCATCAACAACTTCCTGTCTCTCTACGATGGATACATGGCAGCTCCCGATCAGACCCTCAAGGAATACTTCCCCAAGTACAATCTGCGTCGGTCTTGGTATGGAAGTCGTCAAATGTTTGAAAACATTGGAGAAAGATTACCCTGGTATCACTAAAAGCATAATGCTGGTATCTTGCGATGAGAACATTCAAGATCTGAAGGACTATACAACCTCATTTCCTGGCCCACAAGGGTTTTCGATCGAAACTGAGAAGGATCATGTTGTAGTGGCGATTCATGTGAAGATTGATGGGAGACATGGCGTGTTCCTCTCAGATCTTGGTTATCATATATCTCGTGTGGCTACAGTGATGGTAGACCGCTGTTATCCTCATACTGGTAAGTGGATTTCTTTTTAAAAGAATTTTCAACCAATTATTCTTGTCTCTCAATAGAGTTCTTTGTTCTTCCAGGTTGGTTCATTCAATCAGACGAGCCTCATTGTCGCAAGGAGTACAACTACCAGTTCAACCCACAGAACACTAACTACGTGGAGTGGCACGAGCGTGAGACCAGGGGTAGTGCCATCAAGGAACGTCTCTCATTGGTGTACGTCGCTAAAGCATATTTGAGTGCAGTCGAGGTCACCGAGAAGAGAAATCTTGTTTGGGATTTGAGGTTAGTATTTCAGAGCCCAAGTACTTGATGTTTTTCGGCAATAATTTGATTTTATAATAGAAAACTAAGCCAGGAAAATAATCTTAAGCGTACCATTGATAGAGCTAGGGTTCAAGTTGTGGTACAAATCTTTACATATTAAGTATAAAATTAAGTCGTTATTTTTGTATGTATGTCCATATGTGAGCTTATATCTTTAAAATTGTGCAACGGATTTTGATGCGGTTTTTTCAATAGATAGAGTGGTTCAAGAGGATGGTTTGTGAGGGTTTGTTTTTTAAATTCGACGCGTACGAAGTTGCGGCCTACAGCTAGCCCAAATATAATTTTAAAAAGAAATTTAGCTAAGCTGGCCCAATAGGCAGTCTCTCAGAATTTAAGTGTCTGTAATTTCTTAAGGTAATGATAGGTAACGATAGGCAAATACTTAAAATAAAGAATCTATAGGTATAATATCGTAGAATTGCATCATTTATTTTAAAAAACCTGTGAGCTATATTATATTTATTATATTTCCTGATATGATAATAAATTGTTTTGTAACACGAACTCTTTGTTTTGTGGCCTTCTTTATAAATACTACGTCTGAAATAACATTGTATTAGGACCATGATAAAGAGAAAATAATGCATTTTAATATGTTTAATTTTTAACTAGGAATCTGGGAGATTGCATGATTGTTCCCATGGGGTTTCCCTGGCTATGTCTCTGCTGATTCCTTTACACTGTAGGCAAGGACTAAAAAAGCTGATTCCACAGATATAACAGATATAGTGTATATAGCTACATCCCTATACATATACATTCATAATGACTTATAGGAGGTTTAAACGGAGATTTTATCTGAGAGATAATAAGCGTTTTAGCGTAAAAAGACTATTACGAATAACATGTTTTGACAATTTTCTCGAACCGATTTTAGCGAACTTTTAAACCGTCTTTAGACCGTTTTAATAAGTCATTACTTCATTATAAATAAAACCATGCCGGCTCGAAGCCACATACATATCTATGTGTGCGTAAAAATGTGTCTATGATACAGGCTATACGTCATATGAAAGGTCATTATTCTATGATGTACGATTCATAGAATTATTATATCCTAGGTACGATTTAGCTAGGCTAAAGTTACTTGTCCTCAAGTTTAAACGTCAACCCACCATCTGGTATTATTATGCTGGTGTTTTCTATGTATCATAACTATGTATTTACAAAAGATAAGTAGTATATGTAGTATATTCGTATTCTGGTACCTATAACACAAGTATATAAGCTTAGCTTGGGACCAGAGGACGTTCGTTGTGAAAAATGTCCATGAATATTTATTTTATTTTTTTTATTTATTGTGGCTGAATCATTTTTCTACCTTCTTTTGTTAGATTGTAGTTTGTATGAACGTTCGCTTATATTGAATATATAAGTAGAGCTGTGAGAATCTGTGTTTAGGCGTGTTAAGTGGTTCATGTAACAAACTGCCATTCACCAGGTCGCGGGTTCAATTCCCGCTCGGGACAATCATTTATGTGATATTTATGAATGTCATACAAATGTTTGTACTGCGTTTGGGTGTTTCTATGTTTTATAATTATTTATTTATAAAAGAAAAATAGTTTATGTATTCTATCCGTATTCTAGTACCCATAGCACAAGCATATTTAAGCTTAGCTTAGGACCAGAGGGCGTTGTGTGAAATGCAAATGCCCATAAAAAAACACGACTCAATACCGTAATGTCTATTATTTCCAGGAGTCTTCTCGCAAGAGATCCTAAAGGTCGTTTAACAGCTGGTATCTACTTCCCCTTGAAGCACAAAGATCAACAATTTACCATGTTTTTTGACTCCAACAGCGGCAAAATTCGACAAAAACTAAAGTTTGAAACATTCTTGGAGTTGCAAAAGGTAATTATTTATTTCTCTCTAGAATGAGTCGTTTTTATTAGTAATCTCAGCATGGACATTGGACATAGCTAATGTTTGGTTTCAGAGCAGAATTAAAAGTCAAAAAAGATTAAGTGTCACGAATATAGTGTTTAATTTCGTATTTATAGCATAATTTTCGTCATTTCTGACTACGCCCACGAGTTTTATGAATAACAAGAAAATAATCCCAACTTTTGTGCACAGAATAAGCAGAAGTAGCGTCCGATCGTCGCATTTAGTCACCAACGAATGCTCCTTCTGTTTATTCTGTGTTTTTATGTAGTTAAATGCGTATGTAAGGTGAAATAAAAAATGTAGAACAACGCTATCTTGTAGCTCCATTTCGTACTGCAATAAGCATAAGCGCTGGCACATGAAACCAAAGACGCTACAATCTCTTTATTAGCAATTCTTGTATCTATGTCTAGATTATCGAAATAATTTCTTTAGATCAAAAACTAAAAATCACGCTTGAAAATCCTGAATATATTTTTAAATAATTGCATTGTCATCGGTCTTTGATATGTATGCAAAATTTCAAATCAATCCGATTAATGCAAGTGAGTGAAAATCGTGTTCAAAGATTCCGTTACATACCGAGCTTATAAAAGCGTGTTAATAAAGATTAACACTATGCCGTAATAGTTTTATGGATATTAATCTCATTTCTATTTATTAAATCAAAACATTTTCTTTTTCAGATACCAGATGAAATTGTATACGAAGTGGAGCAGTGTAATGACCAGCTATATCTTCGTGATGGTGAACTTCTATCCATCCTGAACAGACTCGCCACCATCATGGCTGACGAGGAGTACATGACTGAACTACTAGAAATCAATAACCTAATCGTTCAACTCTCCGCTGGAAATTAAGAACGCCATTTTGTTTTTGATGGATTCCAAATTCGAATTTTAACTTCAACATTAGCTTTATGTTAATGTTAGCAAGAGAAACTCTTTAGAAGTTTTTTTTTAATGCCATGAATCATAGTTTTAATTCAGAATAATAAAGTATATTCTAAATTTAAAATTTGCCTATATTGCATTATTTTTAATCTGTACTTTAGCTGTTAACTATATTCTATATAATCATCATCATCATAACATCACGCCTTTTTCCATGGGGGTAGGCAGGGGCTATAGAGCCCCATCTGCTACGATACAAACATACTTCCTTGGCTTCATCCACACTCATACATCTAGTCATACATGCCCGACGGTTGTAAGTGCTACGCACTTGCCCCTTTTGGAGTATCCCGGCGATGACATCGGAGTATATTTTTCTCGGGCGTCCTCTCCCAGCGTTTCCACTTACTCCAACGTGTATATGCCGTTTATGTATAATATATATTCTTTATAACGACAAATAATTTTATAGATACATAAAATATTAAATGATTTGGTGTTTGTTACACTATAATTATATAAACTATCAATTATCTAGTTTGTTTGGGCGACACCGGTACAGATTCTACGTGCATAACTGAACTAAACTTAAATAAAAATGTATAACTGATAGCGTCAATATATCACGATTCCTCAATGTTAACTGAACTTTCTTATTATTAAAACTGTGCAATATAAACCAACAATTTTAATGAATATTTAGAGAAGCATGGGTGATCGGGCTCATCTAACCACAAAATGGAGAATTCTCCGACCAGGCTAGGTTAGGTTAGGTTAGGTTAGGTTAGCACTGGCCAGGGCTTTCGCCCCACTGTTGTATGTTCAGATGTTGTAGCTATCTTAACTCGTATGCAAATCATGCTTTCGCAATGTAGGATTCATTGTGACGTCACATTTTTGACATTTAACGCCATCTATCGTTATTGTGCTGTACTATGTAGTGACTGGCTATTGGTCACTAGGTGTCGCTACAAATATAAATGCGTACAACGAAACGCCAAATAATAGATATATTAAATTGACACTTAGAATTTTTTTTTGTTAAGTTTTGCTGCTGGTCTAGAATTTTAAGACAATGCCTACGTTATTTTTATATTTTTATAAAAGTAAAAAAAAAATGTTTCTGACTTTTGCAAAGCAAGCCTACATCTACGCACCATTTGATAAATAAAAAATTGTGCACATATAAGTAGAGTTATTTGTGTTGTTGTAAAGTAGATTATAAAACTGAGACTACGAGTATGACGAAACGGCTCTACATTAGTAAATAAAAAATGCAATAATTTTGTGTTTTATTTTCTCCTATCTCCCAATTTAAATCCAATAGGGAAACCTCCTACATGTGGTGACGGATGGATTAAGAATACAAGTGTCACCACCCCATCTCCTCCCAAGGGTGCTGTAAAAGTCAGCTAAGATATATTGCACACAGATAACATTTTTTGTGAGAGACGGAAAACTCGAAAAGAAACCCTGCGCCAACACGCCTAGTCAGCGCGGCACTTCGTGCATTTTTCTACGTACGAAGTTTTGTTTTTAGCTCTAATTTTTAAGTAAGTATATGTTTTTTCAATATATAATCTAGGATCGCATAAACTAAGAAACGCGATTGAAAAAAGTCTTCTCGATAGAATATCTTAGCGAAACAACCTCTCTCATTTTTTATTTTTTTCATTTGTAGGTCTATTATCGCGTATTAACTAATGAAATAACTTTAAAAACATAAGTAACTATTATATATAGAAACACGTAAACCGGAATTAAAATATATTTAGTAGATTTTGAGTAAACAAAAAAAATATCCCTAATTCTTCATTTTCTATACCTACTAGCTGTGTTAATAGGTACATGTCGACGATAATATTGATGTGGGCCCTTAACCACTAGCAGTAGTCCAATTGATGATGATTTTAAATTTTCGATTTTATATGATTATGATATTTTATAGATGATGACAATGCAATAATCAACCAAAAAAATTAGGGAGATATAGACGCAAAGCAACCAAGCCCTATACCTATATAGCTATATAGCATCACGCTGCGATTAATAGGAGCGAAGCATCACTAAAATCAGTTACAAAACGCAGAAAATTTTCAATTAAACGAGAAGAGGCCATCCCGATGTCCCGATAATCTAGCAAATATTATTTTATTCTATGTTAGTTTTTAAATAAATATAATTTCAAGTATATTTTATATAACTACTTTATGGCTAAGTCATATATAATATAGCCTTAATATGGCTAAGAACATCAAAATAAGTACATAAGCATAACCTAATAAAATGTATTATTTTATTTTATTTCCTGTTTCACTTCCTTTTATAAATATGTATGTTTTGTTAACAATTATATCGATTACATTTATTTTATATAGCGCATTTTCAACATACTTGTTCATGATCTCAATCCTTTAAAGTAATATCGCTTCAATGCGGAAACCTAGTAGGTATACTAGTACTGGATTTTATAGTAAGTACTCGTACCTATTCTTTGTATTCTTTATTGCACACAGAAATTACATAAAAGAAAGTTACATTTTAGTTAATTTATGTACAGAGGCGAGCTTAATTCATAAATGAATTATCTACCAGCAAACCTTGGCGAAATTTAAGAAGTATTTACTTAAGCTTATAAAGTGCAAACTACGCAACAGATTTTGATGCGGGTTTTTTAATAGATAGAGCGGTTCAAGACGATGGCTTTTCTGTATAATTTGTTAATGGACGGGCTTCGTGGTTAAGTGGTTCATGTAACGATGCCGATCACAATATCGCGGGTTTGATTCCCGCTCGGGACAATCATTTGTGTGATATTTATAATTGTCATACAAATGTTTGTCCTCCATGTCCATCTAGGTATTCCTATGTATTATAAGTATGTATTTACAAAAGAAAAGTAGTATAATATGTAGTATATCCGTATTCTAGTACCCATAACACAAGCATATAAGCTCAGCTTGGGACCAAGGGACTTGAAGGGACGTTGTGTGAAATGTCTGTGAATATTTAATATTTATTTGTTAAGGTTTTCCACGTGTACGAAATTGCAGACAACAGCTAGTCGAAACTTTACTAATTTATATATGTGAAAACGAGATGATGACGCAATAAAAATACTGACGAGCTTAAGTGTTAATGTGGGTAACAAAACCATAGTGCGATTTAAAAAAACTGTACAACTCCATCTATCGAGAAGAGTAGTAAACTAATATTTGTTAAGGTTTGATTTCTTAATTTTACGCGTACGAAGTCGCGGGCAACAGCAAGTTATAAATAAACTATATAAAGTAAGTAGTTGATCTGGCAGTAAAGTGCGATATTCCAACGCATTGGTTCCGTGCCAAAGGACGATGACCTCAATATTTGGAACTTCACCCTATGACACTGCAGCATTGTCTTTTAAGACGATACCAAAATAGCTTCGTGCATTTTTCTACGTACGAAGTTTTCATTGTTTCTTTAGATTGAATGGCTAGAGCTCTAATTTTTAAGTAATGTTTTTTCAATATATGATCTAGGATCGCATGAACTCAGAAACGCGATTGAAAAAAGTTTTCTCGATAGAAAATCTTGGCGAAACAACCTCTCAAATTTTTTATTTTTTTCATTTGTCGGTCTATTATCGCGTATTAACTAATGACATAACTTTAAAAACATAAGTAACTATTATATATAGAAACACGTAAATCAGAATTAAAATATATTTAGTAGATTTTGAGTAAATAGGAAAAGTATCCCTAATTCTTCATTTTCTGTGCCTACTGGCTGTGTTAATATGTACGTGTCGGCGATGATATACGATAATATTGATGTAGGCCCTTAAATGGCGTTCCACTTTTGTGTTCCGTTTACCTAGAAACCGATAACTATGAATAGTTTGTTTGTTTGAACGCGCTAATCTCAGGAACCACTGGTTCGATTTGAAAAATTCTTTCAGTGTTGGACAGTACATTTATCGAGGAAGGCTATAGGCTATATAACATCACACTGCGACCAATAGGAGCGCAGCAGTAGTGAAAAATGTTGCAAAAACGGGAAAGATTTTCTAAATTCTACGTGTACGGAGTCGCGGGCTGGCAGCTAGTAAATAAATAAATATTCTTGGCCATTTCACACAACGTCCTCTGGTCCTAAGCTAAGCTTATATGCTTGTGTTATGGCTACCACAATACGGATATACTACAAACATTTCTTTGGTAAATACGAGTACATACCCAGTCGCAGTACTAATATTTGTGTGACAATTGTTAATATCACACAAATACTTGTACTTTCGTATTGAAATTTTCGTGAGTTTGAGTCATATTAGAAATATTATATTACCGGATGCTCGAAACCTGGGTCGACATCATCGATCCCAAAACAGCGAGTGTTAGCCGGTAATATAATATTTCTAATACTTGTACTGTACGGGGATTAAACCCGTGACCTCATGAATGGAACTCAAAGAGTATAATAATATAGATGGAAGTCTACTGTGCTGCACGGACCACGTGTGTTGGCACAGGGTTTAATTTCGAATTTCCGTCTTTCACAGAAGATTTTATCTGTGTACAATATCCCTTAGCTGACTTTTACAGCACTCCAGGAGAGGAAATGGGGTGGTGACACTTGTATTCTTAATATGTCACCACACGGACAAGCTATTTATTTAGCATTTATTGTTTGTTTGGAATATAAATCTCTTAAATCTCTTTTAACGATTTTCAAGTTACTGGAAGTCAAGTAAGCAACTTATATTCGAACTTCAGATAGAAAAACTTGATTTACCAAAAAATATACAGTACGAAACTCAATCATTTAGATACAAGATAAATTAATATAAAAAGTATATCCGTCTCTCTCAAGTATATTAGCAACCGGAATTTGACAATAATAATGTAGCCATGATGTAGTAGAGCGACGTTCCAATTACCTACATATAGATAATATTATCTTGTATATAAAATTCACGTGTCACAGTGTTAGTTACCGTACTCCTCCGAAACGGCTTGACCGATTTTTATGAAATTTTACATGCGTATTCAGTAGGTCTGAGAATCGGACAACATCTATTAGCTAACCATTTTTTTTAGTATGGCGAAACAACGTTTGCCGGGACAGCTAGTAATTATATAGATATTTTTGGTCTTATTGATAATGACTTATCGGAGGTTTAAAAGTTCGCTAAAATGGGTTCGCTAAAATTGTCAAACCTTGTTGTTTAACGGGCTTCGTGGTTTAAAGGTTCATGTAACGGACTGCCGTTCACGAGGTCGCAGGTTCGATTCCCGCCTCGGACATTCATTTGTGTGATATTTATAAATGTCATACAAATGTTTGTACTACGTCTGGGTGTTTCTATGTATTATAAGTATGTGTAGGAGACAGGATGCGCACCACAAAGAAAACGAAGATATTGGCAGCAGAACTTTTATTTACTTTTACAAAAGTAGGTAGGCAGTCGAAAGTGCGCTAAGAATGTGTGACGTGCGTATGTGCAATGGAGTGCAGCTAACGACTGAAGTAATGTCATTTAAACATTAAGAACAAAGTACGTTCCATGCCTCATACCGCACGCCCCGCACCCCTAGCGAGTTAATCTTAAAGCTATACTTATAACTAGACTTACAAACTAATAACAACAATGTGCGATTGCGTCGCCAACATGCCCCACCCCAGTGCTGCGCCAGCAGTACTCAATCACAATCGGAGGAATATAAGCGACGCGTACCAATGCCCTAACCAATACCCGGATTCCCTATTTTTTGTAAAAACGTCCGAAACGTAACCGTTTTGACTAGAAACTAACACTCCCACATCTTCCTAAGGTGACAACCCTTGAACCAATAGTTCCACCGCACGATGAGTGGAGTGACGAAACGCCTTCCTAAGGTGATAACCCTTGAACCAATAGTTCCACTGCACCGTGAGTGAAGTAACGATAAAACGTCTTCCTAAGGCGACAACCCCAGAACCAATAGTTCCACTGCACCGTGAGTGAAGTAACGATAAAACGTCTTCCTAAGGCGACAACCCCAGAACCAATAGTTCCACCGCACCGTGAGTGAAGTGACGATAATACGTCTTCCTAAGGCGACAACCCTAGAACCAATAGTTCCACTGCACCGTGAGTGAAGTGACGATAAAACGTCTTCCTAAGGCGACCACCCTAGAACCAATAGTTCCACCGCACGATGAGTGGATTGACGTCACTTTCGTTATGGGTCTCAGATTCTATATTTTTTTTAATTTAATTTCGATAACTACATTATGAATTGTTTTACACGAGCATATTAATATTTATAAATAATTTAAAGACTTCATATTTAATTTATTACTATATACTAAACGCGATAACAATTTAATAGGAAACGTAAAAATATAAACGCGCGCGACGTAGCAACCGCACCGCAAATATGCAACAAATACGTCGCTATAAAATAGCATCGTAAAATTGTACCTATGTTTAGATTCATACAAACAGCTGATAACGTAGGCTTGAGCCTATGGAACGACCTTTGCACCGAGTGCACCGATGAGTAGCGCTTTCTCTCTTGCACTCGCGTATCGCGTATGTTGTTGTCTCGCACGGATAGTACCTGGACAAGCGCACATGACGTCACGCTTCCAATTTTATCTATTGAAGCATTTGAAGTTACATTAAAAATTTAGAATAAAATATTTAGCAGGAATTTACACACGTTTTTAAATGTCCGGATACCGATAGGGTTAGCACGACTATTGTTGTTTTGGTTTAGTTTCGAGTTTTCCGTCTCTTGCAAATGATGTTATCAGCTTGCGTACTCCCTCAGCTGCCTTTTACAGCTCCCGCGGGACGAAATGGGGTGGTGACAATTGTATTCTTAGTCCGTCACCACACGGACAAATCTGCCACTCCGGTTCCTCGTTATGCTAGTATTGCGTTTAAACAAATTATTATAATCAACGTCATAAAAGATTAATTTAATCGACGACGTGCCGCGCATGTTTATACATTGTCGGCGACCGCGCCGACCGCGCAGCCCTACGTGTGTAACAAACGACAAAATTACCGATCGCGATGGCACAGAGGACGTGTCGGCTACGGTCGCGCGTACGATTCCGTAAGGAACACTTTTCGACGGAGTTTTAACTTTAATCATCATGATGCAGTTTGGTGTGAGGCATGTTTTCCTACGGCACATTAAAGCACACATAATATAAACACTGTTTTTATCTATTTTAAAACATTTGTAACGGTCAAGCGATTTTTTAGATTTATTACACTCCGTTAAAATTTTAACAACCTTGTAACAATACCGACACTTATGACTTCGTTTTTGATTTAGCACTTGGACGTTATTTACCGCGTTATTACTTTTATGTTTTAAGTTTTCACAGTTACGACATTGAAACATAACGGCACTAATATTAGATTTTTTTACATCTTCGGTGAATAATTCTGGCGGCACTTGTAGTCCTGGTTTTTGTACGGCAACCATGATAAGCGGGTAGTTATATGCCGTAGGTTCTTCACACAAATTTTTGAATACTAACGGTTTCGTGCGGTTCTCGTTAAATGTAGGCGGGTGTATGTCTTCTTGTACGCTCGAAGTGGTGATCATCTGTGCGGTGGGTGCACTCGCCAGTTGTGGAATTGGCCTGTCCGTGTCAGTATCCTCTGACGCCTGCAGCATGCCTTTGCCGTTTTCCACTCCAGGGCCGTTCTGCAATACCGACTCATGTTGACCACGATCCGACGATCGCTCGATGACGTCAGTCACACGGTTTGCCTTCAAGTCTTCTGATGGTGGACTGTATTTTTGTTTTAGATCAGCTAGGTCAGCCGCTAACTGCTTGTCAATAAGTTCCATTGCAATACGTGCCTTGGCCTTTGCAGCTTGTAGCTCCAGCAATCTCTTCTGGGCTTGTTTGGAACGAGATGATGCGGGTATCTTCATGTCGGCAGAAAGACAGGACGTTGGTGAAGGCGGAGAGGGGACTATCGTTCGTTCCGACTTCATCAGACCGCCAACACGAGACTGTAGGATCTCGTATCCATCTTGACATCTGGTTGCAGAGGTAGGCGGTGGCAATCCATACGCCACGGTGGGTTTCCGCTGAACTTCCGCGCTGCGGGTTCTGTCCATTGTTTTTCTTCGCGGTGGAGTCGTGAGTAAGATCCGTCTCGAAGTGACCACTTTGTAGGAGACAGGATGCGCACCACAAAGAAAACGAAGATATTGGCAGCAGAACTTTTATTTACTTTTACAAAAGTAGGTAGGCAGTCGAAAGTGCGCTAAGAATGTGTGACGTGCGTATGTGCAATGGAGTGCAGCTAACGACTGAAGTAATGTCATTTAAACATTAAGAACAAAGTACGTTCCATGCCTCATACCGCACGCCCCGCACCCCTAGCGAGTTAATCTTAAAGCTATACTTATAACTAGACTTACAAACTAATAACAACAATGTGCGATTGCGTCGCCAACAGTATGTATTTACAAAAGAGAAGTAGTGTATGTATTATATCCGTATTCATAACACAAGCATAATAAGCTTAGCTTGGGACCAGAGGACGTTGTTGTGTGAAATGTCCATAAATATTTATTTATTTATTATTTATTTATATTAGTCTTTTTACGCTAAAACGTTTAATATCTCTCCGATAAGTCATTATGAATAAGACCATTAATCTTAACATTATAGACCAAAAAGACTATCAAATATATGGCTTAGTTTAAAAACTAAAAAACTTGTCCATTTTGGATGTCTTGGCATTTTTAATTCTATATGCCTAGCTAAACTTAACTAAAAAATGAAAACAACAATTTTGTTCTGTACATTTATATTAATTATAATTTCCGAAACGTCGGGCTAAAATTTAAAACAAAAACACACTTCTAAATCCGTAAAAAGTAGTTTTATTTAATTATAATCGTTAGTCTAAAACACAGAGGGCCTACATCAATATTATCGTATATCATCGCCGACACGTACATATTAACACAGCCAGTAGGCACAGAAAATGAAGAATTAGGGATACTTTTCCTATTTACTCAAAATCTACTAAATATATTTTAATTCTGATTTACGTGTTTCTATATATAATAGTTACTTATGTTTTTAAAGTTATTTCATTAGTTAATACGCCATAATAGACCGACAAATGAAAAAAATAAAAAATTTGAGAGGTTGTTTCGCCAAGATTTTCTATCGAGAAAACTTTTTTCAATCGTGTTTCTGAGTTGATGCGATCCTAGATCATATATTGAAAAAACATATATTTAAAAATTAGAGCTCTAGCCATTCAATCTAAAGAAACAATGAAAACTTCGTACGTAGAAAAATGCACGAAGCTATTTTGGTATCGTCTTAAGATATTTCAGTTAACTTCACGGAATTGTGTTCTTGCCACTATCAATTTTTATTTTTGAGTTATGTTTGGTTGTGCATGTAGAATTGGCACCATTGTCATCGGTCCGCACGTGTGTATAATTTCAGATGAATCCGACTACTGCGAGTTGATGAAAATCTCTTTTAAAGATTCCGTTACATAGATTACCTAATACATACATAGAGAGATTAAGATAAATACAAACGATGCTAATAAAAACGTGTTAATAATAATAGAAGATCTCTATAAAGGCTCTCAGAACACCTCGAGAGGCTCGACGTCAATAGCAAATCGATGACGGCCCAGATTCAGAAAGCAGTCTTGCTAGACAATGCCCGGATAGTTCGTCCGTTTCTCTCCCATTAGATCCACCACTCCGGCCAACTGTTGCAAACCTCGGCGGAGCGCGTCCTGTCGCCTTTCAAAGCGAGCTAGTTTATTCCAAAGGATCTCTGTATTTACCATTTTATTCCAAAGGATCTCTGTAACGACCTAGCTAAGCTTGTGCTGCCTGCATCTCAAATTTCCCTCTGATCGTTACTATCCTGTGTTACTACCATATTGACGTCCATGTCACCCTACGCAAGCCTTTCCATTTGTAGTGAATTCTTTTTAATAAATTAAACTCATGAATAAAATGTTAAATTTATTATGTGTATTTATTTCATTATGCAATAAATTCACTTAAATTATGAAATCACAACGTAACAGTATAGACCAGTAAGCAAGGTACCAATACTAAATGCACAACTAAATTAAACTAAAAAAATTAAAATTTATAGCGTTAATGCCACAATTCGGCAACGTTAACTGAACTTTCTTATTATAAAACCTATGTATGTATTAGATTAACGATTTAAAATAATTTATATGTGTACAACGTAATAGCGAATTAATCAAAATACGCCAGTTGTTTTCATTTTAGTTAAGTTACGTTTAGTTTTTTTCGCGCAAGAATTGGTCTCTAGAAGAAACGTCACGTTACACGCAAACGTGATACAACTTACACGAGTAAGTACTACGTTTTCAAATCTGTTAACTATACCATACTGAAATGATTTATTATTGTTATTTTACGTAATTTTAAAAATTGGCGACGGGGTGACATTATAATATGATCGTAACATGTTTTGTTACTGAATAACAAATGCTTGACGAATTGTCAGCTGTTAAAATAAAACGCATGTGTTAGTGAAAGGAAAACGCGCAATGCGCATGCGTTATTGCCACGAACGCGCGTCCTGTGTTGCACAGCAACGGTAATGTAACCAAATAACTGTTATAACAGTTATGTCTATAACAGTTATTCACGTAAACGCTGTTTTGTAAATATAGCAAAATTATAAAGTGCCTTGTCAATCATCAGAAGTAATAAAGTGTAATTATAATATACTATCTTCAATATTTATAAATTCACTCATGTAGAGTCAATTAACACCATAATAATTAACGATGTTACTTAGAGATAGACCACTGCAATAAATTTGTGTTCACCGTGCTCAATAAAGAAATATAATATTATTCTGGAACAGTTTTTACTGGGTTAATTTAGCTTGACAGTCGGTGTTGACTGTATTAAATATTATTTATCATTTGAAGAATTATTATTTATATTAGTTTTGCTGGTGATAACACAATGATTATAATAACACTCAAATGCTAATGATGGACATTTTTCAACTACTACGGTAGTACCTATATGAACTTAAAATTAAATTTGATACCGATAAGTTAACAAATTACCTAACTACTTAAGTTTAACAACCAATGACCTCTAAAATAAACAAATAAAAACGTTCATGACTACTGAAAATGAAACTAAATCGCCTTTTTCTGTATTTGTCCTATTTTCACCCAGTTTTAGATTACTATAAAAGTAACAGATACAAATAACACTATAACAAATGGCATTTAAGTTACATCACTATTTTATCGCAAATATAATAACGAGGGTACGGCATTGTTCAACGATCAGTTTGTCTGGCGTCGAAGCAGTGGATAGACATTGAATAGGGCGCGCCTGTCGGCAGCGATCTATTTTTCTTTTTTATTTGGCTTCTAGCCGTTGTATGGGTGAGTTTATCACTACATTTTTTATTATAATTTTTTTTGCATTTTGTTATCTGTGGCTTTTTTATTTTTCATTATTTATAAAAGAGCGTGTGTGAAAACCTTTGTAGTTAAATGTTAGCCATTGTATTGTATACAATAATGTAAACAAAGTACCGTATGGTGTTATAAACGGACTGATTGATCGAAGATTTAAATATTAGGATATCTAATGGATATTAAAATAACTTTGATATTATATTTATGCTTTATAAATCTACATTTTAAGCAATATCCAAGGTATATCGGCAGACATATGTTTCAGTAATAATGTTATTGTAATGTACAAGACTTTCTCTCTCACGTGTAGCGTCGCTTTACAATGCATTATATGTTATTAAATCATTTAACTTTATGTTGTATTTAGTATCTTAAAATATTAGATAGTAAATAACTGTTGCTGTAGCCAGTATAAAATTTGCAAAGGTTAATTAATAACGCTTTAACATTTAATATTAATTATTAAAAATTTACAAAAATATTTTACAAATTTCGACGCATTTTTTAAATTTTATATTTACTGTAGAATACGATTAGTTTTATGCGATGCTATGTCCAATAGCCGATCACTGTTTTGACCAATTATTCTTCCTTAATATACCAAAATACTATATTAAAAATTCAATAAAACATACTGATTTATTATATTTGGTTTAATTTATTTTCATTTTCATTAGTCTGTTTTCAAAGATAGATAGTGAAAGTATTTCACTATCTGTCAGACACATGATCATATATGACCAGCCGGCGTATTAAGAGCTTTTTAAAATCATTCAAGTTCCAGGCAGGCCGTAAACTACATGGCTAAATTAGGTATTATTGCAAAAATAAAACTTTTAGTTGAAAATTTTTAGTTAGTACTTTTACTTTTAGTTGTACCTTCTCTTTAAACATATTAATGTATGACTGGTTTAGCGAACTGACTGACTAATAATTTTGTTCATAATACGAATTTGCCAGACAGTTCAATTCACGGCGTAAACTGCCTGTAAATAAAAGCTCATAATGCGGCCGCTGAAGTGTTAATTTTCGAGATTTTAATTTCTCACAGTGGATATTATCTATGTATAATATCCTCTATATGGCTTTTACAGCACCCTGGGAGCCATGGGGTGGTGACACTTATATTCTTAAGCCGTCACCGCGGAGTAAAAATTTGTATCTTCGTATTTCAACTAGAATTCCAAGATTAACAATATTCTGTCTCACAATATAAAACAACGCGTCTTAAAAAGCAATATAAGCTATAGCTTATATTGAAAATATTTTTATATATTTAAAATATTTTATAGATTATATAGAAAAATTTTTTCTAAGGACTTAAGACTTATAAGTCTTAAGTCCTTAGAGAAAAATATTGTCACCAGTGAAATGAAAGCGAAAAACAAAGAATATTGTGCTTAATTTACGTAGGAACCTATTTATTTACCTTCCTCAGTTATTAAAGTACTTTAATGCGAAAGGTAAATAAAGTACTTTTTATCTTTTTTATCTGCGAGCTTGTTTACATCTGGTATTAATAAAACAAGTAAAACCTTTTTAGAATTTTTATAAATTATACAAACAAATAAAAAAAAACTCGTTTTCTTTTAAATGTCAATTGTTTCTAATTAGAACTTCTTATTAAAACAACTATAAAGTAAATAACATCATGGCAGTATTTTAATTAGATCCGTGTTGTGACGAATTGACATAGCAGTACTTATGTCACCACCCTACTTCTAATACGTTTTAATAGAGACTAAAATCTCTAGATTTGTCTAAAAGATTGTTGATTTACAACCAAAACTATAGCCACTGATTTTGAATAGCATTTGGTGCATGCGTACCTATTTTTGTTATAGACAAGGCCAATACTTATTATTTAATTTAACTATATGCTATGCAACATATAAATATACCATAGTTTAGTCCCAACTTCGACAGATTTTCTTGACACTATGTTATAAAACTCAACCTGACCTTCAAAAACCCTTTTCTTCGCTCGCAGTGTAAAAGGAAATTACAACAATCTTTTATGTTCCTCTTTCAGTCAGTCAGTCAATCAGTATCTCTTATAGACAGATACACTAAAAATATTATTGCATAGTTTCACAACACTTAAAGCAATATATTAATACCTATCAACACCGGTAATATGTAGTAGGTACTATAAAGATTAGATTAGTTCAACCAAATGCGTTCTGCTGACATCCATGTCATTATAACTATGAATTTCCACGAAATATTCATGTATCCACGCCTACTAACCGTGACGTGTACAATCTAAGTAAAGAAAGGTCACATACCACCCACATTTCACGTGGGAGCGTTTATAGTTCGTAATTTATTTGCAAAATAGCTATGACCATGGACATTACAAGCATTAGCTAATAGAGTTTTGTTTTAGCGTAATTCAGACGACTTAAGTGACCCACCCAATCTCCGTGTGGTTATGGATTAAAAATACAAGTGTCACCACCCCATCTCCTCCCAAGGGTGCTGTAAAAGGCAGTTATGGGATATTGCACACAGATAACATCCTCTTTGAGAGACGGAAACCTCGAAAATAAACCCTGTGCCAATACGCCTGGTCAGCGCGGCACAGTTGACCATAATCCCTCCCAAAGTGGAGGAGGTCCGTGCCCAACAGTGGGACGTAAATGGGCTGGAGAGAGAGAGAGAGAGAGAGAAGTGACCCATAGAATTTAACTCGAATTAAATTTAATTATTTTGGTACAAATTGTAATAAAAAAGCATTTATTAATTATAGCATAATACAAACGTGAATCAAGTCATCATCCCGTCACGCCTTTTTCTCATGAAGGTAGGCAGAGACTATAGAGTGCCATCTGCTACGATCTAATGAAACAATATTAGCCCTAAAAAGTTAATATTTCGTTATAAAGTACAACCAAACATTATTGTATATTTTCAAAAAATCCTGCTTTTATTTTAATCTTTAACCCGACGTTTCGAATGCTATCAACAGATTGGGTAAAATTGATCGTCTCTACTTAGAATGACTCTACATAATATCACAGCTGATTCTCTTGGAAATTCAACATATGCATACTATCTAGTGCATGTGACTTTGTACGGGTAGCATTTAGCAACAAAATCTTCACAAATTATACATATAGACATTCTTTTAAGATTTAAGCTCACATAAGGACATGCAAACACAACGACTGTGTTGTATATTAAGTAAAGACAAAAGTGTATTTAGAAAATTAGCGCCCCGGGCCAATATAATTAGCCGCCATAAAAATTAATAGAGATAGAGCCAAATTTTAAACTTGAAGGTTTTCGCTGCCCTTAGGGTAAATACGCCTCTGAATAAAGATAAAAAAAAATCAATAATATGTTAGAAAAATTTTCGTAACATTTACACGTTATATTTTCTAACACTTCCGCGACTCCTTTCTTTAAATTAAACCACTTTTTACGGACATAGACGCGTGTATTTGTTTTAAATTTTAGCCCGACGATTTTCACATATTTCATTATAAGGTATTACATAGAAACATACAGTCACGTGTATTTGAGGTCGTTACTATTGCAGTCACGTGTCAACAATGTACTAACCAGTCAATATGGTCTGTGTTATGTATTATTAGCACATATCCTTTGATTTTAGCTATTTATTACATTTCACAGTTAAAGAATTTTGTTATTTTCATGTGTGCTTTTAAAGGGGGTAGGTAGAAGTGTATTATTTGCAATATATCACCTAAAATTGCAGAATATAATTATGTAAGTATTTTTTTTAAAGAAGTCCAAACGAATTCATGGTGCCTTTGAAATTTGAGTGTTTACCTTGATCTCTCAGGAGATGACCTTCAGATCCTGACCTGGTGCTAATGGGACCATACCATCAGCTTACAAATAAAATAAGAATCATCAAAATCGCTTCGCCCAGTTAAACTTTATGAGGTATAAACATTAAAATAAATAAAAAACATACAGACTAATTGAGAACCTCCTTCTTTTTTGAAGTCGGTTAATAATAGGTAATATCTATTAGACACAACTCTACCTTAATTATCTAGCACTAAAAAGCGCTATCACCACAATGGTAAAAGATAGATAAGGGGTAATACAAGCATGTAATATCGATTATTCTATTATGTAAGACGATAAACTCCAAAGAGTTTTGATCCGATATTTTTCAGGTCTTACATAGGTCTTACATATCTTACAAGGTCTGCGTTATAATGAAACATTTATGGGGAATAAACCCATGATTATTTTCAAAACTCATACTATCTAGAATATATATAATTTATAATATGACTGATATACATAAATATGCCAAGGTTTTGAATAACCTATCATTGTTATTCCATTTACTTAATTAACAATTTGACCATGACACAGTAGTTTGCAATCATAATATCTAAACATCGCATTATTATTCGCTATCAATCCGCTTATAGTTGAACAATCCCCTATATACAATAACTATTAATATGTTGTACTAGCTAATGCCAGCGGTTTTAACCATGTTTATACATAGTTGATCCGCTCTTGGGCTTTTAATTATAGCCTACACATCATTCTGGTCTGTAAGCCAAGCTGAAGATTTTGTTTGTTTCTTTGTTTGTTTGAACGCGCTAATCAGGGGAAACGCGGGTCCGATTCGAAAAATTCTTTCAGTGTTAGATAATACAATTATCTAGGAAGGCTTCACATCACGCTGCGATCAAGAGGAGCGAAGCATCAATGAAAAATGTTGCACAAACGGAGAAAATTTTGTAGTTGGGTAAAATGTGGTCATTGTACTGGCTGCCTTCTCTTACATAATAGAACTTATGACAAACAGACGTTGAAACCAGAGCCCATCATTATGGCATTAATATACAAAAATACGCCATTGTGTTTGATACGTGTTATCTGTTTGTTTGAAATAAAGTATTTCCGATACCACTTAGATTCCTACTTACTTACAGACTTCCATGTGGTGACGGATTAAGAATAAAAGTATCGCCTTTTTCTTCCCAGAGTGCTCCAAAAGCCAGCTAAGTGAAATTGTACACAGATAACATCCTCTGTGAGAGACGGAGAACTCGATAATACCCTGTGTCGACACATCTGGTCATCCCGGCATAGTAGACCATTATTCCTCCCAAAGGGTCATTCCCATTCATCCACACCCCGTCGTCCACAGTGTGGACGAATGGGAATAAAAAGGGTTTGGAGGGAAAGGTGCCGTTTATTCCCAGTCCTCCACACTATAGTGGAGGAGCCGATACTCGAAAAAGTTAACTTTTAAAAAAAATGAGTTGGACTTCTAAATGTTTAATTAGGACTGTTTGTAAGATATTACGCCATCAAAATCCTCCCAAAATGGAGGGAGTGCCCAACAGTGGGACGATAAAGGGCAGCAATAAGATACGGTAGCAAGTAGGCAAATTATAAAGCGTCTTTACTAAAATCTTAATTAGACTGCTAATATGGGCAAAACTTTAGCTGCAGAATGTCACTGTATGGCCTTACCTTACTAAAGATGTTCTTTCGTTGTTTATTTTATTTAAATAAAGTAAACATCATCAGATGTTAATATTTACAACATGACTCAAAGTTAACACACATTATAACAAAAACATCTTCTTTGTTAGAACAATGTAATTGTTATTTATCATCCAATGACGTTAGTGACTAATGATTTATATGTCATCTCCTCATTTCCTTCAGAAATATGTATGTATATGACAGTAACTGTGGGCCGCAACTTCGTACGCGTGGAATTTAAAAACCAAAACATTCTCTGAACCACTCAATAAAGAATACTGCATCAAAATTCGTCGTTGTTCTGTAAAAATTTTTTTTCTAATTACAGGTAAATTGTTAAGTTTTTTGTATTGTAATATCTAAGTTTTTGTCTGACACAAACTGCGCTACAAATGCGTGCACTTAGATAACAATTTTATCATAATTTGCAAATACGAATGTGACGATTCAATTAAACCTTGGCTTACAAAAGGACAATGCGAAATTAGTTTACATTACTTTGTCTAAATTAAATAAATGAAATATGTCTAAAAGTCATACGAATTAAATCACTCACGCTATACAAAGCAATGTGACGTTAATTCGGGGAAAATATGTGTGTCGCGTAACTACTGCGAATACACTTGACATTTCTGCAAAATACTTTTATTGCTACGAGTATAACCTTTGTGAGGGACGCCAACCAGTATTCAAACATTCTATTAGTATATTGGAATATCTAGAATATATCCTAAAATCATTAAAATACTTAATATATTTTATAGGTTTACTAGCTGACCCGGCAAACGTTGTTTTACCCTACTAAAAAAAAAAAGTTTGAAAAATAGATGTTAGCCGATTCTCAGACCTACTGAATACGTATGCAAAATTTGAGAAGAATCGGTCAAGCCGTTTCGGAGGAGTACGGTAACTAACACTGTGACACGTGAATTTTATATATTAGATAAGGTTCACGAGAGTGCAGTGTTGGCTGTGAGTGTTGGTTACCAAATTCCCTCGAAAGTACTTAATTGTTTTTTATGAAAGTGTACATATCATATCGGATGGGTCTTAAAATCAGTCACCTTCATTCAATACTTGCAATAAAAAATATATTTTTTCTTGAAACACTCTATCTTTTAAAATAACCGCATCAAAATCCGACGCATAGTTTTGAAGATATAAACTCACATAGGGACATACATACAAAAATAATGGCTTTGTTTTATAATGAGTAAGTATATAAAATCATAAGAATAGTTATAAATTTTAGCTTATGTACCTATAGAATAATCGTTTCGCGGCACAGTATCGCGGTATTATTTGCCAAAGTCCTCCGAAACAGCGTAACCGAGTGTGCATATCAGCAGTGGTATTCAGTAAGAAATTGGTCAAGTGCGAGTGGGACTCGCGCACGAAGGGTTCCGTACCATTATCTATGCAACATAAGGCAACGTTATTAGTATCGAGCAAGAAACGGTAAAAAAAAATCAGTTTTTGTATGGGAGCCGTCCCCCCTTAAATATTTATTTTATTTTATTTTTAGTATTTGTTGTTATAGCGGCAATAGAAATACATCATCTGTGAAAATTTCAACTCTCTAGCTATCACCGTTCTTGAGATACAGCCTGGTGACAGACGGACGGACGGACGGACGGACAGCGAAGTCTCAGTAATAGGGTTTCCGTTTTTACCCTTTGGGTACGGAACCCTAAAAACTGAAGTGAATTTTCGATGAATCTTGATCACGTGACAGCGCTCCTCTATTTTTGTTGGAGGAGCGCTGTCACGTGATCAAGATTCACCGAAAAGTCACTTCACTTTTTCTTACTGCAGGTAGGTCTTAGCTTAGAATCTACTCCACTTCGAAAGGGATTATAGTTTACTGTGCCGCACTGATCCAGGCGTGTAAGTACAGGGTTTGTTTTAGAGTTTTCCGTCCATCACAAAGAATAATATCTGTATTCGATATCCCTTAGCTAGCTTTTACAACACCCTTGGCAGGACATGGGATTCTTAATCTGTAATACTATGGACGGTTTAAAAACTACTGGAATTATTTTAATAAAATTTGCTGAGGTATAACTTACAGAACATTATTAATACAGGCTATAATCACGCTACCGAAGGCAACCGCAGGCATTTACTATATTTAGAACGGTGAATCATATCAACACGTATTTTTCGCCGAGAATTTTACTGTTGCTTTTATCTGCTGAAAACTAAACACTGCATGAATAAACCAGTCTATATTGGTTTTGCAAACATGAATGATAAATGTTAGCACAGGCGTATCTATCGTGCTTTAACATCATTATAAAGATTAATTACAGAGACGGTGATATCTAACCTAATTTTTACATAATGTACATATCGTTCGGTGTTTCGCACTCTAAAACCAAGTATAATATAATGTTACCAATTCTAAGTGCACAACTAAACTTAACTAAAAATGTAAACAACTGACGTATTTTGATTAATTGGCTGAAGCAATGTACGTAAAAATACGATATAAACTTAAGTGACGATTATGGCGGCCTAATTTGATTACTGAAAGCACGTGGCAGAGCTACGGAACGGTGTTCCGGGGTTGTGGGTTCAAGTCCCGCTTGCGGTAATCACTTTTTCTACCATAATTTAATTTATTATGGCTTGAACATTTTTATTAATTAAAATCATTAGTCTTTAATACAGATTTTTTATTAAAAAAGAACAGTTAACATTGCCGAATTGTGTTATTGACACTATCAATTATCATTTTTTAGTTAAGTTTAGTTGTTCACGTAGAATTGGTACCATTAGGTTCTTTACTTACTTATGTTCACGTGAGACCCAATTAGGTGAGGAATATCATCCTCGCTTTAGCAAGATTCATCGCTGTGTTAAAAAATAAAAACGATTCCCTGAGTTCATTGGCGTACTTAGGTTTAGTTTTGTAGACCGTTTCTAATTTTACATTTTGAGTGTAAAATGGATTAAAGTTTTCTATTCTAGTTCCTATACTTTTTATTCTTACGTCTCAGCTCAGCCCGCTTTTAAGTATATGCATGCCGTATAGGTCTTTTTAAGAAGAGGCTGTTGGGTCTTCTACCACGATAAACAAGCGTGTTGGTATACCGTACCTAGTTCAAGTCTTTTCCGTTCTTCGCAAAATCTTTCTGCTTCAAAATGTTTAACTGTCCCTTACTCTTATCGTTGGTCGAATCATTAATCCAATAAAATATTTTACTTTCTAATACAACACTCTAACTTACCAGAAAAATAAACTAGCAACGTCCGTGCGACCGTCATTTTCAGTAATTTTTTTTATTTAAGACCTCATCCCATATCATGTCGTGCACTTGTAAATCGATTTTAGATATACGATAATTATCATACAATTGTGTCTACGTCGATACTATTCACTGTTCATAGCATTGAGGAGTAAAAATAACTAGAACTGATAGATCAAGTCTAGTGCCGCGTTAAAAATAACATTATTCACATACATATTTATATGTATGTACATTAGCTCGCCTTGACTGGCATGTGATCGTAAATGGAACACAACATGCCACTTACAAGAATTTGTTAGAGGATTTAAGGAGAATAAAAATATTTATATTTACACTCAATACAAACTCTGAATTTATGACACTGCAAACTAAATCTGGTTATCGAAGTTCGTTCGTCTTGCTTGGAGTTATATCCAATATCTGAATGCATATTTATTTTTAATGGATGACTACTTCATGTAACCGCTAACCACAGCCATTGTTCATTCCTTTAACTGGTGTGTCACGGTAAACATACAAAGTTAATTGGATTGATTTGAAACTTAAGCTCAGAGAAATATAAACGTTTGTGTTTAATATTATACGAAAGTTGCTTCTTAGAAAGCACCATTAGTTGTAAGCCCATGAATTCGCATTAACTATAACAACAAACTGCTCTACTCAAAAAAGATGATAAATTTCTAATCTCATTCATGTTACAGAGCGTGAAAAACAATCATCATTGTTGTTAGAGAAGCAGCGTGAGGCGCTCGTAAAGGGTGCCTTGTCTGCCACGGAGCGGGGCCGCGATGACGGCATTCAGGAAAAGGCGGGGGCGGAGGCCGAGCCGGCGGCCCCCGGCGTGGGTCGCTGGGGCGCCGAGTGGCCGAGTTGACTCGCTCGGGAGGCAGGCCCGGAGCGCCGCCACGTGACCTCGCCGCTACCGCCCGCGCGCTGGGGCCCGCCCCGGCGTGCGCTGCGCCTCTCCACGCCGGCGCACGAGCGCCTCGCCACGCGCGCAGAGGTCATCCTGCGCCGCCTGCTCGTCACCGACAACTACGACTCCGTCAGCAACTTCATCTCGCTCTATGACACCTACCAGCGTCATGACCACCCGCTCTACCAGGTCTACGAGCAGTACGAGCCGCCTATACGCGCTAAGAAACACACGTGCGTCGGCTTGAGTCTCGAGCTGATGCGACGTTGGCGCTGCCTGGAGCGAGAGTTCGAGGGTGTGACACAGGCCACCGCACTTCTCTCCTGCGAGGAGGCGGTGGTGAACGTGCCCGAGTACGTATCCTGTAGCGAGGGACCGCAAGACATGCTGGAGGCGGAGAAGGAGCACGTGATGCTCGGCATACAGATCTGCGTCGACGACCGGCCGGGCATCATGCTCGCTGACCCTGGATACCACGTACCGAGGATCGTCACAGTTATGGCGGATCGCGCCTACCCTCATACTGGTTAGACACATTTCAATAATATTTCCTTCAGTTTTTCGTTACGTATATCTTTCTTAAGGGTATTTCTCAATTCATCTAGATTATTTCACGTTTGGAGGTGCCCAGAAGTTTAAGCGTTTTATCGTGTTTAGGTTGGTTTACTCAGTCGGACGATAGCAACTGTCGCAAGGAGTACAACTACACGTACAACGTGCTGAACGCGGGGTACGTGGAGTGGCACGAGCGGGAGACTCGCGGCTCCACGCTCAAGTCTCAGACATCACTGGTGTACGTGGCCAGTCCTTACCTGGACGGAGTTAACGTCACCGAGAGGAGGAACCTTGTTTACAACTTTAAGTGAGTTGCTTTTTGGTTTTAAGAGGCTTCAAAGGACTACTTGTATATACTCGTATTTTCGCCGTGTACCAACCAAGACTAATCATTTCTTTTAAATGGATTGCCACCAGCTATTTAATTTTATTCCAATTATCAAAATAAGTTTCACTTTATTTACAGAAGTCTCCTATCCCGCGACCAGAAAGGCCACCTAATTGCTGGCTTGTACTTCCCAGTGGGTGCGAGAAGCAAGGATGCACAGTTCACATTGTTCCATGACAACGGAACAGAGAAAATTAAGACTAAATATAAGTTCAGTACTTTTACTGAACCTGATACTGTAAGTATTCACTGATCGCCTTGTTATAATTGACATTCTAACTGGGTACCTAGGCTGTTTTGCAACCTAGATAAGATCAGGGTTACTTTTCTGTAGATAGTGGAGCCAAATAATGAAGCACATTAAAATTGAAATATATGTATTGCGAGCGCTATGCGAAACGGAATCATCCCTGTTATATTTTCCATCCAATTTTCACATCTCTATACAGCTCAGTTCAAATCTCTGTATACTCGTATCTATGCAGTTCAATTGAATATTTGCCCATGTTTTCTTCGTAGCGGGGCTGTCTAGCTAGGGAGGTTAATCCTATCTGTGTACATGTTAAAATTAGCAGAGAACAGCCATTTAGAAATTTGTTTCTCTCCTTGCACCATTATTAGATTGTATTCTAGATCAATCTTGTTAGATTGTATATTAGGTTTTATTCGCATCAAACCCAAATAAGTAGGTATCTATGTATGTACGAAATGCTAACAAATGTTGCAGGACTAATGTCTTCGAAAAGCTAGACATGAAACAAAATGAAATGCCTTACTGAAGTTATTCAGTCGTACTGATCCGGTCAGTCAGCTAATTTAGGACAATTTTTCTTTATATTATTTTACCCTATAATAACACAGCAACGCACAATAGTTTACTATAATATTCAATATTGTGTCTGATATAGTTAGCAAGGTTATAATCAAGACCCATTATTACCCTATTGTATTGTAACCTTCGACATTATTTGTTGTGCGCCGTACCCATGATTTGTGATCCATTAGCATATTAACATTTCACTGAATTTAATAAATTAGCGTAAAAAGATTGCTTATCTTTACATATTGTAAAACAAATTCTTTATTTTTGTATGTATGTCCATAAGTGAGCTTATACGAGTATATTGAAAACTACGCAACGAATTTTGTTGCGGTTTATTTTAATCACAGTTTTAATAGATAGAGTGGTTCAATAGGGTGGGTTTTTTGTATAGTTTGTTAAGTTTTAGTTTAGTTAAGTTTTAGCTGATCTCCCTTAGTGATGGCTATAGTAGGGCAGGGTCAGACTGAACCAGGTACCCGGCTAGCGGACCATAACTCTGGGGTCTGAGATTAAATAATGATGCATACCCAGGACTGAGCTCCGGGGTTTGGCAAATGCCATTTTAAATGTATGAGTACTCCAACGCTGCAATATTAGCTAATTTGTTACCCAGCAAATGGCGACAATTTGGCACAAAAGATTATTCTGTTTTTTTGGAATATCAAATTATCATTAACCATGTCTTTTACAGATTCCAAAATCAATAACCGAAGAAATTCAACTATGTAATACGCAAATGAACTACAAGAATGGTGAACTTCTAACAATAATCTGCAAACTTGCCAAGTTGATGAATAACCAATCATTTATTGATCAAATGTTGGAGATCAACGAAGACATCTGTCGCATGTGCCTCTGACAAAAACAAGATGGCGCCCAAACTAAAATGGAAGACGCCAAAGGCATCACAGCCAATTTAAACCCTTCAAAATAATTTTTAATGTTTATTTTTAAAACTACACATTATATTATTATTAACCACTGAAATATTCACTAATTTAATTAGTTATTGGTTTAATATTTATATTTATCAATTTTCATAGATGTTATATTTTTTATTGCAAATTGGGTTAGGTATTTGGGTAACTCTGTACTTATTAAACTTTATTATTTGACAATACTTGTTTTATTTACGTACATACCGTCACGACTTTTCCTCGTAGGTATAGGCAGAATAATAATATAACAAAATTTGGTCCAAAAAAAGTATCGATTTCATGAATTAATATTGTTTTTTTAATGTTTGTGACATACATAACGTACTCGTTTTAACTCATAAGTCATAAGATTTTGCGTGCTATAATATGTATAAGTAAAAAACTCGAAAATAAACCCTGCGCCAACACGCCTGGTCAGCGCGGCACAGTAGACCATAATCCCTCCCAAAGTGGAGGAGGCCCGTGCCCAAGAGTGGACGTAAATGGGCTGGAGAGAGAGACTGTTATATGCGTCAAACAGCCTCTTTATATATTAGATACACTAGCAATATTTTGACGGGCTTCGTGGTCTAGTGGTGCACGTTCACGTGCACGAGCACGGACTACCGTTCACGAGGTCGCGGGTTCGATTCCCGCACGGGACAATCATTTGTGTGATCATTACGATTGTCATACAAATGTGTATACTGCGTCTGGGTGTTTCTATGTATTATAAGTATGTATTTACAAAAGAAATGTATAGTATACTAGAAATGTATAGCAATAAAAGGTAGCCTATGTCCTTTCTCAGGGTCTAAAGATTGTCTGCCAAATTTAATCAAAATCGGTTGCGAGGTTTAAGCGGGAAAGCGTAACAGACAGAGTTACTTTCGCAATTATAATATTAGTAGGGAAGTAGGGATGTATTACATCCGTATTCTGTCCCACAACACAAGCATATAAGCTTAGCTTGGGACCAGAGGACGCTGTGTGAAATATCCATGAATATTTATTTATTTTCATTTATTTTCAAAATAACCAAATACATTTTCACAAAAAACAATACCAAAAATACAGTATAAACAAACATAAAGAGTTTATCTACTTAATAATAGGAAATAATTCACGATAAGGGCACACAAACCGGTTTACAGCTAGTCCAAAATTGAGCAATTAAACGAAAGACGGTTTTTAGTTTTAATGGGTTTAAAAATTTTTTATTTTTCTGTTTTGTAACTGAACTGTCTTAGTTAAAGGTTGTTTATTTTACAATGAAAAATCTTTCTGGTGGTAAGTACCTACTTATTTAATTTAAATCAATATATCTAAATACTATGCAATAAATACTTGATTTTAGCATCGCTTTATAAATCCCCCCAGTCCTGAGAGACTGGGTTTAGGCGAGGGATCGGGATCCGACGTATTACCTTACCCAGCTCCTCACAGGTCACGGCTGTTTCGCCAAGTACCTGTGGGAGGTGGGTAAGGTAATACGGATTTATCGAGGAAGGCTTTAGGCTATAAAACATCACGCTACAACCAGTAGAAGCGAGGCAAGAAAGGTGGTGGAGGAATTTAGAAAATGTTTCCCGTTTTTGTAACATTTTTCACTACTGCTTCTCTCCTATTAGTCGCAGCGTGATGTTATATAGCCTATAGCCTTTCTCGCTAAATGGAATAACCAACACTAAGAATTTTTCAAATCGGACCCGCGGTTCCTGAGATTAGCGCGTTTAAACAAACAAACAAACTCTTCAGCTTTATAATATTACTAACTGACCCGGCAAACGTAGTTTTGTCATACTAAAAAAAAGGGTTGATAAATAGATGATGTCCGATTCTCAGACTGGAAATTCAACATATGCATACTATCTAGTGCTAGTGACTTTGTACGGGTAGCATTGGAGGCCATGGATACCACCACCAATTTAATGGCCAATGTGACGTTGATTCGGGGAAAATATGTGTGTCGCGTAACTACTGCGAATACGCTTGACATTTGCGAAATAGTTTTATTCAGTTTCATTGCCAATGATCCAGTTCACCAGGATATCGGCGAGTCCGACACTACCTACTCCTACCATGACGGTGATACTGATGACCGTAATGAGACAGGAGTGGATGTGCGTAAATCCCCTGCGAAAAAAAAAGGTGTGTCACGGTAAACATACAAAGTTAATTGGATTAATATACCTAGACCTAAGCTAAGAGCCTAAGCTTCGGACAGTAAAATCTGTTTAGGCAAAAAATATTATACGAAAGATCACACCAAAGAAATACTATTAAATGTAGTGGGACATAAGACTTCGCAAAACATAACTGCTTGGAAAATGCATCATACATTTTCCAACAAAATGCAGAAGTTATTCAGTCGTACCATAGTCGTACTGATCCGGTCAGTCAGCTTATTTAGAACATTCTAAGGACAATTTTCTTTTTATTATTTTACCCTATAAGGATTCTTTGTTGTCAGTACAGAATAAATTATTACTATACAAACAAGTCCTTATGCCAGTGTGGACTTATGGTATCCAGCTTTGGGGCTGTACCAAACCAAGCAATGTACTAATTATTCAAAGATTCCAGAACAAAGTTTTAAGAGGCATAATAAACGCACCCTGGTATGTGCGAAATGATGACATCCATAGGGATTTAAATGTTGACAAGGTCGCAATTATAATTAAAAAGTTTGCTGAAGCTCATCACAATCGACTTCATCATCACGTAAATGTTGAGGCAATACAGCTCCTTGATAATACGGTTCTAGTGAGAAGACTTCAAAGAACAAAACCGTTTGAACTAGTTTTGCTAATAGTGCAATGAGTGCTAGTTTTAAAGAACACATGAACGAAGTGTCTTCGCCTTAATAGAGACAGTAAGAAAAGTGCTATTGGACACATTCTTAGTCATATTCTATTTAACAATTTAAGTTAGTTTAAAATTACTTATTAGCCTTTGTAGGCTAGATTGTAATTAATATGATGATTTGGTTCTCAAAATCCAGCATATTAGCATATTAAACATTTTATTGAATTTCTTTTTACGTAAATTTATTAAAAATAAGCGTAAAAAGATTGCTTATATTTTATTAAAATCAAACAGTACAGCTAATCTCCTTCATAGATGGTTATCCGTTAAAGCAGGGCAGGGTCGGACACTAAACCGGAAGGGCCCGGGTCCGACACCCGGGCCCTTCCGGTTTAGTGTCCGACCCTGCCATACCATAAGTCTGGGGTCTGAGATTAAATATCTAATGATGCATACCCAGAACTGAGCTCCAAGGTTGCACTACCGTTTAATACCCCAGATTAAACTTTAATCTATCTATTTAACCGGGGGGACAATTCCCAGCGCTATGGCAAATAATTAATTTCTTGTTAGCTAGCAAATAGCGTACAATTTGCCACAAACATTTAATCCGTTTTTTTGGAATATCAAATTAACAATGCCCATATTTATTTACAGATTCCAGAATCAATAACCGAAGAAATTCAACAAATTAGCATGCAAATGAAATACAAAAATGGTGAACTTTTTACAATAATTTGCAATCTTGCCAAGATAATGAATGACCAATCATTTATTGATCAAATGTTGGAGATCAACGAGGACATCCGTCGCCTGTGCTACTGACAAAACAAGATGGCGCCCAAACTAAAATGGAAGACGCCAAAGGCAACACAGCCAATTCCCCTTCAAATTAATTTTTATTTTAATAAGTAGGTACACATTATATTATTATTAACTACTTAAATATTTATTAATTTAATTAGTTATTGGGATTACTTGGTTTAATATTTTTGTTCTATCAATACTCAAGCCAAGATGTGACAAGTGCAGAAAGCTCAAGTGAAGTACCGCCTTGCCTTGTTGAGCACACCTAGCTTTTTCGATGCCAGCTTAGCCTTGTCCTCTAGATGACAACGAAATTGGACATCACTGGAGATGTCAACTCCTAGGATCCCGATGTGATCAGAGATGGTCAGGGCTGTGTTCACGAACTGTGGAGCTACAGCGAATGGAGCTTTTTTAGTGGTGAACGCGCAAACTTGAGTCTTAGTGGGGTTAAATTGGACTAGATTAAGTCGTCCCCAATCGGATATCCTGGTTAAAATAGTCTCGATTTCAGTCACAAGTTTGCTCAGACTTTCCTCGACATCGAAACGAGGGATATTAGCCCGGCCCGTGTAGAATTATGGCGTCATTTATGACAAAACATTAACAGTAGACTACCAAACTTGATAAAACTCGCCATTATGCAATCAGTGACTGATCATTATGAAAACATTGTAATAGTAGACTTGGGCCCCTGGTCAAATTGACAGACCAAAATACCTTCTCGAAATGGAAGAAGCCGGTGCCTGAATAGTGGGCTATGGGAGAGGAAAGAAGGAAGATGTGTGCCTATTTGCAGATCTAACCAAATATTGTAAGGCGCAAATCACTTTTTAACTGGTGGTTTCCGTTTCTTCCCATTGGCACCAGGTCAGGATCTGTTGGTTATCTCCTGAGAAATAGAGGAAAACTCTCAAATTTCAAAGGCACATGAGGTCGGATGAACATTTTTTGTAAAATACTTAATTATGAAAATTCCGTTACATAGATAGTCCGTTGTCGTAATGATCCAAGATGAGATTGTACAAACTGTAAAGGAAAAATCACTAAAATAAAAATACCAACATTGCATAATTTACGAGTACAATTTATTTATCTTTACAATGACAATCACCTTTTGAGATTGAACTAAGTAAATCACTAGAGTTCTAACTTGTTGTGCAATGAACACAGATTACCCCCAGTAGATTCAACACAAGGCGATCAACGCACACACCGGACATATCTTAACAAGCTTAATAATATGTATGAAAACCGAATGTATACCGAACTCGGTATATGATATTGCTACGGACGCTACGGTAAAAAAAAAATCATTATTTCACACCCCAGCGATCCCCGCCTTCTATCATTGTTAATATTGTGGTGACGAATAAACTATTTATTTATTTATTTCTCATCATAAATTTAGTAATTACCAAAAAAAATTGTCACACCCCATTTATTGGAGGTTATCTGTGGCAAATAATGATATGAGAAAATGGAATTCACACCAAAACAGTAATTCTAATTTTAATATGCTACTAATAAACGATTAAGTGATAAAACTATGTAATTATATTTATAATTACGCAAACTGGATTTGTATGAGTGAAGTTTTCTTATGAAACATTTAACTTAAACTCTATTACAGTTAATGAAATCTTGACAATGCACGTACTTAGTCAAAGAAATGAGTACCTACACTATAATCATGCGCATAGCCAGGGGAGAAAAAGGGTTATCTTTATAAGTCATTATCTCCTCCAGTCCTGCCCTCATTTGGCCCGAAAAATCCATAAAATCTGTATTACAATTTTATTTTACACTTATAAAGAAAATGACCTAACTCAAAATCAGAAGTGCACTGAACCGGGTTTTTCAGAAGTAGACTTGAGTGTAAAGCTATTTAACTGTTAAAAAAATGTCTTCCATACATATATACATAACACATTACATACATACAGGCTGCATTCAGCGCTTGTGTGTTTCGAGTTAGGTCATTATCATTTTAATGTTGCTTCGTTAAATAAAGTCAGTATTTTTCTCTAGGGCTGGCAAAAACTATACCTCACCTGATATCAAGTTAAATAGTAATTCATAAATGAAAAAGGCCAATACAATATTATAACACTCGAACCTTTTTAATAAAAACTATCACACACTGGCTACGCACATGAAATAACATAATTAGACATTTATTTAATCTATATATTACTTGAAATACATGGTCAAATTAACAGCTACGTTTAAAATTAGCATCTAAAAATATTTTATATACTATATTTATTGGGAGCATGTTTGAAATATCTTAATAGTAATATTTTTACCATATAGATTAAGAGATGGTTTAACATCTACCTACACAATGCTGATAACTGTTCGGTTTGCAAGTTAGCATAGACATGTATAGAAATTTATAAGCTTTTGTAAGATCTTATTTGGTATTCAGCAGGTGTAGGTCAATATTAGCCCAATTCTCTACCTATTATTTATTATGAGTCTAAGAGTTACCTTAATCATTAATACTTAAAAATGGAAATAGGCTATTTGAGTGTATTTTGCAATTCAAATGAGAATAGGATTGACCCCGCGCCATGTTGTGACGTCATAGTTGTCAATTTAAACAATCTTGCTAGGCTCAGAAAAACAAGATATTTTTATAATATAACTTGTTGCCCCGGCAAAAGTTCAAAATAACAATTCTAACAAATAAAAACAATGAAAATGAACCACAAATTAATTTTTTTAAGGGGTAACAACCACTTAATTATCAGAATTCAGAATAAAACGCCAAAATGTTTGTGGCAAATGGTGGGCAAAATATTTTTTTATTTCAAGTTGGTATGTTTTACAAGCTCTTTTGAAACGTCAGAATTCAACTTAATATCATAGTTTCCAACAAAGAAATTATTGAAAGAAAATAAGTATTTCTTTTTTAATAATACATATTATGACTATTATCATTAAATAATTTATGAAGTTTTTCGATTCAAATTACTGAGATTAGGTATAAAAAAAATTATTACTACGCAAATAAAGATTCGTTACCGACTGTACTTTTCAAATCATTTTTGACAACTAGAGGTCATTGCCAATCCTATTCTCATTTGAAACGTGTAGTAACAAAGTAATGACTAACAAAAAACTATATATTTTTTGACAAATGACATAATAGGTAATATCTTCCTCGACTGGCCCCGCGGTCCAGTGATTCAGGTAACGGACTGCCCATAACGAGGTCGCGGGTTTGATTGCCGCTAGGGACAATCATTTGTGTTACAGTTGTCGTACAAATGTCTGTTCTGCGTCTGGGTGTTTCTATGTATTATATGTATTTACAAAAGAAAGGTAGTATATGTAGTATATCCGTATTCTGGTACCCATAACACAAGCATATAAGCTTTATCACGGATTTAGAAGTTTTAAATTTTAGCCCGAAGTTTGGTGACTATGGTGACTGCCTCAGCATAGGATCCGGAACGTCGGGCTAAAATTTAAAACAAATATACGCGTCTAAATTTGTTAAAAGTAGGTAGTTTAAATTTAGAGAATATTAAATTGTCATTAAATTTAATTTCAACAAAATTCTGCTTTTAATAACGCAAATGTAGTGATAATAATATAATTAGATCAAGCCAAAGTAGTATATTTAGATCTTAGCAGATGACATTTTAGTCTCTGTCTACCCACACGGAAGAAACACTCAAATAACCTATAAAAGTTTATTTTTAAAGACATACATTAACAAATTATTTATGAATATTCTGAAACAGGCACCACTTATTGAACTAATTGTAATGTAAGTCGGATTTGAGATAGGACCCCCTCTGTCGGGTTCCTATCCCTGGCGTTTAATTCATTGACTTACAAATACATATTATGAATTTCAAAACATCTCAAAGAAATGTTTCTTAGCCACGTGATAAAACTATCAACTATAAATTAAAAAGAAAAACTACACACTTAAAATAAAAGTGACTCAACTCAAAATTACAAAAAGCAAAATATTCGTGGTTGGCATTTATAACGCATTAAATATTGACATAAGTTCATAAAATTAAGTTATTACCAATTACGATCGTATTTTTGTATTTTGATTTAGGTCATTTTAATTTAAGGCGTGTTAACTAATAGGTGCCTAATTAAAGTTTCAGCCATTGTTCGGCTAAAAAGTGTCAACCTAAAACAAAACAGAACTGGATTAACATAATATTAAAAAGTCAATTTTGAGATGTGACGTTTTTTTATTCGGTTTTGTTATAGTTAGTGGAGTTGGATTGTGCGTGGCGATGTTTATGATGCTTATGTCTATGACGCTGAGGTTGAGAACCGCTGTATACTTCGCGAACACTCGGGCTGAAAAATATAACAAAAAATTCTAATAGTGACATTTTTTTTAATATGTTGGTAAAATCACAAGAAGCCGATATCCTATTTAACTGCAAATGTTGTTAATGAACAATATTTTTATCGGTAATATTTTATCAGTCCAAGACAGGAAAAGAATATTGATTTTGTCAATGCTAATTCAAAACCACGCTAGAGCTGTTTGAATGTACGCTTAAAATGACAGCGACTCAACTCAAAATCGCGTAACAAACAAACGTAAACCATTTACTTAACAATTAAATTGCGTTGAGCTAGTCTGCCTGTGCTTAATCCAGTTTTATGTCAGTGTTATTTCAAGCTTTCTTTTGATTTTTGAATTATGGCATTGCCATTTAAGCGCACGAACTAACTAACTTCCTGTTGACGATAAGTCGTTATTTAACTCTAAATAGTAGCTTTGAAAACCTATTTACTCTTGCCATAATTAAGTTTTAAGTTAAACACTTTCCATTCTAGCTAATATTGACAAACATACATAAAATACGCTTATCAAATATAATACATGAGCCTATATATTTTACAAACAAATATATTACATAAATTTGCCAAAACAAACACTTCAGTCAGTCCACTCTGCTAACCCCAGAAGGTATTTAGCGTGATACAATTGTCGATATCAACAAAATATTGCATGCATAGCCATATTTACATTGATATTTGAAAAAAAATAGTCATTACCACAATAAACTTATGTTCAAATTGACTATAATATAAAAACTTAGATACAATTGTAAAAAAAAAACATGCAAATAACAAAACATGCTGGAAAAATAAAATAAAATGAAAAATATATTCATAGCAAATATATTTTATATAGCAATATATTAATATAGATAATAGATTACGAGTTTAATAGTAGTAACGCCTTCTCCACAACCTGTAAGTGACGAGTTTTTGATGAAATATGGATTACTTCAACAGTCGACTCTAGTTAATTCAAACCTGCGATAATTCGAACCTCTCTATAATTCAAAGTTATCACGAGTTCCCTACAAAATCTTTTTATATTTCGAACTAAATCAATACATTTTTATGCACTTGGTAATTCGTACGAAAAAATCATTGCTATATAACACAACCACGCGTCAATTCGAAGTCATCGGCGTCCAACACTCGACAATTCAAAGTTGCACAGAGAGAAAGAGGCGGAATGATTGTTAGTACTTGGTACATTTTAAGCAATCTGAGCAGCAATGTGCTTTGAAGCAAACCAGTATAACAGAGTTCTTTCAAAAGATTAATTAATTCACATTATAAATACGTACAATGTATGGACACGAATATACCTCTAAACTTTTGTCATTATTAAAGAATAGCAGTTAACAAAATAATAATTTATCAACACGTAATAATTCAAAGTTTTATTTATTTTCTCTCACAAATTTCGAACCATTTGATATTTCAAACACTCGATAATTCCTAATATTTTAAGCATCCCTCGAGTTTCGAATTAACGAGAGTCGACTGTACATATAAAAAAATTTATATGTATAAACATTGGATGCAAGCGGCATAAGACCGCGCGTTCTGGCGTTCTATGGGAGAGGCCTATGTCCAACAGTGGAAGAAGAGAGGCTGATGGATTGATATAAAAATTTTAATACTCAAACTAAAGCGTCAATTCTATTTAACCGACTTCAAAAAAAGGAGTACTTTAATCATTTCTTTTTGCAATGTAGATGTTTACTATAAATCCAAAGTGATTAACTATCAGAAGTGGGATCTCTCTACTTATTCAGAAGTAACACTAATAATAAACCAGTAATAATTATAGCTCTCAGTTATTTAATTTTATTCTAAGTGTTCCTAGATATTATCTACATTAGATTAAAGTTAGAATCTACCAAACCTCAGTTATTTGTACCAATTTTACGTGCACAACTAAACTTAACAAAAAAATTAAAATTAATAATCTCAACAAAACAATTCGGCTAAGTATATTAACTAAAAACTAGATATGATTAGACCTATAGGTATTGAAATCGTTATAGATAGACTAACGATTTAAATTAATATGATGTACAACGAAATAGCCAAATAATAGAAATACACCTTTCATTTTAGTTAGGTTATGTTTTTGGCGCGAATTGAAAACTTTATTTTTTTTTAATTTAGAAAAAGAGCTGTGCTCTGTTAATTGCCAAAGATATTTTACCTGGAGGTGGTAGTAAGTGGGCTCGCAGATGTACGTAGAGGTCTTCGGGCAGTCGGTCGTAGTGTACTATGACCATGTATGTTCTGTGTTGTATGTCGTCTACTCGATATACCACTATTTGTACTGCAAATTATATATAAACATGCGAGCTATCTACTATAATAAATATATTGTCGGTAGATTGATTCAACAAAAACTATAATAGGACTATTAATTATTTTCTTAAGAGGGTACTGTACTCCTGATTTAAGTATTTGCCTTAGGTATTGCTATCCCTATTCCCGAACACCGCGCTGAAAGGGACAAATATAGATGAAGCCGATTTTACCTACAAATTCTTTGAAGAAAAACGTTTCGTACTTCCGTTATCTTTTCGCGAAAGTTAAACCGATTTTAATAGTTTTTGCGTTATATTATAGATAAAGAGTATATCTATGCTTCTATCACTTTCTTTTGTGGTAAAACTTTACCAAATTTGTGTGATAGACGCTGCAACTTTATCTAAAGAAAACCGAATAAAGTGGGTTTTTCGGATCGTCATATTTCTTTTAGTTATTATGTTTTGAAAACAAAAACTATTAAAATCGGTTTAACTTTCGCGAAGAAAAAACGGAAGTACGATACCCATACTTTTGTATTTATAATTTGATATCGTCCCGTCTTAATATTCTCTCTAACACTGGCGCGACTTAAACAAATGTTAATCAAAACTACTTTTGTTTTTAGACATTTTAGACGCTTGTATGTGTTTTAGATTTTAGCCCGACTCTTGGGAGACTTTGCAGTCACCATGGTCACGGGTGAGACTGACGGGTGATACCGTCGAGCTAAAATTAAAAACAAATACATGCGTCTAAATCAGTAAAAAGTTTTATAAAGAGTTTCTAAATCATGCTCGAGTATTTAATTAAAACTAAGCGAAACGAGCTCTACTTTATTCCAAAATCGTAGCATTTTATAATACACCTTCTAGATTAACTTTTACGACTGTAGATTTAAATGACGTATAGCTTCTGAGGTTTTAAAAGCGCTATATTTCGTTTTAAAAGTAGCTAATTCTTAATAACAAGACGACACAGGTCAGTTCTGCCCGTGGTAACTAAAAAGTCTCCAAACGTCGGGCAAGTTTTGAAAGAAAATATACACAAATAAATCCGTAAAAAGTAATTTATATCTGAATAAAAGAGTCGCGCAAGTGATAGAGAATATTAATATAGTTTTTGTTTTTACCAAAGTCAATCATGAAATAAATATCAATCTACCGACATTTAAACAAAATAAATAATGGCAATAATATATAATTTGATACATAAAAACCAAAGTAAATTAACTAAAGTAAGAAACAGACGGCACAGTTACATGCTTAGCGACTACGAACTACACCAAATAAATATACAACTAAGTACATAGTTATTTATATACTAGCTGACCCGGCAAATGTTGTTTTGCCATACAAATGTCAAGGGTGGACAAACCTTATCAGTTAGAGGTACGAAAAATAGATAGTAGCCAATTCTTATACGAGGGGAGGTCCAAAAGTTCGTGGAATGAAAGGGTTTTAGTAAAAATGAAACAGTAAATTTATTTTTCCTTTTCAATATAATCACCCTTAAGCTGAATACATTTATTAGATCTATGAATTAATTTTTCTAAACCATCGTAAAAATATTTTTTATCTTTTCCCTCAAAATGAGCCAAAATTGCCTCCTTTACCTCATTGTCGTCGGAAAATTTCCTTCCCCTTAAGTCTTTTTTTAAATTGGGGAACAAATAAAAATCACTCGGGGCCAGATCTGGACTATAGGGTGGGTGGACTAGTGATTCGAAGCCATGCGTGTGTAGAGCAGCCATTGCAACTTTGCTCTTGTGAACCGGCGCGTTGTCTTGCAAGAGCAACACGCCCTTGGTCAATTTTCCCCGACGTTTTTCTTTGATGGCATCCTTTAATTTTTCTAGTATTGTTGCGTAGTATTCTCCGGTTATGGTCCTGCCCTTTTCTTTATAATCAATCAGTATTATCCCCTCACAATCCCAAAAAACAGTAGCCATCAACTTTCCAGCCGACTCCGACACTTTGAATTTCTTTGGCGGTGGTGTCCCCTTTTTATGCCATTGCATGGACTCTTGTTTGGACTCAGGCTCAAAGTGATGAACCCATGTTTCATCGCCGGTAACAATTCGCTCCAAAATCGGTCCAGGATCGTCGCCACACAACTCCAAAAAATGTTTTGACGCTTCGACGCGCTGCTGTTTTTGAAGCGGCGTGAGCATTCTCGGTACCCATCTTGCACCGACTTTTGTCATACCCAGGTGGTCATGTAGGATTCGCAAAATGGTGGTATCTGATACTCCAACTAATGCAGATAACTGTTTTTTCTTCAAACGGGTGTCCTCCAGTACAATTTTTTCCACTTTTTCGACGATGTCTGATGTGGTGGCCTCAACTGGCCTTCCTGAGCGGGGGTCGTCTTCAATCGACTCCCGACCATGTTTAAAAAGACCATGCCACTTGTAAATCATTGATTTACTAGGGCACTGTTCCCCGTAAACAGTTTCCATTTCATTCAAAATGGTCTGAGCGTTCTTTCCTTGCTTGGTAAGGAATTTAATGACCGCACGGTGTTCAATTTTCTCCATAGTTTCAGTTTTCTTCCGGATTGACGTGTTTAGCAGGCGAGTGTTCGTAAACGAATGACGCAATAGGGCTGAAACTCCATTTATATACTAATTATGAGTCCCCAATTAGTATGACACTAAGCGAGCGCCCCTATCCCCACTCCATCCCCTCCATTCCACGAACTTTTGGACCTCCCCTCGTACCTACTGAATATGCATAAAAAATTTCATAAGAATCGGTAAAACCGTTTCGGAGGATTATGGGAACGAACATTGTGACGGACAAAATAATTTTATATAAAATATAAATAATAAATATATTCATTTTTCGGTATATACAATAATATGCCGTTTGTGATGCCCTTAGCATCACAGACGGCATATTATTGTATATTATTACAGCGAAAAAGAGACAGATGTATATAGAAAAACCGCGAGGCGAGAAAGAGACAGATATATCTATCGTTGACGTCATTAATATAGACACATCTCGGTATATTAATATGTCGTTTGTGGTACCATTTATTCACATTACTTCACTTAAAAAATTTGATACATAATAAAGAATTTTGAATCACAGTTCCCTCCCAGTGGAATAAAAAATGATTTTAAATCGAGGGAAAGACTTTGAATGCGGGTGGCGAAAGATAGAGTTGTAATGTTTCGAAAAGGCCGATATTCGACAACAGAAACAAAATGGGTGTTTCAGACTTGGCGGATGAATTAAAACTATCTGACTGCAATTTATAGAATTTTATATTACTTAATCATTTGTATTATATTAATACGATATGCATATGACTGTGAATGTGATTCCTGTTGTCGTCTTCCTCACACACATTCGGAAACCCCCCGAACAATGGGTATAATAAAATAATAACACAGCACATCAGCTGTTTAAAAAACATACTAAAAGGAATTTTGGACATTTTATAAAAGAGACACGACATAATTCTTCAAATATTGACAACTATTAAAATATCTACATAAATAACTAATAAACTACATATGAATAATTGTTATAATGTTATAACTTACTTGGAAACAGTAATAGGTGCATGAGTGGATGTTGCCGTGATAGTCGGTGGTGCCGGCAGAGCTAATCTGTGAGTGGATACAGAATCATGTCCCGGAGCGGCCTGTATCGCTGGTCGAGAATGAGAGAGGGCGCTACCTGCCTTGATTTGAAACTCCCTGTAATATTTTCGTTAATATTAAATAAATAATTTGTAATAAATAATTTATTTTTCATCCCAATAATAAAAAGCAGCTTATTCTCTCTCTCCAGCCCATTTACGTCCCACTGTTAAGACACGGTCCTCTTCCACTCGGGAGGGATTATGGTCTACTGTGCCGTGCTGACCAGGCGTGTGTTTAGTTTCGAGTTTTCCGTCTCTCACAGAGGATGTTATCTGTGTGCAATGCTATTGCATTGCACACATAACATCCTGCATATTATTGCATATTATTTTATTATAAACAGCTGTAAAAGTCAGCTAAGGGATATTTCCCTTAGCTGACTTTTACAGCACCCTTGGGAGAAGATGGGGTGGTGACACTTGTATTCTTAATCCGTCACCACACGGAATAGCAGACTATTACAGTACACTAAAGGTGATAAACACAAAGTTATACAGTGGTACTAATTTTACGCGCATAACTAAACTTAAAAAATAGAAATTGTTAGTGTCAATAAAACAATTAGGCAATATTAACAGATTTTTTTTATTAGAAAAAGAATAAACTAAAAGGATATTATTAGACTAACATCTCTCTCTGCCTAACGTCCCTTTGTTGGGCACGGTCCTCCTTCACTTTAGGAGAAACTACGGTCTACTACGCCGCGCTGACCAGGCGTGTTGGGAAAGAAAAAATAAAAGAATAAAAAATAAATAAATAAATGAATTTTCATGGACATTTCACACAACATCCTCTGGTCCCAAGCTAAGCTTATATTAATAAGCTTATTAATCCATACAGAAAATCCATATTTAGTCGTTAACAAAAGAATCTCGTAATGGTCTATCTATCAGAGGTTATATTTACTAAAGAAAATAATATTTCCGTTATGTGGTATCTTTTACACAAGCAGTTACTTAAGTTTGGAACCAGAAGATGTTGTGGAAAATGTATAATATAATATCTGACCTGTCAAAGTCCTCGGCCTCCTCCTCCTCTAAGTTGATGAACTCCTGGTGTTCCTCAGAGTCGCCGGTGTAATAGTTACGTTCGCGTTCAATCACGTGTCCACGTTCACCGATGTGATGACCTGTAACAAACAAACATACAAAACACATTTATATAATGTGAAATCATGTAAATTAGTGTCGTGTGTCATCTTTACTTATTATAAAACAACCATAATCCATCCCAGAGTTCGAAATGTTATTTGACAGTTACTAATATCAAACTTGAAAATAATGCGGCCACATTTTTGGCAATAGTGTTGGCCAACCGTAATTTTTTTTATCCTGGTTATTACCGATTATTCAAACCGACCAGAAATGTCGTTCTAGCTATTGCCTGCGAAATCGTACGCGTGAAATTGGGAATTACTGCTTTGTATAATATAACATAAAGTAAAATAAAGATGTCTTCAAAAACAAATAAGGTTAAAAATTCGCCATTTTACGGTTAGTCAATGGTACCAATTCTACGTACACAACTAAACTTAACCTATCTAAAAATGAAAACTGGTATTGTCAATATAGCTATTACTTGCTATTTCGTTGCGCACATTTATATTAATTAAAATCGTTAGTCTATAATACACAGTTTTAATAATAAGAAACTTCAGTAAACATTGCCGAATTGTGTTAATGACGCTATCAGTTTTAATTTTTTAGTTAAGTTTAGTTGTGCGCTCAGAATGGGCACCATTATTTGATTCTCGTTGCACTGTTCTATGATTCTGGCGCGCATAGCACCATGCTGAACTCTAGTACAGGGTTGCACTGGTCGTATGAATCCGTAAAAATAGTTAACTTTAATTAATTTACAAAATTATATAAACCTGCTAAAGATTTACGTAGTATTTTTTTTTATAGCTAGAGTAGGCAAATGACTACACTCCACCTGATGATAAGTGGGGTGCAATCCAAATGTTAGGACGGCTAGTACAGTGTCAATGCACTAGCCACCCTCACCTTGCCGGCACACGATGCTTTTTCACGCCTCGCTTGAAAGACCCCATGTCGTAGGAATCAGGAAACACATGAGCAGGGAGTGAATTCCAAACCTTGGCGGTGTGACAAAGAAATGAGTTGCCAAATTTTTTGGTGAGAGATGGTATAGTGTCTATGGTGTAAGGGTGACATCTCAAACCTGCGCGTGTAGTACGATTTAGGAAAGGAGAAGGAGGGATAAGGGAAAAAAGGTCCTCAGAACATTCACCATGATAGATCCTGTAGAATGCGCTTAGTGCCGCAATATCTCTGCGTAGTTGAAGAGACTCAATGGATTTCGAGACCTCAGCGTCGTCGATGATGCGGATGGCGCGACCTTTTTGTTTAATAACGGTTGGAGGACATCACTATTTTAAAAGTGTAATTACCTAGCAACACAGTAAACGTCAAATAACTTTTGGAACTCTGGGATAAGCTATAGTTGGTAGTATGCAACTTCGTATACGTGGAATTCAGGAACTAAACCTTAACCAATTACAGAAAAGCCATCCTCTTGAACCACTCTACCTATCAAAAGAAACAGCTTCAAAATACGTTGCATAGTTTTGAAGATATAAGCTCACATAGAGATACATTCTCCGTGTGGTGACGGATTAAGAATACTAGTGTCACCACCCCATCTCCTCCCAAGGGTACTGTAAAAGTCAGCTAAGGGATATTGCACACAGATAACATCCTCTGTGAGAGACGGAAAACTCGAAAATAAACCCTGTGCCAACACGCCTGTTCAGTGCGGCACAGTAGACCATAATCCCTCACATAAGTGGAGGAGGCCCGTGCCCAACAGTGGGACGTAAATAGGCTGGAGAGAGATACATACAAAAATAATTTTATAATAAGTAAACAAGCGTTAGGAGAGTTCTGAGTATAAATGTGGAAGGAAAAAAGTCTAGAGGAAGACCTAAGAAAAGATGGATGGACTGTGTGAAAGAGAACATGAAAGAAAGAGGAGTTGACACAGACATGACGGCTAATAGAAGACTGTGGAAGAAAAAGACATGTTGCGCCGACCCCAAATAATGGGATAAGGGCAGGAGGATGATGAATAAGTAAAAAAGTCGTTATTTTTGTATGTATTAAATATTGAATATTTATGGACATTTCACACAACGTCCTCTGGTCCCAAGCTAAGCTTATATGCTTGTATTATGGTTACCAGAATACGGATATACTACTTTTCTTTTGTAAATACACACTTATAATACATAGTAAACACCACATCTGTATGACATTTATAAATATCACACAAATAATTGTCCCGAGCGGGAATCGAACTCCCGACCTTGTGAACATTAACATTACATGAACCACTCCACCACTAAACCCGTCATGTATGTCCCTATGTGAGTTTATATTGCGAAAACTAAGCAACGGATTTCGAAGCGGTTTTTTTTAACACACCCATAACTATTTAAAATAGACGTTTAATACTTTAGTAAACGTAGTTGCATTTGCTTATTTATACTCTAAAATATATAGTATTATAGACAGATCAACAGAGAGCAGACACACAGTTGGCAAGAAATGCACGCGATATTCATAAAATAACAATCTATTTGTTAAGTCTCTGGAATTTTATACTAGTGATGAAAATGTTGAGGAATGTTTGTTTAACTTTGTTGCTATATGTCTGCAATAATAAATAGACTGAAAATATTTAACAAAATTAGACAGAATAATATAAATAAGATACGATACACGTGCTACGGGGCATTCGGTAGAGTTGCAATACCTAATTCAATTAGTATCGAAAATCTTCACTCATTATAAAACAAAGTTGTTATTTAAATATTTTTGTTGTCCATAAATATTTTGTTGTCCATAATAAAAATAAAATATATAAAAAAAAAATACAAAATTGGTGTCGCGGGACACCAGGTAGGAACGAAGTTCCTTCAGCTAAGGTACAATCGAAACAATTTGCAAAAAAAAAAAAAAAAAATTATTAAAAATAATAATAACAGTCATCCCATAGACTATACATTAGACAGTGTATAGCCACCATACATAGACTATACATAAAAAGGTTACGATTTTTCATCGCGTTACGGACGTTTTTTGCCGGCTAGGGTACCCCTCCGCAACGCGCCATAAGGAACTTCGTTCCAAAAATTTATAAAATGTACGTCCATAAGTGAGCTTAAATCTTTAAAATTACGCATCGGATTATATTGCGTTTTTTTTTTAATAGATTGGTTTAAGAGGATATTTCATTTGTATATATATTGTTAAGGTATGGTAAATATCACGCGGACGATGTGGCGGGCAAAAGCTAGTCCTTACCTACCAATATTATAAAACGTTCAGCGGCCGTATTATGAGCTCTTATTCCCAGGCCGTTTACGCCGTGAATGGAACGGCCTGGCAAATTCGTATTATGAGTGTATTATTGACAGCGAATCAGTGGTCACGTGACTTCAGACTGCTATCGGCCCGACTTTTGTTTCACTGGCTGGCGTTAAGCGTATTACGAGCGCAAATTTGACACGTAGTTGATCGTTTTAACTATCTAGAAGTGACAAGTAAATCCATTCAATAGAAGCTGCTATATTGTTACGTAAAATAAATTGTTTTGGTTTATTTAGAATTAAAAGTAACTATTAACTACATATTAACGATGGGTGATGAATTCGAGGTGTTTGAATTTTCGGAGAGCGACGATGATGAACAAAACACTAGCCGAATGCGAAATAAGTTAAATATAAAAAATAATATTAATATATTATTAAAATAATTATTCATTACAATAATATCGCCATGTGTATTAAAGTTACTTTCATGCGAATCATCAAGCAAAAAATATTTTTAAAAAACTTAAAATGTCCGTTCTAGGATAATGAAAAACTAAGCATATGTTCCCACTATATCAGCTGACAGTTCAAGTGACGGGTGTCGTTCCAAAACTAAATCCCAAAACATAGATGAATGATATAAAATAATAAAATCTAAATATAAAAATAGATAATAGTATTACCGTTCTTTTCTTTTATATAATGGTCTAAGTAACTTGTGTTTAGCAAATATATTGTATTTTGTATTATATTGAATACAAACAAAATTTTAAAATATAACCGTAACTAGCCGATAAACATAATAATTAAGTTTCCGAACGACTCTATCAAAAAGCTTTACTCGGCCATAGACACATAATCCATTCAAAAGTCGGCTAGTTTTAAGTATGTCATAATACGAAATAAAAGTCAGGCCGTTTGCCGCCGTCAACAGAATCGCCTGGAACTTGCATGATATTTTGAAAGCTCATAATACGCCTGCAGGAGTATCGTATGTATGGATATACAGAATGCACGCTCTCTAGACCTTACACCGCTGGATTTCTTCTTGTGGGCACAGTAAAAGATGAGGTGTACAAACGTAAACCACGTAACCTAGACATTCTTTGGAATGAGATTCAAGCAGTGTGTAGAGAAATCTCATTGGACGTTTTGATACGATGTACAGAATCAGTGGTGACTCGTACTCTGAATGGTATTGATGCTGCAGGTCACCAATTTGAACAGTATTAACATTTGTTATTTATGTTTCATTTACATTGGACTTTCAGCTTTCTATTTTCCTGAAATTTAACTTTGTAGAACGCTAAATAAATTTTCTATGGAAGTTCAAAGTGTGTATACATTTTTTTGAAGCACCCGGTATATCAGTTACTGTTTCACGCAAGAACTACTAAACGAATTTAAATTAAACTTTACAATAGTATAGCTTGCTCATATACCTGTCTGTCCCTCTCTTACGCCAAAAGCAATTCAATACCATTTGACAAACAAATCTGCAGTTTAAGAAAGGACATAAGCTACTTTTTGATGCTCAAAAAAGTGATTCAAAATTTCACGCGTACCTACGTAATAACAGATATGGCAGTAGCTGGAAATAGCAGCAGCGTATTAAATAAAGTAAAATAAATAAACATTCTTAGACATTTCAGACAACATCTTTTAGCTAAAGAATTTATTAAAAAATATTACGTATGTACAAGAAACTCTGTAATACCATAGGCAATACAGTAGGCAGCTATTGAGAGGTAAGTCAGTGACCCCGATGATGTAAGTTGTATAATATACCTAACACACTGATTGATTAGATGTTTTCTAAAGTAATAGCAGTTTTGTTATAAGAATTATTAAATAATATACTCGAATAGTTGCTCCTTATAAACAATCATACAGCAAGACAGATATTGTCCAATAACTTCTTAAATCTACCAACTCAAGTCCCTGAAATGCGAAAATGACTTTAGAGAATATCTCTAACTATTACAGGTTGATCTTGCTCTTGGTTAGCTTGGTATGATAAACTAAACACCGTGTCAATAGATAAAAGACACCTAGCAGAGTCCACTTGCGGAATATTGTTGGGCTCTGATACGAAGTTTGGTTTAAAGCGGGCATAATGATGTTAAGGGGCTCAAAATATCGGGACATTTTTAAGAAAACCCTTCATAAATATTAACAAGGCCTTTTCAAGCCTAAGGGCTGTGTGCTGTTTGTACTTCCTCTAGTTGTCTATTCTCATAAACACTACATAGAAACTAACAGCCAGTTATGAGGTACTTGATAATATCACGTCTAAACAAAAAGTAAACAATGACATCAACAGGTATCTATTATTAGTAAGATGAATGATTTCAAACTCGCACGACGCGTACACGTGCAAATAGTCTATGGAAACTAGACTCTGTGTGTGTTTAGTTCATCCATCTGGAGATTAAGAATACAAGCGTCACCACCCAATTTCACCCCCGAGGATACTAGCAGTTAACATCAACGCAAGACGAATTACTTAAAATAAAACTACCTTTTACGGATTTAGACGCGTGTATTTGTTTCAAATTTTAGCGAATTACTTAATATAAAACGTGGTGAAACGCCTGGTTGGCGTGGTATTGTAAACCAAAAACCCTCTAGAAGTGGACGAAGCCTGGGCTCAATAGTGCGATGTTATTGGGATGGAAAGAAGATTTTTTAATTCTAACTTTAACTAAGGTTAGGGGTTTTTGACCATAAGGATATAAGCATAGTTGCACTTACGGCAGCAGCGTGGCAGGACATATTCTTTATAGAAAATTATATGAAATAACATGCACTGCGGCGACATCGGCGCGACATATAACGGGCGCAGCGCTATATTTCTTTACCATTATAATCAACTAAAATTTGTCGTAGCCACAATGTGTCGCGCGGCTACATAAATACGTTTTAAAAATAAATCAATTTCGTAACTATCGAATGAAAAGACAATACAAATATAAATGGTAACTTTATGTTATCTATTCGTTAACATTTAACAAAGAGAGCATACATATTTCCAATGACCAATTACTTTAAAACGTTTCGTCAAAGCAGTGATAATTAACATTTAAATAGCTGTACGTAAAATAAGTAAAGTAATAAGTAAGGCTAGCATGACAAAGGCATATTTTATAGTATTATCTTCATGATTATGTGTCGCAAACAAAACTATTGAAATAACTATACCCCAACCATGATAGGAGGCGAAAGAAGTATCACTATTGCGACATAATATACACATAGCCTAAGTTTTCTAAAAGAAAGTCACGATATAGGAACTTTATAAAACAAATATTTAAACACAAACTAATGCATGGAACATGAGCGCAGCGGGTCTAATTGATCGCTTTCCATTACTTATCGATTTGTTATTGCGACTTTAAAATAATAGCTAAAAACTGAAAAACACGACTCTAGTTTTTTCCATATGTATATTTGATCTCAATGTACAATAACATCAATCTATAAACCTCGAATAGCAATTCAGCAGTGAAATGTTTTCCAAAAAATTCAATTTGTTGTGCGAAACTTTCGTCACACAATCATCCCATTTTAGTCGCAACTTCCAGCAAAATACAAATTTACATTTTCCGTTAAAAAGTGACGAAATTTTCGACAAACTTTTACCCTTTCTTTAGCAATCTTATGTAAGTATTCAATTTAAAAGTTGAGAAATAGGTGTTTTATTTTTTAGACAGTTGCGAAAACGCGATTTGTTATTTTTTGTGTTAGGAGAACCTAATGTTATCCACTACAGATTAGAAGACTAAAAATCTGGTCCTCGGGTACGAGATTACCGACATATGGAGGGTGGTATCTACAGAAATAATCCCAATAGTTATATCAGTCAATTGTTTGGTCCCAAAGAGCTTCTCGGAACTCCTCGACAGGCTCGGCGTCAATAGTAAATCGTTAATGGCTTAGATTCTCCGTGTGGTGATAGATTAGGAATACATGTGTCGTCACCCCATCTCCTCCCAAGGGTGCTGTAAAAGTCAGCTAAGGGATATTGCACACAGATGGCATCTTCTGTGAGAGACGGAAAACTCGAAAAGAAACCCTGTGGCAACACGCCTGGTCAGCGCGTCACAGTAGACCATAATCCCTCCCAAAGTGGAGGAGACCCGTGCCCAACAGTGGGACGTAAATGGACTGGAGAAGAAGAAGAAGAATGGTTTAGATTATAGTCCTCTAAAAGACAACGCATTACACGATTTTTGTAACGGCTAAACGCACCAAAACGTTGGAAAAAGGCGCGGGATATTGAGAAATGTATTTTCATTGGCAGTAACAAAATCATACATCGACTTCCACAAACATTCGTTTGGTGTCGCTTTGCATGCAGTATTTACTGGTAGAAAGCAGACTTGTTGGACAATGACCGTATCTCTCTCTCTCTAGCCCATTGAATCCTCCTCCACTTTGGGAGCAATTAATTACAGTTTACAGTGCCGTGCTGATCGTACGTGTTGTCACAGGTTTTATTTCGATGTTTTCGTCTCTCACAGAGGATGTTATCTGTGTGCAGTATCCCTTAGCTTAGCTTAGATGGCTTTTACAGCATCCTGGGGAGAAAATGGAGTGATGACATCCTGCTCTTATCCCATTATTTGTAGTCGTCACAACGTGTATTTTTCTTCCATAGTCTTCTATCAGCCGTCATGTCTGTGTTAACTCCTCTTTCTTTCATGTCCTCGTTCACACACTTCATCCATCTTTTCTTAGGTCTTCCTCTAGACTTTTGTCCTTTCACATTTATATTTATTGTATTCTTAATTCATCACCACACGGATAATGCCTGTATAGTCAGTTAGCTTGTCTCCCATTAGGCTCCACTGCTCTGATTGCTGCTGACCTGTTTGGAGTTATCCTAAACAAAATAATTAAGTTAACTTACCTATGGCCATCTTCTTGGTGCCAGTTCTGGAGTCCTGTACTGTCTTCATGGTTTCTTTTATACCATTGGGTCCTATTTTTGTGCTGCTTGTTGAACTGTATACCTAAAAAGAAATGGTTCACTTTGAAAAAAATATTTAGGTACTATCTTAAAATAAAAATCACAGATATATACATATTTCAGACTAATCCGACGTGTTTAAAATGGCGATAATCGCGATCAAACATTCCATTACACAGGGACATAAAATGTTTAAATTTTCCTTTACATTTACACATGTATCTCAGGAAAAGTGATAGCTAGACAGTTGAAATTGTCAAAGATTATGACGCTATAACAACAAATATTAAAAACCAGAATATATTTAAGCGGGCTCCGATACAACAAACGTTTTGAGAGTAACTTGATGATACAAAGTCAAAGTCAAAATTTTTATTTCAAGTTGGCATGTTTTACAGGCTCTTTTGAAACGTCAGAAACTAGGTGTCTGTTCCAAACGCGAATCCTATGGAGAAGAACAGACAAGAAACTCCATGGATTTTTTTTTCTATTCTCCACATTTCTTTTCATTTTTTTTTCCAAAAATATTATACATTGTTGTATCACGAGTGTGAGAATGATGCCGCTTAGTACCTACAATCAAGACTAACTAAAACTAACTTAATAATAAAATAGCCTTGTTGGAGCAAGTCGACCAGTCCCAGCAGAAGGCACCCGTTCCCGAGTGTAACGCACACATCAGCCCCGCACAGCTCGACCATTTTGTAGGGAACCGCGCGACCCGACGTGCAACGCTACCAACTTCGAGACATTTGAGTGAGCATGACGAAGTCGCTCCGTGGCACAGTACACAAAGCATTTTAGACACAATTATACATAACCAAAGGAAATACACTAGGTTCGGCATAATACTCACACCTTTACAGTTACCCGGTTAGCCCGGTTTCCACCGCGAGCGGAACGGACCCATTAATGACTTCGTTAAACTCGCAAACGCAAACTGCATATGTACTTGTATTTCCACCAACAAATAGTCTGACGGAAAGAGCCGAGCGTGTAGAAAGAGTAGAAATGAGCTCGCTCAGTTCTAGGGAGTGGAGCGAAGTACTTACGGACTCCGCTCAACTCGCAATTACAATTTACATAGTAGCGTTTCCATACAGAAAGTGGTGAGCGGGGCGGATTGAGCGAGTAAAAAGAAATTGAAAAGAGTCCGCTGCGCAAGGCCTGCACCGACTAGTTCAGAACGGACTCGCTCGCATAAACACTCACTCACTCGATAACATCGCAACAACACGACCACACGCACGCAACCAGCTCAAAACTTCAACTGAACTCGTTCTCTGTGGAAATTATCTATTCGTTTTTCACTTCTCATTTTCCGTTCTCAGTCCGCTCATTTCTCTATCTCAGTTTCATTTTGCAGTAGAAATCAAATGACCAACTCTTCGTTGGTGGAAACTCAAACCTATTTAATTAAAAAGGAGTCCGTTCTGCCTAACCATTTTCCGCACTTTACCCTTTCGCAGTGGAAACCGGGCTTTAGAATACATATTTATGACGACAAATTTACTGTTCCTACCTGAGGTTTGTTCCCGGGTCCACTGGACATGACAACAGTGCTGCTACTAAATGAACTGCCAGACATATGGCCGCCATCCATGTCTAGAAACAAAATAACACATTGAACTATATAAAACACTAATTAAGGGCCTATATCAATATTATCGTCGACATGTACATATTAACACAGCTAGTAGTTATAGAAAATGAAGAATTAGGGATATTTTTTTTGTTTACTCAACATCTACTAAATATATTTTAATTCTGATTTACGTGTTTCTGTATATAATAGTTACTTATGTTTTTAAAGTTATTTCATTAGTTAATACGCGATAATAGACCGACAAATGAAAAAAATAAAAAATTAGAGAGGTTGTTTCGCTAAGATTTTCTATCGAGAAAACTTTTTTCAATCGCGTTTCTGAGTTTATGCGATCCTAGATCATATATTGAAAAAACATATACTTAAAAATTAGAGCTCTAGCCATTCAATCTAAAGAAACAATGAAAACTTCGTACGTAGAAAAATGCACGAAGCTATTTTGGTATCCTCTTAACTATCTATTGGTAAAATTTTGGTGTTAGTAAGTAGTGAACATTTTGAGGATGTTTTGCTTTCACACTGTTACAATAAGAGACTGAAAAGAAAGGATATCATGACAGTAGTATAGTTATTAGCAAGCTATGAATAAAGTTCTCAGTGGAGAACACACTCTACCTGCCTATCCCATCGAACTCATCTGCTTATGGTTTTGCCGATCGCAACAGTAAAAAAAAAAATTATATTTGTTTAAAATAAAACCACTTATTTGGATTTTACAAACAGATAGTTATTTTCACTGTTATAGTACACTAGCTGGCCCGGCAAACGTTGTTTTGCCATAGCATAAAAAAAAAAAATTATAAAAAAAAAAGAACTATAAACCTCACGGAGCCAGAGACCTTTCCAACGAATGCAAAACTGTGGAAATCGGTTCGTGCGTTCTGGAGTTATAGCGTCAGGAAGGAAAACCAGACTTATTTTTATATAGTAGATAACGCCCGCAACTTCACAATCGTGGTACATACAATACAGAGAAACTATTTGGGGGCCCTTAAGAAAGTTAAAAAAAATTGGGAAGTATTTATTAATTTTTTACTATGCACGTCAGGGGCCACTGTAGCCTGGAGGCCCCATATAATTGATATGGCTGATACGGCGGTATGGATGATATGTATGGATATAATTGGTAGCTTCTCTTGTAATGTTTAGGCAAACACCTTGACTCCATAGAAACAAGCCTTGCAATATAATATTAAAACAATGGTATTACAATAGATTGTGTAATGTTATTGCAATTACACACACTAGACTGAAATTATAATATTCTAGTACTTTAAACATAAAATACAATTTTTGTAGATGTGTACATATTACATGTATGGGTCATACGCATGCATAGGTCATACACATGCATAAATAAGTGTTGTACATCTGGCAGCCTTATTGAATTTAAAAATAAGATATAAATATAGACAACATGACAAACTAAATCAATGTATACCAATATTAGATAGCTAAAGAGTTTGTAAGTTTGAACACACTAATCTCAGAAACCACTGTTCCGATTAGAAAAATTCTTTCAGTGTCAGATGGATCGAAGAAGGCTAATAGGTACAAAGCATCAGTAAAAAATGTTGCAAAAATGGTGAAAATTTCACTAAATACCATGCATATGAAGTCACTTGCAACAGCTATAAATAATAATGAAATTAGTTATTAATAGGCGAAGGAAACTTTTTTACTAATAAAATGCAAAGGTATAATTATATAAATGCTACAATACAATAGATACTTACTGCCCGTAAAAAGTCTGTTAATCGACGGCATTTGAGGCATAAATGGCATCATAGCGTTCCCACGTTGTGGTCCCATAAGGGCTAAAGGGCCCTGATCCATTCCCAACATACCAAACGGGTCGGAAAACAATGAATTCATCATATTGTTCATTTGACGCATGTGCCTCATGTGAGACCTACAAACAAACAACAATAAACATTTTACGAGTAGTTGAAAAAAAAACAACGAAAAATGTGCGCTCATGAATACATTATTAATAAATCGTGTTTGAAACAACTAAATACTTAGTATTAGAAAGGTAAAATTAAGAAAGTAACTAATAAAATGTTAAATTTACCCAAAAAACGGATCGTCCTCCACGTCGCCCATTAAAGATCCGAAAAGAGACATGATTAACTTCAATCTAAAGAATTGTAGCTGTAATTGCGTATCTTAATTTTTCTGGAATGTACCTAATTCGCCGTAGAAAATCTTCGAAACAAAAACAAAAGCACGATATAGTTGTAGAAATCACCGCGAATTCGAGAAAAATTCTGAGTGACAAAAAATCTAATATCTATGGCAGTTCTATGGCCATCTACTAGGCACTAGACAGGGATGATCGATCTGATATTTAAGTCGATAAAGCAAATTAATCGATTACAACTATGATTGAAAATTAATTTTAGCTATTCGAATAAACTTAATCAATTAACAGGGGGCCAAGTCTACTAATGAATTGTGTCACAAAGATTGTTCAATGACACCATTATAACCACCAAAAATTAACAATAGACTACCAGAGTTGATAAAATGCGCCACTAATCAATCAGTTATTGGATTTGTTAATTGGATAAAAGCGAATTTTATCAAGTTTGGTAGTCTACTGTTAATTTTTTGTCACAAATGATACCATTCAGTTGAACTTTCATTGTGACACCATTGAATATTGAATAGCAGACTTGGGCCCCAGGCCTCGTAGCTTCGTCGTCTAGTGATTCATGTCTGCCTGGCAGACATGAATCAGCCATCAGACATCAGACTCTGCCGTTCAACAGGACTCGGGTTTAAAGCAGAGGACATTGTGTGAAATATCTAGTAAATAATAAAATAAAATCTACCAAAATTGAATTTTAGTTATTGAGTACCGTATCATAACTTTTTCACAAGTGGGTAATAATTTATTTAGTTCGTATTTCGTTAATTTCAAGACTCAAGTTGGTTGTCTAATCCTGGAAAAGAAGATCATATAGATACGAAATGTGTTTTAAAAACAAATACCACTATGAATTGTTAAACTTTGATAGATATACTATTATTTTATTTTATAAATCGATTACTTTATTTGGCCCATCCCTAAAGGCCATAGAGTACTACAAACTCTAACCATAGACAACAGACATCTCAGACGTACCACAGAGTAGACAAAATACCAAAGAGTGAACAAGGATTATATGATACAAACGTTTATAAATATGTGTCATACGCATGGAGACTAGAAGAAAGGAGGAATATCTCAGTATATTAAAAAGTGTCCGCTGAAAGGCAGCAAATTAAGGTGGCGCCATAGTAGCAAATGTAAGAATTTTAAAAAGAGCGCCACAAAAATATTAGAAAGGAAAGAAAAACTTCCGCTTTGTTACAACGCAGTTTTTTATATTATTATATTATATAGACAAACATGACTATGAAATGAAGTTATATTAATTATTATTATAATTATACGGTGTTTATATGTACCCCAAATATTTGTAAATAGCAAATAGAAAATAGTAGGTATTAAACGTGGTATTAAAGTATTACCGCAACAGTAGCACACTTCACTCTGCTTATAACTGCTACATTCATATCATTCATCTTGCTACACTAGCGCTATTTCGGTGAGTGTTATTTGCTGTTTACAAGTGGACACTTTTTGGACTGATCCCCCATACAAGAAATTCCTCCTTTCTTCTAGTCTCCATAGTCATACGCAAGCAGCTGCAGCTGTAGCCGTCTCATAACTATAGAGAGGCTAGGTGCCATGCTCGGTGCAAGAATAGTAGATACATAATAATAGTAATAATAATAAGCCAGTGTTAAGTAGGTAGTTTAGTACCAAGTATTAACAAGTGTTGGTCAACGAACGTAGGTAACTGATTAGATAACGTGCAAAAAAAAAGTATTTAATTGCTTTTGATTAAGACAGCTTGGATTATCTCATAAAATATTTATATTTTATCGTTTTGGATTTTCAATACTATTGACATGGGATAGAAATCAAGATAACTTAAGGGGAGAAAGTTAATAAAAGCACTTATTAATAAAAATCATTGACTGACTATTATACTGAGTTGGTACCTGCTTTTTTCAGTCGGTTAAAGTTAAGCATGGCTCGAAAGGTGTATGCAGTTGGCGTCGGTATGACAAGGTTTACTAAACCCAGTAAGGACAGAGACTACCCAGAATTAGGCAAAGAGGCAGTGGTTGCTGCCTTGGCTGATGCATATATCGACTATGATAATGTCCAACAAGCCGTCTGCGGTTATGTATTCGGTGACTCGACTTGCGGTCAGAGGGTGTTATACCAGGTTGGTATGACCGGTATACCTATACACAACATAAATAACAATGGGGCTACTGGCTCTAGTGCACTCTTTTTAGCTAAACAGTTAGTTGAAGGTGGTATGTCTGACGTAGTCCTCGCTGTTGGCTTCGAAAAAATGCAGCCTGGAGCACTTACTGTTAGAATATTTCATGATAGAACTGCTCCTGCTGATAAACACGTTCAGAAGATGGGAGAATTAGTTAAGCTTGAACAGTCATCGATGGCTGCTCAATTCTTTGGTAATGCTGCTATTGAGCATATGCAGAAGTATGGCACAAATGAGACTCACCTTGCCAAGATCGCCGCAAAGAATCACCGCCATAGTACGAAAAATACTAAAGCACAGAGTAAACGTGTGTATACAATCGAGGAAATATTACGCTCAAGAAAGATTTATGGTCCTTTAACAAAGTTAGAATGTTGTCCCACTACTGATGGTGCTGCAGCAGCGGTCCTTATGTCCGAAGAGGCGGTTATTAAGCATGGCTTACAGTCCAAGGCAGTTGAGATTATTGGTATGGAAATGGCAACTGATACAGCAGCTATTTTTAATGAAAATAGTTTAATGAAGCTTGCTGGATACGGTATGACGACATTAGCAGCTCAAAATTTATATAAAAAGACAGGTATTTCTCCGATGCAAGTTGATATTGTTGAATTACATGACTGCTTTGCCGCTAATGAAATGATGACCTATGAAGGCCTTCAATTATGTCCAGAAGGAGAAGCAGGCAAATTTATTGATAATGGTGACAATACATATGGTGGCAGAGTGGTTGTAAACCCGAGTGGAGGTTTGATTGGAAAAGGTAATCCATTGGGTGCAACCGGATTGGCTCAATGTGCTGAACTTGTCTGGCAGTTGCGTGGTGAAGCTAAAGACAGACAGGTTGGTTTAATTACACGATTGCTTTATCATCAAAATATACTCAAGCTTCAGCATTTTTAATCATGTTATAAATCAGTTGTACATCAGAATAAAACATTGGCCTAAATGTAAAAGGACGAAACCACGGGCGTTAGCTAGTAGTTTATTATAATAAAGATATCAATGATTCATCTCAGTCTCTTCAACTTTGCCCTTGAGTATTTAAACAAAGTAATAAAGTAAATAATATCTTATCTTATATATAAAAATCACGTGTCACAGTGTTAGTTACCGTACTCCTCCGAAACGGCTTGACCGATTTTTATGAAATTTTACATGCGTATTCAGTAGGTCTGAGAATCGGCCAACATCTATTTTTCAAACCTTCTTTTTTTTAGTATGGCAAAACAACGTTTGCCGGGACAGCTAGTTACAAATAAAAATAATATATTTTTGATTTGACTTCTAGGATTTTTTGGTGACCTTTTGTTACAAAAACAATGTGCTAATCGTGTGAACATTTCGCTTGAGATTAAGAATAAATAATGGTGATAAGTGGTTGATAAGGTGAAATAAATTATTTTGGTTTCCAATAGCTAGGTATTCTCCATGTGTAGATAAACTGCGAGAATTAACTTTCGCAAAGAATACTTAACAAAGTATTATCTTGTCAGTTGTAAATTGATAGCAAAATTCTTTAAATTGATTAATTATTATGGCGGGGTATCTAACAGCTAATGGATAAAAAAGATGTCATAGCATATGAGATTAAAAGAGCGCTTCTCGATCGCCCCAAACATGCGAAATATGGGGAGGGCAGTTCCTGTTCTCTATTAGTTCTAATTATAGTATCAGGGAAATTACTGAACTAAATATCCTAACTGTATTTTTCTCCAGGTACCACATGCCAAAATCGGTCTTCAACACAACTTAGGACTTGGAGGCGCAGCCGTCGTAGGTTTATACAAAAAAGGATTTGTTAACTCAAATAGCAACATCACGCCTAATGTGATCTCAGCTATACCTTCCAACCCTGACAACTTCAAAATTGCTAAATACATTAAAATCCTCGAAGAGACGATGGCAAATGACACAAAAAGTCTTATAGATAAAGTCAGAGGTATCTACGGACTAAAAGTAAAAGATAGTTCTACAGGTGCTGAGGGCTACTGGATAATTAATGCTAAAGAAGGGAAGGGTGAAGTAACATACAACGGTTCAGACAAACCTGATGTCACAGTCATGGTTAGCGATGATGATGTTGTAGATCTAATCTCTGGTCAACTGAACCCTCAGAAGGCATTCTTCCAAGGCAAGATCAAGATTCAAGGAAATATGGGTCTTGCGTTAAAACTAACAGATTTGCATAAACAAACGGCCGGTCGAATAGAAACTATCCATTCGAAACTATAAAATACCAGTAATGGGCTTCGGTTACACATGGGATACAAAAAACAGGTTTATTAAAATGGTGATTTTTAATTTTATGTTTTTTGAATTGTGTACCTTCTCCCGCAAAGAACGCGACAACATGTGGACACCCCACAACCCCAAATGACTCCAATGCACTATTTATCAAATTCTAGATTGATGTAAAACAACATTTTAAATTATCTAAAATAACTTTATTAAACAATTTGTAATGGAACTAACACATTAATTAAATAAACGTTACAGAAACACAAAAAAAAAACAAAAATACAAGACAAAAATGCTATGCTATTTTCCATTCACTTAGCTTTAAAACGATATCCAACAGAGTATGGCGCTGGAGTGCTTCCATGAAAACTCCACTTTGTAGAAGTAGGATAAGATGAGTATACTTGGTCTTGCAAACCGTTTCGTGTTTTATTATTTCTCACCCTTGTCTGCAAATAAAATTAAATATTTTTAAGCAATCTAAAAGAGCTATAAACGCAGTTATTAATATCAATTAAATAAGTAAAAAAATAATTACCACTCCCGGATCATCCAGAGATTTCTTAGGTGCAGGTACGTCTCCTATCTGATTAACGTTTTCTTCCGGCTTAGTTTCATTTACTCTTACTAAATCGTTAGTGACAGTGTCTCCACCTACTCTTTCAATATAATGTTGAGATGGTGCATGTTCTTGAGGAACATTAATACGACCCTCTGAATGCGACCCAGTGTAACCAGACGGTCGGATATTCTGCTGAGTAAATGAGTGAGAACCCTTATATTGATTATACTCATGATGCAGTTGGCTCCTACTCGGCGTTTTGCCCACAGGTCTATTTCCTACAATAGCAGTCTTGCTAACAGTTGGTTTAACGTTTGCAAATGCCATTGGATCTTTAGTTGTTCTGGCAACTCCATAACCAGACATAGTCTGAGGTAAATTTGGTGGTAGTGTTTGATAATCCACTGCAGAAACAATTTCTACAGGCTGGCCTAAAGTATTATAATTATAATTGGGAGCTTTAAAGTGATGAGATTGTAATAGATGCCTGGACGTGTCTGCAGGGAAAATGGGTTCTTTGTATAAATGTTGTGCAACAGTTTTTGGTTGACCAGTATGAGCATCGGATTGTAGATTAGGGACTGATTCTTCCGAACCTTCATATACCGTTGGTAGGGAACTAGTTAATTGCTGATTAGGTATTTGTTGGATCTGACTATTTGGCTGATGTGCCTTAAGCTTATTAGTGGTTTGCAGGTGATTCGTAGTTGGTGCTCCGGTTACAGCAGTATATACTTGTTGAAGTATTTGACTATTTTGTAACGTATCTCTAACACGCTGGTTTTGATGTTGGCTTTGCAGTTGACTTTGTTGCTGGATATTTTGTTGATCGGGTGCCTCTCCAGTTAACTGTTGATTAGGTTGTGCCAAACTAGCAGTAACAGCATTTGCAGAATTTACAACAGGTTTCATCTGTGGTGGGTCTATTATTTTATTAATACCACCAGAATTATTCATCATCATTTTTTGCATTGTATCCATCGCAGACTTTTGTTGATTAGCTGGATTCATTTGAATAGCTAATGCCATAGGATCGAACCCCAAGTCTGATTTCATTACTCCTGGAAACATTTCGTTAAATTTTGCTATGCCAGCACTGTGTTGACCATATGGATTGGAATTGCTACTTTGTTGCGGATTACAGTTAATATTTCCCATTAGCTGCTGCCTTGTACTGTGTTGCTGCATATTATAATGCATAGTATTATTTCCGTGTCCTATGCCATTAGAAGCCATATTTGGCTGCGACAGATTAGACGTACCGGCACCGTAATTTTCTTGCGGTGTATTATTCATTCCCATATATGCAACATTATTTTGAAATTGCCTTGAATTGTACCCGCCCATGTTAGGATCGCCTGTTGTGTGGGGCATGGCCTGACCTATTTCAGGAGAATGAAGTACCTTGTTGTCGGTCGTATTTGACGAATTAACTTGACTAGGCTTAAAATTATGTTTGGCACTACTACTCATCATATTAACAATTTGAGGACCCATTCCTGCCATCATATTATGTTCTGTTTGGTGCATCCCTTGTTCCATTTGCCCTGTTCGTTGTTCCGTCTGTCTTCCTTGCCTTATTTGACCCATATCTTGACCCCCTCCATGTTGAGCTTGACCAATTTCTTGACCGACCTGATGCATACCATAAGTTGATTGATTTATTTCTTGGTTCATTTGACCCATTCCATGACTAATATTTGGAGCATGATAAACATCCTGTTGTCCTGGTTGCAGTAAAGCATTACCGAAGTGCACGTGTGGATTATGTCCATGCATGTGATTTATTACATTATCAGAAGAAGTTATTGCATTAGGTGGCATATTACCTTGATTTGGGTTATTTGCGTGAGACAAACCCATCTGGCATGCCATGGGATTATTCATGACTGTATTATTAGGATTAATCGATTTCAAATCATCATAAACTTCTTGTACAACGGGTTGCATCATATTATTATTTAAGTAGTTGTAAGTATCGGCGTAGAGTTTTGGTGGATTGCAATAACCCATGCATTGTCGGGCCCCGCTGTAAGGTTCTCCACCGCATGGTGAATTATAACCATGGCCGTGGTGACTATGATGGCCGTGATGCCCGCAACAATTTCCCGATCCTCCGGAAAGCTCATTCGGGGCTGGATTTGAACTAGAGTTCCCTTGTCTAGAGTTAGAGAAAAGTTTTCCCATACAGCCGCTAAAATCAATAAAAAAGATATGTGTTTAAAATGTTTAATTGCACTGGCACTACTTTGAATCAATTTTGATAATAAGTCGAAATGAATGAAAATGAAACCCAACCAAAACTAAGCTTTGGATACGAGATCATTTGAATAGTTGCTGTTAAGTTCATATATATATATATAAGTTAATATAGGTAATGTTATATAACTTACAGACAAGAAAACCAACCAATGCCTGGATGGATTTCCATTTGTTACCAAACAGAAACGGTATTATCCTAACACTGTTCTCTACATCTTAGAGATAGTTCAGTTCAGAATTCATATTCTTATCCACCTATATGATGCATCTGCATCCTGTCGATGGATCAGATGGACCGAAGACTACCGCAAGAACTACCTACTTACCAATCAGCGCTTTGTAACTGGTTGACAACATTGCCCAGTTCGCTTAAAATTTTCTGCTTATCCAGCGCCATTGTTGTTACACAATAAAACCAATTTCTTAATTTTAACTACAAATTTTCATTAAATTATTTCATAAGACTTAAATTTTGTTCATAACGCCTTGCATGCAACAAAAATATGACGTTAGTGACGACGAAGTGAATTTTGTTTTCTTTTAATTTTCCTAAAAAATATTTTAAACTCTTGTCAATATTAAAATAGGTACCAAATTGAAAAGGAGTATTTCTGTTATACCTAAATTCATTATTGTTAAGGGCCTACATCAATATTATCGTATATCATCGCCGACACGTACATATTAACACAGCCAGTAGGCACAGAAAATGAAGAATTAGGGATACTTTTCCTATTTACTCAAAATCTACTAAATATATTTTAATTCTGATTTACGTGTTTCTATATATGATAGTTACTTATGTTTTTAAAGTTATTTCATTAATTAATACGAGATAATAGACCGACAAATGAAAAAAATAAAAAATTTGAGAGGTTATTTCGCCAAGATTTCCTATCGAGAAAACTTTTTTTAATCGCGTTTCTGAGTTTATGCGATCCTAGATAATATATTGAAAAAACATATACTTAAAAAATAAAGCTCTAGCCATTCAATCTAAAGAAACAATGAAAACTTCGTACATAGAAAAATGCACGAAGCTATTTTGGTATCCTCTTAAATAGATTTAGATACCACTAGCTGTTGCCCGCGTCTCCGTACGTTGGAATGTGGAATCACCTTTTCCCGCACTAAAAAGTAGCTTGTCTCTTAGGCTCTATGTAAGTAATGTTTATAAGTCTGTTCAGTAGTTTTGGTGTAATAAAAGATACATACCACAGATTTACATGTGTACAACTGTTATATATGTTAATATAGACAAAAAGAGCTACATTCGCGTTTTTAAAGTAACGATTTTCGACATTAGGTAGGTAGCTACTGGTACACTTGTCTAGTTTATAATGCAGTGATTCCATCCCACGAGTAAAAAGTGAAAAGAAAAAGACTAGTTTACCATATTTATACTAAATACCTTTATTTTTTTTAGACACCTTAGAAACTGAATAAAACCATCGTATATTTTATTTATGATAAAACACTTCCCGAAAACAATTTCGGTCTCGATATGCTATGCCCACGCCTATGTGGTGCATTAACATAAACACAATTATTTTAATTTTCAGTAAATAGGTTACATATGGTTACTTATACATATCTGCATCACAATTAATCAATTAATTGAAAACTATAGGTGTTACAAAAGCTCACATTTAACAAAAGTACCCAGTGGGTAGGGAAGTCCAAACTGCATAGCCAAACTAGTTACTTTGTACCTACCGTTAATAGAATACTAGCTGTCCCGGCAAACGTTGTTTTGCTATACAAAAAAAAAGGTTTGAAAAACAGATGTTGGCCGATTCTCAGACCTACTGAATGTGCATACAAAATTTCATAAGAATAGGTCTAGCCGTTTCGGAGGAGTACGGTAACTAACACTGTGACACGTGAATTTTATATATTAGTAGATAGATAGATAGAAGTAGATAGATTATCACAAAATATCAAATATTTTTGCTTCGAAATAATAGTTAATTAAAACGAATTTAGGTAGTAACGGCAGATCACTTGTCAGTAGCATGAATTCGTTTTGTAAGCGGTTACTCTATGTGGCGGGCAACACTAAACTTGACACTAAATTATTATCAGTTTACTCTGTGGTACAAAGTACAAGTAGGTAGGTCAAAGAGTATAATAATATAGATATAACAAGAGGGGCTGGTCTATGCCTAAACGTGCATGTATGGAAAGTGTTGCCGCGCGGCGACGGTTCCGAAAAACTTTTTTGACATTTAGGGACGTACCTATAGCTATATTTATTTTTTATAGAGGTATCATTAGTTTACTTGCAAAACTCACTAAATATTTTTAGATAATTCCGAGCTTTTATAACAATACATAATAAAGGCAAAAATTGTGAATATTATATTATATTTAAAATTTAATTCATGGAATAACATGTAAACTGAGATATTACATTTTATTCTATGGATTGAATTGTGAATTTAATATTTACAATTGTTGCCTTTATTATGTATTATTATGATAACAGCTCAACATCATCTTAAAATATTTGGTGAGCTTTACAAGTAAACTAATGATACGTACCTTATGTCATGTATAGTTTCGAAAAATTAATGTGTCAACAACTCCACATAATCTGAAGAATGCTTTATTAATTTATATTATACAATACAAATAATTAATATCACATCTTTATCTGATGATTAGGAGCTTTCTTCTTCTGGTAAGCGAAAGTATTATCTGAAAATAAATAGTAAACAAGTTAATTTCATAAATAACAGACTTATAATGAAAGTGAAAGTGGGTGTTTCTTTGTGACATTTTCATAATAAGTGAAATTAAATGAAATTGCCTGATACTTGGTGATGAAATTGGGTAGTAACACTAGTATTCTTAATCAGACACCACACAATTCTTCTAAACATTAACAACATTTTTTTCAAATACTGGTACCAACTCCACATCCACAACTAAACTAAACTTAACTAAATAATTAAAATCGTTAGTCTATATTACACAGTTTTCATTATAACAAAGATAAGATTGCATTGCCGAATTATGATAATGACGCTATCAATTTTCATTTTTAGTTATGCTAAGTTTAGTTATGTGCATAGAATCGATACCATTGTCTAATTTGTAAAGATCCAATTAATGTTGTATTAATGCTGTAAATTGTTTACCTACATTATATGTCATCACTGATGTAGTTTTGTACTCTGATAAACCTGGCGATGGCTCTTTTTATGACATCATGTGAAGTTCTAACTTGTCCACAATCCCAGACAAGATCGCTAAACACCTGTAATACATTTCAATTTTAATATAAGTAAATACTGTAAATTTTGCAGTGCAGGTGAAGCTTAGTATTAACGTACTGCAACAATTTTCATGACATTTGATATGCAGGAAGTCTCAAGTTTTAAATCAATCTAGCTCAGTTTTAGATATTACAAATTTAAATATTTATAGTTTTAAATATTTATATACAAATGTTGTTTTTTCAGTGAAAATTAATAAAAATCAATTATAATCTCGTCTAAATATCCACCACTAATGAGACCATTATCCACCAATAACCCAGTAAATTCTTAGTAACTTTTTCTTATAGTACAATAAAATAGGCTGTCAGTAATACTAGAGCTAATTTTGATAGACGAAATATTTTACCTTTCGAAAGAAAAGTTTCTACTTACAATTTAATAACCATCCACCTGCCCTTATCCCATTATTTATATACTCGTATACATATTATATCTTGAATACACACTCAAAATAGTGAACAAACACATAGGTAATCTTTTGCCGCTGTATATTTCCTTTTATCCTATTAGTCCTTTCTCCAACCAGCAAATAAGAAAGGATGTTTTGAGGATATGGAAACCCCCTGAATCGATATACGAATACAAACTGAAAATAAGACAAAACGTTAATAAGTATAAGAATAATCACAACTATATTGCTTGATTAGTTTATCCACTGCACATTTAAAGCACCACAAACAAAACTTACCTAAAGCATCACAAACTTTTGTTTCTACGATGTTCAACCATTGCGAAGATAAGCAAGTAAAGTTAATTTATTGGGTAACTAACGAAACTAATAAGGAAACAAATTTTAATTAGAGTAAATTTGACAAATTTAACTTAAGTTTTATATTTGATATGAATCAATAATTAATAAATAAAATAAAATCAGCAACGTTTCGAATTTGTAAACCGCCATAACTGTCAAACTTGAAGTTTAAATTGACTTAGGGATGTGAAAAAAAAATCGATTATTAAAAAAATCAATTAAAAATCGATTATTTTTTAGATAAATTCGATTTAATATTTTCTAACACTTGCGCGACTCATCTGTTTAAATAAAACTACTTTTTACACAATTAAATAAAATTTAAATTTAAAACAAATATACGCGTCTAAATCCGTAAAAAGTAGTTTTATTTAAATTCGATTTTTTACGCGTTTTTTTTTTATTTCAAATAATCGATTTTTTTTATAATCATGGCAAAATATAATGGCTGTTGCTAGTCGTCCGGTTATACGGACGACTAATATTCAATATTTGTCCGGTTATCGGATGAATAAAATATATTAATCGTCCGGTTATCCGATTAATAAAATATTTTAATCGTTTACTTTATTATTTGTACTAATTACGTTTCATATAACTTTAGAAATTAAATAAAATGAAGGTTTTCGAAAAAAAAAAAGAAAATCCCTAACCTAACCTTCACTCGGTTAGCTTCGAGATCTAATAACTCCGCATTTTTTTCTTTTTGCTCCTTAGTCCTCCTTAGTAGTGTAATCTTCAGCTCCGTGGACAGTGTCGAAAAAGATTTTCACTTTTTTCACGAAAAAAATTCTTAGTTATAAATTTAATAATAAAAAAATTATAATATCCGTATGAATATACTCATTCAAAAAAAAAAAGCCGTACAATTAGTCAAATCCACGCTTGACGGACGATTTTTTACCGGACGACTAGACACATCGAAATATAATATCGATTTTTTATTAGCAACCCCCGGTATAAAGTCTGGTTTTCAGACCCGGTACCTAGGCCTGGAACGCGAACTTATCTTTTATTGATCTATACAAGTATACACATATCATTAATCTATGGCGAACTGCCACCCTCCATAAGTTTATATTAACGTCATCTCTGCGTCTATGACGGCATTAAGGCATTTCTTTTGTACTTTTGAATTATTATAGATGTTTTATTTAACAATACATTCACCAGATAGCCGATTCTCAGACCTACTGAATATGCATACAAAATTTCATAAGAATCGGTCAAGACGTTTCGGAAGAGTATGGGAATGACAAGAGAATTTTATATACATATTAGGTTATTTAAAAACTTTATTTTATGTTGGTTATATTATAAGATCCTACTATTTCTGTTGCTTGTTTTTAATTACTCGTAATAAACCAATTGATATATTTTTCTTATATTTCTTTATCATCACAGAAAGTTACATTGTTCACCCTCTATCCAGGACTTCTAGTTCCATTGAAGATTATTTGATTATGCCAAAGAAGTACATCAAGAGTGGCATAATCCAGCAATATTGATTAGAGTATTAATTTCTTTGCGCTTACAGGGTGCAAAAAATTCTAGGTCATCTTTTCAGCCCATTAAAGTTGGGCGCACTGTTGGGCACGGGGGGGGGGCTCTTTCACTTGGGAGGGTTAATGGTCTAGTATATCCCTGAGCTGGCTCTTACAGGTACCCTGGAGAAAAATGGGGTGGTGACACTTGTATTCTTAGTCCATCACCACACGGACGATAGGTCTAAGCTCATTTATTGAAAAAATAATTATTAAGATTTTAAGTTGGCGTTTATATATAAATTAAATAGCAACTTTAAAAAAAATCGGTTAATAAAAAAAATCGATTATTTTTTAAGAAAAATCAATTTTTAGATTTTTGATTTATTTGGCCCATAAAAAATCGATTAAATAAAAATCGATTTTTTAGGTCCAATGTCACATCCCTAAAATTGACAACTGACAAATATGACAAGAAAGATGGCAGCGAATCATAGATAAATGAATGAAAAACAGCTACAGAGTACTAAAAAAAAAACCATACGTGAGCCTGGCAATAATCCGTTAGTCAGTGGGTTGCCACAAGGGATAAAAAAAAAACCAACATGATGACGTCATCCAAAATGACGGGCAAAAATAGTACAGCAACAACGACAGATGGCACTACGGTGACGAAAATATAGGCTTGTTCTAAGCGAACCGCCCCTGAGGTAGGTACCGGTTACGTTTCTGCGTCAGTGCTTTGTGTAAAATTGCAATCGCATTCATTTCTACAATCGTGTCGGAGTTGGCTGTCGTCTGTTTCAGGAGGTAATTATAAACTTTCCAAAATGCCTAGAAAAGTATACGTCGTTGGCGTCGGTATGACGAATTTTATCAAGCCTGGTACGGGTCCTGACTATCCCGACCTAGGAAAAGAGGCTGTTCTCGCGGCCTTAGCTGATGCCCGCATTAAATATGACGACGTTCAACAAGCCGTGTGCGGATATGTGTTCGGTGATTCAACTTGTGGACAAAGAGTGTTATACCAGGTCGGTATGACCGGTATACCCATCTACAATGTTAATAATAATTGTTCCACCGGATCCAACGCGTTATTTTTGGCCAAACAGCTCATTGAAGGAGGTGTCTCAGATATAGTGTTAGCTGTTGGTTTCGAGAAAATGCAGCCGGGAGCTTTAGGAGGTAGCAACTTTACTGATAGAACTAATCCCCTGGACAAACTAACACTAAAGATGGCAGATTTAGCTGACTTATCAGCAGCACCTATGACAGCTCAATACTTTGGTAATGCTGCTATTGAGCACATGAAAAAGTATGGCACAACAGAGACTCACCTAGCTAAGATTGCTGCAAAGAATCACCGTAATGGTACCAAAAACCCAAGAGCCCAGGGTAAGAGGGAATATACAGTTGAAGAGATATTAAAGTCCAGAAAAATCTATGGACCTCTAACTAAGCTGGAATGTTGCCCTACTAGTGATGGTGCTGGTGCAGCGGTATTAATGTCAGAGGAAGCTGTAATTAAATATGGTTTACAAGCTAAAGCAGTTGAAATTATCGGTATGGAGATGGCAACTGACACAGCAGCTGTATTCCAAGAGAATAGTTTAATGAAAGTAGCTGGCTATGATATGACAGGCTTGGCTGCTCAACGATTGTATAAAAAGACGGGAGTCTCACCAATGCAGGTTGACGTTGTTGAGTTACATGATTGTTTCGCTGCTAATGAGATGATTACATATGAGGGTCTTCAATTATGTCCTGAGGGTCAGGCGGGCAAGTTTATAGATGCTGGTGATAATAATTATGGTGGTAGAGTAGTTGTGAATCCAAGTGGTGGATTGATAGCTAAAGGGCATCCTTTGGGAGCGACTGGTCTCGCCCAATGTTCTGAACTTGTCTGGCAGCTGCGTGGGGAAGCTGGAGAGAGACAGGTTGGTTAAACCATGAGTTGTTGGGTTGGGGACATGTTATATTTTACATTATGTATCATTATACAGGTTTCATACACTTAATGAAATTTTTCAAAGATAATTTTTTATCATGACTTAACATTTTATGCAGTACTTTGACCTGATAGTTCACCTTGGTTTGTGAATAATATAAACATGTTTTTAATTATTCTGATTTTATAGTGGCTACATACAAAAATTTTACTAAATATATTGATTAGACAATATTTTGCTAATTATACCATTAAACACCAATTAGATAATTAGCTATATTGGATTTAAACCACAAAAATTATTCCCAAAATTTTTAATTGATTTTTGATTATGGTTACCTTTCATTTTATTTCTGAATAAGCCATAAGAGTTTTATAGTAGATAAAGTGTTATGAAAGTGTTATGTTGTACTTTGTACTTTCACTTTACATTATCTGTGCATTTATGTGGATGAGTGTGTGTTTGTTCTTTATGTTTATTTTATTTGTTAGTTTCGTGTACTGTGGAACATTCTAGTCTAAATTGTGTTGTTGAAGTATTTCATATACATATCACTATTTATTTTCTGCATCATTTATATACATAGCATTAAATTAACATAAAAAGTAGGCGTGGCCTAAATGTTTCCATAACATAAAATCTTAAGCCACGCCCCTTTCTTATGTTTAAAAATTTTATGTATTAAAATTGGTGCGAGGGACAAACTGTTAAAACTAGAATAGAATTCTTTTTAAATATTTAGCAATTATTGTTGGCTATAAGCAGAAATCACTGCGATTAAGAAAATGGCATTATGAGTGGAAATGGCCAATATTTATGAAACGAGAATTAATCATAATTTTTGTAATATTTGTAGCTTGTTATTACAATAACTAACAGTTGTCATAAATTCTTAGCTAACAGTCTTTACTTGTATATTGGGGGCCAGATTAGATAATTTATTTTGTAGGTAGATAATATTGTGCCATAAGAATGTTATAATTCATAATACAGTATAAGAGTTTGTATGTGTGTTTGCATATTATCATGAACCTAGGGTAAAAGCTTAGACTTGTAGAAATGATAGAACTATCCCAGAATAAATTAGTGAATGCCTGGTTACATTTGAAAATGTTGGCTTTTTCAGTTTTTCTTAGAAGATAAAATTCGAAAAAAAGTTGTCACAGTGGATATTGTGTTATTGTATCGTCAAAAAAGTGTTAGTCACACTTGCATTTTTTTACAAAGTTTATTGACTTCTTCCACTAAATAATTTTAAATTCTACTTTTTTTTTGTGCTAAGAAAAATTTGGCAATGCGTGCGTACCGTTAATCGTAATAAATAATGAAATAACCGACAATATATAAAGCTGAAGATTTTGTTTGAACGCGCCCTCAGGGATCGCTGGTCGGATTTGAAAATTTCTTTGTGTGTTAGATTGTACATTTATCAAGGAAGGCTATAGGCTATATATAGCCTATTGGTCGCAGCGTGATGTTATATATAACATCACGCTGCGACCAATAGGAAAAGGAAGGATCAGTGAAAAATTTTGCAATAACGGGGACATGTACTAAATTACGTTGGTTACCTATAGGTAGTTATGGTATAGTTACATAGACAACACAATACTTTTTGTTGTTGTGGCAACCCACTGATTTCTACTGATGCTGATTACTGTGAAGACTTTTTATAATGTTTTTCGCACCATGAAGTTAGTTGCAAATGTAGACGCGCGTGCCTATCGTCACTTTGAAGTTAATTACAAACGGAAGTTAATTACGATGAAAATGAAAATAAAACCTAATAAGTACATCACATTTTTTAGACATGCTTGTTGCCTTTTGTACTAAACAATTTGTTTTTAGGGTTCCGTACCCAAAGGGTAAAAACGGGACCCTATTACTGAGACTTCGCTGTCCGTCCGTCCGTCTGTCACCAGGCTGTATCTCAAGAACTGTGATAGCTAGAGAGTTGAAATTTTCACAAATGATGTATTTCTATTGCCGCTATAACAACAAATACTAAAAATAAAATCAAATTAATATTTAAGGGGGGCTCCCATACAACAAACATGATTTTTTTACCGTTTCTTGCTCTCATACAACAAACGTGATTAATTAAGTATTGTGTGTGTTGTTTGCTCATTTATTAATAACGTGCCTTATGTTGCATAGATAATGGTACGGAACCCTTCGTGCGCGAGTCCGACTCGCACTTGACCAGTTTTTATAATATTTTTGCCTCACATTTTTCTATTTCATATTGGTTTAGAATTATAACATTAAAACTACATATGATTATTTCAATTCCGGGATAAATAATATTTTAGTATTTTATCATAATTAATTGTGATAATTCTAATATAATAATTTTATCACAGAGATTGTAGTTGATAATTAGTTTATTCTTTGATTGCTTCAACACAAATTACTTGCGTCAGTATAATTTTTAATTTAAAATAAAACTACGAAAAAATCTAATAACTATTTTAGTGTGACGTAAGGAGGGCTTACGCTTCTACCAGAATATCTAAGGTATTTAAGTTTATTTGAAAATTTGTAAAATTAAACTGATTAATCAGATAAAGAAATAATAATGGATAAAGTAATTGCCATGGGCGAGACTTGAGCCCGGTATATCGGAATTTCGCTCTGTTGCACGGTCAACTGAGCTATCATGGTTCCTGAAAATGTCACCGAAATTTTTCGGTACAATGTTTTTCAATTAAGTTTAACGTCGTGAAATTAGATAGAAAAAGAGTATTTCAACTCCTGAATAGGAGTTGAAATACTGCAGGCTGGCTATGCTAATGATAGGAACAAGCATGTGAACACTTTTTCCGTCAGTTGCTTTTTAAAATACATTTCCGTGGTATCCGCTATTACAATTGTTTTTTAACTAAAACCAGCTGTTTCTAATGACCTTTTACGCGTTGATTTTAAAAATCAAATCTTAACAAATTGTACATATTATGGCGATGCTAGCCTTTGCTCGCGATTCTATCCGCGTTTATAGTTATTGCGCTCTCCCTCCATAAATATAAAACAAACTAACTAATTGTACAAAAAAGCCATCCTCTTGAATCACTCTATCTGTTAAAAAAGACTGCGTCATAATCCGTTGCGTACTTTTGAAAATATAAGCTCACATAAAGACTTATATGCAAAAAAACGTCTTTGTTATTGTTTAATATGTAATGATGTGGTAATGATATAAATTTTCCTCTATCGATCTGTATCAAAAATGCTAAACACACAACAAACTTAAAATCTGTACTGTAGTTTCAGAAATAACTACACTTTGTTTTTTAAGTAAACTATTTACTTAAAGAAGATGGCGTTAGACGTTAGGGCAATGTTCAAAATAACAGGTTTAATCTCGACTTACGTCACTAGATTAAATAAACTGTATGAAATTGCTATATATATATATATTTACGTATTTTGATAGAGCGGAATTATCATGGATAATGTGTTATGAGTTATAATAAAACAAAATATTTCAATTACTTATGACGGCCCTCGTGGCTGAGTGGTTTATATAACGGACGGCTGATTAAGAGGTCGCGGTTTCGAATCCCGTTCGGGAGAATCATTTGTGCGATTTTTCTAATTGTCATACAATTTTTTGTACTGTTTCTATGTATTATAAGTATGTATTTATAAAAGAAAAGTAGTATATGTATTCTGGTACCTATAATAACACAAGCATATAAGCTTAGCTTGGATCCAGAGGACGTTGTGTGAACTGTCCATGAATATTTATTTATTATTTATTTATAAATGATCTTCGTATATACTAATATTAAATAAGAGTTTGTTTTTTTGAACGCGCTAATTTCAGGAACTACTGGTTCGAATTGAAAAATTCTTTTTGTGTTGTATAGTCCATCGGTCCAAGAGGGCACGATACCAAATTATGCTCCATACAAAAATATGGGTATCGTACTTCCGTTTTTTCTTCGCGAAAGTTAAATAGATTTTAATTGTTTCTACGCTATATCATAGATGAAGAGTATGTCTATGCTTCTGTCACTTTCTTTTTTAGGGTTCCGTACCCAAAGGGTAAAAGCGGGACCCTATTACTGAGACTTCGCTGTCCGTCCGTCCGTCCGTCTGTCACCAGGCTGTATCTCAAGAACGGTGATAGCTAGAGAGTTGAAATTTTCACAGATGATGTATTTCTATTGCCGCTATAACAACAAATACTGAAAATAAAATAAAATAAATATTTAAGGGGGGCTCCCATACAACAAACATGATTTTTTTACCGTTTCTTGCTCTCATACAACAAACGTGATTAATTAAGTATTGTGTGTGTTGTTTGCTCATTTATTAATAACGTATGTTGCATAGATAATGGTACGGAACCCTTCGTGCGCGAGTCCGACTCGCACTTGACCAATTTTATTTAAAAACAATAACTAAAAGAAATATGACCATCCGAAAATCCCGATTTTTTCGGTTTATATTTATATGTTATATACATACAGAGTATATCTGAATATAATATATATTATATTCAGATATACTCTTCATCTATAATAAAGCGTAAAAACAATTAAAATCGGTTTAACTTTCGCTAAGAAAAAAGGGGAGTACGAAAGGTCATTTTTTCAAAGAATTTGTAGGTAAAATCTCTTTCAGCTATATTTGTCCCTCTCAGCACGGTGCTCGAAAGCGTGTTATTAAAAAATATGTTACGATGAATGTGTAAGCCTGCAAGGGGGCGAAGTTCAAAACTTATCACAAATAAAGTACGTAAATATAAATATTATATGTCAATAAACTGTTTATTACAGCCATTTTAATGATAACGTGTTCTTTATGTGGTCCGATAATAATAATAGATGATATAGTAGAGAATTATTGTATTATAATGTAGAGAATAACATTTTGAAAGAAAAATATTAATATAAAAACTTGATTGATGTAAAAACGCTCGCCTCAGCTTTGTAGTTATTGCATGAAAAATCATAACATACAGACATCAATATAACTACGTAGTTAAATCCTTATTAGAATAATGTAAAATGCACTTTCCAGTTTTGTAGATTTTGCATATAAAATACATACATACAAACTTTCGCGTCTACAATTTTAGTAACTGTGATTAGTAAGATGAAATTTTGGCTTAGGAGAGGTCGTGGGACAAAAGTTAATATTATATTGAAAACTATCAGTTGCCCGCGACTTCGTACGCGTAGAATTTAGAAAAGTTTCCGGGTTTTGCAAAGATATTTTCAAAATCGGTCCAGTTGTTCTTGAGATAGTGCGTTGAAACAAACAGCTCAGCTTTCTAGTATTATTATAGATTGTTTAGGAGTTGTGTTACAATAGACAAATACACAAGATATAGTAAATAATTATGTGAATTATGTATTAATAATCGTGTTCCATCGACTGTTGAAATCTAAATGAGTAGTCGACCTTCATTATGACCTGGGTATGCATATTATTGATTTGTGCATAATCTGTTTTATGTTAAACTAAAAATCTTTTAACTTTACCTTTATACTGACATTTTCCCAATTCTTATGGAGTGGAGTTTAGTTTCCACGCGTGGAGTTTAGAAAATGTTGTCCATTTTTTCGCTGATTTTCCCGGTTTTGCAACATTTTTCACCAATGCTTGGTGTCTATTGGTCGCAGCATGATGATTAGCCTATGGTCTTCCTCGATACTATTTTTCAAATCGGACTAGTGGTTCCTGAGATTAGAGTGTTAGAGAGAAAAGTGTTATTTTGAATATTAAGTAAATTTGTTTAGGAAATTTTCCAAGTAAATGGAAATCAAAAATCCTAACGTACTTGAATAGATACTGATAATATAACAATAAGATGTTCTCGCGCTTATTTTTGAAGTTAGTCATGTAACATAATAATAAATATAAATAATAAATATTCATGGACATTTCACACAACGTCCTCTGGTCCCAAGCTAAGCTTATATGCTTGTGTTATGGGTACCAGAATACGGATAGACTACATATACTACTTTTCTTTTGTAAATACATACTTATAATACATAGAAACACCCAGACGCAGTACAAACATTTATATGACAATGAGAAAAATCACACAAATGATTGTCCCGAGCGGGAATCGAACCCGCTACCTCTTAATCGGCAGTCCGCTACATGAACCACTCGACCACGAGGCTCGTCGATATATAATGGAATAAATCTATCCAGATTTTAGTAGATAACTATTCGTAAAAGATTACAAAACCACATCAAAGAGCGGCAGGCAGAAATAGTTATAGCAGAAACTGCGTTTGCATAATATAATTATATGCGAATTTGGACACCGACACTGTCTTAACTATGAGTTATTACGATAATGTTGCCAGACTCTAAGCAACTAAAAAAAAATCTGATCTGAAGTTATGTAAGACGAAATTGCTAAGACTTTTGTGAACTGTATATACATTGGCTTTACAGAGACCTCTTTCTTTTGCTTACTGCCCACTGTAAGAATAAATTATTTTTAGCGCCTACATATTTTCTCCTAATTTAAAACCACAATTACCCCGTATTTTTTCTGGATCTCTTACCGATCCCCTTTTGACCGGCAGCACCCATAAGGCGTTATCGCCTACTTTGGGAAAGCCTTGCGTGGACAGATTCTATTTACATATCGCATATTATTTTAGCAAGGACTTTGCAAAATACAGTACTACCAATTATAAGTAAGGTTATTCTATTGTGTGGTGCCGATTTAACAAAACAAAAATACATATTACCAGACAGTATTAAGTTATACATTATCAACTTTAGACATTAAAATTGTAATCTAAAATTATTTAAATATTCTAAAAAACATTAATGGTCTTATTTATATTGACTTATCGGAGGTTTAAAAGTTCGCTAAAATCGGTTCGCGAAAATTGTCAAAACTTGTTATTCATAATAGTCTTTTTACGATAAAACGTTTATTATCTCTCCGATAAAATCTCCGTTTAAACCTCCGATAAGTCATTATGAATAAGACCATATGTGTTTAATTGTCATTGTATTTTATGTTTGAAAATAGCTTTAACTTTTTCTATTGTCGCAGGTGCCACGCGCAAAGATCGCTCTGCAACATAATTTGGGACTTGGAGGTGCAGTAGTCGTAACAATGTATCGTAAAGGATTCACAAATGTCTCTCCCAACGCGGTCGCCGCTATCGCAAGCGACCCAGAAGGTTTCAAGGTTGCCAAATACATGAAAATCCTAGAAGATGCTATGGAAACCGACACAGAAAATCTTATCGAAAAAGTGAGAGGTATCTACGGATTTAAAGTTAAAAATGGCCCCGGTGGTGCTGAAGGCTACTGGGTAATAAACGCTAAAGAAGGCAAAGGAAAAGTGACATACAACGGCTCAGAGAAACCTGACGTCACTTTCATGGTTAGCGATGATGATGTTGTAGATCTAATCTCTGGTAAACTGAACCCTCAGAAGGCATTCTTCCAAGGCAAGATCAAGATTCAAGGCAACATGGGTCTTGCGTTAAAATTAACAGATTTACAAAGACAAGCGGCAGGTCGTATTGAAGCAATCCGTTCGAAGTTGTAAAACATACCAGTTATAACTAGTTTTAACTCGAGGTTATGGACTTTTAGGTAAGGGGTTTTTGTACGTAGCAGTCACAATCAATCTACATAATAAAAAAATCGTTAGGTATTCGAAGTACATAGTTTAAGGAATTCGTTGGTGCAACAAAATATTTTATACGTATTATTTGTTATGGTTAATCATTCCGTAAATAATTTATAAATATTGAATTATAATTGTTAATAAATGAGAGTTTTGTATAAAATCTGTTGTTTTTGTAGTTAGCCCAAGCATCGTCTAAACATTAAACTTGTTTTACACAATAATAGCCAGTATCAAATAAAACTACTGAAATACATTAATTATCTTGTTACGTAAAGCCACAACACATAACATTAATCGTAAGTGTACATCAAACAGTTAAATTATAATCATTTTAAATTATGTATTCGTGTACCAAATACGTGACGAAGCAAGAAATTGTTTTTACTGGTACAACTACCGCCATCTATATGTATACGACGGTAAGACTGGGTTAAATACTCTTCAAGAGTATAAAATAGTATTCACTAGATGGCGCACCATAGTATGTTCTGTTACTGAAATATAGATGTCGCTTGTCACAATTACATTTTTTTTCTATAACATGTTATTTATTTTACTAGCCAATTCAAAGTCAGTAATTAATTGAGGAAAAAAGATTTTTTGGTAGCGATTGAGGCCCTCCTCTAGTAGCGAAGGGCCAAAAGATGTTGTTAGGAGCACGGAAGAGAAAAAACAAGCTGGTTAGGAGCTACTGAAAGCAAGCGTTATACTCATACATAAGGCTAGTTAACTAGCCTACATTTAAGAGGGCACGATACCAAATTATGCGCCAAACAAAAGTATGGGCATCGTAGTCATCTGTTTTCTTCGTGGATATTGCCTCCAGAGGAACTAATTTTTTTCACAGTATCTATGAGATGAGAGATTATTTTTTTATGGTTTCACCAGATGTAAGAGTGTGGATGAAGCCAAGTATGTTTAGATCGTAACAGATGGCGCTCTATAGTCTCTGCCTACCCCCATGGGAAAAAGTTTGTTCGTGTTGTTTGATCGTGTTGTTATGATGATGATGATAAAAATGTTGAGATAATCAGAAAGTATAGACAACTATAGTTGGCGGTACGAAGTACGCCGGGACAGCTAGTAATAACTAAAAGAAATATGACCATCCAAAAATCCCGTTTTTTTTTTTCGTTTTTCTTTAGATAAAGTTGTAGCGTCTATTACACAAATTTGGTAAGTTATTACCAAGGAGCTTATATAATACCAAAAAAGAAAGTGACAGAAGCATAGATATAGGTACTCTTCACAATAGGTACTCTTGATCTATAATAGAGCGTAAAAAATTTTTTAATCGGATTAATTTTTGCGGAAAAAAACGGGTAAGTACTACGAAACGTCTTTTTTTTTAAAGAATTTGTAGGTAGGTAAAATCTGCTTCAGCTATATTTGTCCCTTTCAGCGCGGCGCTCGGAAAATGGGATAGCAATACCTATCGTACCTCTTAACAACGAAAAAGTAATGGCTGAAGAGCTGTGGCCTGTTGCTAAGGATAATATTAACAACTAGCTGTTACCCGCGGTAAAAAGGATAAAAAATCTGTTCGTTTTTAATTATTCTACGGGAACCTTGCATTCTTTCGGGATAAGAAGTAGCCTATAATTTATTCTGATCTATAAGCTACATTATTGTAGTTTCATTAAAATCCTTTCAGTAGTTTTTGCGAGAAAGAGCCTGTGGAAAGAGCAACAAACATTCAAACATCCTCACAAACTTTCACATTTATATTATTAGTATATTATATCAAGTCAGTTATTTTTCTTTATTATCTTAGCTGTTGATAAGATTATTGTATTTAAAGGAGATAATTGTATTTAATAATCATTATCGTACCTGTCATGTGCAATCTATTATCTGTATAAATTGCTAAATACATCGTATTTATTACGAGACACAAAAGGGTATACGTGTACTTAACCATCGCACATAACCATGTTTTAAAAATTTTCAGCATTGAAGGGGTACATATTTACAAATAGTCTACTGAAATCTAACAATAGATTTTGTCTCCAATTTAAACTCGCATCGGGTATCTTCTAATATATGTATAAAATTTCCATGTCACAATGTTAATTACCGTACTCCTCCGAAACGGGTTGACTGACTGAGATGTTACTTTCGTACTCCTTTTCCTTCCCAGGGTGCTGTAAGTCAGCTAAACAATATACCTTAGCTGACTTTTACAGCACCGTGGGAAGGAAAAGGAGTACGAAAGTAACATTTTTTGTATTTATGTAAAAACTCGAAAGTAAACCCTGTGTCAAATCGCCTGGTCAGCGCGGCATCCTATAATCCCTCCCAAAGTGGAGGTGGGCCATGCCCAGCTGTGGTACGTTAATGGGCTGAAGAGAGAGTTTTAAAGAACAATATAGACAGACGTACTTTTCAATTTACCTATTATATTTTTATAAAATGCTTGTTTAAATAGCATCCAGGTACAGTAATGATGTCTTGAATAGGAATCGAACCCAAATTGAACTTAAGACTTCCTCTATTACCTATTAAAGATTTTATTTATGCAACCTGTTTAGAAATTATGAGCTGCTTTCAGTATATATATATATATATAATATTTCACACGCTTAAAAGACAGTGACCGAACTCCAAAATAGAGTTAGGTCACTGTTGTAAATATGCGATTTATGAATATTGTAAGCACTGTAACGTTTATTTCCCAAACGTGTTTTCATGTTAAAATTGAATCTAATAAACCAGATTGCTTAAATATGTCATCAATGTCGTGGAACCCAGACACTGTAGAATATTTTTCAAAACATTATCTCATCATCACTTTTAGCCAGTCATTTCACAATTTAGGTATATTGTGTTAGGTATTGCTATTCTTATCTCCGAGCGCCGCGCCGAAAGGTACAACTATATTTCAACCAGATTTTACCTATAAAATCTTTGACATAACGAGCGTTTTGTATTCCGCTGTTTTCTTCGTAAAAATAAGTAAGGAAGATCTAGATACTGTGAGAAAAATCGTGATTCTAGGGCCTACATCCACGCTGCAAACAGTGTTGTATGATGTCGATATTTTTGTATCGAGCATGCCTGGCTGTCAAGCCTTCAGTCTTAACTCCTCCCACGGAACCGTGAGAAAAATACTGCTGTGTGAGGGAGTAAGAATATACGGGTCATCATCCCTTTTCCACTCAAAGGTGCAGGGGCCCAAGTCTGCTATTCCTTATTCAAGTGACGCCATTATGGCGCCACTGACTGATCATTGTGACAGCATTGAATAGCAGACTTGGGCCCCTGTTAGGTCCAGCTCGGTGAAATTATAAAAACAAAAATGTTTTTTTTGTGAATAATATGTATTTAATCTAAGGTTCAAATTTGTATTTTATTTAACAGGTAAGACACTTTTCTTTTCATCTTCTATATTAGGTATGTTAATTATGGAACTAGTAGTCTATCCGTGTATTTTTCTTTTGATATTGATTTGTAAATGACTGTTTATTTTCCTGAATAATAAATAAATAAATTATAAGTAGTGACATATTTATTTGAGTGTCGGAAATATCAAAACTACTCCATGCCAATAGGCTTGGTCGAGATAAGTAGATCGAATATCCTTCTGAAATGGATTTCATTAGTTCAGTTCGAAGATGCTATACAAATATTATAAAGCTGAAGAGTTTGTTTGTTTGAACGCGTTAATCTCAAGAACTAAAAGTCCGTTTTAAAAATTCAATTTTCGATAATACATTTATCGGGAAGGCTATATAACACCACGCTACGACCAATAGGAGCGGAACACTAGTGAAAGATGTTGCAAAACGGGAATTTTCTTCTGAATTCCACAGTCACGTGCAGCAGCTACTTTTAGATATTTTTAGTCTATTCGTATATTAGATTTTAGTGTATGATTTAAACAAAAAGAAAGAAAAGTCTACTATGCGCGCTCACTGGCCGTAAAGCATAGGGTTTATTTTCGGCTTTCCGTCTTTCACGATGTTTTCTGAGAAAAATATTCCATATCTGTCTTTTTTACTCTGGATAGATAAAATAAAATAAATAAATAAATATTCATGGACATTTCACACAACGTCCTCTGGTCCCAAGCTAAGCTTATTATGCTTGTGTTATGGGTACCAGAATACGTATATACTACATTATACTACTTTTCTTTTGTAAATACATACTTATAATACATAGTAAACACCCAGACGCAGTACAAACATTAGTATGACAGTTAAAAATTATATCTAATATATAAAATTCACGTGTCACAGTGTTAGTTACCGTACTCCTCCGAAACGGCTTGACCGATTCTTCTCAAATTTTACATACATATTCAGTAGGTCTGAGAATCGGCCAACATCTATTTTTCAAACCTTTTTGTTTTTTTTTTTGTATGGCAAAACAACGTTTGCCGGGTCAGCTAGTATACATATATATATATATTATATAGATACTCTGAGTGTGGGGGCATTCTATTCTTAATCCGTTACAGCCCTATTATAAAATAAAAAATCTGTTGTAATTTTGTATTACTTTATTTTGAATACGAATTCAAATTGTACCTATTACAAATAAGTTTATAACTCGTTCACATTCATCTCTTATAGCTGTGTTTATAGTCAACAGAATATTATTGTAGCTTAGCAGACACTTAAAATCATTACAAAAAATCAGTAGTTGTATAAAATGTAACAAAACAGTTGCACAGTAAGCACTTGTCTACAAATTAGTGAAAATTTTGTGTTTTTGTTGGCAAAAAACAAGAAAAAGACATTAGAATAATTACAGAGAATAATACTAAAACAAAGAATAATCATAGAATATTAGGAAATGACATGAAAAGGATTAAAATATATAGAACGAAATATAATTCGTACGATTATATAAATATACGAAAAATTATATAAAATCGATTTTATTTTATATAATTTTTTATAGTCTCTTAGGGTAAAATTTAAAAATCGCACAATACAGCCGATATAACACAACCTAAAATTATCAAGATTTTTCGTCTCAAGATATTTAATATTTGAATAAAATCATTTTTTGAATTACATAAACAAAAAATAAATAACAAAAAAATAAAATCTAAAATACATTAAGTACTGTGCAGCTGCATTGTTATCTTTTTTCTGTCTTAAATTGGCCTTTAAAAACCTTAGGTAGTATTAACCTGAGGTTATATTTATTAATATATCGCCATTCCTAAAGATATTCCGTAGTGCACATTTTACAATAAATTATTGGCACAAAACAAAACTTCATTCGTACATAATTTAAATATTATTAATTATTAAATTTCTTTTTCTTTTTTTGAAAATCCAGCGTTTTATCCATTTTCTACACCTATAGGGATGGCAACACATAATACACATAATAAAAAAAAATAACATTGACAAATAAGTGAGCTAAAAAATTACATTCAGCCATCAGTTTTATAAAATCAAGAATAATAATAATTAAATTATCGATAGTTAGATTTTGCGACTTTCACAATAACATTTTCATATACTGATGTATAACAATCATACATGAGATCACAGAGTATTTTCACTCTGGCAAATCACCAATTACGCGTTAAACTTTATCTCACTCCTTTGACTTTAGCCAAAGCTGCCATAGGACTCAGGTGCAAGATACATATTTGCAATAACTCCATGTAAATAAAAATAAATGCAGCAATCAATTGCTGGAATTTATTTTTATTCCCTATTTTCTACTTTATTTTGTATACTGAAAATGTTAAGATCCCGAATAGTTTTAAAATATTTCAAATTTAGAACACATAGCTTTCATTACTCTTTCTAATGGCTAACGCGTATTTGCCTATTGCCACTAACATTTCTTTTTCTGTCATGAAATGAAAAGCAGTTAGATCTAACCGGTATTTTTATTTTTGTAGTAGTTTAAATACTGCAGTAATAGATAATGCACTTGGCTTAGTCAAAGTAGGAGATACAGTTATAGTCAAATTCAAGTATATAATAGTTTACAACAGCCTGGCATACATACATAGCTTAGTACCATACATAAAACAAATATTTACATATTACTCTCACTGCCTTTTAATATGAGAGATATTAAAATATATAACAACTCTTGAAATTTTAAATGATATACAACCTACAGAGTGTGTCTTTCAATCATAGAATATCAACGTGTCTTTAGCACCATCCATAATACATATTAAATACAAAATACATACATACATTTTGCATAGACAGTGAGAGAATTAAATTGAAACTTTTCCATCTATACAAATACCTACGTTAATACAATTAAAGCGTTTTTTTTAAGATTAAAACTGGCTTAGCCACAAATTTTTATCCATTTTTATTTCTCTAATATCGCAAAACCGAAAAAAAAACTATTATCAACAAACAACTGTAAAAAAAAAATCTTAAAAATATTAGTAGAACCAAAATACTTGCCAATAAATACTAAAATATATACATTTATTTAATATTTAGCCAAGTCAAAACATTGTAGCACCAAAATTATCAATTAACAAGTACTGACAGAAAAGTTTCATATAACTATAAAATAATATAATAATTTGAGGTACCTAACACAATCATAAAGACATGCAGTCCATATCTAATGTTTTCTATTTAAAAGTTTAAAACAATAAGTTATTTTTATTACACTCACTTATGGTACCTATGCTCAATAGTAATATATATTAATAATTAAATGGTAATTATATTTCAAATTGTCTCTTGACTAGAGATATATATCTTAATCTAAAACTCAAAGCTTATCCTATAACTAACTACGAACATAGCACTCTTTGAAGGAAAATTTTATCAAAAGAAATAACATATTTTCTTTTTTTCTACATTTTGAGCTTTGCCAAAGTCATTTTTGTGAAATTATATTTCACAAACTTATTTTATTTTGTGATTTTACCAAGCTAGCGTACTAGAAATTATATTCCAGAAACTTCTACAGTTTTAATGAAAAGATTTTTTTTTTTATTTAGAATCATTTTGTAGGCTAGCAACATTACAATATAAATATATATACATATTTATAATTTTTAATAGAGCATTGCGACAGGGCATATCTTTTGTGTTTTTAAGATATTCAAACGAATAACAAATGTGGAAGTAATTTTTTAAATTCTAGATTAAGGCAATTAATGCCAAACGCTGTCTAAACGCAACATAAAATAAATATGACAATAACTTTTTTATTATTATTTCCATTTCTATATGTTTTCTATAACAGTTTACGTTTTCCATGAATGAGCGTTATTTTTACATTTTATTTGTATCATTATATAAAACACTAGCTGTTGCTCGCGACTCCGTCCGCGTGAAATTTAGAAAACTTTTCATTCCTTTTTTTCGCAATAAAAAGTAGCCTATGTCCTTTCTCAGGGTCTAAAGATTGTCTGTGTCAAATTTCATCAAAATCGGTTGAGAGGTTTAAGCGAGAAAGCGTAACAGACAGACAGACAGAGTTACTTTCGCATTTATAATATTAGTAAGGAAGTAGGGATGTATTACATCCGTATTCTGTCCCACAACACAAGCATATAAGCTTAGCTTGGGACCAGAGGACGCTGTGTGAAATATCCATGAATATTTAGGAATGGGGCAAATCTAAACTAAATATAAAGCTGTAGTTTTTTTTAGAACGCGCTAATTTACTGGTCCGATTTGGAGAATTCTCTCAGTGTTGGATAGTACATTTATCGAGGAAGGCTATAGCTAACATCACACTGCGAAATAGGGGCAAAGCATCATAAAAAAATGTTGCGAATCTTTGACAATTTTCTGTAGTCCATAGCTAGTAATAAATAAATGGATACATACGATCTGTCATAGAAAAAATAAAGAAATGGAAATTTTATAAATAACAAGACTAACACCTAAGTATATACTTAATTTTACACACATACATAAATATCAGTTTCATATAAATTGGTTTTTAATTTTAACCATTGAGTAAAATTTATCGTTAATTTTTATTGTAGCACATCAATAAATAATAAATTGCAATAAAATAATGTAATTGCAATAATAAATAAATATAAAATTGCAATTGACAGCTCAAAATGGATTAATTATAAGTTAAAATAATTAACTTTAGTAGGCATAACATTTTTTTTAAATTTAAATGTATTTAATAAACATAAAACAATAATTCGCAAGCATATTCTGAATTATTATTAAAATAAAAATAATTAATGTAAGTAATTACTTTGAATATTTGAATTTAATTAATTATTCTACATGATAATTAGGTCTGAACAAAATAAAATATTTTATTTATAAGCCTCTGAGAGAATATGTTATTCCGTATATTATTTATTTTTATCATAAATTAATTCTATGTAAGAAAAATTTGGATAAAAAAGTTTATTTTAAAATATTATAACGTTAATTTGTAATATTTCTCTTGCTTGATATTTTTCTATTGGCGCCATCTATTAAAAAATTCCAACAAGAACAAGGTTAGGTTAGATTGGGGAAGAAGAAAAAGAAGGGAGGGAAGAAGAAGGGTTGTCCCGATCAAAAATTTTGTAAATACTGTATTTTAATTGTGACTTTTGCGATTTAATCTTTATATTATATAGTGAAGTCTAACGCTAAATAAACTTATTCTCTCAAAGGCTTAAAAGCAACGTGATGTCGTTGCTAAATATTTTATGAAATCTCATCAGTGCCTGTAAATAAGTTAAATAGTTAATTAATTGGTCAGTCACAAATAAATATGCACTATATTAAAATGCACTATTACTGGCAAATGTTCCATGACTATGAGTTCCGTCTGCCATTTTTCCATCATATATATTTTAATATTTAAGAGCCGTTACTGAATAACGTCTTATTAAAGGTAGTATCGCGTTACGGCACCAATCTGTCTTGTAACAGTTTAACATAAATTGATTTTAAGTTATCACTTCTTTTTGGCGTCCGAAATTTTTTACAATCGATTTATCGTTTTTAAAATAAAAGGCTTTTGGAAAATGTTTATAAGCCACACAAATTGGTAATGCGCCTGGCGCCCATGTTAATGACGTCATAGTGACGTATAGATGAGAATATTACATTTTGTTAGCTGTACTTTTCCTTTGCTGATGACGTCACAAGGGCGTTAATTTGACAAGGTTCCAGCGCATTACCAATTTGCGTGGCTTATAAGACTTAAAATAAGATTGGCATAAAGTATATTATATATACCTTGTGATGAGAGCGATATAGCAACTCAAATTGTAGAAATAAATGTTCTGCATAAATTTAAAAAAAAATCACAAGCAACAGTAACTGAAGGTTGCTTCAATCTTAGAATATACAATTAATTCTAAGCCTGATCGTAACAGGATATACATGTACCAAAATTATAGTATTATCACAATTTTTTTCAGTAATAATGTCATCATCATACTGTCACGTCTTTTTTTCGTAGTACGCAGGTCGCAGAGACTACAGAGCGCCTGTTATAGTACGCGTCACGTAAAAAGAACGCTGGAAGAAAGTGGTAGAAGCGTCTTTGCGCATGGGTACACTCTCGTACGAAAGTTATGTGCCTATTATTTTATTTTTGAACTAGGCTTTCGCTAGCGAGTCGTTACTTGGTACCTACATATTTGTTATTCTTAATAGGTATTACATAGAAAACCGATAAATCGCCTATGCGCAGCTTGACCGCCAGCGTTCTTTTTACATGACGCGACTTATACCATCCTAAATAAACTTACTGAGCTTTATACAATGCAGTAATAGTTTTAACTTCTTAATACGAATTGATTTAGAAATCACTCAGGACAGATTTTTCTTAAACAACTAAAATTGAAACCAAGAACAAACGTTTCGAACTGTATAAGTACTGTTTACGATAATAAAGCAATTTTAATCTAATAATCATAAAATGTAAAATGTAGTTAAAGTAATAAAATACGGTAAAACCTCATTTAGAAAAAATATTCGTATTAAAAATATCATTTAACTACTTTGATCGTGCATCAAGTTTGTCCACGTAGACTTGCTCTCGTTAACTCTCGTATTTATAACCTGGTACGGCTGGCAACCCTATTCCAAGTGCGAGAATTGCCATAAAATTAATAAAGACATTTCATATTGACGCAGCTTGTTATATTTTTGGATGATGCATAACATTTCCGAAAAAGATTGTAAAAATACCATTTCTCAATGAATTAATACAATAACAACCATTTTTATTTGAACTTACAAAACCTAATAAATTTACAAACTTGAGGCAGATAATAACTATTTAAAATTATTGCTTGATAGAAAGAATATTTAGAATCTAAATGAAAAAATCAGTGTCTTATATATTTTTTCTTAATTTAGCCAAATATTTTATTTATAATGAGGTAGACTGCGGGATGTACCTTTCTATAGAATAATTTTGCTGACCAGGACTACATTAAAAACTAAACCGTTTTAACGAATTTTAAACTTAAAAATATCATCTGTTCTACTATTCCGATTTCAATTTCAATTGATTAAAATATAAATTAAATAACATCACTTCAATTAAGATCATATAGGAGTGACAAGGACAAAAAAACCGAGAAATTATTTTATAAACATAGAGTACAAAGTTATTTCTCTATGCAATAACATATATTACACTGGATTGGCCGGTTATAACTATATAATTTATGAAACAAAATAATTTGAAAATCGAACATTTTGTTGTAATTTTTTTTTTAAATGGCGTGTCACTAATTTCCTTCGTCTGATCTAGTAGAACAGATAAATATTATCATAATATCCTGACACAACGAAATATGGTGCCTTTTTAACGCCTGTCTGTATACAAAACTTAAATTCCAATGTATTTCATACAACCTTTAACATACAACTAGGGATGACGCATTTCTGGGTTCAAAATATTAATTTATTATTTGGTATGGTAGAGGTTTTATACAGAGTTATTTATTCAAACAAATTCATTAGGCAAAGAAAATAAAGTACGGTTTTACGACTTAGCTGATGTTAGACTATTAAATTGTTAATGGTTTTGTCAGATCGCGTGTAGACTGAGCTTTATATAAACCTGAATATATTTTTTATTGTAGTGCTCCTAGATTATAAGTTGCCAGATTTTCACATTCAGATTTTTTTTTAGTCTATTACACAATAAATTAAACCTTTAATTCTTATTGTATGTACACAGATATTGCAAAAAAAAATACTTAAAACAACCCTGTATAAATTATGCTTACGGTTGTAGTTTAAAATTATTTTACTATATTATAATAATGTGAGTATTTTGTTATAAATGTATTGCAAAGCACAGAATTGAGGTTATATGAAAAGGTAATAGATGTACCTTTAGAATGGCACACGTTTAAGAGACTACACGTAAATCTGTTTATTGTACAAAAAAAAACACTAATTTCATAAAACTGTACTTGATATGATTATGTACAACTATAAAATATCTGCTATTGTGTATAATCTGTGGTAAAAATCATTCCTACCCATTTTATCTGCACATCTATGGCAACACCGAAACATGTGTCGCCATATAAAATAATTCAAAACAGTATAAATAGAACATAGTCGCTATGGACTTGGTTTCAAAGATCAACAATATAGTAGAGACAAAAATATTTACAAGGTGCTGGGCAGTTTATTAATGTCATTAATATAAATGACACAGCACCATAATGTTTTGTACTGTGGAAACGTAATGTCACTGAGCGTTCATCACGTGTCACTGTTAGCGCAACCGGGTTATAACTCGGGTTGGTCAACAAGGCGGGGGCTCCTCTTCTTCCTGTTTGGGCGGAGAAGGTTTCGTTTCAGGACTGTCGGTAGCAGCTATATCCCGTTCTCGTCTGGCTATTTCTGCTTCCCTCTGATCTAATTGTGCCTCCCGTCTTGCTAATTCCGCTTCACGTTCATCTAACAGTCGTGCTCTTTCAGCAAGTCTCACTTCTGCATCTAGTACTCTAGCTGCTAATTCTCTCTCTGAATCACTATGCGGTGGTGGTGATGTGGAAGATGTTACATCATCGACGGGAGGTGTGAGAGGTTTTAGTGCAACATTTGGCTGATAATCACGCTCAAAGCTAGTACAATCAGCTACACGAACTACTCTCTCTGGATGCTGTAATATTGGCTCTCGTTTATCCCAAGGCCTAAACGCTGGCAGTGTTCTATAATGTATTGCGTAAGGATCTAATAGTAAGGCGTATGTTGCCGTTGTGTAGTCCTCACTGCGTAATTTCTTTGGAGGTGATTCAGGCGGCTCTGGCTTACATATCACTGGCTCGATCACCTGAAATTAACAGAAAAAATTATTTGTTAATACCCTTAACATACAATAAGCGAGTCATAACAATTTTTTGAATTTTACGCTTAATTTCATGAGCTAACCTATCCCCTCCTCTCCTCCTACTCTTTGAGGAAAGACGTGAACTAATATACCTTTGATACGATAGATGAAATCAAAATTAACCTAGTGGCATAAGGAAAAATCAGCTATAACTATTTTAGTTTGCGTACATACCTATATTAACTATTGTAATCGTCAAGTTATTTTGGTATATAAACTGAAAAGCTTTCAATTGCGTATGTTATTGTAACAAAGGATTATTTGTGTCGAGTACGAGAATAAAATGACGTTAATCTTTTGTTACGGTAATGATATATATTCGAGTGAGGGCCGCACTGTCATCTGTATCTACCTATATTAGTAAATATGATTAGGTAAATATTTCGTTTTAAATAAAAATAGTTAACTAAATTCGGCCTTTTACTATATTGATTTTTCTCGTTGCAGACACTCGTCACAGTAACATTAGTTAGAAGCCGTTTTCTGCACCTAATTAACTTGGTAATTAACTATATAGGTCAATTATTACTTCTTCAGTAAACGGGCCTAAGACAGAACAGTCGGTAAATAGCCAATGGTTAAGACAAGGAGTTCATATCAGTGATAACAAAAGTCAAACGTCCTCAGGCAAACCATCAGGCGGTACGTATACTTGTAAGTCATCATAATAGTATAAAAACGAACTTAAAGATTATAATGTTTCAGCTTGGATATAGGTATTTTAAAATCTTTTGTGGAGCCCACATTCCTCTCCCAAGTCTTTTGGCAACGCCCAAAGATACGTTGTTTTCCTCCCGCGTGTAAGTTGTATGAGTGAGTTGCCTGAAGTACCTTACAGTAGCGAGTTAAGTCGATAAATTCACTAAACTACGCAATTCTTTTGTTGCAATATAAACGCTATTTATTCTATAGGCTGTACTGTTACTGTGTAAGTATCTACTGTTACTTAGAAGACAGTTTCTGCATTTATAAAATCTTGTAATTGTAGTTCTGTCTGAAGACCACACGAAGAAGCCAAAACTATTGAAGCTATGATTGCATACTGATTTCTTTTACACTATGGACCCTTAAAAGAATTTTTGTAAATTCAATTTCAAAGGTAATGAAAATAGGAGTAAAATTTTGTATAAGTCATTTTATCTCATACCGTAAACATTCTCCCCCTTATTACAAAACGCGGCTCAACGTTAAACCCAGATTTAACAAAATTTATTTACGAGGAATTGGATAGTTAGACCCGCTCTGACACTAGTTTGGCGTCGGTTTAAGACTAAGGTCGTTGTTAGATCTAGGATTTGAGAAAAATCTGTTGAAATGCGCAATTGAAGTGTTTAAAAAGCCAGGCTTAAACTGTGGCTTAAACTTAGTCCACGTTTTGTAATAAGGCGGTCTGTGTCTGAGACTGAAGTCTCTGATAAAAACCTTGTATTTCTACGTTATAAACACGAACAAACCCAGTAGCATAATATATACATACATTAATGTCAAGAGGTTAGTTTTATGACGTCAACCGTTATCTGAACGAGGGAACAAGGAATTGAGAATTAAAATCATTAGACTTGAATATTTTTAAACTTTGTATGTTAAGAATATCAGTTTCATACACATAAAAAATACATACCAGATTTTAAATACTGCAGTTTTTACTCAATTATAATAAGTAGTACAGAGTCTACGTAGAATATTAAAAGTAAACTATGTCCCTATTACAATTAAATAGAAATCCTTTGTGAATGAATCTATTAACAAAGGACTGAAATATTAGTCGGGTATCGCCATGAATTGCATAAATTAACCTAATACAGTTTCATGGTTTAAAATTTCATTGTCTCTCGACATAGTAACTGAAGCTTTATTGGAAGTACACTTTGAGCTTACATAATGCAGGTTTGTAAGCGGGTAGAGGGCAGACGGCGCGCGTCATAGGCGAGAGGGAGGACCAGCAGAGGGTGTGAGGGTCGGATATAGGTCGTGGCCAGGCCGCAGACGACCCCCAGACGCCAACATCACCCAGCCCTGACGCACAACTCACACCCGAACGATAAATGCGTAATTTTCGACCTCTGTGCTTATAGCTTTAGAAAAAAAACTACGGGCCTATATGACCCGTGCTTCTAAGTTTAATTGTGAGTTCAAAACAGTAAAAATAAGACCCTCGAATCTAAACCCAAGTTAGTTAAGTAAAGCAAAGTACAAGTCAAATAAAAGAAAAGATGTATCTCCATTAATGTATTTTGAGTCTATGCACTAAGCATGTTGCTACGAGTACCGAAATACACAATCTATTTATAATAAAATAATTGGTACAAAAATAGAAAAGATCGGAAGCTGTTTGTGTGTATATATTCCATATCCGCAACATTTTGGCTATATGTATCTTACCTATATGGAAGGACACATCAAGGAGATTACTTATAACGAGAGTAGATAACGAACCAAGCATTTATTTTGTATAAAAACAGTAGGTACCTTTTGGATTTTATATTATTAAGATATTCAGGACCGTCGTTTACCTACTATAGGCCCTGGATGTGCCCAGGATGTACGGCATGTACGCTAGACATTTTAGATCTTATTAAAAAATATGATGAAGTAGGTACTAGGAGCCCAGTAGAGAAGACGGGCCTGGACATATTATAGATATCTAATATAAACATCAGTGTACTAGTAAATACATAGAGATGGCAAGAAGGCAATCTCACAGCTTGCTACTATCGTAAACTGAATAAATTCTATAAGACTCGATCGAATCGAAGGAAACAAAAATATTTGCAATGTAATAAAAAGTCATGTCTAAGTTAAAACAACATGGAACTTGCGGACATAATAACATGGCTCAGTACGTTATCAACATACACATCTATCTTTACATGTTCCATGTTGTTGTTTTACAACTACACAACAATCTAGACCTTATAAGAAAGAGATAGATCGTAAAATACTATCTAAGGAGAGAGTCAAAATGGCGTCGTTCGCGTTCAAAACACTGGCTCCAAAACAATGTGCGTAATGAGAGAACGGCGGGGTTTCCGTCTCGACTCATCTGCAGAACGTGTACTAAGATAACCAGTATAAATAAAGCCACCTCGCCGCTCTCCCCTTCACCTATCACTTGCTTATAAGGGTGTGATGTAGGTAGGTCAATGGGCTTTTTAGTATCAGTGTATTTTGGTCGCGTGGGCGTACTCTAACCAACAATTCGGCCTACATGTAATTTAGCAACTGCCGAATGGCGGAATGCCTACACAACCTTCCTAGGTTGCGTGTTATTAATACATTTACCCTTAACTTCCTGGATATTTGACGGAGAAATATGTAATATAGCTCAAGTTTAAGTTTACGAACAAAACTAGTTGAGCACTGGACGCACGGGCTGGAATTTCCCTTGAACAAAAGATTCTAAGAACTGGGTCTCTACGTAGGTATAAATAAGTGTAACTTTTACGTAAAATACCAGGGCCTGTACTTTAACAACATATTTATGTCAAGGACATGACCTAAATGGCACTTTCTATTTATATTTTAAATATAAATGATTTGTGGCAAACAGTCTTAAAGTTATAACAATTTGGGCAATAAAATATGCGACTCCTTAAATTTTATACGTATTGCTCTTCATTTTAGCTTTATTCTTTCTGCAACACATTTCAGCTCATCTATAAGTAATATTTATTTAAGGGCCTACATTAATATTATCGTATATTATCGCCGACACGTACATATTAACACAGCCAGTAAGCACAGAAAATGAAGAATTAGGGATACTTTTCCTATTTACTCAAAATCTACTAAATATATTTTAATTCTGATCCACGTGTTTCTATACATAATAGTTACCTATGTTTTTAAAGTTATTTCATTAGTTAATACGCGATAATAGACCGACAATAGAAAAAATTAAAAAATTTGAGAGGTTGTTTCGCCAAGATTTTCTATCGAGAAAACTTTTTTCAATCGCGTTTCTGAGTTCATGCGATCCTAGATCATATATTGAAAAAACATATACTTAAAAATTAGAGCTCTAGCCATTCAATCTAAAGAAACAATGAAAAATTCGTACATAGAAAAATGCACGAAGCTATTTTGGTATCCTCTTAAGCAGTTTGTCTACATTTTATATGCTCTTATTTAACAGAATAGAGAGTGAATAAGCCTTCATTAGCGCTATCAAAAACGGAAGCAGAATTTATAAGCAAACATTCAAAAGACAGTTTAATAGGATAGACCTTGTGACCTAGTCGATAAAACACTCTAAATTATTTAGTGGGTTTTTTCTAATATTGTTTATACTAAACTGTATTTCTTATTATTCTTACTTATTTACTATGACTAAGATTCGTTTAGGGTTAAAAATGCACATTATGTCTGTACCTACTGATTTCATCCCAGCGGACACCGTAAAAGTTAAAAGGCAAATTTAGGTACTAATTTTGTTGCGCCAAAAACAACTAAAATTGAATCCCCGTTTTTGCTATAATGGTTTGACTAGATGGCGTTAGTGTCGAGTTGGAAGTCTCTATAGTTTTGTCACCGCCCTTTAATGCTCTTGTTGGTATCTTTAACCACAAGTTAAGTTGCAGGGCCCAACTACTTTAAAAATAAGGAAAAACTAATTTTTGTTGAGTGCAAAATTAGACAAATTTATATAATCAACACGTGATCCTTATCTTTAGACATGACCTCATTGCGGCCTTGTTGATATTAAAGTAAATACATTTTATTGAAATACAAAAATCTATCTGTTTATTGTATCTCTCAAGGGCTGGTACCCTGAGATATGTATATCCCTATTACAGATGAGTAATCGATTGTTAAAATGTTACCAAGGTATTCTATAAGGTAACAATCTATAATCTATACTATGTACTATCTAATATATAAAATTCACGTGTCACAGTGTTAGTTACCGTACTCCTCCGAAACGGCTTGACCGATTCTTCTCAAATCTAATATATAAAATTCACGTGTCACAGTGTTAGTTACCGTACTCCTCCGAAACGGCTTGACCGATTCTTCTCAAATTTTGCATAAATATTCAGTAGGTCTGAGAATCGGCCAACATCTATTTTTCAAACCCCCCCCCCCCCCCACTTAAAATTTGTATGGCAAAACAACGTTTGCCGGGTCAGCTAGTAATATTATAAAGCTGAAGAGTTTGTTTGTTTGAACGCGCTAATATCAGGAACCACTGGCCCGATTTGAAAAATGCTTTCAGTGTTAGATAGGGCATTTATCGAGGAAGGCTTTAGGCTATATAACATCACGCTACGACCAGTAGAAGCGAAGCAGTAGTGAAAAATGTTGCAAAAACGGGGAAAATTTTCTAAATTCCACGCGGACGGAGTCGCATGCATCAGCATACATTAGGCATAAAACATATCCTTTTAGAATTCCCTACCAAAAAGTAAAACAGGACCCTGATTACTGAGACTTCACCGTCCATCCCCCCGTCTGTCACCATGCTATATCTCTGAAACGGCGATAGTTACAACATCTTTCAAGCGAGGCACTTTGCGGGCCGGCAAGGTGAGGGCAGCTATTGCTTTTACACTGTACTAGCTGTCCTCACATTTGGATTGCACTACCACTTAACATCAGGTAGAATGTAGTCATTTGCCTAACCCTAGCCATAAAAGAAAGTTAGAGATCTGACAATTTCAGTTTATGTCAATTATTTATATGTATTCATAGACTTAGGATATAGATCTAGACTCAACACTCGGTACAACGAATCCGGCCTGCTGCTTTTTTTATTTGAACACTCTTTGTTTTTGAACGGGAGTAAAAGAGACAGCAAGGCTACTATTTACTATTAAACCATAAACAGGACGGCCCTGTCTTGGAACAAATCTATGTTCCCGAGTTGTTACTCCCTATTTATAACCTTCTTGTATGTATTATACCCATTGATTATACCATAGAGTCCGTCAATTTATCTTCTATCTATTCTGTGGTCAATTTCAACATGACGTACAATCTTCTATCTATTCTGTGATGACGTATCTCTAGAAACATGTATTGTATTTTGTGCAAAAAGTAGTTCTTCCTTTCCTACCGTACCGTACCTTCGATTCAGACCAAATCTTTACTTAGTATAAAACAAAGTACTTATTTTTGTATGTATGTGCCTATTTGAGGTTATATCTTAAAAAATACGCAACGGATTTAGATGCGGTTTTTTTAATAGATATATTTATTTATTTATTTACACACTTCATACAAAGAATTGTACAGGCGGACTTAATGCCTTAGGCATTTTCTTCCAGTTAACCATAGGGTGATGCAGAAATAACTAAGGTAGGTGTGTAACCATAGGGGATTTAAGATAAAAAAAAAATTGTTAAATATTAGAAAGAAAATATAATACATACTTAAACATTTAATAATAGTAAACTCACATATACATACAACCATAATTATATACGAATAAATACATACATACATGAATACATGACAGAAAGCAAATTAAGGAAATTATCCTCGTTGTAGCTATGCTGCAGCTACTTCTGTACCTACGTGTGAAATGTGGGCGTACCTTGCGTTTGAAGGTAAGAAGACTATATAGTGCACATCCTGATTTCTAAGGGCAGCGTTCCAAAGATTGATAGACCGAACGAAGAAGGAGGAGTGAACAAGACTAGAGCTATGAGACGGATAGGAAAGTAGTAAATTAGAGGAAGAGCGAAGGTCTCTAGAATGAGTGGCACAGAGAAGTTCAAAGTGCGAAGTAAGGTATGATGGAGCGTTGGGGTTTTTAATAATATTAAATAGAGTGGTTAGAGCGCGAGTATCGCGTCGTTGGCATATGGGCAACCACACTAACTTACTACGGTAGTGGGACACGTGGTCGTATTTGCGCAGATTGAAGACGAACCGAATGCAATTATTGAGAAGCCGGTCAAGTTTATTGAGCAGATCTGCATTCAGGTCGAGGTAGCAAACATCACCATAGTCGATAATGGGAAGGACGAGGGATTGTACAATTGTTGTTTTGGTACTAATTGGTAAGAAGTTTCTAAGGCGATACAAATTTCTTAATACCCCGGTAACCTTGCCGCTGATTTTGGTTACTTGTGACTGCCAGTTTAAGGAGCTGTCTATGTGTATGCCGAGATCTTTAACTGTATCACTCAGTGGTATTGTCGCATCGTTGAATATGATTGTTGGCAGAGCATCATAATCGATTCTAGCTTTCATACGGGGACTACTGACAATCAGAGCTAGACATTTTGAGGGATTTACACACAAACCAAACCGTTTAGACCAATCGTTGATCGCCATCAAGTCAAGGGTCACGTTATTTATGGCCACCGACAGGTCCTCCAAGCCAGCATGACAGTAGAGCTGCAGATCATCAGCGTACAGATGATACGCGATGATATAGTGGTTTAAGTGGATGGTTTTTTGTACCATTTGTTAGAGTTTGGTTCTTAAACTTCACGCGTACGAAGTGGCTGGCAATAGCTTGTATTTGTATAAATAAACATATTGCCAATAACTTATTAATCAATAATCATTTATGCTATTGATTACTTAAGTAATGTTATCATGTTTCACTATGAAAGATAGTCCAAAAGCAATTAGCATGTTTTTATCAGTTCAAACCTTGGAACTGATGTTATATTTCGCAAAAACAAATCGACTGATAAAGAATTTTTGATAAAAATACGTCTAGCTGTTATCTATATGATAAACTTATTGTATGAAGTCTACGGCGATTGTTGGTGGCGTTTTGTATTTAAGGATCATTCATAAATTACGTCACTATATTCCCCGTATGGTGACATCCAACAATAAAAGTTTTAAGTTCGATTTTGTCATTCCTCTTTTTGTACAATAAAGAGTTTATCTATCTATCTAAAAGTAAAGTGTAAATAGCAAAATTAGCTAAAATTTTCTGTAAGAAACGGCCAATTCAAAATCCCATTGCCTTTCAATATGACAAAGTTCTCGTCTCGTAGTGTTAGTTACTAAATCTGATTACAATGACGTATTTAAACATAAACATACCAAGATACAAACATTGTAATGACAGCCTTCAGTTAACATTATTCGCATGATTTAACACAAAATATGTAGGCTGGTGTTACCATGACAACAAAACAAAATTCCTGGTCGAACACAGCATGTAAAAATATCTATTACGTAAGCCGCCGACGACGCATCGCAACCCCCAAATTGTGGGAGCCAGACGCCTCCTTGAAGCACCCCTCGACCGTCCAAGGTCAAACAGCCGTCTAACAACGCTTGCTAAACAAAACCTAACTATATTTCCCATTATATAAGATTGAATTTGTCCTACTGTATTAAATTCATTCAATTTTAATATCTGTCTTAATACTATAAGGTAGACTTTCATTCGTATTTGGTAAATGCGTGGTTGTAGTACTAAGGGTAGCGTAGTCCCGGGTAATCAATGAGTTTCAGCCTTGCTGTATGAATTATGTATACGAACAGGCCTCGTTTACGTGACATCTCAGTTGAAAACAAGCTCGATGTGTTGACAGAAATGGGGACACGCACTCAATCTTATTAAACTAAAGTTTTAAATGCATTTATGTAGGTCCATGATACGTGTAACTGAATGAAAGAAAATAGGTGCCTTTGAGATGCGGCACGAGAGTTGCCGTTAGATTTTGGTCATTTTATTTATGTCTAGGGCAGGTTTTATCACAAGTCCTATAAATGTTTGATCATCCTTTATGATTAATAACGATAAATTGAGAAAAAGTCTTAATTCAATAACTGATGTGTTCACATTCGGGACAGAATTTGATTTAGTATTCAACACTGACCAGGAGTGTTGGCACAAGTTTAGTTTTTCGCAGTTTCTCGATGAATAGGTATCTTATCCATTTTCTTAGCGGACCTACGGAGACTGTGAATACATACAAACGAAAAGATTCGCTATTATTTTGAAAGATAATTTTTTTGTAAATGAATTTTTCTAACGTTATAAGTTCGTTATCTTTTCAGACAAAACATGCAGAAAGGCTTATGAAATTTGTTTTCTTTTTTATATCATTGCTGCTGTCTTCGAAGTTGATAATACTCACTATACTTATACGGATTATTGTATGACACATTTTAATATTAATCCAATACGCAAATATCTTATGATTAATTACGGCTAATGCTTTAGTCACAAATGCCAAGACTTTCACATGACCATAAAGCTTTTTTTTAATGTCATTCGTTTGGTAATGATAAAGATCGATGCTAATGGATTTTAAGTTTCTAAACGATCGCTACCGAACTGACCTAAGCAGGATAACGTCAAGTAGTTTCATTATAAATGTCTATGGTTTAGACGAGGACATTTTAAAATCATAGATTGTAAATCACTTTTACGCTTCCATATAGATGGAATAATTAATGGAATTCTATTTGCTACCTTGTCTTAATGTTGCGAATATATTTGTCTTTTGTAAATTTTGGCATTTATTTATTAAGAGGATACCAAAATAGCTTCGTGCATTTTTCTATGTACGAAGTTTTCATTGTTTCTTTAGATTGAATGGCTAGAGCTATAATTTTTAAGTATATGTTTTTTCAATATAATTATGATCTAGGATCGCATGAACTCAGAAACGCGATTGAAAAAAGTTTTCTCGATAGAAAATCTTGGCGAAACAACCTCTCTAATTTTTTATTTTTTTCTATTGTCGGTCTATTATCGCGTATTAACTAATGAAATGACTTTAAAAACATAGGTAACTATTATGTATAGAAACACGTGGATCAGAATTAAAATATATTTAGTAGATTTTGAAAAAGTATCCCTAATTCTTCATTTTCTGTGCCTACTGGCTGTGTTAATATCTACGTGTCGGCGATGATATTGAATAATATTGATGTAGGCCCTTAATACAACAGTTTTATTTTATAATCTACGGCTTTTAGCTGAAAGAGTTAATTTATGATAAATAGAAAGATGTCACAATTTATTGTTAAAATTCGACAGCAACAGTTAATGTATTAAACCGCCCACGGGAAATGTCTAATTTACATTAGCCATAAAACACGACAATCGCGGAATCGAGTTGGGCTCTACTTGTTATTTTCAGACCCCTGGTTAGCTGAGCATTTCACTCTGCATAGGCATAGTATCTTAATCCTAACAGGACATCAACAAAGCTTTAACAAATAAACTCTCGGAAAGGAAAATAAAAAATTGGCAAACCGTCCGCCGAAACTAAATCCGCATGCTGCGCGCTTGATTCTATGGTCCTCCGGCAAGTCTATTATGACCACGATATGATCTCTAGCCTCTCGAGGTGATGTAAGAGGCTCTTTGGGACCAAACCGTTCACCGATACAACTATCGGGATTGTTTCTGTCGATACCACCCTCCATAATACATTATTACTACTGGCTAATGTCTGAATTTTCATCCGCGTTTAGCAGCAAACATACATTCATCTAAACACATACTAAATGTCACATTAAATTTTATTAAGATCAAGATATAAGAATAAGGCATCATTATTACTATCACAATACAAAAATAGAATATAAACTGGTAGTAGAAGTATTCATCTCGTTATACAAGCACTTGAATACTTTTTAAAAAACCCAGTCGTGTCTCAGTCACTATTAAATAACATGGAGGTTGACTCATAAAACCTAACTCTTCCTAGAAGTAGTATATTGTTTATATTGGTTTGTTGAACCCCGGGTACACGAGTTTTATAGCTATTTATTGTATAGACAGACGAATAGACACAATGTTTTACAATATATTTGACAGGGTGCCAATCAATGGCAGCATTAATAGTTCGATTAACTATTAGTCTTGTTATTAGGTAATAATTTCGAAAATAAAACGTAATGTCGGTAAATATTTTCAAAAATAGATTCCTCTATCAAATGGCAGCAGTTGGCAAAAATTGTAAAATGCTAAAGAACGTTCTCTATTCGAGATTTTCGTCTCTAATTGGCCCAATTTCATTAAAATTGATTCGGTTTTTTAAGTACCTATAAAAGCGTAACGTGAATGATCAAAAGAGATCAATTATGTATTTGCATCTAACTTGTCAAGTAATTGTGTGTGTTTGCGTGCCTGCGTGTGCTTATACATATACGTTTACGGGCATTTCATTACGTCGTTTCTAACAAATATGGAGTAGATTTCATGTAACGACAATAACACAGTCATCGAACCAGGAGGGGCACGTGTCGCTAACAAACAATGAACAGTTAAAAGTATTGTGTACAATTTTTATAGCGTTTCATTTTGCATACACGATACAACAGAATGTTAATTGTCTTGTTTTGTTCAACCGGCTGTACGGCGTGTTCTCGTGACGTCACACAAGACCATGCAAATGACACTAAAGTGTCACTTTTTATTGTTGTTTTTAATCGATTTGTAGACACGTGTATGAATCAAGGTATGAAGGCAAAAAATGGTTTTATTTAATAAATTTTTCACGAATTTTTGATACACTATCAAAGTGCCAAAAATAGATCGATCAATTTTAATCTTTGGGGAGCACATGTAGTATAGTTTATGCCAATCATAGCAAAAATAGTTGGAAGGCTAAAGTCGCTAAATGTAGAGGGTTCTTAGCAACTATTCTTTTTCTTTATTTTTGTAGACTTTTCTTTTAAAAACCCCATGTAAACAGTGCCGGATTAACCACGTAGCAAGAGTAGCATTTGCTACGGGCCCCGCGCGAAAGAGGGCCCCGCATGTTCAAACCCACTCTTTTCGGCAGCGTAATTTTTTGAGTGAAACTTATTAAGATAATAATAATAAATATTCACGGACATTTCACACAACGTCCTCTGGTCCCAAGCTAAGCTTATTATGCTTGTGTTATGGGTACCAGAATACGGACAGAATACATAAACTACTTTTCTTTTGTAAATACATACTTAAATACATAGAAACACCCAGACGCAGGACAAACCTTTGTATGACAATTTGAAAAATCACACAAATGATTGTCCGGGCGGGAATCGAACCCTCGACCTCTTGTTCGGCAGTTCATTACATAAACCACTCAACCACGAGGCACGTCATTAAGATGTGGTATGTTAAATTTTTTTGATGTCACAAAAACGTGAAATGCCACAACTTTTCCTACTAAGAACCCATAGCAGATCAAGGGCTTTTTGAAAGAATTTGCTACGGGCCCCGCGCTTGCTTAATCCAGCACTGCATGTAAACTTAGGTAGGAACCAGGATGTTTTGCAAAAAAAGTCGCTAATTATACCTACTCTATATTTGAAATATTCATCGTCATTTTGCGAATGTAGAGATTTAATATTGTACCTAAGTTAATTGCACAGTCCTTTATGGACTTGAATAATACGAAAAAGGCAAGACGCTTATAAAACTTAGGTAAAACCCTACCAGTTTATTAAGTTGCTCTATCAGATTAAAGATGAAAGATACTCTACTTAACTCTACCCATATAAAGGAATTTGATGACGGCATGGTATACTATATAGCTTAGAGTACTAAACCAACGGGAGATGTTACACGCGGTCTTTGTAAAATTAATTGACATGTTCAGTCTACAAACTCTAAAATATCAAGAATGAGCAATGTCTCTATACTTTTTTTAGTGAGATCCTTTCACAAAGTCACCTCCTGTTGTTTAATATTCAAAGGTATATAGCCAATTAAATAAAATAAAAAAATTAAAAGTTTGAATCATGGTTGTTTTCATTAGAACTGGGATATCTTAAATATTTGTAAGGTGAATGTCAACCTCATGGTATATTTTCCTGTTGGCTCCGATGATCTCAGAACCCTAAGCTTTGAAGAATTCCTTTAACCAATTAACAAATATTTCGTTTCCCAACATCCGTCGGTATATGATAAATAATCACAACTTGGTGAGTCGCCAACCCATCAAATATGACAGGCACAGAGTAATAGAACACGGCCAGGCCACAATATGGCGGCCGGATGTTTTTGTCATTCTAAATCTGAGAAAACAATTATTCAGAAAAAAATGTCAAAAACCTTTGATGTAGTATTGTTTGAACTCATTATTTTGCGAAATGTCATGATATTTTATTTCAAATTAATTATAATTATGATTTTAAAATAAATAAAGCTCATATCAATCTGCATATGACTGCTGATTAATTTCCCTTTGTGAAATAATTCAAGAAAGTTTTGACAAAAATGCAGAACAAAGAATATTAAATATTTATTTCATACAACCTATTAATATTAGTAATATTTTTTATGCCATTTGTTAGTATGAAGCGGTAGCTAGGAGTATAAAATTACAAACATTATGCGTAAACTGCGCATAATATGTATTCATAACATTAAAAATGTACAGAATTATTCAAATTTACGAGTAAGTAAGCAGAGTTTAGTGTCTAGGGAAAACAAAAACAATCTGTCTTCATCTTTGTTAATTAGTTTATCAGTGATGAAAAAATAAACGCGGAAGTTATACGATGGCCTCTTTTTGGCTAGAGAAAGGACGTAGTGTCCATATCTCTTGCTCGGGCCCTTTAAGTCCCACTGTTGATGAGCACAGGCCTGCTCTACTTTGGTAGGGATTATGGTCCATTATGCACGCGGACCAAGCAGTTAGCACAGAGTTTATTTTCGAGTTTTTGTCTCTCACAGAAGACGTTGTCTGTGCACAATATGCCTTAGCTTTTACCAAGAAGGTTATAAATAGGGAGTAACAACTCGGGAACATAGATTTGTTCCAAGGCAGGGCCGCCCCGTTTATGGTTTAAAAGTAAAATAGTAAATAGTAGCCTTGCTTTCTCTTTTACTTCAGATCAAAAAGAAAGAGCTAAAAGGCTACTAAATAGGCTCTTTGTCATTTATTTTACAGCATCCTAGAAAGAAAAAAGAGGTGATGACACTTGTATTCTTAATCCGTCACTACTCGGAAAAGTGTTCTATATACCACGAAGTATTTTCTACCATAAGTTAATTTTTAATGAATAGATGGTCAATCATTTTCAGTAGAGCCTTGTATTAGCCGTAAAATCAAAACTATTTGACACTAGCTGATGCTGATTTTATAGTTATTGGGCCCCCCTTCCCAAACATACTGGTGTATGTTAAGTTAACCTTAAAAAAATGGAACAAAAAGAAACTATCTTGAACCACTCCTCTATCTACTAAAAACAAACCGCATCCAAATCCGTTGCGTAATTTTGAAGATATAATCTCACATAGGGCCATACATACAAAAATAACTACTTTGTTTAATAATAAGTAAAGAAGTAAAGTATATTTTCTGTAGCCACCAAATTACAAAACAACCTAAGTAGGCTTTCTATTATTAGTTTAAACGCTGGAAATATCTATTAAAGAATTTCAACAATTTGCGACATTGTGAGGCGCCAAAAGATGTCAAGGAAATTGAAATTTAGAAGCCATTTAATTATATTTATTATGATTAAATTATTAATGTAATATATACCTATCTGAAAATGTCGGGACGGAATTTTAGTAATAAGTGAAGCGAAATGAGAATAAAGACTACGACCTAGAATAGAATACTCTTTATTGTACATATTATTAATATTTCAGTAAGTAGATACCTCTCTCTCTCTCTCTTTTCAGCTCTTTAACGTTCCACTACTGGGCACGGGCCTCCTCCACTTTTGGGGGATTATGGTCTACTGTGCCGCGCTGACCAGGCGTGTTGGCACAGAGTTTACATTCGAGTTTTCCGTCTCTCACAGATGATGTATCTGTATAAAATATCCCTTAGCTGGCTTATACAGCACCCTGGCGAGGAGATGGGGTGGTGACACTTGTATTCTTAGTCCGTCACCACACGGACTGTAGTAGTAGATACTTATTATTAGCCAATTTTTTCAATTCAGTACTAGAGGCAGTCTTATCGCAAGCTGCAATCTCTTTTATACAACATTTGGATTGATTGATTGGGAAGTTTAATTTTATTTAGTAACCGAATCTTTGAAAGTGATTTTCACCCACATGCAGTAGTCAGATTGATCTGAAGTTTTGCACACATATTAAGGAACGATGGTAATGCAAATATTATTCAGGATTTTCAAGCGCACTTTTTAGTTTTTGAACTAAGAACTTATGTATTTGAATAAACGAGTCGTGAAAGTGTTAGAGAATATAAAACATAGATATTATCTATATTTAAAATTATAAAGCTGAAGAGATTGTTTGTTTGAACGCGCTTATCCTAAGCACCGCTGATCTGATTTGAAAAATTCTTTCAGTGTTGGATAGTACATTTATCAAGGAAGGCTATAGGTTATATATATCACGCTGCGACCAATAACAGCGAAGCAGTAGTGAAAAGTGTTGTAAAAGCAAGAAAAAAAATTTTATTCTACGCGTACGGAGTCCCGCAACAGCTAATAGTTAATAAAAAGTTTATATAGGTAGGTAGATAACTAGTTAACATGGACTGAGCAATTATGTATGTAGACAATAAATCTTATAGCAACAACCTTGTCTGTCTAGTCTGCTACCTAGACGTCATAGTATAGTCAGTTTATTATCGTAATTACTTCATTGTTTACTTAGCCTTACATAATGACGTGGGCAGATAATTAGAAAATGAATTTTATAGTTGTACGTTCGAGTATTCGGAAGATATATGTCTTTGTATATTACTCACCGTTTTTAAACGACTTCAAAAAAGGGAGGAGGTTCTCAATTCGGTGTCCGATTGTTTGACCAAAAATCATTTGGCAAAACTACACTTGACAAACAACGTTTGGCAAAACAATGAATTCGCCTATTGATCATTTTACTACTGATCATTTTACAAATGTTTCATTTTGCCAAATGATCAACACTTAAATTGACATTTTATAAATGACTAGCTGGCCCGGCAAACGTTGTTTTGCCATACCAAAAAAAAGTAAAAAAAAAAATGAACTATAAACCTCACGGAGCCCCGAGACCTTTCCAACGAATGCAAAACCGTGGAAATCGGTTCGTGTGTTCTGGAGTTATAGCGTCAGAAAGGAAAATCCGACTTATTTTTATATAGTAGATTACTTTACAAAACTAACTTTTGGCAACTGAGTTATGTGATAAATCTACTATTGGTCTAAAAATTTGGTGTTTTTGTTAAAATGACCACATTTTGCACATTTTTTTGCAAAGCCACTGCTCTGGATTTTCCTAAAAGAAAATACTATAAGTATTAATTGATAATTTTATTAAATATAGATAGATAGAATGAAAAAAATGCTATTTTATATTATTTTTTATTTATTTATCCGTTTGTCTTTGGAGATATATATCTCTTTTATTAGATTGGGTTTTTTTTTTTTTTTTTTCGTAGGAATGCTTTTTACGCACTTACCCCCCGACTGCAGGGGCAGCCGAAGGACGTCGTGTTGGACTCCCGGGGAGTAAAATTTCTCTCGACCCAGCCTACCAACTAAACCTACGGTGTCCTCCTCGCCCGTTGCCGGGCCGTGGTAGTCACTCAGGTATGACCACGACCCGACACGGGGGGCCCCCTAGCGGTGGGGGCTCACTGCGACGGGGTGGGCAACGTGCCCCCCCGTCGGACGGTCACCCCTCGCCCGAACACGAGGCGAGGGGTCGTCCGCCACATTGGGCGCGACAGGTCCCCTGACCCGTCGCGCGTGGCCTCCTCGCGGGCCGGGGCCGCCGGCTATTGCGCGCCGACGACCCCTACCCGCGGCCCTGCGGGGGGGCAATGTTTGGCCCGCGCGTTCGCGCTCCCGCAGGGCCTCTCTCTTGGCCGCCATCACCTCGGACGCAAACGAGGCGACGGCGGCCCAACACTCTCTGCTGCCGGCCATCGAGGCGATGACGGCCGGCAGCGACAAATTCACGCCTATTGCGTCAGTGAGCCTGACGCGCTGAGCGGACCAGGCCGTGCACACGGCCAGCGTATGCTCGGCCGTGTCCACGGCTCCGGACGCACAGCTCTTGCAGTCGGGCGCCGACTCTACTCCCACCAGCTCCCACAGGTACTTGGCAAAGCAGCCGTGACCTGTGAGGAGCTGGGTCAAATGTTAGGTCGGCACCCTGTGCGGCGCCTCGACCCACTGACGCAATACCGGGCGCACGGCCGTGAGAAGCCGTGCGCTCACCCTGCTGTCTTCCAATTTTGTGGCCCACCTCCCGAAGAGGTCGTCGCGGAATTCGCCTCTCCAGCGAGCGACCTCATCGGGGGCGGGCTCGACTCCTTCTTGCCGCATCAGGGCCCTCCTTCGGTGAACCCCCGCCAGGACCCCAGCTTCGAGGTCCCAGGGGAGGCTCCCGGAAATCACACATGCCGCCTCCAGCGATTATTAGATTGGGTTAGGTTAGGTTAGAACTGTAACCCAAAATACACGAGCTGAGCGAGCAAAGCGAGCATGCCGCGGCAGCGGCCGGCGAGTGCCAGAAGCGACTTTAGGGCATTTCTCCCATTAATAATGATGCATGATGATAACGATACATTTAAAGCAACATAATTTACGAAACATATTATTTGGTGAAATGAAAAAAGGGTCAAATGACATTTGAATACTTAACACATTTGTCAAGTGTAGTGTTTGCTAATGGATCATTTGCTAAGTAAGTTTTTGTAAGGTGATACTTTTGTCAAGTGTATTGTTTGCCAAATGATAATTTGGTGAAACGTTGTTTGTCTAATTATCATTTGTCAAATGATCATTTGTCAAAAATTTTTTAGTCAATCATTAGGGAACATCTCAATTCATCTGTATGGTTTTTTAATGTTTGTTACCTCATAACTTTTAATTATAAACTCCGTGTGGATTAAGAACACAAGTGTCCCCTGTGTCCTCCCAAGGGTGCTGTAAAAGTCAGCAAAGGGATACTGCACACGGAAAAGTCGAAATTAAACCCTGTGCCAACACGCCTGGTCAGCGCGGCACAGTAGATTAAAATCCCTTCAAAGTGGAGGAGGCCCGTGGTCAACAGTGGGACGTAAATGGGCTGGAGAGGAGGAGGAGGAACTTTTAATTGAGCGAAGCGATTTTAGTGATTCTTTTTTTATTTGAAAGATGATGGTTCCCGTTTGGTCCTATTGGAACCAGGTCAGTATCTGCTGGTTATCTCCTGAGAAATCGCGGGAAAACCCTTAAATTTCAAAGGCACATGAAGTAGGTTGGATTTTGTTTTTAAATACCTACTCAATTATCGATAATCTATCTACGGTTATGGATAGCTTGTTATCCACAATCGCAGTTTCAATAGGAAATAAATATTATCCTCCAGGAGCTCTAGGAGCTTAACAAAAGTTTCGTTCTAACTTTTATATTATCATAGTTAAAATTAAACTGACAGGTTAAAATATAAATTTCAGTTGCATACGTAAAGTTTAAAATGTCAAAAACAATTTTTTGTTTTGTGTTTATTAATTATTGTTATATTGGCATTAAGTATATGAATTATCTTTTATAATTATTTATTTAAACATAATATAACAACATATTACAAGAACATATCATTAGGGTTACCATGATAATATAAAAACTCGGAACAATAACACATCGAACAAAACTGAACGAATGTGGATTAACTATTTCGGTCGCGTTTCCATTAACTGTTACGTAATAATTTAATCAAATCATTTTTCTATACGGAAGAACAATGTCTTCAGTAAACAGTGCCATCTATATTACTGTTTAGTTTATATTATATCATGTTATTTAATACTATTCTTAGGATTGTTTAAATAATAATTATAAAGAAATGTGGATTAATAACATTAAATATTAATAAGAAAAGGTATTCTGTAATAGTTATTGTTCGTCTAGACTGTATGTCACCGTGTCACGTGGTACGTTACAATAGTCTTGTGTAACATGTCACGACAAATGTCACGTTATCACAATATACGTGACAAATACTTTATGAATCAGAATGTTATCAACACGCCCATTATTGTGTTACAGAAATAATTATTGTTATTAATATTCAAAAAAATAACACCTGTTGTCAATGTCTACACTACAAAAAGGTCGACATTTAATAAAATATTTTTATATTCATTTTTCAAATTTGGTTTAAAATAAACTGGAATGTAATTTCAAATTGCTTCTTAAGTGTTCCAATGTCACGGTTTTTTTTTAATTTTGTTGTTATTGTTATAAGTCATTACAGTCTTTGCAATCTAATCTAGTCTATTTTCTCCATAGGGTTCACTTTTAGAACAGACGTCTAGCTTCTGACTTTTTAAAAGAGCATAATATTTAATAAATTGAATTATGGTCGAAAAAGTGATTACCGCAAGCGGGACTTGAACCCTTTAATCACTTTTTTCACCATAATTCAATTTATTAAGTCAATGCATAGCATGTCAATTGCAAAATTAATAAATTACTTGAGCACGATTGATTACGATGTGACAGGTAATATCGAACCGTTAAGTCTGAGGAGAGACTTTGCCTCCCTTTGCGTGTTTTATCGCCTGTATAATGGGATGTGTTCTGAGGAATTATTTGAAATGGTGCCCACGGCTTCTTTTTATAATCGCACCTCTCGCCATCGGCAGCGAGTTCATTCTCACACCTTAGAACCGATTCCATCGCGTACTGTGCGGTTTCAGCGAAACTTCATCCCGCGCACGATCAGATTGTGGAATGAAGTTCCTGCCGTGGTTTTCCCACAGGACTACAACATGGGGCTCTTCAAAAAGGGCGTGAAAAGGTTCTTACAGGGTCGGCGACGCGAGAGCGACACTCCTGGTGTTGCAAACGTCCATAGGCTACGGTAACTGCTTACCATCAGGCGGGCCGTATGCTTGTTCGTCACCCGTTAGTGGTATAAAAAAAAAAAAGCATAATATTGTTTATCTTGTCTATTTAAAATAAAAATATTAGACGTCGACTTTGACTAAGAATAGTTGTTTGATAGACAAGGCGCCTTTATTTAGTCGCCTTGTCCATCAAACGACTATCCTACGTAATATACATGACACGTATAATTTGACTAATTTTTCCCCTGCAATCATGGACTTATGTAGCTATTTTAATGTAATCGATAATATTATGGTGTACAAAATCTAAACAGAAAGTTAACTAATAGTCTAAGTAATTAGCAAGCTACCCTATATACTATCAAATAACCTTTCAGTATTTTCCATCCCCTGTTTACCTGGAAGAAATCGCCGTGTGCGAATAGGTCACCAATTGTACTTGTAATAACAGATTTCAAGTTTAATTTTGTTATTTCTCTTTTTGTACAACAAGGAATTGTAGATATGTAGATAGAAAATAAGAATTTACTTAACTACGAAGTTTAATACAAGAATCGAAAAGTTAATACCGAATACTGCAAATATAGAATACATCATAATAACACATGACCAAAATGTATTTCTATATTTTAGACGCAGATCTTGGCAAGAATGGATTAGAAAACCGCTACCAACCAGAATTGCGGTAAACGAATGTAAAATAAAATTGGCATTTTAAAAATAAATTTGGGGTCGCCAACACATTGATGACGTGAATAGAATAGGCGATTACACTAATTACCTCTCATCTTTTTTCTTTAAAAATCTTGCCAAATAACAAACCAACTTTTACAGCTCACAACAATACCATAATGACGAATGACCGCGGCAAAAAACCGCCATTTTGTGGAAAAAGAAATGATTTTTTTTTTCACACTTTTATGCGGCCAATAAAATAGTAATCGTTAGTATTCGCTCAATATACTTTGTAATTGATTTTTTATCGTACATTTAAAAATAAAGTTTATTTATTGTTCGAGATAGATAAATTAGACAGTGTGAATATTATTACGATCATTTCTGGATCGTTACTTCAATAGGTACAATAACTTTACAAAATAATTGAGAAAGGTTATTCATGGATAATCTATATGTCACTTAAATCATAATAACAAAAAAAACTGTAAATTGGTTTAAGAAAACTTTCTTTAGAATTTAATCTTTTTCACTGACACCCGAATATCTGAAACAAGAATCCACCTTAGATAAAAATAAGTGGTTTTTATTATATTTCCAACATGCAGAGTTCGAGATGATCTATAGGTCAGATTAAAATTGTCTGTGAATAATCTGTAATTAAAGTTTTACGCTGAAATATTTCAATGTTGGCACCACTGCCAAAAATTTGTCAGGAGAGATCCCCAACATATCAGAGCGCACGCGACATCTCTGAATCATTAATAGAATGATATGATAGTGATATTTGTTGCCAAAATATCTGTAGTAAACAAAATGTATCCTTAACTTACATTTGATCTCATCACAAAACCGCGTGCATGAATTGCTTCATAGGAATTCTAAATATGTGTGAGAGCAGCCAATTCTCATTTTAACGATTTTCTTGTTAATGTCATTGAGTCATTGATTAAAATCATGTCACCACTTTATTACTCGAAGACTCAGTAATACTAAAAGACAGTACTACGCGGTATTTTAATGCGATCTTTTTCCTAAATTCCATTTTTGCCAACTCTACAATACATAACTACTACTGAATATTAAATTTAATTCTCTGTCTTAATTTCACTGTAATTTAGAGACAATTGAAATAGTTACTTAACCTAGAATGCTTAATAGATTATATATTTATAACATGAAAAAAGAAAATAGAAGATTTTGAATTTCGAATAGTTTCGAATAGTTAATAATCTTTCATTAATTTGCGCAAGTAGTGATGTTCAGTGTTGTCAATATTATATCAAAAGGCGAAATATTAGGTTTAAAAAAAACAATCTGCTACAAAGGATCCTTTTCGCGCAAAATACTAAGTTAGGTTTTTTAGGACCTTTTTCGCGTTAAATTATTGCTGTTACCATATTGAATTAATTCTATAAAACTAATAATCAATCTTTTAATCGGCATGTCAAGATTTTATCGGTTAAATACACACTGAATTTTAAAATACTATATGTATGTGTATTCAAGTATTATTTAAATCAACTGAAAGCATATCTAATCGCGACTGAATAATGTTTTTCTTTTGTTCTATATCAGATAAAATGCTCCGTTTTTATCTAAATAACTTTAATTTCATGTTTGAAGGACAAAAGGTTAAAAACCTTAGAGTGTTCGACTATGTAAGTAATGTTCGAGTACTTTTTAAAATGTCTTTTATTGTTCTTTACGCTTGACTGTAAGCGAAGGAGAGTAAACAGAGCTATACGCAAAGAACAGATTTATCTACTTCTATGTTTACGCACATACCAGATGGTGGACTGACGTTTAGAATGAGGACAAGTAACGTTGAAAAATTCTTTCAGTGTTGAATAGTACATTTATCTATTAAATCACGCTGCAACACATGTTACAGCAACGGGGAAAATATTCAAAATTACACGCGTACGAAGTTGCGGGCAACAGCTTCTTTAAAATAAGTATGTACATGTTTTTTTTTTTTTTTTTAATAAATATTCATGGACATTTCACACAACGTCCTCTGGTTCCAAACTAAGCTTATATGCTTGTGTTATGGGTACCAGAATACGGATATAATACATAAACTACTTTTCTTATGTAAATACATACTTATAATACATAGTAAACACCCAGACGCAGTACAAACATTTGTATGACAGTTAAAAACATCATATAAAAACATCATCTAAATAGCATAAAGTAATATCAAAACAAGAAACCTATTTATAAAAAAAAATCACAGACAATAATAAACAGTTTAATTGAAACTTTATTAACGACAATCAAAATGTCATTAAGCTACTAAATCGTTTATTTGTATATAGAGGAATCATTATCATTACTCGAAGAATAACATCATTCATAGAATAATACTCGTTTGTAACATTCATCACTAAATAATTAGTCATGGACCATCAGCGCAAATCGTAAAATAGGAACGCTCCCATTAAAACTGAAGATAATTCAGGTGGCAGAATGACTCACGCCATTGCTTCTCCGAGCCAAAACAGACATTAAAAAAAAAACAAACGTTAGAAAACTATTAACTTTATTATGACTGAGACTTTTTTCTTTTGTAATTACTATTGATTAAAATATAATTAAACTTAAGCTTGTTTGTTTATTAATGATTCGGATGGTTTCTCCAAATTATTTGGCGTTTTGTTTAAATATAACACAAGTTTTCAGAAGATAAAGTAAATAGAAGAATAGAAAGATGTTCTGATATCCCACGCGGTCATTCAATAAATATTTTTTTTTTATAATAAATATTCATGGACATTTCACACAACGTCCTCTGGTCCCAAGCTAAGCTTATTATGCTTGTGTTATGGGTACTAGAATACGGATATAGTACATAAACTACTTTTCTTTTGTAAATACATACTTATAATACATAGAAACACCCAGACGTAGTACAAACATTTGTATGACATTTATGGATATCATACAAATGATTGTCCCAAGCGGGAATCGAACCCGCGACCTTGTGACCGGCAGTCCATTACATGAACCACTACGCCACGAAGCCCGTCACAAATTTGACATGCCCCACATTGCTTTTTATCAAGATTTTTCTTCTAAATATCACCTTGGTTTTCCTTAAAACCAAGGGATATTTTTGTTTCTTTCCAACTTAAAATAAGAACTTTTAGGTTTTATTTTTGTCCGTCTGGTGACGGATTAAGAATACAATTGTCACCACCTCCTTTCCTTTCTAGGGTGCTGTAAAAGCCAGCTAAGAGATACTGTACATAGATCACATCCTCTGTGCCGGCACGCTTAGTCAGCGAGGCACAGTATACCGTTATACTTCCCAAAGTGGAGGAGGCCCGTGACCAACCGTAAGAGTGAATAAGCTAGAAGATAAAGAGAGGTATTTTTTTGTTTTTGTGCTCAAAGTTATACCATAATCCCCAGTAATTGATTTATAACAGCAACAATATATCTTTAGAATATTTACTATTACGAACTATTTATCAATATCCTTATCCTTACTAATTTATAAGTGCGAAATCCGAACGATGACACAATAATAATTTTGACGAGCTTAAGTGTTAATGTGTGGAACGAAACACGATTTAAAAAACGTACAACGCCATCTATTGTTAAGGATTGATTTCTAAATTTCACGCGTACGAAGTCGCGGGCAACAGCTAGTTACAATAATATTGTAAAGCTGTCATCAGCTCTACAATTTATCTTGTACTCGGAGACAGTCCTTCTGACATTTCATATTTCACCGTAATAATCGACAAACAAAACCGTACTTTGATCTAAAACCGTACACTTGCGAAACAAAATAAACTCTTGTCGCCAATATATGGTTTTATTTCCAATCACCTGTGTTTCATCCATTACCTATGTCGTAACAAAATTATATTATACACCTATTTATGTAAACGTGTATCTTAAGTAAATGTAATAAGAGTTATGTTACATAAACTAATGTGTGGAAGTATTTGTAATATCAGTTGGCGGCAGCTGGAAAGCTGCCAAGTTAGCGGGTACCGACCCCTTAAGAGCACACAAGATTAAAACTAACCATTCACTGTCCTGTACGAGGTCCACCATGATGGCCTGCGGCAATGTAATCTTACGCTAGGTGTAGAAGTCAAGTCTTCTATCTTTCATTCTATCATTCTTCGTCTACGTGAAACTATACATACCTGTCAATACGACCGATATAGTGACGCATATAGGTTAACGTGTTTTTCCACCACTGGTCTTGGCTTTTGATTAGTCTTGCCATATTTCCTATTCTATACTTGGCTTTTTTAATATAATTCTGTATTTAGTGCAATACTGAAACACACTAAACTCTGAGCGGTTTCCCTAATATTTTCTAAAACTTGCACGACTTATTTACTCACATAAAACCACTTTTTACGGATTTAGACGCGTATATTTGTTCTAAATTTTAGTCCAACGTTTCGAAGACTTCAGTCACCATGGTCATGGGTGTCAGGGGTTAGTCCCATTCGGTTTTATATGAGCTATTTTCTTGGTATAGTATTAATTATATTATAACCCCGATGCCATAGATACATTTGCAATCCTATCGTGAATGGTAGTTTAGCACTAACATTCTGTCAGACAATTAAACATGGCCGTTAGTGGACATGTTCCCTTAATTAAAACGGTTGCGCTTTAATATCACATGGCATTTTGTTCACACATGTCACCACACCATATCTATAATTACAATACTCTTGTATTATGATAATTATAATGCCTTATTGCCCTCCATTAGAAATTACAATAGCAATTATAAAAATGATGACATTTAATAAAAAGTTAACACAGATAAGCTAAAAACTAATTTATTAGGGTTTCTTACCAAAAGGTAGAACAGGACAATTTTACTGAGATATCGTTGTTCGTCAGTCACCAGGCCTGTATCTCTGGAACGGTGATAGCTAGGGAGCTAACACAGTTTAAGTATATCAGTTGATGCTATAACAACTAATACACATCGTCATCGTTCTCCTATTGCTTGGGGTCGGCAATCACAATATCTGCGAGAGACATATGCCTATGCCAACACGCCTAGTCAGCACGCCATGATAGATCATAACATAATACCTCCCACAGTAAAGAACAAACCCTATCGTATGAAATAGAACTTGCAATGAATTGAATACCAAAAAATAATGTAACACCAAAATTCATTAAACATAATAAGTCGAAAGAAATTAACTTATAAATATGTTTCTATTAAAATACCAAAGCATTTACGTTGTACAGACAAAATACGCATATTTAAAATGTGAAGTAATAAATTATATTAAGTCGGTACTTTGTGCGTAGTAAGTACGTCTTTATAAAGTGCTTCTCCCGCCAAGCGTAAAGGGCCTGTACACGGCTCAGAGGACAGACTGATTTCGACTTCGGATTAACTTAAGATAAGTAAACGACTGCTAGTAAATTACTTCTAAGAATTATGCAAATTGTTATAAGGAAGCGAAAGTTCTGGATTAAGGGCCTACATCAATATTATCGTATATCATCGCCGACACGTACAAATTAACACAGCCAGTAGGCACAGAAAATGAAGAATTAGGGATACTTTTCCTATTTACTCAAAATCTACTAAATATATTTTAATTCTGATTTACGTGTTTCTATATATAATAGTTACTTATGTTTTGAAAGTTATTTCATTAGTTAATACGCGATAATAGACCGACAAATGAAAAAAATAAAAAATTTGAGAGGTTGTTTCGCCAAGATTTTCTATCGAGAAAACTTTTTTCAATCGCGTTTCTGAGTTTATGCGATCCTAGATCATATATTGAAAAAACATATACTTAAAAATTAGAGATCTAGCCATTCAATCTAAAGAAACAATGAAAACTTCGCACATAGAAAAAAGCACGAAGCTATTTTGGTATCCTCTTAATAAGAAACTTTATATTGACAAATAAATTAAAATATAGTGAAAAAAATTGATAAAAACAGCATATTTTCAAAAGATTATTCTATTGAGGAAATTTTTGCCAATCGTGTTTTCACTGAAGTTTATGTTTAGTTAAAGGATTGTAGTAACACATTCCACAAAATTGATAGCTGTGGTATATGTGAAAGTATTTTAAATTTCTTTTCAAAACGGCCTTTTGACTGACTACAGCCCCTTAAGTAAAACCATAGCAAGTCAATTGCTAAAAAATTTATAAATTGATTTATATTGACTAATTATTATTTATCTCTTCAGTCCATTAACTAAATGATGGGCACGAGCCTCCTCCGCTTTGGGAGGGATTATTGTCTCCTGTACCCCGATGACCAGGCGTTTTGGCACAGAATTAAATTTATGATTTCAATTTCTTTAGCTGGCGTTTACAGCACACTAGGAAGGAAACGGTGTGGTGCCACATGTATTCTTAATCCGTTACCACATGGAAATCTATGTAGTTATGTACGGGTATACTAATATAATATTCGTTTAACATTATTGAAGTATATAACAAGTCCGCTATTGTTTTTGTTACGATCTATTCTGACTACGGCTGTGTTTAAGAGGATACCAAAATAGCTTCGTGCTTTTTTCTATGTGCGAAGTTTTCATTGTTTCTTTAGATTGAATGGCTAGATCTCTAATTTTTAAGTATATGTTTTTTCAATATATGATCTAGGATCGCATAAACTCAGAAACGCGATTGAAAAAAGTTTTCTCGATAGAAAATCTTGGCGAAACAACCTCTCTAATTTTTTAATTTTTTCATTTGTCGGTCTATTATCGCGTATTAACTAATGAAATAACTTTCAAAACATAAGTAACTATTATATATAGAAACACGTAAATCAGAATTAAAATATATTTAGTAGATTTTGAGTAAATAGGAAAAGTATCCCTAATTCTTCATTTTCTGTGCCTACTGGCTGTGTTAATTTGTACGTGTCGGCGATGATATACGATAATATTGATGTAGGCCCTTAATTCCACTTGACATTTCTGCGTCGTCTGCCGCCACGCTGAGTTTATTTTGAGATTTGCATTTACCATTTTCTGTATTGTACTTACATACCGTAATAGCTTAGAGGGCATTAACATGTGCCATGATCGCTTTGTGAAATATTATCTTTAACTGTATTCTTTCTAACAAAATAATAAGCATAGTTCTAAAACTAAAAAACACGCTTTAAAATCCTGAATATATTTTTACTAGTGTCCGACCGAAACTAGTTTTCCGGCCGAAATCGAAACCGAATGTTCGGCCGTGGCTTCAGTTTCGGCCGAAACCGAATATCACATGGTCAAGTATAAAATTTCTTAAAATATTGAAATTTGGTGCATTATTTATTATAATTCAAAAAAATATTAATATTTTTTTTTCTAAATTATTTTCTCATAATTCCCGAACAGGGCCGTCAAAGCGTTGCCGCGGGAAACGAAGATGGGCGAGCATGAATTGCGACACAAATTTCGGTTTCGGCAAAAGTATCGGCCGATTTTGGCCTAAACCGAAAATTTCGGTCAATCGAAACCGAAACTGAACTTTCGATTGGACAAAATGTACAAAATTTTAGATCTATCCGACTATAGCAAGTGGGTGAAAAATAGTTTCAGATAATTCGTTACATAGATTAATACATTGATGGATCCGTACCGAATTAATAAAAGCGTGAATAGGCTCGTAGTTGTTGCGCTTAACCAACGGCAACGAAGTCTACGGTTTTAGGCAAGAACCAACCAACTTGTAATATATAAAAAAAATAATACTCGTGTCACGGTGTCAACAGCTCAACCGATTTTTATCAATCTTTTGCATATTATGTAGGATTTTGTACAATCTGATAATCAAAATCTATTTTTATTATCCAGGGCATAGGAGGACCATTCCAGTAAGTATGTAAGTTAAATCGCGTTAGTTTATACAATATTATACAATTGAATTTTAATAATGCATTACATATGCACAGGTGCTCAAGTCCACTATTTTGGAACAATTGTCACACCGGCACAATACCGGCACGATACCGTTGCAATTGAAGTCAAATATCCGTAGTCTGCTATATGCCGTCATAACGGTCTTTCAATGGTAATAGAATTGTCGATCTCTTTTATCTATGCATTGAATTTTCGGTCTCTTTTATCTATGGATTGTGTTAGAATGGTATGTATGTGTTGCCGTTTTTAAAAAATGCGTTAGTTGAAGTGATTTTCGAAAAACTACTAATAAATTTAAACATTTAATCATGCTAGACTTCGTTTAAATATATTTGTACATACTATTTATTAGTATAAAAAGCAATGTGAAGTTTAGGAGATTAGTAAATTGCAATAAATTACAAAGAACAATTTCTAATATTTCTATCTATCTATTTTTTATTTATGGCAATCTGTCGACACAGGACAATTTAAAAATATTACTGTCAAATTCAAAATAGCAGACTACCGAAACATTTCAGTCATTGAATTGCAATTGTGAAGCAGTTGTGTACGAGACTAGCAATTTATGTCACTTTGACAATTGTAAGACAATGATGAAGTCGTTATGACGACACATTAATAGTAGACTACCAAAAACTTTACTATTGCACCATAATGGTACAATAATGGTACAGTTGTGACACCGTTGAAATACCCGACTCAGGGCCCTGTACTGCAGTATTATAGTTATAATAAGATAATAAGGTCGTAAGGCCAAGGCGTCATATGTACAGCCAATACAAAACAACGTGATCAAACAATAGCCTATTTATATTAAATTTCTCAGATAATAATATGTGAAAGAAAAGATACTCAATTACGAAATAAACTCGTACACAGAGTACGAGTTTATTTCGTAATTGACTATCTCCGTATTTAGAGGAGAAAAAAAACACGTTCGATTATTCCTGAATGATTTTTGAAGTTTTTCCATTGTAATCCTTAATAATGTGTGTATAATTTCAGATCAAGCTGACCATTTCTATTGCGTGAAAATCACATTACAAGATAGATTAATACATAGGCAAATAGACAGATAGATACGCAAATACGAACGAATATATACGAACAAAGCTAACAAATGCGTGCTATTAGAAATATCTTTCGATTATTCTGTAATTAACTACCATTTTCAATCATCAATCTATGATTACGGATACATTGTTATCCTCGTTTATCAGTAAGATATTTCTATCTCCAGTCAAACTTTCAACAGAGAGTGCTGTCATCAGTAGCTTATTGCTATGCAAATCAGGACAAAAGTTTAGATTAGTCTGATTTTAACAGCAAGAATCGAGGATAGATTGAATACAAGCCATTGCCTGCGACTCCGTACACGTGGAATTTAGAAAATTCTCACCTTTATTCAATATTATTCACTAATGCTTCGCTCTTATTGGTCGCAGCGTAATGTTATATAGCCTATAACGTTTCTCAATAAATGGATTCTCCAACAGAAAAAGAAATTTTCAATTTAAACCAGTAGTTCCTGAAATTAACGCTTTCAAACAAACAAACAAACAATTTCTTCAGCTTTTATATAGTGTAGATTAAAAATGGCCGTTAATCGTATAAAAGGTATTATTACTTTACATTTAAACTACAAGTGATATTTGTAAAACAATAATATTTATACATCGGTCTATGTAACACATAACATAGGCATATATCGGTATATTATTATCTTAATTTGATAACTAAAGGAAACCTCACAACAAATGCAACAACGCGTCGCTCTCAATAACTTAACACTTAATTAATTGTATGAAAATGTAACGTTTAGACATTGTAAACAAGATACATTGAACCGTTCTGTTTAATAACTATTAATTTAATTTGTATGTTTGTATTTATATGAGAAACTATATATTATGCACTAGCTTTGCCCGCAACTTACGCGTGGCCTCTATAAACCAAACCATAACAAAAATTATGAAAAAAAGCCATCCTATTAAACCATTTTATCATTTTTCCCACAGGACTACAGCATGGGGCTCTTTAAAAAGGGCGTCAAAAGGTTTCTACAGGGTCGGCAACGCGCGAGTAGTACCTCTGGTGTTGCAAACGTCCATAAGCTAAAACAATCGCTTACCATCAGGCCAATAATGGGACATGAGCCGTAATCTTGTTAGTCACCCTTGTAGTATAAAAAAAACCGCTTCAAATTTTACGTCGTTTTAAAGAAATAAGCTCACATAGGGACATACGTACAAATATAACGACATTGTTTTATAATAAGTCAAGATTTCAAGATATATCACATGTCCTCTGGTCCCAAGATATGCATAAATGCTTGTTTTATGAGTACCAGAATACGACTATACTACATAAACTTCTTTTCTTTTGTAAACACATATATTATACTTATAAAACATAATAAAAACCCAGCACCACTACCACCCACTTTAAAGGACAATATTTTGAATGAATGGGTAAATGTATAGACTAATAAAACAGGTAATCTCTTCCCAAAGATATACTTGTTTTATAGCTTGTAAAAGTGACGTTTGTAGTATATTTGAATTAAGAATACCATATCTTATTAAGTCGTTATTAGAACGTAACAGATGGCGCTTTGTATTCTCAGTCTATCCCTGTGGGAAATAGATATGATGATTTAAAAAACCCACACATCTTATGGTTTTTCACAGTTACGGTAGCTATAGCTATCCTTATATCAGTGTGGTGGTGACGCTCTTGTGGTAAGGTTACTGTATAAAATGATGAATAAACAATACAAATAATTTTAGAATTATCCTTTTTTACAAGATTTTTTTTTAACAGAACATCCAAAAAGAGTTACTTAGGTTCTCATTTTTTCTTAAATATCAGGACCGATTTGGTAAATTTGTCTTATATTTATATGGATATTTATACGTCCTAGATTAACCCATTGCCATCAAAATAAGATTTGATGGCAACAGCTTTACAGAGTTGAGTGCAATCTTGAATTTTTATAGGTAGTAGAAAAAAAAAAGTAATTGAAGCACAGGTATATAAGATCTAGATACTGTGAGAATAATTTATTGCTCTGGAGGCAATAGCCAAATATCCACGAAGAAAACAACGGGCTACGATGTCCATATTTTTGTATAGAGCATAGTTTGGTGTCGTGCCCTTTTAAGGCCAGTAATGCATTTTGGAACGAGAGAAAGGATACCTAAGCTTACTCCTACGATACCTATCCTCAACCCATAACTGGCCACATAACAAACTATGTAAATTTAAGAGAAAGTTAATATCGAAAGTGTACTGTATCAAAACCAGCTTAGATATTTCCTAGGTCGTGAAACAACGAACACCATATTTGTTTAGTGCTACAAATATTGGACGTCTGCATCTGGGCTAGAAAAGGCGTGAATTGATTATAGAGTAAATACAAATACAGAGATTCTGTTGTAGGAATGTAGAATAGGAAAGCTAGGTTTGAAGTATTTGAGGGTAATCTGTGTCTAAGAGCTATGTGAATCAGAACACGCCGATGAATTTAGTTTGATAGATCCAAATTTTGGATGGATTGGATGAAGGTAGCAGATGGCGCTCTATAGTCTCTGCCTATCCTGATATGCCTGATATATGCTCACATAGGGACATACATACAAAAATAACAACTTTGTTTTATAATAAGTAAAGATATTTCCAAAAAAAAGTACATATTATTATTAAGTAGTATATCCGTATCTGGAACCCCATAATACAAGCATAGAAATGTAGCTTAGTTTGGGACCAGAGGACGTTGTGTGAAATGTCGATAATTATAATAACTAGATAGTGTTTCTAATACAGAGGCTTTGTCGTAAATAGAGCCGTACAGAGATAAACAAGGGTATTTTAATAGAAATTTGGCACAGGAGAAACAGCAGGGCACTACTAGGTAAATACAATAAGTGATAAATGAAACAAATAGATACAGTAAATAGGTCGATACATATCAACAAATTTATTATCATATACAAATGTTTACTTAATGTAGTACATTGTGAACAAAGAAATTATTTACTAGAGCCAATGTACAGTGAAGCCATTAGTTAAGGCATAGTAACTATACCCTGTGCTCCGTGTGGTGACAGGTTAAGAATACAAGTGCTACCACCCCATTTCATTCCCAGGGTGCTGTAATAGAGTTTAGCGTGCGCCGGTCTCCGGTGACTTGTTCGAGAGCTCGGCTAAGTGATTAAGTATTCACAGAGGTTTTATTATTTTGCCTACACCGATAGCCTCTCTGAGGAAGGTCACGATATAATTTTAAACCGAAACTATCTTCCACTGTATCTATTGTGAGCTATGGAAACTACAAAGAATTTGTTAACTGGAAAAGGCTGTATATCTGTGTGGGGTTGTTGTAAGCGTAAACTCGACGATACTAATTATGCAAAATGTAACAACTGTAAGAAATTATTCCATTTTATTTGCCTTTCCTTCATTGAAAGTTATGTTTTACCTACAACTTGGCTTTGTGCTGCGTGTTCAAACATAGAAGTCGCCGCGTCCCGTTCTGTGTCAACTTCTAGAGGAAATAAAAGGGTAGCACCAAACTCACCACCTGATGTAGAAGAAGTTCCCTCTATAATGTCAGAGGACATTAGGCATGTGATTCAGGAAGTATTAAAGAGCGAACTTAAGAAGCATCTGTCAATCTTTAATGACACTATAAACGACGCTTTAAATCAGAAACTGCAACCCATTAAAGAAAAAATGGATGGTATTAATGAGTCGATGATTTTTATGAGTAACCAATATGAGGATCTCTTGAAGGAACATGCAGCTTGTGAGGAAACTATGAAGGAATTACAGAGCGAAAATACTAAGATGAAACAGGATTTAAGGGAATTAAATGGACGGTTAAGTTATATGGAGCAACAAAGTCGTTCGAATAACATTGAAATACAATGCTTGCCGGAAAAGAAACAAGAAAACTTAATGCAAATAGTGACTGAATTAGCTAAAGTTATCGGTTGCAGTCTTCTGGATCGTGATGTTATGCATTGCACTAGAGTAGCTAAACTTAATTCTAACAATACGAGACCACGCGCTATTATTGTTCAACTTGCTTCACCACGCGTTCGTGATAATTTCCTGGCAGCCACTATAAAGTACAACAAGTCTAACCCTGCAAATAAATTAAACACTACACATCTGGGATTCTCAGGACCAAAAACACCGGTCTTCATTGCTGAACACCTATCTAGCTGTAACAAAGCATTACACATCGCGGCTAGAATAAAAGCAAAAGAAATTGGGTACCAATTCGTCTGGATACGAGGTGGCCGCATATTCATGCGTAAGAATGAAGAGTCCGCTCATATTCTAGTAAGAAACATGGACACCTTGCATAAATTAGTTTAATATTTATTTCTATTATTTTTCCTTTAATTTTTATTTTGTTTTTGTGCTGGATTTGGCAATACTTAATGTTTAAAATTCAATTCGCTAAGAATGTATTATCAAAATACGAGAGGCTTGCGTACTAAAACACACAGTTTTTGTCGACAGCTCGCTTGTGAGGAGTATGATGTTGTTATTTTAACAGAAACATGGCTGAATAGTTCAGTGTTAAGTACGGAGCTGTTTGACGATAGATATGTGGTGCACAGGAGAGACAGAGATAATCGAAAAAATGATGGCGGTGGTGTACTAGTAGCTGTTTTAAATAAATTTAAATCAAAACGTATGTCACAGTGGGAGAGTAACTGCGAGGATCTCTGGGTTACTCTTGAGGTCTCTATAGCAACATCTATACGTCAGATAGCTCTGTGTGCCGTGTACCTGCCTCCTCCAGTTTTGCGTTTAGATTTAGAGCATTTTTTGGACGCTTGTAATAACGTGTTTGAGAAGTCTAGCTTACATATGTGTATAGTTGGGGACTTCAACTTGGGTGGTATTAAGTGGAACATGGTAAGCGATTCGGATAACAGTTATACACCATCAGGCATAAGTGAAACGTTAACTGATTTCTGTCACATAAACGGATTAGAGCAAATAAACAACATTTACAATAACTCTGGGCGCATACTAGATCTTGTACTTTGCAACATACCGTCTTCTTGTAACGTAGATACTGCCACCACCTCCTTATCTAACGTTGATCCTTTCCATCCACCCCTAGAAATTTTCATAAGAGCTGACAACGATGAAAGATTACCTTATAATAACGACAATTTGAAAATAAATTTTTACAAACTTGACTACGAAAATATACGCAAGAGTCTTGATTCAGTGGATTGGAACCATGCATTTGGTTGCTCAAGCGATGTTGACGAGTTGCTTGATGTTTTTTATGGCATCATTGATAATACTATCAAAATACATAACCCTATCAATACCCGACCCAAAAAGAAATTTCCACCATGGTTTACTAAACAACTAGTTCGAATATTTAACGAAAAAGAAAGAGTGAGAAGGCGTTATAAATTATATAAAAACCCAATTGATGCTGTAGAGCTCAAATTGTTGAGTAAACGCTGCTCAGTCGTTTCCACTAAGTGTTATAATAGTTATATCAGGAATATTGAAAGCCAAGTATCAACTAATCCAAAGCTTTTCTGGTCGTACATTAAGACAAAACGAGGCGGCACTAGTTCATTTCCGCTTATTATGTCCAATGATAACAAAACAACTTCTGATGGTTATGAAATCTGCGAAATGTTCGCTAATCATTTTTCCTCAGTTTTTTGTGATGATCGTGTAAGTCAAACTAAGCTAGTTTCTGATGGTCTCCATAGTCTTAAAATCAATAGTCTGGCGCTAACGATTCCGTGGATAACGGGGGAGGACTTGCTGAATAGATTGATTTCATTAGACTGCCGCAAAGGTTCTGGTCCTGATGGGATCCCGCCAATTTTTGTTCATAATTGTGCACACTCGTTGGTGACTCCTTTGTTGAAAATCTATAACATGTCCTTATGTACCGGAACATTCCCTCACGTGTGGAAAAAAGCCAAAGTCGTCCCTATTTACAAATCTAAAAGTAAAGATCATGTTAGTAACTACAGGCCTATCTCCATATTGTCCACTTTGGCCAAGGTATTTGAATCCCTGGTATGTCCTCATATTCATTCTCATTTTAAACTTTATCTCAGTGATTTCCAACATGGCTTTACGAGGTCTAGGTCCACTTGTACCAATCTAGTTACTTTTACAGAAACACTAATGGAGGCCATGGACCGTGGCAAGGAGGTTGACGTGATTTATACAGACTTCAGCAAAGCTTTCGACCGTGTCCCACACAGCATTCTCTTGGAGAAAATATCCGCATACGGATTCACTGGTTCATTTCTTTTGTGGCTGAAGTCGTATCTTGATAATCGTGACTTCTTCGTTGCGATAAATGGTTTCCAATCGAAAGTATACAAAATCATATCCGGCGTCCCACAGGGTTCCCACATCGGCCCCATCTTGTTTAATATGTTTGTAAATGATATACCTGATATCTTAAAATTTTCTCATTGTTTTTTGTACGCAGATGATCTCAAGTTTTGTAGACCTATATACAGTGCCGAGGATATAAAAGCTCTACAAATCGATATCGATAACTTAGTCCAATGGTGCAATGTTAATGGCATGAGCCTGAACACCAATAAGTGTTCGCATGTTAGATTCTCAAGAAGGACAAATTCTTTACCATCAACTTATCATATCGGCACTAATATCGTGCAGCAGGTTGACGAAATTGTTGACTTGGGGGTATTATTCGATAGTAAGCTGACATTTGTTCCCCATATAAACAACACAATTAAGAAAGCTTCCAGAATTCTAGGATTTGTGATCAGGAATGTGGCAGGGTTTCGATGTAATAAAACTAAAATAATCATATACTACTGTCTTGTTCGTTCTATCCTTGATTATTGCAGCCCGGTGTGGAGACCGCATTACGCTACCCACAAGTTGAGGATTGAGCGAATTCAAAAAAGATTTCTCTGGCACTTAGCATTCTCGAGTGGCCTTGCTAAGAAAAAAAAATCGTATGATGCAAGGTTATCACACTTCCGCATGGTCTCTCTGGAGAAAAGAAGAACTATTACAGACAGCGTATTTCTTTTTAAACTTGTAAGAGCTAAAATAGACTGTCCATCATTGTTAGAAAAGCTGAATTTCCGTGCTCCTAGTAGAAATCCTCGCCATCCCATCACACCTCTTTACCCTCCACTCCGTAGAACTGTATTTGGTGCCGAGTCCACTATTCCCCGCCTGTGCAGGTTGCTTAACGGTTGCAGTGATTTGATCGACATTAACACCGACTCGCTTGGCAGGTTTCGCAAAATTATACACCTGAATTTATAATGTTTACAGTGTTTTCCCATGATTCAATTTTTTTTTGTCGATTGTTTGCTATCTTCCAAATCTTTCTTTGTAAATTTGTTTTTGTAAATATTTGATTTTTGTTTTCAATGTTTTTAGTACATGCGGTGCCTACCTCTAATTAATTGTAACGCTAGATGTAAGGTATGAAATGTTTTTGTTTATTTTGATTAGTTTTAGTGTTAACAATTGTTGGTAAGCCATTTTCAATAAATAAATAAATAAATAAATAGCTTGTTAAGGGAGATTATAAGCAGTTAACGTCTACTGTAAGAGACGGACAACTCGAAACTAAACCCTATGCCAATACGCCTGCTCAGCCCGGCACAATGAATTAATCCATCCGAAAGTGGAGGAGGCCCGTTTCCAGCGGTGGGAAGTTAATGGACTGAGGAAAGAATAATTAAGGACCCTGACTGTAACAATTAAGGAAAATTTTCTAAGATTTAACCGTAGATTTAAGGTCCGCATTTGTTAGATACAGAAAGTTCGTAATAAACCCTATTTCAATACGTCTGTTCAGAGTGGTATAATAAAGCTAATACTCTGCCAGTATGGTGAAGTTGCTTTAAGGACTGAAAAGAGAAATCAGCTACACGCCTAGAAGAAATCGAGTGCAAAATTTAAAGCATTACGTTAGTGTGATATTTATAATTGTCATACAAACGTTTGTACCTACTGCCTCTGGAAGTTTACTATGAATTACAAGTATGTATTTTAAAAAATATAAAATAGTTTAAAAAAACTAAAAAACACGCTTTATATAGAAAACCCAACTAAAAAATAGAAAAAAGAGTTTCTCTGGAAATGCGCGCATGCGTAGTTCGCGTACTAGCCCTCTCTCTTACTCTCATGCAAAGGATCCGGAAAGAGATTAATGAATCCTGGCGAATCTAACCAGGATAATCGGATATTTTAATCGAATTATTGCATTGTCATCGGTCTTTGACAGGTGTGCAAAATTTGAATAGAATCTGACCGTTTAAAGTGGGTCAAAATAGCGTGCAAAGGAGTCGGTTACAAACATACAAACAAACATACAAGTGAAGCTAATATTAAGCGTGTAAAAAGAAAAATATGTATGTTGTCTACTCTGGTACCCATAACACAGGCATATAAGCTTAGCTTGGAACTACAAGACGTCGTTTGATATGTCCATGAATATTAACTGTGGTGCTAGCCTAGCGCGCTTTTCTCTATTATTTAATACACCTCTGCTAATATGTATTTCAGCCCGACCCAAAGATTTAAATCAAGGTCCTATCAATAGCACGCAACATAGACACGTAAACATTTATATAAGTATTGTTTCATTGAAATTAAAAAGAATCCATCATGTCAGTTTATTTCCAAACATTGTCTTCACACGTTTGCATTTTAAAATAAATAGAAGGTAATAAGCAATGCATTTATGCAGTAGCAAACGTGCAAACGCATCCTGCCGACGAACAGGGCCATCAATATTCTACTCCAGCACGCGGACACATCGCGATCGAGTCTACACTTCAATAGAAACGCTATCTATCAGCCGCCGGTATATCGAATATAAATTACACGAAATTATGGTAGACGTATAAAATCCGCGGTATACCTACGTGCCGACATCGGCGCGTCGCCCTTTTGAAATTCAAAATTCGACTGGTGATAGGCACCGCGTGCGTTCTGAAACCCAGTGCGGCGACCCCGTGACCGCTTACACATATTAATGCGTTGACCGCCCACGGTCACGCCACACCACCCGTCGATGCCACCCAGCTGACATGACAACCGAGGAGTTTATTGTAGTATTTGTTGCGCACAAGTCACTCCGTTTCATACAGCACAATTGCTATGACGATACCAGCCAGACTCGTTCGCTCGAGAGCCTAACCTACAATCAACACGAACGCGCCCGCGCCCGTAGAGCTGCTCGCAGACACGTTTATTGTTTTTGATTACTTTTTTTGGTGTTTACGAGTTGGCGCGAGGTCGCTCCGCGTCCGTTTGAAATTTTTTTATTGCCTTCTACTACACGCGAGTACAGATTTGGCTATCGCTGCGTTCTTAGTAAATTTAAAACGTTACAAAGCTTATTAAAGAAAATAACTCGGCACTTCGGCAGAGTTGATTGCCTTCTTTCGAATAAAACAAAATGATTAAAATCATATAGAGTGAACTATTTTAATTAACAATTTACTAGATATAGATATTATACCAAATAAATAACATTTTCTATCTAATGTTTTAAAACGTAAATAGAAGATTAGTCATATCTAGAATAGATAGGTATTTGGAAATAACAAATTGTATATTGAATACATTTCCTATTGCGCATATGATAAAAAAATTGGTCAAGTGCGAGTCGGACTCGCGCACGAAGGGTTCCGTACCATTACCTATGCAAAATACGTTATTAATAAATGAGCAAACAACACACACAATACTTAATTAATCACGTTAGTTGTATGAGAGCAAGAAACGGTAAAAAAATCATGTTTGTTGTATGGGAGCCCCCCTTAAATATTTATTTTATTTTATTTTTAGTATTTGTTGTTATAGCGGCAATAGAAATACATCATCTGTGAAAATTTCAACTTTCTAGCTATCACCGTTCTTGAGATACAGCCTGGTGACAGACGGACGGACGGACGGACGGACGGACGGACGGACGGACAGCGAAGTCTCAGTAATAGGGTCCCGTTTTTACCCTTTGGGTACGGAACCCTAAAAACAGCATTGGTGTTGTGGTTTCCTTCGGCATATCTACATGGGCAGGTATTGATAAAAATAGGTGGCTATAATTCTAGAACGTGTAGAAACTATCGCACGAAATGCAAATAATGACATCAATAACATGAAATACGAACGAATAACATGCATGCCACCCAACTCCATGGTGCCATTACGTTTCGCAAAATAGAACTCCGCAGCCATTATCGATCGTGTTTAGTAACGGAAACGTAAATGTCATATGATACCCTTCGCTCATGCCCTATTGCCCTGCTATTAACTACCTAACAATAATACAGCATTACCAATTCTACAAAATGTTAATAGTTGTTTAATAATACTGGCAAAAATATTGTGTTACCTAGAAAAAAGTAGTAAATCAAGATTCAAAAATGGAATGTGATCGTATTGGTTAGCAGTAGTAGACCTTCGTGGCGGCATTAGCAAGGCAGTGCGCGGTCGGCTGTCGACAAGATCGGACCAAGGTCAACTTTACAACTGGGTCTGCGCCCATCATTGATTTCACTACGTGACGCAAGTGGCGACGCGCCGCCGCCGACATTGTCCGACACGGAACATGCATTATACAACTTTTTGCTTCCCTATACAGCGTAGGTGTTAGTTAGTTCTAACTATGTGTTAGGAAACCATGTTTAAAATGATGTTAGTATGATAATTTTGATCAAACACAAACAACTCAATTTTTTCTTGTTAGACCAGAATTCTTTCAATGTTTGATAAGCAGGCTGGTTGCCTATTATTGTGTAGCATTTATGGTTGATCCCACTGCTGTTGACTTGTCTATATTATTTCAGATTTGGTCGCACAGAGAAATAATGAACTTTCCAAAGCATCATTAGTGGTCTTTTAATGCCCACAGCAGCCTTCCATCTGCGTCTCCGATTATATGCTCTATCTAGTGTATATGCTTCAAATCGCTAAGCTACCCATCCCAATAGCAAAAACTTGATAATTGTCTTACGGATTTTTCGACTGATCTGTGGCAATTAATTAAAATCGTGTTAAACAATTCACAATTCCAAAATTTACTGTTATGGAGGCAAATGCATGCTGGATTTGCAAACATTATGGAAATAGAAAACTCAATAGCAGAAAGCAAGGAGTTTGATAAGTCTTAGTCTCAATATCAAGACTATTAAAGTCTCCACTTCCTAAGTGACCACTAATTTCTAAGCTTTAGTTCATAAACTATAAGTAATTTAAGTCGCATATCCAGGAAGGTTTTCAAAATACCGATAAAAACGCTTTGGACTTCTTAAAACGTCACGTAAAAAAATTGTCTTTAGTGTAAAGCGGACATCAGTAACCTATCCAGCTGGCTATCTACTGTTCAACAGACCAAAATTCAATAATCTTTTTCCTTGATACGAAATTAAATACTTAAATACACATATTTGGAGCCAATAATTACGACAATTTTAAATCATCAAAAAAATGCTTCCACGTGTTCCTCTTACAAATTATCTTCCTCATACAAAATTATCTATTTTTGGTGAATAGATTCGCAATAGCATGATTAGCAAGCAATAAGTAATATTTTAACCAAACAAACTCGTTAGTAGACACAAACAAAAAGATATCTTGGAATTCGCAAAAAGGCTCGTTAGTGAAATTATATCGATTCTATATGGCACACCAGGGGGCGTTGCTTTGATATAACATCATTAGGTATCAGCAAAACAAATTTCATATACATAATATTATTACACAATATCGACAGATAACTACCTCGTTGATGGCGCCTGATATTTTCATGACCTTTTCTTTATCTATATGTTTATTGTCATGTAGGGTGTTATAGCTCGAAAATTCCTCGTAATTCCTCGAAGTTACGAGGAATTTTCCCAGGATTTATACTTTTATTGATGTTAATATACTTGATCTATAAGTAGATATTAGGGAGAAGCTTTGAGTGCAATAATGTGACAACTGTATTGGTCTTTTTTTTATCACTGGCAGTCTTTTTAATGACACAACCGCTTTTTTAGAACAATCCTACAGATTACAGGGATACTATATATATATATGTTTTTTCTAAACTAGCTGGTTTTCTACACTTATTCAATCATCATCATCATGTCAGCCCATTGCAGTTTACTGTTGGACATACTCGTAAGTCTCTTCCAATTCGCAACGTCCTCCATGTTGTAATTCAAACAGAGTATTCGGTTACACAAATATTGCATTGCAAGAAACGTACGGATTTCCTCCACTTTGAGAGGGAATTTAGTCTATTGCTGCGGTGCTGACTAGGCGTGTTGGAATAGGGTTTGGTTTTACATTATTTTATATATAGCTAGGGTTGGTAAATACACTTCACCTGATGTTAAGTGATATGCGATATGCGAAAACTGCTAGTCAGAGCACTAGGGGCCCCATCTTGCCCGCCCACAAGATGTCTCTTCACGTTTGAAAGAACCTATATCGTAAGAAGAGGAAAACACATACAGTTTTGAGTTTCCTGTCTCTTACAGACGTCATGAATAGTCAGCTCGTCAGGTTAGAATATCCCTCGGCTGGCATTTACTGGGGTGGAAATTGTGTGGTAATACTAATATTTCTAAAACGTCACGACACTGACAATTATGTAGTATTGAAATTAAGTGACTAGATTAAAGCCACTAGTGAATGTTTCAAGGTAGTATAAGTGAAGACCGAGTTCAATATGCTCATTGCGCCTACTGTGTAACTTACCTATTTTGATAAATTAGTTATTAAGTTGATATTTACCTGTAAAGAAAGAAAATAATATTTAATAAAACTTACTCGAAAACAAACCAGAACAACCAAGATCGATTTTCTACAGCTGGTACTTCCTAGAATCGGAAACTTTATCGTCCTTTGTTATAGACATGAAGTAGCTTACTTATGTAGGTAGTAATCGTTCTATTTTTGAAATCCTTTTATATAAAAGTACGTGGCTTTTATGTAAAAGATTGTTTCCGAATTTAGAAAAGGCGGTTTTGAATCTGTAGCATTACGTCGCGTATGTAAACATAAAATTTGATAATATTTCATTACAAATTCTTTTCAACCAAAAGCATTTCAATATTTAACTCAGTTTGATTTACGTAAATAGTAGAATCTATTCATGACAGCGTCAGTTTTAAAACAGAGAACAGCATATTTATAATCATCCATCTTATTTCCTTGAAGCATCTGTGAAAATAATAGACAGTAGATTATTTCTAACACACTATTGAGAAACGAATACAAAATAAATATAAATGACATGGATAAAAGATTTACTGTCGCTTCTCATATTTGTATTTAATTTGTAAATTATTTTTAAATTAAGAATAAAGTGGGACGAACGGTTGGCACACCGTACTGCTGCCAAAAGCAAAATCCTCTCGGTCCAGTTCTGTCAAACGCGTCTTCTAAAATAATGGCCGCTTATTTTCGGCGGGAACACACAAATATCACGGAGTTTGTTACGTAACGATATAGTTTCACAACCTCTGCCACCATTCATTTATGTCATAATATATAACAATTAGTTTACGTGTTTTAAACATTTAGTTTTTATTATCTAGTCTAGTGAATGCACAGTTTGAGACTATTTATCATTGATTGTTAGGCGTCTAAGTCTTAATACATGATAGGTGCATTCTTGACGTCTAATAGTAGTATCCTCATGATACTACTATGCTTATCAAATTTCGCTAAAAAGATACGTTTTGTCTAAAGAAATGCTTGAAATTAGGCAGCAATGATTAGGTACGTTTTCTGCCTATGTTTTTTGAGAGATCTGCATTTACCTAAATGTATAGATATTTTTGGTTATCCAAATATTCATAAAGGTAAAATTAAATAGCATACTACGTAAACACTAACTGCCTTATTCATAATGACTTATCGGAGTATTAAAAGTTCGCTAAAATCGGTTCGCGAAAATTGTCAAAACTTGTTATTCATAATAGTCTTTTTACGATAAAACGTTTATTATCTCTCCGATAAAATCTCCGTTTAAACCTCTGATAAGTCATTATGAATAAGACCATAAGAGTTATTTCTACATAACTATAAGTCCAACACATAATAATCTCCCCTTTCTATTAAAACTGGTGAATGCTGAAATAAAATTCTTTGAAAAAGTCACTTCAAAAGCTGTAGAGTTATGTATAAAAGGGGGTTGAACAAAAGGTGAGTCAGTTAAAACTTTCAAGCGATGTAGATTGAAAACACTCTAGGTTCGGTGTGAGCTGAAAAAACCGTGGAGTTGATTTTTTTTATATTTAGTAAAATATGCCAACGCTTTTCGAGATTATGTTGGTACCACACATAAAGGAAAATTTAGTAGGGAAAAATAAATGAAGGCGTAAAATTAATACGTTCCAATTTAAAAATTTTTACGTATTCTCAATACAAACAAATGTATGAACAAGAAAAGATGCTGGTGTGACCACAGAATTAGTAGATAAATGTTGATATTTTACTCTTTTAGTTACTAATTTTTACAAACCGAACTTATTTTTGTGGTATTGTCCACCGAAAGTATGTATATTATGGCTCTGTTTATTGTGCTGTCACTCCCTTAATAAGCTTTATAGGATTTTATGAATACAATATTTGTTTTTCTAATATTTAAAGGGCTTGGTCGCTTTGTGACTTTACCGCAATACAATATTTAAAAAAAATCATTTAATACGTAAACAATTAATGGTGTTATTCATAACAACTTATCGGAGGTTTAAACGGAGATTTTATCAGAGAGATAATAAACGTTTAAGCGTAAAAAGACTATTATGAAAAACAAGTTTTGACAATTTTCGCGAACCGATTTTAGCGAGCTTTTAAACCTCCGATAAGTCATTATGAATAAGACCATGAATATTTTATAAATTACATTCTTCACAAAAGGCACACGACACAAACGGCATATTTATAAGTTATTACAGTAGATACGCCTACGATAGACACACTAAACCTATATTAAAGTTGACTCTTACGATTATAACTAACTACCTGACATGTCCTTTACATATTTATGACTCTCCTTAAAAACTGAAACAAAATGGCCGACTAAATTTTCACGGTTGGTACTTAAAGTATTACCAACAAGTATTATTTATTTCATAGAAAACGAGCTTCACTAAAAAGGTTTGATTCGTTTTGTGAACTGGCTGGTTCGTTTTATTGTTTCCTTTCCTTTTGTTATCTTAAACATGCGTGTATTTGGTAATATAAAATTAAATTGCTTGAGGCGTCTCAATTCAGAAGCGATACTTTAATCAAATTAACCATTTACATGAATGTTTTAATTTGTTGAGGTTTTATCTTAATGTTAAGGGGCCATACATGATACTTTTAGCGTCGGTGATAAACGATTTACTTATTAGTATTTTGTAAGTTTCATACCTTTAGGCGCTTAGTTTTAACAGATTGCAGTTATGTGGGTCTTGGCTGATTATGTGAATCGAATTTTCAGATTACAACTGAATTCATGCGTTTAAAAATAGAATATGCGGAACAAATTTTTTTTTAATTATCCTTTTGTAACTATGACGTTCATTTGCTAAGTCCATATATTTCGTAAAACCAATCTATACTATTATTAGAGCTGAAGAGATATTTTTTTGAACGCGCTAATCTCAGGAACTCCTGGTTCGAATTGAAAAATTCTTTTTATGTTACATAGGGTGTTTACCGAGGAAGGTTATAGGCTATATAACATCACGCTGTGACCAATAGGAGCGCAACATTAGTGAAAAATGTTGCAAAATCGAGGAAAATTTTCTAAATTCCACACATACGGAGTCGCGGGCAACGGGTAGTGTATACCTATATAAAAGAGATGACGCCACGGATACTATATGCTCTCAGATTGTTTCATTTGCAAGTAAATGGGAAGGTAACTCCAGGGTGGCAAGACATCATAACAAACTAGTAGGGGAGTCTTACATAAGTATTGAGCACTCTAGCAACCCTAAGCATATAGGGGTGCCTTCTATATGGTTACAGCAATTAAAGCTAGAATGTTTAAACTTAGAGCCGTATACGCAGCACACTTTAAAGTAATGAGCTAGGTACAGAGTAATTGCAATTTAATATTTTACAACTATTAATCTGTGATAGAGATCTAGGATAAATATTGAAATCAAATTAATATGATGTTTAGAACTACTTAAAAAAAAACGAAAATATTTTGATGACCATCCGATATTGAGCTAAATCTAATACAATAATACCTATGCTGTGTAGAAGACCTGTAACTAAATCGGACGCATATGGGCTGCGAAGAAGGAAGTTTTTATATTTATTCAAAGTAATAAATAAACACGTAGATAATTGTAGATTGTGACAACTTTATACGCATTACCATAAAACACATAAACATATTTATCAACGACGTTGAAACAATTACACAATATTATATAAAATTTAACGTGACAATAAATTTTATTTTAATATTTATGATACCCATCAATCTTAACGTCATGTTACGAGTACCTTGGTTTCGTAGTTGTTATAAAAAAATATAAATTTGAGTTTGGAACACATCTTATTCTAAGGTGGGTGAATAGGATAATATTCGAAATTCAAATGTTTTTTTATAGAAAAATAATACTTTTTTTTTTGGCGTCGAAAATAATAATTACATAATATTTATATCACAAATGCAAAATAGTCGATCTTTTTTAGGTTTAATTTGGTTTTAAGAAAATAAGGCGTCTGAAAAATGCACTACCGAGTACCGTGCACCATAATTACTATTGTTTGTTTACATTTTATACTTCTAAAAAAGTCCATTAGTAAGCCGCTTTGTACCACTAGTAGTAAACACTAGGTGGCCTTTTAATTCCGGTACAAAAACTGATAAACATAGGAAGTAGAGTCGAGGTTATATACAGCGAATCAAAGTACCTTTCTACTCGTAACTCTCGGATTTCGTTCGTATAATTTTATACTAACTGCGAACACATACATAATACATACATGACTTTTTGTCTTAGAGTTTGAATAAAAAGTAGTTGGTAATTACGCTGTTTTAACCAACTTCAAAAAAGGAGGAGGTTCTTAATTCGTCAAAAGTCGTATCTTTATTGTCAATGTAAAATTAAAATCGGGTAAACCCTGTAACAACGGATCGTAGAGGACACCTACAGCTTAGTCTTACCCGTGACCATTGTGACTGTAAAGTCGTCGAAACGTCGGGCTAAAATTTAAAACAAATACACGTGTCTAAATCCGTAAAAAGTGGTTTTATTTAAACAAATGAGTCACGCAAGTGTTAAAGAATATAATACTGAAAGAATTTTTCAAATCAGACCAGTAGTTTAACTCTTCAGCTTTTTAACATTAATAGAGATTGCAAAAGTATTTGTATGGATAGATAAGTATTGTATGGATTCCACTGAACTCTGTCTATAAGCAAGGTAAATCTATTTACGTCTAAGCTCTATACATACTCGTATATCTAATCTAGATCTTGTATATCGTAATAATCTTACATTTTCAACACACACCAGACGTGTATAATAGCAAGTTAAATAACATTAGAAAGGTGTTATTTCTTAGAACGTTTATGAGAGACGTATACAAAAAATTGTTTTGACGATTGACCGTAATGACTCGACGGTCGCTTCTACCAGTTAACGCAATTTTATTGAGCGTAATGACACTCACAATATAACTGTTTTGATCTATATTTCGTTAGTAAGATGATGGACTAAGGATATATATAAATAGTTTTAATATGGTACCTATTCTATGTGTACAACTAGACTTAACTAAGTTCTAACTTACTTAGTACTCAGTTAAGTTTAGCTGGACGAGTTGGATTCGCGCACTAAAATTTCTGTACCTTCATTATCTTTATATATTCGTTATCCAATAACAGGACCCCGAACAACAGGATAAAGGCCAGATGATAAATATTTGTTGTTATAGCATCAACCGGTATACATAAACTGTGAAATTTTGCCAACAAAAGACGGACGGACGGACATTTTCAGCTCTCTAGGTGTCAGTCTGCCCTGGTGATAGCGAAGTCTCAGTAATATGGTCCAGTTTTACTTTTTTGTCAAAGAACCCTAAAAAAGTAGTAACAGTTTGAATGTAACGTATCTCTAACTGAATATTTGTTAATAAAAACTCAGTATTTTTTTAAATTTCTATGAATATTATTATTGTGAAATATTATCGTTCACAAACCAATGTTTGTCTCTCCGCTCGGCTATATACCTACTATTTTGAACCAACTCGTGCGAGGACCGAGGTCAACTTGCGTAAATTCTATTCATCTGAGATGTTTTTCGCATCTCAAAGATCTATAACAGATAGTATTGATGTTAAAATCAGTACTTTACATACTACGTAAACTTATTAATATTAATGTTTTTGTGCTCTATATATTATGGACATTTCAAACAACTTCCTCTGGTCCCAAAGTAAGCTATATTTTTATGCTTGTGTTATGGGTACCAGATATATATACTACATATACATTTTTTTTTCTAAATAGTATAACAATAATAAATATCACACAAACGATTGTCCCATGCGGGAATCCAACCCGCGACCTTGTAAAAGGCAGTCCGTTACACTAGACCACGAGACCCGTATACACTTGTTAAAAAAATGTCTAAATGAAATACGCATGACCAGGGGCCCAAGTAATTATGATATTACAATGTTATTATAATGATCAGTCACTGACGCCGTTATGGCGTCATTTATGACAAAAAATTAATAGTAGATTACCAAACTTGATAAAATTCGCCATTATGCAATCAGTGACTGATCATTATGACAATATTGTAATTGCAGACTTGGGCCCCAGATGTATTAATGTAAGTGAAGCCAAGGAAGTATGTTTGTTTCTGTAGTCTCTTTCTACCCCATGGGAAAACAACATGATGTTATGATGATGATGAAAATTGAGTATTTATTTCGATTCTTGAACAGCGTAAACGTAAAATATATTAAGAACTAACTGATGCCGGCTACTCCGTACGCGTGGAATTTTAGATTTCCATTTATTTTGTCACCCTTTAAACCTTCCCTGGACTTTCACAAATATTTCAAGACCAAAATCACCAAAATCGGCCCAGCCGTTCTCGAGTTTTAGCGAGACTAACGAACAGCAATTGATTTTTATAAAGAAGAAGATATCAAGGGTCCAAGATAACAAATTATGTTCCGTGTTACAAGCACGGGTAGGCGTAAATACATTGATTGTAATCACTAATTTCACTCAACGTAATGAGATTATGAAGGACTTTTCTTTAAAAGCTAATTAAAACGTAACACTAATTGATATGCGCCAAATTAAATTATTAACATAAGTATTATCTAATAATTAAAATGTAGCCAGTGTTGCGAAAACACAGTTTTAAAATTTGTTTTTTTTTAGTTTAACTTTGATTTAGAATTATTTTCACAGCCAGTGGGTTCAAAAATGCTATGTTTTGATCCTTCCACTTTAAACTAATTAGATGTAAGAGTACGATACAAATAAAAATATAGGGTGGACTTAAATCTCCCTAAAATTAACAAAAATATCAGGTTTATGTAAATATACTAAAATATTTACAGGATTATTTCTATTGCTTTATGAACATTTATGAACAAATTTTATAGATCCGAAAGGACTCTGTAGATTTTTCTAGATTGCTATTAAAAGGCTATCCGTGTGGTGACGGATTAAGAATACAAGTGTCACCACCCTATCTCCTTCCAAGGGTGCTGTAAAAGTCAGGGATATTGCACACAGATAACACCCTCTGTGAGAGACGGATAAGTCGAAAATAAACCCTGTGTCAACACGCCTGGTCAGTGCGGCATAGTAGACCATAATCCCTCCCAAAGTGGAGGAAGCCCCTGCCCAACAGTGGGACATAAATGGGCTGGAGAGAGATTTAAAGGTTAATTTTAAAAATATATCTATGTAAGTTATTTGCATGGTCTATGTATTTAAAAAGTATTGTCATATCCTTTTAATATTATAAATGTTTGTGAGTATAGATGTTAGGATGTTTGTTACTCTTTCACGCAAAAACTTCTGAATATATTTTAATGAAACTTTACAATAAAGTAGCTTATACATACATTAGAATAACATATAGGCTACTTTTTATCCCGAAAGAATGCAACGATGCCGTGGGATACTAAAAAATTGGTCAAGTGCGAGTCGGACTCGCGCACGAAGGGTTCCGTACCATTATCTATGCAACATAAGGCAACGTTATTAGTATCGAGCAAGAAACGGTAAAAAAATCATGTTTGTTGTATCGGACGGACAGCGAAGTCTCAGTAATAGGGTCCCGTTTTTACCCTTTGGGTACGGAACCCTAAAAACAAACAGATATTTTATTCTTTTTACCGCGGGGAACACAGCAAGTTTGTTATGACACGTAAAGAATTGCATTAACATCTATTTACGCATAATAATATCTATAACAACCTTTGACATTTTGAATAATGATCAGGCTAGTTAAATTTTCTATTGTACTGATTTACGTCACCTTTTCTAAACTAAATCTCTTTTGTCAAATCCTGATCGGTACTACGATAAGAAGAACATCACTATTGTAAACTAACAAAAGTATTATTAATTTCGAATAGATTTTAGGAACCTATTTCTATGTATTTGTACTTATTTAAATTTTAAAACTATTTTTCAATAACGAAAACATCCTTAAAGATTTTAAAATACATATTTTTTAAAATCATATTTCTCTCACTTTCTCTCCCATTTACGTCCCACTGTTGGGCCTCCTCCACTTTAGGAGGGATTATAGTCAACTATTCCGCGTTGATCAGGCGTTTAGGCACAGGGTTTTTTTAGTTTTCTGTCACTCTCACATAGGATGTTATCTGTGTGCAATCTCCCTTAGCTGGCTTTTAAAAGACCTTTTTACCCTGTAAGTTAAGGTCGCAGAAGCTCCTATGCTTTAATGCTTTAGTACACCTACCAGCGGCCGTATTATGAGCTCTTATTCCCAGGCCGTTTACGCCGTGAATGGAACTGCCCGGCAAATTCGTAATATGAACATAACTCCCAGCCATCCAGTTCGCTAAAACAGTCATAGATTAATATGTTTATAGTGAAGGTACAACTAAAACTTTAAGTACTAACTAAAATTTTTCAACTAAATGTTTTATGTATACCATAATACATAATTTAGTCAGGCAGTGTACGGCCTGCTTGGATTTTGCATGATTTTTAAAAAGCTCATAATACGCCCGCAGGGCGCTCTATCTTACGTTTGTTACGTGATTATAAGCGCGTGCGCATTCAGCAAATTATTACAAAATATGTACTTTGTACTATGTATGTATTTATTATTGTAATGGAAAATCATCGTTTTATATTAAGAGGATACCAAAATAGCTTCGTGCATTTTTCTATGTACGAAGTTTTCATTGTTTCTTTAGATTGAATGGCTAGAGCTCTAATTTTTAAGTATATGTTTTTTCAATATATGATCTAGGATCGCATAAACTCAGAAACGCGATTGAAAAAAGTTTTCTCGATAGAAAATCTTGGCGAAACAACCTCTCTAATATTTTATTTTTTTCATTTGTCGGTCTATTATCGCGTATTAACTAATGAAATAACTTTAAAAACATAGGTAACTATTATATATAGAAACACGTAAATCAGAATTAAAATATATTTAGTAGATTTTGAGTAAATAGGAAAAGTATCCCTAATTCTTCATTTTCTGTGCCTACTGGCTGTGTTAATATGTACGTGTCGGCGATGATATACGATAATATTGATGTAGGCCCTTAATAAAATATGCTTACAGCTACATGCACTTTGACCAGTCAACTGACCTCATTAATTATAATAATGCAAAGCATTACATTTTTAATGCATAAGTGTTAAATATTTACTACTATTATTAAGCGGAAGAGTTTGTTTGTTTATTTGTTCAAACAAATAAACAAACAAACTCTTCCGCGCTAATCTCAGGAACCACTGGGCCGATTTGAAAAATTCTTTCAGGGCATTAGCATTGCATATGGCATTTATCGAGGAAGGCTTTAGGCTGTATAACATCACGCTACGACCAATAGAAGCCAAGCATTAGTGAGAAATGTTGCAAATAAAACGCCAAATTTCTTTTAAATTCAAATAAATAAAAGGTTTGTGTTATGGGTACCAATGGAAGGATATACACAGTTACTATATAGTAAAGAAAACTATTTGGTCTTATCAGAGGTTTAAACAATAACTTTATCGGAGAGATAATAAACATTTGATCGTAAAAAGACTATAATGAATAAAAAAAATTGACAATTTTAGCGAAGCAATTTTAGGGAACTTTTAAACCTCCGGTAAGTAATTATGAATAAGACCATAAATGTAATCTATTAATACATAGAAAACTAAATGAAAATTTGTTGTTTTTAATTTTGTTTTTAGGGTTCCGTACCCAAAGGGTAAAAACGGGACCCTATTACTGAGACTTCGCTGTCCGTCCGTCCGTCCGTCCGTCCGTCTGTCACCAGGCTGTATCTCAAGAACGGTGATAGCTAGACAGTTGAAATTTTCACAGATGATTATTTTTTTTTTATTTTTTTTTTATTTTATGGACATTTCACACAACGTCCTCTGGTCCCAAGCTAAGCTTATATGCTTGTGTTATGGGTACCAGAATACGGATATAATACGTAAACTACTTTTCTTTTGTAAATACATACTTATAATACATAGTAAACACCCAGACGCAGTACAAACATTTGTATGACATTTATGGATATCACACAAATGATTGTCCTGACCGGGAATCGAACCCGAGACCTCATGATCGGCAGTCCATTACATAAACCACTCCACCACGAAGCCCGTCAAAATGTATTTCTATTGCCGCTATAACAACAAATACTAAAAATAAAATAAAATAAATATTTAAGGGGGGCTCCCATACAACAAACATGATTTTTTTACCGTTTCTTGCTCGATACTAATAACGTTGCCTTATGTTGCATAGATAATGGTACGGAACCCTTCGTGCGCGAGTCCGACTCGCACTTGACCAATTATTTTAATTATGATTTTAATATACCTTCATAACATCGCTATAACAGTGGTCAAACTAGATATTGAATAGATCGATAGGTATAGAATTTTATGAATATCGATCTAAGCTGATTTTATTAAAATGATGTTTCAAGGCTTTAGTATATTTATAGATGTCTCACAGATCAACTCTAATAGATAGAACATTACGAGATTTTGTTAGCGACCTAAACGCACTAACGTAGGAGGAAGTTGCGAGTTGGAGGGTATCTTAGAACATTAATCCAACAACAGTCAACCAACACTATAGGGCGACTGCCGTAAAAAGCTAGGTACTAAAGCAATACTCATAGGTACTCGTTGTGTACGGAGTCGTCTCTTAGTGAAACTGACGGGCCTCGTGATATAGTGGTTTATGTAACGGACTGCCATTTATGAGGTCGCGGATCGATTTCGGCATGGTACAATCATTTGTGCGATATTCATAAATGTCATATATAAATAGTTGTACTGCGGCTGGACGATTTTATGTATAAAAGTATGTAGGTAGGTATTTACTTTATACATTTACATAGGTCTTAGCAAAATCAGACGCCGAATTCCCATACAACCAACGCGCTAATAGTAATACTTTAAGAGGATACCAAAATAGCTTCGTGCATTTTTCTATGTACGAAGTTTTCATTGTTTCTTTAGATTGAATGGCTAGAGCTCTAATTTTTAAGTATATGTTTTTTCAATATATGATCTAGGATAGCATGAACTCAGAAACGCGATTGAAAAAAGTTTTCTCGATAGAAAATCTTGGCGAAACAACCTCTCAATTTTTTTATTATTTTCATTTGTCGGTCTATTATCGCGTATTAACTAATGAAATAACTTTAAAAACATAGGTAACTATTATGTATAGAAACACGTGGATCAGAATTAAAATATATTTAGTAGATTTTGAGTAAATAGGAAAAGTATCCCTAATTCTTCATTTTCTGTGCCTACTGGCTGTGTTAATATGTACGTGTCGGCGATGATATACGATAATATTGATGTAGGCCCTTAAGTGCGCGTTAATAGCCGTGCATGCGGAATCTATCAGGGTGACCTGTGAGATATCTAAAACAGGTTAATAACCTTACCAAATATCTAGATAAACAGGAAAAATTTATAAAGTTATCTTTATTACAATAATTATAGTTCGATCTTTATAAGTGCTATATCTAAAATGGCGTTATCCTTACTAATTTATAAATGCGAAAACGAGATGATGAGACAATGAAATATTGACGAGCTCAAGTGTTAATGTGTGTAATGAAACCATAGCGCGATTTAAAAACACTGTACAACACCATCTATCGAGTAGAGTAGTAAATTTCTGTTTGTAAAGGTTTGATTTCTTAATTTTACGCGTACGAAGTCGAGGGCAACAGCTAGTATTAAATAAAATTACTTTTTACGGATTTAGATGCGTGTATTTGATTTTAATTTTTGCTCGACGTTTTGAAGACCTCAAATCACCAGTGTCACGGGTGAGACTGAGCTGTAGTGTTTTCTACGATCAGCAGGCGTATTATGAGCTTTCAAAATATCATGCAAGTTCCAAGCGATTCTGTTGACGGCGGCAAACGGCCTTACTTTGATTTCCTATTATGAAATACATAAAACTAGCCGACTTTTTAATGGATTAAGTGTCTATGGCCGTGTAAATCTTTTTGATAGAGTCGTTCAGAAACTTAATTATTGTGTTTATAAGCTAGTTACGGTTATTAATAAATCAAATTATGGTGGAAAAGTGAATGTGCCGCAAGTGGGACTTGAACCCACGACCTCGGAATACCGTTCCGAAGCTCTTCCAACTGAGCTTATTGCGGTCTACTTGCAACACCTTCAAATTAGCCACCATTTATATATTTTTACGTACACCGCCATCTATCAAGATTGGTTTACACCATCTCGACCAACACTTGAGTATTCTTTCCAGAATACGAATGGTTGAAATAATGACTACATGCTATGCTACATATGGTATTCCGAGGTCGTGGGTTCAAGTCCCACTTGCGGCACATTCACTTTTCCACCATAATTTGATTTATTAATTAAAAGGCATAGCATGTCAAATGCAAAAATCAATAAATTAATAGTTACGGTTATATTTAACCATTTTTTTTGTATTCAATATAATACAAAATCCTACTAATATTATAAAGGCGAAAGTTTGTATGTATGGATGTTTGTTACTCTTTCACGTAAAAACTACTGAATGGATTTGAATGAAACTTTACCACAATATAGCTTATACATCAGAATAACACATAGGCTACAAATTGGCTGGACCGATTTTGATGAAATTTTATTTTATACAGAATTGCCTACTAATATTATAAAGGCGAAAGTTTGTATGTATGGATGTTTGTTACTCTTTCACGTAAAAACTACTGAATGGATTTGAATGAAACTTTACCACAATATAGCTTATACATCAGAATAACACATAGGCTACAAATTGGCTGGACCGATTTTGATGAAATTTTATTTTATACAGAATTGTATGGCAAAACAACGTTTGCCGGGGCAGCTAGTATAATATATTTGCTAAACACAAGTTACTTAGACCATTATATAAAAGAAAAGAACGGTAATACTATTAATACTATTATCTATTTTTATATTTAGTTATTTTTTTTATTCATCTATGTTTTGGGATTTAGTTTTGGAACGACACCCGTCACTTGAACTGTCAGCTGATATAGCAGGAAACATAGGCTTAGTTTTTCATTATCCTAGAACGGACATTAAAGTTTTTTTTAATAATTTTGGTTTGATATTTCGCATGAAAGTAACTTTAATACACATGGCGATATTATTGTAATGAATAATTATAAAAATAATATATTAATATATTTTTTTATATTTCACTTATTTCGCTTTCGAATAGTGTTTTGTTCATCATCGTCGCTCTCCGAAAATTCAGACACCTCCAATTCATCACCCATCGTTAATATGTAGATAATAGTTACTTTTAATTCTAAATAAACCAAAACAATTTATTATACGTAACAAGATAGCAGCTTCTATTGAATGGATTTACTTGTCACTTCTAGATAGTTAAAACGATCCACTACATGTCAAATTTTCGCTCGTAATACGCATAACGCCAGCCAGTGAAACAAAAGTCAGGCCGATATCGGCCTGAAGTCACGTGACCACTGATTCGCTGTCAATAATATACTCCATAATACTAATTTGCCAGGCAGTTCCATTCACGGCGTAAACGGCCTGGGAATAAGAGCTCATAATACGGCCGCAGTTGTTACAGGGTAAACCCTGTCTAAATTCGTTAATAGTAGTTTTATTTAAACGAATGAGTCGCGCAAGTGTTAGAGAATAATATGGCGTTTTTTTTTATTGATGGCATTATACGCACATTACCTGTGCGTAATCTACTAAATTTATTTTAAAAGTAGGTTGTATATGTTATTTAGCGAATTATTAAAGTAATCGTCAAAGTCAAAGTCAGTTTATTTTGTTCACCGATTTCTCCGTCATATGTGAATTCGGTTTTTACGTGATTCAGACATAATCCTCATCATACCATCACGCCTTATTCCCATTGGGATAGGCAGAGACCTCCATCAGACACGATCCAAGACACTTTTCCTTGACAGATATAAATATTTTTCACAAAAATGATTTCCGCGAATAAAATATTAAAAGGACTTTAACCCTTTAATTGTAGTTAATAAAATAATAAAAAAGCATTAACCTTAGTTTAAAGTAATCAAATGCTCAACAATTAATTTATTTTTGTTAATCATTGCGGGTACACTGAACTTACTAACTGTAGGTACGTTGTTGGGTTGCAGTGATGTGATGACTTGAGGAAAATCGACAAAGAAAACTGAGAACATATACAAATAGAGAATATATTCAAGCCTCTAGGGCAACGGGAAGTAACCTGTGAATTTTGATTATTTATTATGATATTGATCCCTACAATAAGTCGAAAATTCTTAACAATGGTCGTAATTCGGTTATATCTATTAAATGCGTAGATGTAAAAGGTTGATTGTATTTTTTGCAGCAAGGAACCGCACAGATCTACATATCGTATAAGTTTCAAGTTGATACCTTCAACCGTTGCTGAGTAAAAAATCTTGACGGAAGGACAGACACAGACGGACACCGTAGTGAGACTTTACGGGTTTTTACGAAACCCTAAAAAGGAAAATAAACAGGAACTTAGCACACCAAGTCCGCTAAATTATACAAAGCTAGCTGGCCCGGCAAACGTTGTTTTGCCATACCAAAAAAAAGTTAAAAAAAAATTAACTATAAACCTCACGGAGCCCGAGACCTTTCCAACGAATGCAAAACCGTGAAAATCGGTTCGTGCGTTCTGGAGTTCTAGCGTCAGGAAGGAACAGGACATCCTTAGCAATCCCTGAATAATAATTTTATTAAACTTAATCATAAATTACTCTAACTAATTGCCCATAGATAACAAAAAGAAACTAAATAACAAATCATTGCCTACAATAGACGCAGTCGTAAAACTGAAGAGGTATTTTGTGTAATTCGTAATAAAAAATTATGATAATTATGTAAACTTATAATTTAGTTTAACATTGCATGTTTAGTATAGAAGGTTAGGAGGAATGACTCCATAATTCCGTAATGTACAACAATAGTGCTTTTTACACTTACGCTAAAATACAGATACTTTAAACTCGGCTAAGTGTGAATAAGACTCATGAAACACCATTATGCATTCAAGCAAAATGGAGTAGTTAATATGCTCTTTTCTTTGTCAAATATATAATACTACTAGGCCGATGCCGAGGTAACGCACACGAACAATATAATGTACTATATATACCATAGTCGCAGCAAAAGTCGTAACAAAATCGGTACGCGCACTAAGAGACGACACTGTCTTATTCATAACGACTTAGACGTTCTCGAAAATTGTCAAAACTTGTCTACTATACAGGGTGTCCCAGAACTCAACGTCAAGCCGAAACGGGGTGACAGGATAGATCATAACCATCACGAGAAAAATCAGAAAAAAAATCTATCCCATGCAGTTTGAAAATTATGGGCATTTTAAGAAAAACCTAGAAATTTGGTCTAACTGTACCATTTTTCGGTTATTGTGGTTAATTTTTATTATTTTTGGTCATTTAAACTTTGGAACCGTAACCCTAAATAACATCTCGAGAATCACAGTCTAAAATAATGACACAATTACCCCAAGTTTCCTAGAATTTAGACTATTTGTTAAACTATGAATTTAAAATTTTCAAACTTTGTCGACTTTGAAACACCCTCCTTTAAAAAAAATGTACTAGAGTGCCTTGGCAAGTGCCATTAAGAGTTGGCGCATTTAATCAGGATTGTAAAATGGTACAATACTTGTAAGTTTCGTACTAAAAAAAACGAGTAAAAAATAAAAACCTCAAGTAACCCGATTTTTGCTAACCCATTTTACTCAGGAAAAATGTTTTTTATTCGCACAAGCCCTTGGTAGGTTCTTTATTTTACGGCAAAATGATGAGAGAGATGGATAGTGGACATGTTTGCCATGAGCGAGCGAGACAGATAGTGACGCCACGCAGTGAGACGGAGATGCATCGTTTAAACGAGTGCGAATGAAACAGATACAGACGCCATACCAAGCAAATAGCTACGCTGCCAGTCTGACACCAGTTAGTACATTTCGCTCATTCGTCTACTGCGCACCTTTCCGTATTCGCTTGTGTTAATTTAGTACTGACAACTTTGGCTTTTCTTTTTGGACTTGGATTTTTGTGAATTGGACTTGTTGATTACATACCGGCAACTTTGGCTTCTCTCTTTTGGAATTGGACTTTTGTGTTGACATCCTTCTCATCACTATGCCTACGCGCTACACTTCACAAGAATATGCGAACATGCATCTCATTTATGGGGAATGCAGATGCAACGCAAGTGCCGCCGCTAGACTTTATCGTGAAAGATATCCAAATTTAGAGCGCTATCCGGATCACCGCGTGTTTGTTAATGTGCACCATTCACTCACAGAGGACGGCCATTTCCCGAATCAAATACGGGCTGGAGGTAGACCTCGCTTTCCTTACGAAGAAGAAGTGTTGGAAGAGGTCGCAGATGACCCAAGTATTTCCGTTCGTGGAATTGAAGAAAGAACGGGAATACCCAAAAGCACAGCACATCGTATTTTACAAAGAGCTGAAATGCATCCATTTCACGTACAACGAGTTCAAAGTCTTCTCCCTCGAGATTATCCTGAAAGGATTTCATTTTGTAGAACAATGCTACAGAGGCATAATGAAAATCCCCAATTCATCCAAAAAATTCTCTGGTCAGATGAATCTACATTTAAAAAAGATGGCTACATAAACTTACACAATTTTCATGAGTGGCATGTGGAGAATCCACATTTAATGCGAGAAGACCGATCCCAATATCGCTTTAAAGTTAACCTGTGGACAGGAATTTTAAACGGCAAAATAGTTGGGCCTTTTGAGCTGCCTGAGAATTTGAATGGCACGAATTACCTAAATTTTTTACGAGAAAATTTACCAAGTTTGTTAGAGGACGTACCACTAACAGATCGTTGCCACATGTGGTATCAACAAGATGGCTGCCCAGCGCATTACGCAGTGCAAGTAAGAGATTTCCTTGACCAAGAATATCCGGGAAGGTGGATTGGACGTTCAGGCACTATCTCGTGGCCAGCCCGTTCCCCAGATTTAAATCCCCTGGATTTTTTTTATTGGGGCGTTCTCAAAGAAAAAGTTTATTCTAAGCCCATTGAGAGCGTAGCCGAGCTGCGTGAACGAATTTCTCAAGCTGCTGAGGACATCAACTCTCGAGGATATGCCCGGCTAATAAGTAGATCTTTTTTAAGAAGATGTAGGGCGTGTGTTGAAGCTGATGGTAAACAATTTGAACATTTGTTTTAATAAAAAATGTTATTTTCAAATCTGACTTTTATTCCAATAAACCTAAACAAAACAAGGTCAACATTTTTCATTATTTTATTAGTATTTTGTTGCTTTGGTAAAAGTGGCGTCACTATCTGTCTCGCTCGCTCATGGCAAACATGTCCACTATCCATATCTCTCATCATTTTACCGTAAAATAAAGAACCTACCAAGGGCTTGTGCGAATAAAAAACATTTTAACTGAGTAAAATGGGTTAGCAAAAATCGGGTTACTTGAGGTTTTTATTTTTTACTCGTTTTTTTTAGTACGAAACTTACAAGTATTGTACCATTTTACAATCCTGATTAAATGCGCCAACTCTTAATGGCACTTGCCAAGGCACTCTAGTACATTTTTTTTAAAGGAGGGTGTTTCAAAGTCGACAAAGTTTGAAAATTTTAAATTCATAGTTTAACAAATAGTCTAAATTCTAGGAAACTTGGGGTAATTGTGTCATTATTTTAGACTGTGATTCTCGAGATGTTATTTAGGGTTACGGTTCCAAAGTTTAAATGACCAAAAATAATAAAAATTAACCACAATAACCGAAAAATGGTACAGTTAGACCAAATTTCTAGGTTTTTCTTAAAATGCCCATAATTTCCAAACTGCATGGGATAGATTTTTTTTCTGATTTTTCTCGTGATGGTTATGATCTATCCTGTCACCCCGTTTCGGCTTGACGTTGAGTTCTGGGACACCCTGTATAAAAATAAGTCGGATTTTCCTTCCTGACGCTGTAACTCCAGAACGCACGAACCGATTTCCACGGTTTTGCATTCGTTGGAAAGGTCTCGGGCTGCGTGAGGTTTATAGTTCTTTTTTTTTTCTTTTTTTTGGTATGGCAAAAAAACGTTTGCCGGGCCAGCTAATTATTCATAACAGTCCTTTTACGCTAAAACGTTTATTATCTCTCCGATAAAATTTCTGTTTAAACCTCCGATAAGTCATTGTGAATAAGACCATTACACGTATCTTAAATATAGGTGGCCTCATTGTCAAGGGACACCACTGGCCAATTCTAATACGTCAAAAACTAAACCTAACTTTACTAAAATTAAAACAACTATGGTGTACGTGTACTGTGATTAATTGGTTATTCCGTTGTACACATTTATCTTAATCAAAATCGTTAGTCTATAATACAGTACTATTTAGTTAGTCTATACTACAAACAGTTCTTACATTAAGAAAGTTCAGTTAACATTGTCGAATTATGTTATTGACAATGTACTTTTTTTATTGTGCACGTGCACGTATAATTATTACGTTAAGTTTAGTTGTGCATGTAGAATCGTTACCATTGTCTATTAACTACAAATATGAGCAGCATAATACTTGTACTTTTTAGTAGGGGTCCGTCCCCTGACAATGCCATCTCCTGTTGGACAAGTGCTTTGAGTGAAACACACATCCAGTTAGCGCATTATGCTTTAAGCTCTTAATGGTACCAATTCTACGCGCACAACTAAACTTAACTAAAAAAAATTGGTCAAGTGCGAGTCAGACTCGCGCACGAAGGGTTCTGTACCATTATCTATGCAACATAAGGCAACGTTATTAGTATCGAGCAAGAAACGGTAAAAAAATCATGTTTGTTGTATGGGAGCCCCCCTTAAATATTTATTTTATTTTATTTTTAGTATTTGTTGTTATAGCGGCAATAGAAATACATCATCTGTGAAAATTTCAACTCTCTAGCTATCACCGTTCTTGAGATACAGCCTGTTGACAGACGGACGGACGGACGGACGGACGGACGGACGGACGGACGGACGGACAGCGAAGTCTCAGTAATAGGGTCCCGTTTTTACCTTTTGGGTACGGAACCCTAAAAATGAAATTTGATTGTGTCAATAACACCATTCCGTAATGTTAACGATTCTTTCTTTTTAGCAAATCTGTTTATTATAGATTAACGATTGTAATTAATATAAAATTACACAACAAAACAGCCAAATAATCAATATACAGCAATAGTTGTTTTCATTTTTTAGTTAAGTTAAGTTTAGTTGTGGACGTAGAATCGACACCATTGTTAGTTTTTGCCGAGAATCCACATATTTAAGTGCATGCATTAGCGAAGTGCAATAAGCACTGTGGTCATAATTAAGATGGCGCTAGCGGGCATATATAGTTCGAAGGCAATAAAACTATATAATTATAATACATTTTGATGTTTACCCAAGAGTTTATCTCAAGTATTTGAATAAAACTAATTTAATGAAATTAAATGATGTTTCATTTTTTAATGTTGGTACTGCGTTTTGGATGTTTTATAGCTTTATGGTTACGATAAGAGGAGAAAAGGTACTAAACTTGTTAAAAATATGTAAAAGTTCTGTATATAAATGGCTAGCTAGCTGCTGCTTGTGACTTCATACGCCCTGGCGTACGGTATTAGCAGACTTGAGGCCTGAGTTGCTAATAAAATGCCACTATGGTGCCATTGTGACAAAAAATCAAGTACGCCATTACAAATAAATAAATATTCATGGACATTTCACACAACGTCCTCTGGTCCCAAGCTAAGCTTATATGCTTGTGTTATGGGTACCAGAATACGGATAGACTACATATACTACTTTTCTTTTGTAAATACGTACTTATAATACATAGGAACACCCAGACGCAGTACAAATATTTGTATGACAATTAGAAAAATCACACAAATGATAGTCCCGAGCGGGAATCGAACCCGCGACCTCTTGATCGGCAGTCCGCTACATGAACCACTCGACCAAGAGGCTCGATGGTAATGGTGTCATAATGGCGAAATTTTACCAAACTTGGTAGTCTACTATTATTTTTTTGTCGTAATGACCCCATTATGGCACCATAATGGCGTCAGTGACTGACCATTGTAACAACATTGTAATATGATTGTAATAGCAGAATTAGCAGACTTGGCCCCCTGGAATCTCGAATCAAGTGACACATAGACAGAAAAATATCACATTTTCGTGTTAGTGTTAATTACCATTCTCCTCCGAAACTGCTGGACAGATTCCTATCTGTATGTAGATTCAGTAGTGTGCGTTTTCGCATTGCATTCACCATGCTAACTTTTTTTTTATATCCGTACTTCTTAAGAATTGTGACACGAATGCCATATTTTATTAGACTGAAGTTTTACGAGTACCCGAAGTAAAATTTAGCCAGATTAAAGTTACGTGTCATCAATTATATTTATCATCTGGTAAATCTGCAGGAGGCTCTTTCTGCATGTGATCTGTGACGTACAGTGACTGACCATGTAGGTACTTAATAAATCAAAAAATTATGGTGGAAAAAGTGATTACCGCAAGCGGGATCACTTTTCCCACCATAATTTGATTTATTACGTAAAAGCATAGCATATCAAATGCAAAATTAATAAATTACTTTATGTAGGTACTTTAAAAAAATATTTTTATGAACCCATACGTCACCACCACCAACACAACATCACGCCTTTTTCCCATGTGGGTAAGCAGAGACTATAGAGCGCCATCTGCTACGATCCAAACATACTTCCCAAACATAACGTCACCATTTAGGTGTATATAGGTGATAGGTATATTTAAAGGTTTCTGTGTTGGTGGGCGCCCTTCAAGAGGTCAATGTACGGATCACATCTGACGGGAAACAGTACCCGTCCGCCCCTCGGACGTTGAACCTAAACCCATATTATATACAATTTACATACAATATTGTTACTTTGATTTAGTAAGACATTTTACGCGACAATTCCATTACACCTTACGAAAGATTTCAACCGATAACACCAAAAAAATAAAAGAAAATAAAAAAATTGGTCAAGTGCGAGTCGGACTCGCGCACGAAGGGTTCCGTACCATTATCTATGCAACATAAGGCAACGTTATTAGTATCGAGCAAGAAACGGTAAAAAAATCATGTTTGTTGTATGGGAGCCCCCCTTAAATATTTATTTTATTTTATTTTTAGTATTTGTTGTTATAGCGGCAATAGAAATACATCATCTGTGAAAATTTCAACTCTCTAGCTATCACCGTTCTTGAGATACAGCCTGGTGACAGACGGACGGACGGACGGACGGACAGCGAAGTCTCAGTAATAGGGTCCCGTTTTTACCCTTTGGGTACGGAACCCTAAAAACGATTATTTTTGGTACATGCGCAAAGAAAGCAACGCCTACTACTTATAAATATTCAAAACAAGCTTTGCCCCGCAGTTTCCCTTGCGTACAATTATCAGGGAATTTTATGGTCTTTGCTCTGAAATAGAACTATCCTTGTATCATCCGCTAATTGTTTCCTTACGGTATATTCTCAAAGAAAGAATAAGTGAAATAAGTTCAGTAGTTCTTGAGATTTGAACTTAGCAACATATTTTTCTCTCTCTCTCTCCAGACCATTAAAGTCCTACTGTTGTGAACAGATCTCCACTTTGGGAGGGGTTATGATCTACTGTGCCGCGCTGACTACTTTCGAGTTTTCCATCTCTCGAAAAGGATGTTATCTATGTACAATATACCTTAGCTGGCTTTTACAGCACAAGGGAAGGAACAGTCCGTGTGGTGAAGGATTCAGAATACAAGTGTCACCACCCCTTTTGGATGGCCAGGGTGCTTTGATAGTACATTTGTTGACAGAACGTGTCCAGGTTGATCTGCAATGTTCTATACCTAAAGAAGCAAATAAACTAGGAGAAAATACTAAAAATACAAATACTTTAGGAGAATTAGGCAGGCGAAAGGCAGCATTAACGATTTTTAGGAAATTTCTATAAGGCTGGCAAGAAATTCCCAATTTGAAAAATATGAAAAAAAATGTTACGTCTAATACTGAACCTCTAGCGAATCCGTCTTGCATTTGTTTTACCTCTATTTGGATATGTAAAACTATAATAAACATTGCTAAAATAATTTCATATTTACATATTTTCTTGTCATATTTATAAATATTAAAATGGAGGCTAAGTAATGCGCATAATTTGTATGAAAAACGTAGGTAAGGCATTATTATATTAATCACATTACTTATTAAAAAATTGGTCAAGTGCGAGTCGGACTCGCGCACGAAGGGTTCCGTACCATTATCTATGCAACATAAGGCAACGTTATTAGTATCGAGCAAGAAACGGTAAAAAAATCATGTTTGTTGTATGGGAGCCCCCTTAAATATTTATTTTATTTTATTTTTAGTATTTGTTGTTATAGCGGCAATAGAAATACATCATCTGTGAAAATTTCAACTGTCTAGCTATCACCGTTCTTGAGATACACCCTGGTGACAGACGGACGGACGGACAGCGAAGTCTCAGTAATAGGGTCCCGTTTTTACCTTTTGGGTACGGAACCCTAAAAACAAAGTCGATGTTTTTGTATGTAAGTCCCTTTGTGAGCTTTCAACTCCCAAACTACGCAACGGATTTTGATACTTTTTTAATGGTTTAAGTGGTTCAAGAGGATGGAATATTGCATATAACACGCGTACGAAGTTGCAGGCGACATCTAGTTATGCCTTAAATAAACTAAGCGTAACACAGTTCTTTTTGTAGAAATTAAGATTTTCTTGGCAATAATTTTGTCTATATTTTATGTTACTCTATATATACTATACAAATAAAAGATTAATTTAGTCCATTTTTCATTCCCCTGCCGTTATTCCATTATTTAGGGTCGGCGCAACTTGTCTTTTTCTTCCATAGTCTTCTATTAGCCGTCATATCTGTGATAACTCCTGTTTCTTTCATGTCCTCCTTCACACAGTTCATCCATCCATACGGCAAAAATATTAAGAGGGTACTGTACTCCTAATTTAGGTATTTGCCTTAGGTATTGCTATCCCTATTCTCGAGCGCCGCGCTGAAAGGGACAAATATAGATGAAACAAATAAAGATTTTACCTACTAATTCTTTGAAAAAAAGACGTTTCGTACTTCCCATTTTTCTTTGCAAGAGTTAAACCGATTTTAATTGTTTTTACGCTAAAATTTAGGAATTTTTCCCCGTTTTTGCAACATTTTTAACTACTGTGAGAGTATTATAAACGTAAGAGTAAACAAATTTAATCAGAATGAGCGAACTGCTAAGCTATCAGGAGTTACACGTGTTATTGTGAGTCAACCATAAAATATAGATATGGGCTGTTCTGAGATATTTTTTAGACAATTTTATGTAGAATATTTCCGTCATACATGATTTCTATGTAACTTTAACCATTAAGGCTGCACACGCGACGGAAGCTTAAAAAATGGAGTAACTTCTCCCGTTTTCCCAACATTTCCCTTCACTACTCTGCTCCTATTGATTGTAGCGTGATGAAAAGTATACTATAACCTGCACAGGAGTATGAAGAATAGTTGTACCAAGTTTCGTTAAAATCCGTCGAGTAGTTTTTGTTTCTATAACGAACATACAGACGGACAGACAGACAGACGGACAGACAGACAGACAGACAGACAAAAATTTTACTGATTGCATTTTTGTCATCAGTATCGATCACTAATCACCCCCTGATAGTTATTTTGAAAATATATTCCATGTACAGAATTGACCTCTCTACAGATTTATTATAAGTATAGATGAAGAGTATATCTATGCTTGTAACACTTGTTTTTTTTTTGTTTGGAAAACGTTACCAAAAATGTGTGATAGACGCTGCAACTTTACCTAAAGAAAACCGAAAAAATCGGGATTTTCGGATGGTCATATTTCTTTTAGTTATTAATTATTATGTATTGAAAAAAAGAAAGCGCTGTCGCTTTTTTTTTTTCTTCTAATTGCTTCTAAATGCTTCTGTAAGCATTTAGCATATTTATTAAATAATCGCCATTTCAGTTTTATTATATTGATATTATAAATGCAGAAGTAATTTTATCGTTCTGTCACGTCACAACTACTGAACTCATATTAAATGTAGAATTCTCTGGGTAGCGTTTAAAACATCAATATTTGCTGATTATAATTTCACTAGTTGTCTCTGTAATGTTATTGTGACTACTTATTATCTTTTGAATAACGAGTTAATATCATGGATTGGCCTGAAGTTGTATTGTAACACATGAAAGTTTGTTCTACGTTTACGTTCTTATTCATAATGATTTATCGGAGAGATAATAAACGTTTTAGCATAAAAAGACTATTATGAATAACAAGTTTTGTCAATTTTCGCGAACCTATTTTAGCGAACTTTTAAACCTCCGATAAGTCATTATGAATAAGACATAAGTCATAAGGAATTCTTAATGTTTGTAGTTGCGTCAGTGCCGTACTAACATAGTTTTAGTTTGCATACAATTTAAATTAAGAATTATTTCTAACAAAACAATGGCTCGCGATGTTAACTGGCATTGAACGTTATTTCTCCTTTATAAATATTCAAAAAATGTAAACCAAATCGTGTAAAGTTTGGTTTTGTTTATCATGTAGATGAGATACCATAGACATACGCACACACACGTAGGTATACCTCGACTCTCTTATAACGACCTACATTTCGCATGTTGCTAAAAAGAACTACTATTCAAGGTCATTACCCCTGGCACAACAACAAGCCAACACATTATTACATTACCAAGCGAATTTGAAAACATTTAAATAAATAAGAAGAAACCTTTCTTGCACAAACAACTTGTACCAATACCGGTTCGCGTGTTATTGTCTCGCTCGCACTGATTAGTCATGTGTTGTGCGAGTGAGAGGGAGCTACAAGGTCACTGGTCAGCCGTTCTCCGTCAGACAGCGGGACGCGCGGGGCGGAGGCGTGCTCGGGCGCAGACGGCGCAACGACACGGCAGCCGCGCTAGACGTGACGTCACTCACACCAGGTCACGAACGTACTTCGAAACCCCTCATGCGTTGTAAAACTGGATGCATTCACGATATATTATAAAAAGTGTTATGTGTTTGTATTGAACGCAACCGTCGCGCTACATTATCAACAGGAAGTAACGAATTAACATTGCCACCTTACACGCGCGGTTTCACTTACAAACGACAATTTATACATGTTTATCACATCTTACTGAATACAGCATTGCTTTCTGCAAAGCTTACAAAAAGCAGGACTAACACATTAAAGTAACATGAATAAATGAAAAATATCGTAAATTATTCCCCAAACAATGTCTTCGTTAAGAGGATACCAAAATAGCTTCGTGCATTTTTCTATGTACGAAGTTTTCATTGTTTCTTTAGATTGAATGGCTAGAGCTCTAATTTTTAAGTATATGTTTTTTCAATATATGATCTAGGATCGCATGAACTCAGAAACGCGATTGAAGAAAGTTTTCTCGATAGAAAATCTTGGCGAAACAACCTCTCAATTTTTTTCATTTGTCGGTCTATTATCAATAACTTTAAAAACATAGGTAACTATTATGTATAGAAACACGTGGATCAGAATTAAAATATATTTAGTAGATTTTGAGTAAATAGGAAAAGTATCCCTAATTCTTCATTTTCTGTGCCTACTACGATAATATTGATGTAGGCCCTTAAAGTTTAAACGCAGCTAAATAGTAAATATCGCATGCGCTATAAATACAAAATCAATACAATACGATTTACTCAGTCTATATACTATTTATTGATAATATTGAGCTCTCCATGTAGAGTCTAATACACCTGACTGAATGAATCAGGTCATGAGGCGTTTGAAATCTAGGTAGACTCTTATTAAAAAGCTGCAGTTTGTTTGAACACTATAATCTCAGGAACCATTGATTCCAATTGAAAAATTCTTTTTGTGTTGGATAGTCCACTTATCGAGGAATTTAGGAAACTATATAGTAACATCACGCTGCAACCAATAGAAGATTTTTTCTGAATTCTACGCATACGAAATCGCTGGCAACAGCTAGTATTGCAATATACGTAATACAATAACAATTGCAATATACGTAATGAAAAATTGAAGAATGAGCGGATGTCCTGGTATGGGCATGTCATGAGACGAGAGGAAAGTAATGTCGTTAGGAGAGTTCTGAGTATAAATGTGGAAGGAAAAAAGTCTAGTGAAAGACTTAAGAAAAGATGGAGGGACTGTGTGAAAGAGGACATGAAAGAAATAGGGGTTGAAACAGACATAACGGCTAATAGAAGACTATGGAAGAAAAAGACATGTTGCGCCGACCCCAAATAATGGGATAAGGGCAGGAGGATGATGACAACAACAGTCTCAGACACAGTCTTAAATATTACAAAACACGTTTCATTATCTTAACTTCACGCCGTTTTTCTATGGGAGTAGGCAGAGGAAACTGAAAGCTCTTCTAAAGACGTTAACGTAATCAGTTAAAACATTCTAGATAGTAATGGTGGTACGAGTATTAAGAGGGTACTGTACTCCTCATTTAGGTATTTGCCTGAGGTATTGCTATCCCTAGTTCCGAGCGCCGCGCTGAAAGGGACAAATATAGATGAAGCGGATATTATAGATAAAGAGTATATCTATGCTTCTATCACTTTATTTTGTGATTTTGTGGCAAAACTTTACCAAATTTGTGTGATAGACGCTGCAACTTTATCTAAAGAAAACCGAAAAAAGTGGGTTTTTCGGATCGTCATATTTCTTTTAGTTATTATATTTTGAAAAAAGAAAGTGATAGAAGCATAGATATACTCTTTATCTATAATATAATGCAAAAACTATTAAAATCGGTTTAACTTTCGCGAAGAAAAAACGGAAGTACGATACCCATACTTTTGTATAGAGGATAATTTGGTATCGTGCCGTCTTAAAGTGTTGTGACGGATTTAGGATACAAGTGACAACACACCATTTCTTTCCAAAGATTCTGTAAAAGCCAAGTTAAGGGAGAATAAAAACAGGAGCCCAAGTCTGCTGTTACAATGCTGTCATAATGATCAGTCACTGATTGCATAATGGCCAATTTTATCAAGTTTGGTGTCATAATTATGACGCCATTATGGCGCCATAATGACATAAAATTAATAGTAGACTACCAAACTTGATAAAATTCGCCATTAAGCAATCAGTGACTGATCATTGTGACAACATTGTAATAGCAGATATCGTAATATCGTGCTGATTGATACGCTTCATAATTTAGTTACAAAAACTACACTCATTAACAATAGCTTTTATGCAGTGGCACCTAAAATATACATATAATCATATACCGAAAAAAATTAGACAATGTACAAATTTTGTGGAATTCAAAAATGACCTCAAGAGTTTTCTTATTGACAAAGCGTATTATTCAGTGAATGAGTTTTTTATTGAAAAATTTTTGTAATAATTTTGTAACACTAATATAACTTTAAGATTTTGACCTCATTTTGGAAAATTCTGGACGTATGAAATGTAATTGAACAAATGAAATATTTTTTTATGTACAATTTGACAGAAATGTATTATATTGCTGCATGATAATTTTATGTATGTATATATATATACTAGCTGACCCGGCAAACGTTGTTTTGCCATACAAAAAAAAAACCAAAAAGGTTTGAAAAATAGATGTTGGCCGATTCTCAGACCTACTGCATATGTATGTAAAATTTGAGAAGAATCGGTCAAGCCGTTTCGGAGGAGTACGGTAACTAACACTGTGACACGTGAATTTTATATATTAGAAGACTAGCTGACCCGGCAAACGTTGTTTTGCCATACTAAAAAAAAAAAAGTTTGAAAAATAGATGTTGGCCGATTCTCAGACCTACTGAATATGTATGCAAAATTTGAGAAGAATCGGTCAAGCTGTTTCGGAGGAGTACGGTAACTAACACTGTGACACGTGAATTTTATATATTAGATGATATGTTTTACAATAATTTGTATGCCTGTCGGCGAAACATGGCAAACTCATTTTTTACTTAAGATCAAAATACCCATGTTATACAAAGATAAATAAATAAATACTAAAAAAAAATGCAGGCCTGGGCCCCAGATAATTATACTCTACTAACTGTTGCTCGCAACCCCGTACGTGTCTAAATTAGAAATTTTTTCCAACATTTTTCACTATTGCTTCGCTCCTATTGGTCACAGCGTGATGTTATATAGCCTATAGCCTTCCCCTATAAATTGACTAACCAATAAAAAAAGATTTTTTCAAATCGATCCAGTAGTTCCTGAGATTAGCGCGTTTAAATAAATAAATATTCATGGACACTTCACGCAACGTCCTCTGGTCCCAAGCTAAGCTTTATATGCTTGTGTTATGGGTACCAGAATACGGATAGAATACATAAACTACTTTTCTTTTGTAAATACATACTTATAATACATAGTAAACACCCAGACGCAGTACAAACATTTGTATGACAATTAAAAACTTCACACAAATATTTGTCCTGACCGGGAATCGAACCCGAGACCTCGTGATTGGCAGTCCGTTATATGAACCACTAGACCACGAAGCCCGTCAAAAACAAACAAACGAACAAACTCTTCCGCTTAATAATATTAGTATAAGATGAGAGACAAAAAATCTTGAAACTTAACACTATGCCAACACGTCTGGTCAACGTGGTAAAGTAGACCGAATACCCTCACGAAGAGCAGAAGGCTTCATGCCCAAAAGTGGGACTATAATGGGCAAAGAAAAACTTGCACAAAGTCTAAAAAGCCGCGAGAGCTAGTTCAGATCAATGGTTGAGATATAACAGGGCTCTGAGTGCGTCCCGGAACGAAGAAAAGAAAAAAACTGGTCAAGTACGAGTTGGACTTGCGCAAAAAAGATTCCGTGCCATTACCTTCGTAGTATATTGTATTGATCATCATAAGACCGTACTGTTTGCGCGTATCATTAATTAAACTGAAAACGTGTGTATACAATACAACACACGTTTTGGAAGGCCTTAAAATAAATAAATAAATATTCATGGACATTTCACACAACGTCCTCTGGACCCTAAGTAAGCTATACATATTTCTATGCTTGCAATTCGTCTGTATGTTTTTATTTTAATTTTTTATTTATATCTGTTACCTCATAAGTTTTAACTGGACGAAGCGATTTCAATGATTCTGTTTTTTTTAAAGCTAATGGTTCCCGGTTGGTCTCATTAGCACCAGGTCAGGATCTGATGGTTATCTCCTGAGAAATCGAGGAACAACCTCAAATTTCAAAGGCACATGAATCCGGTTGAACTTTTTTTTTAAGTACTCAATTGTGGATATTATCTCTTTGTACAGAACCCTAAAAACCCTATGTCCGTGTTATGCATGGCTCATATTTTAACGTTAGCTTGTTAGATCGCGGTGAAGATAACAATAATCTACATTTAATTACCCAAGCGAGTAGATACCATAGGCTTGTTGCTAGGAACTCATTCCTATGAAGTTATAATTCATCGCCATTATTAACAAGTATTTTAACTTTGAGAGAAACAACAATTTGTATTACAAATGGCCGTTGTAACAAGGAATTTACAGTAGAAAATTTATGAATCTTTATGTGGACGTTATGTGGAATGTCCGTGAATATTTTTTTTAGTAGTTTTCAAGATATTCAAAATATATTTAAAAAAAATATATTATGCTGACTTTTGAGAACATTACACTGTCCAGAGCGACTAGAACAAAGTTCCAGGACTTTGATCACTCACCCATTTTGTTTAATTTACTGGATTTAAATTAACGCCAGCTTACCATAAAAGCAAATAAATAAAATTGGTCAAGTGCGAGTCGGACTCGCGCACGAAGGGTTCCGTACCATTATCTATGCAACATAAGGCAACGTTATTAGTATCGAGCAAGAAACGGTAAAAAAATCAATCATCATCATCTGTGAAAATTTCAACTGTCTAGCTATCACCGTTCTTGAGATACAGCCTGGTGACAGACGGACGGACGGACGGACGGACGGACAGCGAAGTCTCAGTAATAGGGTCCCGTTTTTACCCTTTGGGTACGGAACCCTAAAAAGTACTACTTCGATACTGATAATAAAACGCACGAGATAAAAATTAACACAAAAATTAAGTTAAATTGAGATGAGTACAATTATTTATCTATGTATTAATTTAAGTAATCTTTGAAAGCGATTTTCACCCACTTGAAATAATGATATTTATTTAAAATTTCGCACACACATTAAGGACCGATTGCAATGTAATAATTTTAAAAAAAGCATGAATATCAGACGTATTTTTTAGGGTTAAGTACCAAAAGGTAAACCGGGACCTATTACACAGAGACTTCGCTGTCACAGAGCTGAAAATATAAAATAAATATTCATGGACATTTCACACAACGGCCTCTGATCCCAAGCTAAGCTTTATATGCTTGTGTTATGGGTACCAGAATAACATACTTATTATACATAGTAAACACCCAGACGCAGAACAAACATTTGTATTAAAAGCATCATACAAAATGATTGTCCTGACCGGGAATCGAACCCGAGACCTCGTGAATGGCAGTTCGTTACCCAAACCACTAAACCACGAGGCCCCACAGAGTTGATGCTATAACAAAAAATACTCATTATGATTTTTCTGTAGCCCTTATCCCGTTATTTGAGGTCTGTATGACGAATATCTTTATCTTTACTTATTATAAAACAACGTCGTTATATTTGTATGTATGTCCTTATGTGAGCTTATATCTTCTAAAGTAGTTCTTTACAGAATACGAATGGGTTGAAAATAATGACTCGATGTTCATTACTAAAGTAATTTATTAATTTTGCAATTGACATGCTATGCTTTTTACTTAATAAATCAAATTATGGTGGGAAAAGTGACTGCCACTTATTTTCAACCCATTCGTATTCTGTAAAGAATACTAAGTGGTTGGTCGAGATGTTGTAAAGCAATCTTGATAGATAGCGCTGTACGTAAAAATATATAAACTCAATCGAGTGACAAATGTGGTGGTTAATTTGAATGTTGCAAGCAAGACCGCAATAAGCTCAGTTGGAAGAGCTTCGGAACGGTATTCCGAGGTCGTGGGTTCAAGTCCCGCTTGCGGCAGTCACTTTTTCCACCATAATTTGATTTATTAATTAAAAAGCATAGCATGTATATTGCAAAATTAATAAATTACTTTGGTTTGATTTTTTAATTCCATGCGATCCATAATATGATGTTGCGGGCAATATTATGATAATAACAGAACGGAACCTTTCGTATACAAGTCTAACTCGTATTTGACCAGATTTTCTTTTTACACGCTTTATATTAGCTTCACTTGTATGTTTGTTTGTATGTTTGTATGTTTGTAACCGACTCCTTTGGACGCTATTTTGACCCAGTTTAAAGGGTCAGATTCTATTCAAATTTTGCACACCTGTCAAAGACCGATGACAATGCAATAATTCGATTAAATAAAGCGTGTTTTTTAGTTTTTTTAAACTATTATTTTATTTAAATTATATTGCTTGAACTACTACAGATAATATTTGAATAGAGTCCCACTAATTTTGTTAGTTTATTAATACTTATGCTAGTGGAGAGCTTGTCACCGAGCCAAATGTTATAATTAGCCGGTTGTCATACCACAACACGCGTATTACGAACATCTAGCATGTACGCGTCCCTATTCCATAAGGAATTCCAGGGAAATAAGATAAAACACAATATTAAATAACAAGTTTGTAAGCACATAGATACTTAGGCTACATTACGCAAGAAGCCAAGGATAGAACAATGAACGTGGATAAAACTGCAGGTACATATTAGCTAGTAAGTACATACATCATACATAATGTGACCAGACGTCCCGTTGTAAACGGGACTGTCCCTTTTTACAACTACGAGTCCCAGTGTCCCCGAAACTACCTCTGGGACGCAAATATGTCCCGTTTTCAGAAACCAAACTCCAGTAGAAAGAGTATTTTCCGTGATGAACAAATTGTGGTTAATTTAACAAAAACATGCCCAGAGTATCATTCTTATTTGAAATCATCACCAATATTATACAATATATAACTAGCTGACCCGGCAAACGTTGTTATGCCATACTAAAAAAAAGGTTTGAAAAATAGATGTTGGCCGTTTCTCAGACCTACTGAATATGCATGTAAAATTTCATAAAAATCGGTCAAACCGTTTCGGAGGAAACTAACACTGTGACCATTGAATTTTATATATTAGAAGATTAAACCTAATATTTTATGACACTACTAGCTTTTTGTGAATAAATAACTTAAAAAGTGTTATTTTTTTCATTTAATTTTAGTTTATGTACCTATAAATAAATATTCACAGACATTTCACACAACGTCCTCTGGTCCCAAGCTAAGCTTATTATGCTTGTGTTATGGGTACCAGAATACGGATAGAATACATAAACTACTTTTCTTTTGTAAATACATACTTATAATACACAGAAACACCCAGACGCAGGACAAACATTTGTATAACATTTACAAACATCACACAAATGATTGTCCGAGGCGGGAATCGAACCCGCGACCTCGTGATCGGCAGTCCGCAATATAAACCACTACACCACGAAGCCCGTCCTATAAACCGATGACCCGTTTTGAGTCAAAATGGTCACGTTAATCATACACTATAAGGGTCTCTCTCTCCAGTTCATTTACGTCCCACAGTTGAGCACGGGCCTCCGTCACTTTGGGAGGGATTATGGTCTACTGTGCCGCGCTGACCAGGCGTGTTGGCTCAGGTTTTATTTTCAAGTTTTCCGTCTCTAACAGTAGGCGTTAACTGCTTATATTGTTCCTTAGCTGGCTCTTACAGAACCCTGGGAAAAAAATGGGGTGGTGACATATGTATTCTTAATCCGTCACCACACGGACATATAAGGATTTATAAGTATAACAACACAATAAGGGTATGAACCACCCTAATTAGCAGTTTTTTCTCAAAAAAATGTCGTTAACAAAAGTGGGAGAGAAACATGTGAAAAAAAAAACATCCGTGCTCCAGTCTAGTTGACCCAAATAGAGCGTTTCATCACGTAGGCTGTGTTATGTCTCATTTTCTGTGCCCATAAGCGACGAGAGATCACACAGTGCAGCATATTTATGGCGCGAAACAAATTTAGTTTTGTTCTTCGTTTAGTTTGTGGTGTTTTTTAGGGTTCCGTACCCAAAGGGTAAAAACGGGACCCTATTACTGAGACTTCGCTGTCCGTCCGTCCGTCCGTCCGTCCGTCCGTCCGTCCGTCCGTCCGTCCGTCTGTCACCAGGCTGTATCTCAAGAACGGTGATAGCTAGAGAGTTGAAATTTTCACAGATGATGTATTTCTATTGCCGCTATAACAACAAATACTAAAAATAAAATAAAATAAATATTTAAGGGGGGCTCCCATACAACAAACATGATTTTTAGGGTTCCGTACTCAGTATCTCAAGAACGGTGATAGCTAGACAGTTGAAATTTTCACAGATGATGTATTTCTATTGCCGCTATAACAGCAAATACTAAAAATAAAATAAAATAAATATTTAAGGGGGGCTCCCATACAACAAACATGATTTTTTTACCGTTTCTTGCTCGATACTAATAACGTTGCCTTATGTTGCATAGATAATGGTACGGAACCCTTCGTGCGCGAGTCCGACTCGCACTTGACCAATTATTTCTTCTATTACGGATATATGAACGGAGTATTTGCCCAGAGACTTTAGCAACTGCATCTGCCTATATTAAAACAAAATTGAAAAAAAAAACGACAAATTTCCCTTAATTTAAAAAAGGAATTCGATTTTTTTTATTAACCTCCGAGCAATTACAAAAAGTTTTAAATGTCAGCTCTAAAATTGCAATGACGGAGGAGATGACAAATTACCTTCGATTAGGAAGCCGTTGGATGCAATTGGGACAGGATCGCATGATTGATATGCTTTGGGAGTCTAACAGATGACCGCAAAAGGCTATTAAATGGACAAAATGTCTGTATTCCTTTTATTCTTTTAATATATTGAGCCTAAATCGGGATCAATCGTGATAAAATATATTTTTAGTACGTTTATAAAAGGAAAATACACTTTTTATAACTAATAGCGTACTGAAATAACAAGGAATGCTGTTCAATAAAATTGTTTAGCAATTTCCTCATTCGTCACTGAATTTCGTTCACTTCTTTAATAGGTAAAAAGATAGTCTTGTTTTTGTAAAGACGGTTTAAAGTAACAGTTTTTTGCCATATTCATTCACGCCACTCTCAATTTAGGATAGAATGTAGTAAACATGGTGGTATGAGGCATAAAACTTAGTACTATTTCACAAATCGAGCAGTACTGTCGTACTTTTTACTAAGAAACTATCAGTTTAAAGTTTTGATGATCATAGACATAATTTAACTTGGTATCTAGATACGTTAACTGTTAAAAATGCAATTTTGTAACCTTTTACAATATGTCTAATTTGCCAAAACCAATGAGTAAAAAAACCTTTTTTTTAAAGAAAAAAAAAATCCCAAATAAGTACGAGAAAAGTGACATAAGCATACATATACATATATAAAGGTACAGCTTATATATAGGTACAGCTTAATTTGGGACCAAAACGCGTGATGTAAAATGTATAAAAATCTGTGAATATTTAACACTAATACATAGTTATTTTTTGCAAACATGAGCAGAGAAAAGTGCTCTGTAGCCGCTTGTCACTCGTATCCTGTCCCCACCCAACTCCCATTTAGTAAAACCGGGCCATCGGGGTGGGGTAGGCGACCCGGGCATAATAATTTTAGCTCCGCGCGGTCGCATGGAAATGAAAAATGTCATACTGTTACTGGCACGCTCACACCTGCGATGGTAGATTGATGTTTGTGTAAAACTACCATACAATAGAACCTTAGAGTGTCTAAGCCAACCAGAGTAGTTACACACTATTTTCTTCGACCTCGAATAATCGAGCATTACGAGATTTTCGTTATCGACTAAACGCATTAATGTTGGAGGATGGATCGGGATACGGAATTAATACATCACTGGTCCCAATATCACACGCCGACTTCTCATACCTGCGAGAATAGCGCATATGTTCGGTGAACGTTTTCTTAATATGCAACAATGTCAGGTCGGTGATGTGGAAGTAACGCACACAGCCACTATAACGTATTTTCATTGATTGCTACGCACGCTTTGCACAAAATCGCCTCATGCACACTAAAAGACGACAATATGCGTACCTACACTATGAGCTCTTGGACTTTTTCCAGCGCGGGGATGGCCAATGCCATCTCCTGTTGGTTTGATGCTCTAAGTATGGAACCCATACTGATGATATATTATCACAAAATGTTTTTATATGATATATGTGATATTACACGGATTTGTGGACCGACGAATACCATTTGGATATATCATGTAATAAATTTTTATAGATATAAATGTTGATATGATTGGGAATAAATTTGCATTGGATACGTAAACTAACACTGTCAGCTCTTTAGCTAGCACCGTTTTAGAGATGCACCCCGGACAGATCGACGGACACACAGCGAAGACTCAGAAATATTATTTCCCGTTTGACTTTTTGGTATGAAACCCTATAAAATAAATAACTGACAACGCGAAAAAAACCGGTCAAGTACGAGTTGGACTCGCACACTGAGGGTTTCGTATCTACTATTGGTCTTATTCATATTGACTTATCGGAGGTTTAAAAGTTCGCTAAAATCGGTTCGCGAAAATTGCGGCGAAAACTAGTCAAATGGCGCTGCTGTGCTCCTCATTTTTTTTTAATATTTTCTTATTGCTTAGAAAAAAAAATATAATCAACCTGAGTTGATTATATTTTTTGAAGTAAGGGACCGCGTAGATCTACGTTTGATATGAGTTTCAAGTTGATATCTTCAGCCGTTGTGAGTAAAAAAAGTTTGACAGACGGACAGACAGACTCAGACACCGGAGTGATCCTATAAGGGTTTTACGAAACCCTAAAAATATAAAAAGAAATTACAAAACTGAGTCAGATATTAAAAAAAATGGCTGTAGGTATTACGTTTTAAACAAAGGAAACCTATAAAAATAGTTGTTGTATGAAAGAATTAGAAAGTTTAAAATATAAATTAAACAGTGTTAATTTTTTTAACGGTACACAGTAATATTTCATTTTAATATTTAATTTGCAAATTAAAACGCGTATAAATTGAAATTATAACCATTTCTTTTATCTATCTTACTGTCGACTGTTATAAATTAAAAAAAAATTGGTCAAGTGCGAGTCGGACTCGCGCACGAAGGGTTCCGTACCATTATCTATGCAACATAAGGCAACAATATTAGTATCGAGCAAGAAACGGCAAAAAAATCATGTTTGTTGTATGGGAGCCCCCCTTAAATATTTATTTTATTTTATTTTTAGTATTTGTTGTTATAGCGGCAATAGAAATACATCATCTGTGAAAATTTCAACTGTCTAGCTATCACCGTTCTTGAGATACTGGGTACGGAACCCTAAAAATCATGTTTGTTGTATGGGAGCCCCCCTTAAATATTAATTTTATTTTTAGTATTTGTTGTTATAGCGGCAATAGAAATACATCATCTGTGAAAATTTCAACTCTCTAGCTATCACCGTTCTTGAGATACAGCCTGGTGACAGACGGACGGACGGACGGACGGACAGCGAAGTCTCAGTAATAGGGTCCCGTTTTTACCCTTTGGGTACGGAACCCTAAAAAATTACATGTAACAGTTATTTTAATATTAAACTCATCGTAAAAAGTCATTCTAGTAAATGTTATAGTAACGCGCCAAAAGTCAAAAACATTTTTACCCATACAAGGTTGGATTTTTTAGGACGCTTTTATCAGCCATATGTATCTATTTAAAATTAGTATATTATGTAGTCTATCCGTATTCTGGTACACATAACACAAGCATAGAAATATAGCTTACATTGGGACTAGAGGACGCTGTGTGAAATGTCCATGAATTTACTTTTCATTTCTATCACAATGTATAAATCTATGTAACGGAATCTTGGAAAGTAATTTTCAACCATTTTTAAACTTATATTTCAAATATTAACATTGTTCTTATCTAGGCAATGATCTCTATTCTTTTTAACACGCTTAACACGTTTTGAATAGCTCGGTACGTATCTATGAATTTATTAATCTATGTAACGGAATCTTATCAGTTGTTGTGATTGTTTGTTTTTGAACTAAGCAGAGTATTAGATTAGGGTATAAAAATTAACACTATGTCGGGTAGAGTTAGGATTTAAATTTCCGTCTGACTGTGTTCTTGTAAGAGGGCTAGATAATATTAATATTCTCAAATAAAACCACTCTTTACGGATTTAGACACGTAATAAATATACAGACGTCTAAATCCCTAAAAAGTAGTTTTATTGTGGTTTAAGCACTTTATTTTCTCTAAAGAATTTACAAATTCACTTATTGAGAAACATTTAACAATAATAATAATGTGATGAGCGTACAAAGAACAAAAATATCGCTTAAGGGCCTACATCAATATTATCGTATATCATCGCCGACACGTACATATTAACACAGCCAGTAGGCACAGAAAATGAAGAATTAGGGATACTTTTCCCATTTACTCAAAATCTACTAAATATATTTTAATTCTGATTTACGTGTTTCTATATATAATAGTTACTTATGTTTTTAAAGTTATTTCATTAGTTAATACGCGATAATAGACCGACAAATAAAAAAATAAAAAATTTGAGAGGTTGTTTCGCCAAGATTTTCTATCGAGAAAACTTTTTTCAATCGCGTTTCTGAGTTGATGCGATCCTAGATCATATATTGAAAAAATATATACTTAAAAATTAGAGCTCTAGCCATTCAATCTAAAGAAACAATGAAAACTTCGTACATAGAAAAATGCACGAAGCTATTTTGGTATCGTCTTAAACAAAAAAACGTGGGTACTTGTACATTGATTATAGAATATATAAAGTAAACGACCAAGAAAACACGGAGTTAATGTTATTTTGAACAAAATAAACGCGAATAAATAAAATAAAAAATCGTTTTATTTTAGTAAATAAGTAGCACTTTTGCATTTGAATAATCATTACTTATTATAAAACAATCATCATCATCATCATCATAACATCACGCCTTTTTCCCATGGGGGTAGGCAGAGACTATACAGCGCCATCTGCTACGATCACCGCCTTTCAGCATCTCTGTGGACACTCTATCATATCCAGCTGCCTTTCCAAGTTTCATTCCTTTCAATGCTTTCAGAACGTCATCCAGTTCAATCTGATTTTCGTCGTCCTCACCTATACTCTCACTATATCATTCCACGCTTCTCGCTTGCAACCGCTCTCCTACTTCCTGTACATCACCTTGCAACCTAAATAAACCTTCAAAATAACCTTTCCAACGTTCCAAAACCTTACATTCTTCACTTTCTAAGCATCCATCGTCTCTTCTTATGGCATTCATCTTTAACGTTCCTGTTGATCCACGGGCTTCTTTTACCTTCTTCCAAAATAGTTTGATATTTACACGAAAATTATCACACAACTTTATGTTTTCTTTCTCTTCCCATGCATTCTTCTTTAATTTTACAAGCTCTTTTACTTTGATTTTTAGCTCTTTATACTTCTCTTTCATTATCTCTAGCTCATTATTTCCATTCCTCATCATTCTTACTTGCGCTTTACAACTTAATACAACCAGCCATGCCTGCTTTTTCCTTCCTACCAAACCCTTTACTTCATCATCTACCCAAACTCTGCTCAGTCTATTCCCACATTTCCTTTTCATAACACCACATACTTTTGTACTTACTTGTATCATACTATCTCTAACCAGCTCCCAAGTTTCTTCTAAACTAAAGTCTTTCACCATATAATTATAAAACAGAATTATCAAACAAAGTCGTTATTTTTGTATGTATATCCCAATGTGAGCTTATATCTTGGAAACTACACAACGGATTTTGAAAAGGATTTTTGAATGAAATGAAATGAAAAATTAGTATTTGTTGTCATAGCGGCAATAGAAATACATCATCTGTGAAAATTTCAACTGTCTAGCTATCACCATTCTTGAGATACAGCCTGGTGACAGACGGACGGACGGACGGACGGACGGACGGACGGACGGACGGACGGATGGACGGACGGACGGACGGACGGACAGCGAAGTCTCAGTAATAGGGTTTCCGTTTTTACCCTTTGGGTACGGAACCCTAATCATTTAATCAAGTAGACATAATTTTTTAGAAAAATTATGTGCTTATGATATGTCCAATTTTTTTTCCCTACCACCGTTTCAGGAGGCAATCTCCTGAGAAGAACCGGCGTAAGAAACTCAGCAAAGCTTTTAATTAAATCAATATTTTTTTAAATTAAATGTCAATTATACTTGCAATGCTAATAAAACGTTACAATATAGAATATGTATTGCTCCAGAGCAACCTACTCCCAAGCTTTATCATCTTTAATATAATGAGAAATTTTATAATACGCCTTTTTACATAATTTAGTTTTAATGGATTTTTTAAATTTAGAATTATTTAATTCTCTTACATCAATAGGGAGTTTATTATGACAAAAACGTATACAATGACCCATGAAAGAGTTACATATTATGGTTTGGTTTCCAAATTCCAAGCGTCCGAAATTGCGGGCAACAGCTAGTTTACTATAGAATTACTTTTTAACTTAAATTGATAACTACATCACTATTTCAAAGCAAGGTTTTAGTATAAGTGGAAAACATTTTATTCTTGTGTTTAGAATGTATATTGTACATAAATACGTCGTTTAACATGTTTAAAAGTGAAACCTTGTCGTGAAGGCGCGACGTTTCGACTGAAAAGGTTATATTTTTAACTTTAATTTACTGAACGAACACATTTATACCATTAACATTTTTTAATATACGAATACGACAATGAAATAATACATATACATTTGTATACATATTATTTCATTGTCGTATTCAGATGTCATTAGCAAAATGTTTGCGAAGTGTATAACATTAAAATTGAATGTCAGAGAATCAAGTGCTTTTCATATAATTTACTAAGCAATATGTGAATTTATGTCTATGGTACCAACTCTACGTACATGATTATCCCAAGCGGGAATCGAACCCGCGACCTCTTCATCGGCAGTCCGTTACATAAACCACTCAACCGCGAGGCTCGTTAGCAATAGCAAACTAATTTTTAGTTAAGTTTAGTTATGTACGTAAAATTGACATTTATGTCTGTCTGTAGCAAAACAACACAAATAAGGTATTCTTTTCATTTTTTATTTAATCACGTAAAATCTAGTGTTTGGATTTTGACAGTATTTTTTAGTAATTGCGTATTCTAAAAAGTGATGATAATAATCACTACGCTATAGTTAGGTTACAAAACGTTGCAAAAATCATGGATGTTAACAAAACCATAGTCAATTTAGTAATAGAAATACTATAGAAACACTAGTGAAGTTTTTAAATGTATAAAATACATGTAGTTTATTTTTAAACCAGGCGTACATTTAATTTAGAGATTAAAGAGTGATTTATTTAAAAATATACGAAACTGGAATATTACGGACGATAAATTTAGATCCGACAAAAGAACTTCATTAACATTTGTAAGTTCAATTAGATTTTAGAAAATTAATTAATCATTCTTTAAAGATATAACCGACAACAATATCCCCCTACATATAAATTAAAATGTAGGTAGAGAGGCGAGACTATAACAAATAATACTTCACACAATACAACTATATGTTTAATTTACGATCTCTTTAGGTTTGTTAATGTCATGCTCTGAAATAACTACAGTTTGAATAATAATGTATAGAATTATTCTCATGTTCTTAAAGCAACGCAATTAATTCTTTACATAAAAGTTTTTAAATATAATTATGGTCTGTTTGACTACACCGTACGACCATAAAATGTAATGGAAATAAAACGCAAATTAAAAAAAAATTAAGTACTGGCCGAATGTGAAAAAAATAGTTAATAATTTTTGATTAAATAAATAAAACCTCCGTGTAGATACTGGCCATATAAAATTAAGAATATATTATACTATTTATGCATATTTTAGTTTATAGAGTGACGTTAACTGAAAATATTTATGCAAATTATCTGTTAGATAATTTTAATATGTTGCAATTTATAAACTTTATTATACTTGCTATGTTAAATAGCGGTTGGTTGCTGCCTGTCTAGCAAATGAATAAAAAAAAAATGAAAAATTTACCTACATCTTTTAATCGACTCATATACTTGAAGGCTCGGATTCCCTGTGTTTTTATTTGGTCTACTACCTATTGAATCTGTGCCATTCATATCGAATTTTCTGTCAGTTTCAAATATTATTTACCAATAACAATATTCACAGTAATTACTTTTCTGTTTAAATTTAGAAATCACATCGCGCTAATTCTTAAAAATTACTAAAAATAACAATTACTAATAGTTTCATAATTTAGGATGGCAACAACTAAACCTGTTATCAATGCCAATGGTCAAACACCTCAGTCCAGTCTAACGTACGTAGAAAAAAAAATACATAAACTTTATTTCCAATTTTAAATAGCTAGACTTTACCTATTTAAAATAAGAAAAAAAAAACATCTAGCTATAAAATAGCGCCTGGCGCTCTGCTACTGTAATGAGTTTGACAGGTTTGATTGTATATCACGTACAATTCTGTATGGTGTGATCGACGATAGTTTAGTTTTTCGTGTTATTTCGCTATAAATCTTTGTCCTATGCCGTGAACGATACGAGGACTTTTCTTATAAAAACTACACCAGAAGACTCTTAAGAGTGCACGATACCAAATTATGCTCCATACAAAAATATGGGTATCGTACTTCCGTTTTTTCTTCGCGAAAGTTAAACCGATTTTAGTTGTTTCTACGCTTTATTATAGATGAAGAGTATATATATGCTTCTGTCACTTTCTTTTTTTCAATATATAATAACTAAAATAAATTTGACCGCCATGAGCCAACCGGAGTCGCCGATAAGAGATAACAATAGATTTTAAAGACAATAGGGTCGTAAAATCTTTTGAATCATAGCTAGACAAGAAAAACTCGTGGGACTGGGCTATTTTAAAGAATGTAGATTACCATTACCTTCAGTCGATAAATTATAAATGATCACGCCGTAATAGAAATATATTTTATACTTGCCTAAAAATTTATATGATGTTTCTTTAAAACATACTCGTAAAGATTCCTAAGAGCTTTATAATGGTGCTTCTTGTCTAGCTATGATTCAATGGAGATAAGATTTTACTACTCTATTGTCTTTAAAATCTATTGTTATCTCTTATCGGCGACTCCGGTTGGCTAAACACAGAGCACCTGGTAAATCTAACAATTTAAAAGCCGACTGTATAACTTTGCAACTTTTTTTACGATAGATTTTGATGGCTTAATATCTCATAAACAGTCCTAATTAAACATTTAGATGTCCAACTCATCTTTTTTAAAAGTTAACTTTTTCGAGTATCAGCTCCTCCACTATATTGTGGAGGAATGGGAATAAACGGCACCTTTCCCTCCACACCTTTTTATTCCCATTCGTCCACACTGTGGGGGACTGGGTGTGGATGAATGAGAATGACCCAAAAAAAAACGTGGTCCAAAATTTAAAAAAATAGTCTAATATTTTTTTTATTCTTTTATAGTTATTAGGTATAATTATATTTTTTTGTATCTTATGTAGGCTTGTAATTTATTTAAGAACAGAAGTATTTAATTTTAATAAAATTCCTATAAAACTAAATTACTTGTGAATTATATTTACAATCGTAAAATTATAAAATGTGCTCTTGTTTTATTTTTTTATAGAAATTTGTGTAAAAATGCTTAGATGTGCCGAAATTAAATGTTCGCGGTTTACTTGTGCCAATTATTTTAAGTAACTTTAAGTTTTAATAACATAAAGTGGTATGAAAAAATATACATCACTTAGTATCGTGGGTTACATTACACAATTCATACAGACTAGCGCGCTAGCCGTTTCGAAAGACACTGGAGAAGCAAAAATGAATTAAATTAACAATGACTTAAATCATTGAATGAAAACATTTGCCATTACAACGAGAAGTACGAATAGAGAAAGTGGGAATGAATTATTATTTTTAAATCAAGGAGTGTTAACCATTAAAAAAATAAAAATTGGTCAAGTGCGAGTCGGACTCGCGCACGAAGGGTTCCGTACCATTATCTATGCAACATAAGGCACGTTATTAATAAATGAGCAAACAACACACGCAATACTTAATTAATCACGTTTGTTGTATGAGAGCAAGAAACGGTAAAAAAATCATGTTTGTTGTATGGGAGCCCCCCTTAAATATCTATTTTATTTTATTTTTAGTAATTGTTGTTATAGCGGCAATAGAAATACATCATCTGTGAAAATTTGAACTCTCTAGCTATCACCGTTCTTGAGATACAGCCTGGTGACAGACGGACGGACGGACGGACGGACAGCGAAGTCTCAGTAATAGGGTCCCGTTTTTACCCTTTGGGTACGGAACCCTAAAAACAAACGAAAAAACATTATAGTAACAGATTTGTACTGGCAGTATGTAATAAAAAAATAAGACTCATTTAAAATTGGTTTAATTTTCTATTCCATTTTTAAAAATATGACGTTGATTTTTTATCACTAGAGTTAATTTTGACTTATAATTAAATTTTAAAGACATCTAAAAGTTATGCTGCCTAAGATAAATAAAGTCAATTGGTAGATAACACGTTAAGATAATATTTTTATTCATCTGTATTAGTTAGCCAAAGCATGTAATAAACTTCTAACCACGCAGGTGTCATTTAACGAAAATATTAAAAAAAAAATATTTATTAATTATTTTTAAATATCGAATATTTTATTCTCGTACTTAATAAAATTATTTTATAGCCAGTATTAAAATAGAACATTGCCACAAATATATTAAGTTCACGGATCATTATTTCAAAGGTTTCCATACAAAAATGCCCAATACAATTCGAAAATTTACATAAATAACTAACTTTTTACTATATTAGTGTACGTAATATAGTGATAATTATGATTCTAATTAGTTATTATAAAACAGCTGGTTCATATCACTGACAAAACTCTTTACAAACTCGAATATTTTGTAAAGCCACCGGTCCATATCGTAAATTATTTTATGTATCATATTTTTCTATTTGAATAAAAATTATATGCTGTGACTAATTATATACATTTATATATCACTGTGATAACGTAATATAATTATTAAGGTACTGTCAGATATATACGGAACATTTTTATTGTTGTACACAAAGTACCGACTTTGATAATATAAAAAAATATTCAGTTTGTATTAAGTTATTAAGGGCCTACATCAATATTATCGTATATCGTCGCCGACACGTACATATTAACACAGCCAGTAGGCACAGAAAATGAAGAATTAGGGATACTTTTCCTATTTACTCAAAATCTACTAAATATATTTTAATTCTGATCCACGTGTTTCTATACATAATAGTTACCTATGTTTTTAAAGTTATTTCATTAGTTAATACGCGATAAAAGACCGACAAATGAAAAAAATAAAATATTTGAGAGGTTGTTTCGCCAAGATTTTCTATCGAGAAAACTTTTTTCAATCGCGTTTCTGAGTTTATGCGATCCTAGATCATATATTGAAAAAACATATACTTAAAAATTAGAGCTCTAGCCATTCAATCTAAAGAAACAATGAAAACTTCGTACATAGAAAAATGCACGAAGCTATTTTGGTATCCTCTTAAATTATTCCATGGGTCATGGTTTAGTTAGACAATTGTCTTGTAATACGGTAATTAGGGATTCTTTCTCTACTTCCTATTAATGTATATGTCGAGTACGGTTCGTGATAACATATTTTAAACTCATAAACGCATTCACTGAAAAACATATGTTTTACAAAACTCGAATAGTAAAAGTTAAAAGAACGTAACACACAACAATATAAACAATACTTTAAATAAAATAAATAAATATTCATGAACACAACGTCCTCTGGTCCCAAAGTATGCTATATTTCTATGCTTGTATTATGGGAACCAGATACGGATATAATACATAAACTACTTTTCTATTGTAAATACATACTTAAAATACATAGAAAACACCCAGACGCAGTACAAACATTTGTATGACAATTAAAAACATCACACAAATGATTGTCCTGACCGGGAAATCGAACCCGAGACCACGTGATTGGCAGTCCGTTATTTGAACCACTACACCACGAGGCCCACTTTGACGAAAAGTAGTTAGAAATGGAGCTCTGAATCTAAAATTATCGGTCCAAAATTATATTTCGTACGAGGATCCACAAGATTTTTTATATCGTGTAAAGAAAATTGAAAAAAATAAATAGAATTCTTACTAATTTATAATTGTAGAAGAGAAAAATTTTACGAGCTTAAGTGTTAATGGGTGAAACGAAACTATAGCGCGATTTGAAAAAATTGGTCAAGTGCGAGTCGGACTCGCGCACGAAGGGTTCCGTACCATTATCTATGCAACATAAGGCAACGTTATTAGTATCGAGCAAGAAACGGTAAAAAAATCATGTTTGTTGTATGGGAGCCCCCCTTAAATATTTATTTTATTTTATTTTTAGTATTTGTTGTTATAGCGGCAAAAGAAATACATCATCTGTGAAAATTTCAACTGTCTAGCTATCACCGTTCTTGAGATACAGCCTGGTGACAGACGGACGGACGGACGGACGGACGGACAGACGGACGGACGGACAGCGAAGTCTCAGTAATAGGGTCCCGTTTTTACCCTTTGGGTACGGAACCCTAAAAACTGTACAATGCCATACATTATATTGAGCGGTATACTTCAGTTTGTTAAGGTTTGATTTTTAAATTTCACGCGTAAGAAGTCGCTGGTCAAACTATAAAGCGTAATATTTGATATGTTTTTATTATCATTGTTCACATCTATGTACCGGTTTATGTAATAAAAAAAAATCCAATAAATCTAATCTAATATATAAAATTCACGTGTCACAGTGTTAGTTACCGTACTCCTCCGAAACGGCTTGACCGATTCTTCTCAAATTTTGCATACATATTCAGTAGGTCTGAGAATCGGCCAACATCTATTTTTCAAACTTTTTTTTTTGTATGGCAAAACAGCGTTTGCCGGGTCAGCTAGTAGATATATATAATGGAATTCTTAACGCAATTTTTATCCCTTATTAAATTTCATCCCTCTTTCAAATCATGCAGCGAATATATTTGACATGGCAAAAATTTTTAAAAAATACAGCGTCATGCACTTAAATGTGTTAATTAAAATTTAAATTTTCGAACATTTGTCGTTAATATTCTTTTTTAATTTTTTTTTATAAGTGCTCAAGTTGACGGAACTGTTTGTTTAGGTTTTGCCAAATTGAACTAATTTAATTTTTAAAGTATTTTACATAAAGAATACTAAACGTGAGTATGTTTCAACAAATGTAATTTACAATTTCTTATCGTGTTTACTACAATTATTGTGTTTGACAGTTTTTTGTGTACACTATAAAAGTGGAACCCGTATAATGAGTGTAGGTGAATTTGTAAATAATTCGCACAATAACGCAAATTGCACCTTATTACTTCGACGCCAATATAAATCGTTGTTGCTGAACATTCTTCTAGATTTCCTTGGCAATTACATCGGAGAAAATTGTACTACATTTTAATAAATTATTTGTACATTTTATTTGTTTACTTTCAACATATTTATCCCTAATATGGACGAATTAATTGGAGTTTTTTTAGTAGTAATGTCATAGCGGGCTATTGCCTGCTACTTTCTACACGTGGAATCACTATTTTTCGCATTAAAAAGTAGCCTAACAAAAGCTTTAACTGTAGCATAGACAAACACCACAATCTAAATAAGTATTTACTCGAAAAATTACTACTTTTACCAAAGAGGAGTTGGCTCGTGCTGCAAATTATATTGAGCGTTTATGATGCTAAATGATTGTCCATCGCATGTAATTGTAGTGCAATGAACTGTGTAAAGCATAGTCGCGCCTATTTTTAAAAGGATGTAAATAGTTTGTATATATGGTCATATACTAAATACATTCCAAATTCAATTTTTTTTAAACTTTTGCCTTTATTTTTCTTTTTTTAAGTGCTAAAGTTGACCGAACTGTTTACTTGCATGGATAAAAAGTTTATGTTTTGCCAAATTTATCTAATTTTGTTTGTAATAGTACCAATTTTATTCCTTTCTTTCAGCTCATAAATTCAGTCTCGCTCTTTAGTTTATTAGCCTAGCATTTTGGTCTAATTTACTACACACACCAGGCGTAAACAATATAGTTTCAGGTTTTTCGACCGACTTTTTTGTTTAATGTAAGCACTTGTTAATTAAATTGTATTTAAAAACTAATTAGCCAGTAATGCTCAAATAATTATGATAAATTCTAGAATGAAGTATTTGAAATAAAAGCCAATACAACTTATAAGATATGTCTATGAAAGCTGTTGCTGGGTCAGCTAACCAGCCAAGTTGCATAGTGGTATTTATAGAAACAGGTGTAGATAAATATTGACCTTTACAATTCTACCATGTTACCTACTCCTTATAGTCCGGCTATATCGTAAAGAATCGCTGACGTGTGAAAATATTAAGAAGCAAACTGCAAACATGAAACGGTCGGGTTATGCTAAGTAAATGTACTGCGTTTATACGTTTCGCATACTAACTACGATTTGCATCCTTCAAAATGTAGGGATAGCACAATAGTCTTTTTTAAATTTTGTAGAAATTTACGTTTTTTACCTCGATTATCAGAAAATTTGTTGTTTAATGAAATAAAAATTTATTTTCCTTTGAATCTATTTAGAGTAACTACGAACATTAATTGTAAACATGTAAAATTGTTATAACATGTGTCATAACTAACCATATCGGAGGTAAACCGATCTATATCTATACTTATAATAAATCTGTAGAGAGGTCAATTCTGTACATGAAATATATTTTCAAAATAACTATCAGGGGGTGATTAGTGATCGATACTGATGCCAAAAATGCAATCAGTAAAATTTTTGTCTGTCTGTCTGTCTGTCCGTCTGTTGCTTATAGAAACAAAAAACTACCGACGGATTTTAACGAAACTTGGTACAATTATTCTTCATACTCCTGGGCAGGTTATAGTATACTTTTCATCACGCTACAATCAATAGGAGCAGAGTAGTGAAGGGAAATGTTGAGAAATCGGGAAAAGGTGCTCCATTTTTTAAGCTTCCGTCGCGTGTGCAGCCTTAATGGTTAAAGTTACGTAGAAATCATGTATGACGGAAATATTCTACATAAAATTGTCAAAAAAATATCCCGAAACAGCACATATCTATATTTTATGGTTGACTCACAATAACACGTGTAACTCCTGATAGCATAGCAGTTCGTTCATTCTGATTATATTTGTTTACTCTTACGTTTATAATACTCTCACTCAAGCAGTGAAAACGGGGAAAATTTCCTAAATTCTACGCGGACGGAGTCGAGGGCAACAGCTAGCATACAATATGTATACATTCTACGGCCACGATTGCTTACAAAAACAACCTTTTCTGAAAAAGAACGCGACTAAATCAAACAAAGCCTCTCTTCAATGTAAAAAGTGTAAGGTCTAAGGATAATTGTAAAATATTCCGGGCAATTTTTACGTTTGTTAATAATGTAATGGTAAAATACGAATAATATGTACACAACACCTAAACTCTATATTCTCCAGCATGTTATAAGTATCAGAATCCAAGCAATTACGAAAATCTTGAAATTAAACTGCACATAAAGACGCTTGATCGCCATAATATAGTACACAATATATTCCCCATCATGGAAGAGCATAACACCCAAATATGGGAAGTTAATTAACTAATACGAATAAACATTTGGAAATATTAGTTACCATAATCACTAACATTAAAAGTTTCTATAACATAAACCGTAAAATATAAAACACATAACATACTTAATATTACTAGATAAAAACTGTTAAAAATACCTCATTTAGATTAAATTTAAAAAGCAACTAATGCAAATTAATATTTTAACGGTTATTACCGAGCTATATATGGAGCTAATTTTACCATAATTATTATATAATATGTATTTATATATTCATAACACCATATACATAGAAATATTCTAAGATCTAGGACTCTAAACATACTGCCACTCTGTTTAGATTGTAGTAGTTGACGCTCTATAGTCTCTGCTTACCCCAATGGGAAAGGGGTGTAATGATGATCTAAGATTCAAGACTTTTCATCATCATCATAACATCACGCCCTTTTCCCATGGGGGTAGGCAGAGACTATAGAGCGCCATCTGCTACGATCCAAACATACTTCCTTGGCTTCATCAAGACTTTTATTGTAGGAATTACTACTACATTTTACTTTTTAAGAGGTTTGTAAATATTAACTTAGAATTAACGCTAAGACATCTATTTTAGGAGTGAAAAGTTTCTGTTATGGATACCAGCTAGCAGATAAATACATACACATTATAATATATTCATTCCTATTTGTTATTGCCGGTATTTTCCTACGGGATAGAATCCGAAATACGGAGATCCGTAGGAGAACTGGCGTGTCCAACATAGCCCGAAAGGTTAGAACGCTAAAGTGGCAATGGGCAGGCCACATCGTTCGTAGGACTGACGATCGTTGGGGAAGAAAAGTCCTAGAGTGGCGACCACGTACCGGACGACGCAGCGTTAGGTTAGACCCCGTCCCGACAAGGTGGAGCGACGATATCGTCAAGGTCGCGGGGAGACATTGGATGCAGGCGGCACAGGACCGCGCGTTGTGGCGTTCTATGTGGGAGGCCTATGACCAACAGTGGACGGAGAGAGGCTGATGGATGGATGGATTTGTTATTGCAATAATTAGATATAGTTAAGTGATATTTATGGATGGATATAAAATTTTGTTTACAGCTGTGACGGTCACTGACGGTTAAAAAATAGTAACTATGCTGTATTTTAATTAATTATTATTCTATATTATACAGTTTTTATGATATGAAAAATTGGTCAAGTGCGAGTCGGACTCGCGCACGAAGGGTTCCATACCATTATCTATGCAACATAAGGCAACGTTATTAGTATCGAGCAAGAAACGGTAAAAAAATCATGTTTGTTGTATGGGAGCCCCCCTTAAATATTTATTTTATTTTATTTTTAGTATTTGTTGTTATAGCGGCAATAGAAATACATCATCTGTGAAAATTTCAACTCTCTAGCTATCACCGTTCTTGAGATACAGCCTGGTGACAGACGGACGGACGGACGGACGGACAGCGAAGTCTCAGTAATAGGGTCCCGTTTTTACCCTTTGGGTACGGAACCCTAAAAATTGATACCAAAAAAAAAATTATTTATATTTATAATTTATGGAAAACTTACAGCTTACTATACATGAATAACAGTGTTACAATAGGAAGCATAAAGCCAATAACAAGTTTTCAGTTATAGAATTATGATAGACATGAAAGAAGAAAAAGATTTGTGAACATATAAATAGAGTACAGGTTAAAAGATAGTTACATACCACTTTATAAGTATAAATACAGTATGTACCTATATATGCCGATATAGGTAATTAGCTAGAAGAAAGCTGAGCTTAAACATCTTCTAGCCGACGAAACGCTGACGGAATATGGATCGATATTGCACTGTTTGCATAGCCTGTTGTACGTTCGAATAGTTCTATAAAAAAAAATTGCCTGCAAGAAATCGCTTTAGCCCATTGTACGGGTTCTTATTATATTTTTTTATGTAAATTTAATGTAATTGGTGTACAATAAAGTATAAATAAATAAATAAAAACCAGTTGACATTCCCAAATTTTGTTATATATACACTATCAATGTTCATTTTTTAGTTAAGTTTAGTTATGCACGTAGAATCGGTACCATTACGAACTATTGTCTATATTAAGATTGAATTTACTGTATTTTGTACTAACAAATAATGTACTATGGCGGGCTTAATGACAAAGGCATTCTCTACCAATCAACCATCAGTGGTGCAGAGATAATATGGAGCAGGTGCTACTATTATCTAAACAGAGAATTTTTTAAAAAATAATTCGTACTGAAACAGAAAATATCTTTTAATAAAAAAAAAACAATTTTTTTTTTTGCTATCTGTACTTAATACTTAGTTCCCCTCAGTACATTTCCTACCGAGTGCTTTCACAATATGTAGGGTCCATATCCATACTTCAGCACTGACGATAAACATGACGCTGTGATCTTGCGTTTATTGTAAGAAAAGATGTAGGACGTAAGATAGTTACTGAACTATTTAAATAACATCTTTAACATTTAAAAGTTACCGAATACTATTAATTCATACATCCATTAGCCTTTCTTCGCCCACAGCTGGGCATAGTCCATCCACATAAAACATCATATTATTTAATTAAAATAGTTACCTGGGGTTTCCTCACCATTTCCTGCTCTTTGACAATATTGCCTTTATCTATATATTACTAGCTGACCCGGCAAACGTTGTTTTAGGGGTATGAAAAATAGATAGTAGCCGATTCTCAGACTTATGAATATGCATAAAAAATTTCATAAGAATCGGTCAAGCCGTTTCAAGTTCAAGTATGGGAACGAACATTGTGACACGAGAATTTTATGTATTAGATTACAAAATTTTCCGTTAATAATATTGTAGGATACATAAGTTGGTACTTATATTTGTGATTGTGACGCTGTAGAATAAAATACTTTTTTCTAAAAGTACACATAGTTGGAAAAAATCCTAATAATAAAAAATTCTACCTCAACCAACTTTTTAGAAATTTTTCCATTAAAGCAGTCAACTATTTAAAAAGTTAAAAGGATCAATTTACAATTTAGAACAAATTTAGAGGTTACAGTCTTTAGATTGAGTTCAAGTCAGTTCACTACCCTTTTCAAAGTGTCATCGATATCTGAGCGAAGGGGGAGAGAGACGGCGAATACTTACACGCGAAAGTTTTCTAGATTTAAGCAAAAATATGTCGTGGGCGTGAAGAAGAGATTAAAGACAGATTTCAATCTATTAACAGCTTCGGAAAAGATAGAATAGAATAGAATAGTCATTTATTTCCAAGAATATGATACAGAGAACATACAATTTTTAAAGATTTCAGTTACAAATATTACCAGCAAACCTTTCATTCTTGCTTAGGTATGATCAGAGGACGTTGTGTAAAATGTCCACAACTATTTATTTGTACAAATCGCTATTATTCAAAATGAAATAAAAAAAATATAACTTAGTCTTCCCGGAGCTCAAGATCGCATAGAGCGCTACATAACGAAATCACTTTATCCGTTATCACGCATTTCTCTACCATAGATTGTTCTAGTCCCAATACCATTCTAACCAAAGAGGGATGTCTACATGAGACACGACAAAAAAGGCAAGTGTAGTCTGTACTTCTTCTTCTTCTCCAGCCCAATTATGTCCCACTGTTGGGCACGGGCCTCCTCCACTTTAGGAGGGATTATGGTCTACTGTGCCGCGCTGATAAGGCGTGTTGACACAGGGTTTTTTTTCGAGCTTGCCGTCTCTCACAAAGGATGTTATCTATGTGCAATATCCCTTAGCCGACTTTTACAACACCCTTGGGATGAGATGGGGTGGTGACACTTGTATTCTTAATCCGTCACCACACGGAGGGTAACGGTAGTCTGTACTAGTATTATAAAAAGGAAAGATTGGATCGATTGTTTGAAACGCATAGAATCCGAAAGTACTAAACCAATTTAAAAAATTTCTTCACCTACGGGAAGCTACACTATCTGCGGTGAACATTGGTTATTTCTTTTTCGTCTATGATATTACCCGTACGAATACGAAATGAATCTTGTTGCTGACATCTTACTCACTCTATTATTCGTTTTAGCAGCACATTTAACTAAAGAAAATTCCAATACAATACACTTACAACTAGAATAGTTGTATAAGATATTGTGCAAGTAAACCTAAGTACTTTAGTCATTCGTGATTGGTGCAGACAGTAGGCGCGGTCTTTATTTCCGTTCACTTGCTTCATTTAATACCGGCGGAGACCAGTCTATTATGGAGTTTACACAAGTGGTCTAGATATATGAACTTTGAACCTTACTATTATCACGGTGTTAATATGCAACTCTATATCTGTTCCGCTGTAGTCTACCTTGAAACTGAAGAGTTGATGCGTTAAGCAATAGATGATTTGAAAATTACCACAAAAAAGTAGGACTTAATCGCTAAGCTGAAAACTGTCGACTCCCAATTAATTGCTCTTTAAAAGGGTTTTACGCGTGATTTTATGAGAGAAAAAGTCTTAATCCCCACATATATTCACCAAATAAGAGCTAGGAGGTATGCATTGTAAGACTATGTTTTATCCAAGCACATATTTTTACCTTATTTTTTCCTTGTATTTGTAGAAGGTACTCTTAATCTACTTGCCAAGTTGCTTCACAGATTCTAGATTGTTCTTGGAACTTCTTGTTTACGTATTTTCTCTTCACACTACGCCTTAACCAGTGGATGTACGCGTGGGTTTGTTTTGTCGCTATACAAATAAATACAGTTATCTATTATCAAGTTTCTATGACACATGGCATTAGTAAGCTTATGTTGCAAATTTTACACTAGTCGCTGCGTAGTTCAGCCATCTTGAAAGTAAACAACACCGTGAGAAGTTTTAGTTCTTATCGGAATAATATCGTATGACATTTATTATGTTTATTCAATTAAAGGTTAGATAGATAGTAAGTTAGATAGACACATTTGATTTATCAGCTAATTTTCTTGTCAGCCCATTATGGTTCCAGAAGTAAACACTGATATCTTGCACATCGAAAAGAAATTCGATACAGTTATCTATTTATATATGGTAGACATGTGCAGGCCAAATCTGCTATCAACTATTCGATATAGTCGCAAAGCGACCAAGCCCTTTAAATAAAATAAAAATAAAACGCTCAAAACAAGCTCGACGTCTAAGACTAAATGCGTCTACCTATAATCAAATTCACTAATAGATAATTCATATAACCGATTTACAAATTCCCTTCTAAACCCACGCGATAATCATTCGTGTTCTTAGAACTTAGAGAGACAATTATACCAAAGTATAATAACACATATTATATCTTAGAGAAGGATACATGACAGTTACAATTGCAAGCCATAATCACAACTTAGCGATATTCAATGCATGAGTAATATGGTATTTGACGGGTCTTGTAGCGGTAGAGACGCTAACTGCTAAGCATGAGGGTTCAGTTATACACAGAAAATTATTTGTGATATGATTGCGAGAACAAGAATAAACAAAAAATTTAAATTTAGTCCTGTTACTCTCATCTTTGGAGACAGTAGTTAGGTTGCTAAGCCGTAGTAGGCTTCCGTGCCTGTCAACTGACGGCTAATGGAACTCGAAGTTTAGGGCAGAGAAAGCAAAAATATGTCAACTAGTATGCCACTCAGCTAGTTGAATTGATAACCATGAGAAGGTCGCAGGGTGGGACTGATGAATAAAGCGAGGGGTCTGAAATGTGGCATGAATTAGGAGAAGTCTAAGCCTAAGTCCTGAAGTGAATATTTCATTCATTATCTTTGGAAAGTAAGTTGTGTGTAATTGTATTTTACTACTGAAATAAGTGAGATTACAAAGCTATGATTTAAACAAATATTATACAACTTGGCATTAGTTCAGATATCAATATTTTAACAGCGTTAGCCTCACGAAAATGTTCTGTAAGATTCGTACAGGGTTGCTAGCTTACAAAGTATTGGATGTGATCCAAACGATTTAGGTTACAGCAATTGTTTCCCAAAATGGAAGCAGTTTTCAAGACATGTTTACATCGAAAACTAACGACTCAAGCAGTTCTTTAAATTGTAACTGTTTCATTACCAAGACCATTTTTGGTGCGAAGATCTTAGAATTGGCAGGCATTGGCATTCGACTGTGAACATAGGCCATACCAGGCGTATGGCCTGGTATGGTTTATCACACAAATAATGCTCCAAAGGGGTAATCGAAGCCTCAAAGACAGTATCATCACCAACTACACCACATTGTGAATCTAATCTGTAACATTAGTCATCCATATAGTCATTTCCTGTAGTCATATAATAAATAATGAGAGATAAGGTCCATGCGTCGTTAACAAGCAGTACATTGTCATACCAGTAATTACTGAATGCGCATGCGCATGAGTTGCACTCCCGGCCCGTGTAACATGAACCGTCATTGTTTACGACTCGCATTGTTATACGACCGCGTTCCAAATGTAACTGATCAAAACAAAATGCCACATTAAGATTATAATATAAACATTATAATAACACCAGCCTGTGACTTCGTACGCTTCAATACCGACTCATAACTTTGTTTAAAAAATGTTGGATTTTGTGCAACCTCTAAGGTTTCCTTGCCCTAAGTTTCCTACACAGGTTTTCTCAGTGGATTGAAAGTCCAGAACTAGTGCTAGGGGAAAGCATTTGGACGTAGCCGTGGACAAGGGCAAAATTTTTGTTTCTATTATGATGTCTACATGACTAATTTATATTTTTCTATTTCTATTGGCTGTGTTGATATGTCATCGTGTCAGTCAATTTATTATTTAGTTATGTATTCAAGTTTTAAATAATTAACAAGAGAAAATAATTAACAATGGGCCAAACATGTCTGAACTAACATTTTCTGAACTAAGTTATAGATATAGCACTTAAATTGGGATGATTTTCGAACTATTTATCGGCCCGTAACATTTCACTGGTGTATACACACACCTTTACATACATATAACGCATAAAATATCACAAAATTTCCTAACTAAAGAATCATCCGGGTTATAGTAATACCTGTGACTACCTTGGCCCGGTTAAGGGCGAGAAGGAACATCGTGGGGTTTAGTGGGTAGTCCGGAACTAATAAACCGAAAGTCCCACACGAAACCCAAAGGTTGCCCCCGCAAATAGAAAGGCGAAGTGTGTAAATGCATTTCCCACGTAAAAAAAGAAGAATCATATCTCAAAAACTATTTGTAAATTCTATAAATGTTTAGAAGAAAACAAAATATAACTACTTATCTTCGTAATCGATACTTGCCTTCGGCGGAGAACGATTAATGTCCATAATTTGTCTGATACAAAACTTTGATGTACTACCATTGATATTACGGTAGCAATTTACGATTGAATCGCTTCCATCAACGCTCCAGAAACAACTTAACTGTTATCTAAAGTGCCCGTTACTGCACCCGGACGTACTTTGAATTACCATTTCGTTAATATACTTGGCAAACTTTTTAAACGGCTAGATCTGGACAGAGATGTTCAATCTTTCTTTAATAATTAAGGGCAGGTTACCTGAATGACGTATCTTGAAAATTTGCCAAAACTAGGTACTCAACGAAAAAACTTTTTTAACAAAAATCGTGTTTAGAAATATATTTATTTGGAAAAGAATATAAGCTTACAGAATACACTAAATTGGATAAACCTATTTGCTATTAAAAAAATCTGTCCAGTCTGTCTTCGATGGAATAAGTTACACTTGCACTAGTTTTTATAATAATTGAAAAAACGTATTGTGTAACAAGGTAGGTTACTGAAATTTCGAAATTTATTTTGCAACTATGGCTGCTATAACGTGGATATTTTAAAATGTAGAAATAAATAAATTAATAAAAAATTAATTAAATAAATATCTGCTTCTTTTGTTGGCGTTGGAAATTGAGGACAAGTAACTTTAAGCTGGCTAAATCTTACTTCCACAGAATAGATAGAAGATACTACGTATCAGAACGGAAACTCAGAAGAACGGGTAAATTATAGAGGAGGGGTATTTTGCATTCTGACAACTGTCATTTGACTGTCATTTGATTGTCATTTGACTGCTCAACTGTCAACCTTCAGTCAACTGAGTACAGCCGTAATAATTAAGCCATTAGATATTAACCACATGTTATAGCTATGTAGCCACATATTTTACACAATAGATAATTATTTAGATGCAAAAATAAAATTACAACTATCTGGTTACCGAATTATTTTATTGTAAATGACAAAACAGAATGAACATATCTACGAAAATACACTTATAAATATATATATTATATAGGTACACTTATTATCAAGGTCCGAGCAAGCCAATATACTTTTAAAAACTAAACAATATGTATTGCCCCAGAACTACTTACTCCAAAGATTAATTTTATTATCAATAACATAGTCGAGTTACATGCATTACAAGATTGATTGCTTACTTCATGTTCATAGTATAATTACGTTTCATATGACGTTTTGCGTATAGCCTGTATCATAGACACACATAGATACGTTTCCACAGAATGATAAATATCCAAGTGGCTTCAAACCGGCGCGGCTGAGGGATGTAGCCATAGATGGTTTTAAAGTAATACGTCTTGGATATGAAGAATATGGCAGTCACGAGTTTTTATAAAACTATATACTCCTTTATGTTTCTATTATGCAATTAAATCATCAATAGTGATAAAATTAATGATATGCAAGTGTACGAAGCACAGGTAGTGTTATACGGTTCTAAAGGTCGACGTTCGTCTCAAGTGATAAAATATCACTGATAGATAACATAACAACTGATAATGATTACCGGAACGTTATTTATCGGCTCGCGAATATTTGTAATCTTTATCTTTACTTCTTATAAAACAAAGTCGTAATTTTTGTATGTATGTCCCTATGTGAGCTTATATATCTTCAAAAATACGCAAAGGATCTTGATGCGGTTTTATTTAATAGTTAGAATAGCTTAAGAGGATGGCTTTTTTTGCATAATTTGTTGGGGTTGAGGCACAACAAAGTAATGTATGGAGGAATTGTTAATTACCTATAGTTCTCCAAAAAAGTCCGCGAGGGCATATGTCTATCTTTTAAGGAAAACCCGCTGTACCTATAATACTTTTACTGTACAAATGATTTTCCCGTGCGGGAATCGAATCCGTAACCTCGTGAACGGCAGGCTCGTCAAGAAATATTATTCTGAAATGAAATTTAACAAAAAATAAATAACTAGCTGAAAACCAATTACGTACTTAAATATCTTCTTTGATAGAAAAAGGAATTACGTAACTTAGCGTCAATATATATCAGAACCATGTCAAAGCGAAAGAAGTCTATGTAAAACAGCCTGGGACAATCTCTCTCTCTACTCAGCCCGTTAACGTCCCACTGTTGGGCACGGGCCTTTTCCCTTAAGACAATAATGGACTGAAAAGGAATTTCACTGAACAATTAAGAAGACCTTGAGAATCAGTTGTAAATAACTAGTTGTCTGTCTGTATAAATTGTGTGTTCGCCACGACATTTTAAATTAACCGATTAGCATAATGTAATTAGTACTTAGCATTAGTTACACACGACAATACATAGTTTAAACTTAACACATGATAGGAATGCGCTAACAGCGTTTGTTACACCAACATTGCAATTTATTGTATTCGTGTTTGGGAATAAGAGAATTTGTCCGTATCGTGATGGATTATGAATTGTCACTACTGCATTTCCTACCCAGAGTGCTGTAAAAACCAGCTAATGTATGTAATATGTTATTTATTTATTTATTGAAACAACTGCATTAGGTTATTGCTCTGTAAAGAGGAATTTATTATAACAAACATTTTACAAAGTGTGTTCCATATATACTTTTATAAAGACAACTTATTTCTACATTAAAGAACAAATCATTACTAACCTGTAAAGAGAAACAACATTAAAAGCTATTGCTTCAATAGTTTTTATATAATTTGAAAATATCTCCAATAAAACGTGTTCACATATATTTCTATCAATCCAAAGACATTTTTACAATCATAGACTGTACATAGTGCAGACCTGCCATCCACACAGATAATGTATGCAGCCCAGGTTAATGCGCGGGGAATTCAAATTAAATGAAGAAGAAGAAGAGCTTCATTTACATGTATATAAAGGTAGATAAGGTACATTATTAAATCGCCTGCGAGAGTGTAATAAATGTGGTAATCATGTGCTGGTCCCGTCGTTTTCCGTGTGGTGACGGATTAAGAATACAACTGTCACCACCACCCCATCTCCTCCCAAGGGTGCTGTAAAAGTCAGCTAAGGGATATTCCACACAGATAACATCCTCTGTGAGAGACGGAAAACTTGAAAATAACCTGTGCCAACACGCCTGGTCAGCGCGACACAGTAGACCATAATCCCTCCCAAAACGGAGGAGGCCCGTGCCCAACAGTGGGACGCAAATGGGCTGGAGAGGAGAGAGGAAGAGGTGCTGATCCCATGGTAGCTCAGTTGGGAGAGCAACGGAACGGTATTCCGAGATAGTGGGTTCAAGTCCCGCTCATGACGATCATTTTTTTCACTTTAATATGACTTATTAAGTAAAAGTATAGCAAGCCAATTGCAAAAATTAATGTAAATAAGGGTTCTATTATAATACGAAACCCTAAAACCCACCCTATTTGACAAAACTCATGATTCATATGTGATTATCTCTTGTTTGGAGGTTGTATATTTAATACAATTACCTCACAAACCTCAGGGGGTAAACACGTGTATATTTGTATCACTTTACGTATATTTTATACTAGCTGTGCCCACGACTCCGTTCGCGTGGATCGATTGTTTTCGATCGACCCAAGAAAGTTTTGGTTATTTTTTTGCCGCTAGATGGCGTTGCAAGTAACTAATTGAGAAATTTCTTATTATGTAAATATCTCTTGATTGAGTGGACCGATTGCAATGAAACAAAGACTAAGTAATACCTTGAGTTGTGTAAAATTTTTATGTATAACATTTATATTTATAAGTGTTGTGCATTTTACGTGATGCGTGCACAGACAAACATCTAAACAGACAAACAGACAAAAATTTAAAAAATGCTGGAAATGGGTTCTGTTGGTTGTCCTTTAACCGTCTGACTATGTTTTTTGAAAATATATTCAATGTACAAAAAATATTTTTCTACAGATTTATTATATGTATAGATAGATGTATGAAGTAAACATCGTTATTAACTACATACTAGCTTCGACCCGCGAATTCGTAAGTATCGTATTTGGTATAACTATTTATAGATTTTGCTGAGTAAATAAGATAAGTATTCTCCATACTTTTTTCGTAACTACCTAATAAACACAAGTGGATGAAAATCACGTTCAAAGATTCCATTATTTTAACACATTTATTTTGGTACCTATTCCTCTAACAATCGAAACTTACTAATTTACGTAAGCATAACTAAGTTCATAAATTAAACCCTGTGCCAATACGCCTGGTGGGCAAGTCCCGTATTTCAATGGTGTCACAATGGCATCACAATGACACTTTATAACCTGAAAAAATTACCAATAGACTACCAAACTTGATAAAATTCGCCACTAAGCAGTTAGAGAATTTTTTTGCAATAACACTACATAACTAATTGTTCAGTGGCGAATTTTATCAAGTTTGGTAGTCTATTGTTAATTTTTGACCAACCACCAGGTCAGCTCGGCACAGTAGATCATAATCAATCCGTTATCGTTCGTATCGTTATCGTAATCCGGTATCGTAATCGTTATTGCTAATTTTTTTGACTGCTTATTCGCTTCTATTGGTCACAACGTGATGTTAACATAATAATATAGCCTATAGCCTGTCTCAATAAATGTACTATCTAACACTGAAAGAATTTTTCCAATTAGATATGTAGTTCCTGAGATTAGCGCGTTCAAACAAACAAATCCTTCAGCTTTATAATATTAGTATTGATGTACAGATTTACAAGATAATTGTTGTTTACCAGTATCTCATTTAGTTATATTCAATTGTAAATGAGATGTTATTTTCTTTGATTATATGAATCAATAAGCTATTCATATGTACAAATAAACAGGAAGAGTTTAGGACTTTTGATCGTAGGTGGTTGTGATATGATATCCGCAAAATAAATCGTGAGTTCGATTCTCAGTAGAGACTATCCTACTAATATTATAAAGGCGAAAGTTTGTATGTATGGATGTTTGTTACTCTTTCACGTAAAAACTACTGAATGGATTTGAATGAAACTTTACTACAATATAGCTTATACATCAGAATAACACATAGGCTACAAATTGGCTGGACCGATTTTGATGAAATTTTATTTTATACAGAATTGTATGGCAAAACAACGTTTGCCGGGGCAGCTAGTTCTATATATTGCAAAACCTCACGGTATTATTATCTCTTTCTTTTTTAAAAGGACATTTCACACAACGTCCTGTGGTCCCAAGCTAAGTTTATTGTATATGCATAAGTTATGTGTGCAAACATGGACAAGTCAAAACCAAATAAAAGATACCCTTTTTAAATGATTTTAGTTGTAATAAACTATTTAGTTATGTTAACAGACTTTAATGAAAAGAAGGAAATTCTATGTTCGACTGTATTTTTTTTTCTATTTTTTCGTCAATTGGGAACCGATTTTTTTATAATAAAAACTTGAGAGGTGTCAAGGGACACCCGGATGGAACGAAGTTCCTTTCGATTAATTAGTGAAGGAATTGTAATAAAATTTTATTTTTTTTAAGTTATAATAATATTTTTTATTATTTACAAAAAACCTGTATACACTCAAAACAAAAATAAGGAACTTCGTTCCAATAATCGTCGCGACACCACACTGTTCAATGCGAAATAGAAATGAAAATATCTGGCTTGCTTTCTATAAGAGAGAGAGAGACAGACAGAGAAACATGCGACGCCGCACAGCTTACAATAGCTTACTATAGCAAAAAGTGTCGTGACAACTTTTCGTAAGAATTTTTTCCGTCTAGCCCCCTTTCACAACGCGCGATAAGGAACTTCGTTCCAAAAATCATCGGATCTCTTGCCAGAGATCAGTTCATCAGTTTTTGTAAGTACAATTCCCGCCCACACTAGAGTTATGTTACACGGATCTTGTGTCAATTAGAGGAAATTACCGATCGTATGTGTTTTTGTCATACATTTTTTATATATACATGGCGCAATAACTAAGGCATTGGCCTTGTAATTTGTAATAGTTCTTGTATTCGAACCCCTGGTCGGGCAATGATTAATTGCTATTTTCCTCTCTACCTCTCTACAGCGCTCATTGACATCCCACTGTTGGGCAAGACCTCCTCCACTTTGGGAGGGATTATGGTCTATGGTACTGCACTGACCAGGCCTGTTGGCACAAGGTTCATTTCCGAGATTTCGTCTCTCATCAGTGTACAGACTTTGCAGTCACCATGGTCACGGGTGAGTCTCACCCGTGACCATGGTGACTGCAAAGTCTCCGAAACGTCGGGCCAAAATTTAAAACAAATATACGCGTCTAAATCCGTAAAAAGTAGTTTTATTTAAACTAATAACTGTCTAGTTAAATTTAGGAAAAATTTCGTGTCGCGTTGTCTGTTAGCAAAAACTTCTCTGAAATGGCTTGACCGATTTTTATGAAATTTTGTGTGTGTATTTTGTAAGTCTGAGAATTGATCAACATCTATTTTTATACCCCTAAGATCATAAGGGTTATTTCCATTAGTTAAGTACGCAAGTGAAACTGCGGAGCGCTGCTATTTGTGTTAGTTATCTATAAGAAATATGGCAAAGAGACTTTGCACACTAAGGGTTTCGCCCCAAATAACTGAACCGAAAGAACCAAACTTAAATTATAGGTTAACCTAAGTGACAAACTTAATTTTATAATTACACTAGCTGTTGCCCGCGACTCCGTCCGCGTGGAATTTGGAAAATTTTATTTTTTCGCAATAAAAGAAAGATAATTGGGAGAAAATGCCGTTGGCATTAAGTCCACCATTGTACATCAATCATTTATTGTGTACAAAAATTGTAAAATAAATATGTAAATAAAAGGTAGCCTATGTCTTTTCTCAGGGTCTAAAGATTGTCTGTGCCAAATTTCATCAAAATCGGTTGAGAGGTTTAAGCGGGAAAGCGTAACAGACAGACAGACAGATTTACTTTCGCATTTATAATTTTAGTAGGGATTTTAATTTTTAGTTAAACTAAAATTTACAATAGTTATTTACATAAATTCAACAAAAACCAGGAACATTTAATTATGCGTCGCTGCTTCACTCGAAAACGGAATTAAGTACAGTAGGTACGGAACCACATGCCGCGAGTCTAAAAGACACTTTAATTTTTGAAGATAACTATCACCTTTTTATAATAATTTAAGCAGGATATAAGCAAAATCTATTGTAATATTTACACGCTCTATAAAATTATTCACACCCCGTACTTTCAAGCATGTCATAATTTAGATCCAGATAACGAATTTTACGTGTCGCTAATTTAAAATGTTTGATAAAAATATATAGCTATATCCTTGAAAAGTTAAATATTATGTGTACAAGTGAATAAATTATTACAAACTAAATAAATATATAGCAAAATGTTAGTTTTAAAATACTATTAACTTACATTTCTAGTAAGAAATTTTTATTTATTTATTTATTTATTTATTTACATACATGAAATAAATCTATTGTAACAATTCACTATAATCTATCGTAGTTGTTGTAGACATTAGGCAAGTTAATTAATTAAAATTGTACAATAGTAGCGGATAGTGAACTGTACTCCTAAATAGGCTACAATGCAGCCTGTGTTAAGGATTTACAGTGCCCATCCCCCAATTTTATAAAATCAATCGTTTATGGTAAAATGAAACGAGTCATTTAATCCTGTAGGTACAAATTTTGTTCTTATTCGTCCAAATTCTTAGTTTGCCTACCACCGGTTCATAACATTCAATTCGCTGAAAAGAATCGGCGCAAGAAACTCAGCAGAAATCGTTATACGGACACGGAAGGCCGGATGAAGAATATAATCGATTTATTCCCATAAACGTTATCTAATATATAACATTCACGTGTCACAGTGTTAGTTACCGTAGTCCTCCGAAACGGCTTGACCGATTCTTATCAAATTTTGCATACATATTCAGTAGATCTGAGAATCGGCCAATATCTATTTTTCAAACTTTTTTTTAGTATCGCAAAACAACGTTTGCCGGGTCAGCTAGTAATAGTCTATGAGAAAATCTAATTTAATCTATGAGATGGAAAATTCAAACATTCATCTTTTTTTGGATTTTAATGTCTACATTTAGTACACTTTTTATTGCTTATTACACTTACTCTGGATAAAAATAATAACCGGGTTAGCGTGTTATTAATAGTCTCTTAAATTTTTTTGGTTTTAAACCCATGAGAACATTTTTTTCTCTAGAGACAATATCCGCGAAGAAAACAGCGGCGTATGATGTCCATATATTTGTAGCGAAAGGCTTATAACCCTTGTAATATTTAGTTATAGTTAGTTATATAAAAAGAGCATTAAATACATTAATATAGCATCCGATTGCATTCATTATCAAGTGTATGAAGGCTATTATTTTGTTATCTAACGCTTCTGATACATAATAAACATTTAATATACTCGTATTTATCAGACAGCTGATAAACTTGTTTTTGCATTCGTAGATCGTTACCAAATTGTTCAATACACAAGACTGACAGTTATATCCCCAGACATATTGATAATGTTTTTGGCAGTTTATATGTCTCTGCTGTTATCAAAAGATTTACACGTGAATATAGAAATAACAATCAGTCTGACTAACTGCGAATAGTAACATATCATTCTCTTGCTTAAGAGGATACCAAAATAGCTTCGTGCATTTTTCTATGTACGAAGTTTTCATTGTTTCTTTAGATTGAATGGCTAGAGCTCTAATTTTTAAGTATATGTTTTTTCAATATATGATCTTGCATCGCATGAACTCAGAAACGCGACGAACCACTAGACCACGAAGCCCGTCGTTCATATTTTAGTACATTTAGTGAGAAGCCTAACTCATATACTATAAATAAAATAATACCTAGTTTAAAAAAACTAAAAAACACGCTTTATTTAATCGAATTATTGCATTGTCATCGGTCTTTGACAGGTGTGCAAAATTTGAATAGAATCTGACCGTTTAAAGTGGGTCAAAATAGCGTCCAAAGGAGTCGGTTACAAACATACAAACAAACATACAAGTGAAGCTAATATAAAGCGTGTAAAAATAGGGACCCTTTAAGGCTACAAATGCCCACATGCTCAACTACTTTGTTTCAGAGAAATTGTTACTTTATGATGATTAAAATTTATAATAAACTACCAAAATCAATCAAAGACTTACCTAGTAAGAAAATGAAAACAAAACTAAGAGAATGGCTTATTGGAAAATGTTTTTATAATATCAATGAATATTTCACTAATGCATGAATAAACTACATAATTGAACTTTAATTTTATTAGATACTAATAATGACATTTGCATGTTGGTATCCCCAACGAAATATGTGAAACTAATTGTGTGCTATCATCTACATATATTATTATGTAAACCATATTTCAAGCAAATAAATTTCATTTCATTTATCCTATTATTTGGGGTCTACATGTGACTGAAGTTCATGCTTGTAGTGGGTGTCGGTTGATTTTTACTCTTGACTGTCTGTCTGACCTCAATCTTCCTCGGGTGTATGCGCAAGTGTAATGCCAAAAGCGACGTGGTTCTCTCGGTCAGTTCTTACGACGGAGCGTCCGAGGGTAAGACATGGGAAGATTAAGATTAGCAAGGTGACACTCGTATAGTTTTTATACGTCACCCCGTGTTAAGGTAATTTTTAAAAGAAATAAATAAGTCAGTCTGTGGCAGAAGAAGCACGAAAGTAGAATATATGCTGAAGAGATGCGCTCTTTGAGAAGTATGGGTGATGGGACATTGAAAGATAGATCAAGAAATGTAGTCATAAGAGAACGTTGCGGTCTGAAAGAGGATGTAGTGACTAAGGTGGGGAAAAGTATGCCTAGCTGGTTCGGTCATGTGGAGAGGATGAATGATAGGCGGTTAACGAAAGGCATACACGGGGGCGGCGATTTAGAAAATTCTTTCACCGCCGGTAAACTACACTATCCCCGGTTAACTTAGGCAATGTTATTTATCAATAAGGTTATCCGTGTGAAGCCGGCGCAGATTACTAGTTTAATATATTGTAGCCAAAAAGCACAAATATTATCATCAGATCATCATTCGTTGATAATTTGCATCGACGTATGAATGACAATACATAATTTTGCATTAAATAAAATTGAAACATTCGTATGACAATCATATAACAATAATAAGGACGAGCAAGGTTCAATACCCGATTCAGTCTCCGTTTGTGTCGCAGGTTAATACTCTTTATTCATATTATTTACGACAAGGACTTGATTTAAATGTATTCAGTGAAATTTGAGTAAATTTAATAAGACATGTACTTACTTAGAAAACGCAAAAAAAAAATAAATAAAAAAAAAAATTAAGCACGATTATGTATTAAAAAGTAAGATCTCCAAAAAATTTTTCTAGTTAATAAAACTTTTACATTTAACATAAGTAACATATCTTTGTGATCCGCTTTAATCTTTTTTTTTTGATATCCCACTTGAGAAGTTTAATTAATTTTAATACCCCTTAGTATTTAACAGGAAACTAGACTTTACTCGTGATGCACAATTTCGCGGGCAACGACTTGTATTTCTTTTCTTTACCTATCATAAAACGAAGTCGTTATTTTTGTAAGTAATTCCCTACGTGAGCTTATATCTTCAAAACTACGCAACGGATTTTTGTGCGGTCTTTTTTAACACGCTTTTATAAGTTCGGTATGTATCTATCAATGTATTAATCTATATAACGGAATCTTTGAAAGTGATTTTCACCCACTTACAGTAGTAATATTGATCTGAAATTTTGCACACATATTAAGGACCGATAACAGTGCAATAGTTTGAAAAATATTTAGGATTTTCAAGCGTGTTTTAGTGGTTTTTTTTTAGTAAAAACTAATAGATAAAGTGTTTCAAGAGGAAGGATGTTTTTGTATTCCACGCGTACGAAGTTGTGTGCAACACCTAGTTATTAATAAACATTCGAGTAACTATAAAGTTATTACAAATTCATTGTTTTTGGATTGATGATTTGACCCTAATACAAGGTAAAAGCAATTAAATAAAAGAATTTATTCACATTGTTTAAATAATGCTACAATTACAATATATTCAGACGCAATTTCAAGTTTTATTTTTAAATTTTATTTAATTTTAAGAATACTTTTTCGATTAACTATTTAGCTAACTGGGTAAACGTAAATTACGTTGTACTAAAACAAATTACGGTAACTTATTAACTATGGCATGATTTCCCGACAAATTTTATACTATTTTCGTAAACTTTAGAGGCTTTTCGCTCCACCCAAAATGGAGCTTTAGTAATCAAATCCAGGCTTCTTGAACGATATCGTCCGTTGTTTAATTAATACTCAAAGGCAAGGAATAGTTACTTACAATATGACACGTAAGAATTATAAGATGGTTGGTAGCAGGACCAACTAACAATGCTAATATAGGTACAGGCTTATTGCATATTTATGTTATGTCTTGTTTGTGATATAACTATATACCTACTACGTTTTCTATTTAATGTTTAAGGTTATAAGATAATAATTTTACGCAAAAATGTCACTGAAATATTAAAATATTTTCGTATATAAAACAACATAACAAATTATTAATATTAAAGTATCTAAGTATACAATGAACGTTATTTACGTAACAGTAGCAATGATAACATACTATTTTTATATCATCATGTATTAAATGTACATTATGTTGTTTAAATAGGTATGTTGTAGACATATTCCACAAGCCATAGTGCCTATTCGCTGATAACAAATAGGCACTATGACTTATATACTATCATAAGTACCTACACAGGACATACTATTTCAGTATAGTAGCTATATGTTACAACTTACACCACACCTCTGATAACCTTGTGTAAACGAAATGGCCGTGAAAGGTAATACATGTAAAAAGAGTGTTTTCAAAATACTTTAGAATGTAACTAGTTACGAACATTCACAATCGAGTTAGATAAATTATATTTTGAATAAAATTAAACCACGTTGGATGGTTCTAATAAGAATCTTATATGAAAGTTGATTTGTTAATAGGTAGAGGCAAGCAACGGCCGGCTGGTAGATTGCAAAGACCCAACCTATAATTAACGCGCTTGCCGTAACAATAGGCGGGTCCGTGATTATTTCCTACATAAGAAATAGGAGAGTCTCGTCGTACTTATATTTAACATAGGCACTAACCTGTTTTCTTTTGAGAGGTATGCTGTGTTTGACGACAACCGGCGGTAGTGCCGTCGTCTCCTGTGCGAACAAGTCGTCCAACAGTGCGGTGCACTTCTCCTGGTCGAGCTCCTCCTCCGCCACGAGGAGGAAGCGTCTCCAGCGCGAGGAGTCGAACCCCCAGTGACAGGTGCGGTGCTCGGAGTCGTGCGAGTGACACACGAACCTGCGCGCCGTGTACAGCATGCGACACTCCACGCACTGCACTAGGTTCTGTTCCGGGGCGCACACTCCACGCGCTCCACCGAAGCACTCGTGGTACACGCGGAAGCCTGACAGCTTGTGGGGGCGGCGCGCCGTCGGGCCGTGCAGCAGCGCCGCGCACAGCCGCTCCGCGTCCGTCTGCGTGATAAGGCCGCACGACGGCGCTGACTTGGGCAGCACGCCCGTGGACTTTAATTCATGTAGTTGCTCAGGGGTACATCGCGAGCAGTAGATTTGCAGGTCGTCGCACACACGGTTTATCTGCTCCAACGTGAAGTCGGTCAACACCGAGGTCAAGATCTGGGGCAGGCATAGTCGCCGCTCGCCGCCCACGCTGAAGCACGATATCAGCTCGCCCTCGAGCAGGGTCTCGCCTCGCTCGCCCAGCACCGTGTCGGGCGCTAGCAGGATCGGCGGCGCGGCTGGCGGCGGCAGAGGCAGCAGCGGCGGCGCGGCGCCGCAGGGCTCGGCGCGGCCGCTGCCGGGCCCGTGCAGGCTGCGCGGGGCGCTGGCCTGGTACGTCTTGAGCACGGAGGTGATGTGCGGCGTCACTACATCCATGTTCGCTCACCTCCGCTGTGTGTGGTGCGCGGCGGGCGCATGTCACGAGCGAGCTTACGCGCCAGCACGCACGACGCACTCCTCCCGCGACCGAAACATGTCTGCGGACCGGTGTGCCGTCGCGACGGCCCGGCCGAGCGCACACTTCCCTTCGCCGGCGTCTCCGCCCCGTCGCCGCACGCACACCCGTGCAAAAAATACGCAAATAACTTCACTTTTCTGGTAATTGTTACCCACCTTTCACAAAAAACTTATAAAACGCATACTGTTTGTATGTAACCGTAAGACCAACGAGTGATTGGACTTGTACGATTTCTGCGGCATTAGTACAAAAAAGTACGTAATAGATGCGAACCCGTGAGACTGGGGCGTGGATTCCCGCGACCGGCCGCAGTCAAAGCAGCAGACGGATGGCTCGGCTACTGGAGTCTAGCCGGCGCCCCGCGACCCGCACACGCTCCGCCGACGAGTCACGTGACCGACCTTCCCGTCAAAATATCCAGAATGGCGGCGCGAGCTGTGGACCGCCCGAGCCATAGAGTAAACACCTGTAGTAATGCTATTAGGTAAAAAAACCACAAATGTATCTATCGTAATTTGTAGAAACCGTTTAATTTCATAACGTATTTTACTATATCGAAATAGATATTCTCTGTGATAAAACCAATTAAGAGGATACCAAAATAGCTTCGTGCATTTTTTTATGTACGAAGTTTTCATTGTTTCTTTAGATTGAATGGCTAGAGCTCTAATTTTTAAGTATATGTTTTTTCAATATATGATCTAGGATCGCATGAATTTAGAAACGCGATTGAAAAAAGTTTTCTCGATAGAAAATCTTGGCGAAACAACCTCTTAATTTTTTTATTTTTTTCATTTGTCGGTCTATTATCGCGTATTAAATAATATATAATAACTTTAAAAACATAGGTAACTATTATGTATAGAAACACGTGGATCAGAATTAAAATATATTTAGTAGATTTTGAGTAAATAGGAAAAGTATCCCTAATTCTTCATTTTCTGTGCCTACTGGCTGTGTTAATATGTACGTGTCGGCGATGATATATGATAATATTGATGTAGGCCCTTAACTAATTCGATGTATTAATACATACTAAAAAATGATTATGTTTCTTTTATGCTTTAAATTGTTTCGGTGATATGGATCTAATGTATGTTAAATTACAGTTCTAAACTGCTAAATATCATAATGTAAATCTTAAACGTGACATCCTCTAAGTGGCTTATAGTTTTCACTCAAATTGTTCAATCTTTATATTTCTGCTATTGGGTCTCTTAATTATATAAATAAATTAGCTGACCCGGCAAACGCTGTTTTGCCATACAAATGTCAGGGTAGACAAATAATTAGCAATAAAATAATATTGCGACTATAAATTGAAATTTAAGCTATCCTATCTATCAAGTTGGGTCAACTTGCACATAGTGTGCCAATTTAATTTAAAATCGGTTAAGTAGTTTAGGAATCTATCGCGGACGAACATCGTGACAGGAGATTTATATATATAAAGATATTATGTCAATCTATGTTGGATTGAACCATGGTGCCGAAATTTTCACAATCAAACCTGTTTTCTGTTTTGCTTTTAAAGTGATGTTAATTTTTTTTTAAATATGTACATACATACTTGTTTTTGCGCTTCAAGGATAAATGATGTCAGTAATTTCAGAGAGAGAGAAAAAGAGAGCGATTGATGAGCTCATTTTTAGCATTAGTGTTAATACTGCTAAATTTAATTGCAATAAGCTTTTTAAAACGTGAAAAACTAAGTGAATTTTAAAAATTGATTCCTATTGAGAAAAGCACAGAAGGAACTACATACACGGATTAGTTTAACAAAATGTTAAAACGGCTTGCTTATTAAACAGTGACTGAAAGACACTTAAAATCTCCACAAATGGCAAATTTAAAATTCATAATAATTTTTACACCATGGTAATGCATGGTGTAAAAATGCATGGTAATGCACTCAATAAAGAGATATTTACAAAATTCGAAATTACTCAATTTGGTTTAGCGGCTAAAAAAGGAATCAAAAAAAAAATCAAAGAAAAATTTATTGGGTTGATATAAAAAAATCGTTCCACGCGGACGGAGTCGTGGGCACAGCTAGTTTCATAATAAGTAAAGAAGATGCATTGAACATTTTTTTACTTATATCCAACTAAAGATGTAGGCATGTAGGTAACTAAATTGACTATTTTTATTACTATATATTTACGTGTTTGTGTTCTAAATATGTGTAATAATTATAAAAAAAATCCATATCCTAATTTTTGTGAAATTAACAGAGTTCTTTTCCTGGTAGGCACAAAAAAACAGTCTGTTACATACTTAGTCTATGGTTGCGCGCCACGCGCGGGGCGTACAAGGGGTGCGGGGAGCGCCTGTGCGGGGCGCGGGCAGAGCGGGTGCGTCTACTCCGCACACAGCTCTGTGAAAACTGCTTTTATCGCTACAAATATCACCCAACTTAAAAACGACCTTAAATATACATTCATTAAGTACATTTTCACAACGATAATAACATATTTTTGTTGTAAATCATTCATGTTTCATTGTAAACTAAGCTTTATTTTAAGGGCATAAAGGTTAATTTATTAATAGTATTCTTTTAGAATCTATGGACTAAACATCACAAAATAAATTATAGTACACGTATCTACTACTAAACTACTGTACCTAGCTCATCTTGTAAATACATAGTCAGGATGTTTCTGAGTATTCAATAGGAATAAATGAAATTACACAAAAAAAATATTATTGGTACCTACATAAAATAATAATTGGTCAAGTGCGAGTCGGACTCGCGCACGAAGGGTTCCGTACCATTATCTATGCAACATAAGGCAACGTTATTAGTATCGAGCAAGAAACGGTAAAAAAATCATGTTTGTTGTATGGGATGTATGTTGTTTTATTTTTAGTATTTGTTGTTATAGCGGCAATAGAAATACATCATCTGTGAAAATTTCAACTGTCTAGCTATCACCGTTCTTGAGATACAGCCTGGTGACAGACGGACGGACGGACGGACGGACGGACAGCGAAGTCTCAGTAATAGGGTCCCGTTTTTACCCTTTGGGTACGGAACCCTAACAAATTAGTAAGTAGGTAAATTAGTAGGATATTTGTTAAGAGGATACCAAAATAGCTTCGTGCATTTTCCTATGTACGAAGTTTTCATTGTTTCTTTAGATTGAATGGCTAGAGCTCTAATTTTTAAGTATATGTTTTTTCAATATATGATCTAGGATCGCATACACTCAGAAACGCGATTGAAAAAGTTTTCTCGATAGGAAATCTTGGCGAAACAACCTCTTAAATTTTTTATTTTTTTCATTTGTCGGTCTATTATCGCGTATTAACTAATGAAATAACTTTAAAAACATAGGTACCTAACTATTATGTATAGAAACACGTAAATCAGAATTAAAATATATTTAGTAGATTTTGAGTAAATAGGAAAAGTATCCCTAATTCTTCATTTTCTGTGCCTACTGGCTGTGTTAATATGTACGTGTCGGCGAAGATATACGATAATATTGATGTAGGCCCTTAATACTTAATTTCAATTTTTTTTATTTATTGGTTATTTCGTTGTATACGTTTATATTATTAAAGTAATTTATTAATTTTTGCATTTGACATGCTATGCTTTTACTTAATAAATCAAATTATGGTGGAAAAAGTGAAATGCCGCAAGTGGGACTTGAACCCACGACCTCGGAATACCATACGGATATTTTTCCACCATAATTTGATTTATTACGTTTATATTAATCAAAATCGTTTGTCTATAAAATACATAGCAGTTTTTTTAATAAAAAAAAAAAAATATTAAGATTACGGAATTGTGATAATCACACTATCAAATTAAATTTTTTAGTTATGTATAGTTGTGCTCGTAGAATTGGTACCAAATAATTATTCGTGCGGTGACAGTTTTAGAAAAGTGTCACTACTCCGTTTCTTCCCAACGGGTGCTTTAGGAACCAGCTAAGGGATAATGTAAGTATGACATCCTCCCTGGGAGACGGAGAACTTGAAACTAAACGAACCCTCACAAAATAAAGAAGGCCCGTGCTGTTGGACGCTAATGGTCTGAGAGTGTGTGGTTCGTGCTTCCACATTACAGTACAAGAGAAACGATTCCCTTTAAACTTTTCTATCACTGGGGCACTTTTAAAGTTACCGAATGTTTTAGTCGTATTTTTCCGTATTATTTTCTAATAATTAAAAGTATAAATAAAACACTATCCAAACAGATCAATCAGATCATCTTGGTGTTGTAGACACATGAACATCACGTTGCGACTATTCGGAGCAAGGCATTTGTGAAAAATGGGAATTTTTTTTCCTAAATTTTATGCGTACGAAATCGCGGGCCAAAACTATAATAAGATTTTGGTTTCGTCACAGGTTTTGATAACATTCGTGGAGTCCTTCCCTTTCTGTCATGCATGACTCTCTAATAATCTTATTCATAAACATAAAGTACCTACATAATAATCTTCCAATCCATCTCAGGGCCCTGAGTCGGCTATTTCAACGGCGTCACAACTGTACCATTATTGTACCATTATGGTGCAATAGTAAAGTTTTTGGTAGTCTACTATGAATGTGTCGTCATAACGACTTCATCATTGTCTTACAATTGTCAAAGTGACATAAATTGCTAGTCTCGTACACAACTGCTTCACAATTGCAATTCAATGACTGAAATCAAAGAATATACTACTCTCTAACGAGAGAAGAAGTACATCTCTATAGTAAAAAAATGCAACCACAGCCAATACACGTACGAGACGCTAGCGCCATTGCGGAATAGCAATAAATCAACACGCGCGGGAACTTTCAAACGTTGTAATATTTGCTCTTGGCTGTACTATATATTATGATCGTGAACCATTTTAAATATATATTGTTCCTTAATATATTATTAAGGATCGTGCTTCATATTCTTGCCTACAGGAAGTAATTAAAACAATCATATTATTATTTTATTTATTCTTTAATATTTTCATTTTGCGTTCAAAACTTTTCTTTTTCTCTTCGTCTTCCATAGCTCTATTAATTAAAACACAATATCTTTTAATTACAATAAAAAATGAGCTTATTTTTAAATGATTTTCATTTAATTCTAAATGATTTATACATTTATTTAAAAAAACAAAATTCACACATTCTAGATTTTTAACAACATTAATTTTAAGTTGTTGCCTAAAGGCATTTGTTTTCATGAAATCATTAATTATAGTTGACATCGTTTCTACACACGTCACCATATCTTTGTTAACATAATTTAATGACTCATGACTTGAGTCATATTCCTTGAAACTTGTAAACATGTGTATGGTTTCTATATTTTGGGACAAAAATGCCTTTCGGCAATCAAGGCAGTCATTGTATTTTATTCTTTTAAATATGAAACCACACACATATCCACAAGCGTGACTTTCGGATATCCCTTGTTCAACTGCTTCAACTGCATCAGATAGTAAATTTGCCATCTCTTTATTTTTGTCAAATTTGAAGGAAGACGAGTTTGGTTCACACGACGAAGGGATGGTTCCCGTTAAAAAAGTTAATAAATTATTTGCAATTAATGCCGAGTCATTTTCACAGTTCCTTTTTTGTCCAGCATGTTTTAAATTGGATATTATAGCAGTTTTGATTCCCGCTATAAATTGATTAATTGTTTGATTATTATTGGATCCACAGCTATATCTGATGCAGCCAAAACAGTTTTCCAAGGGATCTTGATTTAAGCGACGTGTGGAAAGACTCTTAATGCCTATAGCCCGCAAATTATTCCACAATCTTTCTATTGCATTTAATGAATGAATCCACCCTTCTTGGGACGGAGGATTCGATTTACTCCCTATGTATTTCATATTAGCTATAAAAAATTTCATTTCTTTAAATAAACCTAAATGGGGAGTCCACTTTCTTAAATTTGTAGAGTATTTTTTTCCTCTCCTCAAGTCCGGGCTGTCTGCGTTGACAGCATCAAAAAGCTCGTCAAATTTTTGCACGAAAGTGGCTGTTGCATGGGCTTCAGCTGGAAGTTCATCTGAAATCACAAAAACAATGTTAATTTTTTTTTCGCCCAGATGTTAAGAGTCAGTCTCAGGATGTAACTAATACTTACTAACTTTGAAATATTTACCCTTATGCTTGTTTACAATCTATGCGGAATAAAAAAACGTCTTGCAGCAATCATTTGGGCTCATATTAGGGAATGGGCTTAATTAATATAGATTTTGTGTGTAAAAGAAGTAAATAAGATAAGAAATGATGATTTGTATCATCCTCTTATATTTTACATCAGTAGATCAAATCTGTATTTTATAATTATTCTTGTGTATCTTTGTAATTATGGGAAGCAATAAAGCTTTTATTTATCTATTAATATTGATACCAGGCAACAAAAGTTGACATTATTTTAATATACTCACTTTGAGCAATTTTCATCAACATGCCACTTGTAACTGAGTGGCTAAAAACTTGTGCTGCTAGCTTCACCCACATTCGTTGCTGGCAATTTGGATGCAAATGATGATCTGTTAGCTGAGGAGCATATACAAAATACGGATTGTTCTTGTCCAAGTTATAAAATGCTTCTATATGACTCCATTTAACAGTGCCTAAAAAGTAAATTTCATTTAGAGATACTGTATAGGCTAATAATTATAACAAGTAAGGATTATTTATTCAGATGTGATGTGACATAAACAACTTTAATTCGGAATTTGAAAGTACGTCCTCATACACGCGCGCAGACACATCCTCCTACCATTAGTATGTAGCGGACACACACACATACACATTCCGCTTATCTTATGATGTCTCTAGCATATTATCTGCAACAAGGAGAAATAGGTATCCCATAGCACAGGTTTTTAACCTAGTAAGGATGCCTATCTACCTTTAATGCTTTAATGACTCAAGTTTATTTATGTTTTTACTTGTACATTTGTGTGAAATGTGTGAAATAAATTATTATTATAAATGCTAGTTGTGCAAGCCTACTACAATGCCTACTATTATGTAGAACTGTATATCTAATAACACAACACTAAAGTTATTTGTGTACCTTTTATAGGGTTTTCGTTGCATTTAACATCTGTACTTTCTCTGCAAGTCCGCTATTATCAAACTTATAATAAAGATTAAAATAAAAATCTAAAATTAATTACCTGCGTAGGGCTAATGGATTCAGTTGTTCTTATGAAATCTGCAAAAGTGTGTTGTTTTGATGACCCTGTACTGTTACTAGGTTCCATCACAACATTTTCTATTTGCGACATAGGTATTGTTAACTTTGGCTGTGCAGCAATTACATCGGACTGATTGACATTCTGAAATTAATGATTAATTTTAAACTTTTGCAAGTGCTATCATAGTAGTGTAAAGTTTTAGAATCTTGATCCATTGTGCTAACTTTGGACGCATAACTATTATTGTATCTATAACAATAATAGTAACAATATTGACTAGATTTATAAAGTAAAACATGTTGGTCACTTCTAGGCTGGTTCTACCGACTTCCCTATATGCTTCACCACTGCTATTTAGAACAATCCTTCATCTGATCTCTTTCCAGCAGTGTTCGATTGTCATCCCATCGGATTATGAGAGTGAGCGAATAGTGTACGAGGGTGTGCGCAAACATAGGTGTAATCTCACACCTATGTTTGCGCACACCCTCATACACTGTAATATGTCATGCATAGTTGGCTGAACCCAACTGAGATTGGTTGCTTTTGTAGGAATTTGTTCGGGAGACTATTACTAGAACAATCTATATGAATACAATACCTGGTTGAAAATATTTTCTCTTTCATTTAGTATTTCTTCCACTATAGTTGACTCAGGAACGGCAAACTTACTCAATTTTTGCCTTTTATCATCCATAAATTGAATTGAGTTGAAATGTCTTCCACACAACACCTTATTCCGACTATAGAGTGAATGTAATGATTCAATGGAAGTCCAATCTTCATTTGGCCAACAGTATTTAGCCCAAACACGAGCCCTGTAAAATGTCCATATAAAATACTGGTATTCAGTTGAATCAGGTAATACTGGAAGCCCACTCCAACATAGTTTTGGAAGAAAAGGTAGAAGGATGATGAGTACAGTAGGTGATAGTATATGATGATGTAAATATAGATTAAAATAGTATTTTGTTTAATAAACGCATGAGGTCTTAAATATACCGGGTTGTATTTTGTACTTACCTAGTAACATTGGTTATTCCTGGATTTGGAAACCTGTGATAGGTCACCGTCATGTCTTCGGCACGTGTTCTGCCGCACTTAGCACACTTTCTATGGTTATTCACGGACATAATTAAATAACCAAACTTAAACAAAAATAAGAAAAAGTAACCTAACAATAAACGTCCTTTCGTAAATAATGTTCTCTACGCACAACACATAGAATTCACTCCAAGAACTTAGAATATTCAGTCAAAATTACTATAATAACTACTAGAGAGTATATTTTAATAATATTTTGATTCTTTGGATAAAATATTATAAACCACAATCATAACATAATAAATATTATGATAATGGCGGCCAAAGAGTATAATAATATAGATATATGGCGGCCCAATGGCGGCCTCATTGAAGCGACAGTGTGACCAGACCAAAAATTTTTAAATTTTTTCCTATGCAATACTGCTACAATAGCAACGCACACATACATATTTGAGCATGTGTGCAAGAGCAAAATCTCGTCATACAACTTAATAGACCCTGACTGAAATGTTTCGGTAGTCTGCTATTTTGAATTTGACAGTAATATTTTTAAATTGTCCTGTGTCGACAGATTGCCATAAATAAAAAATAGATAGATAGAAATATTAGAAATTGTTCTTTGTAATTTATTGCAATTTACTAATCTCCTAAACTTCACATTGCTTTTTATACTAATAAATAGTATGTACAAATATATTTAAACGAAGTCTAGCATGATTAAATGTTTAAATTTATTAGTAGTTTTTCGAAAATCACTTCAACTAACGCATTTTTTAAAAACGGCAACACATACATACCATTCTAACACAATCCATAGATAAAAGAGACCGAAAATTCAATGCATAGATAAAAGACAATTCTATTACCATTGAAAGACCGTTATGACGGCATAAAGCAGACTACGGATATTTGACTTCGATTGCAACGGTATCGTGCCGGTATTGTGCCGGTATGACAATTGTTCCAAAATAGTGGACTTGAGCACCAGATAAATTATATTTTTATTTAACTGTGGATTACTCCCACTAAAATTGTTTGTTTTCCAATTGTTTTCACATTATTTAACTAGTAGTCTAGTCGAAAAGTTGAAAATGGTACAAAATAGAGATACTGCTCTTAAAATTATGTGCGATAGGTCATTGGATCCGGAATGACGTCTAGAAAAATGCCAAAAGCGTGTATTAGCACATAAAAAATTGCAAAAGTTATAAACAATTAAAGATGATAAAAAATGGCATTTCGTTTTTTGCCAATATTTAATAAACTATTAATATTTAAGAAATTTCAAAAAAAGATTCTGAAAGAGGAGGAAATTTCCAATAAAAAACTCCCAACTCCCGGAACTCTATATCCATTATTTATAATTTTAATTTAACGCTGAAAATAGGTCTGCGCGTGACATTTTTAGGATGCGCGCGTGGCGTCAAAAGCGAGTACGGCACATTAATTAATTTATTTAAGGTATTGAATATTTTTTTTTTAAATTTGAAAAAATTATGGTGTGTTCTGAACACTATAATTAATTTATTCCCGTTGGAAATTTTACTTAAAGTTAATTTTTCAACAAGTTAAACAATTAATTTATGAATTTTTGCAATTGACTTGCTATGCTTTTACTAAATAAGTTAACTAAATAAGTTTATGTAAAAAAATTGTTATAAACAAAGTTTAAATATTTTTTTAACTTTTATGGCACGATCTTGGTATGTATGTAAGAAAGGCTCTACGAAGAGAAAATTTTTTACGACCATTATTTAAACTTTTTTTTTCACTTACAATTAAGACGGTAGTTCGAGAAAATTTCGTTAGTTAACAATTGTTTAACTTGTTGAAAAATTAACTTTAAGTAAAATTTCCAACGGGAATGAATTAATTATAGTGTTCAGAACACACCATAATTTTTTCAAATTTAAAAAAAAATATTCGATACCTTAAATAAATTAGGTAGGTAATTAATGTGCCGTACCCGCTTTTGACGCCACGCGCGCATCCTAAAAATGTCACGCGCAGACCTATTTTCAGCGTTAAATTAAAATTATAAATAATGGAGATAGAGTTCCGGGAGTTGGGAGTTTTTTATTGAAAATTTCCTCCTCTTTCAGAATCTTTTTTTGAAATTTCTTAAATTATAATAGTTTATTAAATATTGGCAAAAAACGAAATGCCATTTTTTTCATCTTTAATTGTTTATAACTTTTGCAATTTTTTATGTGCCAATACACGCTTTTAGCACATTTTTCTAGACGTCATTCCGGATCCAATGACCTATCGCACATAATTTTAAGAGCAGTATCTCTATTTGGTACCATTTTCAACTTGTCGACTAGACTATAGGGTATAACAAGAGAAGTTGTTTTTTACACGCTTTATATTAGCTTCACTTGTATGTTTGTTTGTATGTTTGTAACCGACTCCTTTGGACGCTATTTTGACCCACTTTAAACGGTCAGATTCTATTCAAATTTTGCACACCTGTCAAAGACCGATGACAATGCAATAATTCGATTAAAATATCCGATTATCCTGGTTAGATTCGCCAGGATTCATTGCCAGGATCTTTCCGGATCCTTTGCATGAGAGTAAGAGAGAGGGCTAGTACGCGAACTACGCATGCGCGAATTTCCAGAGAAACTCTTTTTTTCTATTTTTTAGTTGGGTTTTCTTTATAAAGCGTGTTTTTTAGTATTTTTAATTTTTTTATAATATTGGGCAACTCGGTTTGAGTGCTGCCATCATCGGGTATTTTTTTTTTATTTTTTTTTATTTTAAAGTTAGGGCTTAGAGAATCAAATAAAGGATATTTAAAGGATTTCGAACGCAAAAACAAAATACTTGTGGAAAGGTTAAGGAATATTAGTATTATATTCTAATATTATTCATAGATATAAAAGAAACAAGAGATTTATAAATATCAATATTGTTAGAAGCTAGTAGAATAGGAACAGAAGTTGGAAGTGGGATAGACAAAGACATTAAGTATGAAAATAAAAAGGAATTATCATACAAAGGACAGGCTAGTAAGAGAAGTTGTTGTCTTCCCGTTTAAAATACGCGCATGCGTATTACACACATACCAGTGTTGCTATTTATGAAAACCATGGAATCAGCTAAGATAAAGTTACAGAGCATGGCGTGATAGTAAAAGTCATGATAATTTCTATAAAATTATATCAATTACCTACGTTTTTAGTTTTCAAAATTTATAAATGTATAAGAATAACTTGAAATGAATTTTGGTTTTCATTTAAAATCGAGTTTTTAGTTTAATAAATATAAGCGTTGGAGTTTTTATTGGTAGGTGCTGGTATTAAAAAACAAAACAAAATCTGTTACATTGTCAAACGTTTCCGCTTCTGTCACAGTATTAGTCTCTCATTGGTGGGCTTAATGACATATTGACATAGCAGATTGACACTAATTTGCTATATCATGAATAGGAAATACCATGTTGTCTACAGTCCGTTCACAGTTATTTTACCTGTGACATCTGTCAATAAATTTTTTCGATAGGCTGGTTTATCTGGCTCTTATGTGAAGTTGTTGTTGTGATAACTTCTACTTAGATTTTGCTTTTGTGCCGTTATTATCAATCTAATCATGTCGAATAGAATTCAGAGTAGTAGCAGAACCGAAAAATTCATTGACAGATGTCAGAGGTAAAATAACTGTGAACGGACTGGGCCGGGCCCAGTCGACAATTGTACCTTGTTAGAGGTGATCGTTATATTAGATAGCTGATAAAATAATCTAATATTTATTAATAATCATTCAACCTATTATTTATTACAACTGGCAAGCGTTATTTATGTTGTGATTTATTTTTTATTTTTATTAGTTAAGACCCATTCATTATACACACAACACATCACATGCACTATTCGAAACGAAACGGAACGTCCCATTCAAAGTCGATTGCACTTGGCAGTATAATATTTTTGTCACCTACCAAATTATACTCTAAGGTGACCGCATAAGAACTATTTCCGTTAAATAACAAAATAATATATTAGTTTGCCTAATATATTTATTAAATATATTATGCAAACTAATATATTTTGTTCGGCTAGAAGTCGATTGCACTTGGCAGTATAATATTTTTGTCACCTACCAAATTATACTCTAAGGTGACCGCATAAGAACTATTTCCGTTAAATAACAAAATAATATAACGATCTTAACTCTTATCTGACAGCGTTGGCTATGTGAAGTTTAGGAGATTAGTAAATTGCAATAAATTACAAAGAACAATTTCTAATATTTCTATCTATCTATTTTTTATTTATGGCAATCTGTCGACACAGGACAATTTAAAAATATTACTGTCAAATTCAAAATAGCAGACTACCGAAACATTTCAGTCATTGAATTGCAATTGTGAAGCAGTTGTGTACGAGACTAGCAATTTATGTCACTTTGACAATTGTAAGACAATGATGAAGTCGTTATGACGACACATTAATAGTAGACTACCAAAAACTTTACTATTGCACCATAATGGTACAATAATGGTACAGTTGTGACACCGTTGAAATACCCGACTCAGGGCCCAGCTGCATCGTGTCGGTATGACAATTGTTCCAAAATAGTGGACTTGACCACTGATTATGAATTTTGCATGGAGACTAGGAATCACGAAGTATAGATAGAAGGAGTCCGAACGGTATAGGCTTTTCCATAATATTTCGTGTACACATTAATAAACCCAGATCATAGTTCTATTTTCTGCCACTGGCTGCGCAAGTGTTCAGGGCGTACCGATGCTATTATTATTATTACATGTAAACACGCGCTGGCTCGTGAAAGTTGAATTTAATTTAATTATTATTATTAAATTAAATATTAATTTAATTAAATATTTTTTTCCACAGGTGTCAATAGCAATAAAATTTCCCGCGTAAGAATTCAAACGAGTACTCCTTGAAAAATGGCGCGCTCTACCGGCAAAAAATCTGTCCCTTAAATTGAGACCATTCGCTCAACATTACGTTCGGACTCCTTCTATCTATACTTCGTGCTAGGAATTTTGAGCACAATGTGCACAGAGTAGAGTAAGTCAAGAAAGAATATTGGATTTTACCATGGATTTTACGTTTTGCTTGCTTGCTAGACTGGGAACAAAGAGTAAAATAATATAGATATAACACTGGGAAGGAGTAACCTATGGGAGTAACTTTTTAATACCTACCTAGTTGTTTTTTCAAGTTAATGTTTTAAATTACATCATTAGTGTTTTTAGAAACTAATAAGAATAGTGTTAATGTTTAGAGTTGTTTAGGGTGTTTATTGAGGTACCTACATTATTATAAACATTCTTGATAATTACTATACAAGAATGTTGAATCGTTTTTCATTTTGTCAAATGTAATTCAGGTAATTCTTTCTGCACACACATTCACGGGGTGTGTTTTATTTGCACTTTGCAGTTTGATGGAGCCTTGGGGTAGTGACGTTAATAATTCGGTGGCTGTTTCCGAATTTGAAGATAATTTCGAGCCTACGCCTCAAGAGTTCGAGAAGTTATCGGATTCGGAACAATATCTTGCGGTTTTAGGTATGTAACTTAACTGATAAGTATCTAATAGAATAGTGTCGTTTCTTATTAGCATAAGTAGGACAATTGCGACATCACATACCTACTTGTTATATTGCTTACGAGACATTCAATAAAAACTGTAGTGTCTTGCTTACTCGGAATAAAATATACACACGGAATTGTGTTCGGTTTTTAAATTCTTAAAAAGTATTTTATCATTTAAACTTTAAAGTATTAGTTAAGTGAACCTACTTCCTTGGTTTTAAATATTTTTTTTTAAATTACAGAGCGCAAGCTTAAGGTCATCCGTTCCAAGAACAAAGTAGTTGAGAATCTAACTGCTTACAGAGCTGATTGTATTGATCGTCTGATGCGAGAAGGTTGTGACTTAGACCCTGTGATTGGAGATACTGAAGAAGAAAAACTGTTGCAGGAGTAACCTCACTTATTTTAAGTTTATTGTAAGTAATAATGGCATCTTCCTCTATATCTAGTGTTGATCTTTCCGGAACTACTTATGTAGTACTTACAGGAGCATCCCAAGGTATTGGCAGAGCTATAGCGGTTCAGATATCGAAACTGCTTGGTCCCCAATCTTTAATGTTGTTACTGGCACGTAATAAAGATGAATTGGCGAAAACCGCTTCCCTATGTAGCCAAGACAATGTAAAAGTTTTGATTGAGTCTATGGATTTGTCCAAAGCGTCTACTGATGAAATGCTTGATGTCATCAACCGTTCTTTAAATGGACGTAAAGTAACAGATTTTGCTACATCTTTAATATTTCATAATGTTGGTTCTTTGGGTAATCTGTCAGTAGCTACAGAGCGTATGGAAGATGTAGATGAGATGAGACAGTACTATGATCTGAATGTTTTTAATGTAATTAAATTAAATACTCAATTCCTTAAAATCTTTGGTGATGTAGAAGATAGAGTTGTTATTGTTAATATTACATCGTTATGTGCTATTAAAGCAATGAGTGGTATGGCTAGCTATTGCAGTGGTAAAGCGGCTAGAGAAATGTATTTCAAAGTATTGGCAGAGGAAAAAAAGAATATTAGAGTTCTCAACTATTCTCCGGGCCCTGTAGAAACATCTATGATTGACTATGTATTAGCTGAAACTGTGAATGATAATTTAAGGGATGTATTTACATCTTTTAAGATGCAGGGTTCTTTGCTCAAACCAGAAATGACAGCTAAAAAGTGTCTTTTGGTATTACAGCAAGGAAGTTTCGGTCCCGGAGACCATGTTGATTATTTTGAAGTTGAATAATATGGTTATTTATCATGAGTCTTTTTTATTTGTTAATTTTTCAAATATTTTATCAAAGTTTTGTGTTTAAAATCAGATAAATACCTTTATTCTACTATACTATGTAATATTATACATATCTTTTTATACTGTTATCTAAACTCTATTTCTTATTAGGGACAAATAAAAATTTGTCTGTAGCTTTGTTACAATGTATTCTTGCCAAGTTACTATTAGCTTCCTATTGTAAAGTGTGAAAAAGAATCTCTATAAATATAGAAACTAATTATTTAGTGTTTATAAACTACTTAGATAAACTTTAACTTAGAATAGTGTTTCTCCATTACGGTTCTAATTTCAAATTTTACAGACAAAATTTACAGAAGGCACATGTGCCATTCCCTTGCCTATTTTTTTTTCTTTTTAATACAGGCTAATATTGCAAAATTTAAAAGTAGAACAGTTGAATTCATTTGTTTATGGTAATCAATATAAATATTTTGTGAAACCTCGTTACACATAAGTGGTTATAATGTTGATTATACGGCCTAAAATATGCTTTAGCTAAATGTCATATCTATTGTCTAATATACATACTGTTTTTTATTTGAATTCTGTGTTAAACTTAAATTAAATGCTGGTTATAAAATAAAGTGAAGTATGTTTATTGAAGATTGTGACAGACAAACACTGCATAGTGATTCGTCATAACGAATCACTATGCAGTGCTGTATCAAAAGGATTTTATTGTTTCCTCATTTTTTTTTGTTTGTTCTCGTGTTTTTTTTGTGGTATGAATAGGAAGTGAGGTTTTATTCGTGCTTTTTTTTTCTATAAAAACGGGCGTCACTTTGTTTTATAACTAGCTCATAAGATTATTGTAGTAACTTAAACATTCCATTACATTATAACTTGTACCAGTAGTCTATGAATGCAATTCATATTAACAATAAAAGCTTGAAATAAAAAAAAAAATTTGTTTTTGTTACCCTAACCTTGCAACCTGTATTTTGTCGTAATATGAGTTACATTCGAGATTATTTTCTAGATGTGACCATTATAACATAATATATTTGTAAGTATACATGTAAGAACATTGTGTTAAGGTATTTTTGACAACAAAAGTATTGAGGACATAATTTAAACTGCCGTCTGGTCCCCTAAATTAGAAAATCGGGAAATCCCAGCCGGATGGCAGCACAGACAGTAGGGAAAACATCTATCATCACAGGTCATTATCAGATGAACTCATAAAATTGACATACTAATACAACTGGTTAGCCTGGCATAGCAAATTAAATACATTTCCCTGCCATAAACGTGCCAACTTGACGTTAATGGGCTGAAAAAAGGCAAAGAATCTGTGATATAGAACGAAGAAATCATTCTAAATTCAGGCGCATTAGAAAGTTGGTATTTTGTGAGAATACTTCAATTTCCAAATCCAAAGTTAGCATAAAGACCAGATATGATGATAATTGACGTTTATGTGTATTTAAAAAAAAAAGTTCAGCTGACTTCATGTTCCTTTGAAATTTGATTTTTCCGGGAGGTAACCATCAGATCCTGACCTGAGGCCAATGGGACCATACGGGAACCACCAGTTTTCAAATTAAAAAAGAATAATTAAAATCGCTGCACTCAGAAGTTATGAGGTAACAAACATAAAAACAAAACTTACAGACGAATTGAGAAGTCCTCCTTTTTTGGAGTCCGTTAAAAATTGAGGACAAGTAACTTTAGCCTGGTTAAATTGTACTTCATGACTAGTATAATGACATTTCATATAACGTAAAGTCGTTGTACGCAATCTGTGTATTGCCTTTTCCTGATAGACTTAAGAGGATACCAAAATAGCTTCGTGCATTTTTCTATGTACGAAGTTTTCATTGTTTCTTTAGATTGAATGACTAGAGCTCTAATTTTTAAGTATATGTTTTTTCAATATATGATCTAGGATCGCATAAACTCAGAAACGCGATTGAAAAAAGTTTTCTCGATAGAAAATCTTAGCGAAACAACCTCTCAATTTTTTTATTTTTTTTATTTGTCGGTCTATTATCGCGTATTAACTAATGAAATAACTTTAAAAACATAAGTAACTATTATATATAGAAACACGTAAATCAGAATTAAAATATATTTAGTAGATTTTGAGTAAATAGGAAAAGTATCCCTAATTCTTCATTTTCTGTGCCTACTGGCTGTGTTAATATGTACGTGTCGGCGATGATATACGATAATGTTGATGTAGGCCCTTGACAGATTGCAATACATCTTTTCAAAGTTGCTAAGTTGTATATCATAAATCTATTACTATTAATAAAATAAATAATATTATCATTGTATGGCATTCGGCACTACCGACTGAGTGCCGAGACGATCTATTATACGGGGCCCCCAGGTTAGAAAAATATTCCTTTCGTCGTCATTCAATTCATTTATCACTAAACGAATTATGATCTTTATCTTTACTAATTTTATTATAAAACAAAGTCGTTATTTTTGTATGTTTGTCCTTATGTGAGCTTATATCTGCAAAACTACACAACGGATTATGATGCGCTTTTATTCATAGATACCGTGGTTCAACAGGATGTTTTTTTTTGTATCATTTATTAGGGTTTGGTTTTTATCACGCATACGAAGTTGCGGGCAACACCTAGTTATTAATTATAAAGAAATATCTGTATTATACAAGCATATAAGCTTAGTTTCGGACCCGAGGTCGTTGTATAAAATGCTCTTGAATATTTAATAATAATTGCAGGTAGACAGAAAAATGGCAGGACGTAAAAGTTTGTTTATATTTCTGATGGGACTTGCATGGAAGTGCCGCTTCAGTATGCCACTACTGCTCAGCGGCACAGTAGCTGCACTCGGCAGGGCTTGGATGTTCCAGATTCGAGTGCAGACTGTACATAGGTTGCATGAGAATGAGGTAAATATTTTTGAATTTGATAAAATTATCGAACAAATTTTCCTTAGTTCAAAAACTAAAAAACCCGCTTGAAAATCCTGAATATATTTTTAAACAATTGCATTGTCATCGGTCCTTGATATGTATGCAAAATTTCAAATCAATCTGACTATTGCAAGTGGGTGAAAATCGCGTTCAAAGGTTCCTTTACATAGATTAATACATTGATAGATGTATCTAGCCGAACTTACAAAAGAGTGTTAAAAATTGGTCAAGTGCGAGTAGGACTCGCGCACGAAGGGTTCCGTACCATTATCTATGCAACATAAGGCAACGCTATTAGTATCGAGCAAGAAACGGTAAAAAAATCAGTTTTTTGTATGGGAGCCCCCCTTAAATATTTATTTTATTTTTAGTATTTTATTAGTTAGTTATAGCGGCAATAGAAATACATCATCTGTGAAAATTTCAACTCTCTAGCTATCACCGTTCTTGAGATACAGCCTGGGCCCTGAGTCGGGTATTTCAACGGTGTCACAACTGTACCATTATTGTACCATTATTGTACCATTATGGTGCAATAGTAAAGTTTTTGGTAGTATACTAATAATGTGTCGTCATAACGACTTCATCATTGTCTTACAATTGTCAAAGTGACATAAATTGCTAGTCTCGTACACAACTGCTTCACAATTGCAATTCAATGACTGAAATGTTTCGGTAGTCTGCTATTTTGAATTTGACAGTAATATTTTTAAATTGTCCTGTGTCGACAGATTGCCATAAATAAAAAATAGATAGATAGAAATATTAGAAATTGTTCTTTGTAATTTATTGCAATTTACTAATCTCCTAAACTTCACATTGCTTTTTATACTAATAAATAGTATGTACAAATATATTTAAACGAAGTCTAGCATGATTAAATGTTTAAATTTATTAGTAGTTTTTCGAAAATCACTTCAACTAACGCATTTTTTAAAAACGGCAACACATACATACCATTCTAACACAATCCATAGATAAAAGAGACCGAAAATTCAATGCATAGATAAAAGAGATCGACAATTCTATTACCATTGAAAAACCGTTATGACGGCATATAGCAGACTACGGATATTTGACTTCAATTGCAACGGTATCGTGCCGGTATTGTGCCGGTATGACAATTGTTCCAAAATAGTGGACTTGAGCACCTGGTGACAGACGGACGGACGGACGGACGGACAGCGAAGTCTCAGTAATAGGGTTTCCGTTTTTACCCTTTGGGTACGGAACCCTAAAAAGAACATAGGGTATATAACATCACGCTGCTACGAATAATAGGAAACATCAGTGAGTGAAAAATGTTGCAATATCGGGGATAGTTTTTTAAATTCCACGCGTAGCTAGTCATACATATGTCGTCTAAATCTGAACACACGCAAAACAAACATTACCATACGGTAGTTTTATATATAATTGGTTTAGTAGATGTGTGTAACACATACACTGAATAATCTTGTTAAAGGCGTAACCGTTTGGAGGTCATAATGACAGATAAACTTACCGACAATACATATAGATAAATTAATTAAATAAACTATTTTAATAAAACTACTTTTTACGGATTTAGACGCGTGTATTAGTTTTAAATTTTAGCCCGACGTTTCGGAGACTTTGCAATCCCATGGTCACGGGTGAAACTGAGTTGTAAACAAATGAGTCGCGCAAGTGTTAGGAAATATTAAATAAACTATTTTTTGTCTAACATTTTAGTTAGTAAGCATATCATAATTATAAATATTTTAAACATGAAAGAATGCAATTCATTTATCAAATTAAATTAAATCAGATCAAATCATTTATTTACTTGAAACATGGTTACAATTTAATCGTGTTTAGTTAAAAAAGAACATCATGGTTCGCCGTCAAAACAGCATGCAAATATAAGTGACAGCTACATAATGATTAAATACATTTTAATAAATACATCGTTAGTTATAGTCAATGATTGATATTAAAAGCATGTCAGTGTAATATAATCCTACTACTATTCACATTTCATTGCACGTCAAAATTAGGAAATATTTCATAATAACTTCAATATAAAATTAAATCAAAAAATATGAATTAATTAAATAAAATTATATCATCAATAAGTAAAATTATGTCATTATTTAGAATAATAGTATGTCATTACTACTGGCTAGTCCACTTATTAAAACATCTAATAATATAATTTATTCTATTTTATCTGTTCATATCATAATATATTTAGTAGTTTTTGTAGTTCTTACGCAAAAACTACTGCATGGTTTTTAATTAAGGTTACACTAAACGTTAGCTACAAGTGACAGTGACAAACAAACAAATATCTATCTCTATATTGATGCGTATACTTATCTCGACCGTTTAGAGGTCAAGGTGTGAACTAATCACTAAGAGAGTTATAAAAATATAATTTGTGTTTGAACTGAAATAGAATAATAAAATGCAGATTTCATGTTTCAAAGGAATAACTTCAAAAACTACAAAAACACGCTTAAAAATCCAGATTTTTTTTTAAATTATTGCATTTTCATCGATCCTCAATATGTGTGCAAAATTTTCAGATCAATCAGACTACTGCAAGTGGCTGAAAATCACTTTCAAAGATTCCGTTACATAGATTAGTTAATACTTACTTTGATAGATGTATCGAACTAATATAATAACAGCGTGTTAATAATAATGTGTTTCAGCTTGCATATTACGAAGAAGATGAGGAAGGTGACGAAGATGGCTCCTGGGAGACTCAGTCCACAGACTCCTGGGAAACCATTGTCGAAGAAGTGGCCTACGGATGACCACTAATTGAAAGTTAATTAATTAAATTATGTTCATGTTAAAATTATGTTAAGGAACATTATTTTAATGTTAAATTATTTAAAGGGACTTTGGTTTTATTAAACATGAAATGGGGCACGTATTTTAGTTTTATTTACTACAAGCTGTGCCGACGACTCCATCCGCGTGGATCGATTTTTTTTCGATTAACCCAATAAATTTTTAACACGCTTTTATAAGTTCAGTATGTATCTATCGATGTATTAATCTATGTATCATATATCTAATATATAAAATTCACGTGTCACAGTGTTAGTTACCGTACTCCTCCGAAACGGCTTGACCGATTCTTCTCAAATTTTACATGCATATTCAGTAGGTCTGAGAATCGGCTAACATCTATTTTTCAAACTTTTTTTTTTTAGTATGGCAAAACAACGTTTGCCGGGTCAGCTAGTATATATATATATGACGGGCCTCGTGGTGGAGTGGTTTATATAACGGACTGCTGGTCATGAGGTCTCGGGTTCGATTCCCGGTCAGGACAGTCATTTGTGTGATGTTTTTAATTGTCATACAAATGTTTGTACTGCGTCTGGGTGTTTACTATGGATTATAAGTATGTATTTACAAAAGAAAAGTAGTTTATGTATTATATCGGTAATCTGGTACCCATAACACAAGCATAATAAGCTTAGCTTGGGACCAGAGGACGTTGTGTAAAATGTCTATGAATATTTATTATTATTATTTTTTTTTAAACTTTTCTGTTTCTCCCTTTTATAAAGGGGTAATTTCTACAGTCTTGTGCGGGCCTTAACCAAGCGCAAGAGCTGGGGCTGTTTGATCTAAAGAGAGAAATTTCCTAACAATTCTGCATGTGTTCAGAATTACTGCTTTTTGTAGAAGGATATATGTTAGTGAATGGACGTCTAGTAGTGTCAGGCTTGTGTGCAGAGTGTGAGGAATGACTCCTGTGGATGATAGAATGATGGGTACAGTTTTAACTGAATTAACTCTCCATTGGGACTTAAGTTCTATGGCTAGGTCTGTGTATTTGCTTAATTTCTCTGTATAAGTAGTTGATAGGTTATGTGTGTTGGGGATAGCTATGTCTATTAGGTATACTATTTTTTGTTTTTTGTCGTGTAGTGTTATATCCGGTCGGTTGTGATGTACTGTTTTATCTGTCAATATTGTTCTGTCCCAATAGAGTTTGTAGTCAGGTGTATCTAATATGGTTTGTGGTGAGTATTTATAGTAGGCTACTTTTTCTGTAATGAGTTTATATTTGTATGCTAGGTTCTGGTGAATTATAGCTGCTACCTGGTCGTGTCGATGCTTATAGTCAGTTTGTACTATTGCTCTACATGCTCCAGTAATATGCTGAATCGTTTCTGAGGATCCCTTGCATTTCCTGCATAAGTCGTCGGTTGAATTTGCTGACTTTATTATATGTTTCCTGTAATTTCTGGTTTCAATCACCTGGTCTTGTATAGCAAGCATAAACCCTTCTGTCTCAGGAAATAGCTCTCCACGCCTTAGCCATTCGTTCGACGCAATTTTGTCGACGGTAGGTTGGTTCAGGTCGTGCAGATGCCGTCCATGTAGTGTTTTTTGACTCCATTCAGTTAATTTACTCTGTTTTTCTGTTTGTGCTTCGTTTCTTTGTTTCATTTTATCAATTAAATTAAGAGGTGTAAGTTTTTTGTCAGTCTGTACTATTACGTTATGTAAAAAAGAACTATGAGCTTTGTTATGAAAATATGAGCGAAGATTAGTTATTTGTTTAATATGAAGGTTTAGAATATCAATTATTCCTCTACCTCCTTCTCCTCGGGGCAGTGTTAGTCTTTGTATACAAGATCTGGGGTGATGTTTTCTGTGACGTGTCATTGTGGTATTAATAATTCGTTGCAAGGATTTTAGCTCGGTTTGCCCCCAGTTAATTATGCCAAAAGAATATGTCAAAATGGGTATCGCGTATGTGTTTATAGCTTTGCAAGTGTTTTTAGAATAGAGCTGACTTCTTAATATTGTGTTTAATCTGTTTTTAAATTGTTGAGTTAAAGTGTTTTTTATATCTTTATGTAGAATTTGTTGAGACTGAAAATAACCTAAGTACTTATATAATTCGTTATCTGTCAAGGCTTCAATAAGTTCTCCACTTTGCATTTGATATTGGTGTTCATAATGTCTTCCTTTCTTTATTGAGTTAATTTTACATTTCTCACTTCCAAACTGCATACTAATGTCCTGTGAGAAATTTTCAGTGATTTCAGCAAGTTGTTGTAGTTCTTGTTCTGTTGATGCATATAGTTTGATGTCGTCCATATATAAAAGATGTGATAATTTATATGACGAATTATTTTCTCCGGTGTTTGCATCGGGAGCTTGGCAAGTCAGATTGTATCCTATATTGGATGAATTCAGCAGATTTGAGAGTGGATTTAGTGCCAGGCAGAACCAAAGCGGGCTTAGTGTGTCGCCTTGAAAAATACCTCTTTGTATTTTAATGGGATCTGATGTAAATGAGTTACTATCTGTAGTTAGTCTAAGTCTCGTTGTCCATTTTGTCATTATATTTTTGAGAAAAGATGTAATCTGAGGATTTATGTGATAAATGTCTAAAATTTGTAGTAACCAGAGGGACGGAATCGAAAGCCTTCTTGTAGTCTATGTACATTGAATATAAGTCTGATTTTTTTCGTTCAGTCTGCTTAAGTATTATGGAGTCAATTGTAAGTTGTTCCTTACAGCCCTGACTATATTTACGACAGCCCTTCTGTTGTTCTGCTAGAATGTTGTTTTTGTCTATGTGGTTGTAAATCAATCTTGACAAACAGGATGTTATTATTTTATAAATGGTTTGTAAGCAAGTTATTGGTCTGTATTTTGATGGGTTGGATAAGTTGTTGGTGTCTTTTGGGAGCATATACGTAGTTCCCGTGGTAATATAGTCTGGCAGTGTGTTCGGGTGCTGAATAAAATTATTTATATAATTGTACATATATGGATGAATATAACTGAATCTTTTGTACCAGAAGTTGTGAATGTGATCTGATCCTGGAGATTTCCAATTGTGAAGGCTTTTAATAACATCATGGAAGATATCAAGGGGTATGTTTTCGAAGGCCATAGTATCTGTATCTAAGTATCTATATTGTTCATCTTGTATCCAAACCGCTTCTTGGTTGTGGTATACAGGGTTTTCCCAAATGTCAGCCCAAAAGTTACGAAAGTCGTTTGGTTGTGGAGTGTAATTAAGTATATTGTGTGTAGATGTTTCGGTAATGTGGGAAGATTCTAGGTTGTGATGAGCATCTGGACTGTTGGAATCGTTACCAGTAGTTTTTAAATTTCGGTAAAATTGTTTTTCATTTGATGTGAAAATTTTGTTCTGTAATTTTCGTAATGAACAAACCTTGTATCTATTCAATCGGTTACTAGTAGTTGATAGTTTTTGTTTTAAGGTATCCAAAAATTCCGAGAGTTGATTATTTGGGGGTTCGTGTGTAGCATGGACTTTATGAGAATTTAGAATATGCTTTATGTGTTTAACTAATTTGATGCCTCTATTGCCTCTAATGTATTGTGTTAACCGACCTATTTCTGCTCTTAACATTTGTATTCTTTTTTCTAATCTAATTTGCCATTTTGCTTTATATGTCTTCCGTCTGTAATTATTGGATGCTATTGTAGTTATGTTTATTTTGGCTCCGTTGTTCTTGGCTGTGGTCCACGCTGCACAGTACAGTACAGTTTGGAATGTCATAAATTCTGTATCATTATTAATGAATTTGGGTAGGATATTATTATTTATGTAGCTTATTATCTTCTCTAATTTTTTTGAAGGTTTTTGTTTTGGAATATATGTTCTCTGCGTAGGTTCAATGTTTTTGAAATAGTTATATGCTTCTTCAAAGCTTCTTTCGATTTCTTGCGCTTTAGATAAATCATTTTGGTTGTGTGATTGAGGATTTGTATTATCTCGGTGACTATTATTATTTTCGGAAGCAAATTCTGGTTGTGGAGGAGCCAAAGTTGCGCTGGCGCAAGCTTGAATTTCACGGCTTGACGATGTAGCTTGTAGATTTAGTTCTCTTGCTACTTCGTCCCTGATGGTCTGCAATCTTTCCTCATTTAAATATCTGTTTTGTATTATAAGACGTCTCTGATCAGCTACTCTTTGCTCTGTGATGTGTTTTAGGTGTGGGAATGTGGCAATAAATGACTGGTGTAGTGGTGTTCTGTATGCTGATATATTTCTTTCTAATAGTGTTATTTTGTAATATGCTCGCATTATAGCCTCATTGTGAATTCTAGTCCAATTCATTCGCTTGTTGTTCGTGTTGTTACAAGTATTTTTCTGTGTAATGCTATTATGTGTGATTGAAGACTGTGTATTATTTATGGTAGTGTCTAATGTATTGGTATGATTATTGGAAGTTTCTATAATATGAGTCTGTGAATTAAATTGAATATTGTTTATTTCTGCTTCTACTTCCCTATATATACGATCTATATCTGTTTGTGCTAGTAGTTTTTTGTTAACTATTGCTCTTCTCTGGTCGCCAACTCTTTGACGGCTGATTGTGTTCATTTCGGGAAAGTTTTCAATAAATTTGATATGAAGTGATGGTAAATGACCATTGATATCAGTTTCCATTAAGGTAAGCTGTAGATATAAATAAATAAATAAATAAATATTCATGGACATTTCACACAACGTCCTCTGGTCCCAAGCTAAGCTTATTATGCTTGTGTTATGGGTACCAGAATACGGATATAATACATAAACTACTTTTCTTTTGTAAATACATACTTATAATACATAATAAACACCCAGACGCAGTACAAACATTTGTATGACAATTAAAAACATCACACAAATGATTGTCCTGACCGGGAATCGAACCCGAGACCTCATGATCGGCAGTCCGTTATATAAACCACTCCACCACGAGGCCCGTCGTATACGATATATGTGCGTAAAATATATTCATTCATAGCTTTACTCCATTTCTTACGCATTTTAATGCTACTGGTGGTGGGTGCTAGGTTATCGACTGAATTAGTCTCCTGCACAACATCCTCCTGTAGAATACTACTAGATATTGATGACAAGTGGGCTGGATAACAATGATATGAATTAGTTGATGATGCAGATGGTATATGAGTGACTGATGATGATGAATTATGGTGATGATGTTCTGCAACAGTTTGAGACTGGGCAGATGTTACAGATTGCGATACGTTGTCCCCCCCAGAATACTTGGGACAGCCCGAGCATGACTGCTCGGAGCGGGATTCTCCGTTGTGGTTGACTTCGGTACCCGCCTGGGGTAATTTATATCCACTTCTTAATCGCATCGCAGTTGTATACTATTGCTCCGTTGGTCTTTAGTGAGTCACTAGCTAAAAGCTGCTAAAGTCCGCCCCACACGTAGTCACAGGTGTTCGGACTGGACGTAGAGTTAGATTTGTGAGGGGCTTATTATTATTATTATTATTTATCCATTTAAGATCTCGGCTGTTGCCGGTTAGTTAAGATAACCACGGGCCGAAGCCAAGTGTTCATCCTGTTAAATTATTTGAAGAAATCGGTTCTTGAATTATTATTATGTAACGGAATTTATCAACGCGAGTTTCACCCACTTGCAATAGTCCGATTGATTTGAAATTTTACATACATATCAAAGACCGATGACAATGCAATTATTTAAAAAGATGTTCAGGATTTTCAAGCGTGTTTTTTAGTTTTTGAAGTAGATTATTGATACTTTTTTTTGCCGCTAGATAGCGTTGCAAGTAACCAAATTGAAAAATTTCGTATTATGTTAATATCTCTTGATTGAGTGGACTGATTGCGATGAAACAAAGACTAAGTAATACCTTGAGTTGTGTACAATTTTTACGTATAACATTTATATTTATAAGTGTTGTATATTTTACGTGATGGGTGCACAGACCAAACATCTAAACAGACAAACAGACAAAAACTTCAAAAATGCTGGAAATGTGTTCTGTCGGTTGTCCTTTAAGCATCCGACGAAAATATATTCATTATACAAAAATGTTTCAGCAGATTTATTTTAAGTATAGAAGAATAGAATATATAGACTAGCTGATGTTACCCGCCACTTCGTAGGCGAGGAATTAAAAAATTATCTGAAACATTTTCCACTGATGCTCCGCTCCTATAAATCGCAGCGTGATGTTGTATTGCCTAAAGCCTTTTTCGATAAAACTATTGTCTAACAGTGAAAGAATTTTTCAAATCAGATCATTAGTTCCTGAGATTGTTACTTCTATCTCCAGCCCATTCACATCCCACTGTTGGGCACCGGCCTCCTCCACTTTAGGAGGGATAATAGTCTACCATGCCGCGCTGAACAGGCGTGTCGGAATAGGGTCTATTTCTAGCCTTCCGTTTCCCACTGCTAATGTTATCTGTTTACAAAATCCTTTAGCTGGCTTTTACAGCACCCTGGGGAGGACATGGGGTGGGAACAGTGTTCTCAATCCGTCCGTCGGATCGGAGAGTATTTTATTACTTTAGAGACATTAATTAAGCTAAGAGATTGTTTAAACGCAGATGAAGGCGGCTGAGAAAGAATTTCCACGTTTTTGCACAATAATTTTTAAGAGATTATTATCCTTATAATGGGGTAAAAGTTCTTATATAGAAACATCATGAGAAACTCATGGGCAAAAAGCTGTAAAGTAGGTTACTGCTGCATATCATTATGGGTTTCTGGATCTTTTGCTATCATTTCACACTTTTGGAAATTTCTTCCAGATTACAATAAGGAAATCTTCTCGTCATAGTTTCATGGCCAAATTTAATCTTAAATAGTCGTAAATAGAACACTTTTCGCAGCAAAGATAGTTTATATTCAATAAACATTTATAGAAAATATATTCAACGCAACAAAAACATATCTTATTGCATGTATAAATAATTCGAACATAACTTCCATTACTTCCATTCCTTAATTCCATTCCTTTATTACATATTTTATATTATTATATATTCATTATTATTATTAAAAACATATATATTTTATATTATTTATATATATTTTATATTATATTTTATATTATTATTATATATTATTATATATTCCTTAATTACATTCCATTCCTTAATACTTATAAATTTAGTAAAAAAATCAATGCTCATTACAAATGAAAAAATAAATAAAACTGCACCTTTAAATTCACAATCGTATTATAAATTTATCAAATAGCCCAATTAAATTCATTTTAAATAAACCTTTTTCATGACACACGACTTCAAATGGCACTAAGTATCAGCCAAATAAGACATGAGATTTAGGCGGATTTGAAATACAAGCTATTAAGTTGTTCGAGGAATATAAAACAGAGGACGGTATGAGGCCCTATCTTACAGTATGTTGGTATTAAACCACTCCATAACGCCAGGATTCCTTCGTTCTTGATGACACTCATCAGCACCCCGACTTGGCTGGCTCCTTTAGCAGAATTCTGCACTCTGTAAGTAATGTATTGGGGTCAAAAAGCCGGCAAACTGATGATTGTATTATTATACTTGAAACTACAGGACTAAGGAACTTAAAAAATTGTTTTTCTATATAGGTGTCCGACTCCATAAATTTCTTAACTCTGTATATCTTACCTTGTCTTCACAATATCAACAGGCAAAGAACAAACAGATGTGACAAAGCCAGAGATCATGGCTGCAGCGAAATGTAACGGGAACCCGTCACCTATGGATGGTAGCAACATTTCTCTTGCCTGAGGAACAGATAAAATGGATTATTACATTGGCCGTATCAAAATACCTAATGAAAACAAGGATATATACATAAAGGACATATTGGGCCCTTGCAACCAGGGCGCAACGTATAATTCATACGGTATATGGTTTATACAATGCTTAATATAATATAGCCCGATTCATTGTCTTTCTATAGGTGCTGGTAGATTTAAAGCATGAGTCGATACATTTTATTGAGAGTTCAGCATATGAAACATTTTACCTTTTCCTTCACTGGGTTTCGAGCTTGAGCAAGTCGATTAGGAGGCTTAAGTATGCATTAAGTCCCTTATTCATAATGACTTATCGGAGGTTTAAAAGTTCGCTAAAATCGGTTCGCGAAAATTGTCAAAACTTGTTATTCATAATAGTCTTTTTACGTTAAAACGTTTATTATCTCTCCGATAAAATCTCCGTTTAAACCTCCGATAAGTTATTATGAATAAGACCATAAAAGTATAACAGTATTCATTGGTAAATTTAGTCTATCTATGTAGTGTATATAGTCCGAATACAGAATTTTTATTAGTAGATATGTTTAGTAAACAGTAACCTGTGTGTAAGATCCAAGTTGGGCGCCATTAACCACAATAGCTCTGCTGACAGTAGCGCCTGTGCCTCGCCATAGAGTTGTTATACCCTCTTCACGTGTTATTCTTTATAAATAATAAAAATAAAATATAAAAAAATCAAAGCCAGTACCTAACGAGAAAACTCAAATTGTAGTAGAAATATACATGGACATTTCACACGACATCCTCTGGTCCCAAGCTAAGCTCATATGCTTGTGTTATGGGTACCAGAATACGGATAGAATACATAACCTACTTTTCTTTTGCAAATACATACTTATATTACACTAGCTGCCCCGGCAAACGTTGTTTTGCCATACAATTCTGTATAAAATAAAATTTCATCAAAATCGGTCCAGCCAATTTGTAGCCTATGTGTTATTCTGATGTATAAGCTATATTGTGGTAAAGTTTCATTCAAATCCATTCAGTAGTTTTTACGTGAAAGAGTAACAAACATCCATACATACATCCATACTTACAAACTTTCGCCTTTATAATATTAGTAGGATAGCAACACCCAGACGCAGTACAAACATTTGTATGATAAATTATAAATATCACATAAATGATTATCCCGTGCGGAAATCGAACCGGTGACCACATGATCAGCGGTCCATGACATGAATCACTTGACCACGAAGCCCGTCAAATATTTTTAAAAGAATAATCAGTGATTTTGTATGCGATACTTTCATAAAAATGACAATAAAGAACAATACTATCGCTTAAGAGACACACAGACTGCAACATCCCAAATGTTGATCATTTGATTTATTCACTCCTAAGCTTTATAAAGCATAGAAAGTCATAAAATCAATGATCGTAACAGTTTAACTTGAACTTGGCTTGGGATAAAACTGAGTATAATATAATCTAGAACTTCACCTAGAAAGAGCATTAAAAACGTGTGTGTAGTTCCTTCTCTTTTCTGGAGGTAATCGTCCATCGGCTGTCATTCTAATGAGTGATACTTCTGCGGGTGTGCCGATAAACGCACCGAGCCCTCCAGCTACCATGCCCATCACAACCTTCGTAGGAAAAGTCGGTACTCCATATTGACTAAAATCGAAAATTAAATAGAAATGTACTTAATATTTTCAGAGGACAATACATTTAATGTCAATTAACAGTCAATAGGTACATTTAATGGTGAGAGCTGCATGCTGAATGTTTTGCTATTACAGTCAAATGATATCCAATAAACAACTTACGCCTTATATAAATCAAATAATCCATTAAAACATCCCAAACGTCCGGTAGTGTAAGTGGCTTGTCTGAAGAGAGCGGCGGTAAGTCCTTTGTAGAAACCTTTGACTCCTTGCTCTTTTAACACGCCTGCAGCCAATGATCCTATACTGACCTTCTTGCCGTCAGCACCTGCTAGCTGCATTCGGGTTTTTAGCAAGTCCATTGGCTGGACGACAACTGTAGCCATCATGCTATTAAAATATAATATTATCACTCTATTTATAGGTAGATACAACTGTGAGAGTCTTGGAAGCGGCATTTCATTTTTAAACTAGGACCTTATGGACTGCACAAATTCTTCAATCCAGAAATCTTTGTTAAGTATGTAAGCAGTGGCGGATTTGCAGTCTCGGCCGCGCTAGGCCCCAAACCATTAGCCGCCCCTTTCTCAGCATCCACCATATAGACTAGATAATAAAATTACTTCCTTGCTACCTTTTATCTAAATAGATTTAGAAATTTAGGAGAAAAAATAATTTTTATTTGGCAAGAAAATTTTATTTTGTTGTAAATCACCGCCCCTAAATCTGACCGCCCTAGGCCCGGGCCTAAGGTAGGTAGGTATATCGCATTAAAGTTACATTTAAGCAAGGCGAATGGAAAATAAAATAAATAACTGGTGGTCAATGGAATATTTATGGCTGACTCAAGCTGACTGATGCGATTGGATGCGATAGCCAGCGATAGAACCAAGTGTCGCTCTTGAGTAGTATACAGAAAAGCTATGTATCTTGCACGTATCTTGAATGAAATATTATGTTCATCGCCCTTGATTATCCTACACCAACTGACAATAACTATATGGAACAAATATTAATTATTTAAAAAGTAAGACCTACCCCGCAGTACCTCCAATAACAAAGTTTAGCCATGTGGGTATTTGTTTGGGCTGTGCAGGTCCTTTTTTGTCACCCATTTGTATTTCTTATTTTTAGAAACAATTTCTTAATTATATTTTTATTATTTTTGTTATACTGCGTGGCTTACGCATTATAAGGTATTGCAAAATAAATAACTAAAATTTAACATCCATGGAATTGATCAAATTGATTTTTTGCATGTCATCTTTTGACATTGGCATTGTTTTTGACATGATTTGGAATAATTTTTGCCAGCAACATTGGTTGAGAACCTGAGTCTTTGTACACTTTCCTTATATCCCAACCGGTTCATAACAGTAGGTTCTCCTACTGGAAAAATAAGCGATAATATTATAACATTGATCAAAAGACCAATATCTTATTAGGCTAAGCATAAACTTGTCAAAAAAAAAGTGTAGGTACATGCGCTTGGCCATAGTATATTTTATACACTTAACGTTACTCAAAAATGTGTTCTTTTGTCTACATTTGTTTTCAAAAGTAAAACATTATTCAGTACATTCAGTTATTTGTTGAGAGTAATCCAAGTAATTTCTTTATCACACTTTCGACGCTTCAGACAAGTCATACCTACATTGAGTACCTACTCGAGCGAGTCCCACAATACATATAGTCCTAATAAAGCAAGTCATTCATTTGGCGCCCGGGCTAATCTTACATTTCCCGTTGGGCACATTATTCTGTCTTGAAACCAACGATTATTAATATTTAAACGTCCCTACTTTGCTCTATGATTATAATCTAGTGTTACTGGCTTAAAATCTTAAGATAAATAAAATAAAAAAATGTTAATCATCATGTCACTCTGTCAAACAAAAATCCCAAAAATCTACAAAAATGAAGCCTGAAAAAGTTTAAACCGTTATATAAAAATAATAAAATGAAGAAATTATAGTATCAATACAAAACTGTACTAACATATAAAAAGTTTGGATAATCTAAAAGTGTATGCCCCCACACGCCACGAAGGAAAAGTCATTGTATAGACCCACAGAATAGACCAAATATTTACAAAATAAAGTAATGTTATATTCATTCTTTACAACCTTGTAATAATTAAGCTAATAAGTTTCTAAATTATTACACGAACAATTGCTCTGTGTGGTGATCGAACCTACAACCTAAGCTAGCCTGACCAGCATGTCTGTAATCTACCGGTGGTTTTCAAGGCACTTCAATGAATTCAATGGTCCTTTTTAGAATGAGCCGAGTTTTTTAAAAAGCGCATAGGCAGGAGGTACACCTGGTTTTGAAGTATATTATTATACAGGCTATGATAATGGTCGGACATAAGGTTATTCGATACACATGAATTCGTTATATCACTCCCCTCTTTTCCCTATGAAAAGAGAGGAGTGATATTAGATAGATAGATAGATTAACTCTTTATTGTACACATTTACAAGAAACAGAAAACAGAAATTAAGCTTAAAACTAGGTACAAATGGCGGCCTTATCACATAAAGTGATCTCTTCCAGGCAACCATGGGATGGAAAGAAAAGTTAGGGACTAAAATAAAGTGGGGCTGCAGTGTACAAGTAGATTAATATAAAGGAAGAGAAAAAAAAAAATTAATATAATAATAAAATAAATAAGTACTTAAATATTACTTAAAATATACTATACATAAACTACTTATATACCGTTAATATCATATACATACATAAACAAGTACACATATACATAACTAAAAATGGCATACTATTTATTTACTGTAACACAAACCAAAATTAAGGTTAAATAATATAATAATAGTTAAGAACTGATAGATAAGTAATGATCTTTCACAAGTTTTTTAAATGATTTATATTTATATATTGATCTTAGTCAATTAGTCAATTTTAACAATACAATTGTACAATGTATTGTTAAAATTGACTTCTACACGTAACTTGGCTGTAATAATAATTGTGAAGTTGACATATTTAAAAGTAATCTGCAGTATACTAATGACCTTGCACTGTGAGGCAATAAACTAAATATAAAAGAATGGGAGACAAAGGTCCAGTAAAACCGAAACAGATTCCTACATGGTTCAACTTTGTTATTGGAGGTACCGCGGGGTAAGATATCTTTGTTTAGACTCTTTTAATTAGACTATACATATTGTAAGTACATTTTTAGTGCGATTTGGACGAGACAGACAAGACCTGTGTTCAGCAGTAAGCTGACATATGGCATTTTGTACAACAAAAAGTTTGCGATCTTTTCAAAGCGTATCTAGGTACTTATATAGTATGATATACAGCTTACTTAAGCAGTTGGAAGTGATACCAAGTTTAAAATTTGCCACCATTGCTTTTAAATAATTTTTAATGACAGTGTTTTAAGTTACAATTTCATGAATTTATCGTTTAGAGAAATAGTTACCCATATTTTATTTTTTATGGCGTGATTTATATACGAAAATGTTAGTACTATGTATTTCTAATTTATGTTTTGCATTTGAATAGAATGATGGGTATAGCTATAGTCCAGCCGATGGACTTGCTGAAAACCCGTATGCAACTTGCGGGTGCTGACGGCAACAAGGTCAGCTTGGGATCAGTTGCTTCTGGTATATTAAAGGAGCACGGAATCAAAGGTTTTTACACAGGGCTTACCGCTGCGCTCTTCAGACAAGCTACTTACACTACCGGACGTTTGGGATGTTTTAATGGATTATTTGATATATATAAGGCGTAAGTTATTTATTGGATATTATTTGACTGAAGTGGCAAGGAAATCAGCCAGCAGCTTTCACCAATAAACGCATTGATTATAAATCTGTTTGTTGTGTTACCAGATTATTTTTCTAAACTAGGAACCATGTTAGATTTTCATTACTTGGACTACCAAGTAACTTAAGACGATACCAAAATAGCTTCGTGCATTTTTCTACGTACGAAGTTTTCATTGTTTCTTTAGATTGAATGGCTAGAGCTCTAATTTTTAAGTATATGTTTTTTCAATATATGATCTAGGATCGCATAAACTCAGAAACGCGATTGAAAAAAGTTTTCTCGATAGAAAATCTTAGCGAAACAACCTCTCAAATTTTTTATTTTTTTCATTTATCGGTCTATTATCGCGTATTAACTAATGAAATAACTTTAAAAACATAAGTAACTATTATATATAGAAACACGTAAATCAGAATTAAAATATATTTAGTACAGTGCCATGGCAACGCTTGTCAAACACGATACGTTAAAATCTTAAAAAATTATTATTTAAGATTTATTTATTATGTTACGTATTATTAGTGTTACTATTACCATGTGTTTCTCGTTTTGAAAAGGTTCGCACGTATTATTTATCATCCTGCAGCTTCATTGTTGGTTTTATATCGAACTCATGTTCTTTTAAAAACTCAATGGCAGGGCGATTTGGCAGGGCTGCGAGTCTATCATCAATAGATAAGAATTGTGTGAATGAGGAATGGTTAGATGGACTAGATGAAGTTGATAATGACGTACTGAAGGACAATGCTGTGGCGAGATGTGAGGAGAATGTTATGGAGTGCAATGGAAATACACAAGTTAACATGGAGTTGGAGGGAAATCGTCTAAGAAAACGACCAAGAGATGAAACACGAGAGGAAATTTCATCAGATGAAGGATGGAATACTGTATCGAGGAGAAATAAGATAGTGAGAAGATCTGATTTACACTTAGAGGAGAATATACAAGTTGCAGTAACATGTAATGAAACGATACCAAAGCAATTTGCTCTAGCCCGGATATTAAGTCAAAATAAAATAAAAGGTATTGAGCGTGTCAAATATGTACATCAAAATAAAATATTAATTACTTTCGAAAGCAGAGCTGATGCCGATGCATTTACACAATGCAAAGCATTTGGCGAGTTAGGATGGCGTATTCGGAATACATCTGATCATGAAATTTCTTTTGGAGTTATTAAAAACATAGAGTTGGATTTATCTGAAGCTGATGTGTTAAAAAGTCTTTCATGTGAACATGAGATAAGTTCAGCCAAGAGATTAAACAAGCGAAATTCAGAGTCATCATCAACAGGTATTTGGGTTAAAAGTGAATCATTTCGATTAACGTTCAAAAGCTCGACCTTGCCTAAATACGTTGTAATTGATAATAATCTTAAGATCAGAGTAGATCCGTACATTTTTCCTGTTTCCCAATGTTCTCGTTGCTGGAAATTTGGGCACCTATGGAAGATGTGTCCAGCAAAAAAAATTGTCTGTCCAAAATGCTCCAAAAACCACGAGAATTGTGATACGTTGACATTCCGTTGTGTGAACTGCACAGGCAACCATATGGCCTTACAAAAAATATGCCCTAGCTTCAAAAAAGAAAGGAAAGTAAGAGAACTTATGTCAGAACATAATTGTACGTATCGGAAAGCCCTGTCTTTATATACACCGCCATGTATCATCTCTAACTCTGCACCAGTAATAGCTGAACAATCGTTAACAGAAGAATCACCAAACGAATTCCAACCAGAACCGGTTGAGTTGACGAGTAAGGACGATTTGAAGGAAGATAATAGGCCGGCATTATTTTCTGAGGTTGTTAAATCTCATAGAAACAGAGTACGTAAAAATCAAAAGAAGCAACATATTCCTCCTATAATACCTACCACACAATTTGAGAAGGCAACACCAATACAACCAGAACATAGCAATAAGTCTGCGTCAGATAAGGTTCCCGCTAGTTCGTCACAATTTTCATCTTCAAAGGAGTCATCAAACAATAACAGACATAGTAAACCAGAATCGAGTTATAGTAGCTTATTTGATAAACTAAAATCTATTGTTTTCAGCATTTCACCCATAGAAACAAAAATTAAACAAGTTTTATCCATTTGTACTGACTGGTTGATATGTAAGTTGGTGAGTAGCATTACCAATTGTTCTCTTTTCAATTTCAACCTTAATAATGACTAATTACTTCAATAATTCTAACCTTAGTAATGCTATTCTTTCTGACACCTCAACTGATAAAACCAAATTGTTATGTAACTTAGCGGACTTATTATGCTAAGATCGATTTTGTTTTTATTTGTATTTTAATGTAACTACACATTATTCACTTAGTTAAGGTACTCTAAGGATTTGTACTGATAGGGCGATATAGTCGCAAAGCGACCAAGCCTTTTAAATAAAATTAAAAAAAAAAAAAAAAAATATATTTAGTAGATTTTGAGTAAACAAAAAAAATATCCCTAATTCTTCATTTTCTGTGCCTACTGGCTGTGTTAATATGTACGTGTCGGCGATGATATACGATAATATCGATGTAGGCCCTTAATTCACTTAAATTTAAGGTATTTAGACTACAATTTTTTTTTATTTGTGTTTGGCAATGGGTAATGCTAAAATCGCTGACAAAGTTAAGAATACCAATCCAGTGCGGTTACATTTCGTAGGCAGTATTTCATGACTCTAATATTTTCTTCAGGACATAATCTTGTAGAATATTTAATTTATCAATAGATACTTATATATATATATATATATAGCATATTTCTTTTCTAGTAATTACGGAGTACCGGCCTTTCCTACGAAGGTAGCGATAGGTATGACCGCTGGCGGGATCGGGGCGTTTTTCGGAACTCCATCTGAGGTAGCACTCATTAGAATGACGGCCGATGGACGATTGCCTCCGGAAAAGAGAAGAAATTACACGCACATTTTTAACGCTCTTTCCAGGTAAAGTTATATCTTCACATTGTTATAGTAGAGTTAGGTAAGATCTATTCTATTCTAGTGCAATGGTCCATCAGGGCACTATGTCATTGTAAAGATAAGATTTCACAATCTTATAGCAAATAGTTTAATAACGGATATAGGTTTTCTACTTACTTATTTAGAGTCGAGAACTATTCCGCTCTAGCGTTAGCGCACTGGCCTATCAGGGCACTATGCTAACAAACTATAACTAGACTTATTGCTGTTAGGATAACACGTGAAGAGGGTATAACGACTCTATGGCGAGGCACAGGCGCTACTGTCAGCAGAGCTATTGTGGTCAATGGCGCCCAACTTGGTTCATACTCGCAGGTAACAAATTAAAACCAGACCATTAGGCCATTGTTTCAACAGAAATATCGAAAATCCAAGTTATCGCCGCAATATATGCCCATGACTTGAACGATAGAAATAAAGATTAGCTTTTTTTATTGCTGACATGATATTTAAAGTCCATTAATTCTGACCTAACCATATTGTAACGTAGCAAATCTACCACCTATTGTAGTAGTATTTGAAGTGGGTAATGCTGGTATCATTTCCCATTAGTTTTTGCGCTGGCAACCTTTTGAGTGAACGATTGATTGATTTTTGGGAAGGAGTTTTTTTCGCGCTGGAGAGATGGCGCCGAACAAGATTCAAGAAGAAGTTTTAAAAGTTGAGGCCGTAGTCAGGCGTCGAGCACCGATATTTAGTAGCATGTTTCTGGGATTGGTGGGAGGGTATATTTTAGTATCGTATTTGTTTTTATTTATTAAGTTACTAGTTGAACCTGAGTGTGGGCTGATTCCGTTGTTGGATTGATATTTCCGCAACGTGGGCATTCGTGCAACCTTTAATTCTAACGAGAGATTCGTTTTCATTTATATCACCGCAGTGATTTTAGCCCAGGTTCCTTAAAGTTATTTTATTCTAATATTTTCCCTATGGGGGTAGATTTAGTTTTGAGTCAAGGATTATGTCCTTGATAATTGGATAGGCCTCCGGTTGTGAAAGTGCAGTCGTCCAACGCCGGGTACCACCACTCTGACTTCGCGGACTTCCTTCAGCGTCACCCGGACTTACTGCATACGCCGTGGGACTTTGAGGGCTCCGTGACTGCTACGCTCTGGTGATTGCGCCCTGGAGATAACCTTGGTAGGATAACTTGCTTATTTTAATAGTTCCTCACAACGGCTGAGTTGTGTCATGTATATTTTAGTTAGTTAATATAGGTAAGCGGTTGGTCCGTTAGATATAGGTACTAAGTCTTGATAGAAAGACATATGTGTAATATCCTAATGGTATGTGTATTTAATTAGATATTAAACAGTTGAGGTGCTCACCCTGTACTACTAAGATCACTTTGTTGTTTTTCTTTATCATAACCCCATTGCCACAGAATAAGAAACAAGATGTTGTAGTCAACCTTAGGTTGGCTCCCTATATTACTGGAGAAATAAGTGCAGGTAATTTACATTAATATTCAGCTAATATATCAGTAACCGTTTTGTCCTACCTTTTGCTATTTATGTGACAGATAAATGGCCCTCTGCTATCCTCACTGGGCGAGGTAAACTAGGTAGTGACCCTTTGTTTTCCTAGCTTTCAATAAATACTTTATAATATAACACATAATTACATTATAGGAAAATTTCAGTTACAATATCTCAACTTACCGTATCATTCAGAACTTTATTTTATAATTCCTCTTAATTTTTTTAGGCAAGAGAAATGTTGCTGCCGTCGTTGGGTGACGGGTTCCCGCTACATTTCGCTGCAGCCATGATCTCTGGCTTTGTCACATCTGTTTGTTCTTTGCCTGTTGATATTGTGAAGACAAGGTAAGATATACAGAATTCAGAAGTCTATGGAATCACACATCAATAAAGAAAGCCATAGTTTTAGCTCGTTAGTCAGCTTCGTAACCTCAATATATTACTTACAGAGTGCAGAATTCTGCTAAAGGCGCCAGCCAAGTCGGAGTGCTGATGAGTGTCATCAAGAACGAAGGAATCCTGGCGTTATGGAGTGGTTTAATACCAACATACTGTAAGATAGGGCCTCATACTGTCCTCTGTTTTATATTCCTTGAACAGCTCAATAATTTATACTTTAAATATGGTACAGAATATTTTTAAAACCAGAGTTTAATCCTATTTTTAGTGTTGTTCGACTGCACTATTAACAGAAGTATGTTCCTCTCCAATATAAATATACCTAATGAAATTACATTTTTGGTGATAGGACGAAAGTGAAAAGATGATTAGTGCAGTGAGTCTATTTTAGAATTGAATTTGGTCCATTTTTAGGGTTCCGTACCCAAAGGGTAAAAACGGGACCCTATTACTGAGACTTCGCTGTCCGTCCGTCCGTCCGTCCGTCCGTCCGTCTGTCACCAGGCTGTATCTCAAGAACGGTGATAGCTAGAGAGTTGAAATTTTCACAGATGATGTATTTCTATTGCCGCTATAACAACAAATACTAAAAATAAAATAAAATAAATATTTAAGGGGGGCTCCCATACAACAAACATGATTTTTTTACCGTTTCTTGCTCGATACTAATAACGTTGCCTTATGTTGCATAGATAATGGTACGGAACCCTTCGTGCGCGAGTCCGACTCGCACTTGACCAATTTTTTCATATAACTATTTTGGCAATTTCTGTATCATATTTTTTTATAGATATGTTTGTAATAATTAAAACCTTAAGAATACTTATTTATTAAATATAAATATTTACATTTCGGAAATTGTGTCTTATTTAAACTGACTTTTGACCTCAATCATGAGATTGAGGTCAAAAATGTGAACCTATGCATAAAATTTACAATATTTTATTTTTGCTGAAAAAGTAAGGCATGTCCTGTCTCGGATTCTATAACTATCTGTGAAAAAAAAATCATTCAAATCAGTTTAGTTGTTTGAACGTAAAAGAACGACAGATTGCGAAGGATTTTAATATTAGAAAATCTTTATCATGAAGAAAGAAAATTGCAATTGCCATTAGAGAGAATGTTATCCCAAACTAAGTATTTAGTTACACAATACCGTACGGTTTGCTAGTAGAAAACTCACGTGCACAAAGGCGAGCTTAACTATATAAGTTAAGAGGATACCAAAATAGCTTCGTGCATTTTTCTATGTACGAAGTTTTCATTGTTTCTTTAGATTGAATGGCTAGAGCTCTAATTTTTAAGTATATGTTTTTTCAATATATGATCTAGGATCGCATGAACTCAGAAACGCGATTGAAAAAAGTTTTCTCGAAATCTTGGCGAAACAACCTCTCTAATTTTTTATTTTTTTCATTTGTCGGTCTATTATCGCGTATTAACTAATGAAATAACTTTAAAAACATAGGTAACTATTATGTATAGAAACACGTGGATCAGAATTAAAATATATTTAGTAGATTTTGAGTAAATAGGAAAAGTATCCCTAATTCTTCATTTCCGGTGCCTACTGGCTGTGTTAATATGTAGGTGTCGGCGATGATACTGATGTAGGCCCTTAAGCTCGCCTTTGTGCACATTTGTAATATTATTATTTACTTTGCCAAAACGGTATTCCGAGGTTGTGGATTCAAGTCCCGCTAATAGTGATAATTTTTTCCACTATAATTTAGTTTATAAAATATTTATTTTTTCACATTGGTTTTTCATATGAGTGACCTTGACAGGGCGTAGAAAAAATCTTATAAAATGAAACAATTACAACAGTGTAAACTTATTTATTGTTATCTAGTACTACTCGAGTCACCATTGCCATTCTTCTGTAAAGTCTTGTTCCACAGCAAAGTGTCGCCTACAACAAAATATGTTATACCACTAGCTGTTACCCTGGCATGGCATTTAGAAGTTAAACATTTACAAATTACGCATAAGAACTTTTCCCTTGAATCACTCTATCTATAAAAAAACCGCATAAAAATCCGTTGCGTAGTTTTAAAGATTAGCTTAAATAGGGACATACAAACAAAACGACTTTGTCTCATTTGTATCTGATTTTAGTTATTGGTAAATAAATGTGATGCGTTATCAAATAAAATGTCTCGGGGAAAGTCATATATTTAAAGTCCCCCAATGTGCCCTTTATTAGACATTGCATAGTAAGTGATACATTTAACATTTCAAAGCGAGTCATACATTTAACATATTAAAGTAAGTCATACATTTGATGGCCCGGGCAAGCCATACATTTAATGACTGTGAGATGTTCATACATTTGACATCTCTAAATTAGTCCCAATTTTGATATGTCGAAACAAGTCATACATTTAACGGCCCGTGGCGTTTGATAGTATGTAATTATTTATATTACCTTCTATGCGTGGGTGTGGCAGGTGATACAGGTGAGGCACGTCCAGATCTTCTAGGTGGAGTGCGCGTGCGTGGGGAACTGGGCCCAGTGTTGGGAGAGCGACGCGCCACCTCGCCCAATAAGGAGAGACACGAGCGAGATAGACGTTGACTGAAGTTCTGATATTGACAAGACGTATGAGTGTGGATGAAGCCAAGGAAGTATGTTTGGGACGTAGCAGATGGCGCTCTCTATAGTCTCTGCCTACCCGCATTGGAAAAAGGCGTGTTGTTATGATGATCATGATTAAAACACAGTAATATAAACAAATAAGTATTCAAGCACACAACGTCCTCTGATTCCAAGCTAAGCTTATTTGTTTGTTCGTTTATTTATAGCTGTCAGAATCCGAAATCCGCAAACTGGTAAACGGAAGTCTGTTACATAAACTCATAGACCACGAGGTTGAACTAATCTTCTTATATATAAAAATCAATTGCTGTTCGTTAGTCTCGCTAAAACTCGAGAACGGCTGGGCCGATTTTGGTGATTTTGGTATTGAAATAATCGTGAAAGTCTAGGGAAGGTTTAAACGGTGACAAAACATATGGGGATCCAAAATTCCACGCGTACGGAGTAGCGGGCATCAGCTAGTCTTATATATAAAAATCAGTTGCTGTTCGTTAGTCTCGCTAAAACTCGAGAACGGCTGGGCCGATTTCGCTGATTTTGGTCTTGAAATATTCGCGAAAGTCCAGGGAAGGTTTAAACGGTGACAAAATATATGGGAATCTAAAATTCCACGCGTACGGAGTAGCGGGCATCAGCTAGTAGGTCTAATAAGTTTGGCTTAGTTTTAGGTACTTTTTCACTCGAATAAGGTGAATGTTCAGATAGGAACAAGGGCCCCTCACTTACCGGGAATGTAAGGATAATTTGACATATATAAGAGAAATTTGACTTATAACAAAATAAGTATATTAGTACTTATAGACATTATATGTAGTACTAGGTAGTAGTAGTTGCCCGAGACTCCGTACGAGTGGAATTTAGAAAATTTTACCTATTTTTGTAACATTTTTCACTAATACTTCGCACCTATTGGTCGCAGCATGATATTATATAGCCTATAACCTACCTCGATAAATTGACTATCCAACACAAAAATAAGTTTTCAATTCAAACCAGTAGTTCGTGAGATTAGAGCGTTCGAATAAACAAACAAACTCTTCAGGTAAACATATTAAAGACACTTAATCTTACCGGCAAACAGGATCCTTTCATCTCCCGTAGATCAATTTTCCTGAACAGTTCACACAGCAGCAGCTCGTGTAGGGACGGAGTGCGGGGACCAAATATCTGCTCTATTATTTCTACCACCTAAGCAAATATATTAGTTACAAGTTCGGAGAGTTTGCAGACACCAAAACAATTACACGCGTCTCAATCCGTCAAAAGTAGTTTTAAGCCCGTCACAGACTTAGCTATAATATATATTAATATTTTTATAGCTAGGCATATTACTATATATTTTCTATACTATTTTCGCGTGACCGCACACTCAGCTATAATATATATTTCTGTGACGTCACCAAGCGATACCTTAATATACATTGCATATTACAAGACATATTCTGACATATTTTGAACGTACAGCGTGTTCCGATCCCCGCACACCTTTCCGCTTTGCCTCGCGCGCCCGCGCTCCTCGCTGCCCGCCCCTCCTCCGCCTGCAGTTTCTTTTCATTCACCAAAGAACGTGCACGTCACTTTAATTATAATGGAGCATTTGATTGAAAGTGTACGAAAACGTCCCTGTTTATGGCAACTTGATTTGAAGGAGTATAAGGACAACGAAATAAAAGAAGCAGCGTGGGAAGAAGTATTTAATGAGTGTGATTTTCCAAGTGGTAAGTAAAGTAAAACATTTTTTTTTCTTACATATTACGTTCTAATTACGCCTGATTTGATTTAGCCTGTCTGTAATTCGTGTTGACTGCCATGGGACTGCTCCCACTGTATTAAAATAATTACAAAATTCTTCTCGAACAAAGAAACAGTCGTTTGCAAAACTGGCACTTTGTGTATCTGACATTGGGCGTGTAACGTTATTTAAATTGTCAGGTAAGCTGAGCAACTGATGCTCGCTGTCAATTCGGACACTGCGATGATTTTGAATGTTGAAATAACCAATGGTATTGTCTATACAATAGTTGTGTAAAACACAAGTAGCCTTAACTATTTTGTCTACAAGATCAATTTTGCATTCAAATGGTCTCTTAAAGACTCTCCAACGAGTAGATAATATACCAAATGCATTTTCCACGACTCTGCGCGCTCTACTGAGTCTATAATTATAAATTTTACGACTTGCAGTTAAGTGACCCTTTGGATATCCTCTCATTAAATTTGTCATCAGCGCAAAGGCTTCATCGCCCACAAAAACGTAAGGCATATTTATACCGCCCGAACTTAAAGGTTCTTCATCAGGAAATTGTAATTCATTAGTTAACATTTTCCTTCCCAAGACACTGTCTGCAAATATTCCACCATCACTAAATCGTCCTTTTGAGCCAACATCTATTATCCTGAACTTACGGGTTGCGTCAGCTACCGCTAGCAACACAATAGAAAATGTGTTTTTGTAATTATAATAATCAGACCCTGAATTAGATGGCGCTCTAATAATAACGTGTTTGCCATCTATAGCACCGCAGCAGTGGTCAAACTGGCACGTTTCTTTAAAAACTGAAGCAATATCCTTCCATTCTTCTTTTGTAGGTTCTGCGAGAACTTTAGGCTGAAGGTGCTTCCACAAAGAATCACACACTTCTTCCACTATATTGGACACAGTAGATTCTCCAATTCTATAACTGAAGGCTATGGTTCTAAATGAATCCCCAGTTGAAAGATACCTGAAATTTCATTTATTATTAATTATTTTGTTTGTTTCAGTGGCAGAAATAAAAAATTTATGGAAGAAACTAAGAGACGGGCACCGTCAAGCGTTAAATGCTAAAAAAAAACTACGGGACAAGCAGCGGATTCAAAACCAAAATGGAAATACGAACATTTGATGGAGTTTTTAATTCCACACATGAAAAATAGACATCAACATACAAACATAGGAACTAGTTCCAGAAACACGACAGATACCCTGAACGATGATAGCTTAACAGGCGATGAGTCAATGGATTCTTTGACGAAATCTAGAATAAAAAAAAACAAAACGATCCATTCCATGCTCGAAGATGAACAAAAAAGAAGGGAGAAAAGAACTGCCGAGAGAGACCACCTAAGAAGACAGTTAATGGAGAATGCTTCTAACCAGTCAAAAAGCGAAACTAGTGCTATGGAAAAGTTTTTCTCAAGTATGTGCGATACCACATGCCAATTGCCGGAATATTTACAAATGAAAATACAGCGCCAAATATTTAACATTGTAATGGAAGCCAAAGAGCAACATTTAATGAGATCAGACTACTCAGAAAATTCTCTAGGTTGTTCAGTTCATAATTTCACCGGTGGTACTCCTTTCAAACTACAAAAAAGGAATCTACCTACTCTACGACCCGATTCCGCACAATCATCTTACACCTCATCAACACCTGGAGAATCCTCTTACACCCCACTAACACCTGAAGTGTACAATATCCCTGACGCAATGCAAAGTCAAAATACAGATTCGGCAGAACAACCTCTGAATACACTCACATCAGAAACTGATTATCCTACTCAACAACTTTCTTTGCGACCAGATTCTGCACAGTCATCGGCAGAACAATCTATGAATATTCGTAATTACCTCCAGGATTTCAATTATTAAAATGATTTTGTTTTCTTAACTTTAAAAGTAAAATTAGTTTTGATTAGAAAATAAAAGATTTATACCTACTGTGTTGTATTAATTTTCTTCTTACCTTAAACACACAGCCAGACGTTCTTCAGAACTAATACTTTTGCGCAAAATCGTATTTTTCTTTTTATATCATTTTTTATCAGTTCATGTAGCTCTAGAAATGACGATCTTGAACTTCTAAAATATTGGGCAAATTTTTTTGAGGATAACTCGCGATATAAATTAAATTCGCCACGAGTTTGTTTATTTCTTATATGTGATTCGATCCATTTGGTTCTAATTTTTGTGTCTGACCGGGCAACTAACATATCGAAAGCAGCGGCGGAATCGTCTTCTGAAGAACTGTCAATTAAGTCCATCAACAATGTACTTGTTGAATTCATAATTACTGTTAGTATTTTGAAATAAGAACACCCTTAATTACAAACTGCGTGCGTACACTAGGACGACCGAAGGCAAAATATATATTTCTCAGTGTGTGGTAGCTTGCTATAATATATATTATAGTACGGTATATTAATATATATTATAGCTAAGTCTGTGACGGGCTTTATTTGAGCGAATGTGTAGCGCAAATGTTAGAGAATATTAAGTTTAGTTATGCAAGTAGAATCGGTACCAATATCAAATACTTACATTAGGATAGTTAGACATGAGATCAGGTAGTAAAGACAGATCGATCTCTACTCCGGCGCACATTTCAAATAGGACATGTCCAAGTGAGAGAGTTTCTACGTTGTCCAGTTGCGGCGCCAGAGCTATAGGACATCGAGGTAGTGCACCGATCAAAGTATTCTCTAAACCACATATCCTGGAGACAAAAGAAATCTCACTTATGCTTCTGACAAATATAGTCACAAATGATGGTACCAATTCAACACGTACAACTAGGCTAAACTAAAATATATATAGATAGTGGCGATAACACAATTCGGCAATGTTAATCTAACTTGTTTGTTATAAAAACAATTTGTTATAGACTAAAGCATTGGACTAAAGATTATAATTAAAATAAATGTGCACAACAAAATAGCCAAATACAAGGTAGTTGTTTTAAATGTTTAATTAAGTTTAGTTGCACTCGTAGAATTTGCATTATAGTCATAGATATTTGAAGTAACGTCCTCTAGTTCAGGCCTAAGCATATAAATCTTGTGATAAGTACACAGGATTTCGAATAGATTCAAATCAATGGTAAATACCACAGATAAATGCCAACAACTACCGTTCTATGGAAGATATTACTATTAGCGATAGAGATTTTCAACAATATCTGAATGAGTTATCTTTACACATAAAACAAAGTCGCCATTTTTATATGATGTCCCTATATGAGCTTATATCTTTTTTTTTTTGGCGTCGGTGTTAACTTTTGCCATATTACAAAAAAAATAGGGAACGTGGTTTATCTAAAAAAAACGGTAATTTGGAATAAGGAACGGATCAGGAGAGGTTAATTAAATGTTTATAATATGGTTGAATAAATTATGTATAAGTTTAGTAATATTTACAATAAACATATTTCTATTTACAAAAAAATATTATTATCTACAATAAAAGATGCAAGACAGTCATATATAGATGGATTTAAAGATGAAAGAAGGATATTAATATTTGTAGGAAAAGGAATTTTTAGACTTATAAGGTTGTTTAAAAGAGAAAAGTTATCATAAAGGACACAAGAGAAGAAGGTATGATTTAAATCTCCAAACTCACCACAGTCACAGAAGGGGCTTATATCTTCAAAACTAAGTAACGGATTTTGATGCGTTTTACATAATAGGTAAAGTGGTTCAAGAGGATGGTTTGTGTATATTTTTTTAAGGTTTGTTCTTGAAATTCCACGCGTATGAAGTTCTGGGCAAACAGCTAGTTGGGCAATATTTAATAGAGAACTTACCGTGCAACGCCATTTTGTACGACGACATTACCAGAATGCAAGTGTCTGAACGGCGGGAACCCCTTCTCCTTGAGGAACAATAGACCTTCAAGCATCTGACGGCCGAACCTAGCAACCTGCCACGCTGGCAGGCCTGTCCCACTTGAGCCGTATTTACGACTATATTCTTCGTTCCATGTACTCTATAAAACATAAATCTTTACCTTCTTTACTTATTGTAAAAACAAGGTCGTTATTTTTGTATCTGTGTTCCTATGTGAGCTTATAGCCTCAAAATTATGTAACGCAATTTGATGCGGTTTTAATAGACAGAGTGGTACAAAAGGATGGCTTTTTCGTAAAATTTCTCAAGATTTAGTTATTGAATTCCACGCGTACCTACGTAGTTGCTGGCGACAACTAGTTAATAATAAAACGCATGATTATAGTCTAACAAAAACCTATGAGAGGCGGATTTTTTTTATTCACTTCATAATTTATGATTGAGTCGATATGTAAAACAAAAATTCAAACTTAGTCTTAAAATTACTACCTTATAAATGAGATCCTTTAAGCTTCCTCTAGCGTTAAACGGCAGTACAGCAAGGGCGTGTCCATTGCACAGTTCCAGATCTAGCACTGGGTATATATAAGGATGATGAAGGGCGCGAAATAACTCCATGATTAGACTTTTAGAACGTTCCCCCTCTTCAATCGGACACTTGCTTGTTAGAGGCATCTGATCAAAACAAGTCTATTAATACAAATAACTAAGTATTACTATAAAAAAGTTTGACAGACAGGCTAAAAGACAAGCAGTAACGTATTTTGAAAATTAGTGACCCGAGGCTTCTTTGATTTAGGGCTATTGGAGAAAGAGCATAAAAATGAAGGCTTGCTCCGCCTCATGCAGGCTGCTACCCTGGGCTTTGACCCCTATGGCCCGAGTATAAATACTCCATTGCATACAAGTGATCTAATTAGGGTTTCTATTATAGAAATTGAGTACAAAATAGATCCCTAATCGTATCATTTCGGCCTCTGCCCCTTACCAGACACCTATGTCTCAATGTGGTGATAAAATAAGAATAAAATTATCATCACTTATTTTCTCCTATGCCTTTCGAGATAAAATCATTTATGGAAAATGTGGAAGCCTTACACAACATACTTACCAAAGTCAACAATCTGTCTGTCTTGATGGAATTATCGTGTATAGCGAACCAATGCTTGTTAGTACGGGAGCCGATAGCACACAGAGGCGATAATAACTCATATCTGAAAATGTAACTTGTTTAGGGTTTCGGCCTAAAAGGTAACATGGGATCCTATTATTGAAACTTCCCTGTCTATCCCTTCGACCGTCTGTCACCAGGCTGTTTCTGTTGAACGGTGATAGCTAGAAAGCTGAAAATTTTAGAGATGATGTATATCAATTCATGCTACAACCACAATTACTTGTCATCGTCCTTCTCCCGTTATTTGGAGTTATTTAGGGTTGGAACGGCGAATATATTACGATAATAACGACACGGAAACCTTTGTGTGCAAATCCATCTCGTACTTGACCAGTTTTTAGTGTACCTATAATCTCACAGAATAATGAATTAATGCTATATCTTCTTTAGCCAATGGCCTTAGTAAGACACGACTTACCGCTTAGACAGTGTTAAATATTCTGTGCATATTGCTAATGCAGCTGAACTCTCCATTGATCGTTCACATCTGTTAAGAACAAATATCATTAGGCATGTCTATTAAATTAAGTTTGTACATATGAAGTTCATTCATTTATAGCATAAATTACCTAATCACCATAATAATCTTGACGTGCCTCATGATTAAGTGGTTCATGTAATGTACTGCCGATCAAGAGGTCGCGGGTTCGAATCCCGCTCGGGACAATCATTTGTGTGATTTGAAATTCAAATTCAAAATTTCTTTATTTGTTAAAAACGTGTTTCTATCCATTATAAGTACGATCCTATATATATACTATCCATCCCTTATTTCTCATATTTTACATTTGTTACAAGGTTAAGAATAAAAATATTGAATTAATTTCCAAAGTTTATTCTTAAAGCTACAATAATGACTGTAATAAAAGTTTTATTGGCTCGTAACTAAAAAGAATAAGTTAGATGTCTCGTGGACATAGAAGGAGGGTTCTGTAGATATGGAATGAAAGGGGCTTAATATACCTGTTGGAATATATTAAGTAGGTACTTAGAAAAACCTGTGAAACAATCAATATTTAAATACTTTTATAAAGAAAACTAGCTAATCTCTGCGTTTTTATCCGTGTTTAGAGTTATAGCACCCCTCCCTTCCACCAAACCTTAAAAAAAATCCATCCTCCTGAACCAATTTATCATTAAAAAAAAACCGTAACATAATCCATTGCGTAGTTTCATAGATATAAGCTCACATAGGGACATACATACAAAAATAACGACTTTGTTTTATAATAATTATTGATAAACGACCTAACGAACTTCATTCGCCCTAATTTTTTTATTGAATGAATATTTACAAAAAAAAAGTAATATAAATGTATTCTATCCGTATTCTGGTAACCATAACACAAGCATATAAGCTCAGCTTGAGACCGGAAGACGTTGTGTGAATGTCCAAGAATATTTAAATAAAAAACATATTGCTAGCATCCATCTGGCACCGAATTAAGAATACCAATGTCATTACTCCATTTCTTCTCCAAGGTGCTGTAAGAGCCCGCTATGGTATGTCATAAGCAGTTAACGTCAACTTTCAAGACGGGTAATTAGAAACTAAGCCGTTTGTTCACACCTGGTCAGCGTGGCATTGTAGACCAAAAAACCGTAGTGTAGAAGACTTGTGCTCATTGGTGGAACGGTTAATAGGCTAGAACGAGGAAGAATATCAAAATATCCAAGAAATTACGCTTATTACCTTGGTGAAGCCGGTGGTTCCATAGGAGAAGATTTCCCAGAACCCATAAAAGACTTGTTGAATAGCAGTTTAGCGAGCGAGTCGATTTTCTGCGCCACCAACGGAGCACGTTCCGAATTCTCCTCTATAAGAAATTTATTAAATATCCGCTATGTATAACATGTTATAGAATATTTGAACGTGATATTAACCACTTCAAATAATATAAACACGTTGCAGTAACTTCTAAATTTCTACAAGCAAAATAAATAGAAATCTAAATAAAATCAAATACTTGAACTACAGGCGCACGATGGTGCTTCATTATCATCCAGCCTCCCAGCCTCTTGCGTTAGCGAACACAAACAAGAAAAACATATAAACTACATGTGTCTTAAACATTATTCAGAAGTGCACTAAAATCATAAAATAAAAAATATTTGCGCATTCTCAACACATAAAAAGTAAAAGTGAAGTTACCATGATGATGTGATTCTGAAAATAGCTACATAATCAAAAATAAAAAATTGCAAATTACAATCAAAATCATTAAGACGGTACGATTATGCTCCATACAAAAGTATGGGTATCGTACTTCCGTTTTTTCTTCGCGAAAGTTTAACCGATTTTAATAGTTATTGCGTTATATTATAGATAAAGAGTATCAGCTATCCTTCTATCACTTTCTTCTTTTTCAAAACATAATAACTAAAAGAAATATGACGATCCGAAAAACCCACTTTTTTCGGTTTTCTTTAGATAAAGTTGCAGCGTCTATCACACAAATTTGGTAAAGTTTTACCACAAAAGAAGATATACTCTTTATCTATAATATAATGCTAAAAACTATTAAAATCGGTTTAACTTTCGCGAAAAAAAAAAACGGAAGTACGAAACGTCTTTTTTCAAAGAATTTGTAGGTAAAATCCGCTTCATCTATATTTGTCCCTTTCAGCGCGGCGCTCGGAAATAGGGATAGCAATACCTAAGGCAAATACCTAAATGAGGAGTACAGCACCCTCTTAAGCATTTTAAACTATTTGGTACATAAATCAATACTAATATTATAAAGCTGAAGAGTTTGTTTGTTTGAACGCGATAATCTCAGGAACTACTGGGCCGATTTAAAAATTCTGTCAGTGTTGGATAGTATATTTATCGAAGAAGGCTATAGGATAGGCTACATAGCATCACGCTGCGACACATAGCAGCAAAGAATTAGTGAAAAATGTTGTAAAACGGGGAAAATATTCTGAATTCCACGCGTACGGAGTCGCGGATACAAGCTAGTCGAGTATATAATAGGAAAATTATGATCAGCTCGCATAAAAACAGTTGAATGAATGGCCAAATACACAGAAACATGTTTCTTTCTTAAAAAGGCCCTTGAGCCTTTAGAATAGTGGGACTACTTTGAGCAGACTCTCAGTTATCATTCCGTAATGAAATAGGGAATCGGGATCATAATAATCGAGCGGGCAGTGGCAAAGATAGACCTGAAATCTGAAGTTACAACTATTGTATTTTAATTCTTGTAAACTCTTAAAAACTACCTCTCACCTTCACTTTCCTCTCTATCTGTGGAAACAGAACGTATTCTGAAAGCATTCCTCTTATTGGCTGCTGCAATAGACTCTGGATTCAATTCAGCAGCTGACTGGGCTCTCCGACAAGCACCGCGGCGTTTCTTCTTCCTATAACTGGTTCTTGGACGTTCCTGATAGAATCTATCATGTCCTGTAGTCTCTGGTTCTTTCTGTTCCTTTCCTTCATTATTCGCTTTTATATGCTGATACAAATTAAACATTTTCAACGATTTTTTTAAACCGAATAATTTCAATTTCAATCTCATTTAGTTTTCAAAACATTTCTTTGCACTTCTATACCACTTTTTTATATTTTACGATAAGATTTTTATTATGATACTTGAAGGATTATAGCAGAATTATAGATAGAAGTATGGAGTACGTCATAACAACAGTAGGTCTCAGTAAACTATGTCATTCGCAACTAATTGAAGCCCCCTAAGTGCGATATTAGCCGTGTACTGACCACCTCGATATTACCCCGATGTATTTTACTATCTATTACTACCTATCATACATTTAATCCTAGGTACTCATTGTTATTGGAAGTACCTAAATATAATAGACATCTTAAGGGCCTACATCAATATTATCGTCGACATGTACCTATTAACACAGCTAGTAGGTATAGAAAATGAAGAATTAGGAATATTTTTTTTGTTTACTCAAAATCTACTAAATATATTTTAATTCCGGCTTACGTGTTTCTATATATAATAGTTACATAAATTTTTAAAGTTATTTAATACGCGATAATAGGCCGACAAATGAAAAAATAAAAAATGAGAGAGGTTGTTTCGCTAAGATTTTCTATCGAGAAAACTTTTTTCAATTGCGTTTCTGAGTTTATGCGATCCTAGATTATATATTGAAAAAACATATACTTAAAAATTAGAGCTCTAGCCATTCAATCTAAAGAAAATAAAACACAAACAACATGACAAATGAAAACTTCGTACGTAGAAAATTGCACGAAGCTTTTTTGGTATCCTCTTAATGAAATTGGAATGAAAGTAGATTTGCGGTAAATAAAATGATTTTTAGTTGTAGGAATAAAAAACGTCTTACGATAAAATAGTGTCCTGTCTAAAACTAAGAAATCTATACAACAATTATTATAAAGGTGAAGAGTTTGTTTGTTTGTTTGAATGCGTTAATCTCAGAAACCACTGGTCTGATCAAGAAAGGTTATATTTATATAACATCACGCAACTAATAGGCGCAAAGCATCAGTGAAAAATTCTCTAAATTTCAAGTGTACGAAGAAGTGACGTGCTGAATGTTGTGTTGAATCCGTGTGGTGACGGATTAAGAATACAAGTGTCACCACCCCTTTTCTTACCCAGGGTGCTGTTAAAGCCAGCTAAGGAGTATTGTACACAGAAAACATCAAACATCCTCTGTGAGAGACGTAAAACTCAAATATATACCCTGTACCAACACGCATTATTGAGCCTTTTATGAGTGTAGAAATGAAAGTAGTTTAAAAGAAAATAGAAATACCATACTATATATATCCTATTCTGCCCCTATCCTATTCTATCTCACAGATTCTAGAATAATCTACGCAGATAACAACCGCTGTGAGAGACGGGGGACCTATACCTACCTACACGCCTGAACAGCGCGGCATGGCAAATGCCCTCCTAAAGAGGAGGCCCGTGGCCAACAGTGAAACGTGAAATTATATCCTATTCTGGTAACAGAAAACTGATGTGGTACCGGCATAATGACGTTGACTTGAGGTAATTGCATAAATTTTCTGTTAGCCCTTACAGTATTCTACAAAGAAATATTCTAGTGTCATTTTAATCAAATATTTAATACAATAAACATATAGTAACGCTATTTTCCTATGGTGGTAGGCAGTAAGTAAAAATATAGAGTAAACACTGGTACCGATTCTAAAAATATTAAAATTAATAAAAATGTGCCCAATGATAGCCAATTAATCAATATACACAATAGTTATTTTCATTTTTAGGGTTCCGTACCCAAAGGGTAAAAACGGGACCCTATTACTGAGACTTCGCTGTCCGTCCGTCCGTCCGTCCGTCCGTCCGTCCGTCCGTCCGTCCGTCCGTCCGTCCGTCCGTCCGTCTGTCACCAGGCTGTATCTCAAGAACGGTGATAGCTAGAGAGTTGAAATTTTCACAGATGATGTATTTCTATTGCCGCTATAACAACAAATACTAAAAATAAAATAAAATAAATATTTAAGGGGGGCTCCCATACAACAAACATGATTTTTAGGGTTCCGCACCCAGTATCTCAAGAACGGTGATAGCTAGACAGTTGAAATTTTCACAGATGATGTATTTCTATTGCCGCTATAACAACAAATACTAAAAATAAAATAAAATAAATATTTAAGGGGGGCTTCCATACAACAAACATGATTTTTTTACCGTTTCTTGCTCGATACTAATAACGTTGCCTTATGTTGCATAGATAATGGTACGGAACCCTTCGTGCGCGAGTCCGACTCGCACTTGACCAATTATTTAGTTAAGTTCAGTTGTGCACGTAGAATTGGTACCTACCATTGCTATCATTGGTTCCGTGCGGTGACGGATTAAGAATACAAGTGTCACCACCCCATCTCCTCCCAAGGGTGCTGTAAAAGTCAGCTGAGGGATATTGAACACAGATATCATCTTCTGTGAGAGACGGAAAACTCTAAAATAAACCCTGTGTCAATACGCCTGGTCAGCGCGGCACAGTAGACCATAATCCCTTCCAAAGTGGAGGAGGCCCGTGCCCAATAGTGGGACGTAAATGGGCTGGAGAAGAAGATTGCTATCAAAATAAAACAACAAATAAAACAATAAATTTCATTTAATCGTAACAACTTAGTTTTATTTGTTAGTTACAAAATTATAACGTACATTTATAAAAATATATTATAAATATATAACAGATTACATTATCACAATCGCGTCCATTACTGAATTAGACAAATGCACTGGCGAAAAGAGCCTTTTATTTATTACTGTATTAACTATTGTCTATATAAAACTGAGAGATAATATATATTATATTCAGGACATTTCACACAACGTCCTCTGGTCCCAAAGTAAGCAATATTTCTATGCTTGTGTTATGGGTACCAGAATACGGATAGAATACATATACTAACTTCTCTTTCGTAAATACATACTTATAATACATAGAAAACACCCAGACGCAGTACAAACATTTGTATGACATTTATGGATATCACACAAATGATTGTCCCAACCGGGAATCGAACCCGCGACCTCGTGATCGGCAGTCCATTACATAAACCACTCCACCACGAAGCCCGTCAATAATAAATAATAAAATGTCAATACAATTATATTCACTAAAATTAACATCGTGTGAGCCCTAATTTAGCTTAAATCTCAGCTATTAGAAGCAGATTATAGATATACGGTCTTATTCACAATGACTTATCGCAGGTTTAAACGAAGATTTTATCAGAGAGATAAACGTTTTAGCGTAAAAAGACTATTATGAATAACAAGTTTTGACAATTTTCGCGAACCTATTTTAGCGAACTTTTAAACCTCGGGTAAGTCATTATGAATAAAACCATTAATGTATTGCTTTTGTAATACACATTCTATAGTATGAATGGCTGATGATTATATTATGACATAATATATATATTCATGGATATGAAGACCGTTTTTAATAAAGGTATAATCGTAAAGGAAATCGTATTCTGGTACCCATAACACAAGCATAATAAGCTTAGCTTGGGACCAGAGGACGTTGTGTAAAATGTCTATGAATATTTATTATTAATATTTATTATTTATTAAAGGAAATCCCAAAAGGTTATCTGAAGCTAACTAGTTTAACTATAACGGCATGGATTACATAGCATGTTAGCAGAAAAAGTTCTCGTTCTGAATAAGGAATCGAACCTGAAACTTACTTAATTAAAATTCAGAAGTTTTTAAGAATTAAATTTTTTAAGCACCAAATCATTGTCTTATGTTATCGAATACTTTTAGCCTTAAGAATATATACCTACAGAAAAAATATATATTAATAGCCTTATTCATAATGACCTATTGGAGGTTTAAACGAAGATTTTATCGGAGAGATAATAAAGGTTTTAGCGTAAAAAGACTATTAAGAAGAACAAGTTTTGGCCATTTTCGCGAACCGATTTTAAGGAACTTTTATACCTCCGATAAGTCATTATGAATAAGACTATATCGCGTTTAATCTTGAACATATTACAGTTGAAGGAAAAAATAGAAAATTTTTACTAAAATCGAATTGTAATGTAACTAAAATAAAGATTTTTATAGTAAGACCAATTAAACGACATACTAATTTAGACAGGGCTTTAAGACATTCTTAGGGGGCGTCCATTAATTACGTGAGGCATTTTTGAGAATTTAGCGACCCCCCTCCCCCTTTGGTAATAAGATTTCTTAAGATTTTCCTCAAACCCCCCCTCCTCACTTAATCTCGCGCGAGATTTTTCAAAATTTATGTTTTGGCTATAATTTGGATTATTGAGAAAAAAAAAACAAAAACACAACTTACCCTTATTTTTATTTATAGACTAGTATATTTGTCAATATTACCGTAAATTCTGCTAGAAAAAAAATTACGTGATATTTGCTCGCCCCTAAGTGAGATTTAGAAAGATTTCGCTTGTCTCCCCCCCTAGAACACCTCACGTAATTATTGGACTTATCTCTATCTTAACCTATAGATAAATTTTTAAATATAAATAAATATATATTTTTCAAACACAACGTCCTTTGGTCGCATGCTAAGCTTGTATGCCTGTGTTACGGGTACCAGAATACAGATATAATACAAAAACTTTTCTTTTGTAAATGCATACTTAAAATACATAAAAAACACCCAGACGCAGTGCAAACATTTGTGTGACAATTATAAATGATACACAAATAATTGTATTGCACCGGGATCGAACATGCGACCTCGTAAATGGCAGTCCTTTACATGAGCCACTAGAGTCTAGTGTAGAGACACACACTAGAGTCTAAAAAATCTGACAAAAGATTGGTCTAGTGACTAGACCAATCTTCTGTCAGATTTTTTACAAAAGTATCGCGTTATATTGGCCTTGCTATTAAGTAAATACAAATTATTAATTCTTATTATTAACAAAAAATATATAAACAACGAGATTTATTCTGTAATATTAAAGGGCGTCACAAATGACATATTAATATAGCTAGAAAGAAACAGATATATCTGACGTCATAATACATCTCGGTATATTTGTCTCTTTCTCGCTATATTAATATGCCGTTTGTGGTGTTCATAATATATTTTAATAATAATTATCAGTTTTCACAAAGAAAGAGTTTCCCATTTCTTGAATTTTGACGTATATCTGATCTGATCTGAAGACGCTGATCTTTATTACATAAAAGGCAATAGGGTGGTGACACGAGTATTCTTAATACATCATTGTATGATAGTTTAAGATCAATTGAAGCTACCATTCTACTAATAGCCTTATTCATAATGACTTATCAGAGGTTTAAAAGTTCGCTAAAATCGGTTCGCGAAAATTGTCAAACCTTGTTATTCATAATAGTCTTTAACGATAAAACGTTTATTATCTCTGGGATAAAATCTCCGTTAAGTCATTATGAATAAGACCATAAGTCTATGTATTCGCGATAAACTTTAAATAAGCTAAACTGATTTCATTGTTCTAAATCGATTTATTGAGATTTTATTTAAGATTAAATGTTTAGCCTGAAAGCGATATAACTATGTATACATAATATACTCGTAAGAGCACATGCCGAGACTGTATTCGGCCTCGAAGTAGGTAGAAAAATTCCCCCACCTCTAACTTCACTTAGATGTTCGGAGGGTATTTGTCCTCCGAGTTCTATGGTGAAAGTTCGAAGTGGGCCACGCGATAGTTGCGGGCGAGATAGGGTGCGTCTATATATTATCTCACAGACTTGACTTAGAACTTTGGTCTGGTAATGGTCTATTTGCGTTGGCTTTCAAAATTAGCCCAAAAATGTATGGGGAGTGAATTTTCTCTTTTCATATAATGTTGTGTGCAAAAGCTTTACTCGTACCTATCTATGTATCTATCTATAAGCCGGTATTATATTCCCATTATTTCTTTGTGAAAACTGCTATATTTAATATCATTTAAACAAAAATAAAACTATTAAAATTAAATTGTAAAATTCTCCAAAATATATAATAAGAAATTATTATAAACACAACATGACTATTCGACAAAAGACACATTACATAAGTTCATTTTAAAAATATTACTTTATTTCTTTCTCGCTTACACTTGCAATGTCTTGGTGTGTAAGAGCAAGTAAACAAATTTATTTTATTTCTCTTAACATTGCTTATTTACTAAAAGGGATAGTCTAAAAATCACTTTAAATATTGTGGCAACACCAAAATTCAAAATGGCGTCATACAAAAACGCAATTAAAGATTTTTAGTAATTATGTATTATGTACTTATTTTTTGTACGAATATTTCTATTTATATAAGCAATTATTGTAATGGTTAATAACATTTCCTTTATATTTTTGTATTTGCTGTTATCAGAAGCCAATATTTTTGAACTATAGCTTGTCCCAAAATTAGAAATGTTATTTGACGTTTACTGTGTTGCTAGGTAACTGCATTTTTTAAACTGGTATGTCCTCCACTCGTAATTAAACGAAAAATCATACATTTACATATTTTTGTAAATTAATTAAAATTAAAAAGTTTTTACGGATTCAGACGGTAGGACTGGTCCTACCCGTGACTGAAAAGTCTCCAAAACGTCGGGCTAGAACCCAAAAATATAGGCGTCTGAATAAAATGGTTTTATTAGAATAAATGCGTCGCGCAAGTGTAAATGAGAAATATTATACAATTAACCATATTAAATATTTTAAGTACCTATTATTCATGTTTGTATAATTTATAGGTAACTCACCGATAATTTTTATTATAGAATTCAACGCGCACGACTTTGCACGTAATAGCTAGTACGACATATTTCTGCTCGGTTCGAATAATCGGCACTAATCGGTATAAAAAATTTACGGTTGGACAACACTATTGCGAAAAATGTGGCAGCATTATTTTCAAGTTTGACATTATAAACAACCAAATAAACTGAGTCCATTTAAAGGTTGTCTGGAAGAGATCGCAATATGCGATAAGACCGCCAATTGTACATGTTTTATTGTTACATTAGTTAAGGGCCTACATCAATATTATCGTATATCATCGCCAACACGTACATATTAACACAGCCAGTAGGCACAGAAAATGAAGAATTAGGGATACTTTTCCTATTTACTCAAAATCTACTAAATATATTTTAATTCTGATTTACCTGTTTCTATATATAATAGTTACTTATGTTTTTAAAGTTATTTCATTAGTTAATACGCAATAATAGACCGACAAATGAAAAAAATAAAAAATTTGAGAGGTTGTTTCGCTAAGATTTTCTATCGAGAAAACTTTTTTCAATCGCGTTTCTGAGTTTATGCGATCCTAGATCATATATTGAAAAAACATATAGAAAAATGCACGAAGCTATTTTGGTATCCTCCTAAGTGACATGTAATTTATGGTGTACAATAAAGTGTATTCTATTCTATTATATTAGCAACTGTCAAATCACATTTGCAATTCTGGAACGGATTATAGTCTACAGAAATCGTTGAATATCAAGTAACAGGTACCTATTTTCACGTCATGCGATCTCCATTAGTTATGGAGTCAAAATATAACACTACGATTCCCGTATTATAACAAAAGTATACTTATTTCGATTGTTGGAACATTATGTATAAAAAAAACGAATAACTATTAAACTCATACATTTTGAAAACTTGCTATTTCTTCTTTCGTTCTGAAAAAAATAATAATCACTATTATAAAGCTGAAGAGTTTGCTTGTTTGAACGCACAAATCTCAGGAACTACTGGTCCGATTTAAAAATTTCTTTCAGTATTGGATAGTACATTTATCGAGGAAGGCTTTAGGCTATATAACATCACGCTGCGACTAATAGGAGCTAAGCATTAGTGAAAAATGTTGCAAAAATGGGGTATATTTTCTAAATTCAAATAGATACATTACATAAATATATATGTGGTGACGGATTAAGAATACAAGTGTCACCACACCATCTCCTCCCAAGGGTGCTGTAAAAGTCAGCTAAGGGATATTGTACAAAGATAATATTATTATCTCCTCTGTGAGGGAAGGATAACCTTGAAAATAAAGCCTGTGCCAACACGCCTGGTCAGCGCCGCGCAGTAGACCAAAATACCGCCCAGGGTGGAGTAGGCCCGTGCCTAACAGTGGGACGTCAATAGATTAAGCTATTAAATAAAGAATTTATGTCGAAAAACATCAGAAACCCATAATACGAGGATAGTATTTTAACACAATTTAACTTGACAGGCGTCGTGGTCGAGTGGTTAATGTAACGGACTGCCGATCATGAGATCGCGGGTTCGATTCCCGCTCGGGTCAATTATTTGTGTGATAGTTATAAATGTCATACAAATGTTTGTACTGCGTCTGGGTGTTTTCTATGTATTATAAGTATGTATTTACAAAAGAGAAGTTGTATATGTAGTATATCCGTATTCTAGTAGCTTGGGACCAGAGGACTTGTGTAAAATGTCCATGAATATTTATTTAAAAAAAAATGGGATAAATTTTTTATCACAAATATTAGTTGTCGATTTACATTGATATGATTAAAACTAGACAGTATGTGAAGTGGTGATAATGGCAACACTTTAGTAAAATGGTATTATATTATCGTATAAGATAAGATATTAGCTACATGTAATTTTGTATGATAATACAACGTTTTCATCAAACGAATTTAGCACCACCATAGATATAAGAATATGGGAAAACCGTTTTTCCTAATAGCTTTTTAGAAGTCTCAGTAATAGGGTTTCCGTACCCAAAGGGTAAAAACGGAAACCCTATTACTGAGACTTCGCTATCCGTCCGTCCGTCCGTCCGTCTGTCACCAGGCTGTATCTCAAGAACGGTGATAGCTAGAGAGTTGAAATTTTCACAGATGATGTATTTCTATTGCCGCTATAACAACAAATACTAAAAATAAAATAAAATAAATATTTAAGGGGGGCTCCCATACAAAAAACTGATTTTTTTTACCGTTTCTTGCTCGATACTAATAACGTTGCCTTATGTTGCATAGATAATGGTACGGAACCCTTCGTGCGCGAGTCCCACTCGCACTTGACCAATTTTTTTACAACACAACAACATTTTAGAAAATTAATGACATTGTACATATACTAGAAAAAAAATTCTATTTCCAATTGTGTTCTGTAAAGAACACTAGTGATCGATCGACTTGGCGCAAAGCGATCAACAGACTGCGTTGTACAAAAACATCTCATTATGTTTAATTTACATTGAGAAATACTCTGCCGTCGTAAGGAAAGGGGGTATATCTAATTGGGATTGTTCATAATTTTTGACCTACTGTTTTTATATTCTTTTCAGAAAATATAGACTATTTTAAGCAACTAATTTCAATATTATTGAAATATTCACTATACAGAATTTTTAAAAAATTCTTGAAGATATTACTTTAAATGTTGTGACGCGTTTTACGCAATCTGTGTATAGACTTTTCTTGATAGACTTAATACAGATTGCACTTTATCTTTTCAAATTTGACAAATTGATATCATAGACCAATTTCAACTCCACTTCAGAGTAGTATATCCCTAAAAACGCCTTAATATTTTAAGTCCTTCATTTCAAGGGCAAATAGAGATCATTTGCTTTTTTGGAAAAATAATCGTTAATGTAGCAAATTTTCCGAAAAAAACTAATGTATCATGATCAGAAACTCTATTCCCCGAAATGGTTTTCGAATTAAGAGTTTTAAAAAAATATGAACAATGCCCAATAGCATTTTTGTCAAAATTGAGTTCTGCTAATATTTTTTTTATTTTCCTAGAACCTTGATTTTCTGGTTGTTAAAACAGACGCTTCTACCGAAAATTGTAGCCTAAAGCCTTCCTCGATAATTGCCTTATCAAACACTGAAAATTTTTTTCAAATCGGCCCAGTTGTTCCTGAGATTAGCGTGTTGAAACAAACAAACAAACTCTTTCAATATATAAAATTTCCATGTCACAATGTTAGTTACCGTACTCCTCCGAAACGGCTTTACCGATTTTTACAAAATTTTATATGTGTATTTAGTAGGTCTCAGAATCGGACAACATCTATTTTTCATCCCCCTAAATATTAAGATAACCTCAGAGATTTGTTTGGCAAAACGACGTTTGCCGGATCAGCTAGTATTAATATAGATATTCTTTATTTTTACAAAATATATGTATATATTATAATATCACACATAAATAGATAGAAACGTAAAGTAATTTATTAATTTTTGCATTTGACATGCTATGCTTTTACTTAATAAATCAAATAATGGTGGAAAAAAAAAATATGCCGCAAGCGGGACTTAAACCCACGACCTCGGAATACCGTTCCGAAGCTCATCCAACTGAGCTTATTGCGGTCTACTTGCAACATCTCAAATTGACCACCACACTTGTTACTCGAATGAGTTTATATATTTTTACGTACAGCGCCATCTATCAAGATTGCTTTACACAATCTCGACCAACACTTGAGTATTCTTTACAGAATACGTATGGGTTGAAATAATGACGCGACGTTCATTACTAAAGGTTCATTCCGAGGTCATGGGTTCAATTCCCGCTTGCGGCATTTCACTTTTTCCACCATAATTTGATTTATTAGATAGAAACTTGTAAAAATATATCTTACCTCGTTAATTCTTCAGATAATTCTTATTTACATAAACTTGAAGTAAGCAGCGTTCATTTGCTCCAAGAATATAAAAGTGAGTACAGTGTGAGGTCCCAGTCTTGCGTAGTATGGGAGGAATCCTTTCCATAATGAGAATACTCCTTCATTCTTGAGGAGTGACGTCACCACTGTTAGTTGACTTTGACCTTTCGCCGCGTTCTGAATTCTGTAATTGAAGATTATAATAATTTAGACTAGAGTTAGAGTATAGAGACTGTTTAACCCTCCCTATCTTAAGTCACGCTTCGAGTACTTAGATGCTACCATAGACAGAAGTGTTAGGTCATCATACAGGCTGCGACTGAAGATGTCACAGCATTCCACATCGTTCTTCCACAAGTCGTTTACGATCACAGCTACGAAATTGTGGAATGCTTTGCCCTTAGCTATTCGCCAAGCTAAGACTTTAAAATCGTTTAAGTTGTTGCTAAAGGAACACTATTTGGAATTATCTATGTAATTATAAATACGTTTTATTATAGTACCTACCTAGTAAATTTATCTATTATGTAATTGTGTGTATGTGTATTTAAAAAGTATATGTGTATGTCTATTGTTAGTATATTTTAACATGCCCTACAACTTCCACTTACTTCTGTAAAATGTCCATGCTCAGGTTGCCTAGAAGAAATCGCTTTAAGCGATAAGGCCGCCCATTGTACTTGATTTTTTAGCTTATGCTAATTTTAAGATATATGTATGGTGTACAATAAAGAATAAATAAATAATAACTAATAGAGTTAGAACTACAATCACAATAGACTAATTATCAGTATGATGACAGACAGTTCTGGGTGCTGTTTAGTAGGGTCAAAAGGTACAAACCACAGGAAATATAATATTTACTCGTATGTATACTAGCCTTAACATATAATATGTCAGTGTGGTGACGGATTAAGAATACAAGTGTCACCACCCCATTTCCTCCCAAAGTAAAAGTCAGCTAAGGGATATTGTACACAGATAACAGTGATACTCTGTGAAAGACGGAAAACTCGAAAATAAACCCTGTGCCAACACGAAATTTATCACCGAAGCAAAATTTTTTTTTTTAAATTTCACACACATCATCCTCTGGTCCCTAAGTAAACTATATTGCTATGTTTATGTTATAGATACCGGATATGTATATTTCTTTTCTTATGTACTCGTAAATATATATCGAACTCGCTACCTCGTGAATGGTAGTCCGTTACATGAACCACGAGGCCAGTCAATTTAACGAGCGATGTTACAAACAAAACTATAGTTATAATTAACACAAATATAACATTTTCCATCATAAGTGTCATATATCCGACATAGTTATGTACATGTTAATTGACCAACAATTATCACATTGTACATAGTGCTGTACTATATTTACATTTGACATTATTACATAGAGTTATGTGACTCTATTCAATATTAAACGATAATAGAGATTGAATGAGGTCTCGAGTTCGATTCCCGGTCAGGACAATCATTTGTGTGACGTTTTTAATTGTCATACAAATGTTTGTACTGCGTCTGGGTGTTTACTATGTATTATAAGTATGTATTTACAAAAGAGAAGTAGTTTTTGTATTCTATCCGTATTCTGGTACCCATAACACAAGTATATAAGCTTAGCTTGGGACCAGAGGACGTTGTGTAAAATGTACGTGAACATTTATTATTATTATTTATTAATGAAAAGATCATTTAGGTTAAATAAATATTCATGGACCTCTCATGACATGTCATTTGGTCCCAATCTAAGCTTATATGCTTGTGTTATGGGTACCAGAATACGGATGTATATACTACATAAAATACTTTTCTTTTTGTAATTACATACTTATAATACACTAGCTGTCCCGGCAAATGTTGTTTTGCCATACAATTCTGTGTAAAAATCAACAACAAAAAATTTCATCAAAATCGGTCCAGCCAATTGTGAATCTAAACCATCCGCAAACCCCCTTGAATACACACAACAAATTTCATCAAAATCGGTCCAGTCGTTTAGAAGGAGTTCAATTACAAACACACGTACAGAAGATTTATATATATAAAGATAGAAACAACGAAACATGAATGATTTACAAAAAGACAGACACATTTTTACAAACTTAGCGTTTAAAATATTAGTAGAGAACAGGACTTAATTTAGGACATTTCAAATTATCACACTGTCAAGCATTTTTCCCGTGGGTAGGCAGAGACTATGCCAAGTTATACTGAGTACAATAAAACAGTTAAACTAACTCACCTAGTCTTAATAATGTCGACAGGCATAGACGCTATGGTTGTAATCAAACCTGAGACCATGGATGCGCAGAAATGTAGCGTTATACCCTCTGGGATGTAAGCTACGAATATTTCTCGGGCCTAATATGAAAAAAAAAAAACAAAACATATGTAAAAAAACACAAAATAATTGGTCAAGTGCGAGTCGGACTCGCGCACGAAGGGTTCCGTACCATTATCTATGCAACATAAGGCAACGTTATTAGTATCGAGCAAGAAACGGTAAAAAAATCATGTTTGTTGTATGGGAGCCCCCCTTAAATATTTATTTTATTTTATTTTTAGTATTTGTTGTTATAGCGGCAATAGAAATACATCATCTGTGAAAATTTCAACTGTCTAGCTATCACCGTTCTTGAGATACTGGGTACGGAACCCTAAAAATCATGTTTGTTGTATGGGAGCCCCCCTTAAATATTTATTTTATTTTATTTTTAGTATTTGTTGTTATAGCGGCAATAGAAATACATCATCTGTGAAAATTTCAACTCTCTAGCTATCACCGTTCTTGAGATACAGCCTGGTGACAGACGGACGGACGGACGGACAGCGAAGTCTCAGTAATAGGGTCCCGTTTTTACCCTTTGGGTACGGAACCCTAAAAAACATTTAAAAAATTTATATTTTTGGTTTCTAAACTAAATTTTTCTAATCTCTCTTACGTCCAAAATACGAACACCCAGACGCATTAGAAATATCCACGTAAAAATACAAATATTACACAAATATATTGCCCTGTGTGGGAATCGAATCCACGAACTCGTGAGTGGCAGTCTAATATACACAAGACCCGTCGATGTAGGATCAGAAATTTAGCAAAACCCAAAAGAAATCAAATGATGAATAAAATGAGTTACCTGTGAGTATGTACTAAGTTGTGCCGCGTTTACGACCATAGCTCGTCCAACAGTGGGCATAGCTCCACGCCATAACTTCAGAACACCCTCTTCTTTTACTATCCTAGTACAAAAAAAGTATAAAGTTGTTAAAATGCATATTAATAGAACTAGCTGTCCCGGCAAACGTTGTTTTGCCATACAATTCTGTGTAAAAATCAACAACAAAAAATTTCATCAAATTCGGTCCAGCCGTTTAGGAGAGTTCAATTACAAACACACGTACAGAAGATTTATATATATAAAGATATTAATTTAAAAACTAGATACCGAAATATTTAAGAGTTCGACTCGCGCACAAAATTTCGTACCATTTTCATATTATGATATTTTTCATTATATAGGTACATATCTCTCCTGCCCTTTAATGTCCCACTGTTGGGCACGGGCCTACTCCACTTAGAGAGGGTTTTTCGTCTACTGTAACGCGCTGATGAGGCGTGTTTGCATAAGTAGGTAGTTTTGAGAGTTCCATCCCTCACAAGGGAGGTTATCTGTGTACAATATCCCTTAGCTGGCTCTTACAGCACCCTTGGGAGGAAAAAGGGGTGGTGACACTTGTATTCTTAATCTGTCAACACACGAACAATTTAAATGGTATATTGGTCTTTGAATGAGACAATTAAACGCCTAGCTTCTGATTTTTTATAAGAGCATGTTAATCTTGCATATTTTAAATAAATTTATTTGACTTTGATTTTGACTTTAAAAAGCAAAAAACATAATCATCTATCAAACTGAAGTGATGTGATAATGAAGCTACTTGAAGTAAACAAGGTCACATATTTGATTCCCACACAAGACAATACTTTGTGTGATAAATTATTAACTTATTGCATTTTCGTGTTTTCGTCTTCTTTATATTATGTTGAATGAATATTGTAATAAGGTTTTGTTCTGTTGTATTGAATAAAGATTTATTTTGGAAGCGCGGGAATCTTCGAATTTGGCGGTCGCGTTTTTTTCTTGCAAATTATTTTTTTGTGAAAAGGCAGTTATTATAGTGTAAATCTATTGTAAAGTGTGTAAATATTGTATATATTATTATTTTAATTGTAGTGTATGTAGTTTTATAGGTATATATGGGAGACCCTGAAGATCCTGGGGGAACAGCCCCCGAAGACATAGGGTATGTAGTTACTATTTCTAATAATGGTTCTAATACTGAGGCAAGTATGGACACTGATTGTTCCATCGTCAGTGCTGGTGGTAGTGTCAAACGAAGAAAAGTCTTATCTCGGCGAGCAGCTTGTAGACATTGTAGTAAACGTAGGCGCAAACATGGCGAAAAGAACATAGGGCACTGTGAATGTATTTTAGAATCAAATAATAACACTAATAAAATTCCTGACACGGAAATGGCTCCTCCAAACAAAAATGTAATATTATCTAATAATAGTCAAGAACAACCATCACCTATTGGAAGACTGTCTTATGTTAGCACTGATGTTTCACCATTTATCATTAATGTGCAAAAAAAAACAACATCCCCTAATGAAGGTACTTCTCTGCATCCAATGGTATTTGGCCGCTTTTTGAAAAACTATTCTTATAAAAACATTATTAATGGCAGCCTCAAACGTATAGGTAGAAACCGACTTACAATAGAATTTAATAGTTACCAAGACGCTAATGAGTTTTTAGTTTCACCACATCTTGAGACAAATAACTATAAAGCATTTATACCTACTTTCTCAGTCACCAGGATGGGTGTTGTAAGAGGCATTCCGACTGATTGGAGTGAGGAAGATATTATCAATAATATTAACATACCATATGGCTGTGGTAACATACTTAAAGTTAGAAGATTAAGGCGGAAATTTATAGAAAACAATGTGGCAGAATTAAAGCCTACTGAATCTGTGGTAATAACGTTTGATGGACAAATATTACCAAAACACGTCTACATGTGTTATAATGCTCTTGCTGTTGAATTATACATTTATCCTACAGTTCAGTGCTTCAATTGCTGCCGCTTTGGCCATGTAAAAGTTCAATGTAGGTCACAGCCTAGATGTTTTAAGTGCGGTCAGGAACACACAGGTGATAGTTGTGAGGTTGAGGAAGAAAACTGTTGTTGTGTGCTATGCAAAGGTTACCATAAAGCAACTAGTAATAAATGCCCTGAATTCCAGAGACAAAAGTCTATAAAAGAAGCGATGGCAAAAAATTGCATATCATATTCTGAAGCTTCCAGATTGTATGCACCAATAACAAAACTATCATATGCTGATGCTTTAATATCAAAAAATCCTAATTATAACCCACATTTGCAATTAAGTACTCAAAAATTACCATCTCAACAACATCAGTCTAATCAATCTTATAAAAAAACCGTCTTTCTTAAAAATAAACCAAAACCTAAACCTAGTCCAGGTTTTGATATTGATGCATATAAATCTTTAATCAAAGACTATGATATGCAAACATCATCCAAAGGATGTGCTCTTAAATCTTCAGTCACTACTGACGAATTTTCTGACGCATCTGTAAAGGAATTGTTAATAATTTTATTGAACACTTTAGCACAGTCTCATTTCATTCAACCGTCCAACGCTGCCACTAATAATAGTAATCGCTTGCATACACAACGTCCAAACAACAATGGACAACAACAAAATCCTTCAGTGGAACTGCCGTAGTGCATCATCTAAAAAGTCTGAATTAATACATTTGATTAATAAATATAACCCATTTATTATAGCTCTGCAGGAGACATGGCTTAAACCAGATTTTCCATTTAGGTTATCTGGTTACGCCAGTCTTCGGGAGGATCGTTCTGATGGGTATGGCGGTGTTGCCCTACTCATCAAACGAAATTTACATTTTACTCATTTCCCTATTGTTTCACATAATAACAATTTTTCCATAATAGCAGCTACTGTGAATAAAATATGTTTTGTTTGTATTTATATTCCACGTCCGTCGTCTTTAATTCTGAATGAAGTTAATAGCATTATATTGACTCTGCCAAAACCTTTTGTAATACTGGGAGATTTTAATTGCCAGCATCAGTCTTGGGGAAGCTCGTTAAATTATTTTGGCAATCTGATCTTGGACATATTAGATTCGCATAACCTTTGTCTACTAAATTTGGGCTTATCTACTCGCCGTACCGCTCCGAATGAAGGAAATAGTGCACCTGATTTATCGATTTGTTCAAGTAATTTAGCATCACAGATATCGTGGCAATGCCTCCCATTTTCTTATGGAAGTGATCATTTCCCGATTATTCTCTCTTTTCCCAACCTTAAAATATCTCAAGTTCCTCGTCCTGGTCCTCGCCTTAAGTACAAGTTAACTGATGCAGATTGGAGTTCGTTTAAAACTAATTTAAATAAAAAGTTATCTAATCTTCCAAACATAAATCAAGATAATATTTGCGATTGTGCTGAAGCCTTGTCTAAGATATTCATATCAACTGCGGATGAAACATTTCCTATAAAGAACGGTAGTCTAGGTTTAATTCCATCTCCGCCTTGGTGGGATAAGGAATGTACGGAGGCGATCAAAAGAAGAAAAGAAGCAGAACGTAATTTTGCCCATTTTTCATCATCTGAAAATTTTGACGCACTTTCTAGTATTATTACGGAAACTCGAAAATTATTCAAAAAGAAAAAATTTGATAGTTGGAAATCATTTTGCTCGTCCATTTCTCCTGATACTAAACCTTCTCTTGTCTGGCAAAACATTCGAAAATTTAGATCTGCCTTTAAAGAATCCACTTCATCGGCTATGCCTCTTTCTTTACAAACCCAGTTTTTGGATAGATTAGCCCCTCAAACAGCATCTGAAAAATTGTTACTCCCTCATCTTATACCAATTTCTAACAACTTATCTGGTCTAAACTCTCCTTTCTCACTTTCAGAACTCAAGGGAATACTAACAAATCTAAAAGATACCTCTCCTGGTATGGATGGTATCCCTTATTCCTTTATCACTCATTCCTCGGATGAAACTCTTTCATACTTCTTGAATATCATCAATACAGTTATGATCACAGGCAATATACCTATTTCATGGAAATCGCAAACTGTAATACCAATATTAAAGCCTAATAAAAGCTCATCATCTGTTTCCTCTTATCGTCCTATTGCCTTATCTACAGTGTTAATGAAAATAGCAGAACGGCTTGTCAAAAACCGTTTAGAATGGTTCGTTGAAAATCATACATTATTGGGTAATAACCAATTTGGTTTTAGAAGAGGCAGAAGCACACTTGACAATCTGAGTATCTTTGTAACAGACATCCGTATAGCCTTCTCTAAAAACGAATCTATAGTCGCTACCTTCCTAGACGTTTCTTCCGCGTACGATAATGTTAATCTTAATATATTGTATAAAAAACTTATTTCTTTAAATATACCTATTATTCTCATAAATTTCATTATTAATTCTTTAAATGACAGACTTATCTACTTAGATGGCACTACATTAAATCCAAGAGTAGTTAACAAAGGTCTTCCCCAGGGTTCTGTTTTAAGCCCAATTCTATATAATATTTACGTCTACGACTTAGAACATTCCCTAGATCCAAATATAACAGTTCTTCAGTATGCAGATGACTTGGTATTATATTACGCTAACCACTCTATCAACCAAGCATGCTTTTGTATGAACAAATGTCTAGAGAATCTTAAATGTTGGATGGATTCAAATGGATTAGAGATTTCCTCTCAAAAGAGTTCTACCATTCTATTCTCTAGAATGAACCTTCCTCCTCCAATCAATATTTATTATGATAACAATTTAATTAAACCCCAAAGTAGTGTGAAGTTTTTAGGAATTATCATAGACTCCAAACTTTCAGGCTCTTCTCATTGCGATTATATAGTAATGAAATGCGAAAAATCCCTTAACATTTTAAGATGTCTGTCTGGTGTATGGTGGGGCGCCCACCCCTATTCCATGAAATTGCTATATAATGCGATTATACGAAGCCTTTTAGATTATGGCACATTTTTGATAGAACCTGGTAATGTTAAGGCGTTAAAGCGGTTGGACAAAATACAATCAAAGGCGTTAAGAATTATATCGGGTGCAATGAAATCTTCTCCAATAAATGCATTACAGGTAGAGTTAGTCGATCCTCCCTTATATTTAAGACGTCAATTCCTATCGGATAAATTCTTATACCGTTCTTTCCAGTTTTCCAACCATCCCTTGCGTTCTAGGCTACAATTACTTCAAGACCAAATCACCACTTCTTCATATTGGGCTCATAAAAATCCTCCCTGTCTTCTTAAAAGTTTTCAAAAACACAACTCACTGTTAGCTCCTAATCATTGTTCTTCTGTGCACCCACTATTTGATGCTCCATTCGAATCTCTGGTGAATTCACCGAATATTTGTCTGTCAATAGACATTGCCAAAACAGACCCTTTAGCAGAGTCTCATTTTAAAAATGTTGTAAACAGCAAATGGCCAAATTTTCATCATATTTATACCGACGCTTCGAAACCCAGTACATCAGAACACGTTGGCGTTGGCATTTATCACGTACAATATAACATTATCCAAAAAATTAAACTTCCACCGGAAACATCCGTTTTTACTGGTGAATGCTATGGACTGTTAAAATCAGTGGAATACATCATACTAATGAAGTTAAAAAATTCCGTAATATTTTCAGATGCTAAAAGTTCTCTCGAATCCTTAATTAGATATCCTTTTTCGTGCAGAACTATTTTTCCCGTGGTAATTAAAATCAGAAAATTACTTAATATTTGTCGGCAAAATAGTTTAACAGTAACCTTTGTTTGGATTCCTGGTCACTCCAATATTTCTGGTAATATCAGGGCTGACAGTCTTGCTAGGGATGCTGTACAGTCTGGTGATCTATTTCCGTACATGAATTATTATCAGGACCTCACAATTTTACCTTCATCATATTTAAAAATTTCTTGGGAACAATTATGGTTAAAAGCCTGCAAGACTAAAGGCTACTCCTATTCAAAAATTCAACAATACATTCCTGGTAAGCCGTGGTTTTTTAATATCAAACTTGGAAAACGCGCTACAAGTTGCTTAATCAGAATGAGGCTTGGACACATGTGTTGTCCTTCTCATCTTGCGAGATTGAAAATTATTGATTCTGATGCTTGCGATTGTGGAGAACAGGGTGACATAAATCATATTATACTTGCCTGTCCTTTATATGATCACTCAGTATTATTTTCATCATTATTTTCTTTGTTAGTTCCTTTACCTACATCTGTTCCTACATTATTAGCCTCTACCAATGACCTTATTTATAATTCTATTGCTCTATTTATATTATCTAACAATATTAAAATATAATTAATATATTAATACATGTATATAGTAATATTAGTAATATTTGTAGTTTGTAATCAAAACCTTTTCACAATCGTTATCTTTCCCTAACGTTCAAAATTTCCCTTTAATTATCTAAAGATTCCTTAACTTTTAATGGCAATACTCAAACCGAGTTCGCCAACAAAAAAAAAAAAAAAAAGATTTATTTAGCAGTTTGACATAAAAAATTGATTTATGAGAAATTAGATTGTCATTTAGAATGATACTAGCTGACCCAGCAAACGTTGTTTTGCCATACAAAAGTCAGGCTTTGAAAAATAGATGTTGTCCGATTCTCAGACCTAACGGATATGTACACAAAATTTAACGAAAATCGGTCGAGCCGTATCGGAGGAGTACGGTAACTAACATTGTGACATGGAAATTTTATATATTAGATAAAATATTATAATGACTTTTACTAAGAATAAAATGCGTTTTAAAGTATTAGAGCCATATTAGAACTACATATTTTGAAATTCTTTGGATACACCTGTCTCTCTCTCTCTTTCTGTCCAGACCATTGACGTCCATCGGGGCATGGTCCTCCTCCACTTTGGGACGGATTGTCGCGCTAATCAGTGACGTATTGGCTGGTATAGAGTTTAATTTCGAGTTTTCCATCTCTCATGGAGAATGTGATCTGTGTAATATCCCTTTGCTGGCTTTTACAAACAGCGCCTTAGGAAGGAAAAAGGGTGGTGGCATTATATTCTTGCTCCATCACCACATGCCTGTCTATTGGAAGTTATCCTAAGCATTGACAAATTGTAATTAGTTCAAAACCAAAAAAAACACGCTTATAATCCTTATCCTTACTAATTTATAAATGCAAAATAGAGGCGATGATACTGTAGAAATAATGTTAAGGTTTAATTTCTAAATTTCATGCGTACGAAGTCGCGGGCAACAGCTAGTACTTAATAAATAATAAAATAAATAAATAGTCACGGACATTTCGCACTTAATATTTATACTTAATATTTGTTAATCATCATCATAACATCACGCCTTTTTCCCATTGGGGTAGGCAGAGACTATAGAGCGTCATCTGCTACGATCCAAACATACTTCCTTGGCTTCATCCACACTCATACATCTGGTCATACATGCCCGACGGTTGTAAGTGCTACGCACTTGCCCCTTTTGGAGTATCCTGGCGATGACATCGGAGTATATTTTTCTCGGGCGTCCTCTCCCAGCATTTCCACTTACTTTCGCCGTGTATATGCCTTTCGTTAATCGTCTCTCATCCATCCTCTCCACATGACCAAACTACCTAAGCATACTTTTCTCCACCTTAGTCACTACATCCTCTTTCAGACCACAATGTTCTCTTATAACTTCATTTCTTAATCTGTCTTTCAAATTCACACCACACATACTGTTATGTACCAAACTTAACTTATCGTATAACTACGCGGGCAGTACGGCCCTGCGCGGACGCAGTCCGGCCCCGCGCGCGACGCGGCTGTCGAGCGCCCCTCAGTTGAAAAATCGAGTTGAAAGCGAGTTGACGTTCGATTGTGACTAGTTGTCACGTGTTCTCGCAACGGTTTTTAAAAGTTAAAATTGTCACTAAAATTAATTGTTGATAAAACTAATTATCCTTGTTGTGTGAATCGATAATTACCATTGAAACAAAACCTTGAAATGTCATTGCGAAGTTGAGTATTCGCCATTTTTGTATGACAAAAAAGTATTATAAAAACTAGTGAATTTTGTGTCTCCATACTTAATACTATTTAATGTAAATTGAACTATTTTGAAATTGAACTATAATTGTGATAGTGTAATTGTATTGGGACGATTGATGTCATCAGGAGCCCATGGTCTACCCGTGTTGTGTTGTTGAATAAGCTAGGTAAGCTTGATTATTTATTTTAATATTGGCCAATATTTTAATCGATAGTTATGCAATAGCTAGGGTGACACGGTGAAGACATTGTTGAAGAACAAAACAGGGTAAGTTTGTACTATTATAAATTTGTTAACGCTGTGAAACACAGATTTTAAGTTCGTTCGTGTTGGCCTGAAGAATTAATACGCTTCCACAAACTAACACACAAAAAATCCCAGGTTGAACGTAACATATTTTTGGTACCCAGAGCGTGGTTTAAACTCCGTTTCTCGAATGTTCCATGTTGAACAAACTATACCCTCATTATTTGTGAAAATTGATTTAATTAATTTAATTAATTTAATTTGATTAATTTGGTTGTTTGTTTGTTTAATCTAAATTGTTGGTATAGTTTTGAATAATTAATTTGAGCACTTGAATTGGCAATTAGATTTTAAAGGATTTGATAATTATTTGTGCTATTGCTAATCGTATTTGTTGTTGCTCAGGTTATTATTTAATATAAATTATTATTTAATTATTGTCTAATATTGAACAACGTTATAGTTAAATTGTGGCGTTGTGCGTTTGTATAATACAACATTTATTTTATACGTTTGTTTGTTTTGTTGGTTACCTTAAAATAAATAATTTAAGTCTTAAATTAATTGCACATTGGCAAGGAATTGTTTTGTTTGTTTGATTTAAAATATTTAAGATTTGATATTTGTTTAGAGTAATAGCGGCTTGTCTCATTGAAAGATATTTTGTTTTTCGCTATTGTAATATTGTTTGTTTGTGAAAGATATTTGTTTTTTTTTGTGTTATTATAAGATTGTTTGTTTCGTGCCGTTTGTGCTTTGAAGATGTCTACCGCCGCGTATAATGTTATCCGCGAGACATATTCCGGGATTGCGACTCATTTGAGATGGTTCACGTCAGCTGCCGCCTTGGTGAAAAGGGAGAACCGAATCGAGGCATTGTTGGACAGGCATGAGAAATGCCCTACACGACTTCAGGAGGTGGAGGCGCTTTACCGGCGCTTCATCTTGCATCTGGATGATGTGCCCCTGGAGTCATTCCCCCAGGAGCGACGGGACCAAGTCCACGAGGACTACGTCCAAATTATGGACCTTGCCGACGACATCGCCCAGAGCGCGCGGGAGATTTTAGCCTCGCGCGCCGGAGTACCGGCTCACCGGGCCCCCTTGAAGACTCCCGTGGGCCTTTTGACCAGATTACCCAATTTGGATCTTCCACGTTTTGATGGTCGATTAGACACGTGGATGGGGTTTATTGGTTTGTTTGAGAGCCTTGTGGACTCGAGGGACGATTTGGGTCCGTCTCAAAAACTGGCCTATTTACTCTCCGTGCTTGATGGAGAGGCGAGGGGCTTAGTACAGCACCTCCCAATATGTGACGGGAGCTATGGGATCGCGCGGGCGTTGCTCACCAAGCGCTATCACAATCAGCGCTGTCTGGCAGATACCCACGTTGACCAGATCTTGAACCTTCCCGTCGTGAGCAATGCTGCCCAGTTGAGGACCGAGCTGCTGAACCCCCTCCTAATAGCCACCAATTCGCTCAACCGCTTAGGACTGCCGGTTGCCAAGTGGTCTTACCTACTGGTGCGTATCGTACTCAAGCGATTGCCGGTGTCTTTGAGGGCACGTTTTGAACAGGGGCACACTAGGGATGAGGCATCTGCTCTCCCTACCTTTGACCAGCTCCTGACGTTCCTGGAGGACGAGTGTCGCATGGGTGACGTCATGGTCGCCGACACGCCGGTGGAAGCATCACGTCCCAGACCCACCAACCAACGGCGCAATGCCCAACCTGCACCAAGAGGAGGTACGGCCGCCCGCTTCGCTGTCGCTCAAGCTGCGCCACCGGACTGCCGGTTTTGCAAGTCGCAGGGACACCAAACGGTGCGGTGCCCAGACTTCGCGGTCCTGCACGTGGCCGCTCGTAGGCGGATTGCCCAGGCCCGCGGCTGGTGTTTCTCTTGCCTAGGGGACCATTACCAGCGCGCCTGCCCCGACACTCACCCGTGTCCTATTTGCGGAGGGCACCATTTGAAAATCCTGTGCGCCAACGCGAATGGCCGTCGCGACCACGCGGGGTCGCCTTCGGGCGGGTATGCCAGTGGACACCGGGACCAGTCCCGCAACTTGGAGTCCGGCTCATCACCCCCACGCCGCGCAAACTGCGCTGCCGTTGATCGCCGAGTTGGTTCGGCGCGCAGCCCCACGGGCGGGTATGAAAGCGGGCCCCGGGTTCAATCCCGCACTTTTGTGTCCCGCTCGCCCTCCCCGCTTCCACGTGATCAAGCGAGATCACCTCCAGTAGTGTACCACGATTACCGTGACGCGCGTCCGGTACCACTACCGTCCCCCCCTCTGGCGGAACGTCCCCGTTTGGAGACGCGCAACCCTCGGTACGGACGCTCCAGGCGCTACGAACCGCCGTCTATGGCTCGTGGCAGTCGTCACCGAGAGGAGGCCGAGTTTAGGCACTACCCGCACTTTGATTTGCCGTCTCGGGACAACGGCGCTCAGTCGCCGCCACGCCAACATTAGGATGTTGGCGTCTGCCCCCGCTATGCACCGCCCCCTTTTGAGACCGTCCTCTTGCCTACGGCCCATGTCAGGGTCTGGGGACGGACGGGCGCCTCGGTTGTAGTCCGAGCGATATTGGACACAGGCTCACAGGGGTGCATAGCCTCGTCTTGGTTGGTAGGGCAGACTGGCCAGACTATTGAAAAATATTCAGATGTAATAAGGGGTGTCGGGAACGCCCCCGTGGCCACGGTAGAGGGCCGCGTTTGGTTTGAGTTCTCCCCCTCAAATTCTCCACGTCCGACGTTGGAATCGTCGGCCATTGTGATGGAGAATATCTTAGGCAATCACCCGCAAGTTCGTTTGTCTGCGGATGCGGTAAAATTGACCGCGGATTTGAATTTGGCTGACCCTAAATTTGACCTGCCTGGCACGGTCGATTTGTTGCTTGGTGCCGATGTTTTGGGTAAAATATTACTCGGCAAGGATCGTGTTTTGCAGCCAGGTGGCTTGGTAGCCCTCCGGACCATATTTGGGTTCGCACTGATGGGGCCTGTATTGAGGACTCCCCCCCCTGCCGAACTTGGAACGGCCTTGATGGTGGGGTCCGCCCTTTCTGACGCCGTGCAGAGATTCTGGGAAGTGGAGGAGCCACCACAAGCTCCCCGCTCTGATCCGGAGCATGAAGAGTGTGAGCAGTTCTACAAGACCAACACCAGTTATCTCCGTTCTGGCCGGATCATGACAAGATTGCCATTTCTCGCCGTACGTCCGCCACTTGGCGTCTCGCGGCCTATTGCAGAGAAGCGTTTGTTGGCGATGGAACGCCGTATGAGCAGGGACCCACTACTCAAGGAGAAGTATATTGACTTCATGCGGGAGTATGAGGATTTGGGACACATGTCTGTGTCAAAATTGGATTGGCGTTCGACGGAGCACTTCTTTCTCCCGCATCATGCTGTAATAAAACCATCCAGTGGTAAGTTACGCACAGTATTTGATGGTTCTGCGCAGACTACTTCAGGAGTGTCATTGAACCAGTGTCTGCATCCTGGTCCCAAATTGCTGAAGGACCTTTGTGACGTCATCACGCGGTTTCGACGTCATCAATTTGTTTTTGTGGCTGACATCAAGATGATGTTCAGGCAAACGGTAATTCACCCGGATGATCGCCGATACCAGCTGATATTGTGGCGAGAAAACCAGCAAGATCCCATGCTTGTCTACGAGCTCAACACGAACACCTACGGGCTGCGGTCTAGTCCCTTTTTGGCTATACGTTCGCTTTGGGAGCTCGCGGATCGAGAGCGTATGTCGTTTCCTCGCGCAGCCGCCATTTTGAAGGAGGACCTATATGTTGACGATGTGTGCACTGGCGCGGCCACGGAGAGAGAGGCCCTGCTCTTGCGTGACGAGTTGATTGGCATTCTAGCCTCCGCAGGATATGAGTTGCGTAAATGGATCTCCAACTTACCTGCGCTCTTGGACGGGCTACCGGATGACCACCAGCAGGATCCTCACCTATTTGAGAACCGTGACAACCCTACCATGATGTCAGTGCTTGGAATCCAGTACAGACCAGTCCAGGACATCTTTACATTTAATGTCAATTTGGATTCGCATCACACTTGGACGAAACGACTGGTTCTGTCGACTGTCGCGAGAACCTTTGATCCCAATGGCTGGATATGCCCGGTCATATTCTGGGCCAAATGCTTCCTGCAGAAACTTTGGACTGCAGGTCTTGGATGGGACGAGCCACTTCGCGAAGCTGTTTTGAAGGACTGGCTCCTATTTGCTTCCTCATTGCCTGCCATCAATAGGATATCGTTACCCCGTGCTCTGCTTCCGCCAGGGAAGCACACCGCGTCCCTTCATGGTTTCTCGGACGCTTCGGAACGTGGGTACGCAGCAGCCGTATACTTGCGCACCGTGACCACAGATGGTCAGGTGAAAGTGTTGTTGGTCATGGCGAAGAGCAAGGTCGCGCCTCTTCGAACTGCCTTGACAATCCCTAAGTTAGAGTTGTCAGGGGCGGCCCTTCTTGTTCGCCTTTTGAATCACGTCATGTCCACCTTGTGCACGTCAATTGACATTTCCACGATATATGCATGGACTGACAGTCAAATTGTGCTATGTTGGCTGAAGACGTCAGTTCACACCTTAGAGGTGTTTGTAGCAAATCGTGTCTCTCAGATACAGAAATCGGAGACCCCGTTGGTTTGGAGGCATGTGCCTGGCGAGGTCAACCCTGCTGATTGTGCGTCACGGGGATGTATGGCCCCCCTTTTAGTTGAGCACTCTCTGTGGTGGGGACCTGAGTGGTTGACCAGATCAGAATCTAATTGGCCGCGAACTCCGGCCTTAGACATTGTCGCACTGCCTGGGTTGCGAACGCTTGCGCTCGAACGGCAGGACCGTCCGTTCGACCCCGATTTCTTACTTAATCGTTACAGTTCATTAGACAAATTGTTGAGTGTCACCGCTTGGATCAAGCGCTTCATGAGAAATTGTAGACATCCACAGAACAAATGTTTGGAGGCCTTCTTATCGCCACAAGAGCTCCAAGATGCTCTTCTTCACTGGGTTCGTTCTGTGCAAGAGGCACATTTTGAAGACGAGATTGACATCTTGAGGAAAGGCAAATCCAAGCTGTCTGGAGCCATTTGTAAGCTGAACCCTTTTTTGGATAGTGAGGGTCTTTTGCGTGTCGGAGGGCGTCTTAGGAACGCAAACCTCCCTTATGGATCTCGTCACCCCCTCTTATTGCCAAAGAGTGGCCACTTGGTGAACCTGTTGGTGACTGATCGTCACATCAAGAACTCCCACGCCGGCTGTAATGCCTTATTGGCCATTTTGCAACGGGAATTTTGGATTTTATCGGCCCGTCGGACGATCCGTAGTGTGGTCTTTCGTTGTATGCCTTGCTATAGGCTCAAGGCCCCTACCATGCAGCCTATCATGGGTGACCTTCCTTCGGATCGGGTCACTGAGATAAGGCCCTTTGCTGGAGTTGGTACGGACTTTGCAGGCCCCTTTTTTGTTAAAACCTCGACCCTCAGGAACAGCAAAACTGTCAAGGCTTATTTGTGCGTCTTTGTCTGTCTGTCCACCAAGGCGGTACATTTGGAACTCGTCTCAGCCCTCTCGACAGAGGCATTTGTTGCGACGTTAGATAGATTCGTGTCACGACGAGGACTACCGTCCTTGATTCGGTCGGATTGCGGTACCAACTTCAAAGGCACAAACAACTATTTAAAAGCGATGTATGATTTTTTGTCGGCTAACGAGACTGAAATTGCGTCTAGACTAGCTACACGTAGAATAACTTGGAGGTTCAGTCCCGTGTCATGTCCCCACTGGGGAGGAATATTTGAAAGCGTAGTAAAGGTTGCTAAGACACATTTGCGACGGGTAATTGGCGAGTCTGTATTGACCTTTGAAGAGCTCGCAACTGTGTTTTGCAAAATCGAGGCCGTTTTGAATTCACGCCCGTTGTGCCCGATCTCTTCAGATCCTAACGACTTGGAAGCCCTCACGCCGGGCCATTTTTTGATTGGGCAGCCACTGAACGCCCTGCCGGAATATCCCCTTGTTGATGTGAGACCTAATCGTCTCTCGCGGTTTGAATTGGTCCAACAACTCACTCAGAGCTTTTGGAAACGTTGGAATTTAGAATATTTGCACATTCTCCAGCAGCGCGTTAAGTGGACTGACAAGACTGATCCACCTCATGTTGGTGACCTCGTTCTGGTTAAGGACGCTAACTCACCGCCACTGTGTTGGCGCAGGGGGCGCATTCTCAACCTCGTCTTTGGAGCAGATGGAGTGCCCCGTTTTGCTGAGGTCCGGGTGGACGGTTCAATTTTGAAGAGAGCTGTATCAACCTTGTCGCGACTGCCAGTGAATTAGCGGCCAGGTAGTCCTGGCCGAGGCGGGTAGATGTTATGTACCAAACTTAACTTATCGTATAACTACGCGGGCAGTACGGCCCTGCGCGGACGCAGTCCGGCCCCGCGCGCGACGCGGCTGTCGAGCGCCCCTCAGTTGAAAAATCGAGTTGAAAGCGAGTTGACGTTCGATTGTGACTAGTTGTCACGTGTTCTCGCAACGGTTTTTAAAAGTTAAAATTGTCACTAAAATTAATTGTTGATAAAACTAATTATCCTTGTTGTGTGAATCGATAATTACCATTGAAACAAAACCTTGAAATGTCATTGCGAAGTTGAGTATTCGCCATTTTTGTATGACAAAAAAGTATTATAAAAACTAGTGAATTTTGTGTCTCCATACTTAATACTATTTAATGTAAATTGAACTATTTTGAAATTGAACTATAATTGTGATAGTGTAATTGTATTGGGACGATTGATGTCATCAGGAGCCCATGGTCTACCCGTGTTGTGTTGTTGAATAAGCTAGGTAAGCTTGATTATTTATTTTAATATTGGCCAATATTTTAATCGATAGTTATGCAATAGCTAGGGTGACACGGTGAAGACATTGTTGAAGAACAAAACAGGGTAAGTTTGTACTATTATAAATTTGTTAACGCTGTGAAACACAGATTTTAAGTTCGTTCGTGTTGGCCTGAAGAATTAATACGCTTCCACAAACTAACACACAAAAAATCCCAGGTTGAACGTAACACATACTTCTCAAAGAGCGCGTCTCTACAGCGTTTATTCTACTTTTGTGCTTCTTTTGCCACACCCAACATATTTTTTTAAATTATTGTATTGTCATCAGTCATTAATAGGTGTGCAAAATTTCAGATGAATCCGACTATTGCAAGTCAGTGCCAATCGCTTTCAAAGATACATAAATTAATACATTGATACGTACTGAGCTAATAAAAAGCTTGTTAATAATAATCAAATACGAGGTGTGTATTACAACAGGTGAAGTCAAGAGTTTACCAATAAATAAAGATATTATGTTATTAACCGATAGCACGCGGTCTACTTTTATCAATGTGTTATCAGACAGTTCGGTATGATATTTAGATGGTATGTGCGTGCACTGTGCATTAACACATGCCATGCCATTCATTAAAAAATTAGGAATGAATATTACATAAAAGGGTTAGCACGCTGAAGTGGCAATGTGCAGGCCACATCGCTCGTAGGACTGATGATCGTTGGGAAAGAAAAGTCCTAGAGTTGCGACCGACCACGTACCGGAAGACCCAGCTTTGGGCGGCCCCAAAGTTGAGCGACGATATCGTCAAGGTCGAGGGGAGTCATTGAATGCAAGCGGCAAAAGACTGCGCGTTGTGGCTTTCTATAGGGAGGTCTGTGTCCTACAGCGGACGGGGAGAGGCTGATGGATGGATTAGTTAAAAGAAAGGCCAAAGATAAACAACTTTTTTTGAGCCGAAATTACTGAGGTTTACACTATAGGTCAGCCTTTCCTAAAGCGGGCGATAAGAAACCCAGAAAAAATGATGTTATAGTGGCTTTTAAGTAGGCGGTTAGTGTAGAAATATAATTTACACGTAGCTGCTATCACAATTTAAAAACGTATTTCAGTTAAGTGAAAGGCGTAACATAAGCAATAATTTATTAATACTACTCGGTCTTTCGCTTTTATAGCAAAAATATTTACAGAAGTAGTGAAATTTGAAAAAAATATATTTCAGATAAGTTAAAATAGCGTGTTATGAACTCCCACCTAGTCTATTTATAAACTATTTATATAGTGTGTGATGACAGATTAATAATACAAGTGTCAACACCCCTTTTCCTTCCTAAAAAGCCAGCTAAGGAATATTGTACTCAAATAACATCTTCTGTTAGAGAGAAAACTCGAAATTAAGCCCCGTGCCAACACGTCCAGTCAGCGCGGCATAGTAGCCCACAATCCCTTCCAAAGTGGAAGAAGCCTGTGCCCAACAGTGGGTCGTAAATTGGGGAGACAGAGAGAGACAGACAGAGAGAGAGAGAGAGAGAGAGAACTAGAAACAGTAGACTAGAAACCCTAATACCTATAATGTTCGGCTCAATATTGTCAATTTGTCACATTGAACTTGGCTTGTTTGGCATTGCACCAAAATTGAGACTGCTTTTAGCACAAAGTTCAAGACTTCTAACAATATATTCCGACATTCCCCTTTGTATAAAGGCTAAAGAAAAACAATAAAAAATCTACGTAAAAATTGTTTGATTTTTTGAAAACTTAAGTTTAGGTTTCTTAGAAAGTTAACCTGATCTCATTTTCAAAGTTTTTTCTTAAGTTTTTTATCTCTTACACAATCCGTCTCCTTGATGGGACAGTAAATAGTAGGTTGGATAGTTTATTTAAGACGATACCAAAATAGCTTCGTGCATTTTTCTATGTACGAAGTTTTCATTGTTTCTTTAGATTGAATGGCTAGAGCTCTAATTTTTAAGTATATGTTTTTTCAATATATGATCTAGGATCGCATCAACTCAGAAACACGATTGAAAAAAGTTTTTCGATAGAAAATCTTGGCGAAACAACCTCTCAAAATTTTTATTTTTTTCATTTGTCGGTCTATTATCGCGTATTAACTAATGAAATAATTTTAAAAACATAAGTAACTATTATATATAGAAACACGTAAATCAGAATTAAAATATATTTAGTAGATTATGAGTAAATAGGAAAAGTATCCCTAATTCTTCATTTTCTGTGCCTACTGGCTGTGTTAATATGTACGTGTCGGCGATGATATACGATAATATTGATGTAGGCCCTTAAATGATATGCTCGGAACCACTGTTACACTCGACTCCTTACAGTGTCTCTATTGTACCACTAGGCGCTATATGGGAGTGTCCCGTGGCATTTTTGTACCTCAGTATTTTAAAGTTAAGTGTTTAAAGTTGAATACAAAAAAACACGTATTCAACAACAAAATAAACCCAAAAGAGGTTACCTGATTAGTGCATCGGCAACATTCTTGTAGTTTCGTCTCTGTTCTTTAGGTAATCTGCCGTCAGCTGTCATTCGAATAAGGGCTACCTCCGCTGGCGTACCAACGAAAGCACCTATTGAACCGGCAGCCACACCTAATAACGTCTTCATTCCAAAACCGGGGGCTGCACCACCATTACGCCTAAATAAAAATATTAAATTTTACAATATTAAGTCGATTTATTTAATAATAAGCATCATACGTTGGCCTAGTAAAGTTAGCAAAATAGTTTGTGAGTAATCGATCATCATAACGATAAATCGAAATCTTTTCTTTGCATAGATATCAGGCTTTTTCCATGGAATCTTTAATGCAGTTAATACTTTGGAGTTAATGCGTCATCGTCATTTCAAATTCCTAAAAGAAATAGTCATTCTACTATAAAAATATGTTAGCTAAAAACGGGTAAAAGAACTGAGTGAGACCAAAAATCAATCGATCACATTTCGATAAGTACAGTGTTATACTAGACTCTAGTAACTAGAGTCACCATCCCATATCTTTCCCAGGATGCTGCAAAAGCCAGCGAAAGATGTAGTTTAACAGATAAAATTATTTGAGAGAGACGTAAACCTGGAACTTAATCCTATGCTACTAATAATACTAATCCTATTTCTGCTCAGCGTAGCATAATAAATAGGTGAAATATCCTCCCAAAGTGGAGGACGTCCGTGACCTATATTGTGACATTAATGGGCTAGTAAAAAAACTATACTTACTCTCTATAAGAGTCGAATAAATAATTATAAACTCCAAGACGTGTGGTTGTGTATGTGGCTTGTCTTAGTAGACCAGCTGATAATCCTGTGTAGACTGAGAAAAATCCTTCTCTAGCAACTATCTCGCCAGCGACTGCGAAAGAGCTGCGACCTCCACCGCTCAACTGCATTCTAGTCTTTATTAAATCTAAAGGCTGTACGACGCATGTTGCTGCCATGCTGGAATGAAAAAAATATTAGTTATTCGCAAAATACTTGAGAATGTGTAATAATAGAGATTGCTTGTTGCTGAGTCGAAGTACAGAAATATTAAAAACGGTCGTGAAACCCGAACTGAATTAAAACCAATATTTTAGAAATCGAATAACTACGTTTAATTATTCGTGCTGCTGAAGTTTTCTTTGCATGGACTCGGACACTTTGGCACTCAGAATTTTTAGTATGTTTTTTTTTTTCGATAATCCTGTTAGTAGTAGAGGGCACACTGCAGTCATTTTAAGTCTGTTTATGCCCTAAATCCCTTAGGGCATAGAGGCCCTAGAGGATTAAGGCGTGATGACGATGCATGGTAAAAGATTGTCAAACAGTCCCATTATCTGCAGAACATCTTAAATTACATAGCGTTATATTATTCCGATTGAAACTGTAAAACGCTATTTTTAGTATGTCAACACAATAATCCGGTACCATTATGCAAGCTGAATTATTTCCTTCTGAAATCTAATAGGGAAAACAGATATTAGCTAATTATGTAGCGCACTGCGTCACCGCCCGTGTCTTTCATGTTATTTGCAAGTAAATAGCTGTTTACTGTCTAATGGGACATAACTCTTTATTTAAGGTATACAATTTTAAATCACCGAAAAACCACTTTAATTAAGTCACTAGTTACAGAAACAGTTGTAGCGTAATATAACATGACTGCCATAAGCCAATTTTGACCTTTAGAGGGAGAGAGTGTTAATTCACAGTCAGGGAGGAGCCGGGCATCCGAGTTATTAATGGGTTATGGGAGGGTCAAACTCAGCCCCCACATTAAACCTAAATCTTGCATTTAAAACTAAGTAAAATTGACTCGGTCGACGTCATTATGTGTAAGGTTGTGTATAGGAGACAAATGAAACGCTCAAAGTTCAATGATACACTGACTATATTTTAGAGACTACATGCTTATTATATACCTTACAACTACTACATCACACCTCCCCTGTTAATAAAAAAAATAATAATTGTACACAGTTATTATTTTGTATACCTAGTTACTTACTAAATAAAGTTTGATTACATTTGATTACATATTATTATAATACTAAACAAGATAAAATAATTGTAATAATACATATTATTATTTAAGGATCTTATTTAAGTCTACAAGACATCATAAGATGATATAATGAAAAAAAAAATGTTTACAAACTTAGACACTTTTATAAAGCTTAGTTCTATTCTTATGTGTAACGTATTCTTTATTATTTTTCAATATTTTTACATTACAATCTAGGTCATCAATTACTATATAAGGTCCTAAATATATTGGATCCATTTTATTATCAGAAGTATTTCTTAATAATAATAAATCACCCTTTTTAAAATACACTGGGTTTATATTGTTATCATAATCATTCTTTCTTTTAACTTTATTTTTAATTAAGTTGTCACGTGCATCTTTTTGTGCTAATTGGAGTCTATATTTTAGTTCGAGAGCATAGTTGTCGTGAACATATAAGGGATCTACGATATGACCTTCTAAATTTGCGGGCAACACACAACGTTTACCAAAAACTAATTCATGCGGTGTGTACTTGGTCTCCGTATGTACTGTATTGTTATATGAAAAACACCAATATGGCAACCAGGTACTCCACGCAGCCGTGTGATTGTTACAACTTATTCTAAGATACGCACCCATTGCTTTGTGGTTATTTTCCAGAGCTCCTATACTCTCGTGATGGTAAGCTGTAGAGGAAGTTTGAGTGATTCTTAAGATTTGGCATATTTCGTTCATAATACTTGAAATAAATTCTGACCCACGGTCTGTCGCTATTTCTCGGGGTATACCATATCTTAAGATAAAATTATCAACGAATGCTCGCGCTACACTTACCGTGTCTTTGTTGTGTAATGGATACGCCTCTGTGAATTTTGATAGCTCGCATTGCAAAGTCAATATGTATTTATAATTATATATGTCCTGTGGTAACGGTCCGACTATGTCTAAATAAACCTTCTCTAATGCTGAATTTGCAGTCGTTGTGACTTTCATAGGCTGCTTAATGTGTGTGGAATATTTCTGTTTCTTACATTGTTCACACTTCGACACAAAATCGATAACATCCTTTTCAAGACATGGCCAGAAATAATACTTTTTGATATTATTTGTCATTCGCCTAATACCTGCGTGGCCACTAGTGGGCAATAGGTGGAAATCATTTAATATTACACGCCTATTATCTAAATTATCTATTCTCTGAACATTACTCACTACACAAATACGTGGTCCGGACCACTTTTCATAACTCTTTATTTCATTTATAAGCCCACTGATAAAATCATTATTATTATCATTTCTTAATATGCATAGCTCATTTATCGATATCTTTTTACATAAACATAACAAGTCTCTCACCAATACGGCTCGCGTGATCGGAGATCGAGATATTGTTTGTATATAAATTATTGATTTACTGGGCACATATATAAAATATTTAAATTTTTCTACGCTTATTCCACTTTTTATTAAATTATTTTCCTGCCTAGGGTTTATTAACGAAAGTTCGGTAATATTCCTCGGTTTTTTAATTATTTCCACCACTCTTGGTTGATCAGGCCTCGAGTGTGTGTCTATATTATCCACCGACGGATTATTATCGCTCTTACTACTATCCATGTTTAATTGACGCAATTGCGCTCTAGTCATTACACTAATAATATGCTCATTCATTGATTTTAATTCCTCAGATGTTAGTGTTATTCGCGATAAAGCATCTGCCACTGAATTTGACTGTCCCTTTATATACTCAATTGTATAATTAAATTCTTCTAATTGCAATCTAAATTTCAATAATCTACTAGAAGGATCTCGCATGGAAAACAAATAAACTAGAGGTCGATGGTCAGTCTGTATCTTGAACCGTTTTCCGTATAAATAAGGTCGAAAATACTTAACACTCCAAACGATTGCTAAGAGTTCCTTTTCAATGGTAGGGTAATTAATTTCGGCTTTATTTAAACCACGACTAGCATAAGCTACTGGCCGTCCATCTCCATTACACAATACAGAACCTATCGCTGTACCTGATGCGTCTGTTTGTAATATAAACTCATTGTTTTCTGAAAAGTTTGGATATTGCAATACTGGCGGGTTTATCAAGGCTGATTTTAACATCTGAAACGAATGTTCGCATTCCTTTGTCCACACAAATTTAACATTTTTACAGCCTAATTTGTTCAAGGGAAATGCAAGTTTGGCAAAATTCCTAATGAATTTTCTATAATAGTTAGCGAAAGCTACAAAACGCTTCAATTGGTCCGCATTTTGTGGCTTTGGGTAATTATCTACAATTTTAATTTTTTCTGGGTCTGGTAAGATTCCTGTACCTGACACTATATGTCCTAAATAAAGAACCTCTTTTTGTAGAAATAAACACTTAGCAGGGTTTAATTTTAAATTTACTTTTCGCAACCTAGTAAAGACATCCATCAAATTTTGATTATGTATAGATAAATTTCTTCCTATTACGATCAGATCATCCTGATAAATGAGACATTTATCGTAGTTAAGACCTGACATTGCTATTGTCATCATTCTGCTAAAACTATTGGGACTAGATTTTAACCCCATCGGCATTCGAGTCATTTGATATTGATTTTTACCTGTAGTGAATGCCGTACATGGTCTACAACTTTCCTGTAATTTAATCTGAAAAAATCCTTGAAATAAGTCTAAATGAGTAAAGTACATTGCTCCCGATAATGAGTCAAGTATTTCACTAATGTTGGGAAGAGGAAATTTATCATCCTGTATACTATTGTTTAGCTTTCTATAGTCAATAACGACACGCCACTTTGCAACTCCATTTTCATCACGTTTTTTCGGAACGAGTAACAATGGACTGGACCATGCACTTTGAGATGGTTCAATTATTCCATCGTTTAACATATTTTCAATTTGGTTATCTAATTCTGGTTTTTGAGCATAAGGCAAACGATAAGATTTTGTGTAAATAGGTGTGGTATGTGGTTTCAAGTCAATGGTCTGTTCATATATGGGCGTAGTAGATAATTTATCACCTGGCAAATGAAAAATGTCGGGAAATTTAGCGCAAATGTTTTCTATCGACTTTTGTTCTTCAATGTTCAACCCTTTCAAATTTAATAAATTAAATAAGGTTTTAACCCTTTCCGAATCAATCGCAGTTTTATTAAACTGACAAATAAAATAATTATTTAAATTACTAGTGTTTACCTGAAAATAATTTAGTCTAACGTTTTCATCCCTAGTGTTTAAGATACGAATAGGTATTTTCCCGTTTATTGGTTTGTTTATACTGCTTGCCAAAAATACACCCTCACATAATTGCTGATTTGACACTACACACTCTTGTTTTGAGTTTGTTTCAATAAAATGTATTGACTCGCTACGTGCTGGTACCGTTAAATAACATGTGTTATGATTTGTAAAATAATTATCAAAGGATATAGTAACTAACTCGGACTCATCAGTAAACAATTGCAATGTATTGATTTCAAAATTTAAAATGGCTCTATAAAACGATAAAAAATCTTGACCTAATATACCGTCCGTCTTACATGGTAAATCCTTAAATACAACGAATTTATGATGGAATTTATACTCGTTATAATTGAGTGTTAAATTTACACAACCTTCTGAAAGTACATTACCACCTATTCCTTTCACACTAACTCTCTCTATATGGTAAGGAATTTGTAAACGATTCAAACATTCTAGCTTCACTCCCGATATGGATGCGCCGGTATCAATTAGCCAGCTATGATTATGATTGCAAATCTCAAGTGATACTTTGTTTAAATTGTTACACGATAAGATGACATCATTCACGAAAAAAATGATTTAGTGATTCATTAGTTGATGTCTCTGTTGCTACCTGTCTATTTCCAGTCATGAAATTCATATTTCGTTGTAACGCGATGCCTCGATTGCGGTTACCACGTGGGAATCCATTAGATTCACGAAAGTTATTGTTATAATTACCGCGAAAATATTTATTACTAAATTTATGAGGTACCTGGGGCCGATGACCTCGTTGCTGGTAACCTTGGTGCCCACTTCTTGCAGCAAAATTACGCTGTCCTCGATAACCTCGCTGGGCTCTCTTAGTCTGATAAAACGAATGTTTATACGTACCTATCATCTCTGCTGAACCGCTTGGACCAGGTGTCTCCTCATCTTGGGCCGTCTGGATAGCTTCTGTTAAAGAAGAACAGTTACGCGAGGCAATAATTGTGCTTAGGCGCCGATCTCGCAAACCATCAGCGAATCGCTTAATTGCTAACTTTTCATTCATAGGTTTTAATAATGCATACTTGGCTGAATCACTTTCGGCTTGCGATATCGTCAAATTCACAAAGAGTTCTGAAATTTCTTTGCCGTAATCTGTAACTGTTTTATTATATTGTTTACAGTTTTGCAATTTAGTTTGAATAGATATGTAGCTTTTTTGTGGCAACAATAGTTTACGCATATCCTTTATAAGCTCATCGACAGTTTCATATTTTGATGATAATAATAATTTTGCACGCTGGGATAGCCTGTTTTTCAAAACAAACTGAATAAGCTTAATTTTACATCCTGGTTTGTCTAAAACTGAATCGTAATATTCAATACTCTCAATAAGTTGCTTGGTATTGTCAGAACTATCGTCCATAACGGGCAAAAGATGTAACGCCGTTTTAATTTCGAATATGTCTGCCATGGTTTGTAACGAAAGCTCGCCCTCTCTTGTATCACTACACCAACAAATTATCTCTGAATATAGTTTATCAAATTCCTCACAAATCCTAGTAATTAATAAAATCTCCGAATTCGTAAAATGTCTTAAGTTTTCTTTATAAATTTTAACAAATTGGTTATATTTTAATAGACTACTGTTAGCCTCTTTTCTTTTAATGTCCAAAATCTTGCCGTGTCGACGGCTGGGACCTATTTTTATTAAGTAACTTCTTATTACTCTTAATTCGTTTAATATTACGTTTAAATCCTCAGCCATACCACGTTAGTGAACTAATTAACAGTGGACTTTATTTATACTACATAATTTAACTAATTAATACCCGAAGATGCACATGATACTTTTTTTTTTTTTTTTTTTTTTTTTAACCATATATATTATTTACTCACAACACATATAGAACCTTGGACCTATCACATCACATCACTACCGTAAGATATTTGCACTGAGCCGACACCGCTGCTTGCCCAACGTTAGAATACGCACCTCGAAGATATCATAAGCTACACGTCGATTACCTCGGCCATGCCAACCTGCAGCACAGGATCCTTGTTTGCCTGGTGTCGTCGCAGGATACTGGAATAACGCCTCAATGTGATTTCATCTATGCGACGCTGTATTATCTTTTTATGGCAACGGTTATACAGCTTGTATACAATAATCACCACCCCAAGTGTCAAAATGGTACATATAACCACGAGAATTGTGTTCGTGATTTCTTGCTGACGGGTATGGGCCGTGTTACTACCGACTCCGGCGCTCTGGGCAATCACTACTTCTTCCTTCGAACTAGAACCACCCATTTTTCTCGTAAATGTTCCTAGACGACGTAACTATAAAATACGTTTTATTGAACGGGGACCTGATCACTCTTTGTTTCATTTTAAAGTCCGTAGTAATTTTCCAGCAATTGTTTTAAAATACCGTTTCCATATTAGGAGTACACGCGCGCACGGATCGCTTAGGTTACAGGCAGGGTCGCCATGTAAGGTTGTGTATAGGAGACAAATGAAACGCTCAAAGTTCAATGATACACTGACTATATTTTAGAGACTACATGCTTATTATATACCTTACAACTACTACATCACATATGGAACCACGAGAAAAACTAAAATCCTTCCCGGAATTAAGCCCATGCTGACGCTCATGCATGGTATTGTATTCGGATTTTAAATAGTCATTTGGAATGTAAAGAAGTCGTAAATTTTGTCGCTTTAACTTCGAATCTTCAACTTTTGTTAAGGTTATTTACTGATTTAACCTTGTTAACACAATTAATAGTTAATAATCGCTAATCGCTATTAAATAACAATAACATATAACACAGGTATAACAGTGCGATAACTTGTTAATAATTTGATCATATCGCAAAAATGCCAAAGGTGGACGAGTCAGTCAACCTATGACCATAATATTAAACGTAAATCGAAATATTATAAAATTGTTATTAATAAATTGCAATTTCGTTCCCACATTAGATCGATCTCATCATCGTCTTTCAACGGTTGTTTTACTAAAATGTACTCAGGACTTACTTAACTTAGGACACAAAATTACGAAGCAGCTTATGTAACTACTATATTCTTGTTTAACGGATAACGACTCACGCTATAAAGTAGTTAATACTCGATCGAAACACTCAACAATAAATATAAATGTGTGTTCGTCGCAACCTCCGTGTGGTGACGGATTAAGAATACAAGTGTCACCACCCCATCTCCTCCCAAGGGAGCTGTAAAAGTCAACTAAGGGATATTGCACACAGATAACATCCTCTGTGAGAGACGGAAAATTCGAAACCCTGTGGCAAGAAGCCTGGTCAGCGCGGCACAGTAGACCATAATCCCTCCAAAGTGGAGAAGGCCCGTGCTCCACAGTGGGACGTAAATGGGCTGGAAAAGAAGGAGGTTCCTCGCAGCGTGAAATAAAGAATAGTTAGTTATAAATTTGTGAAGATATAAACTCGACTTCGTGTTCTCCTGTTTAATCACATAGATTTTAGCGTAGCATATTTCTCTCACTGTCACCAGCCCAATTACGTCCCACTGTTGGGCACGGGCCTCCTCCAATTTGGGGGGATTATGGTCTACTGTGCCGCGCCGACCAGGCGTGTTGGCACAGGGTTTATTTTCGAGTTTTCCATCTCTCACAGAGGATGTTATCTGTGTGCAATAATATTACTTAGGTGACTTTTACAGCATCCTTGGAGGAGATGGGGTGGTGACACTTGTATTCTTAATCCGTATTTTAAACTCTCACTGGCCATAATGACCTTGGCCTTTATTCTGACGTGATTAGTAAACGTTTAGTGATACGTAACGCATAGAATTTGCGTTGTTACGACCTTCGTTTGTAATTGTTACGTGACCACATAATCACTTAGTATTTGCTGTTACACAATGCACTTCAGTGAAATACTAATATTTGTACAAAAATAAAATTACATTGACTTGAGCAAACATAAAAATTGCAATATTTTGCCACACCTCAATGATATAGTACTAAACTAGATTAGTAGTTATCAAAGTCAAAGTCAAGTCAAAGTAAAAAAAATTTATTTCAGGTTAGCATGTTTAATAAGCTCTTTTGAAACGTCAGAAACTAGGTGACTGTTCCAAACGCGAATCCTATGGAGAGGAACAGACAAAAAACTCCATGGATTTTTTTAAAATTAACTAACCATTACTAACTACTTAGATAACTATTTTAAAAACCGGTAAAGTACGAGCTGGACCCGCACACGAAGGGTACCATATCATAATATATTCGTCATATATATTATCAACCCACAGAAGAGCGGTGTGTACGAAATATCCTGAATAGTTAGCACGCTGAAGTGGCAATGGGCAGGCCACATCGCTTGACGATCTGATGACCGTTGGGGACAGAAGGTCTTAGATTGGCAACCACGCACCGAAAGACGCAGCGTGGGGCGGCCCCTAACAAGGTGGACTGACGATATCGTCAAATATGGCGGGGGTTGTTGGATGCAGTTAGCGCAGGACCGTGCGTTGTGGCGTTCTATGGGGGAGGCCAATGTCCAGCAGTGGACGGAGAAAGGTTGATGGATGGATGGATTATTGACCCCAAATAACAGGATAAGAGCAGAAGAATGATGATGATCAGGGTTTGTTATCATAGCAGTAACTGATATACATAAACTGTGAAATTTTCAGCTCCCCAGCTATCACCATTCTGGAGATAGTTTTAACCTTGTGACAGATGGACCGACAGGAAAGTCTTGAATACGGTCCCGTTTTCCCGTTACGGTCCCGAAAAAAAGACTGGTTAAAATCAGCCAATTTTTTTTTATACTACTAAGTTGACGAGCTAGCGTACGGCCCACCTGAGAGGCGGTCACCGTAGCCTATAAACGTCTGCAACACCAGAGGTATAAGGGTTCTATACCACTATTATCATATTACATCATATCATTATCATAGTTACTGTCATTACCCTATTACAGACAACCTAAAAAATCTGTCAAGAGTGAAATAGAATGGCCAAGCAACTTTAACAATCAGAATTCCAGAGCATGTGACTTAATGCATTAAAATTTGATATATTGCTATTTGGTTAATCTGCCTATGATTATAGGGGCCCTAGAACGAACCTTCAAAATATTTAATCCTTTCTTTAGGCCCCACTGCACACTTTAATGTGAGGAGAGCGAGGGCCAGTATAACCGGGTTTAGACCCAGGACATTTTACACTGTTAAATTGTATATAAACTGAATATCAGAAATTAATACATTTATTCTTATTAGAAATTAGATTAAAAAAACTAAAAAACACGCTTTAATCGAATTATTGCATTGTCATCGGTCTTTTACAGGTGTACAAAATTTGAATAGAATCTGACCGTTTAAAGTGGGTCAAAATAGTGTCTAAAGGAGTCGGTTACAAACAAACATACAAGTGAAGCTAATATAAAGCGTGTAATTATTAAAAATCTTCAGACTTTCCATTCCATGGTCGCCTGGAAGAAATAGCTTAAAGCAATAAGGTTGGTAAGGTACATTTTTCTTACTTTTTCTTCTGATTACTTACAATTTAATGTCTTTTGTTAGTGTACAAGTGTAAATAAATTATAAATTGACATTAGAAAGTATAATACAAATATTTTTTTTTATTACATTAAATGACTTATTTAAATAATGTACAAATTATACAGAGAGCAGCACTTAAAGTAAATTGATACGGTTACTATAAATGTATTATACATTTTATATCATAATTTTTTACTTATTTACATTCTTAAAATATTGGCTGTTGCTAGTCGTCCGGTTATATGGACGACTAATATTCAATATTTGTCCGGTTATCGGATGAATAAAATATATTAATCGTCCGGTTATCAGATTAATAAAATATTTTAATTGTTTACTTTATTATTTGTACTAATTACGTTTCATATAACTTTAGAAATTAAATAAAATGAAGGTTTTCGAAAAAAAAAAAAAACCCTAATCTTCACTCGGTTAGCTTCGAGATCTAATAACTCCGCATTTTTTTCTTTTTGCTCCTTAGTAGTGTAATCTTCAGCTCCGTGGACAGTGTCGAAAAAGATTTTCACTTTTTTCACGAAAAAATAGTTATAAATTTAATAATAAAAAAATAATAATATCCGTATGAATATACTCATTCCAAAAAAAAAGCCGTACAAATAGTCAAATCCACGATTGACGGACGATTTTTTACCGGACGACTAGACACATCGTAAAATATTACCTTTACTTATATGTATCAGAGTTTGCTTTTTAATTATTATAAATGATGGACGTTTGAGAAACAAATTCATAATAGTGTATTGAACTATATCTACTCTTACGAAATATATTTTTAAATTGCTATTAACAGATAACAAATGAAATGTGCTTGACATATATTGACAATACTCAATTTACATAATGATAATAATTAGTGATAAAATAGAGAGCATGAACTCGCTTAAGTCCAAGAATACGATAAAATTAGAAGATGTATTACTATGTGTAGTGAAAAGGAACTAGGTATTATGGAATAATTTTAACCATGACTCATTGTATAGGTCCTCGTAGGTTTTCCTATATAGGTTATAATAAGGGGTAAATACAATATTTTCAGCTGTGCTATTGACATTGACTCTACAAGAAGGACAAACGATCTTAAAATAAATCAAAGATTTTACCCCGACATGCCACCAAATGCAAATTTCAAGCCATTTGGTATGTAACGCTCCTTGATTGGTACTTGTGCTTGTGCCATATTCACTATAGTATTAACCAGTTCGTGAATATAGTAAAGTTTCTACCACTATCAGTTTTAAAAACTTTTATTTCGAAATACTTTGCCGCAAAACACACCGAACACCACACACACGAAACGTAAACTGACTTTGACAGTAATGACACTAATGGCATGGCATTTGACGTTGACCCATGTCATGTGATCATGTCTACTATCAAAAATTCAGTGTTGCCATCTATAAAACGATTAAATGTAAATCACGTGTTCTTGGCATATGGACCTCCGAATATTCATCAACAACTTAAATAATAATCTACTTAGATCAAAAACTAAAAACCACGCTTGAATATTATTATCATCGGTACTTAATATTTATGTGGGAAAAATTTCAGATCGATCAGACTACTGAAAGTGGGTGAAAATCACTTTCAAAGATTCCGTTACATAGATTAATACCTTGATAGATACGTTCCGAACTAATATAAGCGTGTTAAAATAGGACAAAACGTGTGCCGTGCTTTTCGTATTTATCCGCGAAAGATGGGACCACGCACAATACAGCGTTGGATAGAAATGGCTATTTCTCATCCCCGTGTGCAGGCATTGATAGGGATAATTGATGACCCAGATTTGTCTAACCACTTTACATAAATATGATAAACCCATGGAATCACTAAAAATATTTATCTATAAATCTACCAATTTCATGAACGAAAAAGTGATATTCCTATTTATATAGAGTAATATATTATTCCACCAGCACAGCCCAGCTTTATATTTTTGAACAACATGCCTATTCTTCAAGGATGGGATAGAATTTTGGGGTAGAAAAATTAAGAAAGGAAATAAAGAGCTATCTTGTTTATTTCTAAAATCTCACAAATACACGTCTGGTCATCTTGTATATTAAACCAAATAAATTTTAATGAAACATTATTAGTCTCTATTATTTGAAGTCTTATTTTTCCTTAATAAAGGGTAGTCTGCACAACTGGCAACACCTGTGGTAGAAAGGTGGGTAGATGTACAAATCTTGGCATGGAGAAATTAAAGAAACTAGCCAGACGATAGTTACAGCTATACCCTAAGATTATAACAATACATTATAAATACACTTAATTAATATTAATTATAAACTACGATTCAGGAGTAGAATTTTCTGTAGCTTCCTTGTATTGTTCACACCAATGATCAGGCGTCCTCTCCAAGGCCTGGAAATACATAAAATTATAAAAATGTTGATGGTTGGTTCATGGAAGTAAACTTAAACACACAAACCTAATCAAATGCAGTGTTTAAATTATCTAGTTATACTTCTTATTATATACAACTAGCTTCTGCCCACGGCTTCGCACGCATTAGTGGCCGAATCGAATTTGAAAACAAACCTAAAATAAAAACTGAAATCTGAACTTTTCTCTTCTTTTAATCTGTTTTGAAGATATAAGCTCACATAGGGACATACAAACAAAAATAATTATTTTGTTTTATAATAAGTAAAGATATTCACCTTAGCCATTTTTTGTAGTAGAAACATCTTTGGCACTTCTTCCGTTGCTCTCTCACCCCAATCAAACTCGCCTTTTGCTATTTGACCATCACCAGATGATTTCTATAAATTAGATACAACAAAAATTCTCACTTACACAAATATACAAAGGTCATGAGTTTGAGTTTCAGATCAATGTTTGGCCTAGCTAAAACTGACAGCTCTAGGCCCTACTTTAAAAAGCATAAAATACTAACATTACCGTCTCTCTACATCTATGAAACGATAGTATTTATTAAAACTAATCCACATCTGTTTCCACGGGTTTCAACACTGTTACCAAGAAACAGACGAAACAACAATAAGGTCTGTGTACATGAGACAAACACAACGCTCATGAGCAAGAGTATCTTCTGCATGGCTCCCATAATATTTAATAAATTACCTAAGTCATGGCAGGAAATGAACACTACGAGCTTAAAGAAAAGAATAAAATATTTTTTATGTAATAAAGCATACTACAAAGTTTCAGACTATCTTATTGAAAAGCACTTTAATTTATAGATGCTGATTATTACTATTATTAATTTAATTCTAAATTTTTTTTTCATTTTGACATTGTTATGAATTGATAATTTTACTGTTTAATTTTTTGTTTAATATTTTTTTTCTTTTTCATTGGTGACAAATCAAACATGCTTATAATAATAACTTAAGATTATCGTCAGAATGTTGTTTTATATTTTATAATATTTGTAAGCCTCGCATGCGGCTGAACATGCAGAACTTTAACTGTTATCAACACCATTATGTAAAAATACCATGTTTCAACAAATAAAATTATCTTATCTTATCTTATCTTGAAAACCTGCAGGAACATAATTCCGGACATCCAGTGACAAATTATAAATGCAAGTGTCACCATCCCATTAACTTTCTAGGATGGTATGAAAGCCAGCTAAGAGATATTACACAGATAACATCCTCTGCAAGAGACGGAAAACTCGAAAATTAACCCTATGGCATCAGGCCAGGTCAGAGCGGCATAGTAGACCATAATCCCTTCCAAAATGGAGGAGCCCGTGTCCAACAGGGATGTCAATGGGCTTTTTTTTTCTTTTCAGCATTGCCATGGAGAGTGAGGCTTCTATTTTAGCAGGAAAATTAATATTATGTATTGTTTCTTTTGTGATGTTTTATATCCCACTAACCTTTTCATAACTTAAATACAACTGTCTTTTAAATGTGTTTGTGAATAACTTGCGACTGTTCAGATCAGTTTCTTCCATTAAACCTGCATCATTTAAGAACTTCCACATATCATCTGTAAAATATTATAAAATCAGATTTTGGTTAAATTGAATTCTTTATAGAACACTAACATCTATAGAACTGTGCAAACTGCTCAATAGACATGTTGGCATTTTACAGCTACATTATATTGAATGAGAAACATTGTAGTGGAAGATTTGGTTAACGTGTGCAAGAACCATTATAGCTCAGTTGGCAAAGCAACGAAATGGCATTCCGAAGTAGTGGGTTTAAGTACCACTCATGGTAATATTACCATGAGTGGTACTTAAACCCACAACTTCTTTCGGAAAAAATATTTTTTCCACTATAATTTGGTTTAAGAAATCGTAATAAATCGTTTTTAAATCGTTTTTAAATTTTGTTAAATTGTTTTAGAAAATCTTAGCTGGGACCAGAGGACATTGCTTGAAATGTCTATGAATATTTATTAAAAAAAAACTATATAATAGCAAGCAGGCTGAAATTACCTTCTTTGACAGGAGCCCCTGTCATAAATATGTGTGTAAGTGCAGCAGCTAACAATCTTCGATGATGTTCATCCATTACTGTGGGTAGTTTTGTATATTCATTCTTCTCATACAATACTACTATGTAATGTTTACTTGCTTTTGGTTCTACTTGCACCAATTTATAACCATAAACCTGGAAAAATGTTATACAGATATCTTAAAATACTTATCTTGAATTTAACGGAAGTTAACCACGAATTAAGAATACAAGCTTCAACAACCCATTTACTCCCACTTTAAAAGCTACCTTATAGATATTCTACGCAGATGAAAGTATGCTTGATATCTGGTAGGTAAGCATAGTAGACAAAAACACTCTCAAAGTAGTGGTTTGTGCCAAACAGTGGTGGAATTTTAATGGAATGACAAGAACGGATACAAAACCATAGTGATTCAAGAAACTTAAAACCTTTAACTTTAATAAAAGTCTAAAAGAAAAAAGTTTTCTTTATTAGTCGTTAGAGAAATAAATATGTTAGCATTTTCAGATAGATACCTAATAAAACAAAGAAGTATTTATTTTAAAATTACATAGCAATGAATATTTACCTGCTTCAACGCTTTGTCGGCTTCAACAATCACCACATCGATTTGATTCGAAGGAGTTTGGCATACTGTAGACAGATGTTTCATAATTTCGGCGCGTTTTATCGGCAGTTTGCTGCTTTCTCGACATAATATATATCGAACACATTCTTTAACAGAGTCCTGTATTTCTGATAAATTAAAAGAACTTGTATCTCTGGATCTGTTTGCTCGACTTGCGTTCATTTTTACTCACTGTAGATTGAGATACCTTTTGAGATGGCCTAAATTGGTAATAAATACAAAATTTGTATTATCTAAATTCAATAAACTGAATCACTAGCCATTTAGATCAACAACGGACTGTTTTTAATTTATATATGAAGAACCCAGCAGAACCACATGAAGAACTTCTGATTTACCAAACTATGGCACCACATAATGAATGATGTTTTACATTTAATATTGTTAGCGTGCTATAACAGTAAACACTCAACAAAGAGAACAGGTTTTATTTTCAATAATTCAACTAAATAATTTAGATTTACTTTGTTAGGTCCCTAAAAATCAGTTCGATCGATTTCAAATTTTCACAATTTTCAGTTTTGTTTATTTGATTGAAAGAATGAGTATGAATGAAAAAACAATTTTTTCTCTTTTTTTGGAATCATCGTTCCTGATTGCCAACTATCAAAATGGGTACCTAAATAATAATATTTGTTGGCAGAAATGAACCCATTACCAAGTAGGTAATAATAGGTTCATTTCATCATTGAGATTTTTCGTGAAAAAAATGTATGTATTTTAAAATATGAATAAATAACACGTTCTTCATTTCATAAGAAGAAATTAAATTAAATACTAGGGAGGGATATAATATACCGTTCTCTTCTATTATGAATTATGACATAGTTATTGAACACAGTGATCTTTAATGTCATTAAATTTTCGTTAATAATGAGGAATTTTTTTTTTTTAATTTTAAGGAAAATAGGTGATTTGTTCAGGGGCGTATTTAGAAAAATTGTGCCCCAGGAAATAAAGGTTTGCCGCCCCCTTAAATTAATAGAGATTGAGCAAAGTACTCCCTATCTCTGTCTGTGTGTCTGTTCTTAATAAACGTAAAAACTACTGAATGAATTTTCATGCAGTTTTAAGTTGTAAGTGCAGCTTGCGCCGCCCCTTGCAGTATGGCCACCTTGGGCCATAGCCCCCTTGGCCCTAGGGTAAATACGCCCCTGAATATAAGTTTTAGCTGTCTACGGTTGGAAATTGCTATTTTAGTTAGGGCAATACAATACTCATTCATTAAAATTTCTAACCAATAAGAATCACACACTGAACTGTCAATATTCAATTCAATAATTCATTCTATAGATTCATTCATATACAACTCGTTCAATACCGTACCTTCATTCAAGTACGCCAGTCAAACATAAAATCAACTCATTAACTCATTCATTAGTTCATTTGGCTAGCTGCCGGACGCGTGTGTTAGAAAAAAATTAAAGTGAGTATAAACTTTAAATAAATTTTTATGAAAAAATAAATGCGGTATAAATTATGGCCTAAGTTTATAACGCTTACATTTTTATATAAGTTTGATAAACAAATACGAAATCTAAAGATGTTAGTTTACTTGCCCGGTTACATTGGAATGTTGCCGGGCTGGGTTGGTACCCAGCCCGGTATACAGTATAGCCGGCATTAAATTTTATTGTTTAGTTTTGGGAACTTGGCGATACGCATCAAAATTTTGTAAATACTTGTCGTATATGACAAGTATTTACAAAAATTAAGTACAATACTAGTATTAAATTACTGGACTGGACTACTATTGTACTTAATTTTTTAATAACTATGACTAGCGAAACGCTCGGGTTTTCTTCGACTGCTTCTTGATTTTAATCGTGTTGGTAAATAGCATTAAGGCTTAGATTTTATCCTAAATTAGCTGATGCCCAAGACTACGTACGCGCGGAATTCAGAAAATTGTCCCCGTTTTTGCGACATTTTTCACTAATACTTCGCTTCTACTAGTCGCAACGTGATTTTATGTAGCCTTCCTTGGACTATCCAACAAAAAGATTTATTGGAACCAGTAGTTCCTGAGATTAGCGTGTTCAAACACTTGATACAAACCAACTTCAGCGTTGTAATATAAGGTAGTATAGATTATCATTTGTATTCTGAGAACACAGAATATAGAATAAGATTCTTATTCTATTCTATTCTTATTCTGTGTCTGAGAAGCAATATCTTTGTAGTTTCGTAATAATTTTATTCAGTAATTTTTGTGTGGTAAGGTAACAATAAAATTACACACACTAGAAACTAGAAACATGTATTGTACACGGGTCACTATCGCTGTACCCTTTCAGAACAATCTTTAATGGTAGTCTTGCGAAGGAAAGCCTGAAAGGGTATTCCAAAGGTCGTGGGTTCGAATCCCACTCGTGATATTAGAGAAATATTTTTTCTTAAAGTTGTTATGTTAAAATAGTTGCTTGTTTTTCTGGCTTAAAAATTATCTTACTAAATTAGTGACTTTTTTCGCAGAATAATGCCCAAATACGTGTTCCACTACTTTCCCTGCAAGGCCCTAGGTGAAGGTTGCCGTCTTCTGTTGGCTTACGGCGCTCAAGAGTTTGAAGATGATCGTATTCCTAGCGAAAGCTGGCCAGAATTTAAGCCAAGTATGTATTTAACATTGCCTTTTCAGGTATAAAAAGGAGTTGAAAATGTAGATAGTTTTTAGTTTTGGTAGCTGTAGTGTACTGGACTAGATTAGTAGCTCCTAATATCTTCGTCGAAGTAACAACGAAAAATCGGTAAAGTTTGAGTTGAACTTGCGCACAAAGGGTTCCGTAACAGTCAACTTTGTGGTACAGTAATAGTGTCCCGATTTACCTTTCTTCCGGGACTCTAAAATCCAGGAGAATGGGAAGCAGCGTTCTTCTGTGAGATGATTCACATTACTGCGATCGCCAACACTCCCGTCTAGCTTGAACATTATGGCAAAACCGCCTGTTTTTAGGTCTATATCCGGCAATTGGGAAAAGCTGGTGGAGAGATCTTTGTTTGACAAGCTGAACTTCCTTGTTGAGCAATAAGTTTCACCCCAGAATTTCAGTCGTGAATTTTCTGGAAGGAATATCAGTTAAAGGCGCATACGTGTCTCGTTTCTCCCTAAATCCGAATTTCCGTCCTTAGTCGTTTGTTCGCCGAGTTTTCTATTGAAGTCGCCCAAGAATAGAGATATAGAAGTGGGATCTGGATTTATTTCTAACTTCCTCGAAATCTCAAAAATTAATCTTAAATATAATATTATCTCCTATCTTACTTTTATATTTTCTTCCATTTAAACTACTGAAGACTACGTGATCGTCAAATGTGCTTGGAGCCGCTGGATGCAGACAGCGCAAGATCGCGCTTTCTGCATCCTGGCTGGTTCTGTCTTGGAAGCTAAAGTCCAGCATTAGACGGTGATGAATAGATATTGGCTGATGGATAGATGAATGATATTTTCTTCGATATATGAATTTTCTAGAGCTATAAGCACTTCTAGTTTTACACCTTTGACACGATTTATAAAGTTTTAGTTATCGATCCAAATGTCTAACTTCTAATTGACTTTTTGTACAAAAATGTAGTGTATTACTATTAAATATTCATGTTATCACACTTGGCCTCATGGCCATCATCGTTCGATAAAACCAATATGAATACATTGACTTGTTTACTTTTATATGTTTTTTAATATTCTTTTTTAATATTCACGGACATTTGCTAGATCATGTATTGCTAGATGTTGTCCACAACTTCGTACGTGTTCAATTTATAAAGCAAAGTTGTTTTTAGGGTTTCGTACAAACCCCTATAGTCTCAATTCAGTGTCCGTCTGTCTATCTGGCCGTCCGTCAAACTTTTTTTACTCAGCAACGGCTGAAAGTAAATAAATAACTTGAAACTCATACGATATGTAGATCTATGCGGTCCCTTGCTGCAAAAAATGCATTTAACCTTTTACATATACGCATTTAACAAATTTAACCGAATTACGACTATTTATAAGAATTTTCGACCTATGCTAGGGAATCAAAACCTAGACATATGGGGAAAACAAATTGTTTTTTTTATATATTCATGGACATTTCACACAACGTCCTCTGGTCCCAAGCTAAACTTATATGCTTGTGTTATGGGTACCAGAATACGGATAGAATACATATGCATACTACTTTTCTTTTGTAAATACACCTACATAAAATACTTTATCAATGTTTTGAAAAAAGAAGCTCAATTTGTTATAGGTTAGTAAGTTAAACAGACAGCCGAGTACGAGTTAGACGCAAGATGGGTTCTGTACTACATATCATCATAATATTATATTGTCTTTTGCTAGGTCTGCTATTTGGTTCCCCCAGGTTTGCCCTGGGTTTCGGACGTCCCTCTGACATCTATAAATAGTGTCCGTGGTTCGTCCGATAGGCGATAGATAGGCGTTATTGTTAGGGGAGATAAATCTTATATATAAAATTCTCGTGTCACAATGTTCGTTCCCATACTCCTTCGAAACAGCTTGACCGGTTGATATGAGAAAATATTTATTTATAAAAAAATAAAAATAAATATTATTTTTTATATATTTATTTATACATACATATATATATATATATATATCTATTTATTTTTTCTTTATGAAATTTTTTATGCATATTCAATAAGTCTGAGAAGCGGCTACTATCTATTTTTCAAACCCCAAAGTGTTAAGGGATTTCCACCCCTGACATTTGTATGGCAAAACAACGTTTGCCCGGTGAGCTATTAATTAATTATATAAATTACTATTCACGTTGAAAAACAATATTTTCTCGGAGATTTTTTCAGTCAAAAGTCAGATTTTTTTGTCTTGTAATTTTACAGTCCTATAACGATATACAGGCCATGACATTACATTTTTTATGTAGAATAATGTTGTGATAACAATATTTAATGTATTTTTAAACGTAGGCATATATGATAATAAGGGTCATAGTGTGAGTAATCGTTACAATATATTATCTGATAATTAAACACCTATAAAAATCATAATTATGCAAATATACCTAATATTTTATTTGATAAGGTGATAACAATAATATTATTTCAATAAAACATTATGCGTTCTCATGTTGCCTACAATGAGAACGCATAATAATATATAAACTAATCGATGCTCGTGATTTCGCCTGTGTTTTAGTTACTGCCCGCCCCTTTGAGTTTTAGGATGATATGCCTATGGGTTATTCTGATCTTTTTCTCTCTTTCTTCAGCCCAATAACGTACCACGGCCTTAAAAATTAGAACTCTAGCCATTCAATCTAAAGAAAAAATGAAAACTTCGTACGTAGAAAAATGCACGAAGCTATTTTGGTATCCTCTTAATTAAAAGATCTGCTGAGTTTCTTACGCCGGTTCTTCTCAGCAGATTGCATCCTGAACCGGTGGTAGGGAAAATAATTGCTCAAGTGCGAGTCGGACTCGCGCACGAAAGGTTCCGTACCATTATCTATGCAACATTCATGTTTGTTGTATGGGAGCCCCCCTTAAATATTTATTTTATTTTATTTTTAGTATTTGTTGTTATAGCGGCAATAGAAATACATCATCTGTGAAAATTTCAACTGTCTAGCTATCACCGTTCTTGAGATACAGCCTGGTGACAGACGGACGGACGGACGGACGGACAGCGAAGTCTCAGTAATAGAATAGGGTCCGTACCGGCACGGGCTTAGAGCAATAAGTACTACCTTTTTTACACTCTAAAGTTTACTGTGCCGCGCTGAGCGCTGCTGCTGCGTGAGGGTACAAGGTTTATTTTCGAGTTTTCCCTCTCGCATAGAGGATGTTACCTGTATACAATATCGCTTAGCCAATACACGTTTATTCTTAATCCGTCACCACACGGACATTTGGATAGTAATTAAATGAAACACTAATAAGATACGTTATTCGGCAATATTAACAAGAACTGATAGTATCAGTTAGTCATTGTGTATTGATCGCATATAAACATCCTTGTTCATTGATCAGTTATCAACATCCTGAATGAACTTTGATCAATAGGTTTACAATAAATTCATTCGTATTTTATTACAACGGTAACTGAACAACAAACTTTTGTTAGAAATATATGTATAAATAATAGGTTGTTCGATTAGAGATGTCTTGATCTTTTAACCGTGGGCCTCTCTCCATATAAACGTAGTCCGCTATTTCTTCGTGCAACGATTAAAGAACATCTAATTTTCCGATAATTTTTAGCTCTTAGTCTGTTTTCCCTTTTTTCGATAAAAATATTGCTAAAAATATGTTCATACTAATAGCCCCGTTTTTACTGTATTCGGATGACATTGCATTAAAGTTTTAGCAAAAAGAAAAAGGTAGAAGCACAGAGCTTCTATATTTAGTGATTATGTTTTTAAAATCGGTCCAGCTTTGATGAAGAACAGGCAAAAAAAAACAGCAGACTATGAAATGTCTTTTTTAATCTTTTTGTAGGTAAAATCTGTCTACAGTTATCTCTTTCTTACTCGCGACACTTGGCATCGCTGTACATGGTGATAATGATGGCGATAGATTTCGTAAATATCTATTTCACAGCCCAAGTCACCTCCCAAATTAGGATAGGTACTTATTTAGACTCGTATTATTTCAGCATTCTTTCCACCATTCTTTCCCTACTATCGTAAAACGAAGATGCTGCCTAGTCTGTTGTCTGTATGTATGATTCGTTTTTCAGGCTTCACATGTATCTACACGCGTAAAACCGGGCGTATTAGCTAATAATAATATAAAACTTTATTGTTCATTAACATTATCACCTTATCATATCCGTCATGTCAACAAGTCATTTTTTTAAGATTCAGTCACTTGATATATCAAGTGACTGAATCTTAAAAAAATGTTTTTATTAATATACATACCTACAGTTCTTATCTAAAGATAGTGTTATTACTTAAACTTGATGTGTGGTAAACACTTGAAATTTGCCTAGTAACAAAAATTTGGTAGATTTTTCCTCTTGCCTCTGAAACTTCTCGGCACTTGAAATACATTTAATTTTGATAGATAGATAGATAAAACTCTTTACCGCTGAAAAATTAATATAAGGTTTGTTGAGAGGTAGTGAGGTGAAGGTGCGTGTTGTAATATAACTCCACATGATAGTTCGTAAGACGTTTATTCTCGACGAAGAGACGAAGACCAAACTAAGACTAACTTATTACTAATCTTACATTCTACAAGAAAAGTAGCGATCCCGTTTTGTTTAAAGGACGCGCTACTTGAGGTTGTCAAACACATGTCCATAACAGCAATAAATTCGTAACTAATATTGATAAAAGTGTGAGAACGAAATGTTAGACAAAAAACTAAACGTTAAAATTGGTCCTTAAGTGGCTATGCATAAACTAGGGTAATAATGTTACAAATTTATTGCAGTTCTTAGAATAGAGATCGGTACTCCAGTACCGATCTCTATTTTAAGAACTGCAATAAGAACTGAAAACTGACTTAATAACCTGATTGAGATCCTAGTCGTGATCTCAATCAGGTCATAAAGGCCCCTCTATTGGGCACAGGCCTCCTCTTCTTTGGGTGGTCGTCTCATCTACCTAGTTTATGCCACGCTATGCCGACTAGATAATATGTCAACATAGGGTTATGTTTCGAATTTTCTGTCTCTGACTGAAGATTTTATGTGCTTATTGTCCCTAATCTGGCAATTACGGCACTTTCTGGAGGAAATGGAGTGATAACACTTAGGTCTATCTATCCTTAATCTATCACCACGCGTATGAAAAGTGTGTTCGTGACTATTTTGACAAAATATTGTCCGTAACGTGTAGATATACAAATACACAACGAAACAAATGCGATATAATTCGTAGAACAAGAAGTATTATTTGAACAAACATTTGTTTTTTCTTTACTTTTGTTTAACAAAATGAAACACACCTCCAGAAAAACATGTATACGTATGTATACATATGTGTGTTTCACACACCTCCAATAAAGAAAAACGAATACGTATTCATGTGTGCGCGGAACGATTTTGTTTACCGCTTTTATGACCTTGGCCTTGGAATGTTGTACACATTCGATGTCATTACATAACAATATACCGGCTGTGCTGTGTCATGCTAGCTAGATACACAGCCACATCACGTTTAATATACCTAGCTAAATTGGTAACAATTTTATCTGGAGAATAAACTAGACAAATATAATCAAATATTCTATTTGAATCTTGAGTTATACCTACTATAATGTAACTACTTTTTTAACGCACTTTTTAGACTCGTTTCGTTTAAACAGGCCTGGCAGGCACAGGCTGGACATGCCTAGGCCTTGCGACTATTAGGGCCCCCAGTCTCTTCTTCATTATGAAATGATAACTGATAGTCTATTCATAGGAGCCCCATTAACCTATCATTAATCACATCAACCTGAAAAACGTCTTCTTTTTTTCTAGTTCTCTCGAGTTTTTTTTTGTATGACGGACTTCCCACACAATCTGAGTTTTATAATTTAATATAGGATGGGTTTTATGATAAAGCTAGCGTGTTTAAAATTTTAAACAGCTTCGATTGGCGTATATAAAGTTTAAGCCAGGGTTTCAATTTATTTATAATGCAAAATCTAGTTTTGCGTTACCACACCTTTCCTAATTCTATTTGGTAGCCAATTAAATCAATATAGATTTGTTTAATTTAATGTTTAGCTAATTTTCTAGTTATTACATCAATATATTGGCATTGCCAACAAAAGGACTAGTAAATATGGACGGCTAGTAGTTTACATACTCCCTTACATTTTCAATGACGCGCAAATGTGAACGAAATTATCAATTGGCTATTTTAGAGTTTCGTACAATCGGAAAAGAAGTTCCAGGGTTTTTTAGGTTTTTTATACTTCTAAGGTGACAAACAAACTTTCAACTTAACTAACAGTGCCTGATGGTAAGCGATTACTGTAGCTGATAGACGTTTGCAGTTGCACTAGCTCCTGTACCTACAACAAACGAAGTAAGGGCTAGTGACTCTTCAGAAATCATTTCAGTTGCACTCATTTCATTTTATTAAAGTTATATTCTTTCTTTCCAGAGACTGCTTTTGGCCAGATGCCAGTATTGGAGATTGATGGCAAACAGTACGCACAGAGCATCTCCATTGCTCGCTACCTTGGCAAGAAGTACGGTGTAGCTGGAGACAATGATGAAGAGGCTTTCGAGATCGACCAGAATGTAGACTTTCTCAATGATATAAGAGCAAGTTAATGTCAGTTTTTGATTTTCATCGTATTTATTCTCAGTCTCTTGCTTGTATAATCCGAAAGTCCATCGAATATCGTCGGCTACAGGTTTTCTCGTATTTTTACAAATCAAAAATATTACGTGCAGTGTGAGTCATTCTTTCATTCAATTAATATATGTACTTTTAAGCCGTCACGACTACTGTTTATTCTTATTAAACTCATAATAACCACTATAATCTTATATTTTAATTTTTCAGAGGCTGCTCTGGTCCACTATGAAGCAGATGAGGTGATCAAGGCGAAGAAACATGAAGATTTCGTTAAGAACGTCTACCCAGTTCTCTTGGAGAAACTGAACGAAATCGTTGTCAAGAATAATGGACATCTGGCTGTAGGAAAGGTGATTATAATTGCTTTTTTTCTACCTATTAACTTTTCGCTATTGGGTAAAGGTTCACATAACAATATTCTTCGCTGACCAGGAGAGTTGGTATAGGGTGGAGTTAATATCTACATCCCCTGCAGATCTCATCTGGTTACATTAATATTATAATTTTTTATAGCATAAATAAACCTTGTATTTCATAACCCGTCGCTGCGCGGAGTAAAACTTATTAACTATTATATACAGTGATACTTTATCTACCATCATTTGGTTCGTATTCTTTTTCTCTGAAACCAAAAAAATATACCGAAAATTACTATTACAATTCAATATTTCGATTTAATAGTTCGATTCCCGCTTGGGACAATCATTTGTGTGATATCCATAAATGTCGTACAAATGTTTGTACTGCGTCTGGGTGTTTTCTATGTATTATAAGTATGTATTTACAAAAGAAAAGTAGTATATGTAGTCTATCCGTATCTTGTACCCATAATACAAGCATAGAAATATAGCTTACTTTGGGACCAGAGGACGTTGTATGAAATGTCTTGCAAAAAAGAAATATGATTTTATCTTTAACCAATACAAAGACTAATAACATAACATTTAATTTGGATATTTTGTTTTTAAATTATTCAGTTGACATGGGGAGACTTCGTATTCGCTGGTTTGTTCGACTATTTGAAGGCAATGCTTCAAATACCAGACCTTGCTCAGAAATACCCAGCATTCCAGAAGCTCATTGACAACGTGTACGCCATTCCCAAGGTCAAGGCATACGCTGATGCTGCACCGCCTTCTATATACGGCTTTTAATAAATATATTTTTATCTCAGCACATATCACAAGCAAGAATGTATTTTAGTATACTGTACCAAATATTATTACTGAAAAACACCACAATTAAACCTAAACTATAAGTATAAATTATCTCGCAATAATTAATAATAATTTTCGAATATAATTAATAATAAGCAATAAAAGTATATTTTTATGTTATTATTATCTCACACTTTACTCATAAAATACTCACAATTTATTATAATAATCGAATAAAATTTAAAAGCAATAAATATCTATATTTTACTAAAATTTATTAGAAAAAAATATTTATGTAGTAGTTTGGTATAATTTTTCGAATTTTCTAATGTAAGTATACTATGGTATACAAAGGTCTCATTACAGGGTTAACAAGATTTTTTTGACCTGAAAATGTATCTGAGCGATCACTACTATTTTCTTTGACATTATGAAAATCTCAAAAGGTCAAAAAACTCAAATAGGTTATTTTGACCTTTGACATTTTCTGAGGTCAAAATAAGACTTTTAATTGATTTTTCAATAGAAAAGTGTCAATTCACTGTGTTTATTCCTCCAACTTTTATCATTATTGTCCTGCCCTTATCCCACAAGTTGGATTACGACACGCATTTTTATTTAATGACTTTAATGAAAGTGCTTTACTTTAATAAAAACTCACTTTTGATTAAGAACATTGATTGGTTTTAATTATTACTTATGTATGATGTCTCACAATTAGCTGTTAATAATTTCAAAATAAATAGTGATATTTTTGATATTTGTTTTTTATTATTTTTCTGCACTCGTGTACTCAACCTAATTCTCAAAAGCTAGTCCGAATTTGATAAAATTTGATTGTTATATTAGCTTACTAGCTGTTGCCCGCGACCCCGTCAACGTGGAATTTAGAAAACTTTTCCCGCTTTTGCAACATTTTTCACTACTGCTTCGCTTCTACTGGTCGTAGCGTGATGTTTTATAGCCTAAAGCCTTCCTCGATATATGCCCTATCTAACACTGAAAGAATTTTTTAAATCCGCCCAGTGGTTCCCGAGATTAGCGCGTTTACTTAACATAAAATAAATTCGTTATTTTATGTATGTCCCTATGTGAGCTTTTATTTCAAAACTACGCAACGGATTTTGATGCGGTTTTTATAATAGATCGAGTGGTTCAAGAAGAAGGCTTTTTTGTTGTTGTTACGGTTTAGTTTCTGTTTCTAAATTCTAGGCGTACGAAGCTGCAAGAGACAGCTAGTATATTATGTATCGATGCTGGAGGGTTTAAAAACAATAAAATTTAAATAAAACTACTTTTTACGGATTTAGACGCGTATATTTGTTTTAAATTTTGGCCCGACGTTTCGGAGACTCAGTCTCACCCGTGACCATGGTGACTGCAAAGTCTCCGAAACGTCGGGCCAAAATTTAAAACAATAAACAAAATTTATTTATTTATGCGTAATATTATGCAACTATTAAATATGTTGCTTCTTGCAATAAAATTGCTATAAGTTACGTGTATGCTGCAAGTGTGTACCTAATCAAAGATGGAGAGATTAAATTAATAAAATAAATAAAATTTAGATAAGGCATGGCATAATCGTAATAAGATTATCGAGTGATTGAAGATAAAGATTTTTGTGTTTTACATAATGTGGCGTAATTATAAATATTTATAATTAGCCTAAGTAAAAAATATCTCTTCCCATATATTATATTCCATATATTTTCTCTTTCGTTCATTTAATCTCGAGCCCTAAAGATGTCAGCCGCACGGCAACTTCCGGTTTAGTCCGACTCTGGAATTTGCTCCTTACAATTATTGGTGTAAAAAAAGGGGGAGAGTTTGGATAAAAGCCGTACATGTATAGCTAGATAGGTAATTACATAAGGCTATAACAATCAACAAATATGGGGCAAAAGTCGCGGGAAAAAATTTGTATGTATGAAGAAAGTTATAAGATTATATCGCAATATATTACGTTACAATAAGCGTAGGTGGTTACAGATAAATATATAAAATAAATAAACTGTTGTTAGATCATAATATAACTGTGGAAAAAATTGCCAAGTCATGACCTTGAGCCTACGTTTTAGTCATTGCATGATATTGCGCAATTCTGAGGCAGCCAAGCACATGCGGACAACTACTTTTTTGCCAGAAATGCGTTTTTATTAATAAGAAGTATTTTAAAAATATTTTTAACATAAAATAACTAAAGCTAGACAAATAATATGTCTAAGTAGATAAATATTAAAGTTACTTTATGATATTTTGGAAAAACAAAGTAGATTCGTATGTCAATAAAATAAAATTTCAATAAACATCGTTATTTGGACCGAATTTCGGTCCAAATAACGATGTTTATTGAAATTTTTAAAAGTATTAAGGGTCTACATCAATATTATCGTATATCATCGCCGACACGTACATATTAACACAGCCAGTAGGCACAGAAAATGAAGAATTAGGGATACTTTTCCTATTTACTCAAAATCTACTAAATATATTTTAATTCTGATTTACGTGTTTCTATACATAATAGTTACCTATGTTTTTAAAGTTATTTCATTAGTTAATACGCGATAATAGACCGAAAAATGAAAAAAATAAAAAATTTGAGAGGTTGTTTCGCCAAGATTTTCTATCGAGAAAACTTTTTTCAATCGCGTTTCTGAGTTTATGCGATCCTAGATCATATATTGAAAAAACATATACTTAAAAATTAGAGCTCTAGCCATTCAATCTAAAGAAACAATGAAAACTTCGTACATAGAAAATACACGAAGCTATTTTGGTATCCTCTTAAAAGTTCTAAGTTATATTAAAGATAATTAAACTGAATTAAAAAAAAAAGCAATGAAAATAAAAACGGTAGGTACATGGATTTCTTGTCTGTTTGTTCTTGTCCATAGGATTCATTTTTGGAACCAATGTTTGGAACAGACGCCTAGCTTCTGACGTTTATATAGAGCATGTTTAACTTACCTATTTAAAATAAAAATATTTGACTTTAACTTAACGTTTTAGATACAGTTTGTTTAATTCCAATAAAAAATAATACTGATTAGGTAGTCTTGGTAAAAATTTAATTAATGTGCGCTTACGAAAATGGTGTTATTGTAGATATCTTCCTTTACCATGCAGCCGTCGAAGTAGGTATTCTATTCTCGAATATAATGGCAATTATTTTATAAAGATTCAGTATGTCTGTAGGCGTGTAACTACCTACTAGGTATATTAAGAGTCGTATAGACATGATTTTTTCTTAATGCTTAAGGTGGCAGACGAGCTAACAGTCTACCTGATGGTAAGTAGCATTCGTTGCTCATGGATTCAGAAATATGAAAGCAACCGTTTACCGTGCGAATATTAGTTAGACTTACTCTGCCTAAATCTCATTTAATGGGTCATCGTAACGTTTGGAAAACACCGCGGCTAGAAGATCATTACAAATCGGAGTTTGTTCGTTTGTTTGAACGCCCTAATCCCAGGAATTACTGGTCCCATTCGAAAAATTCTTTCAGCGTCGGATAGTACATTTGTCTTATAGCTAAGGCTATGTAAAGGTCAAGTGTCAAGTGCCAGTTGAGAGGGTAATATCACACTACAATAGAAGCGAAGCATATGTAAAAATGTTGCAAAAAACGAGGATAATTTTCTAGATTTGACGCGTACGAAGTGGTGGGTAACAGTTAGTTAAAACTAATTGGATAGACACCTTACCACCAACTCGAACGAAATACTGCAAGTTGGAAAGTTGGAAAACTTCTGAAGTAGTTTAACAGAGTTGCTAGTATTTAAAATTCTAATTACCCTATAACCATACACGTTACGCGTTCCTAATTAAAATAGTGATTTTATCTTAACCTTTATTAATTAATACGATTTTAGGATCTAATTTCCTTATTTGGTGTAAAAATAGTAAATATTTATGCGTGTCATTGTATTAAACAATCGATAATCATTTGTATTATTAGATTATATCAGTCAAGTATCTTGAAAATGATTGATAACCGCCATAGAGATTATACTTTAATATCCCCATGTTCTAGTGTTTGATAGCAGGCTGAAACTGAATTTCGGCCTTGGTTTGAAATTTGGCTGAAACAGAAATTGAACTGCACTAATTTATAAAATAAAAACGTATAAAATACGTACCTATTCATAACGTTTATCTGCACCTATTTAAAAAAAAAAAATTCTTTCACGAGGTTGTTTTTAAGCTATTGCATAGCTTCTATCGCGGGCCTTGAGCGTGGAGACCGAATCCAGACATTCCGTAACGAATAACCTAACAACCCCCGTTACTGCGCATGCGTAACCCCTCTCTTCGCCCCACAATTTATTTAATCCTGTTGATACCAAGGGTAAACGCCTTCCTCAAATTAAACAGCGTATAATAAGGATTTTGAATCTACAACATATGTCCTAAATGTTCAGATCACAGCGTATTTTAGATTTTAATAATGTAAAATAATGTCAGAACTAAAATTGTAGACCAAGATCGTAGGGGTAAATCATTCGACTTATTTTCTCAGTGATGAAATGTATTGAATAAGGTAGTCTTTGTACGCAGCGTCATTATAAAAATAACTGCAGCTCTGTGCCGTCGGCCGTATTTCAGCAACTTTGTAGTAAAGTTCGGTAAAATATTACTAACTTTTTGATTTTTAAGCGCTCAAATTGACGTAATAATGTTTTGTATTAATTACGACCGGCGGGACAGAGTTGCGGGTATTTTTACAATTATGTTATGTAGCTTATCCAATTTATTTCATTGTTGACAAAATAAGTCAAAGGCTTCACCCCTCGGATCTTGGTCTATTAAAACAACATTTGATTGACAATCGCTATTTTATTATTTTATTAATTTATTAAGTAGTCGCTATTTTATCATAATTACCATAAACAATTGACAGATGTAAGCATCAGTAAATAAGGATTATTAATTTTATTTTTGTTTATGGTCTTTAGATTCTTGCTTAGATAAAATAAATAAATAATTATAATTACATAAGTTGATAAAAAATGCTATGCAATAGCTTTACCGCGGCAATCCCTTCTATCCAATTTTTTTGCGTTACTTTAAATACATAACATAATTTCAAATATGGTAAGCAAGTAATACAAAATTCTAAGCAATAATGAGTGATCATGATCATTCATAGTTCTGTACACTAAACATGTCACAACAACTTTTGCAACACGTTTGCTGAGACCAGGCCGAGGCCGAGACTAAATTTCAGTCGAACACTATCAACTAACTATCACGATGCGGAGTGATAACTCACAATGATAACTAGATAACATAGATAGATCTAAATATAAAACATAGCTTCAAATTGAAAATAAACACATTTCTTGTACAAATACACACTCATACAACCAGGTAAGACAATTGTTCTAATAAAATTTGTTTATAATAAGCATTTTAGAATCAGTTCTTGCAACATTGTTTTGTCTTATTTTTACAGAACAATGCCTAAATACGTGTACCACTACTTTGATGTCAAAGGCCTGGGTGAGAGTTGCCGACTTTTAATGGCATACGGTGGCCAAGAATTCGAAGACCATCGGATTAACGATGACCATTGGCCGGAATATAGACCAAGTGAGTGATCTTAAATCACGTCTTTCCTATAGCGTTATTGGTTTTAGTTTTACTGTTACTAAATTTTATTTCTAAACCCATGATGCTAATTATATTTGATTGTCAGACACTTTATTTAATCAAATGCCGGAGTTGGAGATTGACGGAAAGCGATTTGCACAGAGCACTGCTATTGCTAGATTTTTGGGAAGAAAATACAACCTGGCAGGAGATTCCGAACTAGAAGCCCTCGAGATCGACGAGAATGTTGACTTTCTGATTGATATTCGTTTGAGTTAGTATTTTGGTTGGTTTTACTTTTTCATGTCCGTGGAAATAGCTACTGTTATCAATATTTTATCCGAAACTTGCAGCTGCTACTACTACTACTGGGCTATTCTACAATGTATATATTCGGCCTGCTATATTAAGCTTACTGTTGCTATATTAGGATAAATCACAGTTATTTTGTTTGTCGAACTGATTCTTACAGCATCCATAGGAGATGTTTTTACTGCAATCTATTTTGACGAAAAGCTTTCAGAGTATGAAATATTAATAAGTGCCTTTATGGCAATGTTTTTAGAAGCGGCAACCGTGGAATACGAAGAAAACGAAGAAATCAAATCCAAGAAACATGCTGACTTTGTGAAAAATGTATATCCTACACTCCTTGAAATCTTGAACGCACTTATAACCAAGAACCATGGACATGTGGCCCTAGGAAAGGTAAATACTGTTTATGAAATAATATTAATAATAATTAATTTTCATAGTTTATATTTGTGAAAAGGTATATGTAATCCATGTGTTGTAATATGTTTAATATATTTAGTTTTTGTTATCTAGCTCACATGGGGAGATTTCGTATTCGCCGGCATGTATGATTACCTGAAGGCAATGCTCAGGATGCCAAATCTTAGTGAGAAATATCCAGTTTTCGAGCAGGTCGTACAAAATGTATACTCCAATCCTAAAGTTAAAAAATACGCTGATGCTGCACCTCCCTCATCATGCGGATATTAAGTATATTATCAAAGAGTTAAAATGACTGGCATAATTGTTATATTGTTGAATCCAAATAAAATTAATCTTTTTTAAATCTTATTTTTCATTTTTACATCCTCTTCCTTTTTAATTTCCTGAATTTAATTTAAATACGCAAGCAAAACAGTAATTTATTTGTTTGTAAATTCATCCTACAGGTTGTACTTTGTCTTACCTTAAAACCTTAAAAATATAAAAATTTTGTATAATCATCACATCGAAGGCGAGGCTAAATATAGCACGTCAATTGCTACATAATTTAAAATGAGCTAGAATATCAAAGGCCGAATAAAATTCACGATTAATAACAAATAGCAGAAAAACATAATAGTTTACAGTTCTATGCACCAAATAAACCACTGTAACAAAAATCCGTGAAAATAGTTTGACTGAAATGTTTGCCGACATGGGACCCGATTTCTGCCGAGACTTGGCCGAAGCCGAATCCGAGTTTAAACACTATCAATTAATTTATCACGATACGGTGATGATAACTGGTAGTGATAACTGATAGTTAGATCTGAATATAAAACATGGCTTTAAATCGCAAATGAACACATTGTCTGTACAACACAGTCAAAAACCACGTAAGTGTCACTGGAAATATTTAATACATTTACAAACAACTTTAATATACGTTATAAAAGAATTGCTACCTCTATAAACATGTAACTAACTACTATGGTGACAATTCTTTAAGACAGTGCTTGCCTTATCACTTAAATAGTTATGAAATATTAGAAACGAAGATAATGGGAGAGTTTTCAAAAAGAAAACAATTTAAATATGATTTAATTACATATTAATTGTGTAAGTGTACCTAAAATAATAATAGTTTAAAAAAACTAAAAAACTCGCTTTATTTAATCGAATTATTGCATTGTCATCGGTCTTTGACAGGTGTGCAAAATTTGAATAGAATCTGACCGTTTAAAGTGGGTCAAAATAGCGTCCAAAGGAGTCGGTTACAAACATACAAACAAACATACAAACAAACATACAAGTGAAGCTAATATAAAGCGTGTAAAAAAGCTATATGTACGGAGACTTGATTCCACACTTAAACCAATCACACGGTTTTGTGGGGCTATGTAATAATTATAAGCAAACAATTATGTATATTAATTTAATAAATGAATAAAATAAATAAATGTATTTTTGTGACGGGCTTCGTGGCGTAGTGGTTCATTTACTGGACTGCCGTTCACAAGGTCGCGGGTTCGATTCCCGCTTGGGACAATCATTTGTGTGATATTCATAAATACAAATAAATAATAATAATACAAATGTTTGTACTACGTCTGGGTGTTTTCTATGTATTATAAGTATGTATTTACAAAAGAAAAGTAGTTTATGTACTTATTATATCCGTATTCTGGTACCCATAACACACGCATAATAAGCTTAGCTTGGGACCAGAGGACGTTGTGTGAAATGTCCATGAATATTTATTTATTTATTTATTATACTATTATTTTTACAGAATAAATATGTCTAATATATGTATAATAGAACCGGCAAGTCAACAAATCAGCTATAGCGGAGCATTTATTGGAGGCAGGAGCCAATCATTGGATCGAACTACACCAACCTCGAGTCCTATCTACTGAGCGTCACTACTTTCCCAGAATGGTACGTGAGGCAATTGAGATAAAGAAATACAAAAATTTCAACCGAGAAGATGGATATCGACTTTCACCGACATGGGGGCCTGTCATCAGTAAATGCATCCGTTATCAGGACGGTACTAGCCAGAAGAAGAGTGACGTAGTTAGTGTTGTGTGTCGAAGTACAGACTATAGTGAACATTTACATGTGCAAGACCAGGCGAGGGTAGTTCGCGAAACCCGCGCCTCCCGGAGACGTCGCTAGCAAGACTCCAGTGACCACGATCGATGCAACTCGGTGGAAACGTCGGGAGCAAAGGTATTGTGCCTTTTTAAGTTATTAACGTGATTATAGTCCCGGTAATATTAACAAATTATTAGTTCAAATCGCGTAAGTTTAAAATCAACAAATATGTCTAAATACGTATTCCACTACTTCGATGGTCAAGGCCTTAGGAGAGAGTTGCCGTATTTTAATGGCATACGGTGGCCAAGAATTCGAAGATCATCGTTGTAGCGATGAAACATGGCCAGAATATACACCAAGTAAATAATTTTTTTATAATTTCATCTCAAATTGACCAATAAACAAACAGTTCCTGAGATTAGTGCGTTCAGGCAAACTCTTCAGCTTTTAATATTAAGTAATATTAATTTACAAAAAATAGTTGTATGTCTATTATACAAGAAAATACAGCAAGCTTCTGTTTTTAGGGTTCCGTACCAAAAGGTAAAATGGGGTTCCTATTACTGAGACTTCGCTGACTCGTTGCCCGTCCATTCGCCTGTTACCAGGCCGTATCTCAAGAATGATGGTAGCTAGAGAGTTGAAATTTTTACAGATGATGTATATCAGTTGACGCTATAACAATAAAAACTTAAAGTGATCATTCTCTTGCCCTTATCCCCGTATTTGGGGTCAGGAATATAACGAATGTATTATGACACCCTAATATTACGAAACCCTTCGTTTGAAGTCTTATTCGTAGTTGATCGGTTTTAACACTATTCTTTTTGTGTTTCAGAGACTATTTGGTCAAGTGCCTGAGTTGGAGTTCGATGGGAAACGTTATGCACAAAGCTCTGCTATTGCTAGATATTTGGGAAGGAAATACAACCTATTTAAATTATATGGATATTCGTTTAAGTTAGTATTTTATCTTGTGTTATATTTTTATCTTCGTAAAAATAGTAACTATTTGAGGCTACTTATATATTAATATCTTACGTTCCCTAAGTAAATATCTCAATTTTGTGTCGACTCGTCAATTTCCGTGACTGTCACACGTTCTGGAGTTGCGCGAAGATTGTTCGAACCTTGGCAATAGAGACGTGAACTAATGTCCTTTAGGAAGAACTGAGAGTACTTCCATATTATCGAACCTTGGCAACACGTAAAAATTTCAACTCTCTAACTACCACCGTTCCCGAGATACGGCCTGGTAACAAACGAATGGACGGACGGACAGCTAATCTCAGTAATAGGGACCCTTTTTACCTCTGAGAGGTTACCGAACTATACGTTATTAAATTAAATTATCTCTTAGCTGACTTTTGTGTCCATTAGGCAAAGATGGAGTAATGATAATATAAAATATGTTTTTATACCCAAAATAGTCTTAAGCAATGTAGACTAGGGGATCGACCAGCAGCGTTCCCCTTTCAAAACCACTTTCAGGGTATGCAATATTAATTAAAGTCTACATTTATTCCCCTCAGAATCGGTGTCTTTCTACTACGAACCAGATGAAGAAATCAAATCAAAGAAACAAGCAGATTATGAGAAAAACTTGTATCCTGTATACCTTGAGAAATTGAACGAGATCATTACCAAAAACAATGGACATTTGGCTTTAGGAAAGGTACTGATTTATTAAAATACTGAATTTTTTGTAGGAGATAAACGCCTCGCTATAATAGACAAGTTTTGTAGGTGTGAGTTTTGGTATAGAGAGTTCTTTTGCGAAGATAATTTTTGTTTAAATGTTTCCTTGACTGATTCTTATATGCCCTAAGAGAAGTGGAGGTGAAAACATTCATTATCGCTGTAAATTATTAGATGACGCCCTCTCCATTTTTATTTGCTACGACAAAATACAGAACAATAAAGAGCAATGAATTTATTAATATTTGCAATTGACTTGCTATGCTTATTCTTAATAAATTAATGTAGAAATATATGTACCTACAGTCATTATTTTCGGCCCAATTGTGTTGAATGAATGAATGAATTAAAAATCATTTAATCAAGTAGACACAATTTTCACGTCACAAGAAAACCAAATTTTAGACCAATAGTAGATTTATCTGATAATTCAGTTGCCAAAATGTTAGTTTTGTAAAGTAATAATTTATAAAATGTAAATTTAGGTGTTGATCATTTGGCAAAATGAAACATTTGTAAAATGATCAGTGGTAAAATGATCAATAGGCGAATTCATTGTTTTGGCAAACGTTGTTTGTCAAGTGTAGTTTTGCCAAATGACTTTTGGTCAAACAATCGGACACCAAACAATGTACCTACTATTCACCACGTCGAGTTCAAGTTTAGGCTAAATATAGCATGTCTATTGCTACACAATTTCAAATAAGGTAGAATATGGTAGAATATTAAAGCTGAATAAATTCACGATTAATAACAAATGGCAGAAAAACATAATAATTTACAGATCTATGCACAAAATATACCTACCATTGCAACAATAATCCGTGAAAGTAGTTTCGAGTGAAATGTCTGCCGAAACAGGACCCGATTTCTGCCGAGACTTGGCCGAAGCCGAAACCTAGTTTGAACACTGTGAAATAATTTATCACAATGCGACGATGATAACTTGTAGTGATAAGTGATACATAGATCTGAATATAAAACACAGCTTGAAATCGCAAATAAACACATTGTACAACACACTCAACAACCACGTAAGTTTTACTGTAAATAAATATTTAATACATTTACAAACCACTTTAATATACGTTATAAAATAATTGTTACCTCCACAAACATGTAATTAACTACTATAGTGACAGATCTTTAAGAAAGTGCTTGCCTTATCTCTTAAAATAGTTAAAGAATAGGTATTAGAAACGAAAATAATGCGAGAGCTTTCAAAAAGAAACTATTTAAATATTATTTAAATAAATATTAATTGTGTAAGTGTACCTAAAAAAAGCCAGTTAAAGGTTATGGGTTCAACATAGATCAGGTTCAATTCGCAGAATTCAAATCTATACAATCTATGCATACATTTATCAGCCTTTCTCCGTCCACTACTGGACATAAGCATCTCTCACATAACGCTACCACGTTCTGCGGCATCTACATCCAGCGACTTTGTTTTTAAAGACATGTTTATTAAATTCTATATTATAGTAAACAATGCAGTGATTCCCAAATAAATGAGTGCGACTTCACAGGCAATATTTAGTACGGCATATTTCTTTTCAGTTCAAATAATCGGTATTAATCGGTAAAAAAAATTACGGTTGGCAGCATTATTTTCAAGTTTGACATTACCAACTGTCAAATAAAAAAAATAGCAATGAATCCCGCATTGAAAACAGAAAGATATGACTAGTATGACTACCATTATGCCTGCGACTCGTTTGTCTAAACTCTGATTTTCTTAGCTTTTGTGAAGACCAGTTTTATGATCGAAACACAACTTTCAGATATTACCGTTAAAAATTTTCCTTCTTTTCAATATTAGTATTGAAAACTATATATGTAGGAATACAATCTCCCTCTCTTTCTCTCTCTCCAGCCCATTAACGTCCCACTGTTGGGCACGGGCCTCCTCCACTTTGGGAAGATTATAGTTGGAATACGGAATACGGAAATGTCGAATATACAAAAAAATATATTTATTTGTTTTGTGGTGGCGTGCATTCGTAATATAATTTTAGGGCCGAAATTCTGAACTGGGTATAAAAATAGAATATTTTATGCAAGTTATTGTGGACAATCATTTGCATTTGATTATATCGATTATGTATCTCGAACGTGATTGATAACTGCCATACAGATTATACTTTAATATCCCAATGCTCTAGTGCCTAACCGTACGCCGAAACTGAATTTCGGGTCTTAATTTTAGCCGAAACCAAAACTGTTTTTGGTTGAGCAAGATTTTTTATGAAGCTTTTCTGTCTTCTATATTTTTTAATAATAGTAGATTTTAATGAGAGTGTGACGGCTGACAGAATAGTTGAGATGAAAAAGACATGTTATGCCGACTACTAATGATGATGTTTTTAGATAAGGACAGGGAGAAAGAATGAGAATAAGTAGATTATTGCTTTGTGCAAGAAGAGAGAGGAATCTTCTTCATTTCTGGTACATGGTCTCTCTTTATTGTCCAATCCTAAACATATAAAAAACAAAGTAAGAACTAATTACGTTATTATTAAATAAATAATTATGGAAATTTCACACAACATCCTTTGGTCTGAAACTCAGCTTAATTTCTTGTGTCCTGAGTACTATAATACACGTACGCACACTATGATGTCTGACGGAAGACTGGAAGAAAAAGATATGCTGCGCCGACCTCAAAGAGTAAAGTGATACAGATTTTACGTGGATGCCAAATAATGGGATAAGGCCAGGAGAATGAATACGCAAACAAAAACTATTTTAAACAAATCAAACATTACAAGGGGGATAACCAGATTTTCTGCTTCATTTGATTTGTTAAAATGTTGCATAATATTAAATATGTTAAATTAAGTATTACAACATTTTTGTAAATCTATACTTATAATAAATCTGTAGAGAGGTCAATTCTGTACATGAAATATATTTTCAAAATAACTATCAGGGGGTGATTAGTGATCGATACTGATGACAAAAATGTAATCAGTAAAAATTTTGTCTGTCTGTCTGTCCGTCTGTATGTTCCTTATAGAAACAAAAACTACTCGACGGATTTTAACGAAACTTGGTACAATTATTCTTAATACTCCTGGGCAGGTTAAAGTATACTTTTCATCACGCTACAACGAATAGGAGCAGAGTAGTGAAGGGAAATGTTGGGAAAACGGGAGAAGTTACTCCATTTTTTAAGCTTCCGTCGCGTGTGCAGCCTTAATGGTTAAAGTTACATAGAAATCATGTATGACGAAAATATTTTACATAAATATGTCTAAAAAATATCCCGCAACAGCATATATCTATATTTTATGGTTGACTCATAATAACACGTGTAACTCCTGATAGCTTAGCTGTTCGGAGCATTCTGATTATATTTATTTATTCTTACGTTTATAATACTCTCACTCATCCCTAATTTAAAAAAGTTAACATTATTACCTATTCAATAAAAAAAGAATCATAGAAATCGGTATAGAAACACCAAACTTATACATGAAATAAGCCATCGCGCCGTCGTCTCTCGTGAAAATTTTCTAAATTCTACGCGGACAAAGTCGCAAGCAACAGCTAGTACATAATATTTTTAATAGATAGAAACCCAGACGCAGTACAAACATAAGTATAATATAATACAAATTATTTTCTCATGACCTCGTGAACAACAGTCTGCTACGTGATCCGTCGTCAATAACGAAATAAACCTCTCAGAATATTAGCATAAAAACAAATTCTAGTAAAATCGTAATTCGTAGTTTCAGATGAATCACATGCAACATGAATTCGCATAAATATAATTTTGGCCAATACGGCTACTGAAACCGTAGCGATATCAACACTAGAACGAAATTAGGCCGATGTTGAGACCGAAATTCGAGCGAACACTATCAATGATTTATCACGAAAATGATAAGTCAAATCTTAATATAAAACCTAGCTGGAAATCGAACATGAACATATTTCCTCCGCAACACATACAACTAACACGTAAGTGATATAATTTATTATGATAAATGATATGAAAATTAATGCATTTATAAATAATTATATTTTGAAAAATATTAAAAATTTTTGCTGCATCTTTTGTATTTAGTTTTATTTTATTTTTAGACTATAATGCCTAAATACGTGTACCGGTATTTTGAACTCAAAGCCCTAGGTGAGGGTTGCCGTCTACTGCTAGCATACGGTGGTGCGGATTTCGAAGACCAACGTATCAGCCGCGAAAAATGGTTGGAACTTAAACCAAGTAAGTTCTATAAAAGTGTCCCTTTATGTGTTATATTGATTATTGGAGCTCAAAACAGTACTCTTTACAGTACTATTTATCTTTTTAGAATTCTATTAATAAGAATGACTGGGTTCCTTGCACAAGGATGTGGTTTCTATTCTCATTGAGAACAAATATTTGAGTGACCAGCACAAATGTTTGTATTGTGTGTCCAATCATATTTGTATTAAAAATTGCTGAAATTAAACACGTTAATGAATAGACGTTAAATTTGAAGGTTTATAACGAAGTACTTTTTTTAATTGCAGGCACTATATTCGGGCAACTGCCTGAGTTGGAAATTGATGGGAAGAAGTCTGCACAGAGCCTTGCTATTTCCAGATATTTGGGAAGGAAATACCATCTAGCTGGAGATACCGAAGAAGACTCTTTTGAAATTGACCAGAATGTTGACTTTTTGAATGATATTCGCTTGAGTAAGTCTTTTACTGTATGTTTGGTTACGCACAGTCATTATCTACGTAGACACAATTATTGAGTTAGTTAGCAATTCTTCATTGTCCATTCGCTTCTTTCACAACAGTGGAGTATTTCATCTGCTGTGCTGACCAGATCAGTTGGTGCAAGGTTTATTGTCGAGCTTCACTTTAAGCTCGGTGTCAATTTATAGGCACATAATATTCTCTTTTAATGAAAATGTTGCCGAATCGCATAATTTTCGTTTTCGCATGTATACTCTAAAGTTTTACATTTACGATATTAAGGGCCTACATCAATATTATCGTATATCATCGCCGACACGTACATATTAACACAGCCAGTAGGCACAGAAAATGAAGAATTAGGGATACTTTTTCTATTTACTCAAAATCTACTAAATATATTTTAATTCTGATTTACGTATTTCTATATACATATAATAGTTACTTATGTTTTTAAAGTTATTTCATTAGTTAATATGCGATAATAGACCGACCGACAAATGAAAAAAATAAAAAATTTGAGAGGTTGTTTCGCCAAGATTTTATATCGAGAAAACTTTTTTCAATCGCGTTTCTGAGTTCATGCGATCCTAGATCATATATTGAAAAAACATATACTTAAAAATTAGAGCTCTAGCCATTCAATCTAAAGAAACAATGAAAACTTCGTACATAGAAAAATGCACGAAGCTATTTTGGTATCGTCTTAAAGAACGGATGAGCAGTGTTCTCATAAGACATTTTCAACTTAACATTACTGCTGAGCATCGCTGCGATGGCATAGGCCAATGACGATTGGCACTAAACTTGTTAGTAAAACAAAAAAAAAAGTTCGTCTTCTAGGTTTCTTGCCTGTTCTTCTCTATAGGATTCCCTTTTGGAACAGACTGCTAGCTTCTGACTTTGGCTATTTGAAATAAAAATATTTGATTTTGACTTTGTGACCTTCACAGTATAAAATAACACTTACTTACATATTAATATTGTATTGTTATTTCTTGTAGAAGCGGCATCAGTTCATTATGAACCTAATCCAGAAATCAAAGCAACGAAACATGCAGAGTTTTCTAAAAACTTGTATCCTGCATTCCTCGAAAAGTTGAACGACATTATTACCAAGAACAATGGACATTTGGCTCTAGGAAAGGTAATTTTTTTAAGCAAAACTTATTTATGTGTTCACTGTTTATGCCAGTTTCATTTCTGGGCATGAACCTTCTCTATGTTTGAAGATTATTGAATTGATTATACCAAACTGATAGAGGCGAGTTGCTATAGAGTTTAGCATCGAGCTTCCACTTCTATTGCTGAAGTTTTCAACAACTTGTACTTGAATTTTGCTGGCATTTACAGCGTCCTGCATTTGATATTTGATCTTTGTTACAAAAGAATTTACCACAAGTTATTTTTGTTTGTCTAGCTCACATGGGGAGACTTCGTATTCGCTGGCATGTATGACTACCTGAAAGCAATGCTTCAAATGCCAAATCTCGGTGAAAAGTATCCTGCCTTCGAGAAGCTCTACCAAACGGTATACTCTATTCCTAAGGTTAAAGCGTTCGCTGATACCGCACCACCCTCATCTCTCGGATTTTAGATAAAATACCAAAAAACAAAACCACCAAAAAGCATACACCTCTTTGTTGAATCTGAATAAAATTATTTTTTTCTTTTTTTTTACTTATTTTTTTCATTGCTGCATCCTTTTCTTGACCAAATAGCAGAGTATCGTAGCAACAGCTTACTACATAAATTACTTTTCTTTTGTAAATACATAGGTACTTATAATACATAGAATACTCTGTGTGGTGACGGGTTAAGAATACAAGGGTCGCCAGTCGCCACCCCATCTCCTCCTAAGGGTGCTGTAAAAGTCAGCTAAGGGATACTGCGCACAGATAACATCTTCTGTGAGAGTCGCAAAACTCTAAAATAAACCCTGTGCCAACACGCCTGTACAACGCGGCACAGCAGACCATAATCCCTCCCAAAGTGCAGGAGGCCCGTGCCCAACAGTGGGTTACTGTATAAGTGGTAGAAGTGTTGATTCTGGGATTTCCGTTAGACTAATCCAATTGTTACTATATTGTACCAAACACGGACTTTATCTTAGATGACCTTGATACTTGCAAGGCCTTGTACTTATCAGGCGAAGATAAGAATTGGGAAATACTTTAACATAAAAATATATAATTTTAATTCAACTGTTAGATTGAAAATTTTAGATATCAAGTAATTACTTACAGTCATTTAGTTTAGTTATCAAGTAATTACACACAACGGCCTTTAAAGTACCAGACGGATATTATGTAAAATTATTTTTATTCTGAACTTTTTTTTTTGTTTTTTTATTATTAATAAGTACCTTTTTACTGATACCTATAATTATAACAAAGATTAGATAGAGTTTCAATTCTCTCTCTCTCTCTCTCCAGCCCATTTACGTCCCACTGTTGGGCACGGGCCTCCTCCACTTTGGGAGGGATTATGGTCTACTGTGCCGCGCTGACCAGTCGTGTTGGCACAGAGTTTATTTTCGAGTTTTCCGTCTCTCACAGAGGATGTTATCTGTGTGCAATATCCCATAGCTGACTTTTACAGCAACCTTGGGAGGAGATGGGGTGGTGACACTTGTATTCTCAATCCGTCACCACACGGAACCTAGTTTCAACTAAATAACGGCTATTCACATGATAAATAAAAGCAATGGAGTGGTGACATTATGTATAGTTAATCTGTTACCACACGGAAGGTTTATCATATCTACTCTGAGCTCACTGGCTCGACAACTAAACATCTAAATATAGCTACAACAGTTGAAATAGCGACTAAAACACAGTGTGTATTCGTTGGCTGGACCGACCACGCTGTTTTTGTGCCCAAAAACAACGTTAAAATAATATGTAAGTTATATATTTTACTACAAAGCTATTTTAAAACTATAATACGTAATCTTTTAACTTCAATTTCATATATTTTTTAGTAAATTATCTATTAAAACAATCAAGTAAATTGAATGTTTTAGAGCTGCTATAAGATCTCAAGGTTAACGCAAATTGTAGTGCCTCAATAAAAACGTATACCTTTTATCCACTAGAATATGTTATGTATACATATACGTAAGTCAATAGAATAATATTAATGGACATTTTACACAACGTCCTCTGATCGCAAGCTAAGCTTATATACTTGTGTAATGGGTAGGTACCAGAATACGCATATACTACACAAACTATTTTTCTTTTGTAAATACATACTTAAAAACATAGAAACACCCAGATACAGTACAAACATATGTATATGATATTAATAAATATCACACAAATGCTTGTCCCGAGCGGGAATCGAACCCGCAACCTCGTGGACAGCTGTCCACAAGGCCCGTCAAAGAAGTAGAATAATGATGTATGGATGAATTTTTGTTTCTGACGGAATGAGTATACAAGTGTCATACATTTCCATCCCAGGGTGCTGTAAAACCCAGATAAGAGATGACATAGGCAGATAAATTCTAAGAGCTGAACACTTAAAACCAAACCCTATGCCAACACGTCTTAGTGGTCTTAGTCTTAGGGTCTACGATACGGCGCTGGACACTACAGATAGTGTCCAGCGCCGTATCGTAGACCCTCCTAAAATGAAGAAGGGTTTTACTCTTCTTAGGTAGAAGATTTATACATCTAGCCTGGCTAAATCGTACTTCGTACCTCCGTGTGGTGACAGATTAAGAATACAAGTGTCACCACCCCATCTCCTCCCAAGGGTGCTGTAAAAGTCAGCTAAGGAATATTGCACAGAGATACCATCTTCTGTGAGAGACGGAAAACTTGAAAAGAAACCCTGTGCTAACACGCCTTGTCAGCGCGGCACAGTAGACCATAATACCTCCCAAACTGGAGGAGGCCCGTGACGAACAGTGGGACGAAAATGGGCTGGAGAAGAAGAAGAAGGTAGAATAAAGAAGAAAAGGCTAGACACTGTCTATATTGTTTGTCTTTAAATATCACAAATTCAAAATTTAAAAACCAAATTAAAAAATTCTAGAAACACCCTTCTTCTTGAACCACTCTATTAAAAAAATTGCAATCAAAATCCGTTGCGTTGCCGTTGTTTTAAAGATAAAAGGACATAAGAACATACATAACAAAAATAACAGCTTTGTTTTATAATAGAGATTATCTACAATATTTGATATAGATTACATTATAAAAAACCATTATATTAACATACCCATTATAATAATTATTTATGATTATCCCACATGAAAAACGATAAGTAAATGGCGAAGAACAAATAAACAAATTACCGGTAAAACATGTTTCTTTTTATTGTATTTCTCATTTTGTTATTTACCATATAAAAAATCCCGTGTTTCTTTTTTTGTGGCTGCAATGCTATAAAATGGCTACACAAATTTAAATGAGTTTTTCTATACTAATACTATAAAGAAGTAGAGTTAAAGTTCAGGAGATAATCTTAGAAAGCAGTGGAAAGCATTATTAATGAATATTCTATTATAGGTATATTCTTATCCTTCAGGCTACGTTATAAAAACAGACTTATTCTAATTCATAATAAAATTACGTTTTTAAATATTAATAAATAATAAATAAATAAATAAATATTCATGGACATTTCACACAGCGTCCTCTGGTCCCAAGCTAAGCTTATATGCTTGTGTTATGGGTACCAGAATACGGATAGAATACATATACTACTTTTCTTTTGTAAATACATACTTATATTACATATAAACACCCAGACGCAGTACAAACATTTGTATGACAAATATAAACATCACACAAAGTATTGTCCTGACCGGGAATCGAACCCGAGACCTCCTGATCGGCAGTCCGTTACATGAACCACTAGACCACGAAGCCCGTCTTAAATATATGTATTACAAACAAATAATTTATGTGTTAAATTATTTGTTTCTAATATATTCAAAAACATAATTTTAGCGCGGCATAGGAGACTAAAATCCCCCCTAAAGTGGGGGAGGTGCGCCTAATAGTGGGACGAAAACGGGCTGGAGAGAGAGCGAGAATCCCCCTGTTAGTTTGATTAAGCCAACATAAGTATGTAACACCCGTATTTTAGACATAATTGTCTGACTGTTGTTTCACGAGTGTACTCAATTGCTTAGTTGGGGAGGGGAAATATATGTATATTAATTTGATGGAAATATGAACTTTGTATAGAGAGTTGTTATAATATAGCCCTTAAAATATTGAGCTCATTTGTATTATACCTAATTCAGTTAATACATTTACACTTCAAAGTCCTTTAAGTGATAGAATTCTTGAGACAAAAGGATACACAGATAACATCCTCTGGGAGAGATGGACAACTCATAAATAAACCCTGTGCTAAACACGCTTGTTTATCGCGGCATAGTTGAATACAATCCCTCCCAAAGTGGTGGAGGCCTGTGCCCAATAGTGAGAGAAAAACTAAAAGAAGTTAATAGCGAAATTCCTTCATTTTAAATATTAAAATAAATAATAATAATAAATAAATAAATATTCATGGACATTTCACGCAACGTCCTCTGGTCCCAAGCTAAGCTTTTATATGCTTGTGTTATAGGTACCAGAATACGGATATAATACATAAACTACTTTTCTTTTGTAACATACTTATAATACATAGTAAACACCCAGACGCAGTACAAACATTTGTATGACAACTAGAAAAATCACACAAATTATTGTCCCGAGCGAGAATCGAACCCGCGACCTCTTGTTCAGCAGTCCGTAACATGAACTACTCAACCACGAGGCTCGTCAAACTAAAAGAAGTTAATACCGAAATAACCATTCATTTTTGTAAATTTTTTTACTTTCAACGATTCAGTTACACAGACTGATAGATGGATTAATAGATAGGTAAAAACACAGCTAATAAAGGCGTGTTAAGATGCGTTGGACTCAATGTACCGAACCCCCATTCTCGAGGTCATTGCCGTTCTACTGCCGGTCACGGGCCCCCTCCATTTTGGGACGGATTATGGTCTACTGTGCCGCGCTGAACAGGCATATTGGCACAGGGTTTAGTTTGGAGTTCTCCGTCTCTCACAATAGACATTAACTGCTTATATGGCCCCTTAGCTGGCTCTTAAAGCACGCTGGAAAAGAAATAGGGTGGTGACACTTGTATTCTTAACACGTCAGCACACGAACCTACGATCTTTTAGCAACTAAGTTTACAACCACTGCACTGTCAAGCCCGTCAATAACCGATAAGATAATATTCTAGAAGTCGCAAATTTAAAACATAATGATAAGATAAGCGATCACTCCACTGTTATCTCTGTTCGCGGGAGTTCTTATCATTAAAAAATAAAATACATTGAGATATATGACTCAATACATTACGTAAGCATGATAGCGCAATAAGGATGCCTTTATTTGCTACAAATTACATCCCATTAGCGTTTTGGCCGCGACTTCGTTCGCTTAAACTCCATTTTAACACGCTTTCGTTAATGCCCACACGCAGTAGTCAGATTGATCTGAAAATGTTTGTTGTTGTTGTACACAAATTAAGGACCGATGACAATTCAATATTAAAAAAAGAATATTCTGAGTTTACAAGCGTAATTTTTAGTTGTTGAAATAAGTCAACTTTTAGGATTGGATCTTACTTTCGTAGATTACCCCCTACACATACATTACAAACTTTACCTCTTTATTAATTGTATAGAAACGTGAAAGTTTGTAAGAATGAATGGATGTCTGGATGATTGTTGCTCTTTCATGTAAAAGTAGTGAATAGATTTTAATGAAACATTAACTAAAAGGTCTGAAGAAGGACAATAAGTCAGAAATATCGTTAGATTTTATTTAAATACGAGATTGAGGTGCTATTATTTTCAAAGGGCATCTCTAAAGAAGGAGGGGAGATAGATAGTATGAAGATGGTACGGATTATTTCCCTCTCCTCGGCTACTTCCATGCTAAGGTCATCACGGCCATGACGGCATATTTTGCTACACCATCCGATCCTCTCTCTTTCTCTCTCCAGCCCATTTACGTTCGGGCCTCCTCCACTTTGGGAGGGATTATGGTGTACTGTGCCGCGCTGACCAGGCGTGTTGGCACAGGGTTTATTTTCGAGTTTTCCGTCTCTCACAGAGGGTGTTATCAGTGTCCAATATCCAATATCTCGCGGGCTTCTTGCAGCTCATACGATCCCGACCCGAGGTAATGCTTGTCTGGACCACGTTATGCTTAACAGTAACAGAGACTCTAGTGTGTGTGTGATTCTTGATTCCCTTATCACGGATCATTCCCCAGTATTTTTCAGTATGGATTTGGAAACACAGTCCATTAAAACCACAAATTTTAAAACCTGTATGAATATTCCTTCTGTTCTCAGTGATTTATCTGAAGCAAATTTTGATGTGCTATCTGAATTGACAGACGCTAATCTCATGGCCAACGAATTTATATCTTTAGTTACTAACATACTTGAATCCCACACTAAACTGATCAAAGTCCCAAATCGTAAAAAGTGTCTTAAGCCATGGATTACACCTGGCTTGCTGAGATGCATTAAAAATCGAGATAGATTACATAAAAAGTCTAAAATTGACCCACATAATGTTATATTAGCTATAACATACACGAGATATCGTAACTACTGCAACAATCTTTTGAAGAAACTTAAAAATCAATATTTTAGTGATAAGTTACGAAGAAATAAAAATAATATTAAAGGTTTTTGGCAAGTGATTAAAGATATTGCTAATACGAATACTAAGAATCTTTCTTCTTCGCCGACTGAATTACTCAGCCTCAAGGAAACTGGCAAGAGCTCCGTTGACTACATTAACAATTATTTTGCTAGTATTGGCTCTAAACTTGCTTCCCAATTGGATGTTAGCAATACTTGTAGCACCTCCTCGCACTTAAACGCAAATCCACCTCTCTCTTCAATGGTAGTTATGAACACAGACCATGCAGAGGTTGAAGCCATCATTTTGAGCCTTAGGGATAAATGCGCGACGGGTCACGATTGTATCCCGACAAAAATATTAAAGGCTGCACGGTCTGTCCTTGTCCGGCCTTTGACGATTCTTTGTAATCTCTGCCTGTCGTCTGGAGTTTTCCCAAACATTTTCAAACAAGCTGTGGTTAGTCCTATATATAAGAGTGGTGACAAACATAATATTAACAATTATCGCCCAATATCAATTCTGACGTCTGTTTCTAAAATACTTGAAAAAGTTATTAATGCTAGATTAAGTAACTATTTAGAATCGCATAAAATCATTGCTAGTAACCAGTACGGTTTCAGAAAATCCTTGTCTACTGAAGATTCTGTTCTCGATCTTACTGAGACTATAGTCAAATTGCTTGATAGCAAAAAGAAGGTTGTAGGCATTTTTCTTGACCTTAAAAAAGCATTTGACACGGTATCCATTCCTTTACTATTACATAAATTGGAAAACCTGGGAATTAGGGGTGTTGTGCTGGATTTATTCCGCAGTTATCTCACTAACCGTTCTCAGGTTGTGAGGGTTGGGGATATTGTAAGTAACACTCAAAGTCCCACCTTTGGAGTGCCCCAGGGCAGCGTGCTCGGTCCCACGCTCTTCCTTGTTTACATTAATAACTTATGCCTATCAGAAATACCTAACTGTAAGTTGATATCATATGCAGATGACACTGTCCTTATCGTAGATGGTAGCGACTGGGAACAAGCGCGTTTGAATGCCCAAAATGCTATTTCTTCAGTGGTAGCATGGCTAAATACTAATGTTCTAACTCTCAACGTCTCTAAAACTAGTTATATTACTTTTTCTCATAGAATACATACCCAGCCACCTTTTAATGCATTTGATATTACGGCACATACTTGCAATAATAATTCTAGCTGTAATTGTTTATCTTTATCTAGATCCAATGACATAAAATACCTCGGCGTCTTTATTGATAGTACCTTCACTTGGCATAAGCAAATAAATTCTTTAATAGGTCGGATACGAAAATTAATTCCTGTATTCAAATTGTTGCGTTTTTGTGCTGATTCTAGTACCCTAACTATGGTGTATCTAGCACTGGCTCAGTCACTGTTGCAGTATTGTGTGACGACGTGGGGTGGTACTGACACAACATCTATGCTTCGTTTAGAACGCGCTCAAAGAGCCCTCTTAAAGGTTATGACGCGCAAACCTCGTAGATACTCCACCGCTTCTCTATATGAAGAATGTAAATTGTTATCGGTAAGAAAGATCTACGTCTTACGTGTCGCTTTAAAAAAACATTCGCTCCTTCAATACCGGCCATCTGTTTATTACACCACTAGGCGATTTAAACCTTGTGCTTCCGTCCCACACCGAACCACATTAGCAAGGCGACAATTTTATGTGACTGCCCCACATCTCTATAATAAAGTAAACAGTGCAATTCAAATATATTCTCTCCCATCTTCACGTTGTAGGAAAGTCTTAAAGGACTGGTTACTTACCCTCTCCTACAATCAAACCGAGGCACTACTTAAATATACGTGACAATATTATCGCATTATGCCACTGGTGTGTAATATTTTCCCCCTCCCCCCACTTAAAAATAAATATTATAATGTTAAAACAAAGGAAAGAAAAGAAAAAGGAAATGCATCTTGGTACTACTCCATTTTTTTTGTAACTCCTTGGCACAGTCATGCCGTTATCACTTCTAACAGTGGGTATGTTCCAATTTGTATAACTATTCGCAATCTACAAATTAATCTACCCGCATAACTCTTTTTATTTGCATTTCTGTTTTATAATATTATGTGTTAATTTTACATTTTAAAGATTTATTTAATAAAAATATAATATGTACAAAGGTCTTAAAAGATTAAAATATGTATATTCATTACTTTCAATTATATGCCAATTTATAGTGTTTGTTGAGTCGCCGCGTCGGTTATGTTTCGGAGCAACGTCTGTAAGTGGCACCTATATTTATTGCACTTTTAATCATTATACATATATTATTAACTGTGGAATTCCAAATGTGCACTTTTTTGGTTTTTTGTTTTTTCTCTTTTTGTATTTAAAAGTGATAGTGTGATATTTTCTCAGACTTTGGACTGACCGACTTCCTTTTTCTGTGATTATCTATTTATTTTACTTAGATTATAAAATCACCTCCTAATTCTTCTCACTAAACATTGGTACCAACTCCGCTCGTACAACTAAACTAATACTTAAGTTTATGTCACACAATATATTTTATTCTGTGGTTCAAGTATGGTGATTAGGGTGTCCCTTATATGGAAAAAAAAAATTTTTTTTTAAATTTCGAAACGCATACCCTCTACTTTTTTTATAAATGCTAAAATGTACTTAAATATGAAATTTCATATTTGTAGCATGATTGCAACCTGTGCCGACCGAGCCCTAAAATTTAGTAAAATGGTGTTTTAGCCTGTCATTTTGGTTTGATCCAAAACTAATTAAAATGCAACAAATAAAGTAAATATGAGTAAGAATAAAATAAGATCAACATAAACTTTTATTTAAATACAAATTATAATAATAATTAATTAGGGTAACTTCTCTTTAGTGTAGTTTTTTTACAGTCTGGATACAGTTTGCTGTATTCCTGAACACAACGCAACAAAAACTGTTTTTGCTCTTCTTCAGCCGTGATAAGTCCATTAAAATCTTGCATTAATTTAACAGCTCTTTCATCAGTGTCATTTACGACCTTAAAACGACTTATTCATCTTCTAGCTTCCAAAATAGTAGGATTGTCACCCCAAGAAGATATATCCTCCCGAAGAAAACTGTCGTCGATTTGCAGTCAAGATAGAAATTGTTTGCTTCTTTGAGTCACAAAATCATTCAGCGTCATATCTGAAAGAAAGAAAAAACAGTTTAAAAAAGCAAAAACTAAGCCACGAAACTTTGAAAAAAGAAACAAGAAAATATTAAACTTACTAAAGAAATTTTGCGTAATTTCTTCCTTCGATTCAGACCAAGCGCTTCTACAACTGCATGGAGAATGTAAACTGTGTCTCTTATGCTTAATTGGCAACGATCTAAAGCTGCTACCAGTTTAGGAGTTATGAAACTTTTCGTGCCTCTTTTAGAACTTTTTTCAGGGCAAAGAATCTGAGTACTAAGTTCACAGTTCGAAATCTGTTCCTCATCCGAATTCTCCAGACATTTCAAGCTATCTATCGAAGAAGTAGATGCAACAGCCAATAACTCTCTTTGTTTTACCTTTCTTTCCTCTTCTTCCAATCGTCTTTGCCTAACTCGTTCTTCTTTCTCCGCCAATTTTTTGTCAATTCCACCTAAGCATCCCGGTCGACCTGCCTCTCTCTGTTTCCTTAAAAAATCTTTGTCTTCCTATATCTTAATTCTGGCGAAGGCATCAGCATGTGCAATATCAAATAAGTTATCAAGGTCTTTTACAAAATTATTTTCACGGTTCTTGAACGTCACCTGAGTTTTCTTACAGTTTTTTTGCAGCTCCCTTCTAACATGATATAAATCAACAAGTTTCTTCACGCAGTTAGGAAATGCCTTCGTAGGAATTCTGGCTTTTTCCCAAAATATAATGCACTCTCTTACAACAAGATTCGCACTTTCACTAACAGTCAGCTTGACTTCACGTATATTGTAAAATAAAACGGTGAGAACTTGTCGATTAGATGGTAATTTTGCACCATTTATCTGGTGGCTTGGCAGTCCGATAAGGTAAATATTTTGTTTATCACTTCGTAATTCCACAGACATCTTCACATAATAAACAACAACGCATTAATAATGTTAGAAATCACGTATGAAATGACAATTGAAATTCGCAGTAACCCTCCGATTGACTGATAGAAAATTCCTGAAGTATTAAGTCCGCCTATGCATTTATTAGGCTTTGTACTTATTATAAAATAAAATTCGTTATTTTTGTATGTTCGACCCTATGTGAGCTTATATCTTCAAAAATACGCAACAGATTTTGATACGATTTTTTTAATAGATAGAGTGGTTCAAGAGGATGGCTTTTTTGTATAATTTGTTAAGGATTCTAAAGTCCACGCGTACGAAGTTGTAGGCAAAACTAGTTAATATTTAAATAAATAATACTAGTAATACATATTTTCTTTCAGAACAATGCCAAAATACGTGTTCTACTACTTTCCCTTGAAGGGTCTTGGTGAAGGTGTCCGTTTACTGCTCACTCATGCAGGACAAGAATTTGAAGATGTCAGAGTACCCATAGCTGAATGGCCGGAATTTAAACCTAGTAAGTACTTAATAGAGACATGGTGTAAAATGATATGTTACTTAAAATCTAACATTATTTGGTACTTATATTATAAGCTGAAGAGTTTGTTTGTTTGTTTGAACGTGCTAATCTCAGAAATTACTGCTTCAAATTGAAAAATTCTTTTTGTGTTGGATAGTTCATTTATCTCCGTGTGGTGACGGACTAAGAATACAGGTGTCACCACCCCATCTCCTCCCAAGAGTGTTGTAAAGGTCAGCTAAGGGATATTTTACACAGAAAACATCCTCTGTGAGAGACGGCAAACTCGAAAATAAACCCTGTGCCAACGTTGTATTGTTAAAAAAATAAAATTCATTTGGTAAATAAATTGTGTTTTTCAGAGACACTCTTTGGTCAAATGCCAATGTTAGAGATTGACGGCAAGCAGTACGCACAGAGCGCCGCTATCAGCCGCTACCTGGGCAAGAAGTTCGGGCTGGCTGGAGACAATGATGAAGAGGCTTTTGAAATCGACCAGAACATGGACTTTTTAAATGATATACGTCTCAGTTAGTATTACGTGCTTTACTAATGTTATAAATGAAAAAGTAACTCTATCTGTCACTCATTTACGCTTAAACGCAGTGTAGATATATACAACAAAGAATTTAAGAAAATCGGTTTATTCGGAAACAGTTGAGTAACATTTAGATGTAAAATAAAAAGACCTATAAACCATTATATTTTTATTATAGAGGCCGTAGCAGTCCATTACGAAAGTGACGAAGCAGTGAAAGCGAAGAAACACGAAGAATTATCTAAAAATGTGTACCCTGGTCTATTGGAGAAACTAAATGATATTGTTGAGAAGAACAACGGTCATCTTGCTGCGGGCAAGGTAATATAATAATTTAATATCAAATCACCGTTTTACACAATACTCTTTCGCTTTTGACTTGCGCCTTTGGCATCCAGTCCATGCATGCAAACTTGTTCAAGGTCGTCAGTCTACCTAGCAGGGAGGCGTCCTACCGCAAATCTGCCAAGGCACAGCCTCCCCTAAAACACACGCCCTTCATCTGACATCAGTTCTTACAATGACACTATCACTTTAGCTAGCCTATCCGAACTATGGCAACTACTTTAGATCTTTGTTTGATTACCTTGCAGACTTTAAACCTCAAAGAAAGTCAGAAAATTAAAACAATTTACTAATTTCGGTATCTATTCTATTTCGTACGACTAAATCGAACTATAATAAACATTGATAGAGTCAAAAATACAATTCGGCAAATCATTGGCGTTCATGTAAAACAGAATAGGATTTTTAAATAATAATTTAAAACGTTTACAGCGTAATAACTATTAAACCAAAATACTAAAGACATCGTTGGCTTCCTTTTAACTTTGTGTTTAGTTTGATGAAATGAAATTGGTTTCATTCTTTTTGTTCCCTTTAATACAGAATGCATTTTTATATTACAGCTCAACTGGGCAGATTTCTTATTCGCGGGTCTGTTTGACTTCTTGAAAGTTGGACTTCAGATGCCTGACCTTGCTGAGAAGTATCCAGCATTCCAGAAAGTAATTGACAACGTTTATGCTGATCCAAAAGTCAAGGCATACAGCGACAACGCACCTGCTTCCGAATGGGGTTACTGAAAGCAGAAATAAGGACAGAAAATTATTATGAATTTAAATATTTACGTCCACACATTATTACAGTATAACTAAATATTTAATAACATTATATCAAGACTTGTTTTAAGTTTCTCATGCGATATTTCGGGAAGTTTGCAGACCATTAATAGCTGTAACCACTATGCTGACTATAGTTGAAAATGTCTTATGAAACTTGAAGATGAACTGCATTTTTTTTTACACAACTTTTGTAAGACTTTTTAACCCTAATGGTCAATAGAACTTAGATCCATCCGTGATTTACGTGGCTGAAAATTTCAAGTAGGTACCTTACTTCAAATAGAGACGCATTTAAATCTGTAATAGTTAAATATTTACGTATGTAGGTAAATAAATTTTACAAGTGTGGGAGAAAAGTTTAATTTTTTCTTGTAAAACTTTTACATCATATTTTTAATTTTCTAAATGTGTAGTGATATGTAGAACTCTAGAATATGTATTTGTATGGGCTCTCATTATGTGCAGCTTTGTTTTATAAGCAGCAAGTGCATTTATTATTTTAATCCTACTAATATTATAAAGGCGAAAGTTTGTAAGTATGGATGTATGTATGGATGTTTGTTACTCTTTCACGTAAAAACTACTGAATGGATTTGAATGAAACTTTACCACAATATAGCTTATACATCAGAATAACACATAGGCTACAAATTGGCTGGACCGATTTTGATGAAATTTTATTTTATACAGAATTGTATGGCAAAACAACGTTTGCCGGGGCAGCTAGTTCTCTAATAAAGTGTGTTTCTGTTAGCGAGAACTGTTAATTAATCTTTTAGTTTATATTGTGTATCGCCTGATTCTTTTATTTTATTTTATTTTACTTTATTTGGGAAAACAAACAATTGTACAATGTTTATCTTAAAACAAGAGTTACAACACAGTTACAATCCACTACGTTTCCACTTATTACTAAGAAAGGTACAGTAGGTTAAAACTAGCAAATTTAAAATATAATGAAAGCATATGTTTACAAATAGTTATCTTAATAGACAAGTTAAGAACTAAGAACATTAACTATAGTTTTTTTAAATGCATAGCGACTCAAGAAAAATATGTCTATACCAGCAAAGTTCTTTTAAAATAAATACATAAAACCTCATTTCTGTTTTTCAATTTTTAGTTCTATACTAATATATTACAGTATGCGTATAACATCCCAATCTTTTATTTTAAAAAGCATCAGCAAGAATAAGCTCTAAAAGAACAAGGCCGATTAAAGAAATTCTTTTACCGTTGTGTTACACTATTCCACATGAACATAGGCTATATTGTATTAAACTTTGAAAAGATTATAAACTCTAGCTTAATTAGAAAAAATTCAAGGTATACCAGAAAGTTTTCTGAATGCTAAGGTCGCGGTCATGGGCGGTAGAAGGTCCGTGCCCAACAGCGGTACGTTAAGGTGCTGGAGAGAGAAAGAGAGAGATTTATATGTTTTTAAAATAGAAAATATAGAAAGTAGAATTTCATGAAATAGAAGATTCGGATTTGGAGTACTCTATTATCTATTTACCTGACCCATAAAAGAAATAAGGAGGCGACATATGTATGGCTAATCTATTACCATGTTCCGTATGGTAACAGATTAACATATAAATATAGATGTGTCGGTTGGAACAATAACCAATCCCTACTAATATTAAAAATGCGAAAGAAACTCTGTCTGTCTGTCTGTTACGCTTTCCCGCTTAAAACTATCAACCGATTTTGATGAAATTTGGCACAGACAATCTTTAGACCCTGAGAAAGGACATAGGCTACCTTTTATTGCGAAAAAAAAAATTCCAAATTCCACGCGGACGGAGTCGCGGGCTACAGATAAAACAATGTGTTTTGTGCTGGTTTGACTTTGCTTTGTGCCAAAAACATTATAAAAATATTATAGTTTGTAAATGTTATATTTCGTTTTAATTTAGTTTTCATTAACACCCTTTTATTAATTTGGTACGTATCTATCAATGTATTAATCTATGTAACGTAATCTTTGAAAATGGTTTTTATCCACTACAGTAGTAGGATTGATCTGATATTTTATACATTTGTAAAGGACTGGTGACAATGCAATAATTTTAAAAACTATTCAGGATATTCAAGTGCAATTTTTAGTTTTTGAACTAAACAAAATATTATAAACCAATTCAGCTATCAAGTGAATTGAATATTTTCTATAAAAAGTCAAGGTTAACAAAAATTGTTAACATATTTATATTTGCTTAATTAACACGTTCGCTGCGGTGACAAATTTTCCTAAATTCCGCTGGTGCCACTGTCGGATACTTTCGACACGTCAGAAAATAATTTTATTGTTGCGTTATAGGGTCAAAAAAAATCAAAACCAGTTTTTCGGGGGATAGTTTCAGGTCGCAAAACCATCTCCTTGGCTAATTTCGTGCTTTGCTTTGTCATGGCGTTATGTTTTTCTGTACGAACAATATATACCTACTTACAACAATTATTTATTTTCAGAACAATGCCCAAATACGTGTTCTACTACTTTCCTTATAAGGGTCTTGGTGAAGAATGTCGTCTTCTGCTCGCTTATGGAGGACAAGAATTTGAATATATTCATATTCCTGAGAATAAATGGCCGGAATTTAAATCCAGTGAGTATTTATGAACGTGGGTATAATGCATGAAACTTGGTAAGGGCTAAGGGTCGAGCTCTGGTAGACCCAACCGCGACAGTAAAAATACCCGTAGTGACCACTGTAGAGTGGACTTCGGTACTGTATCGACTGTACATTGCTCGGATTAACATAACATACTTCCCAGGTACATTATTGTTATTTAGGTTTGTTAAATTTTGAGTAAAGATGCGTGGAGAATTCCCCGACCAGGCTAGGTGATCGGCACTAGCCAGGGTTATCGCCTCGCGATTCCATATGTAGATGATTTTTTTGCCTTTGCAAACATTGCAAGCCAACCACGCTGGTCAGAAATGCTCGCGAAATCAGAAAATTATTTCCGTTTCTTTGTAACGCAAGTGCAACTGTCATTGTTTCTTTATCTTTATAGTACTAGCGGCAGTCCTTGCCTATAGCAATCAGGAACACAGGTATCTGCAGTCGTAGTCGCGCATCACGCGTCGCTAAGAACCGATTGGCACCTTTATAACGTGGGTTTTTTGCGTGTGTAATATGATAAACCTTCCACGGAACGTGTATCATATCTTGTCTGAGCTCACTATCAAGTCTAAAGTCTACGAAAAATCTAAATATAGAGCTTTTATATCGGAAACAGTGATTAGCATACCTACAGACCGTGTTTTGTGGCAGACGAAATCAATGCAATGCAAAATCTTCTAGTTTAAACGCGAGTCCACTACCTGCTTAATATTGTTTAATTGTATTTTTCAGAGACACCCTTTGGTCAAATGCCAATGTTAGAGATTGATGGCAAGCAGTACGCACAGAGTGCCGCTATCTGCCGCTACCTGGGCAAGAAGTTCGGACTGGCTGGAGACAATGATGAAGAGGCTTTCGAGATTGACCAAAACCTGGATTTTGTCAGTGATATACGTATCAGTAAGTATTAAGTATAAAATTTAAAAAAAAATTGTATCTGTGTCTATCCATGTGGTGACAAATTAAGGATACAAGTGTCACCGCCCCTTTTCCTTCCGAAGGAGACGAGAGGAGTAGACCATAATCTTTTCTAAAGGGAAGGAGACCCGTGCCCAAATGTTGCTGTAGCATCAACTGATGTACATAAGCTGAAAAATCCAACTCTTTAGCTCTCACCCAACCCAGGTGATAGACTACCTTTTGGACCATTTTATCTTTTGGTATGGAACCCTAATAATGCCTACCTAATACGCTATTATTTTCAATATAGAAGCTGGAGCACTTCACTATGAAACTGACGAGGTATACAGAGAAAAGAAATTTGAAGAATTATCTAAACATGTGTACCCTGATCTACTGGAGAAACTAAATGCTATTGTTGTCAAGAATAACGGACATCTGGCTGCTGGCAAGGTAATATAATAATTTCAGTCATAAATCAAGACAACCAATTCTGTTTGCAAAAAAAGACAAATACATGTATAAATGTAATTACAACCTCGTTTCTTTCTAACGGGTGTATAAGCTATACCTGCTAGCTATCTGTAAAGTTTCATTAAAATCTATTCAATTGTTTCTGCGTAAAATATGTAGCAACAAACTACTTAATATTTGATCCACACATTCTGACAAACTTTCGTCATTAGTCAGGCTTTTTACTTTTCAGTCAATTTTGGTTTCTGTCAAGACAGAGTTGGCACCTCTCATAATTAAGATAAATAGGTATTAGCTTAGCTTAGGTAAGCAAATTGAAATTGGTTTTCTAAGCTCTGCTAAAAAATCTTCATAATAAATAATTAAATTATTGCAAGAAAGGTGGATAACCCATAAATTACAGTAATTTTAATTTTAACCGATAATCGAGTAATTTTAAAATATGAGAATTTAAAATATATGATGAAATTTTATAAAAAAAAAAATATTTAATAGTTATGAATAGGTAAATATTTAATAGTTATGAATAGGTAAATATTTAACAATTCTTAATAAGTATAACAATGTTGATAATATTCACATTTTACTTGTGAGCAAAACTTATTGCCAGGCGCTGTAAGGTGGAAAGATACCTAGGTAGTAGGTAGGTACGTAACCTTTGCCAAAAAAAAACATAATCTGCTTTCAATATCTTACAATTTTACTTTATTTCAAATTCTATTCAGTTTTAGTAAGGCTATTTTTTTCTTTTTCTGTTTAGTTATTTTTGAGTTATCAAGTTGTTTTTTACTTTGTCGAATCTATGTTCATGTAACAAATAATTGTTTTAAATGGGAATCTAAAGAACTTACGTCAATTTAAAGTAAATTACATTAAATTTATTTTTAAGTAAATTACGTCACGAACTCAGTATAACGAAACCTGGACTACCTAAAGTATTATTGGTACCAATTCAATCATCAAACAACTAAACTAAACTATAAATTAATTTTATTAGAGTCGATAACACAATCCAGCAATGTTAACTGAACTTTCTTGATAAACAAAACTGGTTTATTATACAGGGTTACAGGAAAAGTCGTGCTAGATCCGTTAAGGGCGTGGAGTACCCATCATTTCTGACTTATTTCACTATGAAACACCCTACCCTAAACTTAACCCTTTTCGAGATATTTAACATTTAATTTTTTTATTGAAAATTGCCGATTTTTAGACTAATAACACTAATTTTGTATATTTTGTGTGTCTTTTATTATTATTATTGCATTTTTACATGTGTAATAAGATGCTTTAGGACGTCAATCATTAAAATAGTGCATAAGTTAATTGAATAGGCCGCAGTAGACAAGTGAAAGTTAAGAAATTTAAAAAAATATTAAAAGTTTATTTTTCTTTAAGGGATATCTAAAAAATGGTATGGCAGTTGTCCGGCAGATGTGTTTTAAAATATCTACGTTTCATCAGCTATCTAACGAGGTATAACAATGTAGGGTTTTATTTAAATCCATTGAAAAAAACTTAGTTCATAGGCGACGGGGCGTAAGACGGTGCGGTTAAGACGCACCGTGAGAGCGAGACAAATGACGATTTATGTAGGGGTGAATGAAAGAAAAAATGTGAAGAGACCGGTTAGGGCTGGGAATACAACGTGGGATATTGTTTTGGTTGTCAGTCTGCTTTTGTGCTTAGTACACAGTAGATGTGATATCGTTTTGCTCTTTTTCTCGACTTGGCTGTGATTCTGAACTATTTCTTTTGATTTGTGACTATTGATATATGAAAGCTGAAGCAGATTTTACCTACAAATTCTTAGAAAAAAAGACGTTTCGTACTCCCCTTTTTTCTTCGCGATAGTTAAACCGATTTTGATTGTTTTTACGCTATATTATAGATGAAGAGTATATCTATGCTTGTATCACTTTCTTTTTTGGTAAAACGTTACCAAATATGTGTGATAGACGCTGCAACTTTACCTAAAGAAAACCGAAAAAAAACGGGATTTTCGGATGGTCATATTTCTTTTAGTTATTATATATTGAAAAAAAGAAAGTGACAGAAGCATAGATATACTCTTCATATATGATATAACGTAGAAACAATTAAAATCGGTTTAACTTTCGCGAAGTTTACCTGGAAAAGCTCCGGAGGAAGTAACATCCTATAGGCCTATCAGTCTGCTGCCAGTATTATCAAAAGTCATGGAAATCCTACTCCTCAAAAGACTAAACGTAGTAATATCTGAAGCTGAAATCATACCTGACCATCAATTCGGATTTAGAGAAAACATGGCACTATAGAGCAGATTCACCGTTTGATCGAAGAAATCCATAATACTGCTGCGCAGCATTCCTAGACATTTCCCAAGCCTTCGACAGAGTTTGGCATATTGGCCTTTTATACAAAATTAAAACCCTACTACCAATTAACTACTTCATACTTCTTAAGTCATACCTCACTGACAGGTTCTTCTATGTTAAGTTGGGAGAGGAAGTAACTAACCTTCATAAAATCCATGCTGGAGTACCTCAAGGCAGTGTCTTGGGTCCTACACTATATTTACTATTTACATCCGATTTACCTATCTCAGATAAAACAGTTATTGGCACCTTTGCCGATGACACGGCAGTACTCGCCACACATGAAGATCCCCAACAAGCAACTAATATTCTCCAATGTTGTCTTAACAATATAACGCAATGGCTATCCCTGTGGCGTATAAAGATAAATGAAGACAAGTCTATACAGGTGACATTTACTACAAGACATGCTATGTGTCCTCCAGTAAGCCTCAACAATGTACAAATACCACAAGCAAATGACGCAAAATATCTCGGCCTTTACCTGGACCGTCGGCTAACGTGGAAAAAACATATCTTCACAAAGCGCAAAGCACTGGGGATACAAAGCAGAAAAATGTCTTCGTTACTTCACAGAGAATCTCACCTCTCCCTAGAGAATAAAATACTGCTCTATAAAAGCATTTTAAAACCGATTTGGACATACGGGATCCAGCTATGGGGAACGGCCTCAAACTCCAACGTAGAAATCCTGCAAAGGTACCAATCAAAGACACTAAGAATCTTTACAAAAGCCCCCTGGTATGTGACAAATCAACAAATACATAACGACCTCGGAATAAAGACGGTTAAAGACGAAATCAAACATTCTATGACACACTATAAAAAAAGACTAGAGCATCATCCAAACAAGTTAGCCACACAGCTAATGCAGAGCAATTTTAAATTTATAAGATTGAAAAGAAAAACTCCCGGTGACCTCTAGAGATGAGAAATAAATAGGCAGTTTATGTCACTGGACTACTGCCTTAAATGACCAAAACACATACTAATCATTTGCTGAATGTTAAATAAGAACAGATTGCAAGAAAAAAAAAAAAAAAATTTTCTCGAAGACAAAACGAAAGTACGATACCCATATTTTTGTATGGAGCATAATTTGGTATCGTGCCCTCTTAATATGTTTTGTCCGTGTGGTGACGGATTAAGAAACAAATGTCATCAGCCCATTTCCTCCCCAAGGTGCTGTTAAAGCTAGCTAAGGTATACAGAGATAACATCCACTGTTACAGACGAAAACCTCGAAAATAAACCCCGGAAATAGGCCTGTGCCTAAGAGTAATTCTATTCCATTTCTACATCGCACTACCAGACAATCGGAACGTCTCCATCCGTACGTTGTCGATATACCACCTGTCCGTACTAAACTTTTTGGGTCGTCCTGCTTGCCACGAACTGCCAAGGACTGGAATAACTTACCAATGTCTGTGTTCCCCGAGAGTTACAATGTAGACACGTTCAAAAAAGGGTAAATATGCTACTCACATAGTTAGTGCGCTTTACCATCAAAGATTCCATTGTCGCTTACCATCAGGTGACATGGGATCAAGTGCCAGTTTATGAACTTGAGAGAGTGTTTTTTTTGTTCATTCTATCCTTTTTATTGCAGCTTACATGGGCAGACTTTGTATTTGCTGGGTTCTACGACTTCTTAAATACAATGCTGAAGATGCCCAACCTGAATGAGAAGTATCCAGCCTTGAAGAAGCTTACTGATAGAGTATACTCTATACCTAAAGTGAAGGCATTCAGTAATTCTGCCCCAGCATCCGCCTATGGTTATTAGATACTGGATGCTTATAACTTTAGTCACAATATGTTAAACTGCTGCTATACTCGTATCTATTGATAACTTCTTTCTTTAACTTTACAATTTGGATATTACGAGTATGATATGTTAGATTAGTTAAAAAGAATCTCAATTTTTTTCTCATAACACCATATTTCCTGTGGTTCCACATACCAAATTGTCATGCTGTTATTGTCTTTTCTAGGGTTCCGTACCCAAACGGTAAAAACGGGACCCTATTACTGAGACTTCGCTGTCCGCCCGTCCGTCCGTCTGTCACCAGGCTGTATCTCAAGAACGGTGATATCTAGAGAGTTGAAATTTTCACAGATGATGTATTTCTATTGCCGCTATAACAACAAATACTAAAAATAAAATAAAATAAATATTTAAGGGGGGCTCCCATACAACAAACATGATTTTTTTACCGTTTCTTGCTCGATACTAATAACGTTGCCTTATGTTGCATAGATAATGGTACGGAACCCTTCGTGCGCGAGTCTGACTCGCACTTGACCAATTTTTTGCCCTATTCACTCTCTAATGGTACCGATTCTACGTAAACAACTAAACTAAACTTAACTAAAGAATTTAAAACTGATAGCGTCAATATCACGATTGGGCAATGGAAACTGAACTTTTTTATTACAAAAGCTGTGTTTTATAGATTACGATTTTATTGAATATGTATTCAAGCAATTATGGTAAATAATAGGTATATTGATCCTATCAATTTTAATTTTTTTGTTAAGTTTAGTTTTGTGCACGTAGAATTGGCACCATTGTATATTCGTCTGTAAGTTTCTTTTTCTGCTTTATTTAATTTGTTAAAAACATTCCGAAATAATTTAATGGTGCTAAAGATGTTAAATTAATCTTAAAATGTAATCTCATTATACACCGTAGATAATTGTTTGTATTTTGTTGTTAATTAATATTTTCTTTCATAATTACTTAAGAAAAATAAATAGGTAGCAACATAATAAAAATAACATTGAGAAATGTCAATGTGAACTTGTTTTGTTAAATTATTTAAATAAAATTCTTTTGTTACTACTTGGTTTATTATTATGAAATATAGTTTACCTACATAGTTTGAATTATGGTCTATATTTTTGTACTATACTAATAATATAATTTAGACGAGCCTCGTGGTTGAGTGGTTCATGTAACGGACTGCTGGGTTCGATTCCCGCTTGGGACAATCATTTGTGTGATTTTTCTAATTGTCATACAAATGTTTGTACTGCGTCTGGGTGTTTCTTTGTATTATAAGTATGTATTTACAAAAGAAAAGTAGTATATGTATTCTATCCGTATTCTGGTACCCATAACACAAGCATTATAAGCTTAGCTTGGGACCAGAGGACGTTGTGTGAAATGTCCATGAATGAATGAATGAATGAATATAAAGCTGAAGAGTTTGAACGCGCTAATCTCAGGAATGTGCTCAGGAACTACTGGTTCGAATTGATCCAGTGACTACCCAACTCAAAAAGAATTTAACTAATTCGTTTCGTGTTGGATAGTACATTTATCGAGGAAGGCTATAGGTTATATGTACGCTACGCTGTGACCAATAGGAGCGAAAATGTTGCGAAAACGGGGAAAATTTTTTAAATTCTACGCGTACGAAGTCGCTGTCAACAGCTAGTATTGCCGGATGAGCCGTATTGAGGATGCGTAATCAAGTATCCATGGGACATGTCTAGAAATTGTATTTATTTGTTTAGAATAGAAAAGAAAGAATTAAATAAAATAGATGAAATAAAATGGATGAAAAATGGATGTGTAATGATGATTTAGGTTTGACTTATTATATCAGCTATAGTTTTTTTAATCTGATCGGGGGATACTTCCCCCCACTTGACGACCTTGCAGACCGCTATCAAGCCGTGAGTGCGGTGCGCCATTATTTGTCAAGATACGGTACAGTGAACACGAACCGTGAGTATTTTAGTATTTTGTTTTTATTTTACCTAAGATAGCCAAATTATTTATAGACATTACAATTGGCTAAATAAGATATTACCATCAGGAAAAATAAAATGTCTATGAATGATCTAGCTAAAATACTTATTAGTATATAGGTGAACTAAACTTAACTAAAAATGAAAATTGATAATGTCATTAACACAATTCGGGAGTTAAATAAATTAAATTATGGTGGAAAAAGTGATTACCGCAAGCGGGACTTTAACCCACGACCTCGGAATACCGTTCCGTAGCTCTGCCAACTGAGCTTATTGTAGAGCATGTCAATTGCAAAAATAATAAAAACAAGCATATATAAGCTTAGCTTGGGAATAGAGGAAGTTGTGTGAAATGTCCTTGAATATTTATTTATTTATAAAAAAAATCATTTATCAGGCCCTTTCTCGTGAATCCTCTTGTCTATTGATTAGAATTAACATTTCCAATAGTTTTATAAAGGTTTGAGGTTTTTATCATGAACAAATAAACGGACATATCTCGAAACTTAGTTTTATAACACGCACAAGGCCCCGAAAGAAAATAGTATAAACATATTTATATGTAAAAAATACAGCTGCTATCTTTTTATACAATGAATGAACACATAGTTATGCCACAATATGACATCATGATTACAATACAAAAAATTGGTCAAGTGCGAGTCGGACTCGCGCACGAAGGGTTCCGTACCATTATCTATGCAACATAAGGCAACGTTATTAGTATCGAGCAAGAAACGGTAAAAAAATCATGTTTGTTGTATGGGAGCCCCCCTTAAATATTTATTTTATTTTATTTTTAGTATTTGTTGTTATAGCGGCAATAGAAATACATCATCTGTGAAAATTTCAACTGTCTAGCTATCACCGTTCTTGAGATACAGCCTGGTGACAGACGGACGGACGGACGGACAGCGAAGTCTCAGTAATAGGGTCCCGTTTTTACCCTTTGGGTACGGAACCCTAAAAAATAAGATAACGTTTCATATTTTCCTAGTCATCATCACAACAGTGGCATAGTATTAAACCTGACTTGCAAATTTCTAACACAGGATATAGGTATTATGAGCATTTGTGTCTCTTGAATGATAAGAGTGTTATTGGTAACAATTCTACGTGCTCAACTAAACCTAAATTCACTAAAAAATTAAAACAACTATGGTGTATTTTTATACATTTGCTATTTCGTTGTTCACTTTTGTATTGGGTTGTTCGGAAAGTCATTTCGTTTTTATTTGTGGAAATGAAAGACAGTTTTCGTATGATAAACAAATACTTTAATTTTTTTTGTTGAATTTGATAAATTTAACCTCAATCCGATCTCACGTGTTGTTATTCGCCGGTTCACATTAACGTAATAATAATGTAATGCTTTGGGTAATGCCTTTATCGCGTCTTTATCAGCTTCAACCGGCCTTCCCGAACGTGGTGCATCTTCGACATCAAAATTGCCAGATCAAAATTTAGCAAACCTGTAGGGTTACTCTTGAAAACAATTCCGATCCATTAGCATTGAGATTATGACGTTTCATCACGTTTCGTACTCTTGAACACAACACTAGCGCCATATTGTGTTAATACTGAGCGGATATTGAGTGAACTAAACATCAATGTATGTCAATGTCGCCAAAACCGTACTCTTGACGCCTTTTGACAGCTCCGTATTGAAATAGAAATTGCGTTAGAGAATTGGAATTAAAGTGGTATTGCGATTGTTTTCAAGAGTAACCCTACTGTTCTGGCACTGGCGTATTGTCAACACACCTTCTCCATACACATCAGTCAATTTATTTCTGGATTGAACAGCATTTTTACCCTTTCTGTAGTAAAACAGTAAGATATGTAAGATATGTCGAAAATGCCGCTTATCGCTCTCCATATTTAAAAGGGCACCAATCAAAAACTACTGCGTAGAATTAATTGGAATTTTTCACACACAAGCCTTGATATTATGAGCTCTGAAAGCATATAAAAATTATACAGCTTAAATGTGAAGTTGGGTGCAAAAGAAAACATATTTTATATTACATAAATCCTCTGTCGGGAAAAAACGAAATGACTTTCCGAACAACCTAATATTAATTCAAATCTATAGTTTATGTTTCACTGCTTTTATAATAAGAATTTAAGGAAGTTCAGTTAACAGTCACATTAAATGGCACTTTTAAATTATGTATGTATAATACATACTTTTAAGTACATACTAATAATACATACTTTTAAGAGTACACGCGATCTTTCGCGTAGAGTGAGTAATCGTATTTATTTAAAAATTTGCACACATTATTAAGGACCGATGACAATATAATAATTTAAAAAACTACTTATTCAGGAATTTCAAGCGTGTTTTAAAATAAAAACTATTTAACAGAAAGTTTAAGGAACGTTCCTAATGTTCCTATGAAACTCATATAAGCTTAGCTTGGGACCAGTGGACGTTGTGTGAAATGTGAATATTTATTTCGTTTCTTAGCTAGCTCGTACAGCACCGTGGGGAGGAATATACCTATTCATAATCGCTACTGTATTGTTAATGTCTATAAAAATTTTTTTTCAGAAAAATGTCCAACGTTGTATTTTACTATTTCAACGTAAAAGCGTTGGGAGAGGGGGCTCGATTGTTGTTGTCATACGCTGGTCAGGAGTTTGAGGATCATAGAGTACTACATGAAAGTGATGAGTGGCCTAAACTAAAAGAAGGTAAGATTAGATTTTTTTATTTTAAATATACATTATACTAATATGTATGACATGTATGACTAGATGTATGAGTGTGGATGAAGCCAAAAAAGTGTTTCGATTGTAGCAGATGGCACTTTATAGTCTTTGCCTACCCCCTGAGAAAAAGGCGTGATGTTATGATGATGATTACATTAATAAATTAAATTATACTGCGATAATTGATCACTAGACGGGACTAGAACCCACGTCCTCGGAATACTACTCGCTCTGCCATCTGAGCTATCATGCTAACAGTAACCAATTTCTCCACTACAATGTTTTCCTTATCAGCCATTTAATCTTCAATTATATTTACATAACAAGATACAAAGAATCTTGTGTGTTATATGTTGTGTCTATATAACCTAGGTAACGAATAACATTAACCTATCATTACAAAACAATCGATTATTTTGCCGTAAAATATATATTAACACCCCTGTTGCTCAAATCGACCTTGGGCTTAACAATACAACACTTGTCATTGTTAATATTTTTAACCTTAGAAGGGTATTAATAATATATATTCATGGACATTTCACACAACGTCCTCTGGTCCCAAGCTAAGCTTATATGCTTGTGTGTACCAGAATACGGATATACTACATATACTACTTTTCTTTTTTACCCACACGGAATACAAACATTTATATAACAACTAGCTGATGTCCGCTACTCCGTACGCGTGGAATTTTAGATCCTCATATATTTTGTCACCGTTTAAACCTTCCCTGGGCTTTCACGAATATTTCAAGACCAAAATCACAAAAATCACCCTATACGTTCTCGAGTTTTAGCGAGACTAACGAACAGCAATTGATTTTTATATATAAGACTAGCTGTCCCGGCAAACGTTGTTTTGCCATACTAAAAAAAACGGTTTGAAAAATAGATGTTGGCCGATTCTCAGACCTACTGAATATCCATGTAAAATTTCATAAAAATCGGTCAAGCCGTTTCGAAGGAGTACGGTAACTAACACTGTGACACGTGAATTTTATATATTAGATTATATATAAGATATCACACAAATGTGTCACACAATTGTCTCGAGCGGGAATCGAACCCGCGACCTTCTTGATCGGCAGTCCGTAACATAAACCACTCAACCACGAGGCTCGTCAAATTATAATATTTATTATCTATCCCTACTGAATTCATGTCTTATCATACACATAATATTTATCTTCTTAAGAGGATACCAAAATAGCTTCGTGCATTTTTCTACGTACGAAGTTTTCATTGTTTCTTTAGATTGAATGGCTAGAGCTCTAATTTTTAAGTATATGTTTTTTCAATATATGATCTAGGATCGCATAAACTCAGAAACACGATTGAAAAAAGTTTTCTCGATAGAAAATCTTAGCGAAACAACCTCTCTCATTTTTTATTTTTTTCATTTGTCGGTCTATTATCGCGTATTAACTAATGAAATAAGTTTAAAAACATAAGTAACTATTATATATAGAAACACGTAAATCAGAATTAAAATATATTTAGTAGATTTGGAGTAAATAGGAAAAGTATCCCTAATTCTTCATTTTCTGTGCCTACTGGCTGTGTTAATATGTACGTGTCGGCGATGATATACGATAATATTGATGTAGGCCCTTAATTAGGTTCAATACTTTATAATGACTCATATTACCGTCTATAGAATCGGCTATATGTTGAAAAAATTTCTATAAATATGTTTTTATATTTTCAGAGACACCTTTCGGCCAGTTGCCATTGATGGTTATTGACGGCAAAAAGTACGCACAGAGCATTGCGATATGCCGATATTTGGGCAAGAAATATGGTTTAGCCGGTGACAATGAAGAAGAGGCTTTTGAAATAGACCAGAATGTAGACTTCTTCTTGGATATCCGTAATAGTAAGCATTTTTTTTTATATTCAGGACATTTCACACAACGTCCTCTGGTCCCAAAGTAAGCTATATTTCTATGCTTGTATTATGGGAACCAGATACGGATAGACTACATATACTACTTTTCTTTTGTAAATACATACTTATAATACATAGAAAACACCCAGACGCAGTACAAACATTTGTATGACATTTATGGATATCACACAAATGATTGTCCCAAGCGGGAATCGAACCCGCGACTTCGTGATCGGCAGTCCATTACATAAACCACTCCACCACGAAGCCCGTCAAACAATTTGATATTATTATTAACGATTCGTTCAATGTTCGTGAATTTGTATGGCTGTTTTAACTTGGGGTTTGTTTATTTCAATCATCTAACTAATTTCAAGGAAATTATTTGAAAATAATTCCAGTTAACAGTTAAAATATATTCGCCTAGGGGAAGAAAACTTAGGGCTCCTAAAAAATTTAATTTAGTAATAAATCTTGCGAAAATAAATAATTTAGCCTTTAATGGTTATCACAATGTATTCTCAGAGGCCTTGCCTGTACACATGGAAAAAGATCCTGAATTGAAAGCAAAGAAACACGAAGAACTCGCCAAGAACACCTACCCAGGTCTTCTGGAGAAACTTAATGATATCGTAGAGAAGAATAATGGACATATTGCAGCTGACAAGGTATTTATAACATGTATTTTCTACAGCATTTGTTTACAATCATATTTTAAAAATATTTTTATAAGATATCAAGGGGAAAAAGTGGAACTGTTGTAATTTGCCTTTGGGGTAAATCACTCTTGACCACATTCGCTTTTACCATATTTTAACAATATGGTAAAAAAATATGTTTTCCATTTTCTTCCATCGATACCTATACTATGAAATGTAAAATACAAAGTTGTAGTAGACATAAAAACAGGCCTCAAGTGGCTCGAGAGATAGATCTGCTTTATAAAAGTTATCCGAAAACCAAAACATGAGATCCCATTTATAATTTGCTGGTGCAGTCTCAAAAATGAATGAATGAAAAATCATTTAATCACGTAGACACAATTTTTCAGAAAAATTATGTGCTTATGACATGTCCAATGTGACATGTCCATGAAAAAAGCTTTTCTTAGTACTGAAATGATCAATCCTACTTTGATGACTGTGATTCAATGCCATAAAAAACGCTTTAACGGCTAACATTAACTGTTATAGGATCAATAACTTACATAGGGTATAAAAAATAGTAGTTGATTTTCAGACCTACTGAATGTGCATGTAAAATTTCATAAGAATCGGTCAAGCCGTTTCGGTGGAGTATTGGAACGAACATTGTGACACGAGAATTTTATATATTAGATGAAAATTTTCTTATTGTTATCGTAGAATAAAATACGATTATCTTTTATATTTACTGTTGTTTTAATAATATCTAAAACTGTTTCAGCTTACATGGGGAGACTTCGTTTTCGCTGGTACATTTGACCTTATGAAGCATTTGTTACATAAATTAGATTTAGCTGAGACGTACCCTGCCTTCCAGCAGCTACTTGACAACGTGTACTCCATACCTAAAGTGAAGGCGTATGCTGATGCAGCTCCTGTATCTGTTCATGGAGTTTAAATAAATTTGTTGTTAATAGTTACTTGAATTTTATGTTGTTAAATAGTGACATGTGCTGATATTGTTAAGATTATTTTGAGGGTTCACAAAGGAGCTTTGTTTTATTGTTGTTATGTTTTTTTTTTAAATTTATTTAAATTATATGTAAATTAACTGCTTGAAAATTGAATCTTTTTTAATTAATTAGAGAAATGTATGCAGTAATTCTTATTGGAATTTTTTTTTATAAATAGTATATAATATTTTCCACACAATTAATAAAAAAAATTATGTACTTACCATATAGGAATAATTAGTAAATAACATCTAGAATTAATATTTGCCATACAAATATGAATGCCATACAAAAATGAACCGTATTTACATGGCGCAACGAACAACTGGCAAGCGACCATAATTTGGTCGCGCGGCGACTGGTGCAGAGCCAATTTCGGGATTGTAACACACACAGAAACACAAACAAAAGGTATTTTTGGTACACTATTAACACAGGCACAGAATATATATAGAGAATCACGACGATTTCACATTAAAACCTTTAAAAACAATATAAATATGTAGCACTACTACACACGAACTGTCGCGCCGCGCAGGTAAACTTACACTGACCACAGTTTAAAATATTTATTATTATGAGGATACCAAAATAGCTTCGTGCATTTTTCTATGTACGAAGTTTTCATTGTTTCTTTAGATTGAATGGCTAGAGCTCTAATTTTTGAGTATATGTTTTTTCAATATATTATCTAGGATCGCATAAACTCAGAAACGCGATTGAAAAAAGTTTTCTCGATAGAAAATCTTGGCGAAACAACCTCTCAAATTTTTTATTTTTTTCATATGTCGGTCTATTATCGCGTATTAACTAATGAAATAACTTTAAAAATTGGTCAAGTGCGAGTCGGACTCGCGCACGAAGGGTTCCGTACCATTATCTATGCAACATAAGGCAACGTTATTAGTATCGAGCAAGAAACGGTAAAAAAATCATGTTTGTTGTATGGGAGCCCCCCTTAAATATTTATTTTATTTTATTTTTAGTATTTGTTGTTATAGCGGCAATAGAAATACATCATCTGTGAAAATTTCAACTGTCTAGCTATCACCGTTCTTGAGATACAGCCTGGTGACAGACGGACGGACGGACGGACGGACGGACGGACGGACGGACGGACGGACGGACGGACGGACAGCGAAGTCTCAGTAATAGGGTCCCGTTTTTACCCTTTGGGTACGGAACCCTAAAAACATAAGTAACTATCATATATAGAAACACGTAAATCAGAATTAAAATATATTTAGTAGATTTTGAGTAAATAGGAAAAGTATCCCTAATTCTTCATTTTCTGTGCCTACTGGTTGTGTTAATATGTACGTGTCGGCGATGATATACGATAATATTGATGTAGGCCCTTAAGTTAGACCACATTATCGGCTTGCCTGCTGGCCTATTCTTTCCCGTACACATTGTAATAGGTGTGAGAAAGACAATTATAATAGATTTTTACTTCTTTTTAACGCGACACGGAACTCGCGTCCCGAAATTAGTTGCATGCCAGATGTTCGGTAATTTTCAGTGCCAGATGTATCAACTTTGGTAGTCTACTGTTAATTTTATGTCACAAATGATAGCATTCAATTGAACTTTCATGGTGACAACATTGAATATTGAATAGCAGACTTGAGCCACTGCTTGATTGCTGGGCAAAACCAGCGCCGGTCTTCCGCTGGGCCGTTAGGTTAGTTTAGTATTGTTTAGTGATATCTATTCTTCTATAATATGTAATACAATGCCGGTTATAATATATTACATTGTAGCCGGCCGCCGGTCTGACTTAGCTAGTTCTCAAACATTTGGTGTCTAATTTCCACGCGTAAAATATTCGTCAGAAATGGCTAAGTAGTTTCCCAATAAAATATAGAGAAATTTCATACAGTAGAACTATCTTTTTACGAAAACTCTACCTCACCAACACCTCCCGAAGAGGTGGTCGCGCGTGGCCGGTCGGTATCCAGAGACCCGCCGCGACAAACGCGACGGGGGTACCCTTCCCCCATTGGGTAGGGCCCCGATTAGCGAGGCCATCCCTCGCCGGGTCATGGCACTAAAGCACTAAGTAAAATTCTTTTTAGTCAAATTTTACTTTTTAGTAAAAAAATTTAATGCTTTTGTCACTTCTGTTATTTAAAAAAACTGGTCAAGTGCGAGTCGGACTCGCGCACGAAGGGTTCCGTACCATTATCTATGCAACATAAGGCACGTTATTAATAAATGAGCAAACAACACACACAATACTTAATTAATCACGTTTGTTGTATGAAAGCAAGAAACGGTAAAAAAATTATGTTTGTTGTATGGGAGCCCCCCTTAAATATTTATTTTATTTTATTTTTAGTATTTTTTGTTATAGCGGCAATAGAAATACATCATCTGTGAAAATTTCAACTCTCTAGCTATCACCGTTCTTGAGATACAGCCTGGTGACAGACGGACGGACGGACGGACAGCGAAGTCTCAGTAATAGGGTCCCGTTTTTACCCTTTGGGTACGAAACCATAAAAACGAATAGATGTGGAGTTACGATGGTAAGACAGAAAAATTGGAAAAAAATATTACGTAGGTACAACATTGTAAGTCAATTTGTCAAAAAAATGAGTTACAATGTTATTGCATGAGGGTGTCGATATTATATTTCTATATATATTACCTAAATATACACGAAACCTTATCAAACTATACAAAAAAATCATCCTCTGGAACCACACTATCTTTTAAAAAACCTGCATCATAATCCGTTGCGTAGTTTTAAAGATTTAGGGCCTCTTTCACCATTCTCAAGTAAAGCGCCAAGTAGACTAATCGCTAGTTAAAGTCACCAGTAACTACACGTGCGACGTTCACGACGTTCGAGTAGCAGTAATCTTAAGATTAAAAAATACACAGACAGAAGATACTCGTAACTGTTACTTGACAATTAACGCTAATCGATAAGTAACTAATCAACGCTTTACTTGAAGATGGTGAACGAGGCCCCTAAACTCACATAGGGACGTTATATACAAGAATAACGGTAACAGCTTATGGTAATCTTTAGTTATTATAAATGTTTTAAAATAAGTAAAGATTACCTTATGCCTACTATAGTTATTTTTAGATATAATTACTTAATTATGACGTAGAGATGTCTCAACAAGATCCTATATGCTATCTAATCTGCTAATTTTAATCGTAATGATTATATTATGTGTGGGTCTGTACATTTGTTTAAAATTAAATCGATATGTGTAAGTCGCAATAAGATAAATCGATTTTTAATTGGTCTGAATTAACTTATTATGTTATCTTATACATGATACTAGCTATTGTACGCTGTTTAGAACGCGTGGTATTTAGAAAATTTTGTTACATTATTCACTAATGCTTGGCTCTTATTAGTCACAGCGTGATGTTATATAGCCTATAGTCTTCCTCGATAAATGGACTATCCAACACAAAAGGAATTTTTCAATTCGAACCAATAGCTCCTGAGACTAGCGCGTTCAAACAAACAAACTCTTCAGGATACCAAAATAGCTTCGTGCATTTTTCTACGTACGAAGTTTTCATTGTTTCTTTAGATTGAATGGCTAGAGCTCTAATTTTTAAGTATATGTTTTTTCAATATATGATCTAGGATCGCATAAACTTAGAAACGCGATTTAAAAAAGTTTTCTCGATAGAAAATCTTAGCGAAACAACCTCTCAAATTTTTTATTTTTTTCATTTGTCGGTCTATTATCGCGTATTAACTAATGAAATAACTTTAAAAACATAAGTAACTATTATATATAGAAACACGTAAATCGGAATTAAAATATATTTAGTAGATTTTGAGTAAATAGGAAAAGTATCCCTAATTCTTCATTTTCTGTGCCTACTGGCTGTGTTAATATGTACGTGTCGGCGATGATATACTATAATATTGATGTAGGCCCTTAATAATATTTAGTCTGATAGTACACAGTCGATTAAAAAAATGCGTACTCTAATTCGAGATATCGATGAAACCCTATCGTATGTACCTATATGCACGACACGGTCTTTACGTGTGCCTACAGAACAATACCTATTGGTATAGTGCTTGTTACATTTTGCTAAATGAAGGTACTAAATATTAACATTTATTATATTCACGTTACATGACGTCACGTATCTTTACGCCGCGTCACGACGTCACGCGTTTCCTCTCGTCCTTTTGTCTCACGCATGGTCTCACGTAAAGCTTGCGTTCTCTCTCTCTTTCTCTCTCTCCAGCCCATTAATGTCCCACAGTTGGGCACAAGCCTCCTCCTTTTTAGGGAGATATAATAGTCCCTATGCCGCGGTGACCAAGCGTAATTGTACAGGGATTTTTATTTTCGACATTTATGTCTAAGCAATGATGTGTAATTCACTGACTACTTGAACGTTTTTATCTCATTCGCAGACAGCATTTAAAGTAACGATTTTAATATCACGTAAGTGTAATAGGCACCTGTTTTCGGCATATTTATATAGAATACTAGTATAGAATATATATGATCTTTAGTAACACCTATTTGTTCAGTAGTGACAGTAGTGACTAACATTTCTACAGGTACGCACGCCTACATAATAATTGTGAGTAACTTTATTATTTGAGAAAATTATAAGTCGATATGGATTTAGATATTAACACTCGTAGTAGCTCGTAGCTTTCGTATCTATGTACTTATCGTAATCTAATATGTATATAAAATTCTCGTGTTACAATGTTCGTTCCTATACTCCTCCGAAACAGCTTGACCGATTCTTATGAAATTTTATATTCACAGTCAGTCGGTCTGAGAATCGGCTACTATCTATTTTTCAAACCCCTAAGTGATAAGGGTTGTCTAACATTTTTATAGCAAAACAACGTGTTTGCCTGTCTATTACTCTTTCACGCAAAAACTACTGAATGGCTTATAATGAAACTTTACAAAAATGTAGCTTATACATCAGAAAACATTACAGGCTACTTTCTATACCAAAATAATGCAATATTCCCGTGGGATAATAAAAAACGAACAGATTTATCCTTCCAATAGATAGATCCTTTTTACCGCGGGTAACACCGCGGGGCACAGCTAGTATTTATATAGTTTTATTGGTTTATGGTCTTATTCATAATGACTTATCGGAGGTTTAAAAGTTCGCTAAAATAGGTTCGCGAAAATTGTCAAAACTTGTTATTCATAATCACACATTTTTTTACACTAAAACGTTTATTATCTCTCCGATAAAATCTCCGTATAAACCTCCAATAAGACATTATGAATAGGACCGTTAGAGTTCCATACCAAAAGACAACAAAGTCTTTTATTGAGACTTCGCTGTCCTTTATGTATATTCTTCTATGTACCTAATTGTATCTGTGTGATTATCCTTCCAATAAATTTATTTTTCTTTCTTTCTTTCTTTCTTTCTTTAGTCATTCATTGGTCCGTCTGTCATCAGGCTGTATCTCACGAATGTATAATTAATTTTATTAGCACTATTTACATAATTTTGTATTTCCTCAATATGACGTAGCTGTTACAAATTGGTGGCAACAGATAAGATATCAACAAGGAGAATATTATCTATTCTATGCTATTAATTTACACTCTAATATTATAAAGCCGAAGAGTTTGTTTGTTTGTTTGATTGCTCTAATCTCAGGAACCACTGCTGCACTGGTCCGATTTGAAAAATTCTTTCGGTGTTGGATAGTACATTGTTATACGTTCATACCGTTCCATTGCTCTGGCGACAGAACTGTCTTGCTCATGGCAATAATTTTTTCCAGTATAATACTATAATTTTATTTATTAAATATTTTTTGTTGTGCTAGTAGTACTCAGTTATGAAATTAACAGATAAATAATACTATTCTATTTATGTACAGTATCTGTGCTAAGTCATCAATCATCATATTTTTTACTTAAATAGTAGATATTATATTATCATTATTCGTCAGGTAGTGATAATATTTTTCATGTGAGGTCTGATAACAATAATTTGTTTATCTACTGTTACCCTTATCACAAATTTATAATACATTTTTGTCTAGAAAATAATTTACTGTATTGTCAATTATGATTCAATAATTGATTAATATGCCATCGATTTCATAATTGCCTAGCTATAAAATTGTAGGTATATTCTAAAGAAATGTCTTTGCGAAATTAGGATTAGGTACCTCACTTAATTGCCTAGCTACAGTAGCTACTGATAACTTGTCGCTCAACCTTGTCGGATGGCCACCGATATTGTTAACGTCGCGGGGAGCCATTGGATGCAAGCGTTGCGGCGTTGTGGGGTTCTATGGGGAGGTCTATGCTCAACAGTGGACAGTGAAAAGCTGATAGATAGATGGTTTATAACTTTTAGTTTTATTCCTACTTTTTTAGAAGGTTTACATTTCTGTTTACAACACAATTATGCAGTAAATACTGCTATAAATTTATGACCGTGTGGAGACGGATTAAGAATACAAGTGTCACTACTCCATTTCCTTTTCAGGGTGTTGTAAAAGCCAGCTAAAGGATATTACACAAAAATCATTCTTTGTTAAAGACGAAGAACTCCAAAATATACCCATGTCTGGTCAGCGCGGTTTATTAGACCGTAATCATTCCTAAGAGGAGGAGGTCAGTGCCCAATAGTGGGACCTATTGGGACAATTATTGAGCTGTAGACACAGAGAGAGATTTTACATTTCTGTTGGCAAAACCTCCTTTATGCCCCTTCTCTTTTATGCCCATCTTTACCTTCTCTTTTATGCCCATCATGGAATTACGTATACAACAAAACTGCATATGCAAATAAATATAATAATACGTCAACGTAATCTGGAATCGCTTAGTTTGAGACCAGAGGATGCTGTGTGAAATATCCCTGATTACTTATCTCTATATGTCTGTAATTTCAGAATAATGGCGAAACACGTACTCCATTATTTTCCCTTCAAAGCCCTGGGTGAGGCACCTCGCATTCTGATGGCATATGGAGGCCAAGAGTTCGAAGATCATCGTATTCCAAGAGACCAGTGGCCACAATTTAAATCCAGTAAGTACTATTATCTCTTAGCTGGCTTTTACAGCACCCTGGGAAGGAAAAGAACTGGTGACACTTGTATCCTTAATCCGTCACCACACGGAGAGCTAAGAGATATTGTATGCAGATAACATCCTATGTGAGAGACGGAAAACTTGAAAATAAGCCCGGTGCACACACGTCTGGTCAGAGTGGGACAGTAGACCATAATCCCTCCTAAAGTGGAGGCAGCCGGTGCCCAGTAGTGGGAAATTAATGGGCTGAAGAGAGAGATAGAGAGAGAAGTACTATCATATATCCTTGTGGACTAAGTATACAAATCACATCACCCCATTTCCTCCTCAAGATGCTGTAAGAGCCAGCTCAGGAATACCTCGAAACTTCGGGACTAAATTCTAACGGTCGTGCATGTATGAGAAGATGTAGGTATGTGTAGAAATAAAGCCATAATAAATCAGAAAGAGTTTTAGTTTCTGCCAACTCATTAAAAAGGCCTGTATTTTTCCATAAATATTTGAATAAGGAAATGTGTACATGTCATGTCATCGCTATTTTAGTTTAACTTCTGTTTATCTATAACTCCTTTATTTATTATGTAATAAAGAGTTATTTCATGATATGGCATAATCAGACTATTGTATAGTCAACTTAACAACTCGCTTTAAATAATTCTAAGATGGTAGTTAATGGTCCTTGTTCATTTATGTAATTTTTTTTTTTTTTTTTTTTTAATATAAGATAGTATTTTTCTTAATAAAGATAGCCTTTGTATAGTTAATTAATTTATCAGCTGTGGCCTGCGACTCCGTGTGCCTGGATTTAAGAAATTTTCCCCCGTTTTTGCAACATTTTTCACTACTGCCTCGCTTCTACTGGTCGTAGCGTGATGTTATATAGCCTAAAGCCTTCCTCGATATGCCCTATCAAAAACTGAAAGTTTTTCAAATCGGCCCAGTGGTTTCTGAGATTAGCGCGTTCAAACAAACAAACAAACAAACAAATAAACAAACAAACAAACAAACTCTTCAGCTTTTTAATATTAGTATAGATATTATTGTTTGAACACACTAACGTCACGAACCGCTGGTCTGATTTGAAAAATTCTCTCAGTGTTGGATAGTATGTTTATCGAGGGAGGCTACATAAGATCATGCTGCGACCAATAGGAGTATTAGTAAAAAAATGTTGCAAAAACGGGGCAAATTTTCTAAATGCGTATGAAGTCGCGGGCAATAGCTATAGATCATATTGACGGGCTTCGTGGTGGAGTGGTTTATGTAATGGACTGCCGATCACGAGGTCTCGGGTTCGATTCCCGCTTGGGACAATCATTTGTGTGATATCCATAAATGTCATACAAATGTTTGTACTACGTCTGGGTGTTTCTATAAATAATAATAAATAAATAAATACCCATAACACAAGCATATAAGCTTAGCTTGGGACCAGAGGACGTTGTGTGAAATGTCCATGAATTATTATTATTATTATTATATTTTGGCTAAAAGACTTAAAAAAAGATGTGCGGATTATGGGAAAGACCATCTGAAGGAATCTGTCACATACACATGCTTATAATCATGACGCCATCGTCAGACAGAAGAGTACAGAAGAGTATGATAGAAAGGACATTTTTCGTCAGTGCCGGATAAGGTCAGGTTAACAATACCGATGGTCCATTGATAAAATGACTACAGATCGAAGACTAATTCAAATCGCATCACAAATTCCATTTTTAACCCATTTAGTCTATAGCTATCATAGTTCTGTATGTTTTTGCACAAATTTTCAATTATGATTCATCGTAATGACTAGATTCCTGTTATTGTGATCTATAGGACAATTTTTCTATCTATAGCTGCTTTATAGGTGCAATGACTGGACTAAATTCGCGAACAGTCAACAAGTCCAATTATTATGAATCATTGTGTGAGTTGTGAGTGAATCAATCAAATTGTGAGTCGTTGTGTGCAGGTTCAAGGTCATATGCCAGAATTATGTTAAATTTAATAATAGATTCTTCTAGAATGGGTGTTTGATAATTTAATTGGGCTTTTGAATGTGTATATCCCCCTACAATCTTATTGCTTTGTCATGCAGACGGTTACAATAGGCCAAGATCCCAGGGGTGAATCCTTAGACCTATTTTCTCAGCGATGAAATGTATTGGATATGGTAGTTGTTTATACGAGAAAATAAGTAAAAGGATTCACCACTGGGATCTTGGTCTATTAGAAATGTTTAAAGGATATCATTCACAAAAATGATCCACTAGCTCATTTAAAGCTATTGAGTCTCTAGTTTGAAATGGCTGGATACAGGTTTACTTGATAGCGGGTACGCGTTCAATCCTGAAGACTTGTTAATTTTAGCTTGATTAAATCTTACTTGATAGATTAATAAATTTTATATCACATAATTTTACCTTTATCAAAGACACTCTCTCTCTCTCTCTCAAACTCTTTAACGTTCCTCTGTAGGTCTTCCACTTTCGGAGGGATTATGGTCTACTGTGCCACGCTGACCAAACGTGTTGGCACAAGGTTTATATCCGAGTTTTCCGTCTCTCACAGAGTATGTTATCCGTGTACAAAGATACACATAGATACATATTTCACGTACGTATATATATTTATCTGGCTTCGAGCCGAACGAGTGATGTAGCAATAGACAAACTAAGTGGTTAATCTGAGTGGCTATAGATGTTGGTGTATTCAAAATTTATTTTATAATATTTCAGATATGCGGTTCGGTCAGATGCCAGTTTTGGAGATAGATGGCAAACAATACGCACAATGCGTCGCTATTTGCCGATATCTTGGCAAGAAATATGGATTAATAGGAGACAATATAGAAGAAGACTTCGAGATTGATCAAAATGTGGACTTTTTAGTTGATATCGCCAGGCGTAAGTAGAATTATATTGTCCGTGTTGTGACGGATTAAGAATACAAGTGTAACCACCCCATTTCTTTCCCAGGGTGCTGTAAAAGTCGTCGTTTTAGTTTTAGAGTGAGTCTGTTAAGACAATAAAGCGGTAGAAATCTTTATCTTTATTTATTAATTAATATAAAACAAAGTTATGTATGTACTCGTATGTCTGTATGTGAGCTTCAATATTCAAAACCTTGCAATGGATTTTGATGCGGTTTTTTTAATAGATAGGTTAGTTCAAGATATTGGTTATTTTCGTACAATTTCTTAAGGGTACACTATATTTCAAACTTGGAGGCGATAGCTAAGTATACTATAAATAAAAAATATAGAAAGAAAAATATAAAAGACTAACTGTTCGCGCGACTTTGTACGCGTGGAATTTAGACAATTGTCCTCATTTTTCACTGATGCTTCACTGCTATTGGTAACAGTAGTTGGTAACATATGGCTATGTACCTTGTAATTATTAATTAATCTGTTCTTCTAGAGGCCATCAAGGTACATTATGAGACTGATGAAGTTATTCAAGCAAAACTACACGAAGACTTTACCAAGAACCTTTACCCTGGATACTTGGAAAGCTTAAACGCAATAGTTGTTGAAAATAATGGACATATCGCCGCAGGAAAAGTAAGTATTTTAAAATTTATATAAAAGCCAGCCATTTAAGAGCAAAGATCGGAAAAAATAATCTTCGCGGTCTACCGCAAAAACGGTTAACCGTATGAAAAAAAAAGTTCGGACAAAAGTGGTAGAGAATTTTATAGTCTACAACTTTTAAGTTGGTGCAAATCTCATTTAAGCAATAGAAACCGAGATTTTTGCGAAAAACCAATTTTCATGACCTTCAACATCTTAAGACGCAGTCACGATAGCACTTGTGACTTTTGACACAACATTTAGAACGACAAAACAAAGGTTTATACCAATTTACAGGTTTATTATCTTTGTTTCCCTGGTTTAACTCCTACGAGTATAATGGCTTAAAGATGTAAAATTTGTAAGTCTGTGTGTAGGAGATAATATAAGAAAATAATAGTCCATCCAAAAAATTACAAATTTTCTGTATAACTTTAGTATGTAATAATGATAAAGTTTGGTTCAGAGCGTGGGTTTTTGGCTAATTGACCGTAAAGAGTCATAAATTGTTACTTCGATCGGCAGTCATACTCGTAGGTACCGATTTTGCACGTACAACTAAACTTCCATCCATCCATCCACATCCACCCCAATTCGGCAATGTTAACGGAACTTTCTTAATATAAAAACTGTGTATTATGAACTAACGATTTTAATTTATGAATGTGTACAACGAACTAGTAAGTAGGTAATAGATATAGGTATTGTCACTATCAGTTTTCATTTTTTAGTTAGGTAAGTCACAGAATAAAGTTAAGTTTAGTAAAGTAAAAGTAAAATACTCTTTATTGTACACCAGATAGTTTTACAAAACTTACTAACTAAACTTAAACTTAAAATAGGTACAATGGGCGGTCTTATCGCGGGCTGCGATCTCTACCAGACAACCTTAAGATGGACATGAATGAGACTTACTTAGAAGGAAGAGTGAAAATACTAGCAAATACAATATAAATAAATATATTACATACTTATAAATAGACCTACTTAGATACATTATCTGCATACATACATATACTTACATAATAATATACATACAGTTCAGTTGTGCATGTTGAATTGATACCATTAACACTGTATTTTTATTCAATTTAACGTATTTTTTATAGCTTACTTGGGCCGACTTTATGTTCGCGGGGATGTTTGACTGGTTGAAGACAATGATGCGGATGCCAGACCTTGGCCAAAAGTACCCTGCTATTCAGAAGGTTGTCGATACCGTCTACTCTCTACCTGCTGTGAAGGAGTTCGCTGACGCTGCTCCTGCTTCTGACTTATGAAACTATAAAATTACTGCCAATTTAATATTACTTTTATCAATAATCTCGTAACATTACTGTTCAGGTTATAATAGTGGAATATTAAAAATAAGTATTATGTTTTACTGTTTAGTTTGTTTCATTGTCTATAACTTTGTGCAAGTACAATCTTTGTTTCCGGCTACTTCGTACGCGTAGAAAATATAAAATGGTTTTTTTTATGTATGTAAATAAATAAATAAATAAATATTGGACATTTCACACAACGTCCTCTGGTCCCAAGCTAAGCTTAAATTGCTTGTGTTATGGGTACCAGAATACGGATAGAATACATACTACTTTTCTTTTGTAAATACATACTTATAATACATACATAAAAACACCTAGACGCAGTACAAACATTTGTATGGCAATTAGAAAAATCACACAAATGATTGTCCCGAGCGGGAATCGAACCCGCGACCTCTTGATTGGCAGTCCGTTACATAAACCACTCAACCACGAGGCCCGTCAAAATGTTCCTGTTTTGCAACATTTTTCTCTGTTCCTTCCGCTCCTTGATCGCAGCGTGATGTTATATATTATAGCCTTCCTCGATGATTGTTGTATCCAACACTGAAAGAATTTTTTCAATCGGACCAGTCGTTCCTGAGTATTCAGGATTTTCAAGAATGTTTTTAATTTTAGAACTAAGTAGAATAATCTACTTACCACTTGCGTTATTTGTGACTAATTAGGTGTTAGTCTTTTTAGCGATGGTTGAAGTCTAAGTTCTTCTGTGAGAATAGGCCTTATATAAATAAGATTAAAGACTATTACTGGGTTTATTTACTCAACGTAATACATGCGTCAAAACATTTTATTATACAGGGCTTAGATGCGCTTAGGTTATAAAATATAATTTATATTTTACATGATAGTTAAGGATTATATATGCCTATGTGCTTTGAACATTGCAACAGGAACATGAGTATATTAAATAACTTAATAGTTTAAAAAAACTAAAAAACACGCTTTAAATAGAAAACCCAACTAAAAAATAGAAAAAAGAGTTTCTCTGGAAATGCGCGCATGCGTAGTTCGCGTACTAGCCCTCTCTCTTACTCTCATGCAAAGGATCCGGAAAGAGATTAATGAATCCTGGCGAATCTAACCAGGATAATCGGATATTTTAATCGAATTATTGCATTGTCATCGGTCTTTGACAGGTGTGCAAAATTTGAATAGAATCTGACCGTTTAAAGTGGGTCAAAATAGCGTCCAAAGGAGTCGGTTACAAACATACAAACATACAAACAAACATACAAACAAACATACAAACAAACATACAAGTGAAGCTAATATAAAGCGTGTAAAAAAAATACTAAGTAAAAAAACAAATTAAAAAACAAAGGTTCAAGAATTTTGATAGAAATATGTATGGATATGAGTTTATTCGTGACTATGGAAGGGTCACGTGCGTAGCACTTACAACCGTCGGGCATGTATGATCAGATGTATGAGTGTGGATGAAGACAGAATCAAAAAGTGTTTGGATCGTAGCAGATGGCGCGCTATAGTCCCTGCCTACCCCTACCGGAAAAAGGCGTGATGGTTCGATGATGATGATAAGAATTCATATATATAATTACTCCCTGTAGGTAATAGTTTTTAGACGATTGGTCAAACTTTTTGAATCTACAACTACTTGATAATAACAGATGTTCGGATCTTTGGAATATTTTGACAATATATTTGACGAGTCTCGTGGTTGAGTGGTTCATGTAGCGGACTGCCGATCAAGAGGTCGCGGGTTCGATTCCCGCTCGGGACAATCATTTGTGTTATTTTTCTAATTGTCATACAAATGTTTGTACTGCGTCTGGGTGTTTTTATGTATTATAAGTATGTATTTACAAAAGAAAAGTAGTATATGTATTCTATCCGTATTTTGGTATCCATAACACAAGCATATAAGCTTAGCTTGGGACCAGAGGACGTTGTGTGAAATGTCCATGAATATTTATTTATTTATTAATCTTTTGAGTTAGTAATTTTTAAGTCTTCCTGATGAAGCAAGCAGGAAAAGTAAAAAAAAAACAAAACAAACTGACATTTTTGTAACTATATTAAAAACATTATTTAAACATCGAATTACTCCTTCATACTAACGTCAAATGGCAAGATGCCCTGGCTTCATCGCCATGTTGGATGGCAATTCATATTATTAGTTTGTCACCTCTCAAGTGTGTCTCTTGGCAAGTTCATTTGATTATATCTTTTTTTTATATTATTGGGCGGTTGTTTCTTTTTATTCGACGTCTTGATCTTTTATTTTCTTCGAATTTATTTCTTTACCATGGTTTTCAACTTGTGTTATTGTGTCGAATAGGGGTAAATCTTTAGTTTCAGGTGTTAAAATGAGAAGTACACTTGATAAGACTGCGAAGCAACCGAAGAATATGAAAGGAAGAACTTCTGAGACAGTATTCTGAGAAAAAAATAATAATGATTACGATTAAATTAAGTTGGTTTAAACTACCTGTTTGTATTAACATAAAATTATACAGACAGATAAGTTTAAATTTTTCACTAGACAGACACTAGGAGTAGCAGGTGCAGCCAAGCTCAAGTAACAGAACTGGTGAGCAGCGTGGAGTTATCGTCTAGTTTTTACTTTGTCAAAAATGTAAATAAACATAGCGCCAACAGCATTAAAACAAGCAAATTGTTTTCTATCAGTAGAAATGCGAGATATTTTTAAAGTGAATACAGTCAAGATTAATTCAATTGCTATAAATAAGATGTTGGAGTGGTATTGGAACTGTACTTCTCAAGAGGATATCGGTTTACGTTTCATCAAACTTCAAAGTATGAAACCAGAACTGTTTGCATCAATTACTTACCTATACGTAATTATTGAACAGAGTGCTGGGCCGCTATTTATTGTAGTTACTTGTTTGTGGCACAGTACATAATTATTATACATATATTAGTTATAAGTATAGATGAGAACTAAACTAGGCGATTTAGGTAGAATGCTACAACCAAAACCCGAAAAGAGCTTAATGTCTCTCTCTCTCTCTCTCTGTCTCTTCCCAGCCTTGAAACCTCTCGTTGTTGGGCACGGACCTCCTTAACTTTGGGAGGGATTATGGTCTACTGTGCCGCGCTGGCCAGGTGTGTTAGCATAACGTTTATTTTCTAGAGTTCCGTCTTTCACGGAGAATATTATCTGTGGACAGTAGTCTATTATTGACTTTTACATCACCCTGGGAAGAAAAAGGGGTAATGACCATTGGATTCTTAAACCGTCAATCCACGGATCCGACATGGAATTTAAAACAGACGTATGACGATGTAAATAGTAAGGAATTGAGTAAATATTACCATAATCGGTGTAAGCGGTGCCAACATTCCACCTAAACGTGAGGCAAAGGAACCAACTGCTAGAAGAGATCCTCTGACGCTGGTAGGGAACAGTTCCATCGTGTATGTGATAGCTCCAGTGAAACATGCTGATATAATTACTTTGCCGAGTAAGAAGGCTGTCAATTTTGCCCATAGATAATCTGTAAAATAGGCAACACCATATTAGGTAATTTTTTAGATTAGGTTTTTTAGTTAGGTCGTGGTTTTCAAGTCCTGCTAATGGTGATAATTTTTTCCACTAAAATTTGATTTATTAAGTCTATTCATGGGCAGAGATTCTTTCATTTTGCTTTTATTCCTATTATCATGCAGTAAGCATGGACTTCCTCTATTTCGGGAAGCTACGAGTATTTATACTATTCCGCGCTGACCAGGCGGGTGCAAGCTTTCCATCTCTTACAGAGGACGTTATCTACTTATATTATCCGCAATTATTTCTGCTATTTCACTTTGTCCCATACTATTTAGAACTTCAAGGTTCCACTCCTTAATAGTCATGGAATTTAAGAGCAAATAATATATGGCATGTTATATTATTTACTCAGTCATCAAAACATCTTTCTAATTGTTAATGCATGTTAGGAAACCCTGTTATTAAGTCAACAGTATGCTATGCAACATTTTGTTTGGAAGTAAATATAGTTAGTTCCTCCTTACTTCTAGTCTCCATGCTTCATGCTTACGCCTACGCACAGATTAACAAGGAATGTCATAGAGGTGGTACGTTTTGCCACAGATTAAAATTGTTGTTGAATGGCTTGTTATAATATGTTTTAGGTTTCGCGACTTCTTTAATTATTAAGTAGGTACCAACTTTATTATTATTTTTTTTTTTGATATATTTACTTAGCATATAATGTAATTGTTTGTGCGTGTGTGTGCAGATCGTCGGGCGTCACTGAAGGGGTTTTGCTGAAAATCAGTGTTGCGGTGTAAAAACCTCAACATTAAGCTGAGTAACGTCCCTTTTTACACGCTTTATATTAGCTTCACTTGTATGTTTGTTTGTATGTTTGTAACCGACTCCTTTGGACGCTATTTTGACCCACTTTAAACGGTCAGATTCTATTCAAATTTTGCACACCTGTCAAAGACCGATGACAATGCAATAATTCGATTAAAAAAAGCGTGTTTTTTAGTTTTTTTTAAACTATTTTTATTTTTCCTATGGGTGGGGCACATTGGCACTCATTATTCTGTCAGTTTATGTATACCTACTCATCTTTTTATTTTATATTTTTGTTTTGTTTTATGATTTTTCGTTATTTTTATTTCTGCCTATTAGTTGTAATATTATGTACCTTGTTGTGTCCCCATGGGGGAGAAATAAAAACTTTCTTTCTTTCTTAGATATAACTTGCTGTATAATTTGTTGGTTGTTTTTAAATCTTTACATAATATAAAACAAAGACGTTATTTTCGTATGTATGTAAGCGTTATCTTCAAAACTACGCAACGGATTTTGATGTGGTTTTTTGAAATAGATAGGATGGTACCCGAGGATGACTTTTTGTATAATTTTTATAGGTTTTGTTTCTAAATTCGTTTGTACGAAGATGCTGGTAACAGCTAGCAATTAAATAAATAAGGAAAACGTTGCGCTCAATATGAAAACTTTGTTTACTCATGTTATAATATATTTCAAGCGTTGTAAATAAATGTTTGCTATATCAACAAAGATTATTTAACATTACGTTATCATTATTTCTATGTTATGAAGGGCAAGTATTATTTGATTATGATAACTAAAACACATTATAATTTAGCTAATCTATATGTTGTAAAGTAGGTTTAATTAGTGAATCTCTTTATATTATCTTTGTTCTAAGTAGTAAATATATGTTTAGTATAATTATAGCCAGTTAACTGAAATCTCAACTGCGAGATAATTACCTCTCTTCAGCCTATTATCGTCCCACTGTTAGGCACGGGCCTTCTCCACTTTGGGAGGGCTTATAGTCTACTATGCCGCGCTGACCAAGCGTGTTGGCACAGGGTTTATTTTCGAGTTTTCCGTCTCTCACAGAGGATGTTATCTGTGTACAATATTTCTTAGCTGGCTTTTAGAGCACCCTGGGAAGGAAAAGGAGTGGTGATACTTGTATTCTTAATCCGTCACTAGATGGACGAATTATTATAATACAATATTTTTTGTTTAATTATGGACTTTACTTCAATAATTATGATGATCTAATCAAAATACATGACCATCTTCTTTACTTATTATAAAAGAAAGTCGTTATTTTTGTATGCATGTCCCTATGTGAGTTCATAACGTTAAAACTACGCAGCGGATTTTAATGCAGTTTTTTTAATAAATTATAGAATGGTTCAAGAAGATGGCTTTTTTTGTCTAATTTGTCAATGTTTAGTTTCTGAATTCTACGCGTACGATCGTACGAGGTTGCAGGCGACATGTTCAAAATTAGGAAATGCATTAAAATAAATAAATAATTTACATAACTAAAAACCTAAAAAAACACGCTTGAAAATCCTGATTTTATTTTTAAATTTTCGCATTGTCACCGATCCTTGTCAAGTGTGCAAAGTTTCAGATTAATCAGACTACTGCAAGTGAAAATCACTTTTAAAGAATCCGTTACATAGATAGATACTTACCGAATTTACATAGGCGTGTTAATAAAAGAACTTACCTGCTGGTATAAAAGCAGAGATTACACACATCACACCACTGGCACAGTATCCAAAAATTAATGGCATTTTCCTTCCAATTTTATTCATCAAATATAAAGAAATAAGTTCTCCAGGGAAAGACATTACAGTAGACAGAAGGAAATTGGTATACTTGTCTCCTGGCAGCCACACGGAGTTGATCATCAAACCGTAATACACGAAACTGGAAGTGAACCTACATACACTGGATACCAAAACCCTTTTCATAATTTCTTTAGATTTAAAAACATTTATATAACTTTCTTTCACTTCATGTCTTTGTATATTAAACTTTTCTTTTAATGTGGCGCCATCTATGTTCGCTAATTCTTCTTCATTTATGAGAATTTTATTTGTGTTTGCTATTTCTTTCATCAGTTTTTTAGCTTTTTCTACTCTGCCGGTTACGATTTGCCATCGTGGGCTTTCGTTAATGAAGAAAATATGGATTATTGCAAATATACAAGGGCCGTTTATGATGTGAACAAGAGTTTTCCAATAAGGCACGAACATAGCAATACAGGCAAATAAAGTTTCGCCCAAGTAAATAGCGTATGCAAATACCACACCAGACATTAGTCTATACTTTTTGCCGACTATTTCCAATACTGAAATGGAATTTAAATTAGTAAAAACAGGTCCGCTGTCAGTGTGGTGACGGATTAAGAATACAAGTGTCACCACCCCATCTCCTCCCAAGGGTGCTGTAAAAGTCAGCTAAGGAATATTCCACACAGGTAACATCCTCTGTGAGAGACGGAAACCACGTAAATAAACCCTGTGCCAATACGCCTGGTCAGGGCGGCACAGTAGACCATAATCCCTCCAAAGTGGAGAAAGCCCCGTGCCCAACAGTGGGACGTAAATGGGCTGGAGAAGAAGAAGAAAAACAGGTCAAGGACGACATAAACTTGTACACGGAACGTGGCATAAATAATAAGGGCAGAAAAATGAATAAGAAGTGTATTTGTTGTTGTAGCATCAACATAATAGGTACATAAACTGTGAAATTTTCAACTTTCTAGATATCACCGTTCTAGAGAAACAGTCTAGTTGACGGATGTCAGGATGGAGAGAAACAGTAACAGGGTGCCATTTTATCTTTTGGTACGGAATCCCAAAAAGAGGATTTTTTGTTTATTGAAATTTTATATATATCTTAATATAATCATAATCTTATTTTGGGACTTTAGGGTTATAATGACGTGTGGTTGGTTAGAGGATAAAAATGAAATACGTCCGGACTTGAATGGCGTTTATTTGCGACTCCATATATTTAATATAATATTAGTTTATATAGGTAAGGAGAACAATCTATTCTATATATTCCTAAAACTGCTGATACGCTGAGTGTTGCATACAATGAATTCCTACATAATATATTTGTATACAATAAATTAGGCGTCGAGCAAACAATAGGACCATACATACTGTAATAAATATATTTGTTTATATTAACTTGGGGGGCTAGCACAATGGTCTCTATAGATTCGTAGACCTGTTGACAAACGTCTACTTACAAACAAAGAATTCATACAATGTGTTCCTACAGGACTAGTCCCAAAATAAGATTATGATTAAATTAAGATATTGCTTATCACCGCGTAGGTACTTTTATTTTTTAATCTACTTCAAAAAAAGAAGTTTCTTAATTCGACTGTGTTTTCTTATGTTTGTTACCCCATAACTATAAACTGGGCGAAGCGATTTTAATTATTCTTGTTTTATTTGAAAGCTGGTGGTTCCCGTGTTCCAACTAGTTACATTCAAGTAATGCTAATCAAATTATATAATAATTTGTCTACTTACAAATGACCATGGAAGCAGAATAAAACCCGCCAGTAATTGTGGACTCCAAGAACTCAATACCGATGTACATATAATAGGATGTGGCCAAGGTCTTCAAGTTGCCTACACAGCCACCAATGGCACAGAACAAGAATGTTGGCTTGCGACCGAACCTATAAGGTAAGGACTAAGTTTAATTAAAGATCTATTAATATCTCCGTGTAGTGACGGATTAAGAATACAAGTGTCACCATCACATCTCCTCCCCAAGGTGCTGTAAAAGCCAGCTAAGGGATATTGTACACAGATAAAGTATAAGAGATGTAAGCGACGGAAAACTCATAAATAAACCCTGTGCCTCGACGCCCGGTCAGCGCGGCACAGTAGACCATTATCGGCTAATGCCAAGGCTATATAGCATCACACTGCTACTAATAGGAGCAAAGCATTAGGGGAAAATTTTGTAGAAATGGGAAAACTTTTCTGAATTCCACGCATACGAAGTCGCGGGCAACAGCTATAAGCAAATAATATTACTATATTGTATGAGAATTAAAACATGAAAAAATAATCCAATTAAAATGTTTGCTCAGCGTTAAATGGCAGATCAAATATACTCCTGATGTAATGGAGGATTTACTCCATAGTGGAATGTTATAATTACCTATCCAACATCCATCCAGAAACGAGCATAGAAAGTAACATTCCGGTGCTATGGATTGTGCCAACCAAGTTTGATTTCCATGGTTGGCAGGCCAAATTTAACTGTAAAAAAGTAAATTGATTAATGATAATTGCCTGCCATGCGACGAAGCTCAATGCGGTGGGAGCAAATACGTACAGCTATTAACTCGACAGTTCACAACGCCCTTACACGACGCTCAAAATAGGAACAGATGGAGAAATATCAAACGGCTTGATTCTGTGGGGTAACTCAACCGATATCAAAAGGGTACTCTTATCTCAAAAGCGCTGCATTAGAGCCATAGCGGGGATTCCACCGGATCAATCATGCAAACCATATTTTAGGAAATATAGCATATTAACAGTGGCTGGCATGTATATCTATGAGATGTGTATATTTGTTAAGAATAATAATGAATTGTTTTGTACAGCAAGGGATATTTACCCTCGTAACACTAGAGACTCCGATAGATTGGTTCTAACATTCAAGCTTCGAACCACGATGTATTTAAAAAATTGCTACGCCATGTGTATTAATGTATACAATAAGTTACCAGCTTACCTCTTGAGGTAAGTGACTTGTCACAGTTGTCACTTCCAACAAAAAAGTTTAAAAAATCACTGAAATCATGGCTTTTGGAAAAAAACTATTATAGTATAAGAGATATGTATGATCGAGTGACTTAGTTACAAAATGTGAATTCTGTGCCTATGACATGTTAAATTTAATGAAATTGATAATAATAAATAATAATTAATAAAATTTATATCCACATTTAAATATATCTATGTATTACGATGACAATTTATGTATCTATGTGACTTGACTGGTTATGTCAAATATTGCAATTTTTCACATGCCTTTCAGTGGCTAAATAGATGGACTACGACACCTTTGTTAACTCTATTTTAAGTGAAATAAAGTTCATTCATTCATTCAAAAGAGCAAAGGTATTGCTGAAGGGCGATCACGACCTTCAATCATGAGGAATGCGATGCGAAAAGAGGAAATTAACAAATTTCTAAGGTTTATGAATAAATGGCGCAGACTATTTACCTCAGCTACCACGGTGTTATTGCTCTCATAAATCCAGCTGTCGCAGGCAGTTATTTCACCTGTAAAACTGTTATTAGTACATACAGATTCCCCACTTTTAATAACAGGCTTCGAACATCTATCTATGTTTATATCTGGCCACCATTTTGGAAATTCTGCGCTTGAGTTTGCATCTTCACATTTATCTATTCGACACCTAAAAAGAAATTGTGATAAAGTTCCAGTTTTATTATGTACTGACTAACAGCTGCGACATCTTGCGCGTAGAATTTTTTAATCACCGTTTTTCTTAACAAAAAGTAGCCTATGTTATTTCTTGGATTTCACTATTTGTCTATCTAACTTTATTTAAATCGGTTGCGTAGCTTTGTCGTAAAGGAGCGTAAGACAGACAGACGAAATAAATTTCGCATTTATGTTATTACTGTTATTAGTTATTAAATAAAATATTTAGTGTTAGTGTTCGCCCGACGACCAAAATTTAACCTTACGTAGGTTAAATAATATTGTGTAATGTTGCTCCTTTTACGCAATATTATATAGACTTATCCAAATATCTAAGATAACAGACTGATGCAACAAAGCACAGCTTTAAAGTTTCATTAAACATCATTGGGTATTTTTTGTCTGAAAAGGAGGAGGTTCTCAATTCGCCTGTATTTTTTTTTGTGTTTTCTCATAACTTTTAACTGGGCGAAGCGATTTCGATAATTCTTTTTTTATTTGAAAGCTGGTAGTTTCCATTTGGTCCCATTAGTCCCACCAGGTCAGGATTTGATGGTTATCTCCTGAGAAATCGAGGAAAACCCTCAAATTTCAAAAGCACATGAAGTCGGTAGAACTTTTTTTTTAAATACCTGATTATTATTTAATAATTAATTAGCTAACACTCGCGTTAATAGTTATTGAGAACGATATAGACCAAACCTTAACAAAGTATATACATAACCATACTCTAGAACCAATCTGTGTGTGGTGACGGATTAAGAATACAAGTGTCACCACCCCATCTCCTCCCAAGGATGCTGTAACTGTAAAAGTCAGCTAAGGGATCTTGCACACAGATAACATCTTCTGTGAGAGAACAGAGAAAACTCGAAATTAAACCCTGTGCCAACACGCCTGGTCCGCGCGGAACAGTAGACCATAATCCCTCCCAAAGTGGAGGAGGCTCGTGCCCAACAGTGGGACGTAAATGGGCTGGAGAAGGAGGAGAAGGAGAACCAATCTATCTATTAAAAAAGACCGCATCAAAATCCGTTGCGTAGTTTTAAAGAATAGAGCTCACTTATACATACAAAAATAATAAATAAATATAAATAAATATTTATGGACATTTCGCACAACGTCCTCTGGTCCCAAGATAAGCTTTATATGCCTGTGTTATGGGTACCAGAATACGGATATATTATATAAACTACTTTTCTTTTGCAAAAACGGGGACAATTTCCTAAATTCTACGCGGACGGAGTCGAGGGCAACAGCTAGTAATACATATTATCATTTATAGAAACACCCAGACGTAGTACAAACATTTGTATGACATTTATGGATATCACACAAATGATTGTACCAAGCGGGAATCGAACCCGCGACCTTGTGAACGCCAGTCCATTACATGAACCACTACGCCACGAAGCCCGTCTATGTATTATAAGTATGTATTTACAAAAGAAAAGTAGTTTATGTATTATATCCGTATTCTAGTACCCCATAACACAAGCATAATAAGCTTAGCTTGGGACCAGAGGACGTTGTGTGAAATGTCCGTGAATATTTATTTATTTATAGAAACACCCAGACGCAGAACAAATATTTGTATGATATTTATAAACATCACACAAATAATTGTCCTAAGCGGGAATCGAACCCGCGACCTCGTGAACGGCAGTCCGTTACATGAATCATTCAAACACGAAGCCCATCATAAATAATGACTATATTTTATAATGATAAGATTAAAAAAACACTTACCTATATCCCGTATCTCCAACTACAAACACGTAATTAATGCTGACCATTGTTATAAAAAGTGATGGCAAACATATTAATATGTATTGCATTAGTTGATACTTTCCAAAAGTCTCCAATAATTCAGAAATGTCACATATTTTTTTCTCTTCGTTTCTTTCGGCCGCCATTTTGATATTTTTATCAAATTATTTTAATTCAATATCACTTTATTTACTAAAACTTTAACATTATATTTGTTATAAAGTATTAAAAGACGTGGTTTTTATTCTATATTAATATGTAAATAATATCTTCGTGATATATTAATATAAGTTTGCAAATAATATCTGAAATCAAATATGTCTGCTCAGTTTAAAAGCAAATGTTTGTTTAAATAAAGAACGCATTGATATGTAGTGCCTAATTTGTTTCTATTAAATGTGCTTATTACGGGTCAACAGTACGACACTTTAAATGGTTATATTAAGACTGACTAAAGAGATGTTACACAACTTAATGTTTAAAGACTGTTGTTAGGCAAATGTTCTAGCTAAGACTTAAACGTAATAATAAATGTAGATAGTCTCTTTTAAAAAACTCTGCTTTTGAAAAAAAAACCCTTTTTCATCGTTTAATACATTGATATATACGCACCGAACTAATAAAAGCGTATTAAAAAAGTAAAAGTATACATGAAATACGCATAGAACCGTTGATTCGATTTGAAAAAATCTTTCTATGCTGAATAGTATATTTACCGAGGAAAGCTATTAACTGTATAACATCACGCTGCGACCAATAAGAGTGAAACTTAAGTGAAAATGTTACAGAAACAGGCAATTCTTTTTTTAAATTTACGCGTTCGAAGACATGGGCAACAGTTAGTCAAGTTTTTTGACTTTACAAAATTCACAAACATCACTGAAAGATAGTAGCCGACATTCTAAATTGCTTTTCATGTAGCATGTTAAATTAATGTAAAACAATAAATACTATACAATTGCATCCGAAAGTAGTAATTTTAAACTGCTGACGTATCTTAGTGTCGTATATACATAATATAATATAGTTTTAAAGTCGTTGTTACCAATTCTACGTGCAAAACTAAACTTAAGTTAACTAAAAAATGAAAACAACTAAATGGTGTATTTTGATTTATTTGCGATTTCGTTTCGTTATTTCCCTGTACACATTTATATTAATTGAAATCGTTAGTAACTATACACAGATTTGTTAATAAAAAGTTCAGCTAATTGTGTTATTCAATCTATCATTTTTTTATTTTTTAGTTAAGTCTGTTAAGATTAGATATTAAAGATTTTACATGTAAATTCTATCGAACGATAGCCTATATATTTATATATTTATACCTTTCGGCACGGCGCTCGGGAATAGTGATAGCAATACCTAAGGCTAATAGGAATAACCTAAATTAGGAATATAGTCCCCTCTTAAGAAGGGGATAAGTATTACGTTCAAAGATCCCGTTACTTACATAGTTTATAAAATATATAGACTAAGCAAATGAAAGTGGATTATTAAGGGTTGTTTTACCTATTTCAGTAGTAGGATTGTTTTACCTATTTCTAGTTCAGTAGGAAAAATCACTAGGTTTTTAGGACCCACAATTAAATACACAAATTATGCTTAGTATAAAGATGTTAATTGTGCGATAAGGAAATAAAACTGATATGTAATACATGAGCACTAACAAACTGCTACAGATAAAATGATGAAAATGAAAACTTTTGTTCACTTTACGATAGCACTTTATAATTATAGCTAAACTAATAAGTAAATAAAAATTTACAACATGAAGATGATGTTATTAATGTAGAAATGATTTTAGATAATGTTGTGTTCTAAGTCCTCTGTCAGTGACTTCGTTCCACCGATCATGGCAATCTTAAGTCTCAAGGCCATGGCCCGGTTGCGCTGAAAGAGAAAAAGAAAAAATCTATTATTTTCTCCGAATTTTGAAACTAACTATGCCAGAGGTCATTGTGTAAAGTCTCCATGAATATATACAGGGTGTGGCGTAAATAGTGGTCCACCGTTCAAGGTTGGATACATCAGGTAGGTACCTACACCATACCAAAATTTGGAACCGGTCCGCCGACTGGTTCCAGAAAAAAAAATATTTTTAATTTTTTTTAAGAAATTCCCATTTTCATTAAGAATTTGATCACAGTTTCAACAAAAAACATTATTTTTGATTTTTTATTCGTGTTTATTCATGCTGAATGTATGAGCTATCATAAAATAAAAAAGATTTGTATTGAAATTGTAGCCTTTACGGGAAAAAGTGATTTCTTCTCAATTCTTAACCTAAATTTTATCGCATCAGTCATGTTCAGGAGCGGTTTTTGAAAAAAAAATGTACTACACTGTTAGTGCCCATGCATTTAAAAATATGCTCATGATGTACTGATTATAAAATGGTATAATAGTACCGCTTTTCAAAAATAGATTTTTTTTTATTGCAATTGTAATTAAAAACGGATAAGTCTTCCTGTTACTATTTTCGCAACATAATATTTAAACAAAAATGTTGTCTTTTTGTTTTTACCCATTTAAATATGGAATTAAATAAAACAAAGTCTCAATCTTACAACTGATATTTGACTCCACGTCTCCAAATAATTCTACATCATGTCGTGTCCTATAAAAAAAGGTCGCTCTGTACCTGAACCATAACAAAAGACCTATTGAAGTGCGCACACTCTTGTAATGCGTAACGTAGCTGGAGTAACTAAACAATAGGATAGTGATAAGGAAAGGATGTAGTTTGTTGTTGTTGTCCCTTTCCTTTCTAGCAATTGAGATCGGAAAGAAATGGTACATAAACAATTAGTACGATCTACGCTCCCGTGCATCGTATACGTTTCGTTTCATTTGTGTTTAACTCCGCTGTTTCTTGCTATTCCCCTGGACTCCGGTTGATTGCCTAAGTGATTTGGACTTGTCGTTTTGGTGACATCTAATAATCTTGCTTACGTTTACCGGACTCTGATTTGCATAACGATTTGGACAAACGTGCAGTGCAGTGATAACAAAAATGTCTCAGTATACACCGCGCGAATATGCTGACATGCATTTTATTTACGGAGAATGTGGAGGAGTCGGCAGAGAGGCGGCTCGGCTTTACAGGGAGAGATATCCCGATCGCAGACATCCAGACCACAGGGTGTTTGGGCGAGTCCACAATGCATACACCGAAGGGAGGATACCCGGCTCAGGCGTAGGCGGTGCAAGAGAAGGACGCCCACGGAGACATGCCGATGATCAGGTACTGAATTTGGCAGAACAAGATCCTACAACCTCAGTCCGAGTCTTATCTCGCACAACGGGGATATCTACCAGAACCGTACATCGCATTTTAAAAAGACACGAGCTACATCCCTACCATTATACAAGGGTACAGACTCTGTTACCAAGGGACTATCCTCCGCGAGTGAGATTTTGCAGAGAAATGCTGCGTAGAATACGAGAGGACGAGCAATTTTTTAATAAAATACTTTGGAGTGACGAATCATCTTGCAGAAAAGATGGATATTTAAATTTACACAACTTGCACAGCTGGCAGTTAGAAAATCCGCACGTCATGAGACAAGATCGATCGCAATACCAATTTAAAATAAACCTTTGGGTCGGCATTATTAACGGACAAATAATTGGTCCATTAGAACTGCCAGAAACCTTAACCGCAGAAAGGTATCTTGGGTTCTTACAGACAGATTTACCCGTACTTCTAGAAAGTGTCCCTACAGAGATCCGAGACAGCATGTGGCTACAAAATGATGGCTGTCCCGCTCACTATGCAGTAAGGGTACGAGAGCACCTTAATGTGGCCTATCCAAACAGATGGATAGGGCGGTTAGGCCCAATACTATGGCCACCACGCTCCCCAGACCTTAATCCTTTGGATTTCTTTTATTGGGGATGCTTAAAGGAAGACGTATACAAGGGACCAATAAATAATATTGAAGAATTAAGGACCAGGATTCTGACAGCAGCTGGAAAAATCAATGAAAGCGGGTTTGCTCGACGTCTTAAACGCTCCTTTATTCGACGGTGCAGAGCGTGTATAGCTGCGAATGGGGGCCATTTTGAGCACCGATTGTATTAATCAATAAATAAATAATTATGATGTCAAAGTTGTTTTTTTTTAATACCCTGTCTGTAGTAACTTTTGTGTTCTCATTTGCCAATACAATTACAATAATAATATTGTCGTTGTCACTATGACCAAGTTTACAGTAAGAATGGGCACATAAATAAGGTAGACGAAATTTTTGTTTCAATATTATGTTGCGAAAATGGTAACAGGAAGACTTACTTATTTTCAGTTACAAATGCAGTATTTTTTTTTCTATTTTTGAAAAGCGGTACTATTATACCATTTTATAATCAGTACATCATGAGCATATTTTTAAATGCATGGGCACTAACAGTGTAGTACATTTCTTTTTCAAAAAACGCTCCTGAATATGAGTGATGCGATAAAATTTAGGTTAAGAATTGAGAAGAAATCACTTTTTCTCGTAAAGGCTACAATTTCAATACAAATCTTTATTTTTTTATGATAGCTCATACATTCAACATGAATAAACACGAATAGAAAATCAAAAATAATGTTTTTTGTTGAAACTGTGGTCAAATTCGTAATGAAAATGGGAATTTCTTGAAAAAAATTAAAAATATTTTTTTTTCCGTAACCAGTCGGCGGACCGGTTTAAAATTTTGGTATGGTGTAGGTACCTACCTGATGTACCTAACCCTGAACGGTGGACCACTATTTACGCCACACCCTGTATGTATATTTAATAACAGTAGCCATCGACTGCGTGCGCGTGAAATTTAGAATATTTACCCGTTTTTGCAACATTTTTCACTGATGATGCCTCTCTTATTTCTTGGTGTGGATGGTTATTATGTATAATGAATAATAATATTAATAAATATTCATGGACATTTCACACAACGTCCTCTGGTCCCAAGCTAAGCTTATAGGTATGCTTGTGTTATGGGTACCAGAATACGGATATACTACTTATTTTTTGTAAATACATACTTATAATACATAGTAAACACCCAGACGGAGTACAATCATTTGTATGACATTTATAAATATCACACAAATGATTGTCCCAAGCGGGAATCGAACCCGTGACCTCTTGAGCGACAGTCCGTTACATGTACCACTCCACCACGAAGCCCGTCAATTAGTATGTAACTACAAAAAATTAGCTTATGTAGTATATCCGTACGTAATTATAGTACACATAATACAAGGCTTTTCTTTGGACCAGACTACGTCCTAGTCTGAAATGTTCACATAAAAGAATATTTATTGAAATTTATTTATTAGAGTTCGATTAGGCATAATACTACTTAGGTGCACTTATTTATTCTTTGATATTCGTTAAAATTTTCCTTAGAAGGTTACAGTTATATGCAAATTATGTGAAAACCCAAATTATTTATAAAGTCTATTTAATTTCGAGTCTGTATGTCTGTCTATGTGATGAGATAAGATAAGTAAATGGGATAGACAAGTTTATGATGAACCATTAGTAAACTATTGATAAGAAATAGAATAGAATATGGATACACATTATTGGAATCCCTGGTCTTTGAACTAACCTTAGTTGTGTTTCAAAGACCAGTCCCTCCCCTGACTTACAATAACCAAATGAGTTTCAAAATTACAGTATTATACATTGTGTGTGTGTGTATGTTGTTTGTTTGTATGTTGTAATTTATGTATGTTAGTACGTCTATTCCTAAATACTTATATGCTCATAAACACAAGGTTCTCAGTCATGACGTAATTAAACTTTAGCAGCCAAACAAAGATGGTTTTTTTAAATTAAAACTTAAATAAGAAGTTTTATTACACATTAGCTCTCTCCGTGTCTTCGTCCGCATGATAAAGAGACTCCGAAGTAATTTAATTTAAACTCTGCTCTTATTGGCTTTAGCACGATGTTGTAGTGCTGTTCAGGCGTGTTGACACGGGGTTTATTTTCGATTTTTCCGTCTCTTACAGAGGATTATCTGTAAAGTATCCCTTAACTGGCGTTTACAGTAACCAGAGAAGAAATCAGGGTAGTGGAACTTATATGTAACCGAAGATCTTTGTATAAGACTCTATATTTTTATATTTTTATTCAAAAATACATTTTTTTTTGTAAATAATGTATCTTCAACAGATTATACGCAAATCAAATCTTACAACTCATTCCTTATCGCTTTTTACGGATTTAGACGTGTGTATTTAATATAAATAAATAAATATTCATGGACATTTCACACAAAGTCCTCTGAAAAAATAAATAAATAAATAAATAATAATAATTTTAATAATTTTCATTTCATTTTTATAATATTCTCCTCCTTTTCTAATGGGTTTCATCCTACTATTATTTTTTTTTGTTTTAAAAATTATCGGCACTGGTCTAGTAAGTGATAGTACACAGTTATATTAACTATTAGTTCCTTGCTAATATAAATAAATTTTCTTTGGTTTAAAACTAAATAAACGTACGTAAAGGAACATTACTTGTCGTTGTTATCCATTTAAGTCACTATGTTAGTATATATAGAGTTTATATGTGTATACTTTTTATGTATTTTGTATGTACGTGTGTTTATAGTTATTTAATTATGTATGTATGTGTAAGTAGGTGTGTATGTATGTACATCACAATTAACCTAATTTTTCTTTCCTCTCAGTCCATCCAAAGGTTGTCTGGAAGAGATCGCATTTCATTCGCGATAAGACCGCCTATTGTACTTATCTATATATTCTATAATTGTATAATATTAAGTACCTACTGTAATATTGTTAAGATGTACAATAAAAGGCGAAAGATTTATACGTTTTGAAGGGAAACCAGAGAATAATAAAAACTCTGTGTGGTGACGGATTAAGAATACAAGTGTTACCACCCCATCTCCTCCCAAGGGTGCTGTAAAAGTCAGCTAAGGGATATTGCACACAGAAAAAATCTTCTGTGAGAGACGGAAAACTCGAAAATAAACCCTGTGCCAACACGCCTGGTCAGCGCGGCACAGTAGACCATAATCCCTCCCAAAGTGGAGGAGGCCCGTGCCCAACAGTGGGACGTAAATGGGCTGGAGAAGAGAGAGAGGAGAAGTACAATAAAATGTATTCTATTCTATTCTAAATAAAAACTGGCCAAGCACGAGTTGGATACACGAAGGATTTTGTTCTGTTATTATCCTTGTTATTATCGTAATATGTAGTTGACAGAATATAGATATATCAAAATATACTATCTATAGTAATATTATCAAGCTGAAGAGTTTGTTTGTTTGTTTAAACGCGCTATTCTCAGGAACCACTGGGCCGATCTGAAAAATTCTATCCGCGTTAGATTGGGCATTTATCGGAGAAGGCTTGAGGCTCTATAACATCACGCTACGACCAGTAGAAGCAAAGCAGTAGTGAAAAATGTTGCAAAAACGGAGAAAAAATTCTAAACTCTACGCGGATGGAGTCGCAGGCAACAGCTAGTATTTATATATCTATTTATATAATAGTTTGTTTGTTTGAACGCGCTAATTACAGAAACCACTGGTTCGATTTAAAAAAAAAATTCAGTATTGGATAGTACAATTATCGTGGAAGGCTGTATCACCACGCTGCGACCAATAGGAGCGAAGCATCAATGATAAATGTTGCAGAAATGAGGAAAGCTTTTTCAATTCCACGCGTATGAAGTCACGGTCTTGTAATCATGTCAAAGTTAAGGAAAATAGCAAAAATAAGCATTGTATGTATTGTTTACAAAGTACACAAAGTGAAGATACAATAAATATTATTGTGTATTCACCATATCGAAAAAGATTAGCATATTTAGAAAAAATCTTCCAGATTTGATGTGCTAACAACATAATAATGGTATAAACACAATTATTAACGTGTCATTGAAAATTGAAAAATAAAACAATTGAGGCATATAAAATAGGCATACGCGCTCACGGTTTTATTCGTGATTCGAATTTGGAACGCTTATATCAAAATGGCGGCTATCAATAAATTTACATTTGTTTTTTTATTTATTTGTGTTCTGGGAATCTTGGGAGAGTCTTTAGCGAACAAGAACGATAATCGTGTAAGAGTGCCCTCTGTTCCTGCTGCTGGTGATGGTCGTCATCATTTTGTAAAACGTGACGCAGATGATGATGATTACAGTGATCCTGCCTACGAGAGAGACTATGACAGACCACACAGAATACGTGTACTACCTGGTTTCTTGCATTGATTTTCTCAGAGACGACGATTTTCTTTAAATTAATGTTTATAATCATTGTAATATTAAGTTTTAGATTTATTTTATTTTAAGATATACAATACTCTATTGGTGTGAAAATAAAATGGGTTCAAATATATTTATTTATTTACACTGCGCACAAACAAAATTTGTACAATGGCGGACTTAATGCCAAGGGCATTCTCTGCCAGTCAACCATTGGGTGGTGTAGAAAAAGTCAGGGGTAGGTGTAAAACAATACAAAACACAAACACTACTAAAATACTTAATAATAAACTTACCTACAATCAAATAAACACAAACATAAACACATAATATATATAATATATATATATCACATAAACATACATATATATATTTATCCTGCAAACGATTGGCCGTCCTCTGAAGGCAAAAGTCCATTTAAACGGGCGTCCACCGGCATAGAGCGTCCGTATACCGGACGCCACTTTTATGAGCGGTTGCTCTGAGACGCTATTGGTCCCAGCTAGCCGTAGTACAAATATCGACGGAAGTAAAAAAATCGTTGAAATGGCTGCAAAAAAATATTAATAAGTTCCCGAAAAAGTCTCAGCGCGGGTGAGGCACTGCAGCAGCAAGCTACAAGCGAATTTCTAGCTACGGACTCGCTTATTTGGCGTCCGTATTTGCGACGTTGCCAGCTCAGTCATAACATTATGACTATAACTCAAACAATATCTACTACAGTCAAAACAATATACAACGTCTTCGAACACATACGCTTTGCGTTATATTCGGCGCCCCACGTGATATGACATCACTTATTATTTAATGAACTAAGTTAATTAAATAATATTACATTTTTTACCTTAAATTCTTTTTTATAAAATATGAAGATAGTTTGAGACTCGGAAAAGAACTTTGAATACTTTTATCTCTGAAATCATCTATGGGGTAAAATGAGAACAGAAGTTTGTATAGGGAATTTACACCTGCTATATCGATTTGTATTATATCTGATAAGGTAATAGAAAAGGGTGGAAGTTTGCATAACCGTTCTACCGATTGTACAGGGGAAACAGAAAGGTTTGGTCAATTTTCAGGACGTAAATTAACTCATGAAATACAACAAAGAACTATCTGCAAGACACATAGGTGGAAATTCTAAAACAAAAATGTATCGACTCCTATAATATATTGATCAGCTGATCGAAATTTTTGAATAGGAGACCAACGTTTCGTAGATAGACACGCCGTCTAGAATGACTAAACCTTTCTGTTACGCCCAGTACATTGGTACCTATCGGTATTTGTTATTTAGTATCGTCAAACTGATGCAAAGCTTTGTGCTATGTACGTACACATAATACGGACGTCCTATTGCAATATTTTATTTAAAACATTATAAACATTAAACTTTCAGCAAACTTTTAGAAAGGTAGAAATTCGTAGATAGATATTATTTTATTTCGAAATACTTACTACATTGTATTCTGGTAAAACATTTTACTTTTTGATATTTTATTTGTTATCATTTAGCTACTTCTAGCAAGGTTAGATAGAAAGAAACATTTTATTGTTGCCACCAAATTACTGAACTATGTAATATTATACACTAATTAGAATAAACAACCTCCGTGTGGTGATGGATTAAGAATACAAGTGTCACCACCCCATCTCCTCCCAAGGGTGCTGTAAAAGTCAGCTAAGGGATATTGTACACAGATAACATCCTCTGTGAGAGACGAAAAACTCGAAAATAAAACCTGTGCCAACACACCTGGTCAGCGCGGTACAGTAGACCATAATCCCTCCAAAGTGGAGGAGGCCCATGCCCAAAAGTGGGACGTATGGGCATGATAGAAGAATAAACAGAAATACACAGAATAATTAAAACAAAACTCTCTTTAGCCCATCAACGTTTTACTATTGGGAGCGAGCCTCCTCCACTTTACGAGGGATTGTGGTCAACTATGCCGCGCTGACCAGGCGAATTAACATACAGTTTACTTTCTAGGTTTCCGTTTCTTACAAAGAATATAATCTGTAACTCGCTCTCACACTACAAAGCCACCAGGAGGGCTCCACAAGTTCCGCGACTTCAGACGTACATCACTCCCTCAATTTCGTAAAAGTTTGGTATACACAGCACCTTAGGTTAATCTTAGTTGTCCACGTAGAATCGGTACTAATGTTTGATAAATGCTGCAGCTCAAGTCAAGTGCTTGTTCTACAATTAAACTAATTGGGACATTATGTTATGTCTTAAGTCACAAAATATATTCCAGTTAAATAGAAGATGCTGTATATTTTAATGCGCTTTTGTAAGTTTTGTACGTATCTGTTAATGCTTAATGTAACGGAATCTTCAGAAGTAGGAAATTTACATCCACTTCCAATAGGTCGAATTTATGTAATAAATGATACATGGTTACGGTCGGGTTATTTGATATTTTATTTCTTCACCCTAGCATCAAATCTGACATAAAAACTTCATAAAGGCTTTAATAAATATTTATTTTTAGACATGTGTCTGTTTTCATTAATGGCTAGTAATTGGTATTGTTCATATTTTTAGTCCTACAGTTTTTTTTATACAAAATATACACTATTATATGAAACTAATTTAAAAATCATTGAAATATTGGTATCTATTCTACGTGCACAACTAAACTAAACTTAACTAAAAAATTAAAATTGATAGTGTCAATTATAGAATTCGGCAATGTTAACAGAACTTTTTTTATTACAAAATCTGTTTTATAGCCTAAAGATTTTAATGAATATAAATGTGCACAACGAAATAGCCAAATAATCGAAACACGCCATAGTTATTTTTGATTTTAAGTTAAGTTTAGTTCTGCACGTAGAATTGGTACCATTCTATAAATTGAATTAAAAAAAAATTACTTAAAGAATGTTATCATTCTCCTGCCCTTATCCATTATTTGTGGTCGGCGCAACATGTCTTTTTTCATAGGCCATCAGCCGTCATATCTGTGTCAACTCCTCTTTCTTTCATGTCTTCGTTCATACAGTCCATCAATCTTTTCTTAGGTCTTCTTCTAGACTTTTTTCCTTCCCCATTTTATGCGCAGAACTCTCCTAACGATATTATTTTCCTCTCGTCTCGTTACTTGACCATTACCAGGATAGCCGCACATTCTTCAATTTTTCAATCACTGGCATTACTTTCAGACGTCACAATCCACCTCAACATTCGTATCTCCGCAACGTGCATTCGTCTTTCATCAATCGCTTTTGCTGTCCAGCATGAGGCGTCAAAAACGACAGCAGGTTTTATTACCTTTTGTAGATTTTTGCCCTTTAAAAACTTAAAGAATATTATTACTTTTAAATGTTGTGACGTCATCGCTGTACGCATACTGTGTATTGCCTTTGCCTTATATTATCTCCACAAAATATGTAACTCTTTCATAAGTCATTGTATACGATTTTATAATAAACTCCCTATTGATGTAAAAAAATTCATTAAAACTAAATTATGTAAAAAGGCGTATATTATAAAATTTCTGATTATATGAAAGATGATAAAGCTTGGGAGTAAGTTGCTCTGGAGCAATACATATTCTATATTGTAAAGTTTTATTAGCATTAAATACATACGGTAACAAACAAACAAGGTCAACAACCAACACACCTGGTCAGCGCGGTACAGTAGACCATAATCCCTCCCAAAGTGGAGGAGGCCCGTGCCCAACAGTGGGACTTGAATGGGCTGGAGAAGAAGAGAAGAAGATATCATTCGATTACACCAAGGTAAATCCAGAAATTGTAAGCGCGAACCATGATGCCACCCGACAAAAGGCTATTAAAACCTTCTTTAATACGCCCAAGAAACGCTTTTTGAATAACTGTTTCGCTTTCACTTCTTCCTGTTGTAATGTTAGTAAAGGAAAAAAATGGTAATTGGCTATCACATAATACGAATAAATAGTTTTTACCAATACCACACTATGAGTGGCAGATATGGAGGTGATTTCCTATATTACTAGGCTGTTGCCCGCGACCCCGTCGCGTGGAATTTAGAAAATTTCCCCCGTTTTTGCAACATTTTTAACTAATGGTTCGCTTCTACTGGTCGTAGCGTGATATTATATAGCCTAAAGCCTTACGCGATAAATGCCCTATCTAAAACTGAAAGAATTTTTCAAATCGGCCCAGTGGTTCCTGAGATTAGCGCGTTCAACACAAACGAATAAACAAACTCTTCCGCTTTATAATATTAGTATAGATTAATTATTAATCTTAACTAAGTTAATTTATTAATTTTGCAATTAACATGCTATGCTTTTTACTTAGTAAATTAAATTATGGTGGAAAAAGTGACTACCGCAAGCGGGACTTGAACCCGTTGAATTCTTCGAAATCTCAAGGGCCTACATCAATATTATCGTCGACATGTACATATTAACACAGCTAGTAGATATAGAAAAGGTCGTTTTGAGTACATCCATGACACTCTCAATAGATACCTTAGATCATCAGAGGATTCGAAATTGAAAATGCCAGCGCATTCCACGAATTTCTATGGTAAATCGTTCACTGTCACAGCTATTCGATTGTGGAATGCATTGCCTGAAGAAGTTAGACGATCTCAGACACCAGCTACATTTAAATCAAGGGTCAAAAATCACTACCGAGAAATGCAGTCATAATTCCGGAACATAATGTTATTTCTGTGTATGTATTTGTATATGTATGTGTATTTATATTTTGGATATGTGTTTAGATTATATTATTCAGTGTTATATGTCGTTTATAATATCTTATAATACATCAACAAACACACTACCACTCTATCCTGCAGGCATGTCTCCATCCAAAGGTTGCCTGGTAGAAATCGCTATTATCGATAAGGCCGCCCATTGTACTGTGTTAATTTAGGAAATGTCTAGTTAATCAAGTTTATGGTATAAAATAAAGTGTAAATAAATAAAATAAAATAGACAAATATATCCTAAATGTTCAGATAACAGCGTATTTTGGATTTCAATAATGTAAAATAATGATTAGTATAATTTATTGACATTTGATTGACAATCGCTATTTTTTCATAATTACCATAAACAATGGACAGATGTAAGCATTAGTAAATAAGGATTATTAATCTTATTTTAGTTTATGGTATTTAGATTCTTGCATAAATATACACACCGGTACAATTAGCGGAACAGAAAAAAAAGTGAGACTATGAGATAATAACGCATATATTTGACGAAAATGTAATTAGACACAAAATAACAAATTGATAACATCTTTTAACAACGACTTTGAAAAGTCTTCGTTATTTTTTATTGAAAAATAAAGAAATTTGAAATACTTAAGTGAAATTTTTAGATGATTATGAACCATCACAAAAAAAAGTAATATAAATAAATATATATAAATAATATAAATAAAGTAAGTAAAGTAAAAAAAAGTATAATGAATTAACAACAAAATTAAAGAAAAATTAAAAACGAGTGTTTCCCCCTCTTGCTCTGATTACGGTTTCCATTCGTCTGGGCATGCTACAGATTATGTTATCGATGATTTCTTGAGGCAACCGCTCCCACTCTTCAGGTTGTTGGGGGGTGGCATTCTGGATTTAACCCTTCTTTTTAGCAAGTCACAGACATGCTCTATCGGATTCATATCGGGGGAATTTGCTGGCCACTGCATCACCGGTATACCTACGTGGCTCAGATACGCCTGTACCGATTGTGCACTATGAGCACGAGCATTATCTTGCATTAGAATAAAGTCGTCACCAATAAATGGGGCAAATGGTACAACATGTTCTTCTAAAATGTCTCTGATGTATCGATCTGCTGTCATGGTCCCTCCTGTGACTATCACTAACTCCGTGCGAGCTCCCAAACATATCCCTCCCCAAACCATAATCGAGCCGCCACCATAAGCCACTGTGTGTTCAAAATTAGACTGTATGTGGCGTTCTCCTTTGCGTCTCCATATTCGCTGTCTCCCATCGATCTGTTTTAAAAGAACTCTGCACTCATCAGTAAAGAGAACCTGCTGCCATTCGCTCAAATCCCAATGACTATGTCCTCGCGCATAGCTTAATCGGTTTACGCGGTGACGTCTCTCAAGTTTTGGGCCTTTGGCAGGTATATACGACCCTAAACCAATTTCTTCAAATCTCCTGCGAACTGTACGCTCACTTACTCGAATTCCTCGAACGTCTTCCAGTTCATTTCGAGCTTGTACAGCCGTTAATCGCGTAATCCTACGAACTCTAAGTTGTAAAAAACTGTCATCTCGCCTCGATGTACATCTTTTTCTACCTTGACCCCTCCTCCTCACAAGAGAATTAGACGATCTGTACCGCTGGATGCTGCGATGAATCGTTGATACTGGTCGACGAAGCCTTGAGGCAATCGATCTGTAGGTATGGCCATTTCTTCTCATTTCATCAGCCCTAATGATTTTCAGTGATGTTAAGTCAGGCATAATAAAGAGCTTTTAATATACAAGATTGCCTATAGAATAACAAATTTATAAAAAACCATTAAGTGAAATTTTTCAAAAAAATTACAATTACGTAGTTATTACTCGAACAAGTTGACAAAACGTATTGTTCGGGAAAATAAAACAAATGAAAGTGTATGTCACCTAATATTCTAATTTATTATTTTCCTCAAGAAAAAGATTTTAAAATCCTGCTTTTTTGTGTTCCGCTAATTGTGCCGGTGTGTATAATAAATAAATAATTATAATTGCATAAGTTGATAAAAAATGCTATGCAATAGCTTTACCGCGGCAGGCCCCGAGTGCCACACGTCTTTTTTTGTTCAAAACTGTTAAGGTTTCTTTTTATTATGTATTTAAAATTCACGCGCACGAAGTTGCGGGCAAAATCTAGTTATTTTTAATTTAATCTCAAGGTCTATATGCGCGTCAATATGTACGGATACCTACAAAGAAAATACATTGAACATTACTTAACTTTGATAACAAAAAATGCTTTATTCCAGTATGTTCAAATAATCTACTTAGTTTAAAAACTAAAAAAAACATAATTGAAATTCCAGAATATTTTTTTAAATATTGCATTGTCTCGGTTCTTAATATGAGTGCAAATTTCACATCAATCGGACTACTGCAAGTGGGTGAAAATCACTTTCAAAGATTCCGTTACATAGATTAATACATTGATAGATACATACCGAACTTAAATGGGCGTGTTAATAATAAAGTAATATAATGGTACCAATTCTAAGCGCACTACTAAACTAAACTTAACTAAAATATGAATTTTGATAGTGTCGATAACACAAATGTTACACACGGCAATGTTAACTCTTCTTTCTTGATAAAAAACTGTTTAAGGCTTTTATTTTAGTTTATATAAGGATTTTAGTTGATATAAATTTGCCCAATAGTCAATTATCTACCTAATATTATTATAAAGCTGAAGAGCTTGTTTGAACGCGGTAATCTCAGGAACAACGGACCTGATTTGAAAAATTCTTTCAGTGTTGAACAGTGCATTTATTGAGGAAGGCTATATAACATCACACCACGACCAATAGGAGCGAGGCAGTAGTGAAAAATGTTGCAAAAGCGAGGAGATTTTCTAAATTCCACTCAAATCAAATTTTCACGCGTACGAATTCGCGTGCGTCTCTTCGTCTAATCATACTAATATTACAAGGCTGAATAGTTTTTAAGCTATTGCATAGCTTCTATTGCGGAGACTAAATCCACAAAATTTGAAATTTAAATTCCGTAGGTAACGACAAAACCTTACATTATCGGCGTTACTGCGCATGCGTAATCCCCTCTTCGCCCCGCAATTTATTTTATACTGTTGATACCAAGGGTAAACGCCTTCCTCAAATTAAACAACGTATTAAAATAACGATTTTGAATCGACAACATAATATTATATCTTAAATGTTCAGATAACAGCGTATTTTATATTTTAATAATGTAAAATAATGTCAAAACTAAAATTGTATACCAACAGATTGACATTTGACATTTAATTTAAAACAGATTGACATTTGATTGACAATCGCTATTTTATCATAATTACCATAACCAATGGACAGATGAAAGCATCAGTAAATAAGGATTATTAATCTTATTTTAGTTTATGGTATGTAATGTAGATTCTTGCATAAATAAAATAAATAAATAATTATAAATACATAAGTTGATAAAAAAATGCTATGCAATAGCTTTACCGCGGCAGTCCCCGAGTGCCACACATCTTTTTTTTGTTTAATTTGAACGCGCTAATCTCAGGAACTTCCTCTTTACTTTGTTCGAATTGAAAAATTCTTATTGTGTTAGATAATCCATTTATCGTGGGAGGCGATATAACATCAAGCTGTGATCAATAGGAGCAAATTATTAGGAAAAAACTATAGGCAAAAACGGGGACTTTTTTAAAATTCCTCGCTTAAGAGTCGAGGGTAATAGCGGGTAACAAATAAATTAAATGTTTATCATTTACGTTTAAAACAGAAGGATCGTGTAATTTATTGTTATCTATGGAAACTTCTAGAAACGAATTCATAGAGAAATGCTATTTTATTTTGCATTAAAGTTTATTTTTCTAAAGTTTGTTTTTATTTACTTGTTATCATTTAAGTACTTTTAGCAAGTTTAAAACAGGTATCCTATTTTATACGTTTAAACGAGTAGTTCTTGTTTATATCGACGGGTGAAAGCAGAAATATCGTACTTGCAATTTGGACAAAATCAACATTCACCTTTTACTTATAGCGATTTTGCTTAGCGTGTCACCGAGCGAATGAAAACTGTCGTCGGAAGAAGTTTCAGCAGAATCGTAAGCAGAACGATATGAAGATTCATCATCAGATGACATAAATTAAGTAATATAATAATAATAAAAAAAATAAGAAGTATAATATATAAATTATTATATGGATAAAATATAAATAAATCAGAAGCACAGAATTATATAAAATATATATCCTAAAATATATCGTATTTTATTAATTTCCTGGCATGAAACTAGGTAACAGTGATGATAAAAAAAGTTATAAATTGTTCGTGTGGTGATGGACTAAGAGAACAAACGTCACCACCCTGTTATATTCTCCAAATCACATTAAAGAAACTAAAACTGAAAGTATTATCTAATAATTTCAGTGAACGATGGAAACTTTATTATACTACACCATTACCGGATGTATAGTCTATGTCTACATCACTCAGTCGGCTTGAAGCTACGTACCCATAACACAAGCAATATAAAGCTTAGCTTGGGACCAGAGGACGTTGTGTGAAATGTCCTTCACGGACTATTTATTTATTTATTATTAATGTGTGTATATAAAACTGACACAATAAAATATCTTGGGGTCTTGGTAGTTGAAACGCTCTCGTGGAAGCCACACATTAATGTACTATCCGTAAGATTGAGAAGATTAGTTTATATATTTAAAATTCTACAACATGTTGCAGACTCTAAGTTATTAAAAAACACTTATTTTGCCCTAGCCCAATCATTGTTATCCTACTGTATTACTATATGGGGTGGTGCAAGAAAATCCCATTTAATAAAATTGGAACGAGCCCAGAGATGTATTTTAAAAATTATAACGTTCAAACCTTTCCGTTTTTCGACCTCTGATCTATATACTTTGTGTGACGTTTTAACAGTACGACAGTTGTTTGTGAGAGATACTGTACTTTTGCAACACCATAAGGTTCCATTTTCCTATGAGCTGAATAATTTACGTAGAAAGGATAATATTTGTCGAATTCCATCGTTCAAAACAAACTTTATTAATAAACAATGCTTTCTGGGCCCGATGCTGTATAACAAAATTAACAAAAATGTGTACATATATCCTCTAAATCATGCTAAATGCAAGAAAACATTGATAGATTGGCTCAAAAAGCAAAATTATGATGCAATTGAAAATATGTTTTACGTGCTCGCGTGAAGTTTTAACTTCTTTGTTGTGTATTTATTTCATTGTGCTCTGCACTTACAGACAGCCACATACTTCCTTATATAAGCATACAATTATGTGAATACGCTGACACACATACACATACACGTACATACACACATACATACACATACACATACACACACACACACACACACACACACACAAGTGAAAATTCCATTGTAAGCTATGTATTCATAAGTAAATAACAAAAAAAAAAAAATCTATTTAGGTTACATTCTATCTTGCAATTTTGTACCCTAAACATATATAATAATATACTTAACTTACATCTAATAACAAAAAAAAAATTATTATAATAAGAAACCTTTTTTTTTTATTGTTATCATAGTTCGGAGTTTAAGTTGTCTAACCGAAATAAATAAAGCAGACAAACTTGTATTAAGAGGATACCAAAATAGCTTCGTGCATTTTTCTACGTACGAAGTTTTCATTGTTTCTTTAGATTGAATGGCTAGAGCTCTAATTTTTAAGTACATATATGTTTTTTCAATATCTGATCTAGGATCGCATAAACTCAGAAACGCGATTGAAAAAAGTTTTCTCGATAGAAAATCTTAGCGAAACAACCTCTCTAATTTTTTATTTTTTTCATTTGTCGGTCTATTATCGCGTATTAACTAATGAAATAACTTTAAAAACATAAGTAACTATTATATATAGAAACACGTAAATCAGAATTAAAATATATTTAGTAGATTTTGAGTAAATAGGAAAAGTATCCCTAATTCTTCATTTTCTGTGCCTACTGGCTGTGTTAATATGTACGTGTCGGCGATGATATACGATAATATTGATGTAGGCCCTTAATAAACATTATGAAATTTTTTAGTACTACCTGCAATAAATTTGTAAGTGAATCATTTTATCAAGAAATTGTTTACAACGATTGATAGACATTTTACTTAAGTTGAATGTGTCAATGGAATAAGTGGTATCCAAAATACAGGCTATGCCTAGTTTGGATGCCAAGGATTAATAGAAATTATACGTTCCTCTTATTAATAGTTAAGTTCTATCTTTTAAGTAAATAAGATTGTATTTACCTGTTTTTGTAACTTTGTAAACACTTAAATAAATAAAATAAATAAATAAATAAATACAGGCGTGTAACGTAATAGACCTAGACAATAATAGTCCCCACATCACTCGACTATTATTGTCTATGGAAATTATTCCATAAAGGCCATTAGATTATAATTTATTGGTCTTTATGGAATAATTTCCATAGACAATAATAGTCCCCACAAATTTAATAAATTAATTAAACTTTTATGAACACATAAAAGTCATAATATAACTAGTATTTGTAATTTCATCCATGCCTAGTGCCTAGTCACCGGCCACGTGTAACGGTGGTCAAATATGACTACACCTTTCTGAAACACGTTGTTCGTAGTTCAAAAACTAAAAAACACGCTTGTAAATCCTCAATATCTTTTTAAATAATTGCATTGTCATCGGTCCTTGTAATGTATGCAAAATTTCAAATCAATCCGACTATCGCAAGTGGGTGAAAATCGCGTTGAAAGATTCCGTTACATAGATTAATACATTGATAGATACATACCGAACTTATAAAAGCGTGTTAAAAAAGTAAAGAGAGGCCAAACTTTTATCGCTTTCATTGCTATCAATTCTACTGGCACAACTTAACTTAATGTAAACATGAATTTTAACCCAACACAACTACATTTGAGTGTAAGAATGCAATAGTGAAGAGTCTAGCAGACAGACTGCTTCTGACAGCCACATATAGGAAATGGATAAAATTAACCACGTAGTGTTTTTATGTAATTTTATAGGATTATTTTGATGTCTATAGATGTAGTTCGAATTTATACAATGTAGACGCGTATATTTGTTTTAAATTTTGGCCCGACGTTTCGGAGACTTTGCAGTCACCATGGTCACAAAATAAAAATATCTATTAATCCGTAAAAAGTAGTTTTATTTAAACAGATGAGCGCTTTTTTACCATTTTAACTTGTATTTATATTTTCTAATTTTATTATATTAATTATGTAAACTTAAGGATCATGTGTCTGAAATAAAGATTATTTATTTATTTATTTATTTTATTTGCAATTCCTCAGTATTTTCTCCTAGTTTGAACCATTTCTAGTATACAAAAAACATTTCAAAATTAACTATCGAGTTTTAAGGCCGGGCTCGACCGCAAAATGAGCGAGGTCATTAATGAGCTCGCTTAACTCGTTGACTGACTTCGTTAAACTCGCAAACGCAAACTGCATACTTGTATTTCCACCAACAAATAGTCGGACGGAAAGAGCCGAGCGTGTAGAAAGAGTAGAAATGAGCTCGCTCAGTTCTAGGGAGCACTAACTTTTCGGTGGTGGAAACTCAAACCTATTTAATTAAAAAGGAGTCCGTTCCGCCTAACCATTTTCCGCACATTACCCTTTCGCAGTGGAAACCGGGCTTTAGCGTGATGAAATGAAAAGAATATTTGTCTTAAATTTAAACTTTTATTATCATAAATTATTTGTACAAAATATACGTATCGATGTGATCTTGGTTCCCGCGTCTTATTGGTAGGTATTATTGACAAATTCTATAGATAAAATCAATGTAGGAAACCAGGTAGTACACGTATTCTGTGTGGTCTGTCATAGTCTCTCTCGTAGGCAGGATCACTGTAATCATCACGTTTTACAAAATGATGACGACCACCTCCAGCAGCAGGAACAGAGGGCACTCTTACACGATTATCGTTCTTGTTCGCTAAAGACTCTCCCAAGATTCCCAGAACACAAATAAATAAGAAAACAAATGTAAATTTATTGATAGCCGCCATTTTGATGTTAGCGTTCCAAATTCGAATTACGAATAAAATCGCAAACACGTATGCCCAATTTATATGCCTCACTTATTTTATTTTTCAATTTTCAAGCTGACGTTAACAAAATCATTTGCTCTATTATTATTCTATTAGCACATTATTTTGCTAGATTTAGCAAAATATGTTTTTCTATTGTTAGTTTACAATAATATGAGATTAGATTTTTATGCAAATACATACTATTATCGCATTTAAATTTAATATTGCTTGTAGGCAATACAAATTATTATGAAGTCTCGTGATTTTAGTATTCCAAGTTTTTTTTTTGCGTGTGTTATAATGGTGGGTGCCGATAGAGAGCTTTGGCAGGAGGTAGACAGCCATAGCTTAGGAAATGACGCTGCAATGATCTCTAGGACTAGAAATAGGTTACAATTTGTGAACGTTACGAGTTTTATCGAGACTAACGAACGGCAATTGATTTTTATATATAAGATTATAAAAGATATTACTGTGTCACTTGCGTAGACGCAGGGACCTGAGAATTTCATATAAATGTACCTAGTACGACTTGCTAGCGTATCGCACATGCAAGATCAATAATATGTGATGTAAAAGGAATAATATCAGCGTAGTATTTTATTATACCATAGAAAAGGTTGTCTGAAAGTGATCGCAATATGCAATATGGCGACCACTTCTACATGACTTAATATAATTTCGTACATGACATGGAATATGTATTTATGTAATGGACTGCCGATCACGAGGTCGCGGGTTCGATTCCCGGTTGTGACAATCATTTGTGATATCCATAAATGTCATACAAATGTTTATACTGCGTCTGGGTGTTTTCTATATAATTTATGTAAGTATGTATTTACAAAAGAAAAGTAGTGTATGTAGTCTATCCGTATCTGGTTCCCATAATACAAGCATAGAAATATAGCTTAATTTGGGACCAAAGGACGTTGTATGAAATGTCCTGAATATTTATTATTTATTATTATAAAAAAGTTAAAAGCTGTTTCTAGAAAACTAAAACTAAATCTATATATTCTGGCTGACATGGCTGGGTTTAAATGGGTGAGGATACCGCAGTAACACTTTGTCGGTTCAAACCTTCCATGCATCGGCGCGAGAGGTCGACGCGGGAGGGGAGGTACAAGTGACGGCTGCAAACCGCGCGACCACTGGTCAACGCGACACTTTCCTTCACTCCGCTAGGAGTATATAATAATATGTTCTGTGCTTTCCTTTGATATTCTTTCTGAACGATACGCGTGCAGCGAAACTGCCCGCGACACAATTTTATTTGAAATTACTGTTTGTAAAATCATCATTAAACCTATAATACAGTCCACTAGTTTTTATTATTGACCATACATAGGTATTCCTTATGAAAAGATACCTAACCTTAACACCCTTTATTTTCCCCGGACAACCGGTTGTGTGATCAAGCATTTCATTAAGGGCCTACATCAATATTATCGTAGACATGTACATATTAACACAGCTAGTAGGTATAGAAAATGAAGAATTAGGGATATTTTTTTTGTTTACTCAAAATCTACTAAATATATTTTAATTCTGATTTACGTGTTTCTATATATAATAGTTAGTTATGTTTTTAAAGTTATTTCATTAGTTAATACGCGATAATAGACCGACAAATGAAAAAAAAAAAAAATGAGAGAGGTTGTTTCGCTAAGATTTTCTATCGAGAAAACTTTTTTCAATCGCGTTTCTGAGTTTATGCGATCCTAGATCATATACTGAAAAAACATATACTTAAAAATTAGAGCTCTAGCCATTCAATCTAAAGAAACAATGAAAACTTCGTACGTAGAAAAATGCACGAAGCTATTTTGGTATCCTCTTAAGCAAAAATAAGCAAAAATTTGCCTTATGCAAAAAAAAGGCGAAGGATAGTTGGAAGTAATTTCTTTAAAAAAATTTATAGGTATATGTACACACACACGTTTTTAACTAGTCATTTATTACGTGAAGGAAACCAGAGATCAATTGGTTACATTTGCACACAAATAAATGGGTTTGTTACAAGAGATATGACCTGATGTAAGGTTGACAAAAAAAAATGGCAAGAAATGAGAAAAAAATATCCATGGAGTTTCTTGTCTGTTCTTCTCCATAGGATTCGCATATATATGAATGGTATATGTACCTATATATGTGAGTAGAAAATAATAGAAATATTTTTATTGATAAAATTTATTTAAAATTAAAAAAAATGACATCATTATACTTACTTTAAAACAAATTACAATAATATGTTCATCAATAATAATGATTAAGTATATATTTTTATAATTTTTATTCGCCGTAACACTTAAAATTAATAAGAAAAAATTCGAATTTTACATTATTAAACATTAACACCATTTAGGTACCTATTCAATTTTAAGTAAGATGTTAAAATAATTCATGTAATTATTAAAAAAAATCTCAAATGAAATAAAAAATAATAATTCAAATCTATAAAAAACAGGGCAAAATAATCGGACACATAATATTTAAAAAGATATTTTATCTTTGTCTTATTATTAATAGCTTACCAAATTATAATATTATCAATGAAAAGTATATCCTAATTATGTAGGTACTTAAATTAATAAATTAAAACCTGCCTGCGCAAATGAAAAAAAACCAAAAAATAAAATATTCGTCTTTCGCGCCTTTAATAATCCACATTCAAAGAAAGCTTCGAAATTTTTTTTTTAATTTTATTTAAACAGTAGGTCGGCACTTGCCAGCCAGTGAAAAAAAACCAAATTTGTTTTCGGCACTTTGTTCCGGATTCAAATAAAGCCACCTTAGAAAAATAAGATTGTATGAATTAAATTTCATTTAATTAAACGTAAATACCGATAAAGGTTACAACAGGCGATATTAATAAATTATGTGACATGAAAATTGTTGAGAAAAGTAAATTATTGCAGACAGGTTTTTTAATTATAGGGGTGCTGTAAAATTACTAACAGTAAAAATGTGGATTAAGATATTGAATTTAAAAATTGTGTTTTATTATTGTGGATATTCAGGGTACATAATATATCATAACTCTGTTACATAATTGCAGTGATCACATAATTGGATAAAACATTAAGATTTATTAGTTCATAAGCACCATTGATTCAGCGATATCAAATCAAAAATATAATTGACAATATTTTTTATTGTGGTCATTTTGACAGAAGACAACAATAAAAAAATTTTACTAGGCAGAATGTTGTTTGCCTTTGCTAATATAACTAAAGAATTAAAAAAAATATCTAAACTATGGCACTATGGGCACTTTTTTTAATGTACTTAAAAGCTAAACTTAACATTATTGGCACAATAAGAATTCACTACACTTTAGGATTAAATTGTTAGTAAAATTCTTAGTGCTTAACTTTGTTCAAATAAACATGTTTTAAAAACTAAATTTTTATATTTGGTAGAAGGTAATAAAGCTTGTAGCCAATGGTGCCAATTATGTTGCGCCAAAAACTAAACATTTTAGTTTACATTTTAGTTTAGAAACTAAAATATATATGTTGGCAATGTTCATAACATGACTGGTGATGTCAGTTATATTTTGATAGAAAATTAAAACAAAATATCTGAACAAAATTGCTGCTTCTTTAGTATTTTTTTTTAACTCAACAAAATTGGCATTAGTAACTAAATATTTTTGGTCAATGGTAGCTAATGGTATAAAAAAAAAACTAGATATAAAAATACTAAAAACGAAAAAAATTGCTAAAATTTGGTAAAACCATAAAGTCTGGCAATTAAAAACTATATCTTGGCAATATTCAAATCGAGTTAGACCAAAAAAAAGTCTGTAATTACGGTAATTAAATATACGAATTATGAAATATGCGTTTCAAATAAAAATGTGTAGGGCTATTTGTCGAAGATTTATCAAAATACAACTTAAAACATAAATAGCTTACTAAATAAGAATGTAATTTATGTTTTGTTTTTACTAACTAGACGTATAGGGTACAACACTAAAAGACAAAACGGAACTATATTACTGAGGCTTGGTTGTCCGTTCGTACGTCTGTCACCAGGCTGTATCTCAGGAACGGTCACAGCTAAACACAGATCGACCGCCTGGCTAAATCGTACTTCATAGAACAATGACGTTTCATATGACGTATATAGCCTGTATCATAGACACACATTAATACATTTTTTTATTAGTTTTAACAACTATGACGTCACAATATGGCGGAGGGTCATGTACATTGTTATTTGAAAAGCATATTATAGTTGTTATTACAAACGTTAGTATGTTACTGTTAGTTTTTAATGTCCATAGACCATAATATACATTGCAAAAATTATGTTAAGACGTAATGTTAGCGAAAAAACGCTTGTTAATGGACGAGATGTATTTGGACCGCTCGGGTTTCCGCAAATATAACGACTTTGGCAGGGCAGGACATCAATCTATGCTCCATACAAAAATATGGGCATCGTAGTCGTAGTTTTCTTCGTGGATATTCCCTTCAGAACAATGAATTTTTCTCACAGTATCTAGGTCTTATATATCTATGCTCATATTACTTTCTTTATTTCAAAATAAAATACCTAAAAGAATTATGACCATTCTTTTGAATGGTCATAAATCTTTCCATTCACAATTCCGTTTTTTTTTCGGTTTTCTTTAGATGAACTTGCAGCGTTTATCACATAAATTTGATAAGTTTTTATCAAAAAAGAAAGTAATAGAAGCATAGATATATACTTTTCGTGGTAAAAAAAATTAATAAATAAAGTCGAGAAGAAGAAGAATAATTTTCACGAAGAAAGCCTTTTTTCAAAGTATTTGTAGGTTAAATCTGCCGCACAAATACCTAAATTTGGGCTGTAGGGTAAAGTAGTATATGTAGTATAGACTACTACTATACTACTACTTACTAGCCGTATTCTGGTACCCATAACACGAGCATATTATGCTTAGCTTGAGACCAGAGGACGTTGTGTGAAATGTCCATGAAAAAGGAAAAAAGCTGTATTTTTAGAAAAGCAGTCCAAATGCACTCCGTATTGTTATATAATGGTGAATTATAAGTATAATATAACTATAATAAGGCACATTTAATGTCTAAATATACATATACATTTGGTAAGTAACTGTAATGCCATTTGGAGTAAATATCTAAGACCCAAAGTTCACTACGATATTTCTTCTCTCTTTCTTTCTTTGTACAGGATAGTGATACATTGGAAGGTTACAATTTTAGGGCAAAGTATTGCAATTATTAGAGGACGCAATTTTATACAAAAAATTTTTTAGGGCATAGGTTATGTGAAAAGTGAACATATTTGTAGGTAGAGCTATGTGCTACAAGCGTGTCTTGAAAACTTTTTTTTAGGACGGATAGTTTCCGAGATTACACAAAAAACATGTTTGCACCTCTTTTTTAACATGGTAGCCGGGGGATAAAGGCGGCAACCTCACAAAATCTAAGTTAACCTTTTATTGATCTAACAAATTGCTTCCTCAAAAAATTGCATAGGTACTTCATGTAACTTTTTAATAATGGACAGGTAATACCGACTTTGTAATCGGACTTTAATGTCATCTCTCAAAATCTCTCAAAAAAATGATAGTGTTGGTTGCAACCTGTGATATTTAGTAGTAATTAGAAATATTCGTGTACGATTTTGATATGTTGATGTTATTACGTCACTGGACAGAACCTTGTGATATAAAAATCCTGTGTCATGATTATGGTATCATGAATATGATACTGGGAGCAGGAGCTGTTTGCTTTGAAAATCATACTGCTGCGTCGGCGGGGTGCCGAGGTAACACATACTAACACTATAACCCCGCTAAAAATCGTGGTGTCCGTACACAATGAGTATGAGCGTTGCTCTCGTACCTTTTTTAGCGGGGAGATTTGAAGAAAAACTAAACAAAGAGGCAGACAGACAGATATCAAAGTGACCTTAGAACATCAATACACAAGCTGCCACCGACGCTAAAAACACATCTTAAAATATAACATACATATAATATATCTCTTTTGAATATAATTCATCGAAATATACATTAAAGTATCTTATATTTAACAAATATAATGTTCTTATATCCTAATTATGCTTAAAACTAGAAATAAGTATCAATATTAAGTTGGTTTTAAGTGTATAGTTTATAGTATACTCTTTGCTTCTACGTAGGCACTTTATTAAGGCAAATAGTAATATTTTTTTATTATTATTCTTACAAATACTTTCAAAGATACTAACACAAATATAACCATGATTTTAGGTCTTCCTTTCCCGTAGGTGGAACAAATTAGACTGTCACTTGAGAAAATCATCCACAGTGATAACTGTATCTTTTGAAACAAAATGTAATTAACTCTTTTTATAATATAGGCTAAATTGTATCAGAATTATCTAAGAATGCCGTTATTAATGACAAGGGAAGACCTGAATAAACCTAAGATCTCACAAAATAGTCCAGAATCACGACCACTCTTAAAGTGTCCGATTGAGAAGAAAAATAAAATTGTAGGCATATCGTGAATGGTAGCTTTAAGAACATTTATATTAAGGAAAGGGAATAACCAGGCGCAGTATTTTCTTATACCATGTACATAGCCAGAAAAACGTGGTAGCAAAAGCGGAAATGTTACAGGCCTCGTACCTCAAACCCCTCTCCAATTATTAGAATGTTGGGGAAAGGTCTGCACAACCTCTTTCCCCAGGGTACGACTATGAAAGGACCCCCTTATCGAAACTACTTGCTTAAAACCAGAACTGACCATGTAGTGTACAGTAAATTAATTTACCTACATAAGTATCTATGTATGTTTGAAAATTATCAAAAAGCACCTGTTCCTGTCTTAAGAATATGTTAGTATTCCCGACGACAGTAGTATCCTAATGAACGGCACTTTTGGCAGAGATGCTGTGGATGTATCTTCGATTGGTCGCTGACATCCAGCCCATCTGGTTTCTCAAGAGGCCTCTGAAAGAAAACAGAGTTCTTTTATAATTCTCGCCTATATCTTTAAATAGATTCTGATTCTTAATTGAAAATAAATCTATCTTCTGACATTTTAAAAGGGCTTGTTAATCATGTCTATTTACTTAAATAAGGCTAGCTGTTTTCCGCAACTTCGAATGCCTTCTATCCATCAATCAGCCTCTCTCCGTCCACTGTTGGACATAGGCCTCTCCCATAGAACGCCACAACGCGCGGTCCTGTGCCGCCTGCATCCAATGTCTCCCCGCGACCTTGACAATATTGTCGCTTCAACTTGTCGGGGGTCGCCCAACGCTGCGTAGTCCGGTACGTGGTCGCCACTCTAGGACTTTTCTTCCCCATCGATCATCAGTCATCATTGCCATTTCAGCGTGCTAACCTTTCGGGCTATGTCGGTCTATATATGTTTCGTATGCCTTACCCTAACAAATTCAACAATCACTCTATCTATAAAAAGAAACTGCATCAAAATCCGTTGTAAAGTTTTGAAGATTTCAGCTCACATATGGACATCTTTACTTATTATAAAACAAAGTGAGCTTATATCTTCAAAACTACGCAACGGGTTTTGATGTGGTCTTTTTTAGTACATAGAATGGTTCAAGGCCATCCCCTGAACTACTTTTCCTTTTACTATAATTTGTCAAGGTATCTAAATTCCACCCATACGAATTTGTGAGCAACTGCTAGTAATATAATAATTACCTGTTTATGTGGGAAGACATTGATGCGGCACTTGATACACTCTTGGCCGTTATTGGCCCAGGAGTTACCGCTCATCCATTTACGCTTGCATTTAGGACACTTGTATTCTCCGAAGCACCGCTTTTTGCCCTGGTAAGGTGTCAAACCCTCACCTTTTGGACGAGCCTGGAAAGCATATGAATTTCATTTAGAAAGATTCAATATAAGACGGTTTTCTTATGACTTTCAATCAAAATCATCCATCGAGGCTTCTCCCTTTAGAGTTGGGTTAGCCACCTCCAAATAGCGAATCAATATTTCTGATCAATTCCTGCGAAGTTACTTTAGAAAAGTGGTCGCTTTACCTTTGCAAGATAACATTCAAATCCCTTTATTTGGTTTGTGAAGTTTCACTTAAGAACCTCCTCAAGCAGAGTTCTGATTCCTCCAATTTAATACTTAAGCATAGGATCTAGTTTTGTGGCTCTATTTTTAGCAGTAGATGAAAAAAGGCTGATAAAAGATTGAGTCCTGTGGAACTCTCCTTCTCCTTAATTATCCTTATGTTTGTTTAAATAAATAGATATCTCCCAAAATATACGTAAAACAACAAATTATTTAATCCCTTATTCATGTAGTTCAATGTACGTACTTATAATGCTCTAGTACAGTGCAGCCTTTGTAATATTAAACCGATAGAAGAGTTTGTTTTGAGCCACGAGTTTATAGTTCAAGCCCGTTCCAGGAATAGGGTCCCGAAATGAATGTAGTATTGTTTATATTCTAACTTTGTAATTGTACTTATTGTAAACATGTCAGATTTGGTTTCTTATTTGAAATATTATTTATTTATCGTGACGGGCTTCGTGGCGTAGTGGTTCATGTAATGGACTGCCGTTCACAAGGTCGCGGGTTCGATTCCTGCTTGGGACAATCATTTGTGTGATATCCATAAATGTCATACAAATGTTTGTACTACGTCTGGGTGTTTCTATGTATTATAAGTATGTATTTATAAAATAAAAGTAGTTTATGCAGTCATATCCGTCTCCGAGGCTCGTCAAATAATCTCGTCATAATGTTTGTGGAAGGAGCGTGTGTGTAGTAATTATAATTATCTTGTAACTTAACATTACAAGTTATAGTATCGGTCTTGAATGATATTCGTATGTATATAGTTTTGTTACCAATTTAATACAAAAGCCCATTCTAGTTAATACACTATCGTTAATAAATCTAGAATGAATGACTTTTGACTCACAAGATAAGACTAATTTATTAGGCATACGTACAAAGACGTTTTTGTTAAAAAACTAGCGCGCAGTTACTTTCTTACAAATTACACTACTGATTTTATTAAATTATTGGCATATAAATCAACAACGTTCGTTTATACTTTGAGAGCATTGCCTAAAAATCTAAAAAGAAACATACAGACGAAGTGAGTACCTCGTTTTTTTTTAAATTCGGTTATTAAAAGACTAAAGCCCTGTTGATTAGAGCAATAAAAGGTGTTTGTCTTTCTATTTTATTCGCGCATTATGCACAAAATACTGCATAGAATTAATTGTTTTTCATTGATGTATTGTTAGTGGTCTAACCTCTCTCTCTTCAGCCTGTTTGAGTCCCACTACTGGTCACGGGCCTCCTCCACTTTGGGAGGGATTATAGTCTACTGTGGCGCGCTGACCAGGTGTATTGGCACAGGGTTTATTTTCTAGTTTTCCATCTCTCACAGAGGATGTTATCTGTGTGCAATATCCCTTAGCTGACGTGTTAATAAAGGATTTCGTTTTGTGCTTTTCGTCTCTAACGGGTGTTATTGTCTTATTTAAGACATTCTTACAATACCCATGGGATGAGAAGTTCAAATATTATTCAAACATAAATTATATTCAAATAAAACAAACACGTGAATGATGAAACCTTGAGCAATAATTTCTTTTGATAGAAGTAAAAAAAATATAAATATTTCGTGTGAACTTGGCTCTATGCCATCGTGGCAGCGTCGCGTGGTTTGGATTTTTCATATTTTGATAACAAAAATGGCGTTAAGTCTACAAGAAGCATAAAAAAAGACGTGTGGCACTCGGGGACTGCTCGGGTAAAGCTATTGCGTAGCATTTTTTATCAACTTAAGCTATTATAATTATTTATTTATTATATTTGTCTGTCTGTCTGTCTGCCTCTCCGTACGTCTGTCCGTCGGTCCGTTGTCGGTCCGTCTTCATGGGCCTTTGAAATTTGAGGGCTTTCCTCAATTTCTCGGGATATTATGTCTTCACTAGCTTTTTGTAAGCGTATTGTCCATTTAAATCCGTTGCAAAACAAATTATTTAGCATAAATTTAATAAAAATAATAATTACCTGTGGACAATCTCCAATATAATGACCTTTCTTAAAACACAGATGACACATATAAGCTGGTGGCGGAGGCCTGGGTGGACGTCGCAGTGATAAAGCCGTCAGCTGTTCTACCAGAGAGTTGGTGTCGTCTGCAGGTGGTGCTGCTGAGCCAGTAGCTGCCGTTGGTAAAGGACCCCATACTGAACCGGGCACCCACTGGAATTTGTTATGAATTTTTGTGAAAATCACGATTAAGATCGGCGTTTACGAGCCGTGTATGATACTCTTCCTTATTACTATGCTATTTATTGCTTATACGTACCATGTAAGTATTACAGTTTTTTTTTTATACCTTGGGTAGGCAAATAACCACACTCTATCTAATTTTAAGCGAAAGTTAAAGTCATAATTTTCCGTGTTTTTATTTATATAAGCTGGATTCTTTATCTTTACTTGTTATCTTCATTTTTGTATGTATGTCCCTATTTGATCTTATATCTTCAAAATTTGAATTCCACCGGTGAAATGCTTTTAGTGATGTCTGCAGATTTGAACTGTTACCACCAGGTGGCAACACTTATTCCTAGTTATTGTATAAATGTTCTTTGATATTCCTTTATTCGTATGGTGACGGCTTAAGGATACAAGTGTCACCACCCTTTTCCTCCCTAGGGTCGTGCCCAGCTGTGGGACGTAAATGTGTTGGAGAGAGACAGAGATAGAAGTCTTTTAATCCATTATAATATTGAAATTTAAAGAATGTTAAAGATTCATTACAGTAGAAGTCTATTTTTATAATTATGGGTGTCCGTAATGTTTATAACTGTCTTTCAACACATTCTATATTGTAAAGTTTTATTAGCATTGTAAGTATAATTGACATTTAATTAAAAAAATATTGATTTGATTAAAAGCTCTGTTGAGTTTCTTACGCCGGTTCTTCTCAGCAGATTGCGTCCTGAACCGGTGGTAGGGAAAAAAAAAATTGGACATGTCATAAGCACATAATTTTTCTGAAAAATTGTGTCTACTTGATTAAATGATTTTTCATTTCATTTCATTTCATCATTGAGCTTGAGCTCACCGAATTTGTTTTGAACACCGCAAGACAGCGACATTCCTAGACGGCCTAAATCATGACCAATATGAGGGAACGATTAGACAAATGAAATTGCAGTAAATAATGGACGACGCGCTCTGATTGGTCGTGCAAGGAGCGCGCGCGCATCTGTTCAACGAATTATTGCGCTCGTTCCAATTTCGAACGTGCGTTGACGCCGTGAATCACGCACCAACATAAATGGAATAATAAATACTATGGTGATTTTTAAATTTGGATTGTTATTTTGTCTGAACATTGTTTTAAAATCAGAACTGTAATTGACCGGAAACTGAAAGTACCTACATTATTTTCCAAACACTAGTTGCCTGACTGCGTGCCTGATGTTTTTGAGATATTTAGGGCTGAGTTAGTTAAAAGAAACAGAAGGGCTAAGGAGGAGAAGAAATGCTAAGGAAATGGTTTCCTAACACGTCTGTACAACCATCTCATTTAAAATAAGAAAGCCCGCGCTGTAATACCATTAGCAGCTAATGGTCTAAATAGAGAACGAAATATCTTTACTTATTATAAAACAAAGTCATTATTTTTGTATGTATGTCCCTTTAAGAGCTTATATATCTTCAAAACTATGCAACGAATTTTAATGCGGTTTTTTGAATACATAGATTGGGCTTTATGGATGGCTTTTATGCATAGTTTATTAAGGTTTGATGTATATTAGGGCTCAATAACTTTAAACGGGGGAGAAATCGCGGGCATTAGCTAGCTAAACTATAAACTAATTAGATTACGGGAAGGATTTCACGGCTTTGTGTGGTTGCATAACAGACTAAGAAAGAAAGCAGTAGAATAAGAATTCGCTACGTGACGCTTTAATGAATAGCTTCCTAATCCTAACTAATTTATAAATGTCAAAAAGAACTGATGACACTTGACAAATTTTGACAAGCTTAAGTGTTAATGTGTGGAACGAAACTATAGCCAAATTTAAAAAAATGGAAACAGCGCCATCTACCAAGTGGTATAGTAAACTTCTGTTTGTTAAGGTTTGATTTCTAAATTTCACGCGTAAGAAGTCGCGGGCAACAGCTAGTATAGTATAAAACTAGAAAGAATTGTCAAACTGTAAAGGTTGCATGAACGATCTCACCGATTTATCATTATTGCCTAAGTTCGAGGAGTGTGATTAATATTAGTAGAAATTCTGATATATTTCTTCTCTCTTGTCCAGCCTATTTTCGTCCTACTGTTGAGCACAAGCCTTCTCCATTTTGGGAGGGATTATGGTCTACTGCGCCGCGCTGACCAGGGGCACAAGTCTGCTATTACAATGTTGTCATAATGATCAGTCACTGATTGCATAATATTCACGGACACTGATTGCATAATATTCACGGACACTGATTGCATAATATTCACGGACACTGATTGCGTAATGGCGTCAATGGTGTCGATTCTACGTCCACAACTAAACTTAACTTAACTAAAAAATGAAAACAACCATTGCTGTATATTGATTATTTGGCTGTTTTGTTGTGTAATTTTATATTAATTACAATCGTTAATCTATAATAAACAGATTTGCTAACAAGAAAGAATCGTTAACATTACGGAATGGTGATAATGACACAATCAAATTTCATTTTTTAGTTAAGTTAAGTTTAGTTGTGCGCGTAGAATTGGTACCATTATGTCAAAAAATTAATAGTAGACTATCAAACTTGATAAATCTTCGCGGGCTTCTTCAGGCGTGTAGACACAGGGTTTATTTTCGAGTTTTCCGTCTCTTAAGAAGGATTTTATGTAAGATTTTGTGTGGTATGTGCAATATTCCTTAGCTGGTTTTTATGACACCCTGGGAAGGAAAAGGGGTAGTGAAACTTGTATTCTTAATCCGTCACCACATAGACACACTTAAATAAATAAAATAAAATAAAATACTCTTTATTGCACACTATATTAATTTATAGAACTTACTTACTAGACTTAATAATAGGTAGGTACAAAGGGCGGTCTTATCGCGAGCTGCGATCGATTCCAGACAACCTTAGAATGGACTTGACCGAGACTGAATAGGTAACTTGTGGTGTATTAATATTATGCTAAATATATGCCAAAAATAAGTGAAAGTACTTATAGCTAATACAATATAAATACATACACTACACACACAATTCTACTTTTATACATATTAATACATATATAAACATAGATAGATAGATAACTCTTTATTTGCACAAACACCAATTTTACACAGAATTTGAAAAGAAAATACAGTCTCAAAAGCTATTGTACAAAGGGCGGCCTTATCACTAATGTGATTTCTTCCAGGCAACCGTATAATGGATAACATATACATACATATACATACACATACAATACATACATATTTATAGCAAATACATAAATACTAATCTAATACTTAGTAAGATTCATATGAAAGTAGAAAGAAACTTAACTTGCCTAAAATCAACCAAAACATCAGTTTTTAGGGTTCCGTACCCAAAGGGTAAAAACGGGACCCTATTACTGAGACTTCGCTGTCCGTCCGTCCGTCCATCCGTCCGTCCGTCCGTCCGTCCGTCCGTCCGTCTGTCACCAGGCTGTATCTCAAGAACGGTGATAGCTAGAGAGTTGAAATTTTCACAGATGATGTATTTCTATTGCCGCTATAACAACAAATACTAAAAATAAAATAAAATAAATATTTAAGGGGGGCTCCCATACAACAAACATGATTTTTTTACCGTTTCTTGCTCGATACTAATAACGTTGCCTTATGTTGCATAGATAATGGTACGGAACCCTTCGTGCGCGAGTCCAACTCGCACTTGACCAATTTATCATCTATCTGGCGTAGAGCAAGCTCGGTATAGAAACAGATCTAACATAAATATAGTAAATTTTTTTTATAGCGGCCGATCTAAAAATACTGTCCGTAGCAATGGTGGGTGGAGTCATTTTAGGAAACTATAACTTTAATCTAAATTCGAGATTGGTGCAGTTTGTTTGCTTCTTGAATTGAAATAATTGACGGATTATACGAGCCCAGTGAACTAGTGGTTAGGATAAAAAACTGCTATTAACGTGGTTGCGGGTTCTATAACCGCACAGGATAATTATTGAGCGATAGTTGTCATTGATACCGATTCTATAAATAAATGTATGTAATGTTTAATATTATTATGTATAAATAATAATTTGATTGTAATATGTATAAATAACCTAATAACAATAATTTGACTCATATTATGTAAGTATGAAGTAAATATATAAATAATAATTTGATCATATATGTAAAATGTATTCTGAGGATTGGGTATCTATGTAAGTTATATGTATAAAAACTAATAATAAAATATGACTGTTAGAAATGAATTTAATAATAAGTAACGTTTAATTAACTTTAATTTAGACAATAAACAATGGGAGCTGCAACTGCCAACAAACTGGATGTCAGTTTGGCAGTAGTAAATGTAATGCCCATAATTTTATTTTTAATATTGGGCAACTCGGTATGAGTATTGCCATCATGCCCTATATATTTGTAAAATGAATAAAAGCTTTTTTTATTTTTTTTGTTTTGTTGCCTACGTGCACAACTAAACTTACATTACCTAAAAATTGAAAATTGATAGTGTTACTAATACAATTCGGCGATGTTAACAAAATTTTTTTATTTGAAAATCTGTACCTATGAGCAAACGATTTTTATTAATAAAAATATGCGCAACGAAATAGCCAATTAATTGAAATATGCCATACTTGTTTTCATTATTTAATTAAGTTAATTGTGCACTTAGAATCGGTACCATTGTTATATTATCGGTATTTTGACGAGCCTCGTGGTTAAGTGGTTTATGTAACGGACTGCCGATCAAGAGGTCGCGGGTTCGACTCCTGCACGGAACAATCATTTGTGTGATTTTTCTAATTGTCATACAAATGTTTGTGCTGCGTCTGGGTGTTTCTATGTATTATAAGTATGTATTTACAAAAGAAAAGTATTAAATGTATTCTATCCGTATTCTGGTACCCATAACACAAGCATATAAGCTTAGCTTGGGACTAGAGGACGTTGTGTGAAATGTCCGTGAATATTTATTTATTTATTGTCATACAAATATTTAAACACGCAAATAAGCCTAGGACCATACACAACTGTCTGTGAAATGGCCATGATTATTTAACAAAATTTTATATAAATGTGTTAGTATACTCTTACAGAATTTAGATACAGTGATAGCCTATATAAAAGCCTTTGATCACACTGGCGACACAGGATGTAACCGATAGGAAGGAACCTGAGACCTTAACATAACATAACATAAAAAAAACAAATAATGTGAAGTATTCAAGTGAAGTGAATCTTATAATGTTATCTACTTAGTTGGGGCTTTGGTTGAAGCAAAAAAAATGTTCTTTAGTTTTATAAAAAATATAATTACCGCTGAGTTCATGGAGTGCGAATATTAAATCTCTACGTAGAGATTTTTAATAATTATTTCTTCATTTAAAAGCTGGTGCTTCCCGAGAGGTCCTATTGGCACCAGGTCACGGTCTGATGGATATCTCCTAAGAAATCGAGAAAAAACCTAGATTTCAAAGGAACAAGACTTTTTAAAAAAATAATCAATTATTTGTTCTATCACGGACATCACTCAGAATAAGTTCTTTCCTTTATCCATTAGTGTGACATGACACATCTATCATAACATACGCATCTTAACTAAATGCATTAATAATATATACTACTAGCTGACCCGGTAAACGTTGTTTTGCCATACTAAAAAAAAAAAGTTTGAAAAATAGACGTTGGCCGATCCTCAGACCTACTGAATATGTATGTAAAATTTGAGAAGAATCGGTCAAGCCGTTTCGGAGGAGTACGGTAACTAACACTGTGACACGTGAATTTTATATATTAGAATATTATTTTATTACACATGAAAATCCCCAGTTTTCCGACGTCAAATAAATAAATACGGAAGTATCGCTACATTCTACCAAGAACTACTAAAGTTGAGAGCTACATACACTACCAGCAGTTCCTCTTCGCCTAGTACTTAACATCTAATAATACATTTCGGTTTGTATGGCTGTTACTGTTGTACTAATAATAGACCGCATTGCTATCGATGTACTTTCATTCAAACAAAACTTATTGACCGTTTTTTTTTCAGACAGTTATAGAAGAGAAACTATTATCTTTATCTTTACTTATTATAAAACAAAGTCGCTATTTTTATTAAATTAACACGCTTATATTAGTTCAGCTGTCGTATTATGAGCTCTTATTTCCAGGCAGCTTACGCCGTGAATTGAACTGCCTGCCAAATTCGCAATATGTACATAACTCCCAGCCAGTCAGTTCGCTAAACCAGTCGTAGATTAACATCCTTATAGAGAAGGTACAACTAAAAGTTTAAGTACTAACTAAAAATTTTCAAGTAAATGTTTTATATCTGCCATAATACGTAATTTAGCCAGGCAGTGTACGGCCGGCCTGGAAATTGCATGATTTTTAAAAAGCTCATAATACGCCCGCAGAACGTTAAACGTATCTATCAATGTATTAACCTATGTAATAGAATCTTAGTGAGTGATTTTCACCCACTTACAGTAGTCGGATGGGTCAGAAATTTTACACACATATTAAGTACCGATGGCAATGCAATAATAATAAAAAAATCAGGATTTTCAAGCGTGTTTTTTAGTTTTTGAACTAAGTATTTTATTGTATATTTGTGCTTATGTGACCTCATATATTTAAAACTACGCAACAGATTTTGATGCCGTTTTTTTCAGTAGATAGAGTGGTTCATGTCGATGGTTATTTTGTGTAATTTGTTAAGGATTTTTATTTCCTAAATTTCACGCGTACGAAATAGAAAGCAACAACTAGTTTTTAATAAAATACCATTGTCCGTGTAGTGACGAATTAATAACAAAATTAACATTGCCTTATTTCTTACCCTGGGTGCAGTTCGAGCCAGCTATGGGATGTTATAAGCAGTTAATATCAAAATAAACCCTGTGCCAAAACGCTTGATCAGCGTGAATTATCCCTCCCGGAGTGGAGAAGGTCTGCGGCCTGTGCCCTAAAGTGAAACGTTAAGAGGATACCAAAATAGCTTCGTGCATTTTCTATGTACGAAGTTTTCATTGTTTCTTTAGATTGAATGGCTAGAGCTCTAATTTTTAAGTATATGTTTTTTCAATATATGATCTAGGATCGCATAAACTCAGAAACGCGATTGAAAAAAGTTTTCTCGATAGAAAATCTTGGCGAAACAACCTCTCAAATTTTTAATTTTTTTCATTTTTCGGTCTATTATCGCGTATTAACTAATGAAATAACTTTAAAAACATAGGTAACTATTATGTATAGAAACACGTAAATCAGAATTAAAATATATTTAGTAGATTTTGAGTAAATAGGAAAAGTATCCCTAATTCTTCATTTTCTGTGCCTACTGGCTGTGTTAATATGTACGTGTCGGCGATGATATACGATAATATTGATGTAGGCCCTTAATAGGCCAGAGAGTGAAAGAGAAAATTTTAATTCTCTCTCACTCTATTACACAGCTGATTGGAATGCTTACGAGTTTTGAATCTATCATCATAATTATCGATTTTGTTTTTACTACAAACTCTTTACAGGAATTTAGTATATTGCGAAATAAAACCTCCACACATTGTTCTGTTCTATCTCTAACGGTTTAGGCGGCGCGGCGTTATCAATAAAAACAATCCCAGGAAATCTATCTATGTGGGTATTATATACTAACTATTATAAAGCTGAAGAGTTAGTTTGTGTGTTCGTTTGAACGCGTTAATCTCAGGAACTATAGCTTCGAAATAAAAAATTCTTTTTGTGTTTGATATTCCATTAATCGGGGAAGGCTATCACGCTGCAACCAATAGGAAGGTTAGTGAAAAATGTTGCAAAAACGTGGAAAATTACAACTTCCACGCGTTCAGAGTCAAATACAAAAAAGATAAATACAAAAGGGAAATACCCGAAACATATATCTCTCTCCAGCCCATTTACGTCCCACTGTAGGGCACAGGCCTCCTTCACTTTGGAGGGATTATGGTCTACTGTACCACGCTGACCAGGCGTGTTGGCACAGGGTTTTTTTGTCTTCTTAATCCGTCACCACACGGACAGAAGAAATATATATACTTTTCTTTAACTAGTATTTCACCACTACTACTCATTTCTGTTACCCTAGTACAATAACTCCGGGCTGTACAAGTTTGTATGTAGCTCTATAAACTCTATTAATAGACGGCCTGTCTAACACAACTACCTGTCTGGTTCATATCACTGATGTCAACACTCACTACAACACCAATATTCAATGTATTGCTTTAAGAGGGTACTGTACTCCTCATTTAGGTATTTGCCTTAGGTATTGCTATCCCTATTTCCGAGCGCCGCGCTGAAAGGGACAAATATAGATGAAGCGGATTTTAACTACAAATTCTTTGAAAAAAGAAGTTTCGTACTTCCGTTTTTTTTTCGCGAAAGTTAAGCCGATTTTAATAGTTTTTACGTTATATTATAGATAAAGAGTATATCTATGCTTCTATACTTTTGTATGGAGCATAATTTGGTATGGTACCGTCTTAATAAAGTATTGTTTAAGGTAATTTATTAATTTTGCAATTGACTTGCTATACTTTTACTTAATAAATTAAATTGTAGTGGAAAAAGTGATCACCGCAAGCGGGACTTGAACCCAAGACCTCGGAATACCATTCCGTGGCTCTGCTAACTGAGCTTATTGCAGTCGTGCTATCAGTAACCAATTTGACCACTACAACGTTAGTCGATTGAGTCTACATCGCATTTTTGATGTACAACGCTAAATTTATTAAGTACGAGTAAAAGCATAGCAAGTCAACGGAACGATGGACTAAAATTTAAAACAGATATGCCGGATTAGGTCCGTGTGGTGACGGACTAAGAATACAATTGTTACCACTGCATTTCTTTCCCAGGAAGCTTTAAGAGCCAGGAACAATAAAAACAGTTAACGGCTACTGTGAGAACAGGAAACTCGAAACTAAACCCTGTCCTAACACACCTGTTGGCGAGACACTCGAGAGACTATAATCCCTCCTAAAGTGGAGGAGGCCCGTGCACAGCAGTGGGATGTTGGGCTGGCGAGGGGGGAAGTCTTGCAAGTTTTCCCATAAATTAGTAAATTATGGGGGAAGAATAAATGTATCTTTCTTCTTTTTTAGAGTTTTGTACTAAAAGTTTAAATGGGACATAACTGGACCTTTCTTTCGTCCAAATAATAAATAAATAAATAAATATTCATGGACATTTTCGCACAACATCCTCTGGTCCCAAACTAAGCTTATATGCTTACATTATGGGTACCATAATACGGATAGAATACATAAACTACTTTTCTTTTGTGTGGTGTGGCTGTATCTCAGGAATGGTGATATCTAGAGAGTTGAAATTTACCCAGATTATGTATATCTATTCTTCCTGCATTTGTAACGTTATTTGGGGTCGTTAATATCTATAGTATACTAATATTATAAAGCTGAAGGAAGAGTTTGTTTGTTTGTTTGTTTGATTGATTAGACGAGCTAATCTCAGGAACCACATATCCGATTTGAAAAATTCTTTCAGTGTTGGATAGTACATTTATTGAGGAAGACTATAGGCCATATAACATTACGCTGCGACCAATAGAGGCGAAGCAGTAGTAAAAATGTTGTAAGGACGGGGAAGAATGTCCTAATTCCACGCGTACGAAGTCGCGAAGTCGAAGTCGATAGTCACCGCACGGAAGCCTACGTGTGCTTTGTTGTGTTGTGCTTTGTGGCTTTTGTTTTTAATTTTAATTCGAAATGAATCAAAATTCATATGTAAACTTTGTTATTTACAAGTTCGTTGATCTTCCTTCCAGTATTTTTAAGAGTGAAATGCAGGACCAACTCGCATAAATATAATCGCACAATAAGTACGTTCTTGAAATTTCTGTATGTAGACTCTTGTGGTTATGACGGGCTTCGTGGTCTAGTGGTTTATATAACGGACTGCCGTTCACGAGGTCGCGGGTTCGATTCTCGCCTCGGACATTCATTTGTGTGATTTTATAAATATCATACAAATGTTTGTTCTTCGTCTGGGTGTTTACTATGTATAATAAGTATGTATTTACAAAAGAAACTTATTTATGAATTTGGGTAAATGCAAGAGGGTCGACGGGCCTCCTAGTCAGCCTACAAAATTCTATTTTTATTTTTTAACATTTCGATTCATGGCAAAACAATATTACAAACTCAATACCAGCACTAACCATAGCTCATGTAAATATTCCAAGGTATACGTGAATATATATTCTGTTAAAGACTTGATGTTATACAGCATATAGATCAGGATAAACATGATTAATTCAGTGTTATGCATCCGTTTACACCATTATTGAGATTCGTTCAAATCAACTGCGTATATACGAGGAGGGGACAATATTGTGAAATGGAACTGTTGCTATTCTTTTCTCTCCAGCCCATTAACGTCCCACTGCTAGCATGGGCCTCCACTTTGGGAGGGATTATAGTCTTCTGTGCCACGCTGACCAGCCGTGTTGGCACAGGGTTTAGTTTCGAGTATTCCGTCTCTCACAGTATATGCTAATTGCTTAAATTGTTTTTCAGCTGGTTTTTACAGCACTCTGGGAAAAAATGGGGTGATAACACTTGCATCCTTAATCCATTATCACGCGTGTAGCTATTCTTTGTGCACTCTGCAATATTTCTTTGGGAGTTTAAACTATCCCTAAATGCCTAAATATATGATGCTGTTAAAGCTAGTTAAGGGATATTGCGTACAGATAACATCGTTTGTGAGAGACGGAAACTTTGAAAGGGCATTGTAGTAGACCATAATCCCTCCCAAAATGGAGGAGGCCAGTTCCCAACAGTGGTATGTCAATTGCCTGGAGAGTAAAAGAGATAGGGTATTTGATTTGTGACACACAGAAACGTAAATATTTACATTATTACGGCATTGAGTATCATTGTATTACGGTGTATAATTAATACAATTATTTCGACCTCTCCGAGCGGGAATGTAAACAAATTTCAAGCATGTTTAGAGTAACTACGAGTATATCAAAATTTTTATCTTTACTTACTATAAAACATAGTCGTTATTTTGTATGTATGTATGTATTAAGCTTAAATCTTCAAACCTACACAGCGGATTTGAATGCATTGGTTTTTAGGGTTCCGTACCCAAAGGGTAAAAACGGGACCCTATTACTGAGACTTCGCTGTCCGTCCGTCCGTCCGTCCGTCTGTCACCAGGCTGTATCTCAAGAACGGTGATAGCTAGAGAATTGAAATTTTCACAGTTGATGTATTTCTATTGCCTCTATAACAACAAATACTAAAAATAAAATAAAATAAATATTTAAGGGGGGCTCCCATACAACAAACATGACTTTTTTACCGTTTCTTGCTCGATACTAATAACGTTGCCTTATGTTGCATAGATAATGGTACGGAACACTTCGTGCGCGAGTCCGACTCGCACTTGACCAATTTTTTAATAGATACATGAACTTATTATTTAGATAGATTGCAATTGTTTTTAAACTATTGCCTGTGGCTATTGCATAGCTTCTGTCGCGGGCCTAGAGCGTAGAGACTAAATGCACTAAATTCGAAATTTAAATTCCGTAACAAAGATAGCGTAACTAACTAAAAAATACTACACACGGCGCCGTTTCGCTGTTACGTAGGAGCCGTAGTTGTTTACGTTTTAGTTAAGTTTAGCTAAGTCTTTGAAGTAACAGAATTGGTGAGATATAATTAAACCAGACATAAGTCGTAAGTATATAAAATTTCAAATTAATTAATATTTTTAAAAGAAACGGTTTTTTATACATATACATACATATATTAATAGATACATACATAGATTATTAGATAAATAGATACGTAGATAATAAAAGAGTTAAAATTACCTGATCGTTTTGGTCTGGTGTTAGATAGAGCCATCCTAGAAGAGCTTGATGACAGCTTTCAGTCTTACCGCACCACTGCGGTAGATCTGCTCCGATAGCAGTAGGCGACATAACATTAGAATCACTTCACACGCGAAAAAATATCTTGTTTAGTAACGTTATGTTGTGGTTCTTTGTTTTTCATGACATGATCGTGGCCGGGTCGCGGTGTATTTTTGGACTGGGATAGAAACGGGCGCGCGCGCGCCGGTCGTTCTGTGACTAGCGCGACCGCTCCTTAAGATGGGTGATCTGGATATTAGGGATGGGATTTATAAGAATTGCATGTTATCGAAATGATTGTGTAAGCAAAAATACTTTGAATAAGTATTGCTGTCGATATACTTAGAAGTCATAAGTGAACTTATTAATAATTTTATAAATTGTATTTATACTTATAGGGGATATCAAACTATATTTGTCTTTTTAAAGTTGTTTGTAAATGTACACTTTAATTGACACAGTATTTTACACATACACAATACACACACGCACTCTTTCTCTCTCTCCAGCCCATTGAAGTCCCACTGTTGGGCGCGGGCATCCTGCACTATGGGAGATATTTTGGTTGGTATACGGTTTACCATCGAGTTTTCCATCTCTCACAAATTGGTGTTATCAGTGTATCCTTTAGTTGGCTTTTATAGCATCCTGGAAAGCAAATGGAAAACTAACTCGTATTCTTAATCCGTCACCACACGGACTTGGTGATTTTAATTTTTTTTTATATGACGTACCTAATTTGTATGTAAATGTAGATTTATAGATATATCCTATATTCTAAAACTGACACAGTGATAAATGTCAGCAGTAATTTTTTAATATTTTTCAGTTCAGTCCTCTAAAGGAGAAAGAAGTTTAACCTTTTCAGATTAAACTTCCAAATAAACGGCAAAATCCGTCCATAAAACATGGTTATTAAGTCATCATCATCATCGTCATAACATCACGCCTTTTTCCCATGGGGGTAGGCAGAGACTATAGAGCACCATCTGCTACGATCCAAACATACTTCCTTGGCTTCATCCACACTCATACATATGGTCATACACCGCTTACACGCCCGACGGTTATAAGTGCTACGCACTTGCCCCTTTTGACTATTAAGTTTCCAAACATAATCTCCTCTTTACTTTGCTCGCTTTTCCCAGGTAATAAAATGTTATGTAGAACAAGTTGATTCACATTCGTATCTATTTATTTGGGTTCATACGTATTGATTTACGTAATTTAATCTTTGAAAGCGATTTTCACCGAATTACCATAGAGGCATTGATCTGAAGTTTTGTACGAAATACATACTGAGGACCGATGTTATTGTACTTATTAATTTTAAAAACTAGGTTTTTTAAACGTGTTTCTTTTAGTTTTTAACTATATCAATTATTTTATACACTCTCGGAACTCTAAAAGTCACATTGTCTTCAAAAAATAAGCAAATAAGAAATTACTATAAATATAAATAAATTAATAATCGAGAAAAAATATCGATATAAATAATAATATAATAATAAGTGACATCACTATTTGCGACCATGTGGGCGCAGCCGACCGCGCCGGGACTACAGGAGAGTAATATTTTGGTTCACCACGTACCATGTGCTGACCGGACGTTGTACTCATGCGATTATTTGGTACAGAGGCTGATTGAGAGATTACGGGAAAAATTAAACTGAAAATACTTGTTAACTAGCTGTTGCCCGCGATATTGTACGCCTGGATTTTTGAGACACGAATTATAGGTACTTTCGGAGACTGTAACATCATATTAGTGATTATTTTTTTATCGGACCACTATTTTCGTACTAACATACTACAGAATTTAAATATGACCTTAATAGATAGCAAAAAAGCGGCTGTTTCGTTGGTCTCTACTCGTAATTCGTAGTCTCGATTTTGAATCCCGCTTGGGTAAAAACGTGCTGCCTAAAAACAGGCCAGTTCCAAAATTTATTTCTACATATGGTAGAAATGGATAGGTGACAATATTCTTAATCTATGGTGTGGTGACAGGTACTTGTTTATTCAAACTCATTTAGTTATTTCGTGTCATATCTCAGCTCTACAGAGATTTCCCTAGAAGCGAACTCGGCGAAATTCTATCACCAAACCCACGCCTTTATTAAGCATACCATTCACGGCCCTGTCTGCAGTCCGTCCTGCTGGACCATGTAGATACCTATTTTAAGCTAGATATAGACGACAGTGTAAGTACGTTTGTGACAAGATGCAATAGATAGAGCGACGCAACTTGTTCATGGTCTTTGGATAGATAAGATGAGTAAAACTTTAATTACTTATCAATAATTGTCACATCATCATCATCATACCGTCTCGCCTTTTCCCCATGGGGGTAGGCAGAGACTATAGGGCGCCATCTGCTTTTGCCCAAACACACTTCCTTGGCTTCATCCACACTCATACATCTGATCATATATGCCCGACGGTTGTAAGCGCTACCTACGCATTTGACCCTTTTGAAGGACATCTTATCTTATGTTTTTGCAATAATTTACCAACGAATGTAGGTACATAAAGAGATGAAAATCTTAATCTTAAAACATTATGGCAGACATATAAAAAAAATGTTGCTGTATTTAACGCGCTTTCGCGCAATATCAGTTCATGATAATAGAAAGCATTAGGTAGTCTGTTACACAGTTACACTGCCCTGCCGTGAATGGGGTGCTTTACATTACTTTTACTTAGATGTAATTCAATATTAATAGCTAAGCTGTAATGCTGATCATTGTGTAAACTATATGGAAGCTGATTAAATAAACATATATCAGGTATTCGGCGACCTCCGTGTAATTCAATTTTAGAAAATAAAGAGACATTATTAATCGAAAAAAAAGGCAACTCTGAATGACGCCTAAGGAAAGGATATTAAATAAGCTAAATTTAATGAAAATTGTTTTAAAAAATTGGTTAAAATATAAAAAAAGCTTTGAGGACACATATAGACGAATTGAAAAAATTTAATTTGGGTAGAAATAAAGGTGAAACATTTATTCGTTTTGAAGAAATACTTACCTTCCGTGCTATAAAAGCCAGCTAAGGGATATTGTACACAGATAACATCCTCTGTGAGAGACAGAAAACTCTAAAATAAACCCTGTGCCAACACGCCTGGTCAGCGCGGCACAGTAGACCATCATCCCTCCTAAAGTGGAGAAGGTCTGTGCCCAACAGTGAGACGTTAATGGGCTGGAGAGAGTTAGAGAGAGAAACAAATTGTAAGAAAAGTTAAAAACTCACAATTTTATGTTGCTAAGTACTTGAAATAGCTTAAGAGCGACGAAAAACTTGTATTATAGTCAAGTCAAGTGAGTCAGCTATTAAAAAGGGGCCCAAAAGTGCTGTCAAGTGATATAATAAATTAGTTGATTTGTTGTCATGGGTTTACGATATGTATTGTGGTTTTTGTTTTACGTTTTTCATACGAAATAACTTAATAACCACTTGGAATATAAATTCATTGTATTACACTAAGAGTTCTGCATATGTTTTGTTAGAGTTCCTTAGAAAAAACCCTATTGATGGTGTGTTAAAATGTTTTTGTTAGGTGTGTCAGTGTGTGTACTTATCACTTTTTTTATTAGTTAGTTAGGGCGCTGTGGTGCTAGAATGGTTCCAATTCTACGTGCACAACTAAACTGAACTAAAAATTTAAATCAATTATTGTTGTATTTTGATTATTAGACTATTTTGTTGTGTTCATTTGTGTGTTCATTTATATTAATGAAAATCTTTAGTTTATAATACACAGTTTTTATAACAAGAAAGTTCAGTTAACATTGCCGAATTGTGTTATAGACACTATCATTCATTTTTATTTCTTTTTGTATTTACAAAAGAAAAGTAATATATGTAGTTTATCCGTATCTGGTACCCATAATACAAGCATAGTAATATAGCTTACTTTGGGACCAGAGGACGTTGTGTGAAATGTCCTGAATATTTATTTATTTATTTTATTATTTTTAGTTAAGTTTAGTTTAGTCGTGAACGTGTCGTGTACAGAATTGGTAGGTACCTATACCGCTCTACGAGTATAACTATTACTACTTCTACTGATAACTTAAGAGGATACCAAAATAGCTTCGTGCATTTTTCTACGTACGAAGTTTTCATTGTTTCTTTAGATTGAATGGCTAGAGCTCTAATTTTTAAGTATATGTTTTTTCAATATATGATCTAGGATCGCATAAACTCAGAAACACGATTGAAAAAAGTTTTCTCGATAGAAAATCTTAGCGAAACAACCTCTCTAATTTTTTATTTTTTTCATTTGTCGGTCTATTATCGCGTATTAACTAATGAAATAACTTTAAAAACATAAGTAACTATTATATATAGAAACACGTAAATCAGAATTAAAATATATTTAGTAGATTTTGAGTAAATAGGAAAAGTATCCCTAATTCTTTATTTTCTGTGCCTACTGGCTGTGTTAATATGTACGTGTCGGCGATGATATACTATAATATTGATGTAGGCCCTTAAGAGATAATCATAATAATATAACATATTTTGTGAGAGATGGAAATCTCGGAACTAAATCCTACGTCAACACGCCTGGCCAACATAGCATATTAGACGCTTTGAGCAAATACCCTGTTAAAACAGAAGCCTGTGCCCAACAGTGGTACACTAAAAGGCTGAAAAATCATAACAATGACTCATGGCACTTATATTCAAAATAAAATAAAAATAATCACAAATAGAAGTCAACTTACCAATATTTACTGACCACATTAATTATAATACTGTTAAATTAAGAAGTGTATTAGTTTGTTTAAACAATGAGTCATAATAGTGTCGATTTAAATTAGCCGCGTAAGGTTAGTGTACTCTTGTCTATTGTTGTCAATTAAGAAGCGTCATGCGGACCAATTGAGTTTATTACTGTACGCAATGCCGAAGATCTGTTAATAAAAATACAATTTTATGTTTATTTATTAGTTTTATATGTTTTAAATCAGCCTTTAATCGTCTTATTAATGGATACAATATATAATCTTAAAGTGGCGACCACAGACAACGCAGCATTGGTCGGCCCCCAAAAATGGCGATATCAAGGTCGCGGAGAGCCATTGGATGGAAGCGGCACAATACCACGCGTCGTGTCGTTCTATGAGGAAGGCCTATGTGCAGCAGTGGGTGGAGAAAGGCTGATGGATGGATGGAATGAATATAAACTTCTTATAAAAGATATTTGACTCACTACAACACGCTACCCAGGCTTGTTGGCATAGACGGATTAACCGTATAGCAGGAGTAGCAAATGCTACGGGCCCCGTGTCTTTAGGGGCCTGCACTCACAAATATAAGGATAAGGGCTAATAAAGCAATCTAAGGGTCACTTCATAGAGTTTGCTACAGGCCTCGCGCTAGCTTAATCTGCCGTGAAAAAAAAACAACAAGTTTATCCAAATGTTCCGTCCATCACAGAAGATATCTTATCTGTCTTCCTTAGTGTGAAGACATGTGTACCGCTAACCGTTATCACAGGAGTAAAATGATAGTTTGAAATTCCTACAGCCATGTCTCTATTCAAAGGTTGTCTGGTAGACATCGCTATTAGCGAGAAGGCCACCCATTATACTGTGTCAATTTACTGTTTAATTAAGTTTCAGTAATCAAATTTCTGTTTTAATTAAGTTTTAGCGTGTACAATTATGTATAAATATATAAAAAATAATTCATACATTCATTAGCACTCAAACTAATGTTTCATTGCGGATATCTTAGTAAGATAGAAATATACACAAAATCGAGGTATAAAAAAGCTTTAGCTTATAATCTTCATATCGATAATTTACTGTAGCGCCCTGTAGCGCCTTTTTTATTCAAGCAAGCAAGAAAATCTCAAATGCTCTTTTTAACGGACTTCCAAGTTCAAAAATAAACATGTGTGTACTTTCTCAACTCGTGCACGTGTACGGATATTTTTAAGATCTATTGTTTTTTTTTTAAATTACGTAACATCTGTTTGAGCAAAGCCACACAATGTAAGGTCTTTCTAATTGCTGTTTTTTTATTTGGCTAAGACACCATTTTGTTCATTGTTTAAAATATTGTGTATACCAGTATACCTAATGTTTTATAAACGAGAGCTTTTTGATAAAATTTTATTTATGTAAGTAAGAAAGGGTTCTGTGTGGTGGAAGAATACAAATTAAAACCCCAAAACACCATTTCTTTCCCAGGGTGCTGTAAGAGCCAGCTAAAGAACAATATAAGCAGTTAACGTCTACTATGAGAGATGGAGAACTCGAAACGAAACCTTTTGCCAACACGCCTGATCAGCGCGGTACAGCAGATCATAATCCCTCCCAAAGTGGAGGAGGTCCGTGCCCAACAGTGGGACCCTAATGGTCTGGAGACAGAAGTACATGTCTAATTACTTAGGTATATCGAGTGTTACTGATTAATAAATGCATAAAAACTGCAGCGATTTCTTTCATATTTTTGACTGAAATACCAACTACAAAATTTATTTTATTTATTTTACTGTCAAGAAACGGTTAAGCCATTTCGGCGGAGAATGACTAAGTACGATCATTTTGACACGAGAATTTAATATAATCGTCATCAATCAATTAATTGCACGCTCCGTGCTGGATTAGATTATTTCTGTGCTTCAATAAATATAAATATAAAATATAATATTAATGGACATTTCACACAACGTCCTCTGGTCCCAAGCTAAGCTTATATGCTTGTGTTATGGGTACCAGAATACGGATAGAATACATATACTACTTTTTTTTTTGTAAATACATACTTATAATATATAGAAACACTGTGCTTCAATGCAAGATTCGACTCAGGTAGGGGCTAATCAGACCTCATTAGTCCAAAAATTTCAACATATAACTGACAGTAAACATTCTATTGTGCTCGTAAAATAAAAAAAAAATCTGACACAAATACAATATTTCAAAATTGACAGTGCCTAAATATTTGTCACGCATCGTTATTCGTTTTAGTTTGTTACAAGATTTTTATTTCTAAAAGCATTAAGTTAATGATTTTATCTGAAGTGCTACTTAACATTATATTAGAGGATTTTTTAAGTCTGTTTGGAAGAAAACCCTGAATATTTGTAACCGATTAATTTATATTTAAAAGGTAAGATTTGTGAGTAGGTAGTTTACTTTCGTATTTTGCAAGTTCATTGTTCCTTTAATACTTAAATGGAGCTTAGACAGAATACAAAAAATTCTAAACCTACATAATTAAATAAAAAAAATGAGAATTCTAGTCACAATATGACTGCCAGTAAGGAAGTAGTGTATCCACGTCGGTAGCCGACCTCGGACATCCTGTGCTGTCGTGGCACACCGGGTCACCGTGCCACGACCAAGGATTTTATAAGTACTATAGCACTTATGGATTGCGCACCCCTTACATCTAGATGACCCCCTTAAAAAAATTATTTAAAAAATAATTATTTAAGCAGTTAAAAGGTTTCGTCTTTTTCTTTGCGTTATATTACATTTGTAACTAAGTTCGTGGTACCGGTTTTTTCGTAAAAATTTACACTCATAATGTTTATTTTATGATTGTAACAGAAACTCATTAGGTTAAATTTTCTACTATCAAAAAGTGCTCAAAGGGCCTAAAAATAGTCGTTAAAGCGGGAAAAAATAAGTCTTTGGGATGGCTATGTTTTTTATTACGTTATTTCTTTCATAAACACAAAAATCTATCGTCTAAAGTTTAGTGCGGTATACTAATGATGAGTCCTCGAAAACTTTGTAGGCATTCTCTAGTTATACGGACTATATACTAACTACTTCCATGACGACGACACAAAGTTTAGTTTTTGTTGTTTGAGTCGTTTTATTATTCGTTAGTGTAACGTAGATCAGATGTAATATAATAAATAATAAATTTTTTAAATACATAAAAATTTCCTAATATACAAAACGAGCCTCCTCCATCCATGACGGTTTTTATCAGGTCTTCTGTACGACATTGGTCATAGTTTGCTTTGATCATAGATAATTTTCTGTTTCTTAAATATTTCGAAATATTGCCTTCTCTGGGTTAGTACCTATCCCATAAATGTCCCAATATTTATTGCACTTGAAACACATGCGTACTCGGAATACAAGGATAATATTATTTAAATAAAATACTTTTTACGGATTTAGACGCGTGTTATTGTTTTAAATTTTGGCCCGACGTCATCCGTGCAGTCTCACCCGTGGCCATGGTGAAAGTCTTCGAAACGTCGAGCCAAAATTTAAAACAAATACACGCGTATAATCCGTAAAAAGTAGTTTTATTTAAACAAATGAATCGCGCAAGTGTTAGAGAATAATAAACATCTAGTAGTTAGCATATACATACATATGCCCAACAGTGGGATATGATGACCTGCGAGGAGGAGAAGGGGAGCATATATGTGTGATAGCCCTATAATTACATAATAGAAAAGTACCGCTAATTTTTAGGAAGTCTGAAATAATATTATGTATGACTCATTGAGATAAATATCATTGGTATGACTTATATAATATTAAGTAGATATGGTAGGTACTAGTAAAGTTCTATCATTAAAAGTTCGTTACAAATAACGGCCACCATGTAATGTGGTGTAATAAAAGTAGCAAAAAAAGTAGTGAAAACGCAATCTAGATTTAGGCCTTGACGAAGATATTTTGTGTAGGGTGACAATCAGATACAAGCGGCACAAGACCGCGCGTTGTGGCGTTCTATGGGGGAGGTCTATGTCCACCAGTGGACGGTAAGAGGCTGATGGATGGATAAATGGACCATCATATTACATCTAAAGTTGACTGGCTAAATATGGACGATATGGAAGATATTTAACTTAATATTTTCTAACACTTGCGCGACTCATCTGTTTAAATAAAACTACTTTTTACGGATTTAGCAGACACATTACAGCTCAGTCTCACCCGTGACCATGGTGACTGCAAAGTCTCCGAAACGTCGGGCCAAAATTTAAAACAAATATACGCGTCTAAATCCGTAAAAAGTAGTTTTATTTAAACATATTTAACTTACTTTTAAAGTTTTTATATAATCGCTACCTCTTATAAAACATGGTCGTTATTTTGTATGTATGTCGCTATGGCCTAGTCTAGCGTAGAAACCAAAGAGTTTCGATGCAGAGATCTCTTACACGTATCATTACTTATTACGACCATTGTTTATTTATTATTATTTTTTATTTTACAATTTTTGCACACATAAAATGATTCATGTACAATGGTGGACTTAATGCCAACGGCATTTTCTCCCATTGTTCTATTATTAAGCTGTGTTATGTAGCTTTAGAATTAAGACAACAGATTTTATATAATTTTATCAATACTTTTGGACATTTATTGTAATGTTACGTAATAATTTTCAAATAAATAAATAAATAAAATTGGTCAAGTGTGAGTCGGACTCGCGCACGAAGTGTTCTGTACCATTATCTATGCAACATAAGGCAACGTTATTAGTATCGAGCAAGAAACGGTAAAAAAATCATGTTTGTTGTATGGGAGCCCCCCCTTAAATATTTATTTTATTTTATTTTTAGTATTTGTTGTTATAGCGGCAATAGAAATACATCATCTGTGAAAATTTCAACTCTCTAGCTATCACCGTTCTTGAGATAAAGCCTGGTGACAGACGGACGGACGGACGGACAGTGAAGTCTCAGTAATAGGGTCCCGTTTTTACCGTTTGGGTACGGAACCCTAATAAAAAATAATCCTAGTAAAAGAAAACGTATATGCATCTACTAGAGCTACCGTTTGTTATCGTTGATGATCAAAATAATCGCACGAAATTAGTGTCGTGGTTGTTTCTCGTCGCCGAAGTTTTACCGCCTCATTATATTTAGCAAATTTAGGTAAATATTAGTCGGAAATCGTATTGAATAGAGAATAGTACGAATGTTTGAAAAATACTTAGATAAAAACATTTTTATTATAATACTACCTGATGCCCGCTACTCCTTACGCGTGGTACTTTAAATCTCCCCATATTTTGTCACCGTTAAATCCTTCCCTGGACTTTCACGAATATTTCAAGACAAAAATCACAAAAATCGGCCCAGCCGTTCTCGAGTTTTAGCGAGACTAACGAACTGCCATTGATTTTTATTCATATACTAGCTGTCCCGGCAAACGTTGTTTTGCCATACTAAAAAAAAGGCTTGAAAAATAGATGTTGGCCGATTCTCAGACCTACTGATTGTGCATGTAAAGTTTTATAAAAATCGGTCAAGCCATTTCAGAGGAGTACGGTAACTAACACTGTGACACGTGAATTTTATTGTATAAGATAAGATTATTCCACCTATTTAAAGGGGTATAGACAAATACACCATTACCAATGAACCTAAAATCAGCCATTCAAATCAGTGCATAAACTAAAAAGACATCTCAATTCTAGTTTTAGAATGTTGCTGGCAAAGCCTGGTACGTCTAACGTCTATATACTCTAAAGAGCTAATGTTTGATATATGTAGGGATTAAACTCTGAAAGTAATGTTCCGATCCTAGTCCCAGTATTTTTTTACTAATACTAGCTGACCCGGTAAACGTTGTTTTACCATATAAATGTCAGGGGTGGACAACCCTTAGAGGTTTGAAAAATAGATAGCAGCCGATTCTCAGACTTGAACATAAAAATTTCATAAGAATCGGTCAAGCCGTTTCTGAGAAGTATGGGAACGAACATTGTGACACGTGAATTTTATATATAAGACTAGCTGGCCCGGCAAACGTTGTTTTGCCATACCAAAAAAAAGTAAAAAAAAAAAATTAAATAATATGAACTATAAACCTCACGGAGCCCGAGACCTTTCCAACGAATGCAAAACCGTGGAAATCGGTCCGTGCGTTCTGGAGTTGTAGCGTCAGGAAGGAAAACCCGACTTATTTTTATATAGTAGATATTACTAGCTGACCCGGCAAATAGGTACTAAAAAAAAGGTTTGAAAAATAGATGTTAGCCGATTCTCAGACCTACTGAATATGCATGTAAAATTTCAAGACAATCGGTCAAGCCGTTTCGGAGGAGTACGGTAACTAACACTGTGACACGTGAATTTTATATATTAGATAAGACTAGTTTTACTCCCCGAGAGGCTTATATATTATACATATATGTATAGTGAGTGACTAGCGTGGAAATTAGAAAAAAATTTCCGTCCTTGCAACATTTTTTTATTGATGCTTTCCTCCTATTGGTCGCAGCATGGTGTTATATAGCTAATAGCCTAATAGCCTTCCTTGATAATTGAGATTTTTTTCAAATCCGATAAGTGTTTCCTGATATTAGCGCGTTCAAACAAACAAACTCTTCCGCTTTATAATCTTTATATATATATAAATCTTCTGTACGTGTGTTTGTAATTGAACTCCTCCTAAACGGCTGGACCGATTTTGATGAAATTTTATTTTACACAGAATTGTATGGCAAAACAACGTTTGCCGGGGCAGCTACTATTAGTATAGTAGTTAAATTATAAACGATGTATAAGGAGTCGCGGATTAAAACTAGTTTAAAATATAGAGAGAAAATATAGAGAGCTTTAACTGTAAACACGTTCAGAGAAGTCTGTATCAGCGGATATTGTTTAAATCAAAACAACTATGTTTTTATACTGAGAAATGATAATATTGACTCGTGTCAGCATAATCGTGAATGTCTGTACCATTAGTTGGTATGAATCTTGATAGCTTGGGAAGAGGTTTATGATAGATTTCTCATAGATATCTTGTTATACGTATAATTAAGTTCCCAATTATTGCTATTAAGCAATAATTGGGAACTTAATTATACGTTTTTATATTGTAATATTACGATTTTTATATATAAGAAGATGTGCATTAGCACATCTTCTTATATATAAAAATCAATTGCTGTTCGTTAGTCTCGCTAAAACTCGAGAAAGGCTGGACTGATTTTGGTGATTTTGGTCTTGAAATATTCGTGAAAGTCAAAGAAAAGTTTAAACGGTGACAAAATAGGGGATCTAAAATTCCTCGCGTACGGAGTAGCGGAAATTAGCTAGTGTATTGATAAAAATATAATTATCTTAGCAATTTATTGTTAGTACTTATTTCTACATACTTCCGAAATCTACAACGATTTGTCACATACGACCGATCAATCTGTGAACAGTTTGTTATTACCAATAATAAACAACATAATAACACAACTTAATAAACCATACAGATATTTTTTTAGGTATAGTTGTAATTTTAACATTTATTCAGTACGTACATACATATTTATTCAGTAGCGGAAGTGTTAGAGAATATTTATTCCTTTCTTGTCTACCTAAGTAGAAACAATTTAAAAAGTACTAACAATTTGAAAGTGGTATATGTATTCTATTCGTATTCTGGTACCCATAACACAAGCATATAGCGTAAGCTGAGAACCAGAGGACGCTGTGTGAAATGTCTATTAATATTTATTTTATTTTTTAATTTTTAATGCCCATCGCTCCCAAGATTTATACACTTGCAGGATTTCTATTCGGAGAATTCTCTGTTATGTAACTTAGAAAATCATCCATCTCTCTATTTATCAGTCTTTTATTTGTCCACTTCTGGACATAGAACGATACCGAATATAGAACGATACTATATGTACGGAATTGCGTCACATTCAGAGGCTCCTGGATGATATAGGCGCTTTACAAACCAATAAAATTAAACCAAACATTATAACAAAATTATTGATTTAAAATTTGGTAACATAACCAAAAAATACAGAATGCACATCACGTGATCGTAAATATCATGACAATATCATGGCAGTATCAGTGACATTTTCGAGTACTGAAGCTAGTACAGCCGGTAAAGGAATGCCATGGTGGCGTGACTAAATATCAACCGTTCTGTAGACAATTTTATTTGATTACAGTTTAAATGTGGTTTTAGAAAGTTAAGGTTTAAAAATTGTTTTATAAATATTAAGATATTAAAGATGAATAATAAAATGGAACTAGAATTGCGATGAGCACTGGAAAAACAAGTAAAACATGATAGTTTAATATAAAATAGTAGTTGTTGCCAGCGACTCCGTCCGCGTGGAATTTAGAAAATTTTCCACGTTTTTGCAATATTTTTTACTACTGCTTTGCTTCTACTGGTCGTAGCGTGATGTTATATAGCCTAAAGCATTCCTCGTTAAATGCCTTATCTAACGCAGAAAGAATTTTTTAAATCGGCCTAGTGGTTCCTGAGACTAGCGCGTTCACACAAACAAACAAACAAACTCTTCAGCTTTATAATATCAAGTATAGATTCTCTTAGACATAGCTTGACAAAATTCAATCTCTAAATTCGAGGTAAAAATGGTGTTTACAAACATTTTATACACGCTAAGGAATATTGTACACAGATGATATCTTCTGTAAGAGACGGAAAAGGAAAAGTCGAAATTGAAATGCCAACACGCCGGGTTAGCGGCATATTAGACCATATCGCCTCCCAAAGCAGATGAGGACCGTGCTGAACAGTGCAGCAGTGGGACGTTGATGGACTGAAGAAGAAAACAAACATAGCCTGCAATTGTAAAAGTGCCAGAAATCTAGGGCGAAAAAAACACCCAGAGAAATTGTAATTTTTGTATGACAACGCAAAAAAACAATCTACCCTAAGGCAGAGTAGAGATTTATATATGTGCTTTAAGCCTATATATAGAGTGCCTTAAGTCTAGCTATACACGTAACAATATATCGTAGTAGGGATATATCGTAGGTGCCTTATGCATATTACATAATGTTTTCCAAAATCCGTCAGCCCTTGACCATAGCCTACATGCAACAGTTCATTGAACTATGACGGCTCTTGACCACAGTAATTGACTGGCTTTGCGACACATGACTTTTAGCAATAATCGTGCCAGGAAATAGGCATCCACTTGCGTGCAATGAACAACTGCATTTGGCCTGTAACTTATTAAAAATTGTTCCCCCTTTTTATGTCTTTAACCCCATTCGCCTAACTTCGTAGATGTAAATGAAAAATTTGACAATAAACGTAATTGAGCGAGTCTCGAACTATGAGTTAATCTTCTGCTATGGCATATACTGCGTTACTCTACCAAATTGAAAGAAAATCAACAAAATCGGTTTACCCAGTTCACCCGGTCAGATTGGGATGATAAAGTAATGGTCTGGGGGCCAAGTCTGCTATCACAATGTTGTCATTGTGATTAGTTACTGACGCCATTATGACGTCATTTATGACAAAAAAATTATAGTAGACTACTAAACTTAATTAAATTCGCCATTATGCAATCGCTACATTTCCACATACGCTAACATTTCCATACGCTAACATTTCCAAAGTTGTAAGTGACAGCTAATTCTTACTATCTCTTGAAAGTTGAACTCTATATTTTAGTTCTTTTTTGCTAACACTTGCGTTTTCTAATATCTACGATTCTAAAACCGTAAAAAAGTGGTTTCTACTTTACCACAAAAACCCACAACTTTCTACTTTTATCTATGTACTTATTATTTAAACAACACAGGTACGTTGTTATGAAACCAGTAATTATATTTTATTTTGATTTAGGTCGCACCCACACCGTGTGAGATCCACACAGCTTGTCTTTTAACTATTTATACAATTTTGTTCCACATATGGTAGGTCAACGATATGATTTAAAAAATTATAAACTGTGGCATTTACTTATCAATTATTTGTTAAAACTGTCTACAATAAATGTAGTCTACTTAAGAAAGGTTTATAATTTTGATAAAATCCGAAGAAGATTCGACGCATATTTAGATTACTTGAAGACTGAATGTGGTGCCAATGACTGTAGTATGGAGGAACCTGCGACTTTCCTGGTATAGTCATGTAATGAGACGAGAGGAAATAATATTGTAAGGAGAGTTCTGCGTATGAATGTTGCGGTAATAAAGTCAAAAAGAAAAAAGATACGTATGTGTAAGACAGGATATGAAAGATAAAATATTAACATGACGCCTGACAGAAGAGATTCGATAGATAATACATGGTACGCACTAGACTGGTGTTATCTTTGAATTTAACTTTGCTTAGCGTTATTAGTCTTGCAGCAATTATATAAGATAATTTTAAGATAATTTTCTATATCAATATTTACTTAACCCGAGCCTCGCCATTACCCTAGTATTTCTAAAGCTTTGAGTGAGCAAGTATCATTGCAGATTGCGTTTGTCAGTGGCGTGCGCCCGTTGATTTACGATTTTGCGACATTTTGCAGTGTTATAGTACATATAGATATTACCTTAGTTTATACTCCGTGTGGTGACGGACTAAGAATACAGGTGTCACCACCCCGTTTCCTCCCGTGGGAGCTGTAGAAGGCAGCTGAGGGATTATCTATGCGAATACCATCTTCTGTAAGAGACGGAAAACTCGAAATTAAACCCTGTATCGTCGTACTTTGTCAGCGTGGTGCAGTAGTAAATGCAGTTCCCTCCTGCTGGCATAAAGCCTGATTCGGCGAGAAAAGCATCACAACGCAGATATGCAGATGTGAGTGGTGGACTCGGCGGGTCAGCAAGGCAACGTCGATGGCCAAGGGCGGCAGTGGAGGGCGTATAGTCACTGTCGGCCAGACACAACATCTTCTACCTCCTTCAGTCGTAGCGGCTTGCCATTCCACTGATCCAGGGAGGGAGAAGACGAGTGTGTGCGCCTGCGTCTGCGCGAACGCTTGCGCACCCTAATATATCCTGCGCAACTGACCGCTTCTGTCATAGGACTCCGATTACGTTAAAGTCCCTTGGCGATGGGTAGAAGTAGAGAGGTCTAGCCTGATGTAACCTAGGCTTTGTCTTATACCTGCACAAGGGCGGTCTCGGGGGCATGAGTACATGCCGTGGTCGTCACTATGCTGCACTTTTGGGGCGACAGCGTGGTTTCGGCAGCACCCGGGATGACAAAGCAGCCCTACTTAGGGAGGCACTGCTTTCCCCGCTTAGCCAGGGAGGGGGCTAGAAAAGGTGCCCCAAAAAAATGTTCGTCCCATATTAAAAGATGGCAGTAACCACGGCTGCCATTGCATCATTCAAATCGTGGTCGACGTGTTAAAGTAAAGAAAGCCATGAGAACATCTACGATGATATTCGGCGCGTGGAACGTGAGAACGCTACTTGATCGAGATGGCAACTCCTGTCCGGAACGCAAGACCGCCGTAGTAGCCCGGGAACTACATCGCTACAACGTGGATGTGGCTGCTATCAGCGAAACACATCTTGCCGATGAAGGAGAGCTGGTAGAGGTAGGTGGCGGGTACACTTTTTTTTGGAAGGGTACCGCCACAGAAGAGTTTAAGACGTTAGAACGGCCTTGTGGGCGGGGCAGGCGCGCCGCATATATGAGCAACGCTCATAAGTTAACCGAAATTAGCTGTACCGGCCAACAGTCGCGCTCATATTGTAAAAACGCACGAAGCTCCGCGAAAAAAAAAGAATTATGCCGTCTTGCGCTATTGTTACGTGTCGGAAAAGAAGTCAGGTGTGTAGTGTAGCACGAGAAGGGATTTCTTTTCACCGGTAAGTCCATAAACCTTAAAATACAAGTGATATTTGTAATTAATAAAATATTATTAAGTAGTTTGTAGACAAAAACGACACAATCGCAAAACAGATGCAAAATTATACATTGCTTGCAATACATGGGTACCATCTTGTACTGCGTAAGCGATGGCGCTATGTATTGTGTTCATTGCAAGAGTCACGTGCACCGAGCCAAAGCTTGAATTCCGCGAAATCCATGCAAATCGATAGTGTTGAACCAAGTTGTAAACATTGTCGATATTAAGAATGTATGCAAATGATTATTGTTAGTAGTATTGTAATTAAAATTACTTCTGTTTATTACCAACAATTATTGTTAGTTGTGTTTATCAATTTCATCTAAGTGGGGTTTTCGTTTAAAATTTTGTTTGAGGTTAGACATCTTTATTGTTTTATTTATTCTTTGTTTTGTTTATTTTTTGTTCTTAATAAAAATTTTATATTTTTGTCTTTATTGTTTTATTTTAAATTGTATGTATTTTTAGGTTTCCAACAGATCCAGATATAAGAAAATTGTGGATTACAATAACAACAAATATTAAAGTACTTTTGTGTGTTTACTTGTATCATTTATTTACATAATAACTTTAACCCTTGTATATGTCTTTCTATACATGAATGATGTTTATTACGGCATCGCACAGCCGGCTCAGAGCCGAGCATATTAGAAATTTACAGGGTAATTAAAATTAAATTCTTTTTTGAATTTCGTTTCCTCTTAATTTTGTAGGTAGTATTTATATGTATTTAGAAGGTCCACACTATTCATACCCCGTCTCCCACCCGAAATTACAGCGAAAAAATGCAAAGCTTACAGTAATAAAATTACAGTAATTTTATCGATGTTAATTATCGACCTTTTCTTACTCTAACATGTATGAGAAATATATTGCTTAATGCGCGTGTGTGAGTATACGTCAAACACAGTATTTGCCTTAGTGTGACAATCAATAGCAAACTTGCGATCTAAGTATGTGTGGTTTATTTGTGTGCGTAATGCGCGTACGTATTGGTTTCTTACTTGTAGTGGAGTAAAGAGTGGGAGATAAGCGGCGACATGCGTTCTAATACAAATCTGAAACTATTTCCTTTCTAACGTCTTAAACTCTTCTGTGGGTACCGCTGCCTCCGAACCTCGGCAATCCGGTGTTGGGTTTGCCATCAAAAATCACATTGTGAGGCGAATGGAGGAGTACCCTGTACACATCTCGGACCGCGTTACCACACTTCGCCTTCACTTGGACAAAGACAACTACCTTAATGTCATCAGTGTCTATGCTCCAACGCTTGACAAATCTGATGACATTAAGGAAAAATTCTACGAGGAAGTGTCTCTTTGCCTTAACAATATAAATGCCAGCGAGCAAATACTTTTACTGGGTGATTTCAATGCCAGGATTGGTCGGGACCACGATGCTTGGCCGGGGGTTCTGGGTAGGCATGGAGTTGGGAACATGAACAACAATGGCCACTTGCTGCTCAGTCTTTGTGCTCAAAATGACCTGGTTGTTACTAACACTATGTTTCGACTTCCCACCAAGTATAAGTCAACATGGATGCACCCAAGATCCAAACACTGGCATTTAATTGACTACGCTATTGTAAGGCAGAGAGATATAAGCCAAGTGCAAATCACGCGTGTTATGCGTGGTGCGCACTGTTGGTCTGATCACCGACTTGTAGTCACCAGGATGCGAATTCGCCTCCGACATCCGCGTAGGTCTCCTACAACCAAGCTTACGTCTCTGAACGTGGAGAGATTGGAACATCCTACAGTGAGAAATAAATTTGCTGCTGAACTGTCTAAAGACCTTGTTCTGGTTAAGGAGTTAAGCGACGTTGGTGCCGCTTGGGGCGCTCTGTCTTCTCATATTTTGCGTACCGCTTCGAATGAACTCGGAATAAAGTCCCGTCGCAACGAAGACTGGTTTGATGAGAATGATGAAGTTCTGCGTGCGGCACTCGGCAAGCACCGTAATCTCCTGCACCAGTATAGGAGGCGGAAAGGTAATGGTGAGGAAGTCAAGGCTAGTGATCACGAATTGCGCAAGCTGTCTAGACAAATAAAAAACAAGTGGTGGCAGAACAAAGCTCGTCATATGCAGTGGCTTACTGACACAAACCAGCTCGGGGAGTTTTACAGTGAGCTCCGTAGGCTGATTGGTGCATCCTTCCGTGTAAAGGTTCCATTAAGATCTCTAGACGATAGACATCTGTTGAGGAACAAGGATGATGTACTCAGACGCTGGGCGGAGCACTTCAACACTCTACTGAATGTAGACCGGTCAGCTGATATGCAAAGTATTGGCTTGATACCCCAACTTCCTCTTGCATTTGAGTTAGACGAGCCTCTATTGCGTGACGAGGTTGTTGCTGCCATTAGACAGCAACAAAATAAACGGGCACCTGGCCTTGATCTTTTACCGGGAGAGCTGATTAAGTACGGAGGAGAGGACATCCATACATCTATGTGGGAATTGTTTATTCGTATGTGGGAGGAAGAGCGTGTACCTGACGTCTTCAAATTATCGCGCATAAGTGCTCTCTATAAGAACAAGGGTGATCGATCCAACTGTAGTTCTTACCGCGGTATTTCGCTTCTATCGGCCCCCGGAAAAATCTTTGCTAGAGTTCTCCTAAATCGTCTTAAGGATCTATCTGAAAAGATCCTGCCCGAAACCCAGTTTGGCTTCCGCCCGAACCGAGGCACGTGCGAAGCGATATTCTCTGTGCGTCAACTGCAGGAAAAAAGTAGAGAACAAGGCTGTCAGCTATACCTCTGCTTCGTTGACCTCGAGAAAGCTTTCGACAGTGTGCCTCGAGAAGCCTTATGGTTAGTGCTAGGAAAGCTCGGATGTACCGATAAGTTTGTAAGGCTTCTTAGACTCCTGCATGACGACATGCAATGCTGCGTCGCTGTAGATGGCGAACAGACGAACTTTTTCCCCGTTACTTGTGGCGTGAAACAAGGATGCGTCTTAGCACCTACTCTGTTTGCCCTGTACTTTGCGGTAGTAGTCAGGGAAGTTCTTCAAACTGTTTCCGAGGGAGTCCGCATTCGCTTCCGCACAGATGGCAGTCTTTTTAATTTGGCCAGATTTAAGGCCCGCACTAAGGTCTCGCATGCGCTGGTCACTGAGATCATGTATGCCGATGACTTGTGCTTCTTGGCAGAATCTCCTGATGGTCTGCAGCGACTAATATCTCGTCTTCACCAGGCTTGCTGCAAGTTCGGCCTTAAGATCAATGTTGCCAAGACGGAGGTTATGTCTCTGGACATTCACGGTCACGAAACATTGACTACGGCGCTTGGTGAGAATGTATTGAAGCAAGTGAATCGGTTTTGCTACCTCGGGAACACTATAACATCCAAGTGTGACCTTGATGTTGAGATTAACCGCAGGGTCGGAATGGCTGCTGCAGCGTTCGGCAAGCTGTGTTGCAAGGTCTTTTGCTCACATGACCTTAAATTGACTACAAAAATAGCAGTATACATGGCAGTTGTGCTGCCAAGTCTCTTATACTCCTCCGAGGCGTGGTGTATGTACCGCCGTCATATTCACATTCTGGACCGTTTCCATCATGGATGCCTTCGCACTATAATGAAGATCAGGTGGTCCGATAGAGTACGAAATACCGAAGTTCTGCGACGAGCCAATGTTGGTGGCATTGAGTCTTATTTAATGCGTCGGCAGCTTAGGTGGTGTGGTCACATATCACGCATGACGGAGGAGAGATTGGTGAAGCGCATTTTCTACTCTGAACGCGAGGAGGGCAGGCGCAAGCATGGCGGCCAACTCCTCCGCTACAAGGATGTTCTAAAACGCCACATGAAAAGATCCAACATATTGCCTTCTCAATGGGAGCATTTGGCAGCACAACGATCGGAATGGCGTGGGATGGTGAACAGACAGGTACGCGATTTTGAAGACCAGCGTAAAGCTGACCTGGACTCAAAACGCGACCGATTAAAGGCCCGCCCACCTGCTGCCATAGTCTACCATTATGACAACGGTGTTCTTACGTGTCCTCAATGTGCGCGTACCTTCACTGCAAAGGTGGGTTACGTAAGCCATGTTCGAGCGCATGAACGCCAAATCGCCTGCTAGGGGTCCAAGTGGTCGCCATGGCCGAAACCGGTCGGAAGAATCAATCATCAATCACCTAGTTTATATCTGTATGGATGTAGTCCGAGTTCAGTTTCAGTGTATACGTTTTTTAGCGTTAGGTTTTAAGTAAATAATGGGTTAGATTTGCATAACAAATACGTTTCACTTCTGATTTCGCATGATGTACTTTCCTACCATTTTTGTGATTTTCAGAGCATGGTGGGTATCTAAAATCGCAAAACTAGTCTGTCTAATAGACTTTTGCAATAAATAACAGGCATTTATCATTTTCGACCAGTCACCAGGGTCACGGGTGAGACTAATTACCCGTGGCCATGGTGACTGCAAAGTCTCCGAAACTTCAGGCTAAAATTTGAAACAAATACACGCGTCTAAATCCGTAAAAAGTGGTTTTATGTAAATAGAAGTTAATGTTAAACTTTTCGATGTATTTTATAGCATACTATAGTTTACAGAACATAACTTGTTATTACTCTATTAATTTCAATCTTTAACCAACCAACCAACCAACCAACGTTCCAGAACTACGATGTTACAAACGTACGAACAATGTTAAAAGTCAAATATTTTATTTTAAGACGATACCAAAATTCTTCGTGCATTTTTCTACGTACGAAGTTTTCATTGTTTCTTTAGATTGAATGGCTAGAGCTCTAATTTTTAAGTATATGTTTTTTCAATATATGATCTAGGATCGCATGAACTCAGAAACGCGATTCAAAAAAGTTTTCTCGATAGAAAATCTTAGCGAAACAACCTCTCTCATTTTTTATTTTTTTCATTTGTCGGTCTATTATCGCATATTAACTAATGAAATAACTTTAAAAACATAAGTAACTATTATATATAGAAACACGTAAATCAGAATTAAAATATATTTAGTAGGTTTTGAGTAAACAAAAAAAATAGCCCTAATTCTTCATTTTCTATACCTACTAGCTGTGTTAATATGTACATGTCGACGATAATATTGATGTAGGCCCTTAAGTAAGCAAGATTTACAAGCTCTTTTAAAACGTCGAAGCTATGCGTCTATTCCAAAAGTAAAACCTATGGGGAAAAAACAAGAAACTCCATGGACGTTTTTTCTTTTCATTGTTGTTTTTTTTTATTTATTTTTACAATACACATAATGCCCCTTTTTATAGAAAAAAAAAGATGTGTGATGTTTGACAAGGCCATGTTTAGTACTAAAATAATATACAGTTCATTTTATAGTAGGCGGATGATTGATACTTTATAGTTTTCTAATAATAGCTGCTTACTCGTTAGTGAATTAACCTTGAAGTTGAAAACCTTCATATAGTAAATATTAAATGTTAAACAAACATAAGTTAAGTTAAAAATTAAAGGGTTTTTTAATCATTTCGTTGTGTGTTGTCGCGTTCGCTACGGTCTAACGTCAGTCTACGATAACAGTCGCTCGTAGCAGTTGTCCCTCTACAACGTAACTGTGCTACGAAATTTTATTATAAAAATATTTTACGGGTTTATTTGTCACAAAAAATTGTTTGAAAAAATGTTTAAGTTGTTAATTAGTTTGTTTTTTACCAAATGGTGAGTTAAATACTAATTTTATTCTAACACTAAAAAAAAAATCTTTCCTTAATTTCTCACTTTAATCGTTTTAGTCAATTTTTTTTCCATCAATCAGAAAATTTCGTACATGTGAAATTTTGACACTAAACTTTAACAAATTATACAAAAAAGCCATCGTCATTAACTACTCTATCTAATAAAAAAATTCACAACATCCGTTGCGTAGTTCTAAAGATATAAGCTCACAAAGGGACATACATACAAAAATTACGACTTTGTCTTATAATAATTTATTATTATTATTCTATTATAATAGTTTCTGAGGTTATCCCGAACAAACAGTAAATTGTAAGTTACATTTTTATTACATTACAGCTGTTGCACGCGACTCCGTCCGCGTGGAATTTAGAAAATTTTCCCCATTTTTGCAACATTTTTCACTACTGCTTCGCTTCTACTGATCGTAGCGTGATTTTATATAGTCTAAAGCCTTCCTCGATAAATGGGCATTTATCGAGGATTTATCGAGGATTTATCCAACACTGAAAGAATTTTTCAAATCGGCCAAGTGGTTTGGTGATTAGTGCGTTTAAACAAACAAACAAACTCTTCCGCTTTATAATATGTCTTATTATAGACATGATATACATAATATGAGCTACATGGTTTAGTTTTACAACATCTAGCAATTAATAAATCATCATAGATAGCTACAAACATTGATTCTTACATGATATTATAGTTTGTATACAACTTTTTGTTCGTGATTACATATCATAAAGTTGATATCATAAAGGTCATGTATGTATCGATATTACGAAATAGTTTAAACCAAATAAATAGTTTAAAATCACAAAATCGTAGGTAAAATAAATATTATTTTGTCATGATCCTCATTTCCAAAAAAAACTTTATTTCGTAATTTGCTGTCGCCTGTCGCGCGCGAATTCGTACGCGTGGGATTTAGGAAATTTTACCCGTTTTTTTTTTGCAACATTTTTCACAAATGCTTTGCTCCTATTGGCCGAAGCGTGATGTTACACGCTGAAAGATTTTTTCGGTTCGTGAGATAAGCGCGTCAAAATAAAAAAAACAAACAAACTCTTCAGCTTTATAATCTTCTTCTTCTTCTTATATATAAAATTCACGTGTCACAGTGTTAGTTGCCGTACTCCTCCGAAACGGCTTGACCGATTTTTATGAATTTTTACATGCATATTCAGTAGGTCTGTGAATCGGACAACATCTATTTTTCAAACCTTTTTTTTTAGTATGGCAAAACAACGTTTAAGTATAGTATAAGGTTGTTTTTTAAAAGATAGAGTGGTTTCAGAGGATGGCTTTTTTGTATAATTTATTAAAGTTTGGTTTCTAAACGCTACGCGTACAGCAACAGCTAGTCTAACTATAATTTAGGTCTTACAATGCCAACAATGTGTGATTTATGTTCTTCAGTTAAAATTAGCTGGTGTAACAATTTGTTCACGAATTAACAAAGTGTTAGGTTTGTAATCATGACTTGCTTTTATTGCAGTAATTAGAATGTTCATTACATAATTATAAAGCTAGGGCTCCATTAACGGTTCAGCGTTATTATCGTGTATGGGCAACATTTACATAGCTATATATTTTTTGGATTTTAAACTGTAATTAATAACTGTAAGGCAAGTGACGCAATAGCATAAAGAACAACATGGAACTTATAATTATGAATGAAATAGTGGTAAATGGTTTAACCGGAGTAATAATTATTTTCTTAGTCGTAGTATTTGCTGTAGGGTAGTTAAATTCCACTTGCATTCATAATTTATATAATCAAATATGCAGCGTTTATAAGATAAATACTGCCCGTGAGATTAGGAATAGAAATGCCACCATTCCTTTCCGTCCAAAGGTGCTGTAAAAGCCAGCTTAGGAATGATTGTATACAGATCATATCTTCTGTGAGAGATGGAAAACTCGAAAATGAACCCTATGCCAACACGCCTGGTCAGCGCGGAATAGTACACTCTAATCCCTCTCAAAGTGGAGGAAGCCTAAAGCCAATAGTGGGACGCTAATGGGCTGGCAAGACAGCTAACATGTTCTGTATAAACTCTGTCTATTGTATTGGTATTTTATTTACGGGAGGTATTTTGTTTCGAGGCCGTAACTCTTCAAATCCGGCTTCATATTTTACTTTACTCGGTGTAGTTTGGTATAATATATCAAATTAAAGTCATTACTGCAAAATTGTATATAATCTATACATATAATGTTTTGACATATGTATTATAAAAAGTCGATGTCTGTACTTTGGAGATATTGAAAAATAAATAGGATAGGCGATCTTAGCGTTACGAAAGCCAAAACAATGGTTTTAGAAATATTATGTCTGTCTGTACGTTTGTAAGCACAACACGTCATAACTTCTGCATGGAGTTGAATACCATTTTCCGTTAAATAAATTACCGTTACCGTTAAATAAATAAATAAAGTATAGGGCTCAATTTCCCGGGGTAATATGTCATTGTTTCGGGAAAACCTGCTTTAAGTTTCTTACTGTCCAGTTATCCAAAATATCAATCGAACGAAGTAGCAGGCAACGACTAGTTTCATTTAAAATATACCTTTACACCCAGCGTGGTGCCTACATTATGATTATAGCTCAGTCTGATCTTTCCGTGAATAAAAAATCTATGGTATTGTCACGAGATATGCCGTGACGTCCTAATGATATTTACCTTTGCCTGCGTTCTGTACCACCCGTGGACTTATTAAGTAATTTAGTTAAACAAAGGGTATTGTAAGTAACGATCGCGATCCCGTGCCAGCTTCTCCCTGCATTTATTATAAGTTATACAGGGGAGGTAGTATTTGTGATTGAGTTTTACTATGAAATGTATGATGCAGCTTTTTTATTTGTAATTTTACTAGACATACGTGGCATGTTAAACTACTTACAAAAAACATTGCAGAGTTGAACCATTTGTTTTTTCTTCGCGAGGGGAAGGGATACACTCATCGCATTCTCTTTGAGGGGGCAAAGCAGGCTTGACTGCTCCAAGGCAGCCTCAATTAGGATTAGGGCCGTAAGCCCTCCACCGTGTGTGTATTTGTGAGCTTCCGTCCTCTCAAGGCCTGCTACAGTCCTAGGTCCATCGTCCCCAAACCTCACGGAGGCCGAAGATAATTAATTGCCCTTCGGCGTCCGGTGCATCTTCTGCGTGTGGGGAGATTTGAACAGAGTTGGATATAGGAAATCTTAATTCCAATTTTCCAATTTTCGTAACTTAAACTCATTCAAGCGAAATTCCAGAATGCAGTATAGAAACCTAAAATATTTACACTCTGTAGAAGTCCCGGAACCTGTGCGATAAATAATATAAAATGACATTTTCTTGCAGTTTCAAGTCCGACCTTCACATCACCAAATCCAGGTTATGAACAAGTACATGTATAGATGAAAACAAAAATATAGTTGCGTGTCACCCAGTATTTGAACCCCGGTACACGGAATTATTAATCAATAGCATGCTCGGTGTAACAGATTTGGTACAACTTAAGCTACTGACATATTGTGATTTATATGTTTTACTAGCTGTGCTTGCGATTTTGTACACGTGGCATTTTGAAAACAATCCTTAAATTGTACCTAATGACCACCCTCTTTAACCACTCATATCTTTAAATAATGCATCAAAAGCCGTTGGCGTAGCTTCGAAGATTGAAATTCATATAGGGACATACATATATATAAAAACTAGCTGACCCAGCAAACGTTGTTTTGCCATACTAAAAAAAAAAGTTTGAAAAATAGATGTTGGCCGATTCTCAGACCTACTGAATATGTATGCAAAATTTGAGAAGAATCGGTCAAGCCGTTTCGGAGGAGTACGGTAACTAACACTGTGACACGTGAATTTTATATATTAGATAACGGCTTTGTTTTATAACAAGTAAAGGTTTTTATCTCTAGTTTTCTGATTAGGCAAGAAATTTTGATATTAAATAAGGCTTGATCTCCTTCGTGGCAAGCAGATAGAACAATGTACCCGGAGTATTCTTCGCAATGTAAAGTAATAATCGGTAAATAAATCAAATCGTGGAAAAAGTGATTGCCGCAAGCGGGACGGTCCCGCTTGCGGCAATCACTTTTTCCACAATGATTTGATTTATTAAATAATAAGCATAGCATGTCAATTGCAAAATTAATAAATTACTTTAATAATCGGTAAAATTGAAAACATAGGTAACGGGCTTCGGGGTCTAGTGGTTCATGTAATGGACTGCCGTTCACAAGGCTGCGGGTTCGATTCCCGATCGGTATAATTATTTGTGTGATATTTATATTTGTCATACAAATGTTTGTACTACGTCTGAGTATTTTCTATGTACCTATTATAAGTATGTATTTACAAAAGAAAAGTAGTTTATGTATTCTATTCGTATTCTGGTACCCATAACACAAGCGTATAAGCTTAACTTGGAATCAGAGGACGTTGTGTTAAATGTCCATCAATATTTATTTATATTTATTTACAGTATTTAATTAATTTCCATTGGCATGCATTATGCAAAATAATTTAAATTTACTAACTTTTTAAACTAAATTTGACGATTAAAAATAATTTGATCATGAAATTCGACAATTGCATGCTGCCTGTGTACATAAATGACGTTGTAATATTTTTCTACTCATGTCCTCAGTAGTCTCAATGATTGTCAATTATTTCTTCAGGTTAATCATTTTCATTCTTAATTGTTTTGCTCATATTATGGGGTGGTACCGTTTCACTCCCACGGCCAGTTCAGATATTATCTTTTAGTGAGTATCGTACAAGGCGACCCCGGGAGTGTGAAATAGTACAGGTGCTCAAGTCCACTATTTTGGAACAATTGTCATACCGGCACAATACCGGCACGATACCGTTGCAATTGAAGTCAAATATCCGTAGTCTGCTATATGCCGTCATAACGGTCTTTCAATGGTAATAGAATTGTCGATCTCTTTTATCTATGCATTGAATTTTCGGTCTCTTTTATCTATGGATTGTGTTAGAATGGTATGTATGTGTTGCCGTTTTTAAAAAATGCGTTAGTTGAAGTGCTTTTCGAAAAACTACTAATAAATTTAAACATTTAATCATGCTAGACTTCGTTTAGATATATTTGTACATACTATTTATTAGTATAAAAAGCAATGTGAAGTTTAGGAGATTAGTAAATTGCAATAAATTACAAAGAACAATTTCTAATATTTCTAACTATCTATTTTTTATTTATGGCAATCTGTCGACACAGGACAATTTCAAAATATTACTTTCAAATTCAAAATAGCAGACTACCGAAACATTTCAGTCATTGAATTGCAATTGTGAAGCAGTTGTGTACGAGACTAGCAATTTATGTCACTTTGACAATTGTAAGACAATGATGAAGTCGTTATGACGACACATTATTAGTAGACTACCAAAAACTTTACTATTGCACCTTATTGGTACAATAATGGTACAGTTGTGACACCGTTGAAATACCCGACTCAGGGCCCTGAGCTCTTATAATTTTTTCACCGTCATATAGCTCCATCTATCTGTCCGTGGGGTAAACAAAAAATACAAATGTCACCTCTCTCTTTCCCGTGGTCATTCTTTATAAAAACCGGCCAAAACCCACTGAATCACGAACAAAAGCCTTGTCGCGCCGACCCCGATTATGGGAATAAGGACGACACACAATCACATCTCAGCAGTACCTATCTATCTCTATCTTTAGCTCTATAGATGAGCGTGGGTGATCGGGCTCCTCTAACCACAAAATGGAGAATTCTCCGACCAGGCTAGGTGTTCAGCACTGGCCAGGGCTTTCGCCCCACTGTTGTATGTTCAGATGTTGTAGCTATCTTAACTCGTATGCAAATCATGATTTTGCAATGTAGGATTCATTGTGACGTCATATTTTGACATTTAACGCCATCTATAGTTATTGTGCTGTACTATGTAGTGACAGCTATTGACCACTAGGTGTCGCATTAACGTCCCACTGCTGGGCACGGGCCTCCTTCACTTTGGGAGGGATTAAGGTTTGCTCTGCCGTGACGACCAGGTCTTTTGGAGTTTTCCGTCTCTCACACATGATGTTATCGGTATTCAATATTCCTTAGCTGGCTTTTACAGAACCCTGGGGAGTAAAAGGAGTAGTGACAGTTGTTTTCTTAATCCGTCACCACCCGGACGGCAGAATCTATCCATCGCTAATGTTTACAATATTTGTCTGTCCTACCCAGATTACATTATTCATTAGACTGTCAATACCACGGTCAATACTATAAAGTAAATTATAGAATCCTTCAAAACATTATAGATGTGTATCTCACGCAGTCGTGTGTGCTCATAATAGTTTTCCAAAGCGTGTTTGTAATAGACTATGACCCTGACAGTGATTTGTTGTCGAAGTTGAATAATGTGTTGACAGGAATGTATTTGTCTACTGTTTTGTGGTGTGTATATGTATAATGTTGTATTATAAATGTTTAACTAAACACAAACCTTGACAACTTATAAAACAAAATCAGTAATATAGTGATTTTTTATCTGTTACCATGCTTTTATTCATATAACAAAAAAAAACTGACATAAGCATCAAATTTATTGAGCTTCTAAATTCATTGTGTATTACCAGATACTTTTAATAAAACTAAAAAGTATGTTTAGATCTTAGAATAAGGGGCTCTAGAGTCTCTCAGAGAGGAAAAAGTTTGATGATACATATGTATAAAATGTAATAACTTTTACCATAACATTTCGACCAATAACTTAACTTATATATTTTAACCTAGTGGTTAAAAATTGAATTCGTCACATTATAAATATTTGTACTGCGTCTGAGTGTTTTCTATGTATTATAAAAAAGTAGTTTTTGTAGTATATCCGTAGTTTTCCCATAACGCAAGCTTAGCTCAGGACGTTGTGTTAAATGTCCATACATATTATTTTATTTATTTTACTTAACATCGCATGTCTAACTATCTATCATAACGTTCATTTTGATTGAACAATTATATAAAGGTATCATCAATGACAAATTAATTAGTTAAAACATTAACAGTAAAACACATGAAGGAAGGTCAAGGCTACCTGTAATGGCAACACCAATGTCAGTCCAATAATTATGGTGTATAAACTGCTGGGCTTAATGTGATTGATTAGTAAATGCCCGCCCTGTGATGTTACTTTGATGTGACTTTTAGGCAGGTAATGGTACCAATTCCATGTGTACAACTAAACTGAACTAAAAGAAAATAAAAATAAATATTCTGCATTTTGCATAATTGGCTATTTCGTTGTACGCATACACAATAATTAAAATCGTTATTTTTTTAATACACAGTTCATAATATAATAATAAAGTTTTTTTAACATTGCCGAATTGTGTAACTGACACAATCAATTTTCATTTTTTAGTTAAGTTTAGTTTTCTCCATGTTAGTCTTCTATCTAAATGCATACCCAAATATTTTGCTTCCTCAGCCTGTGGGTTCTGCACTCCATTCAAAAAGATTGGTGGACATGTACTTCGACGTGTGGTAAAAGTAACATGTACTGATTTCTATTCGTTGGCTTTGATTCTCCAATCTTTAAGCCAACTAGATATATCGTTTAGACTGTTTTGAAGTTTTTGAGCAGCTTTTGTAGGCGATTCGTCCAAAGATAAAATAGCCGTGTCATCAGCGAATGTACAAGTTAATACACCCTCAGTGGATGGAAGATCTGCAGTCTTTAGTTTAGTTGTGCACACAGAATTGGTACTAATATAAATATCAACACCTGGAAATAACATTAATAACTGTTAACTTATAGTTGTGAAGATAGATGTTTAGTTTTCTTTCTCTCTCCAGCACATTTAAGTTCCACTGTTGAGCACGGTTCTGTTTCATTTTGGGAGGCATTACGATCTACTATGTCGCGCTGACGAGGCGTTTTGGCACAGGGTTTATTTTTGAGTTCTACATCACTCACAGAGGATATAGTCTGTGTACAATATCCCTTAGCTGGCTTTTACAGCATTCTATGAAGGTAAAAGGGTGGTGACACTTGTATTCTTAATTCTTTAAGGAACTAATAGAATTCTACCAAAATCGTTATTTTGTTTCTTCAAAATCACGCAACAGATTTTGATGCGATTGTTTTCAATAGATGAAATTTCTCTCTCTCTCCAGCCCATCCACGTCCCACTGTTGGACACGGGCCTCCTCCACTTTGGGAGGGATTATGGTCTACTGAGCCGCGCTGACCAGGCGTATTGGCACAGGGTTTATTTTCGAGATTTCCGTCTCTCGCGAAGGATGTTATCTGTGTGTAATATCCCTTAGCTGACTTTTACAGCACCCTTGGGAGGAGATAGGGTGGTGACACTTGTATTCTTAATCCGTCACCACACGGAGAAATGAAATTTAATTAATGAAAAGTAAGGTTTTTTGTGTAATTTGTTAAGGTTTCGTTCCTAAAGTTCGAGCGTACGAACGTTACGAGAAACAGTTAATACCTAAGAGATAAAAGTCATTTAGATTTAGCCCTCTCTCAATATGTTTTTACATCTATTTCGTTAGCTAATAATCGATATAAACGCTTCAGTTTTGTACATGAACAACAAAGGACATTAATATGTTATGGCGACAACCGTCAAGCGATCGACGTAGACCTGTTATTTTCTTAAACTATCTCTGTTGTACTGTAATTATAAGTTATAACTTGAAATTTCAAACTGTGCCAGAATCTGTTATTCACAAGGTTTTTCCTTTTTACTACGTTTTCACGGAAATAGTTTTAATGATAGGAAAATGCCAGGTGTCGCAGGCTTAGATTAAAGAAAGAAATATTATAGTTTGATTTGAATTATTCTTTGTGTTGTGTTGTGCTAAACACAAAGGAAATATAGAAAAATGCAACTGCAAAATAAATTTTTGATGCTTATTCAGCGCTGTATAGTGAAACAAATGGCCTTAATTCTGAAAGAAAAAGATAAATTTTCGCCTATAGCCAACTTTTAAAAACTTTGTCATGGTAATTAATACCTGAGTGACTACCATGACCCGGCTAAGAGTGAGGTTTAGTGGGGAGTCCGGTAGCAATAAGCCGGGAGTCCCACACGAAGCCCGAAGGTTGTCCAACAACAGGAAAGGTGAAGTGCGTAAAGGCATTCCTCACGTAAAAAAACAGTTAAAACCTCTATTTAATAATCTAAGATCATTTATAGATTGTTATCCTCTTTTATCAGTAAGATATTTCTATCTCCTGTCAAATTTTCCACAGAGAGTGCTGTCATCAGTAGCTTATTGATATGCAAATAAGGGCAAAGGTTTAGATTAGTCTGAAATTCATAGCAAGAAATCGAGGATAGGTAAAATATTAAAAATGGTCGTAAGTCGATTTGTATTACAAATATTATTAAACCAAAATCAATTTGTAATGTTTGTTTCAGCTTATTCTCAACATATAGTTAAAGATGTGTCCGTTTTGGCAAGTCTGTCATGATGGATCGCTCCAGAATATCACCTTCGACGCCTAATAGCCGAGCTATGGATAAATACGAACAGTTAGCTGTGGTGAGTGTGTCTACCTGTTTAATATAACATTACACTTCCTGCTAAATGTTATTTAGTAAGTAAATATAGGTACGTACAATATATCAAATATATACATATACAATCTACTAAATATATAAATAACCACAGATTTCCCAGATGTAGTGTCTAAGTCTATGGCTAATGTCTGTGTGCATAAAAATGTATCTATATGTGTCTATGATACAGGCTATACGTCATATGAAACGTCATTATTTTATGATGTACGATTTAGCCAGGCTATAGTTACTTGTATTGATTTTAAACTTACGCGATTTGAACTCATAATTTGTTAATATTACCGGGACTATAATCACGTGAATAACTTAAAAAGGCACAATACCTTCGACGATCGATGCAACTCGGTCGAAACGTCGGGAGCAAAGGTATTGTGCCTTTTTAAGTTATTAACGTGATTATAGTCCCGGTAATATTAACAAATTATAGTTACTTGTCCCCAATTTTAAACGGCCACCCACCAACTGGTATGTCTGTGTAGGTAAATGCTTTTCATATTAAGGTATTGAAATGCTGGTAAAATTATTGATAATGAGTAAATAAGTTCCTATAGGTTGGTGAGGGTTCATATGGCGTAGTTCTAAAGTGTAAGCGTCGTGACACTGGACAGCTTGTGGCCATCAAGAAGTTCCTCGAGACCGAAGAAGACGCAGCCGTTAGGAAAATGGCACTCAGAGAAATTCGTATGCTCAAGGTTAGTTTTATACTGTTGAATACAAAAGCTTTTGAAAGACAATCCGTCCATCCATCAGTCTTTCTCCGTCCACTGCTGTACTTAAAGCCACCCACATAGAACACGACAACGCGTGGTCCTGCGCTAATTGCATCAAGTGGCCCTCAACGCATTTGAAGACATCGTCAGTCCACTTGTTGAAAGACAATGAAATGATTTAAATTGTTGCACCCCTGTCAACTTGTACCACTATTTGTTGAAAAAACAGAATCAAAATCCGTTGCGTAGTTTTAAAGATATAATATTAACTAATATAAATATTTTTCACAGAAACTTCGCCATGATCACTTAGTAAATATGATTGAGGTGTTTCGTCGCAAGCGGCGCTTTTATTTAGTGTTTGAATATCTGGATCATACATTGCTGGATGAGTTAGAGGCGGCTCCTGGAGGTCTTGGAGAGGACACAGCCAAGAAACATCTGTACCAACTACTTAAAGGAATTGACTATTGTCACCAAAACTCTGTAAGTACTCGTAGCTTTTAATGGCACGTGACTATTTGACAAGTAGCTTTAGTAAATAGGAATTTTGATTCTAGATCTTTAAGGAGCCTGTAGGTTTAAGTCGTATGCATGTTTCTTAACGCTGGCCATGATTATCTTAACATTTTTGAAATGTACCGCCACGATATTTATCTAATAATAGATTCTAACGCAAACGTGAATAAAAGATTCTTAGTATTCAAATTGAAAACTTATTCGGTTTTCAAACGATACATCTATGCCAATATCATAAAGCTGAAGGGTTTGTTTGTTTGATTGAACGCGCTAATCTCAGGAACCGAAGGTCCGATTTCAATAATTCTTTCAGTGTTCTTAGTAAATTTATTACGGAAGGCTTTTGGCTATATTAGATCATGCTGCGACCAATAGCAACCAAGCAACGGTGCTAAAAGTTGCAAAAAAGGGGAATAAATTTCTCGTTTTGCTTCTACAAGTACTTTGGTTAAGGTCATGATGTTATTCCCAGATAATTCATCGTGATGTGAAGCCAGAAAACGTGCTGGTTTCCAACAATGGTATAGTGAAACTATGTGACTTGGGCTTCGCCAGAGCTCTAGCGGCTCCTGGCGAACCTTACACGGAGTATGTGGCTACCAGGTGGTACCGTGCACCTGAACTCCTTGTAGCTGAACATAGGTCTGTTATTTAGTAAATATTTTATACATTAACGTTAATGAATTTCACAAAGTGGATATTTATCGAGAATTTTGTCCATCATTATTTTTAATGGCTGACATATTTATTCATGTAGGTATTTATGTTCTGTAGCACTTTCGGAGTCTGTTTCTTCGTATTAGTGAAAAGAAAATTATGATGGGACATTTTCGGATATTACCCCCACATACCTACATATTCCAAACTTAACCTCCGCATTGATAACATAGATAACGGGTTCTTTTCATGGGGGTAAGCAGGAACTATAGAGTACCATTATTTGTTGTGATAAGCACATTTCTTTAGCTTCATTTGTACATCTAGTCATACAATAACGATGGTTGTAAGTGCCTTTCTGTTGAGATAACTAATAAAACCAATGTTGCTGTCAAGGTACGGTCCTGAGGTGGATATTTGGGCAATGGGGTGTTTATTCGCTGAAATGCTGACAGGAGATCCACTGTTCCCTGGAGACTCTGATATAGACCAGCTCGCACTTATTATAAAAATTGTGGGTAAGTAACAATTCACTTCTAGATTAAAAATTAAATTAAATATTTTTGGACATTACACACAACGTACTCTGGTCCCAAGATAAGCTTATATATGCTTGTGTTATGGGTACCAGAATAGATTTATAATACATATACGACGCGGCGGGGCGTAGCAAAAAGGCGTAATAAAGAAATTACATATAAAACTTTTCTTTTGTAAAACATACATAGAGTACCTACATACATACACAATACAAATTTTATAGTTATTCTCTGTTACTAAAGTCTAAACATCCTTGGCTAAATATTTATAAGTCTTAGCTCATCTTTCTCTCTTTATTTCATCTATCTATAGTAAATAAATGATTTAAAGCCCGAAGCCGCATTCACATGTATTTGATGCAACGTGATGCAACAGATGGGGAACTGTATTCATACGTTTAATAAGGTAGCGTGCACATTGCACTGATGCGCTGTGTGTAAACGGTTTCTGATTCCACATGTCACGTGACGTCAAACTAATTTAAAGAGATATTTTCTAAAAAAAAGTAAAAGTCTATCTTTATGGTCAATGTAAAATTAAAATCGAATGTGGGTAAACCCTGTAATAACTGATCGTAGAAGACACATTACAGCTCAGTCTCACCCGTGACCATGGTGACTGCAAAGTCTCCGAAACGTCGAGCTAAAATTAAAACAAATATACGCGTCTAAATCCGTAAAAAGTAGTTTTATTAATTTAAAGTGCTTAAATAAGAGATGCGTGAAATTTTGTTACTAAACCTTAGCAAATTATACAAAAAAACCATCTCTGTGAACCATTCTATCATTTAAAAAAAACCACCGCATCGAAATCCGTTGCTTAATTCACACACATACAAAAATAACGACTTTGTTTGATATTAAGTAAATACTTTTTTTCCCACGCACATCTTCGTCCATCTCTAGCATCTATATGGTTATGTCTAGGTAAATTAGCACCACGTCATCAACAAGTAGTATCTCGTCTGGCGGGTGGCGCTGCCCTGGGTACTGTGACGTCACGCGGCTCTCTCCCTGGCGCAGGTCTGACCAGGGACTTACTAGCCGCGTGTCTCCGAACTGAGCCTAGGGCGAGACCTTCAGCACAGGCGCTGTTGAGGCACAAGTATGTATTATTTTACGGGTCCTGTTGTCTAGTGGTTTATGTAAAAGACTACCGTTCACGAAGTCGCGAGTTATATCGCATTAAGGGCGTCACAAACGGCATATTAATATAGCGAGAAAGAGACGGATGTATATAGAAATAAGATGAGGCAAGACAGAGACAGATATATCTGTCAGTGACGTCATAAGTATACATATATTTCAGTATATTAATTATACCTACATATATCTGTCTCTTTCTGGCTTTATTAATATGCCGTTTGTGGAGCCCTTTAGGATTAAATAAATTAAAATAAAATGTATTTGTGTTCATAGGTCTAATTAGATTATTGTCTTCGTTTTAGATATTTCATAGCGGATGGCTTTATAGAAAGTTTTAATGCTGAACTCAGGAAGAAACTGGGCAAAGATATCGAGGTAAACTATTTTAAATTATTTTATTTCATTAGCATAGGCGTTTTTGTTTATCACCTCTATTGATTGAGATCCTTAAATAATAGCTAACACAAGTTACTCATAATTGACATTGATCCGTTACCCCACGGACATTTATTTTAACAAGCTTTTATTAGCTCGGTGCGTATCTATCAATGTATTAATCGTATGTAACGGAATCTTTGAAAGTGATATTCATCCACTTACAGTAACCGAATTGATCTAAAATTTTACACACTTAACATAACAAGGACCGTTGACAATGTAATAATGTAACATATACAGGAATTTCAAGTGTATTTTTTTAGTTGTTGAACTAAGGAAATTATTTTAATCTCATATATCGTGTACAGACTCCACCACAGCAAAGTGCAGCTCGCGTTGCAGCTAAACCTCGACAACAATGGACTCTAAACATTATACAGGTAGGTATCCTTATCGAGCTGCTCTTAGATCTGCTGACGTATGGTCAGCAGATCTAAGAATTTGTTTAGGCCATTTAAGAGGAGAATCACGAGAAACACTGCTATAAAAACATTTTTAACTAGATTTATCTAATTTACCATGCTATAATCAATCGCCTGCTCATATCCTCTTATTTGGGGTCGGCGCAACATGACTGCATTTTTACTCGCGGCTGCCTGTCTGATTTCAACCACTTCACTTTGGGTATAATGAGATTATCTGTACTAGTATTATAAAGCTGAAGAGTTTGTTTGTTTGTTTAAATGCGCTCAGGAACCACTGGTCTGATTTGAAAAATTCTTTCATTGTTGGATAGTTCATTCATCGAGGAAGGCTATAGGGCCTACAGCCTTTCTCGATAAATTTAGTATAGGCTATATAACATCACGCTGCGACCAACAGGAACGATGCATCATTGAAAAATGTTGCAAAGATGGGAAAAAAATTCTAAAATCCACGCGTACGAAGTCACAGCAAAACAGCATATTTTTACATAAAACTAGACTTATAAATTATCTTTCCTTAAATATTGTAATACTGTGTACAGGATAATAGCAGATCTAGAACAGACAGTATGGTTGGTGAATCGCTCATTGATTACAACTACACACCAAGTAAGTACTAACAAGTAATCTTTGCTTATAAGAAATAATTTTAATTCTAAATTATCTTTGAAAATTATTGTAAAAATGTAAAACCCATTTTAGATTCTGAAGCACAGATGGATACGAGTCCAGTGGAATCCAAGAAACCACATTCGATGACATATTTTACACGAAACAGTGCACAGGTAAATATGAGTCCATCAGTCTTTTGTCCACAGCTGGAAATAGACTCCCCACTATTTGGGGAGTCTATTTCATTTATGGCGCATCCTACTGCTTTGCTCCGATTGCATTCAGCTGCTTCATGAGACACAGGCGTAGCCAGGCTTTAGTTTTGGCTTCGAAGGTTCGAAATCGGGTTTCGAAGTCGGGTCGCCAAGAATGGCATCTTTAGGCGCCCTTTAGAGTTCTATTTCATGTTAGTGTAATAAGCCACATATAAAAAATGTATCTCTTTGTAAAGGATCCTCATGTCAACGTGGCACCGTCAGCTACATCAACACTTCCACTACAACCGAGCACGCGACATCCACACAAAACATTGGCAAAAGCTATCAACGACACATTTCAGGTAAATTTAACGATAAATAATAAATAAATATTCAAGACATTTCACACAACGTCCTCTGGTCCCAAAGTAAGCTATATTTCTATGCTTGTGTTATGGGTACCAGATACGGTTAGACTACAAATACTACTTTTCTTTTGTAAATACATCCTTATAATACATAGAAAACACCCAGACGCAGTACAAACATTTGTATGACATTTATGGATATCACACAAATGATTGTCCCAAGCGGGAATCGAACCCGCAACCTCGTGATCGGCAGTCCATTACATAAACCACTCCACCACGAAGCCCGTCAAATGATAATGATTAAATCCATAATATAGAAAATACAGAGAACATTTTCATTTTAAGCTTTTAGGTGCCAATCGTGGAAGTTCTTTTAGGTGCCAATCGTGGAAGTGCTTTTAGATGCCAAACGTGGAAGTGCTTTGTATATCAGATTTGATACCATTTTGTCAAACTACCTATTTTTTAAGGTTTCTTACAATAAATAAACTATGGTTCACTTCGGTGTACAAATAAATGCATTTGTCATACAAATAAGTGTTCTGTGCAAGTATGGAACTATGATCATCATTAACATTATGTACATCACGCCTTTTTTCCATGGGGCTAGGCAAAGATAATAGAACGCCATTTACTACAATGCCAAAATACTACCATCCTCCTAGATTCAAATCTACCAATAAGGCACAACTTAAAGCTCATCATTTAATCATCATTATCAAATAAGTATTCAGTATTTTTATTTTCAGTCATTTCCAGTACCAGTGAACACGTATCCAAGGACTCCATATATTAAGAAGTAGGTTAACTTTTTAACTTATAAAACTTTTATTGTAAAATTATACAAAAATTTGTGTAGTGTTCCTACTTTATTGTTTTTATTTCGATTTGTCTACGAGTATTTGTCACTTATTTTAATGGATCGTAATGCTAATAATAACAGAAAATATTTCAGAGTTAATAATAAATTGATAATGGATGAAGAACTGCTCCGTGGTCGCGCCGCGATTAAGAAGGGCAACAAAAAAACCGCACCAGAATTATCACTACCTTATGTGGCTGGAGGTAAGTACAAAATAATATAGTCAAATGAAATGATAAAGTATTACTTAGTGCTCTTATACTCTAGTTTTTCTAATAGCGATGCTATCATTTAGGAGATATATCCGTGAATATGGTCGTTTCTGCCAGGAAATCCAACTTAGACTAAGAATTTATCCCCCACTAGGATGCCATAAAACTAGAAGCTGGTGCCGTCCATGTTCGTAAATCTCATTAAAGCGTACACAAAATGCTAGAACTTTAGTTGTATTTAAGGCATGGTTGATCTATCTGGGCCCTTATTCTCTAGTGCAGGGGTATAGGCTGGTTAGGAGTTAAGAATATCCCGTGCTATCATATATAATTTAAATATAATTTAATATATTATTATTATTATGTATCATTATATATTATTATCTATTATTATATATTATTATTTATCATATATAATTTAAATCAAAACCGAAATATTTTGATATCCATTTTATTAATTTCCAGCAAGCAACAGTCCGGTGAAGAAAGTTAAGAAACCGCAACAATTACAACATTCTATAGCCAAAGGTTATGATCACTGGGAGAACTCTGTAAGTTATATATATTTGTTTTGTGGAGGTTTGTATAGAGGTAGTGAGGTGAAGGTGCGTGTTATAATATAACTCCACATGATAGTTCGTAAGACGTTTATTCTTGACCAAGACCAAACTATGACTAACTTATTACTAATCTTACGTTCTACAAGAAAAGTAGCGATCCCGTTTTATTTAAAGGACGCGCTACTTGAGGTTGTCGAACACATGTCCATAGCAGCAATAAATTTGTACCTAACTAATATTGATAAAAGTGTGAGAACGAAATGTTAGACAAAACTAAAAGTTAAAATTGGTCCTTAAGTGGCTATGCAAAAACTAGGGTAATAATGTTACAAATTTATTGCAGCTCTTAAGATACTGGAGTGTGGCTACAGTTTATATATATTTGGATCACATCACAATGTTTGTCACCATTCACCTCTAAAACGGCTCCACCGATTGATACTGAATCTTGTGTGTGGTATTTAGTGGATATAAGAATTGGAATTTATAACCATTTGTCGAGTGTTTTTCACAGAATATTTTTATTGCCACCGTAACAACAAATCTCTAGTAAAATCAGAAAATGATAAACATTAAAGGAGGCTTCCATAAAACAATGCATCAAACTTAATGCTAATTATTTTAATATTTTTTTATATGCACAGCGTAGCGGCATAGCAGTTATGAGCGGGAATCGAACACCAACCAACTTACCATATATGTGACTGTACCGCGGCTACTGGTGGACACACTACCAGTAACCGCTATCACTAATATTAGTGCTTTAACATAACCTTTTCATACAAAAGTTTATACAAAATTTGATGTCTTTTCCTTTGCGTTATATCTGATAGCTCTGTGAGAAAATTGTCTGAATATAAGTAAGTTCCCTTTGTCTCTTTCATACACATAAAAAATTCTTCTGTTTTTTAATATAGCAACCCAAAAATTCTTGCCAGTGTCGAGTTTTGACATAACTTGGTTGTAGCAATATTTCTTTGTAGCAATATTTCTTTTGCCTAGTTGATTTTTACAGAGGGATAAAGCAAAATTATTGGAACAATACATTAATTCATGGTTTATATATATAATAAAACATCAATGTGGATTGTAAAGCCGCGTTCACATTTGTCTGACGTGATGTGACGTATATGCATCAGACTGGGAACATACATATATTATAAGCTTCATACAATTAATATAGTCACGTGCGTATTTCTCTGATGCACTGTATTGTGATGGCATCAATATACGTATGAAACAATACTTTTCTGATGCAACACGTCACACCACGTCAGACAGTAATTTCTCTTGAAATTTTATTTAATTTTGTGTTAAATGTATTTACGTAATGAAATTGAAATCAGATGTTCTGAATGTTAATCGGGAAAAGAAGAACAGTTTTTAGACCATGCACTAAAGTATTCGTTTACATAGATAATAATTAAATTTGGACGTAATTCCACACAAAAGAAAATTGAATGTTTAAAACACAGTCTATGACTAATCACTCAGTCGGCTTAGGCCACTTACATATCTATGCGTACGTGAAAATGTATCTATGGGTGTCTATGATACAGGCTATATCATAAAGTAACGTCGTTATTTTATGATGTACGATTTAGTCAGACTAAAGTTACTTGTCTTCAATTTTAAACGTCAACCTACCATCTGCTATATCTGGGGTTTGAAAGAAATTAAACCATTTATTTCTGCCCATTAAAAAGCTTTTTACAATACTTAATATTCAATTTGTTAGAAATTATTATAAAAATAAATTGTTTCACTTTCTGTTAAATTATTTAATTATGATTGTATTTATAAAAGAATTAGATGAACTTTTATAACATTATTTCTAGTAATTTCTACGTGTAATTATAGCCACTGAGCGTTGACATTACAATGACATATTTGTAAATAATGTATATTGTTACATTTTATTACACGCGATTTTAATAAACACTTTGTAAAATTTGGTGTTTTATTTATTTGATTCATGTGACTTAGTTTAAGTTCGTTGTTATAAGTTAGCGGTTATATGAAAATTCCTGGGACGTATTGAGTTTTTTTATATTTTCGACAATTACTCAGATATAATAATAATTGTGGGTATTTTTAAACTATCAAGTTTTATTATTTTTTCTTCACTATGCTTTAACTTCGGTATAAAATAGGAAATATGAAATAAAAAACTTTATATTTTTTTAAAATTTTATATTTATACTAATTGGCAGTTAATGACTAAGGTATATAATAATATCATAATATGTATACGTCACATAGAACGCTACAAATGGCATACAAAACGCTACACAGTAACAGATTCGCTCCACGCATTCTGATTGGATTCATTTAAACTTTGGCTTAATTAAAATTCGAAATAAATGGATTTATATTGAGCTTACGTTATCACATTACTTAGGAATAAAACGGTGATTTTGTCTGTTACCTTCTTGTGACATTGAATGCCACTTAACTCCCTTAACTTGTTGATTATTATCGATCATTGCTAAGGCTCAATAAATAAATAATTAATAAAGGTCTTAGACACACATTGCAATAAGTTGTTGGTATTTCGCCTTTCAGCTGCATATTCCTACCTACCTACAATGCATGATTATATTACACACACATTTTTAATTTTGTCTATTCAAATAACTCAATAAGTTATTAGACATCTGTATGCAAAAAACTATTGCTTTAAACATAAATATTGTAGCGATATTGTACAACATAGCTACAACTGGTATAAAGTTTTTGAGAGTGTTTTAAATATATCATGTATTTGTTTTTATTATTTAAATATAATTTGTGACATAATTGACCAAACCATTACTTAAAAAGAAAATTTTCTTTATTGCAAATCACCCGACTTTTTTCATTTTAGAATGTAGGTATTCTAGCCTAAATTTAATTTAGTCATGTGTTAACGTAAGCTCAATATATCTTTATATCAAGCAGGTAATACTGAAGCGATACATATGTGTATAGAAAGGCTGCTAATATCACATTAGCCTACACAATAACTAACTTACAATTTTTGTTCAGTAATTATTTACTGCTAACGAAATGCATATTTTTAATATTAAACAATTTCGAACTATCGAGATCAACTTAATTATAAGTTCGTAATGTAGCACCGATTTTTGCATTTCAAATACATTTATTACATTGCAAAATATGAACAGATATGTGTGATTATCATCTAAATACATGTATTTATTGAGGACAATGGACTATTCTTTTAAATATTGCTTCAGATTTCTTCCAGAAAATTATGGAATAAAGAACAACGGGCTAAATATTCCTTTGTTGTGATCGATATAGAATTCAAAGGTCCATTGTGATTTCAGTGCAGTACGGACAGTCCGCAGTTACGCGGTTTAGTACTTACAAATGTCCGGCGAGTACTTGAATCATTCAATCAAAAATCCGCGCGTTTAGCTCCACGATTTGAATTAGATTAGATTATTTGGTGACGGATTAAGAATACAAGTGTCACCACCCCATCTCCTCCCAAGGGTGCTGTAAAAGTCATCTAAGGGATATTGCACACAGATAACATCTTCTGTTAGAGACGGAAAACTCGAAAATAAACCCTGTGCCAACACGCCTGGTCAGTGTGGCACAGTAGACCATAATCCCTCCCAAATGGAGGACGCCCGTGCCCAACAGTGGGACGTAAATGGTCGGGAGAGGAGATTATTGCTGTTTCATTTAAGTTCTTAAAAAGTATTTTTTTGTTTAAATATATAATTATGTGCAAAAAAAGTACATTTAAAAATATAAAAATTCAAGGGTCCCCAACCCACCGATGCTTAGTTTGGAGACCAAGTTGTAGGTAACCCTGGTTTTTACTGAAGTCATAATAGGGTTTAGACTTATTAGGTTTCACTATTAGTAATATACACATAGATAATTCGTCTCACAATGAATAACGCCCGTTTCTATAGCAATTGTTATTCATAGTTTTAGATAGAAAATGAGTTGCTATATTAGTGTCTTTACGGTCTGCAAATTACATTAAAAATATTGGTAGAAATTGAAAACTTTAGACGTTTTTTACGCATCAAAGAATAGTCACACATATTAATACATTTCTCATTATGTTAAAAGCCTCTTTTAAGAAAAATATATACATACATTGGACCTTTTACACGATGCAAATTTACTTCAAAATGATTCTCAATTCTTCTGTTCATTTTTTTTTAAGAAACTGGCACAATTATTGGTACTTAATAGGAAAAAAAATTATAAAAATTTTTTGTTGGACAAAAAATAATTAAAAATAAATGTTACCGTCCAAACAAAACTCAGCCTAAAAATGACGAAATAATACCCAAATATTAAGTAAGTACATTAAATACGTACGCAGTAAGTGCTACTTCTTTGTTTAAACATCGCATTATTCTATTTTTGTAACTAATTTCATAGTATTGGCGTAAATGCATCACAAAAATTAACTTTTAACATAATTCCCTAAAGCGCAGAAAACTTTAAAAATATAAACATAGAAATTGATAATCATCTTTAAGAGGATACCAAAATAGCTTCGTGCATTTTTCTATGTACGAAGTTTTCATTGTTTCTTTAGATTGAATGGCTAGAGCTCTAATTTTTAAGTATATGTTTTTTCAATATATGATCTGGGATCGCATCAACTCAGAAACGCGATTGAAAAAAGTTTTCTCGATAGAAAATCTTGGCGAAACAACCTCTCTAATTTTTGATTTTTTTCATTTGTCGGTCTATTATCGCGTATTAACTAATGAAATAACTTTAAAAACATAAGTAACTATTATATATAGAAACACGTAAATCAGAATTAAAATATATTTAGTAGATTTTGAGTAAATAGGAAAAGTATCCCTAATTCTTCATTTTCTGTGCCTACTGGCTGTGTTAATATGTACGTGTCGGCGATGATATACGATAATATTGATGTAGGCCCTTAAGTCGGAAAGATAACCGTTCAATTTATAAAAAAATCAGTTTTTTGTGATATTTGCAAAAAAAGCAATGTGTAAATACAATTAATATGATAAAATCATAATATTATACTTAATTAACTAAAACTACAGATCTTACATATGCAAAGTAGATATAAAATAATAAATACAGTGGATTTTTGCAAAGAACATATTTTTTCTGCAAAATAATTTATAAAATCTAAAATGGTATAATAATGCTCCTTTCATTAGGTATACAATGGTAGCAATTCTGTATTTAAAAATTAAAGTAAACAAAACCATATTGTTAGAGCAATGAACCAAGAGCAAATGAAAATTTCGCGCTACCAACTATTTTTATGTACATACAAAAAATTACTTCTAAAAACAGTTTCTATTTAAAACGTTAGTTTAAATGAATATGCCCATAAGAATTAGGTTTCAATTTAGTTTAGTTTTTGTCGCAACAGAATAAGTACCATAGTTTCGATAATTTTTCCATTATTGCTAAATGACTCGTGTTATTCAAGATGGCGGTGCACACAAGATGTCCGGCGTAATGGCGGGCGCGACCGGCGTCAATAAAAATTCCCCGCCATTTTCCGTAATCGGTACTGTTTTGTGGTAGTTTATGAGATCAGCTGGAATAATTAAATAAATAAATGTTAAAAATCATATTATAATAAGCGTTATGGATGGAAAATTAGAAGAAATAATTATTATGCACCTATGTCATTGGGTTTTTATTTAATTGTGAACTATTAAACCGCGTGGTCCTTACACCTACATGCAAAAAAAAAATCGAAAATTATTCTCCAAATCTTTGGGGGTCCAGAAGAATCATAGACGTCACCAAATGTCTGACGTCACACGCGGTCTTTTATCAAAAGCCACACAGCGCATCAGAGAAATTTCTTCCACCTGATGTCACATCAGACAAATGTAAACTCAGCTTTAGTCAGTCAGGTTCTTTTCAATCTCTGATTGTAATGATCCGATCATAAAAATTATTATACTAATAGGAAGCTCCATTCTCCCTACTATATGTATAAACGAAATTACAGGAAAAACGTAAGTACCTAAATAATCCATCATTCGCTGTTTTATCCACTGCTGGACATGGGTCTTCCCTAAACACGCGGTCTTACATCGGTTGCATCCAATACTTGGACACTTGAACGTCCAATACTTGGATTCAAGTAAGTTATCTCTTTCCCCAGCATAATACACCCAACTGTCGGACAAGTTCCTCTTCCACTTTGGATTGGATTACGGTCTCCAGTATGGTCTACTGTGCCACGCTGACCAGGCATGTTGACATGGGGTTTATTTTCGTGTTTTCCGTCTCTCACAGAGGAAATTATCTGTGTACAATATCCCTTAGCTGGCTTTTACATCACTCTGGGAAAAAAATGGGGGGTGACACTTGTATTCTTAATCCGACACGATACAGACAAAGTAGATAATCCATCCATCAGCCTCTCTCTGTCTACTGTTGGACATAGGCTTCTCCCATAGAACGCAACAACGTGCGGTCTTGTGCCGCTTGCATCAAATGTTTCCCCGCGACCTTGACCATGTCGTCGCTCCACCTTCTCGGGGGCCGCCCAACGATCACCACTCTAGAACATTTCTTCCCTTCCCGATCATCAGTCCTACAAGCGATGTGGCCTGCACATTGCCCTTCAGCGTGCTAACTCTTCGGGCTATGTTGTACATCCCGGTCCTTCTACCGATCTCCGCATTCCGGATCTTATCACGTAGGGAAACACCGAGCATAGCCCTCTCCATGCTCGGTGTTTCCCTACGTGATAAGATCCGGAATGCGGAGATCCGTAGAAGGACTGGTGTGTACGAAGTAATGAATACTAAAGTAATATTACCAAGTGTATGATGTGTGAGATGTCCGGTAGGTAGCAGCCTGTAGGCAGGGTGCGCCTCCACCAGGTAGTGCTTACAGCGACCGTTATCTCTGTAAGTGACCGCATACCCCCACACGCGCTCAGACAACCTCACCAGGAAACTACCCGCCTGGAGACCAGACAGGGCCGACTCCGCCGCTGATCTACTTATTAGACCTGGTTATAACAAAAAGGGGAATTAAATGGGGTGAATAGGATTGAAGTGATAAACAAGGGTGACAAATTTACACTTATGTGGTATTTTTTTTTTTTTTTCAAAAGAAGAACTAAAGATTATTTCCTATCACTAGCTTAGTATGTATATGTATGTTTATGTAGTATATTGTTATAAGTATTTTTAACACCCTTGCTCGTAAAGCTGATGTAATTCCACCGGTTTTAAATATGTAAAGCGGGTCATAAAAAACGCGTGTGTTACCAAAGCAAATAGTTAAGTTATAGTCCATACAAATTTCATAACAGTATTATTTGCCACTTCAAATATGGAACTGATCGCCGCCGCACGACTCGAGCAGCGCGCTGTTGCTATTCAAATTTCGAACTAATCGCCGCGCGGCGCCAGTCAGTAGGCAACGCTAGCGCGCTGTTAAAATGGCGGGAAAGCAACAGTGTGCATTCACAGATTGAGTTTATTTAATGTTTTTTTTTCTGTTTCCTCGCAAATGTGTTAAAAAACGTCGTACGATATACGTGCGTATTGGTTATAACATGCTCGGCTCAATTACGCTTTTACTGAAATTCCGCCTCGCATGTTATAACCATCTTTACGTACTAATATCGTAATGTACTATTATGATTAGGATATTATAGAATTGAAATATTTGAATGTATGTTGCTCATATAATTATAACATAGATTTAAGTAAGTGTAACTTAATCTTTCGTTGTACACTGTCATGACCCCTTAACATGAAATTTCTATCTCGCCAAGGTTTGCTGGTAGAAAATTCATCTATGAATTAAGCTCGCCTCTGTACATATATTAACCAAAATGTTACTTTCTTTTATGTAATTTCTGTGTGCATTAAAGAATACAAGAATACAAGAATGCTTTTCGAATCTTCGCAACGCACGTTTACGAGCCGCTCTAATTTTTTATTCAAAATACTGTTTAATTCTTAGATTAATAATAATAATAATAATAAATTCTTTATTGATTTCTTTCACAAAGGCAGCAGACATAAACAAATACAGAGGCAATATATAATATTACACTTTCAGATACCTTTGTGAGAGACTGGTGTCCGTGGTAGGTAAAACCTGTGTTACAGATCACCAGGCTCTCACCTCTGGGACTAATCTAAATTAAATTAACTTATTCAATTAACTACTTGTAGTTTACAATTAACTAATTATTTAAGTCTATTATTATTTGAATGAGTACGTGCTAGTGTGTGTGAGTATGTGTCTTGTGTGTTTGTGTGTGTGTGTGTGTTTTTATTATATAGTCACAATTAGCCTACCAAATAATCAAGACAAAGGAACAAGTAAGTCTTCGGTATCATTATATGTTAAATTTTTTAACCACGGTACGATTACAGTTTTAAGTTTAGTTTTGTTCATATGATATATGAACAGCAGAGCGTTAATTTTATTATAAAGGTAAGGACCCAGAAAACAATAAAATCGATGCGAAAGAGCTGTTCTATACAACGTGTCGAGTTGAAAGATTTTATCCTTACGTCGTTATTTTATCCTTACGTCGTTATACATATAGATATACATTACATATATATAGATTACATTTACTTAGCAGAAATAAATCTATGCTAATACTATAAAACTATAGTACATTACGATATTAGTGCGTAAAGATGGTTATAACATGCGAGGCGGAATTTCAGTAAAAGCGTAATTGAGCCGAGCATGTTATAACCAATACGCACGTATATCGTACGATGTTTTTTAACACATTTGCGAGGAAACAGAAAAAAAAAACATTAAATAAACTCAATCTGTGAATGCACACTGTTGCTTTTCCGCCATTTTAACAGCGCGCTAGCGCTGCCTACTGACTGGAGCGGCGCAGCGATTAGTTCGAAATTAGAATAGCAACAGCGCGCTGCTCGAGTCGTGCGGCGGCGATCAGTTCCATATTTGAAGTGGCAAATAATACTGTTATGAAATTTGTATGGACTATAACTTAACTATTTGCTTTGGTAACACACGCGTTTGTTATGACCCGCTTTACATATTTAAAACCGGTGGAATTACATCAGCTTTACGAGCAAGGGTGTTAAAAAAAAATTGTTTGCTTTTTTGTTTGAGCGCGCCAATCTCAGGAACCACTCGTCCGATTTGATATCCAGAAAGGCTATAGGCTATGTAACATCACGCTACCACTAATAGCATCAGTGAAAAATGTTACAAAAACGTAGAAAATTTCCTAAATTCTACGCGTCAGATGTCGTGGTCATCATCTAATAATTCTATTTAGAGTTGATGAAAAGTAAAACCGTCAAGAATCAACATTTCAAGCTGGTTAAAGACCAATATAGCTGTCAAACAGATATTGTGTCTTGAGGCGAAACACGTGTCTATATTTTCGATAGTCGTTTTTGAATGTAAATATTTTCTAGTTTGTATTATTTTAGTTTTTGGTGCAATAGAATAAGTGACTTGTCACATAACACGTCTGGTTACCATGAAACCACTCAACAGGTTTGTTGTTCTCATCAAGTCCAACTCCTCGTTTCAGTTCGTGTGTCCTGAACCACTCGACTACAGCTTCTCTGTTTGGCGGTTTGCCAGCTGAAATATATAAACATACATACATAACACATTTAAATTGTTTTTAACACGCTTTTATTAGTTCGGTGCGTATCTATCAATGTATTAATCTATATAACGGAATCTTTGAAAGTGATTTTCACCCACTTACAGTAGTAGAATTGATCTGAAATTTTGCACACATATTAAGGACCGATGGCAATGCTATAATTTAAAAAAAATAAAGATATTAAAGCGTGTTTTTTTTTTAGTTTCTGAACTGAGTAAATTATTAATAGTTCTTGTCAGCCCATTATCATCCCACTGATGGGCAAGAGCTTCCTTTTTGAAAGAATATCTGGTCAACTTATGCCGAGCTGACCAAGCGATAAGTTTCCAGATTTCCGCCTCTCACAGAAGACTGTCACCCTGCACCCTGGGGAGTTGTTGTATTCTCCATACGTCACTACCTATTTTTATATCTACCTACTTTGTTTTTAATATTATGCCAATAATAAATACAGTCTCTCTGTTAACATAAGTCCTTAATTTAGATTTCTGTATCCCTTAGTTTAACAAGTAATGCAAAATATTTGAAGATAAACAAAAAGTAATATAAAAAATATTACATCCTTATCCAGTACACACAAATAGAAATGTAGCTTACTTTGGGAACAGAGGAGGTTGTGTGAAATGTCCGTAAAACTATACTAACCGTGTGCAGTGTCAGGAGGCGCCACGATATTAGCACTACGACGATGTGCCTCTCGTGCGGCGCGCGCTATCTCACGCATACTTGCCTCCGCTTCTTTAGCTTTACGTTCTGAAAATATACACAATAATAAATATATTTCTAAGCGTATCTATCGTATCTATATTAATACTAGCTGACCCGGCAAACGTTGTTTTGCCATACAAAAAAAAAGGTTTGAAAAATAGATGTTGGCCCATTCTCAGACCTACTGAATACGAATGTAAAATTTCATAAAAATTGGTCAAGCCGTTTCGGAGGAGTACGGTTACTAACACTGTGACACGTGAATCTTCTTTTATATATAAAAATCAATTGCTGTTCGTTAGTCTCGCTACAACTCGAGAACGATCCTGTGCCGATTTTGGTAATTTTGGTCTTGAAATATTCGTGAAAGTCCAGGGAAGGTTTAAATGGTGACAAAATATATGGGGATCTAAAATTTCACGCGTACGGAGTAGCGGGTATCAGCTAGTTTTATATACGAAGATTATAAGCTGAAGCGTTTGTTTCTTTGTTTGAACGCGCTAATCACAGGATTCACTGGTCCGAATTGAAATTTTTTTTTCAGTGTTGAATAGTACATTTATCAAAGAAGGCTATAGGCTATATAACATCACGCTGCGACCAATAGAACCAAAGCATTAGAGAATAATGTTGCAAAAACGATGATTTTTTTTTCTAAATTCCACACAAACGAATTCGCGTACAACAGCTAGTACATAATAATTATAATCCTGGTTTAACATCATCATTCCATCTAGCGAAGTCGTTTTCCATACATAAGGCTCTATTTTACCACAAGCTGATGATGTCCTTGCTTGTGCAGTGGATATAGATTTTGTTTAAATGTGCCTTTTAGTAAAATTGACCCCTAGATAGGGAAACTCAATTGCAGTCTATTCTGGACAACAAATTTCATCCCTGACCAAGGTAATTCAATTATTTCAATTATCTTTATCTCCACTGTCACTGTGGCATGGAAAGACTCCGTATATGCTAATAGGCCTCGTCCATCACATATTAAAATCCTTACTAATTTATAAATGCGAGTTGATGACACTATAAAACGGACGGGCTTCGTGGTCTAGTGGTTCATATAACGGACTGCCGTTCACGAGGTCTCGGGTTCGATTCCCGGTCAGGACAATCATTTGTGTGATGTTTTCAATTGTCATACAAATGTTTGTACTGCGTCTGGGTGTTTATTATGTATTATAAGTATGTATTTACAAAAGAAAAGTAGTTTATGTATTTGATCCGTATTCTGGTACCCATAACACAAGCATATAAAGCTTAGCCTGGGACCAGAGGACGTTGTGTGAAATGTCCATGAATATTTATTTATTGTATTCTTTGTATTCTTTATTGCACACAGAAATTACATATAAGAAAGTAACATTTTGGTTATTATATGTACAGAGGCGAGCTTAATTCATAGATGAATTTTCTACCAGCAAACCTTGGCGAGATAGAAATTTCATGTTAAGGGGTCATGACAGTGTACAACAAAAGCTTAAGTTACATTTACTTAAAACTATGTTATAATTATATGAGCAACATACATTTATTTATATAAAAAAAAATTTTTGACAAGCTTAAGTGTTAATGTGTCGAACTATACTATAGTGCGATTTAAAAAAAACGGTACAACGCCATCTATCGATTGTCATAGTAAACTTCTGTTTGTTTAGGTCTAAATTTCACGCGTACGAAGTCGCGGGCAACAGCTAGTCTAATACCATACTCTTCCGAAACGGTAGTAAGTCTGAGAATCGGCTACTATGTATTTTTCAAACCTCTAAATGATAAGCGGTGTTCACCCCTAACATTGCTATGGTAAAAAAACGTTTGTCGGGTCAGCTAGTAATGGAGAGATACTCTTATATTATGGCAATCTATGACGTGTACACATTAGTGAGACTAGCCTAGCTAGAGTATCACTACAGTATTCGTAGATAAGATCCGCTACTCTCGCTCTAATAATCTCTACATGTGCGTAGAAATTATAGTAAAGATTAGATTTATCTCAAAGCTGTGTAGCTCTATTCTCTCTACGTCGACGAGGGACTTAACTATATTTTTGTCTGCAAAAGTGGTACAAAATAAAGAAAGAAAGAAAGAAAGAAAGAAAAATTTTTATTTGTAACTACTCATACAGTAAAAGTGAATAAAAAATAATGACAAAATATTAATGTGAGCAGTCACAAATACGGACCCAACTCAGCATAATGCTGGTTAAAAACCAGCGCTGGTCTTCCGTTGGGCCGTATTTGGAGGACGTCACGCGATTCCACAAACAACTATACACTAAGCAATATACACATAATATAAATACTTAACATACTAACACACCAACTTAATACTGTACATAATACAAAAACTAAATAATGCGTATAATATATCACCTTGATCTCTCCACGCAGCATGATGTGTGATGGCATGATGCTGCGCCAGCCTGTTAGCGCGGGCCCGCCTGGCGCGCAGTCCTCGCAGGATGTCTCCAGCGCGCGCCGCCGCCACGCGTCTCTCCCAGGCAGCCACCAGCACGCTCACACCATCACCGCTGCTGTTCACCCCAATATCCTACAAATATATACACAATTTGTGTTTATATTGATCTCCAACTTTAAAAGGCACCACGAACGGCATATTAATATAGCTAGAAAGAGACAGATGTATATAAAAAAAAGAAAAGGCGAGATAGAGGCAGATATATATTAATATACCGATATCTATACTAATGACGTCACCGACAGATATATCTATCTCTTTCTCGTCTCGCGTTTTTTCTATCTACATCTGTCTTTTTCCCGCTATATTAATATAATATATTAATATGCCGTTTGTGACGCCCTTTATAACTCAAATAGTGTGGAAACTACCCACAATTTGCTAAAAACACAACACAGACAAAACGACCGCTACAATAAAAACCGGTCAAGTACGAGTTGGATTTGCAGACGAAGGGTTCCAAATCATTATTATCTCATTATATACGTTATTTTCTGAAACCAACGATAATAATGAGTATGTATTGTTATTGCATCAACTGTGTTTTCATACAGCCTGGTGACAGAGGACGAACTGACCGCGAAGTCTCAGTAATATCACGTTAACGTTTGGATACGGAACCTAATACATTATAATCAGAGGTCGGAATTAGGTAGAGTTATTCATGTACTTACACTGATTTCATACAGCGAAAGAATAAAGTGGATATGCCTCAAATCCCGAACTTAATTTTAAAGAGCAGAAAATAATCCCGTGATTTTTTAAATAAAAATTTCAAAGCGACTGGTTCAGTGGCTATCAAACCATCCAAGTATTCGCTTGTATTTATAAAAAAGGCGAAATATGCGTATGAGAATTTACTTAAGAGTATCAATAATTTGTATTGTGAATTAATGTAAACTAATAAAAATTTTATGTTAATTATCATTGTTTTATTTGTCTATTTCCGAGGTTTTTATTATTATTTATTCGTAATATTGTTGGCCACACGGGATTGTCCATTAGAAATCCCGGGAAGGTCCACATTAATATCAACATTTCGATGCAAGTACATAAATAACTCTACCTAATTCCGACCTCTGATTATAATACACATTATAAAGAGTATAATTAACCTGTAGAACATCTCTTTTCCCTTCAATAAAGTTGAAATGCAGAGTGTTCTTGTTGAGGTCCAGTTTGAGTGTATCACTACAGTAGTCATGTTTGTCGGCGAGCTCCAACTCCTTGTCAGATAATTCCACGTCAGGATCCAGCTCCTCAATACGCTGCCGCAACTCATCCACCGTACAGTAGATCTCTAGTGTCTCCTCCAAAGGATCTATTGTTTTAGGTGATAAGTCGAATTTCTGTAACATTTTAATAGTCATTGGGTCATTGGTATCAATTCTACGTACGCAACTTTCTAAAACTAAAAATGAAAATTGATAGAGGCAGCAAATCTAAGTGAACTACTAAACTGAAAAATGTGGAAATGCTACATGTTTAACGAAACGTAACTAAAAAATGAAAATTTATAATATTTATTGGTTTATGTATTAATAATATTTATTTACACAATTCAGCAATGTTAATTGAACTTTCTAAAGAATAAAGATTTTAATTAATATAAAATCATCATCATCATAACATCACGCCTTTTTCCCATGGGAGTAGGCAGAGACTATAGAGCGCCATCTCCTACGATCCAAACATACTTCCTTGGCTTCATCCACATACATCTGGTCATACATGTAGGGTGTAGTGACTAAGGTGGAGAAAAGTATGCTTAGGTGGTTTGGTCATGTGGAGAGGATGGATGAGAGACGATTAACGAAAGGCAAATACACGGCGGAGGTAAGTGGAAATGCTGGGAGAGGACGCCCGAGAAAAATATACTCTGATGTCATCGCCGGGATATTCCAAAAGGAGCAATTGCGTAGCACTTACAACCGTCGGGCATGTATGACCAGATGTATAATATAAAATGTTCAGTGTAATTTAAATTCCATGAAGCTGCGGGCAACAGCTAGTTTTTAACTGACTTCATAAAACGAGGAGGTTCTCAATTCGTCTGTATTTTTTTTTATTTCTGTTTGTTACCTCATAACTTTTAACTCGGCGAAGCGGTTTTAATGATTCTTTTTTTAGTTGAAAACTGGTGGTTCCCGTGTGGTCCCATTGGCACCAGGTCAGGATCTGATGGTTATCTCCTGAGAAATCGAAAACCCTCAAATTTCAAAGACACATGAAGTCGGTTGAACTTTTTTTAAATACTCAATTATGATATAAAATAAAATAAGTGAACATAACAACCTCCTCTTTTTTCTTGAAGTCGGTTAACAACGTCCGTAACTTCCAGATACACACACATCACGTATCCCGTTCTATATACTTAATAAATAAATAAATAAATAAATAAATATTCATGGACATTTCACACAACGTCCTCTGGTCCCAAGCTAAGCTTATATGCTTGTGTTATGGGTACCAGAATACGGATATAAGACATAAACTACTTTTCTTTTGTAAATACATACTTTTAATACATAGTAAACACCCAGACGCAGTACAAACATTTGTATGACAATTAAAAACATCACACAAATGATTGTCCTGACCGGGAATCGAACCCGAGACCTCATGATCGGCAGTCCGTTATATGAACCACTACACCACGAGGCCCGTCACCCTATTACCCTATAAATATAATTGAAACGTAACTGACCTGTTCTAAGTCGTCTAATGGCTTGTACTCGATGAGCTGTGTAAGTTCCTTCTCAACAGATTTCCTTAACTGCTGTACTTCCTCCCTTGCTTGAGCAATGGCCTTCTCTCGTGCTTCCTCTGCTAGTATTGTCTCGATAGATTTGTCATCTGGATGTTCACCCATTACCCATACCTGCAAAAATACGTAATGACTATCAGACCAGAACCTGAAAAACCTGAGAACCCTAAAATACGTCTGAACATATAGTAAAGCAAATATTCTTTAAGTAATTATCCGTTCCGAATGAACGAGGATTTAATAGAGTAGTTACAGTAGACCATAATCCCTTCCAAAGTAGAGAAGGCCTGTGCCCAACAGTAGGACGTTAATGGGCTAGAGAGAGAGAAAGATAGAGTAACAAAAGGATGGCATAAAACATTGTTGCAGCTTTTTGATCTTATTTTTTATGTTTGTGCTGAATGCACGCATGAGATATGGGCTTTTAAAAAGAAGCGCGAATTGATAAAATAAGGAATGAATATAATAAAAGAAGTCTGAAAGTGATGCCAGTGACTGAAAAATTGAAGAATGAGCGGATGTCCTGGTATGTGGACGTCATGAGACGAGAGGAAAGTAATGTCGTTAAGAGAGTTCTGAGTATAAATGTGGAAGGAAAAAAGTCTAGAGGAAGACCTAAGAAAAGATGGATGGACTGTATGAAAGAGGACATGAAACAAAGAGGAGTTTACACAGACATGACGGCTAATAGAAGACTGTGGAAGAAAAAGACATGTTGCGCCGACCCCAAATAATGGAATAAGGGCAGGAGGATTATGAAGAAGATTGGCCAGTTTCTTGGAAATATAGTCGCTTTGTTGATTGATTACTCCTTTACTAATATATTTTGCACGTCCATACTATATACTATTAGCAAACTGGTAAAGCAAGAAACGCCATCAATTCCCCGGGCTTGGAAAAATACATTTTCTATACGCAATACATTGGATCAGTAGTACGCATTATACCAATAAAATAAACCGATACAAATGCTTTTATAATTCACATCCGCATTCAATAACATATCCGTTAGACCTTCAGCGATCATTCAGATCGTATCCAATGTGGAAGGTTTCGCCATTGTTTGCTCCCAAATCGGCCGTTAACAATCATCTGTGCTTATTCAAACGTTTTTATAAACATCAACAGTTACTTGTAACAACTTTACTACACGGTATAATGTTTTTGTAAATCCAACAGGTATTTACAAAAATATTTTTTCAATTCAAGCCATAAATTCCCGAGATTAGCGCGTTCAAACAAACAATTTTTTCAGTTTTATAATACACTTTCATGTATTAGCTTAGATAAAAGTGCAACACATACCCATGGCTCTCCATCCTCTCCAGAAAGAAACTGCACTTGCTTCTTGCCACTCTTGTGAAACTTGGGACGATCCTCATCTTTACTGATCTTATCATCCCACAGCTGCCATCGTCGAACCTGGAATATGTCAATATTTTTATTAATACCTTAAAAAAATAATAGCAATCAAGATTACAGCCCGCCTGATGGTAAGTATCGCACATTGCCGACCCTGCATAGGTGTTTTTTGCCACGTTTTTGAAGAACGCCGTGCATTGTAAAGTACCAAAACTATAGAAGCGTAAGTACCAAAACTGTAGCTGTTGCCTGAGTCTTCGAACACGTGGAGTTTAGAATTGCTTTCCCATTTTTGCAACTTTTGTCACTGATGCTTCGCTCCTATTAGTCCAGCGTGATGTGACATGAGCGTGATAGTGGATAATTTTGCATTGTTATCAAGATTATTACGATTCTTACTTAGAAGTTAGAACAGTCGCTATCGCCCACATACAAATTCGCTTCAAGTCAATAGGCAATTTAGATAACATTAACAGTTTTATGAGTTTACTTAAGAAAACAGAAAATACGTATATAATAAAAAAATACCTATTTGTTTTTGTTTTGTGCAAGTAACATCACATCATCTCAAATATATTTTTCACATATACAGGCACTAATGATGATCGCTAGAAATAGTTACACTTCTACCAAGACTTAGTAGGTATCTATTCCGTGCCGGACTTCTAGTATTAAACCAACAACAGCAACTACACACCATGTTTTCTATGACAAATATATTGCCAAGTTGACGGGGTGCTGAGATAACGCACACAAACTCTATAACGTAATTTTATTGGTCGCTACGCACGCCCCGCCCAATATCGCCTCACGCTCACTAATAGACGACAGCGTCCGTACACAAACAAGGAATATGATCATTGTTCTTTTTCAGCAGGGGTCGCCTTATAATGTTCTTTTGGATTAATGCTCTAATTAATATTAATATAATTATCACTAACATTACTAAAGATTTAGACGACAAAGCATACTTTTTAGCAAAAAATGGTTCCTAGACAGAAAAATACCATTATTGAATTATACAGTCAATTAATTATATATTTAGTTTACAAATAAATATATTCTGATTCATCATTCGCATTATGTGTGCAGTCGCTGCTATATTCGATTCCTTTTAGCAGCGATATATTTAGAGAGAGTTGACAGTGGGGACAGGGTTATTCACTCTCTTCCATCCTCGTTTTGCCTACAGTTCAAATGACAGTAAGTTAAAATATTTTTAGCCATAACTAACTGTTGCACGCGACATCGTACGCGTAGTATTTGGAATCTTAACACACCCATTTTGGCATCAAAAAGTAATTTAATGCGTTAGTAACTCTGTCTATCTGACAGTCTCTCTTTTAGTCTTTTCTTAATGCCTAAACTTGCACCAATTTGAATAAAATTTGGTACACTGGGCCTAGGAAAAATCATAGGCTACTTTTTAATGCGCATAATGGTAATTCCAACACGCTTACAACAGGATTCGAACCTACATAGAATAAGTATTAAATAATTTGATTTTGGAATACGAAACATGGCCGCCACGTTTTGCCAAACGGTTATGAATAGCCGTTAACATGACGTCAATTATAAAAAAGTGAATATTATTCGATGATAATAATAATGCAAACAATAGAAATATTTATATTAAATAAGATAATGTGGTGCGGTAATGAGTCTAGAGGAATGTACGCCATAAAAAGTGTAAACAAAGCCTTTGTTAGGGTGTAAGACGGTCATTACATTATACCGGTTATTTAAAGTTAGTTGTACGTTGGTACTCAGTCAGAATGCAAGAAAAATGACTTTAAAGCTGAAGAACTTTATAAACGAAATTAGAGTTAGACGAAATTAGAAGTTTATAAACGAAATTAAATGCACTTAACGCTACCGTCATTACTCTCTCTCTCCAGCCCATTTACGTCCCACTGTTGGGTACGGGCCTCCACTTTGGAAGGGATGATAGTCTACTGTGCCACGCTGACCAGGCATGTTGGCAAAAGGTTAATTTTCGAGTTTTCCATCTCTCACAGAGGATGTTATCTGTTTGCAATATCCCTTATCTGACTTTTACAGCACCCTTGGGAGGAGGCGGGGTGGGCAAAAGGTTAATTTTCGAGTTTTCCATCTCTCACAGAGGATGTTATCTGTTTGCAATATCCCTTATCTGACTTTTACAGCACCCTTGGGAGGAGGCGGGGTGGTGACACTTGAAACCTTGATACGTCACCACACGGAGACTAACCGTCATAACAATTTTCTCTAGAAAAAAGTTCTATAATTTTTCATCATTCATTTGTCCTTCCTAGCTATCTAAACAGCTATGGTAGGAAAGAACTAATTTTTTTAATTTTCGATCTCTTACCTATAAGGTTAGGTGACAAGTAAGCCATGTATATGTCGATTTTTCCTTTTAAGAGCCTACATTAATTTTTTAGCACTTGTAATAGGGCGTGGCCTACGACGCTTCTCTCTCTCTTCGGTCGGTCTCGGTAGTTATCGGTACTTTCACGGCGGACGAACGCGATTGGCTGTTTGCTCGCGCGTTACTTGGCTAGAACTTTCATTCATATCCGCTTGGCCGAATGGTTAAGAGCGCCGATTTATCTAAACAGACGATCCGGAGTTCGATCCCAAGAGTAATGTTAACATTTTTGTAATTTTTTATATCTTTTAATGTTTTTTTGAAATTTTTTATAATCTTTTGATTCATTTTTTAATTCTTTGGTACTTATGTTTATTATTTTGGTTTTATTAACTAAAGCTTTTTAAATGTCATTAAACACCGACAAAAGACCCTTCTTGTACCTATATAAAACCTAATATAATTGTTATAACGTGTGAATAACAAACCTACTAACTTCATACACAGAAGTCCATCAGATATAAACATATTTATAAAGATACTAGCTGACCCGGCAAACATTATTTTGCCATACAAATATCGGTTTGAAAAATAGATAGTAGCCGATTCTCAGACTTATTGAATACGCATAAAAATAACTGTGACACGAAATTTTATTTAGAGATGAAAACGATATCTTTATCTTTACTTATTATAAAACAAAGTCGTAATTTTTGTATGTATCTCCCTATGTGAGCTTATATCTTCAAAATTACGCAACGGATCTTGATGTCGTTTTTTTAACAGATGGAATGGTTCAAGAGGATGGCTTTTTTGCATAATTGGTTGAGGTTTGTTGTATATTGGATGAGATATGATTAAATATACTGAGAATTTCGGACGAGCGCGAGCTTTATATGAAAACGCTGCCTTATCCATGTGAGATACAACTAAGTAATGTATAAAGGAATTGTGTATTACCTATAGTTCTTCAAAAAAGTCCGCGAGGGCATATGTCTATCTTTTAAGGAAAACCCGCTGTACCCATAATAATGGCAAAAAAAATATCTAATTCAATATGGTGTTTTCAAAAGCTATTTATGTGTATATAGTAATATTTTTTATCAAATTAAATACCTTAGTTAGCTCTCACGCTTAATAGAGATTATAACTGCTGTTTACAGCATGCAATTTAAATGAATATCCTAAGAGATATGACGAAAAAAGAATTACGCGCGACAAAATAAAATACTAAACTGTTGGCCGAGCAACGGGAACGTTTTCTCGGTCTTCTATCCATACTCTAATGTAAGGATGTTTGTTGTTCTTTCACGTAAAGACTACTGGATAGATTTTCATGAAACTTTCCTAAATTCCACGCGTACGGAGTCGCGGGCAACAGCTAGTTCTATATAAAATAGTTACTTCAGCAGATTCAGTAAACGTTGTACATGGCTCAATTATATGTATACACTAGCTGTTCCGGCAAACGTTGTTTTGCCATATGAAAAAAAAAAGGTTTGAAAATAGATGTTAGCCGATTCTCAGACCTACTGAATGTGCATACAAAATTTCATAAAAATTGGTCTAGCCGTTTCGGAGGAGTACGGTAACTAACACTGTGACACGTGAATTTTATATATTACATTTTATTTAAAAGATATACCCATACTTTGTACCCAAACGATACTATTTTTTTACGGATTTGTTTTACATTTAAAATTATAAATTTGTAAAACTTAAATCGCGCAGTTGCAGTGGTAGCGATTATGACATAAATGTACTAGCTGGTTAGCTACTACTACTACTAGCCCCGCGGTGTTACCCGCGCTAAAAAGGATAAAAAATCTGTACGTTTTTTATCATCCCACGGGAACACTGCATTCTTTTGGGATAAAAAGTAGTCTATAACTTATTCTTATGTATGCATAAGCTACATTATTGTAAAGTTTCATTAGAATCTATTCAGTAGTTTCTTGCGTGAAAGAGTAAAAAGCATCAAAACATCTTCGCAAATTTTCATATTTATAATATTACTATCTATACTAATATTATAAAGCTGAAGAGTCTGTTTGTTTGTAGATTACGCGCAGGTACCACTGGTCCGATATGAAAAATTCTTTCAGTGTTGGATAGTATATTTATCGAGGAAGGCTATGGACTATATAAATAAATAATTATTCACGGACATTTCACACAACGTCCACTGGTCCCAAGCTAAGCTTATATGCTTGAGTTCTAGGTACCAGAATGCGGATATACTACATATTATACTACTTTTCTTTTGTAAATACATACATACTTATAATACTTCGAAACACCCAGACGCAGAACAAACATTTGTTTTGTATGACATTTAAAACATCACAAAAATTAAAGTTGGTATTTTTATTTTCTGGAATTGATAAATTAATGTAGCTTTTTTGAAGAATTAAAATTATTTTCAAATTAAGTACATATGTCTTTTTGATAACAGAAACTTTTATTGATTAATGAATTTTTCTAAAATTGGAGAATTATCCAATAACACTAATTAATTTTAATTTAAAAGAACAATTTTTGAATAGATATCAAAACTATCAAAATAAAATTTAAGTCATAGGGCGGAGTTTTTTTCAGTGCCCCAGGGTGGCACATATTTAAATCCGGCCCTGCACAGACTACGACTTTTTTGCGGAACCAACTTACTCTAGCGTTCTCATTCGATTATCGATAAATCCATGACCAGATTTTATAATTATTTTAATACAAAAAAATACAAAAAAGACAAAAAGAAAAAAATGTGTCAAGTATGCAGCGCGGATATTGAACAGTTTTATTTCTTACGTCTCTGAATGTAAAACGTTTTCTAGGCGTAACCGGTGTGTAATATTATCAGCATTATATTATTATGTGATATTACTGAGATATAATTATAGATTATATATTACAACATAGTTTTACTAAAAGTGACAGGATATAACACAAAAAAAGTTCAAAACTTTTTATTGTTTAAAATTCGACTTTAATGGCCGTCGATTGTTTATTTTTGGTAATTTTTTTATCATATATAATAAAAAAATATAATTATATTGTTTGAAATACACATATGTTATTAGCTTATTTATCTATGAACGTAATTTGACTGATAGTTGCTCAAATCCTTGCATATTGTTATCGTGATCGTATTTTTAAGTGTTTTGGTCGACTCAAGTGTTCTAAATGTTATGATATCAATGGCGGCCTTTTGACGTCGTAAATAAAAACGTTTTGTGAAGTGTTTATGATTTTCAAGGGACTGTATGGTGTTAACTTTTATTTGTTTTATGTTGTTAATTACACTAGAGTGTTAGTGATAAGTGTTTCTGCAGGAGAATATGATATGTATAAATGTGGAATACGAATACGGGTAAGCGAATAAAAATTATAGAAAAATTAATATATTGCACTTCTGCGACTTCGGGTATATTTGTATATTATTTTATAAATATTATTTATAGATAAGTAGGTAGATGGATAAATAACGAAGTCAATCTGATATAAATCTTATAATATAATTATATTTGTATATTATAAAAATAAAGTATTTTGACGCCCTATACAAAATACGCGAATAAATACGTTACACAAGCGGTCTCGAAATGTAATTTTGCGGGACGTAGCAAAAGTTAAAAAAGCCGTTCAGGGAATAGTTTAATGACGTGTACAGACGAATTTATACCTTTATAAAGATAGATTTTCATATAAAAATTGTTTTTCGTAAAGTTAAAAAACAAAAAAAAAACTTAAAAAATAATTCGGATTCGAACCCCTAACCTTCCACCTCACATCGCACTCGCTTACACACGCGCGCCACTATTGCCTTGAACGGTGGATGCGAAATTATGGTATCTAATCTAAGCCATTGCCATTGGAGCCATTGGATGCAAACGGCACAATAAACGGATAAGTGTGTATTTACAAAAATTGGATAGGTATATGTTGTATATCCATATTTCGGTATCTACCCGTAAGACAAGCATAGAATTATAGCTTAGTTTGGGATCAACGGATATTGTGTAAAATTTCTACAATTATATTTATTAAATATTTACCAAAACACTACCTACACAAAATTTCATTAAAATTGGTCCAGCCGTTCTAGAATACTTCAGTGGCTTCCACATGTACAGGAGAATTTTGTACCTTTATAAATATAGATAACCAAAAAATTGGTCAAGTGCGAGTCAGACTCGCGCACGAAGGGTTCCGTACCATTAATTATCTATGCAACATAAGGCAACGTTATTAGTATCGAGCAAGAAACGGTAAAAAAATCATGTTTGTTGTATGGGAGCCCCCCTTAAATATTTATTTTATTTTATTTTTAGTATTTGTTGTTATAGCGGCAATAGAAATACATCATCTGTGAAAATTTCAACTGTCTAGCTATCACCGTTCTTGAGATACTGCGTACGGAACCCTAAAAATCATGTTTGTTGTATGGGAGCCCCCCTTAAATATTTATTTTATTTTATTTTTAGTATTTGTTGTTATAGCGGCAATAGAAATACATCATCTGTGAAAATTTCAACTGTCTAGCTATCACCGTTCTTGAGATACTGGGTACAGAACCCTAAAAATCATGTTTGTTGTATGGGAGCCCACCTTAAATATTTATTTTATTTTATTTTTAGTATTTGTTGTTATAGCGGCAATAGAAATACATCATCTGTGAAAATTTCAACTCTCTAGCTATCACCGTTCTTGAGATACAGCCTGGTGACAGACGGACGGACGGACGGACGGACGGACGGACGGACGGACGGACAGCGAAGTCTCAGTAATAGGGTCCCGTTTTTACCCTTTGGGTACGGAACCCTAAAAATGGAGATCAGTAGGTATAAAGTATCATACAATATTTAAATAAATTTTAATTCATTGTAAAAAGAATATTATTATCACCACAATTAGGTATAAATATGAATAAACGTCATGTATAAGCGTTGTTCGTACACACACAGACTCACACACAGCATTTACGCACGCAAGTCACGCCCCCAAAAATTATGAATGAAAAATACGTAAAATATAACGAAATAATCATGTAAAATCCGACATAGGTACGCACCGGTGAGAGCCTCACGCTCGACTGGGAGAAAGGAAGGCAAATATTAAATGCAGGTGAAACGTGAGAGGGCGTATCGCCATGTACCTATTAATACAGCTAGTAGGTATAGAAAATGAAGAATTTGGGATATTTTTTTTGTTTACTCAAAATCTACTTAATATATTTTAATTCTGATTTACGTGTTTCTATATATAATAGTTACTTATGTTTTTAAAGTTATTTCATTAGTTAATACGCGATAATAGACCGACAAATGACAAAAAATAAAAAATGAGAGAGGTTGTTTCGCTAAGATTTTCTATCGAGAAAACTTTTTTCAATCGCGTTTCTGAGTTTATGATATCCTAGATTATATATTGAAAAAACATATACTTAAAAATTAGAGCTCTAGCCATTCAATCTAAAGAAACAATGAAATCTTCGTACATAGAAAAATGCACGAAGCTATTTTGGTATCGTCTTAATTATTCCAGCATACTTGAAAATATTATGTCAGCATACTTGAGTTTAACTTGCTTGTAATCTTTGAGTACGACAAACATACTCGTAGATTGCGCGAATCAGAAAACGTCTACTCAGGAAAAATGGGAAAATCGTAAGAAAATGCATCTCAAACTCGCCTAGTTAGCAGATTTAGATATGCCATAAATGATTCTGCATGACATATAATTAAATTCCGTTTCAAAACGTTTCAAAAGGTTGACCTCTACAATGACCTTGTTACCCACATCCATTAGGATATGCAATAGCTAATGGATCTAATACAACCGCTTATACATATACTCCGTACAAAAAAAACACGTAATTCATCGTTCGAGGTCAAATCACCGCTAATTAAAGTCCAAAAAAAAATTATAGATCTAGCAAATTTTTTTTGGGGAAGCTTATTTAATAATTTATTTTTCTGATGACGAAAAAGAAGGAAAAAAGTCTAGAGGCAGACCTAAGAAAAGATGGATGGACTGTGTGAAAGAGAACAAAAAACAAAGAGGAGTTGAGACATGACGGCTAATAGAAGACTATAGAAGAAAAATACATGTTGCGCCGACCCCAAATAATGGGATAAGGGCAGGAGGATGCTGATGATGACGACGGTTTAAGAAAACAAATGTCATCAAACTTTTCTCTTTCCAGGGCGCTGTACAAACTCAGCTAAGGAATATTGTACACAGATAAACTCTGTGAGAGATGGAAAACTATAAAAATAAACTCTGTGCCGCCTGATCAGTGCGATACAGTAGACCATAATCTCACCCAAAGAGGAGGAGGCCCGTGTCCAGCAGTGAGCTGGAGCTGGAGAGAGACAGAGAGAGATTTATAAAATATGTATATACCTGTTCTTCTCTCATCTTGCAGAATAGTGTTTGTTTCTGTGTCTCATCCAATTCCGCCAAGATCTCGGGGTCCACCCACATGTCGCGCAGGATCTGCTGCAACATGGCGCCGACCCTGTACACAACAATAATACCATGGTTAACACACGGATAATTAGTTACGTAGAGTCAGTGAACTTAAATTTTAGTTAAAATACATAACTGCACAAATGTTTTTAAATTCAAAGAGAACAGATCCGAATAACCCGTCGAGTCATGCTCCACGCCAATGAGCCACACTTCCCGAGTCATTATCAGGCACCACCATGGTCCGGTATATAAGTCGAAAAAAATAAGTCCCGAATTAAAATTTTCCTATATTTGTTTGAACAACAATATTATCTATAGTAGATACGCCTTATCAACAGCGATGTATGTTTGCTTGCTTGTTAAGCCCTACAGCAAATATTACTAAAGAACCAAATACACTATACATATAATACCTTTTTATAGATGTTAAGATATGTGTAAAAGACTTAGCAATATATATTATCATAGATATTAACAAAATATGCTTTCTAAATTGGTATGAGAAAAAGTTACGACAGCTCATTGATTGAAAGCAGTGGAACCGTAATACAAAAATTAAAATCCTACCCTTTATAACCACTATAGCTAGTCTATTTGATCCGGCGGATTAAGGATAAAAATGTCCACCACATTTCCTCATCACGGAGTAAGATATTTAAGATAGGTACCGATATTGTAAGCAAATAACATCTTCTGTGAGAGACGGAAAACTCATAAATAAAGGTAATGCTCGGATGCCTGGTCAATGGGCCTGAGTAGACCCGAAACCTTCCTATAGTGAGGGAGGCCGATGCCCTACAGTCGAAGGTTAATGTGCTGCAAAGAAGACTTAATTCATCCTTCGTGTTAGGTCGTACAATAAACTAAATCTTCATAAAACTCAAACTTTTTATTATAAGTAATTGTAACACAGCCATCAACAGGTAAATAAATATTGTGTTAGCGGTGTTTTTGAATGAATTCCGAGATCGGGAACAAAGGAATAATAAAGACGAATACGGATATATGACGGACGACGCATATTAAACACAACACACCATGAATAATGCAACAGAACGCTAATGTCTGCAAAACGCACGTACGTAGCAAAAAAGTTCTTATTTGTGTCAATATTTGATTAAATTTTGTTAAGAAAATTGTAGATATATTTATAAAGCGTAATAAGCTTTGTAAGAGAGCGAATCAAATCGATTTTTTAATAGTTATTTATAAATTTTTACAATTCACTTGCTATTCTTTTACATAATAAATGATTCTTTAATATTAGGTTTTCTTTTCACAGCTAAGGCAGTAATTTTCGCACAACTACAAAAGGACGGACAAGGAACCCACGCATCCCGCTGAAAATGTGTACGAAATATAAAATAAAATAAAAACATCTTTTTTTTTATGGGAACTTTGAGTACACTCCACGAAGTATAGATACAAGGAGTCCGAACGTAATGTTGAACGAATGGTCTCAATTTAAGGGACAGATTTTTTGCCGGTAGAGCGCGCCATTTTTCAAGAAGTACTCGTTTGAACTATTGACACCTGTGGAAAAAAATATTCTGAGAAACGTGGAGTTAAATATAAGTTTTAGGAAATTTTTTGAAATTTTTCAAGTGCTTTAAACCCAACAATACATAGAAGTTTAAGAGATATTCTGATATTCTATAATAGCATCGGTACGTCCTGAATACTTGCGCAGCCAGTGGCAGAAAATAGAACTATGATCTGGGTTTATTATTGTGTACACGAAATATTATGGAAAAGCCTATACCGTTCGGACTCCTTGTATCTATACTTCGTGGTACACTCTATTGTCATCAATGCTTTTAATTTTTGTCTATGGACACTGTCGTCTCTATGTGTTCGCGAGGGGATTTTGGGCGGAGAGTGCAGAGCGACTAATGAAATTGGTTTGTGTGCGTTACCTTGGCACCCCTCCGACCTAAAAGTATTATTATCAAAGAAAACAACGTGTATAACAGCTCCTTTTCACTTAATACTCTTAGATCTGCTTTAACTTATATTGATTAGTTGTTAAGAGGATACCAAAATAGCTTCGTGCATTTTTCTACATACGAAGTTTTCATTTTTTCTTTAGATTGAATGGCTAAGCCTCTAATTTTTAAGTATATGTTTTTTCAATATATAATCTAGGATCGCATTAACTCAGAAACGCGATTGAAAAAAGTTTTCTCGATAGAAAATCTTAGCGAAATAACCTCTCTTATTTTTTACTAGCTGCCCCGGCAAACGTTGTTTTGCCATACAATTCTGTATAAAATAAAATTTCATCAAAATCGGTCCAGCCAATTTGTAGCCTATGTGTTATTCTGATGTATAAGCTATATTGTGGTAAAGTTTCATTCAAATCCATTCAGTAGTTTTTACGTGAAAGAGTAACAAACATCCATACATACAAACTTTCGCCTTTATAATATTAGTAGGATTTTTTTCATTTGTCGGTCTATTATTGCGTATTAACTAATGAAATAACTTTCAAAACATAAGTAACTATTATATATAGAAACACGTAAACCGGAATTAAAATATATTTAGTAGATTTTGAGTAAACAAGAAAAATATCCCTAATTCTTCATTTTCTATACCTACTAGCTGTGTTAAAAGGTACATGTCGACGGTAATATTGATGTAGGCCCTTAATGATACCGATTCTACGAGCACAACTTAACAAAAAAATGAAAGTTATTAGTGTCAATAACACAATTCGCCAAAGTTAACCGAACTTTTTTTATTAGAAAATCTGTTTATTATAGCCTAACAATTTCAATTAATAAAAATGTGCTCAACGAAATAGCAAATTAATCAAAATTTTGTCATTTTTAGTTCAGTTTAGTTGTGCACGTCGAATTGGTACCATTATGTATTAAGACTGGTTTTAGAACAAGACCATTTTGTTACACCTCCTTGCCGGAACTCTGTAATACTTGTATTCAAAGTACTCCACGACACAGGTATTTTGTTACCTATTAGTATTTGTAAGCCTAAATACCGTGCAAAATTTAACCTTACAGAACAAACTCGTAAGTCCATTGTTCATTATTTCATAACTAAGTTAGTTCTTAAAGTACTTGTATAAGATAAGTAGGTACACTACCGTTCTCAATAGGGTTAGCAATTAGCCTCGGTCCCACACAAACTTTCCACACTAAAAACACGCTTTTATTAGCTCGGTTCGTATCTATCGATGTATTAATCCATGTAACAGAATCTTTGAAAGTGATTTTCATGTGGGAATAGACACATAACCATTGTACTAATACAATAACTATTGATGTTATTTAACCTATAGCCTTTCTCGATAAATGTACTATCCAACACTGAAAGAATTTTTTAAATGGGACGATTGGTTTCTGAGATTAGCGCGTTCAAACAAACAAACAACCTCTTCTCTCCTGTCTCTCCAGGCCATTAACGACCCACTGTTGGGCACGGGCCTCCTCCACTTTGGGAGGGATTATGGTCTACTGTGCCACGCTGACCGGGCGTGGTGGCACAGGGTATAATTTCGAGTTGTCTCTCACAGTAGGCGTTAACTGCTTATATTGTTCCTTAGCTGGTTCTTACAGCATCCTGGGAAAGAAATGGGGTGGTGACACTTGTATTCTTACTCCGTCACCACACAGACAACCTCTTCAGCTTTATAATATTAAAGACTAGCTGGCCCGGCAAACTTTACGTTACTATACGAGTAAACCTCACGGAGCCCGAGACCTTTCCAACGAATGCAAAAGCGTGGAAATCGGTTCGTGTGTTCTGGAGTTATAGCGTCAGGAAGGAAAACCCGACTTATTTTTATATAGTAGATTATTTTGTACTAGCTGTTGCCCGCGACTCCGTCCGCGTGGAATTTGGAAATTTTTTTTATAATACAAGGTAGCCTATGGCCTTTCTCAGGGCCTAAAGATTCTCTATGCCAAATTTCATCAAAATCGGTTGAGAGGTTTAAGCGGGAAAGCGTAACAGACAGAGTTACTTTCGTATTTATAATATTAGTAGGGATAAGAGTTGTATCAACCCTAATATCAGTAGAGACACTGACAAAGGACTCGTGACGAGTTATTGCCACACAACTCGTGATGAATATACGCCACACAATACAACTAAACTAACTATAGTTCAAAAGTGAAGGTGATACAAATGCCAGAGCTTCAAGCTAATTGCTTGCATATTGTACTTGCATTTTGTATTATTATCTTATACCAGCTGTGGCCCACGACTTCGTTCGCGTCAAATCTAGAAAATTTTCTCCGTTTTTGCAACTATTTTCACTGATACTTCGCTCCTATTGATCACAGCGTGATGTTATATAGCCTAAAGCCTTTTTTGATAAATGGACTACCCAACACTGAAATAATTTTTCAAATGGGACCAGTGGTTTCTGAGATTAGCGCGTTCAAACAAACAAACATACAAACTCTTCGGCTTTATAATATTACGACGGGCTTCGTGGTGGAGTGGTTTATATTATGGACTGCCGATCACGAGGTCGCGGGTTCGATTCCCGGTTGGAATAATCATTTGTGTGATATCCATAAATGTCATACAAATGTTTGTACTGCGTCTGGGTGTTTTCTATGTATTATAAGTATGTATTTACAAAAGAAAAGTAGTATATGTAGTCTATCCGTATCTGGTTCCCATAATACAAGCATAGAAATATTTTTGGGACCAGAGGACGTTGTGTGAAATGTCCTGAATATTTATTTATTTATTTATTAGTATAGATCTAACTTAATGTCTTGGTGTGGTGATGGATTAAGAATACAAGGGTCACCGCACCATTTCTTTAAAATCCAGCTAAGGGAATATTCAAATAACATAATATCAAGGCTACTGCTCAATAGTGAGACGTTAATAAACTGGGCAGAAGATTTATCTTAAATTGAAGCACATTAACAAAGCTACTATTTTTTATAGCTTGAGCAAATGACTACACTCCACATGATGTTAATTGAATGTGCAATCCAGACGTGAGGATGGCTAGTACGTTGTCAAAGCAAGAAAACAGTCATTAACTTTCTGCCTTTTAAGATAATGCTAATTTTCTTTTAGATTGAGTATCAAAATGTCCTTGATTCTCAATCACTTAGGTACATGTTATGCCCTTGACAGTAAGATGGTTTTTCATTTCGTTACTAGATTATTTGGAAGAGACTCTGTGGTCGTCAGATACCTCAAGCCAAATCCACAAGAACATTTTTACTAATAAATATCAAATATCAGAAATCATTAATTGGTATAAGACTATTTTGATTGTTAAGATTACTTATACATATAATGTTTGTAATCCAATCATATGGAAACGGAAGAACCTAGCTTAAATATAAAACGGAAATATTATAAAATATTAATATATTTTACCTTGACTGCAGTATTACATCATGGATCGTATATGTTGAATACAAGTGAACGCATAACATGATGTTACGATGCCCAGAAAGAAATGGCGGACATTGGGCGAGTAGGTGACCGTTTGGAGGTCAAGGCTATAGTCAATATCAGGCAGTATAAAGACGTAATTTAGACGCTTAAGTAAGTTAAAGAAGTTTAAAGAATATTCTAGACTAATAATAGCCTAGAATATGAAATCCATGGGCGAAGACAGGTGGAATTTCAAGGGTTGGCTCCCCCGAAACCAATATTTGATAGTATTTCCGTGAGATTCAGTGCCCAAAATGCTCTTTCGAGATTTAAATAATTTTAGTTATTTGAAATTCAATTCTTTCAATATTAAACTAATTCGTGTTTATTAAGCTGCTGGGAAGTAACATAAAGTTGTATGAGTTGTATCACTTTCGATATAACTTCTTAAACATACCTATGATTTTTATAATTGAAGTTATTCTTTTGATTTTAACTCTTTAAGCTTGCATACATAAATACGTATAGACAACTAGGACACCTTAAATAAACTAGTATTTATTCGCAAGCACATATTGCATGATCAGGTATCCACTAATTAGTACAAAGTACTTTTGGAATGATGTCTGAAACATGTTATTAGTACATTACGAGGTCGATTCTACCATCCCAATGTAATTAGAAGCTTGCGACATTCGCGGGAAGTGTGAACTTAATGCAAACTTACGGTTTCATTATTTACGTTTATTATGTCTTAGTTTTAAACTATGATTAAAGGTGTACTATTAAACTAGCATAAAAAACTCTTTACAATAGCAAGTAGCTATCTCTTTTAGAAAACATTTTGATAGACTGATCGGAAAGCGTAATTGTGCTAATTTTAGAGTACCTATATTCTTTTTTCAATATTCAAGGACATTTTACATTACGTCCTTTGGTCCCAAGCTACACTTACACGCTTGTGTTTGTGAGTATCAGAATACGGATAGAATACATACTGCTTTTCTTTTGTTAATACATACTTATAATATATAGAAAACACCCAGTAGCACCAATATTTGTATGACAATTATAAATATTACAGAAATGATTGTTCCGAACGAAAATCGAACCGGGACCTCGTGAACGACAGTCCGTTACATGAACCTCTCAACCACTAGGCCCGTCTTTGTTATTATTTTAAAAATCATATTCAGAACGCAAATAAACTTAGCGCAAGTAAAAATCTTATGATATGACCATGTGAGACAACATGAAAAATAGTTATGGGCTTGGTAGGAATTTCTATGATTGCCGACCAAGCCCACAACAGATCACTACTATGACACACCATTCACCAAATGTTTATTTATATTTATCTTTTAAATATTTTTTTTTGACGCATTCGGAAAATGCTTTTTACGCATCCCTTTGACCATAGGTGAAGATGATCAAAGGGTATGTGGGACTCGCCCATGCCGTAGGCATAGGAATACCCACAAAAACCGACTACGACGTCTTACTTCCCGGTTGTTATGGGGCACCAGAGGATCTCCGTTCCGAACTCTCTCCAGCGACCCCGCGCAGGCCAACGTGGCCACTGTCTAGGGTACGGAAAGGAGTTGGGCGTAGCGATGCCTCCTCCTCCTTTTAAATAGTAGTCGGGACGTTTTCTGATAATATATTATCCCTACTAATATTATAAATGCGAAAGTAACTCTGTCTGTCTGTCTGTTACGCTTTCCCACTTAAACCTCTCAACCGATTTTGATGAAATTTGGCACAGACAATCTTTAGACCCTGAGAAAGGATTTATTACTTTATTGCGAAAAAAAAAATTTCCAAATTCCACGCGGACGGAGTCACGGGCAACAGCTAGTCTCATATATTATAGTTGTGATTGATGACAGTTACGAAAAATGTAAAATGCTTTATTTCACGTTTAAAGCAATCGATTGCTAGGAAAGTGCAATTACTACAAAATGATCGTAGAACAATTAAGTTGTAAATCTATCCATCCATCACCTTTTCTCCGTCCACTGCTGGACATAGGCCTCCCCCATAGAACGCCACAACGAGCGATTCTTAGCTAGCTGCATCCAGCGGCCCCCGGCATATTTTACTCCCTAATTGTTGTAATTAATAACCAAAAACTGAAAGTAGAATAAAATATTTTTTCGTTACATTCTACAAAACGCTAATATACAAGTTGATTTTGAAAATTTCAGATTTTATAAATATGCATTTTAAATCAATCATACATACCGATGAGGGCTAAACCCACGTTAAATAATATTTCGTTACGTAGATACGAACGACGCTAATAAAAGCGTGTCAATATATTCTTATGGTCTTATTCATAATGACTTATCGGAGGTTAGAAGTGCGCTAAAATGGGTTCGCGAAAATTTCAAAACTTGTTATTAATTATAGTGACAATAGTCTTTTCACGATAAAACGTTTATTATCTCTCAGATAAAATCTCCGTTTAAACCTCCGATAAGTCATTATGAATAAGACCATTAGTGTTTTTGTGTACGTTTATTGAGAAAAATTGCCATCCTTTAATATTCTGATGGATATGGAAGTAAATTACTCATATATAAATGAATGTATTGTGATGTTTTGCTGTCAACACGCAATTTAATAACAATCAAAGCGCCCCACTTGCTGAAAAATTGATGTCAAGTAACATTAACTACCGTTAAACTTTTGTGTTTGTGCGAATTATGGCAGAGATGAAAAACAATAATGATTGTATCTAATTTACGTATCTTCTAGTATACACCTTTTGTAATAAGGAGGCTTAACTCAAAATATAAACATACATCTTGGCTTACGTAGGGAGGGAAGCGTAATAACCTGTTAAGCTATGGTTGTAAGGAATAATGTACACAAATAACATCCTTTGTGAGATACGGAAAACTCGAAAATAAATCTTGAGCCAAAACGCGTGCTCAGCGCGGCACAGTAGATCACAATCCCCCAAAAGTGAAGGGCCCAGCAGTGGGTCGTTTATGGGTTGGAAGCAGAGAGAGATGCGCAGGGTAGCGCAACAATTGTTACGGATTAATAAGCATTAACTTTTGAATTATGTCACTTTATTACAAACATTACAAATTTGTGAGAACGTGCCCATATTTTTAACACGCTTTTATAAGTTCGGTATGTATCTATCAATGTATTAATCTATGTAACGGAATCTTTGATCGCGATTTTCACCTACTTGCAATAGTCCGATTTATTTGAAATTTTGCATACATATTATCAAGAACCGATGACAACGCAATTATTTAAAAATATATTCAGGATTTACAGGAGTTTTTTAGTTTTTGAACTAAAGAAATTATTATGATTCATGGCTTCATTTTACTTCAGAAAACCCGCGCTGCAAAAATCTACAATTGCCCGTCTAAAACACTACCTGGGTAGATAATACTTAACTAAAAGGTCGTTATTGAATTAACACACGGACGTTTTCATTTAATATATATATTGCTCAACTAATAGGGAATAACAAAACTATGTTGACCTTATTTTTTTTATTAATAACAACTAACATCTGTTCCTTATTATTTTAATTTAGCTAATAAATAAATAATAAATAAATATTCATGGACATTTCACACAACGTCCTCTGGTCCCAAGCTAAGCTTACATGCTTGTGTTATGGGTACCAGAATACGAATAGAATACATATACTACTTTTTTTTTTGTAAATACATACTTATAATACATAGAAACACCCAGACGCAGTGCAAACATTTGTATGACAATTAGAAAAATCACACAAATGATTGTCCCGAGCGGGAATCGAACCCGCGACCTCTTGATCGGCAGTCCGTTACCAGAACCACTACACCACGAGGCCCGTCATGTATTTTGTACTTGTAGTTGCCCGTAATGATTATTTTATTACAAAATAGGTCCATTATTAAGTTAATTGTTAGGATGTAAATAAGTAAAATAATTCATACAGCATTGTCCTCTAGTCCCAAAGTAAGCTATAAGCTTATGCTATGGTAGTTACTGTTTCTAAATAAATAAACCACACAAGGCAGATACAATAGATTTGGTAATTATTTAGTTGTAATACAGTACTTATTTTTTCACACAATATTTTAATTTTATCCTTAACGGGACTGGGACTCAAACTAATGACCTACTACACCTTTTAACTACATAATATAATTACGATTTCCATAGCATTTTAAACTAAATGACTTTCTTACCTATAATATCAAAATTGACATTCATCTAGCACTAATTTGTGCCCATAAGCCCATAATTAACACTGTGGTTACAATAATTCTATCAATATTACTTTAATAACTAATAAAGTTCACTAATGATACCTCTAATACTAATAAATAAATCGTGATCATGATCATGAATAAATAAATAGAATAAAATTAATCATAATATTCTGTCGCAATCATAATTTGATATATATCTATTGTATATTCGCATACGTTGCGAAATTAAACTATTCAATGTGGCAATACTAACTGCAACAATAATATATACCTTTAAGTCAAGCGTATTAGATTATTTCGTAATTACATGACTTTATTATTTGACAATAATCTTGAAAAATGTCCTCCGCCTATTCTAACTTTAGAGTATTTTTTACATTCGCATTTGCCGCCAATTAAATTGTACGACTAGATTTTTTGAATACATTTTTTCCTTTAGTATAAGTATTCAATTTTTTAAGAATATCTAATAAGAATTCTACTATTAGACTATATTAATCTGTGGTACAAAGACTATCTAAACCCTTATTGCTAAACAGGGCATTTTATACGTATTCATAAATGTTTCTCACGTAGATAGCAATGTGCGAAGATACCATTTTCGATTATCCCACGATCAGACATACATCCTAAATCTACAGAGATATATCTAATAGTAACTGTAGTTTTAAGAAAAATCCTATAAATTATGGTTTTATAAATAATTGAGGCAATAACCTGTGGCAATGACTTTATTTTACTGACAGCGGTATACGTAATAATACATATCCCAAAGATAAATGCCGTCTCAAAGAGTTTCGCAATGCGTGCCTTACGCCTTGACCATAATTCAAACAACAAAAAGCATCCGTTCAAAATATTAAGAACAGCGAAAACACAAAAGTGGAGGCATAATTCAAATGTTTGTCAGTGCCTCGCATTTTCGAAACGTTTTTGAAACAATAAATTTTCGGAATGACATACGTCAGATGATTTTACGCGGGAAACAAAGAACATTTGAAAGTAGGTTGCACAGACTAATTAGAGGTTACACGTCTCCGTGTCATAAAGTTCGCATAACAGATTTCATGTTATTTAGACTCACTTTCGCCATCCCATGCAGTTAATTAGATCAAATAAACAATCGTAGATTGCTGAGCATAAATAGGTTTGTAGTTCTTCAACAAGACTTGTTTTAGGGTTGCGTACCCAAAGGGTAAAAACGGGACCCTATTACTGAGACTTCGCTGTCCGTCCGTCCGTCTGTCACCAGGCTATATCTCAAGAACGGTGATAGCTAGAGAGTTGAAATTTTCACAGATGATGTATTTCTATTGCCGCTATAACAACAAATACTAAAAATAAAAAATATTTAAGGGGGGCTCCCATACAACAAACATGATTTTTTTACCGTTTCTTGCTCTCATACAACAAACGTGATTAATTAAGTATTGTGTGTGTTGTTTGCTCATTTATTAATAACGTGCCTTATGTTGCATAGATAATGGTACGGAACCCTTCGTACGCGAGTCTGACTCGCACTTGACCAATTTTTTTTAAACAACTGAGCACGAATCGCCGAGGTTGAATCGAAGTCCCTCCAGCTCTAAAATGAAAACATTTAAGTTTCCAACAACTCATATCTCCTATTTTATCAACAAAATCTACTGAGCCGTAACTTATGACTGAATACAAACATGTGACATTATCAGTAACTTAAAATTATCAATGCGTGGGTAATAAGGCGTGGCTGAATAACTGAACACGTGTCCGCGAAATAAAAAAAATTTTACGTCAGAATGTCATGCGTTACTGCGTAATGCTTCGCGCGTTTTTTATATATTACGCACAATATATTATTACGTGTCAATGAACCTTTCGGTGTTCCCGTATGAACTTCTACTATTAAAAACTGATTATGTAAAAGGTGATAAATATTTTCCAGATATCTTATTTTATTTACTTTTACATCATACTTTTTAATACACCTGAGGCAATCTTAATTATTACTATTTAAGTTAGTCAGTAGTGTCAATTTTGCATTTACAAATTACTAAACTAAACTAAAACCATCGACTAAAACATAGTTAATTCAATTTGAGTTAAAGTCAGAATGACAAAAGGATTGGTACCATTGTATTTACTTTATAAAGATAAACGAAAAAAAAAATTTACCGTTTGCAAAAATTAAGAATACAATGACATGACGGTAATTACCATAAACAGATATGAGTAGTACTTGAATGTAGGTAAATTATATACCTACTACAGTTAGCTAAATATATGCCAAACAATAAATGAGTAACTTTAATAATCAGTCATGTGAAAATTTGTGACATGATACAGAGGTTATGACTTAAATAAAGTTTAAAGTTTACTATCATTAGGGTTGCAACTATTCATTATGAGTACGCATTTTGCTCTTAATATGAAACTGACTTAAGAGGATACCAAAATAGCTTCGTGCATTTTTCTAGGTACGAAGTTTTCATTGTTTCTTTAGATTGAATGGCTAGAGCTCTAATTTTTAAGTATATGTATATGTATATGTTTTTCATTTGTCGGTCTATTATCGCGTATTAACTAATGAAATAACTTTAAAAACATAAGTAACTATTATATATAGAAACACGTAAATCAGAATTAAAATATATTTAGTAGATTATGAGTAAATAGGAAAAGTATCCCTAATTCTTCATTTTCTGTGCCTACTGGCTGTGTTAATATGTACGTGTCGGCGATGATATACGATAATATTGATGTAGGCCCTTAACTCAAAAAATTTAACGTATTAACACAAGCGGGCTTGTGAAGCGCAATCTAACAGTTCCGTAAATGCCATAAAGTTAGTTTTTTATTAGGAATTTATAAAGAAATCGGTTGTGTTTTAGAATAAAGCATTTTTGAGTTGTGTCATTCTATTTTAAACTTGCGTTATGTAGTTTTCACAGCTAAAAACTGTTTGGCGACAATTGTACAAAATATCGGACTGCTGTTACTTAGGTCACGATTCAAGTTCCGCAAAGAGTAACTATTTATATGATTAATTTATCCTTTGCATAGGCGTACCCAGGGGAGAATAAATAAATAAATATTCATGGACATTACACACAACGTTTTCTGGTCGCAAGCTAAGCTTGTGTTATGGGTACCAGAATACGGATAATATACTACATAAACTATATTTCTTTTGTAAATACATACTTAAAATACAAAGAATCCAATCCAATCCAGGAAACTCGAACTGAGACTGAGAAGTGAACTCCTTAGGGCTAAATACTGTCTACGCCCACATTATTGTCCCAGCTCTTAGACCAAAGTATTATTTCCGTATTTTGGTTACTATAACAGAAGGAAAAATATTCAATTAAAAAGATAGAAGGTTGCTAACCCTAAGCTAGGTTCTCCGTTGGTTAAGTTTGTAAACAGATACATAAAAAAAGAAGTTAACGAAGTTAACGTGAAAGCGATGAGTTTTTACTGAAGAATTCTATTTGAGTCAGTCGAGTGTTAAGATTTAACGGTCAGCAAACACATGTTTCAACAGCCAAAGATTTATTTTTAAATAACCATAAGCAACAGAGATAAGTTAAGTTCCTTTGCTGAAATACTGTCGCCTATTCTGTTGCGGCACAAACTAAAGTTAATTAAAATACAGGGCTAAGTTGCCACTGTATCCTTATAGTATTGAACCGACAGGAGCTGTTGCTTGCTTTGACAAATATACTAGCGCATCGACGAGGTGCCGAGGTAACGCACACAAAAGCTACCATAATTTCATTGGTTGCTACGCTATAAAGACACGACGATGGTACCGATTCTACGTGCATAATTAAACTTAACTAAAAAATGAAAACAACTAGGATCTATTTTAAATATTTAACTATTTTGTTGCGCACATTTATATTAATTATAATCGTTAAAATCTAGAGGAAGACCTAACAAAAGATGGATGGACTGTGTGAAAGAGGACATGAAAGAAAGAGGAGTTGACACAGACATGACTGCTGATAGAAAACTATGGAAGAAAAATACATGTTGCGCCGACCCCAAATAATGGGATAAGGGCTGGGAATGGGATTGGAATAATAAGATGATAATCGTTAGTCTGTAATACAGTTTTTATAATAAGAAATTTCAGTTAACTTTACGGAATTATGGTATTGACACTATCAATTTTCATTTTTTAGTTAAGTTTACTTTAGTTGTGGACGTTTAATTGATGCCAATGTCTGTAAACAATGACTATGAGCATTCCTTTCATAACTTTTTCAGCGGGAGTCACCTTAATGATTGAGTATAATTCCAATTCCAGTTGGCCAAGACCTGCTTGCTTTAAGACTGTATCAGACGCATCTCGGTTCAAGACTAGAAAAGCCCCAGTAAAGGCGCTTATGCAAGATTCTCTGGGCCTTCTACAATATTTTATTACAACCTCCATCCATCTTCACTTTTCACCATTGGACAATTTTGGATAATTTGGACAATTTCAGTCCATAAAATTTTACTACCACTGTTTAAGTATAATCAGTGAATCCATGTGGTGGCGTATTAAGAACACAAGATCACTCCATATGCTTTCCAGGGTGTTGTAAAAATCAGAGTTATGAAGCAATATATTTAACTCTATTGCGAGACTGTGGTCAGCGCTGGTCTCAGAATTCAATATGTATATTGAATTCCTCCCAAAGTGAAGGAGGCCTCTGCCCAAAAGTGGGACGACGTTTATAATCTGGGAAAAATAATTAAAACAACACTCTGAAACAAGTATGAGTTTCAAACACAGAATATTAAAAATCTATTTTCAAAAATTAGCATTTACAGTAGTGTATCTAAGTATGCATCCAAAACGCATTATAAAAATTTATTCATATCATAACTTTCATAACGCATCTAGTTATAAACATCTAAAAATAATTAAATTCAAAAAATTTTTCGTAACAATATGATTACGCAAATTACAGGTGTTGTATGTATGTTGAAAACGAGAAATTACAGAACGGTCAACGCCCTCTATTTACAGCCTCCGTAAAGCTGTAGACAAGACATTAATATTGTTACTTTGTATCACAGAAGTAGGTACAACCATTAGTAGTTAATACTAAGTATTATTAGTATAATATTCTCTAACCCTTGCGCGAGTCATTTGTTTCAATAAAACTCTTTTTACGGATTTAGACGCGTATACTTGTTCTAAATTTTGGCCCAACGTTTGGGAGACTGCAGTTACCATGGTCACGGGTGAGACTGGTCAATGGACAACTGGACAGTCTCACACGTGACCATGATAACTGAAAATATAATACAAAAAGTTTTCATAGAAAAATATTAAATTAAAAAGCACAAAATTATCTTTAGAAAAATTTTTCGTGCCATCTCATGGTATTACAAAATTGTCACGCGAGAGTTTTTAAACAAAATAAATTATTTTTTAATTTAAAATCTTTATTTTCTACTAAAGCGTGTTTGTAGTTCATGTCACACTGTCATATTATAATCATTACATAACTCAAAATCCTACTTAAATTAACAAAACAAATCTGAACAATTACTTGAACAAAATCTGTGATCATTATCTCTTATATAACTATTCAAAACAATTCGCTTTTTATAACATTTTTCTGCTTATTTTAACACGGTCAAAATGTATCTTGATGTTTCAAAACTCTTATTTAGCAAAATTTCAAATTAATAATATAATTACAAACTGTGAATGTTTAATACAAAAATTTGTGTAATATTCTACGAGAATATCATAATTATATAGCTATTGAGTTTTATCGATATTGCACATGCTAACTTTTGAACGGTTTAAATAAGACCGAGTTGCATTATTGGGCTGGATTGTTTCAAGAAATTTATCTCTCAGTGTTTAATTGTTTATCGGATCTGGAGGAGACCTTTACCTTTCATTGAGAGGGTTCTTGCTGGCAAAATATTTTTAAATATTAAATATTATTAAATTAATGAATCGAATATTTATATTATAATTATTAATCAAATTTAATTTTAATACTCTAACTTATTTTTAATAAATTTCAAAATGTAATTGGACGATGTTTTTAAACATATTTATTATTTTTAATTTTCAACTGCATGATATGTACTCATTTTAAATAATCATTTTCAAATTGTAGTTTGGCAAGAAATAAAAGGTTTTTTTTTATTTTTTTATTTATTTATTATCTCTATCGGTTCGGTTGTTTTATGCTACGTTTATATTATGAGAGTTCGATTTGTTCAAAAACTAAAAAAACACGCTTGAAATTCCAGATATTTTTTTAAATTGCTTTGTCGACGGTCATAAACTCATAATATATCGATCCTCACAATATATGTGCAAAATTTCAGATAGATCCGACTACTGCAAGTGGTTGAAAATTTCTTTAAAACGTTCCGTTGCATAGATTAATAAATTAATAGATACGTACCGAGCTAAAGTGTGTTACTGTGTACTCCTTATAAAATAGCTTAAAATGTGAACTATATCCAATAGAAAACAGATAAATCTTAGACAATATGTTTACAAGACGTCCAGTTTTTTTAAGTAGTTTCTTGCGATGATATCTTTCCGAGTAATATTAATACGTTTTCTCCCTTTGCCTTTGCTTCTTCTAATAGCAATAAATATTATAAAACTAACAAGTTTTCTTACTGAACGCAATCAGCTAACATTGTAGGGCAAACTTTCAAGCGTTTCTTATAAACTCCTCACGTTTATAATCAAGGTCTACATTTCTTGTCCAGTTCCAGAGAACAAGCGAAAGCGGCATTTAAACTATTTGTGAAAATTGTAATGCATGGCAAGTATTTTTCCTTACTATTTACAGTGACATACCTAAGCACTTATTAGGATTTATTGTTTTCACAATACATACAACGATCAATAGCGGATTAACTTGCAGTAATAGGTGTTAGGAGTGAGGCGTATTTATCATAACAGGTAGACGTTGCTGCGATTAAGAAATACCTGTTATTAAAAATAACAGGCAATCACTATCAACTGTCAATACTAACCGCAGATACTCGATAACAAACTAGTAACAGAACAGCCTTGCATTTGCTGTGAAAAAATAACAGTCATGGTTGTTCATTCTAAATATAACAGCCTGTTATTTAACAACAGGTATCGGCACCTGCTATTTTGGCATAACAGTAACAGGAATAACAGATATCACCTTTTTGCTGTTATAACCCATCGCTAATAGGTGTATTCAAAAATTAAAGATTAGTAAAGCTGTCATCTTTTTTTTTCTTTATTAAGGGCCTACATCAATATTATCGTATATCATCGCCGCCACGTACATATTAACACAGCCAGTAGGCACAGAAAATGAAGAATTAGGGATACTTTTCCTATTTACTCAAAATCTACTAAATATATTTTAATTCTGATTTACGTGTTTCTATATATAACAGTTACTTATGTTTTTAAAGTTATTTCATTAGTTAATACGCGATAATAGACCGACAAATGAAAAAAATAAAAAATTTGAAAGGTTGTTTCGCCAAGATTTTCTATCGAGAAAACTTTTTTCAATCGTGTTTCTGAGTTGATGCGATCCTAGATCATATATTGAAAAAACATATACTTAAAAATTAGAGCTCTAGCCATTCAATCTAAAGAAACAATGAAAACTTCGTACATAGAAAAATGCACGAAGCTATTTTGGTATCGTCTTAACATATAAAAAGAATAACAAATACAAATATATACATTATGAATGGCATTTGGAAACCACTAGGGTTTATGATTTGCCATCATGAGTTGACATTTTAACTTAATATCTATATATAAATTGATTTTTATTTAATACATCGATTGTCACTAATTTGTATATAATAACTACAAATATATTACCATAGGAAATACTAAATACATATACATCAAACAACATTATAATAAATAAACTAAATTATTGTGGAAAAAATGATAACCATGAGCGGGACTTGAACCCACGACCTCGGAATACCGTTCCGTTGCTCTCCCATCTGAGCTATCATGGTTCCCGCATATGTTTACCAAATCTTCCACTACAACCTTCTCAATGTGAGTTAAACATCGTGCGATGTTTTGTGTACAACGCCATCTATTGAGCGGTTTGCACCAACTCGATCAATCGATCACTTAGTGTTCTTTACAGAACACAATTGGACCGAAAATAATGACTGTACATGTATTTCTACATTAATTTATGAATTTTTGCAATTGCCTTGCTGGAAAAAATGATAACCATGAGCGGGACTTGAACCCACGACCTCGGAATACCGTTCCGTTGCTCTCCCATCTGAGCTATCATGGTTCCCGCATATTCCCGCAACGGAACGGTATTCCGAGGTCGTGGGTTCAAGTCCCGCTCATGGTTATCATTTTTTCCACTATAATTTAGTTTATTTAGTAAAAAGCATAGCAAGTCAATTGCAAAAATTCATGAATTAATGTAGAAACATTATAATAAACCAAGGAAATATTTCTTAAGTTTGAATTTAATATTATTTTGTGTAAGGGTATTCGAAAAATTTGCTCTAAAACTATCTACAAATCACCAGTTTGTTTCCTTTAAATTTTAGAACTACGTTCGTGCAAAATATCTACATTACCAAAAACCTTGTGATTTTATGGTTTTCCCATCGTACAGTTCCTAAAAGTTTCGTTGAAAACACAATACTCTTCCAGAGCATTTTACGCCCTTATGTAAATTTATACTTGGTTTTATTCTTTTTTACTCATAAGAGGATACTAAAATAGCTTCGTGCATTTTTCTATGTACGAAGTTTTCATTGTTTCTTTAGATTGAATGGCTAGAGCTCTAATTTTTAAGTATATGTTTTTTCAATATATGATCCAGGATCGCATGAACTCAGAAACGCGATTGAAAAAAGTTTTCTCGATAGAAAATCTTGGCGAAACAACCTCTCTTATTTTTTATTTTTTTCATTTGTCGGTCTATTATCGCGTATTAACTAATGAAATAACTTTAAAAACATAGGTAACTATTAACATATGTATAGAAACACGTGGATCAGAATTAAAATATATTTAGTAGATTTTGAGTAAATAGGAAAATTATCCCTAATTCTTCATTTTCTGTGCCTACTGGCTGTGTTAATATGTAGGTACGTGTCGGCGATTATATACGATAATATTGATGTAGGCCCTTAATGCAATTCTATAGCATAACTACTACGGCAAATAATTATTAGCAAAAAAAAATCACAATGGTTTTTTTTTTATTGCCGATGTTTATAAAACCTCTTTATAAGGCAGTTAAGTTTCTAGACTGGCATATGTACTAGAATGTTAACTTCGGCCGCATTTTAACGTAATGGAGATTTACTGTGTTAACACCACATAGCAGACATGTTGCACTACTAAAGTGGCCAAAACTCCTTCACCATGAAAAGGAATTTACTCAACTGAATCACACTGACACAGCGCGTTAGTATTGAGTTTATTTTTAAGGTTCATTGGTCTCTTTTAAAAGATAATTTCTGAATTCTAAGTCTTGCCATATCTCCAGGGCCGTCTATTACCTACTAGAGGCCCTGGCCACAACAGAAGCCCTAGGCACATTTGGATGTACGCCCCGCTATGATGAAGCAGAGACTAGGTAGGAGGTCCTAATAATTTGAGAGGCCGTGGGCATGTGCCCAATGGAGCAGACAGGCTTGAGTAAATATAGAAAAAGGGGTGTTAACACATATTATTATATGCTCTGTAAAACATTAAACCAGGCTTGTTAAACCAGTTTGAAATAATGCCAGGCTGATTGAAGCAAGCATTTATAAAATAGTAAATAATAATATATACTTGATCAATCCTACTAATATAATAAATGTACTTATGTAGATATTTTATGTATGTTTATATAATAAAACTTATTTGTGTAAGTTTAAATAGATTATGATTATTAGATTTACTTAGATAAAATTGCGTAATATTCATTGTTTAAATTAGTAGGATCCCTTTTTTTTATTGTATTTTTGACCCACACTCCTTTATCTCTGCACTGCCATGTGGTTGGCTGGTAGATAATGCCTAGGGCATTAAGTCCGCCATTGTACCTTTTTGTGCATAAAGTGTTTATAAATAAATAAATAAATAAATGTGAAAGTTTGTGACTTTTGTGAGTATGGATGTTAGGATGTTTGTTGCTCTTTCACGCAAAAACTACTGAATGGAATTTAATAAAACCTTACAATAATGTAGCTTATACATCAGAATAACACATAGGCTACTTTTTATCCCGAAAGAATGCAAGGTTCTGTGGGATAAGATGTGGTGTCCGAAAGTACCTTTTAGTGCCTGATTTTTTATAATTTTTACCTCGAGTAACACCGCGGGGCACAGCTAGTCGTTTATAATATAGAATCATCAGAAGAATATTATGTACAATAATATCAATCAATACGACATTGAAATAAAGTTGTGATTGATTGCAGACAACAAAAGGTCAACTTAATCAAGAATGGTATATTCAGGCGCATTATTATAACATTTTGACCACTTTGTAACAATTAACGGATATACAAAATTGCATTAAACAATAGCAAACTATTGCAATCAACGAATTTAGGACGGAACTTAGAAATAACTGTGACGGCTTAAATAATTTGTATAGTTGACAATGTCCGTGTGGTGACGGATTAAGAATACAAGTGTCACCATCCTATTTCGTCCCCAGGGTGTTACAAGAACCAGATAAGCGATATTGCAAACAGTTAATATCAACTCGAAAGACAGAAATCCCGAAATTAAACCGTATGCCGACACGTTTGGTCATCGCGACATAGTAGACCAAACCCTTCCGGAGTAGAGGAGCCTGTGCCCAACAGTGGGACCTTAAAGAGCTGGAGTGAGCACCTAGTTAACAAATAGGTAGACATTTACACTTGTATAACTCATAATTACACCATACCAGAATTCCCAACAAAGTACTTAATTAAAGATAAATTGGTATACATACCGACATTTAACTTAGGTAGATATCAATATTATAATATATAAAAAATAGTTTAAATTGAATGCCCTACGTGATTATGAAATAAACAAAACCCAAGCTGCTAATTTTAATTTAAGTACATTATATCAGGAAGAACATTTATCTAACACTGGTGAAATCTTAAATGCAGAAAAATTTTGATTCCAAAATTGATGTGCACGAAATCGCGATAATATTGTAAAAATTGGTCAAGTGCGAGTGGGACTCGCGCACGAAGGGTTCCGTACCATTATCTATGCAACATAAGGCAACGTTATTAGTATCGAGCAAGAAACGGTAAAAAAAATCAGTTTTTTGTATGGGAGCCCCCCTTAAATATTTATTTTATTTTATTTTTAGTATTTGTTGTTATAGCGGCAATAGAAATACATCATCTGTGAAAATTTCAACTCTCTAGCTATCACCGTTCTTGAGATACAGCCTGGTGACAGACGGACGGACGGACGGACGGACGGACGGACGGACGGACAGCGAAGTCTCAGTAATAGGGTTTCCGTTTTTACCCTTTGGGTACGGAACCCTAAAAATCATAAACCTCTTTATCCGTAACACGCCAACAAATATGGCGCTGGTGTTCCAAATTCAAAATTTTAACAATGGCGTCTTTTTTACCGTCATTTCAAGGACAAAAGAGTCTTTTGTCCTTGAAATGACGGTAAAGTTCAACTTGCAACACTTGGTACGTAACTTTAGTTAAATTAATTCAATTCGTTTGACAAGAAACACCTGGCTAAGTAGATTATAATGACCTTTTTTTTGCGTAGAATAGTTTTTGTTATTGATATAAACATGGATATTATGATAAGGAAGTATGTATGTATATGTAAATAAGATGGTGTTAATGAATATTGTACATTTGTGACAGCGAATCTGTGTTAGTTACAAATCGATTGTAAAGAGGTCCTGTGAATATTATAAGTAGGTATCTTTATGGAAAACACTTACAAATTCTGATATTTCAAAATCCACGATATTTATATTATTGAATATAGGTCGCTTTTTTTTAAAACTGCTTTACTAAACATACATTTACGTCTGGCTTATGCATCTACATTATATTAATAATATTTTATACATATTATATAAGCTAAAGTAATATACTTTATCCTTAAATTTAGCAATTAAGTATAAAAACAGATTTAATATTCAATTTTCATATTCATATTCATTTATGAAGTTTTAAAGATGAACGAAATTGGTAGGTACGACAATATGGCGGTGGTGTTCTAAATTCAAATATAAACAATGGCGTTTGTTGTCCTTGAAATGACGGTGAAAGTTGCCAGCTCACTGTTTGGCTACGGAACTGTACCAAAAATTAAACCTGACCTTTTTTGGTACGTTAAGCTGTGTAATATTTACTACCACAATTATATATATCTATACAAATTAACAAAATTGATTCAAATGTTTGTAATATCCAAATATCGGTGTTTTACTACAACAACTAAATGTTAAAACCAAAAATGCAATCAAAAAAACTCCGGAGTGGGCCTATTTGTTAAGGATTTTTACTGGTAAACAGCATTTCAAAAAGGGTTAAAAATAGAGTTCCGTGTAAAGGAAAACCCTAATATACTACGGACAACACAGTTTGAAAAACTTTGAACACACAAAGTCACAGTGTACTTTACCCTTTCAGTCTAGGGAGGAAAAGGGTTGTTGACACTTGTGTATTTCCATCCCAACCTGAACATTACGGTACTTACAGTTATTATTATTTAGAAAATATGCATGCCATATTTACACTGTTCTGTTAAATTGCAAATAAGAAAGCTGTGAAAATCGCATCTTAACATTACTAAGCACAATCTTTATTCACCTTTCACCGAAGATTGTCAAAGAAAAAACTTAGGCTCTTTAATTGAAGTATTACAAGGTATCATTATTTTAACAGACAGGATGCTTAGTGTGATATCCGTAAATAAATATTCATGGACATTTCACACAACGTCCTCTGGTCCCAAGCTAAGCTTATATGCTTGTGTTATGGGTACCAGAATACGGATAGAATACATATACTACTTTTTTTTTGTAAATACATACTTATAATACATAGAAACACCCAGACGCAGTACAAATATTTGTATGACAATTAGAAAAATCACACAAATGATTGTCCCGAGCGGGAATCGAACCCGCGACCTCTTGATCGGCAGTCCGTTACCAGAACCACAACAGTTATATAGTTTAAGTACTGTCCGTGTGGCAACGGATTAAGAATAAAAGTGTTACCACCCCCTTTCCTTTCTAGGGTACTGTAATAGCCAACTAAGAGATTTTACACAGATAACATCCTCTGTGAGAGACGAAAAACTCGCAAATAAACCCTGTGCCAACACGCCTGGGCAGTGCAGCATAGTAGACTGTCATATCTATCAAAGTGGAGGAGATCCGTGCCCAACAGTGGGACGTCAATAGGCTGGAAACACTTTAACTAAAATAGTTAAAGTTTCTGTATAAAATAAAGACGATTAATAGGTAGAATGAATGAAATAAATTAATGTTAATATGTAGAATGGTTCAAGGGGATGGTTTTTAGGGTTCCGTACCCAAAGGGTAAAAACGGAACCCTATTACTGAGACTTCGCTGTCCGTCCGTCCGTCCGTCTGTCACCAGGCTGTATCTCAAGAACGGTGATAGCTAGACAGTTGAAATTTTCACAGATGATGTATTTCTATTGCCGCTATAACAACAAATACTAAAAATAAAATAAAATAAATATTTAAGGGGGGCTCCCATACAAAAAACTGACTATTTTACCGTTTCTTGCTCGATACTAATAACGTTGCCTTATGTTCCATAGTTAATGGTACGGAACCCTTCGTGCGCGAGTCCCACTCGCACTTGACCAATTTTTTTATTTAATTTGTCAACGTTTAGTTTCTAAATTCTACCCATACGAAGTCGCGGACAAAATCTAGTAGTTTATAACTCAGAAAATTAAAATCTTTAACTATCACAGCGTCGAGTAATTATTTCACTTTCGTTTTCAACTAATTAAATATTAAGAACCGTCTGAATATACAAGTACACACGAGACAGAATGATAATTTTGTTACTAATTATGTACTCTGTAACATCATCTTATGTATATAATCATCACCTTTGTTCATTTTTTACTTTCTTTGTAACGTAATAGTGATGAAATTAGATGGAGTTATGATATGCTTAAAACTGGATTAGCTATGATTCTATAAGCAATAAAAAAAGTTCAGTCTCTTTTAAAAATTCTTAAATTCTATCTATTATTCTATAGAGAACTCACCGAGAGATCTTTAGATAATATCAGACGGATTCTCGTGCAAAAATCTCTTTACTTCTTTTGTCATGATCATGTAACAATATGTATTATTATTCTCTAATATGCGCGACTCACTTGTTTAAAAATTATTTAATTAAATTATTTGCTTAGGTCAAAAACTAAAAAACACGCTTGAAAATCCTAAATATCTTTTTAAATAATTGTATTGTCATCGGTCTTTGATATGTATGCAAAATTTCAAATCAATCCGACTACCGCAAGTGAGTAAAAATCGCGTTGAAAGATTCCGTTACATAGATTAATACATTCATAGATACATACCGAACTTATAAAAGCGTGTTAATTAACCGAATTTTTAGGGAATTATACGAGTCTATTTGTTTTAAATATTGGCCCGACGTTTCGGAGACTTTGCAGTCACCATGGTCAGCACGGTGACTGCAAAGTAATGCAAATACACGCGTCTAAATCCATAAAAAGTAGTTTTATTTAAATATGTATTATTGATTTGTAGAACGTAGTATGAGCATCAGTAAAGCCTAGCAAATGCACTATAAGTGAATTAAAACATAACATTATATAACAGAACGTGTGGTGACGGATTTAGAAAACCTCTCCTGCACACACCTATTGGTCACGATACTATTTAACTTTAGTAGGGTATTTTAGACGGAAATCTCGAAAATAAAACGTAAATGGGCTGAAGAGAGAGGGTATTTTATCTATTATGAAGTGCTAACCAGTCTTGTTGGCATAGAGCATAAGAGTTTAGATTCGAGTTCGCAATCTTTCACAGAGGATGTTATCTACTTTAATTATACCAGGGGCCCAAGTCTGCTATTACTAATTTGTCATAATGATCAGTCACTGATTGCATGGGGAATTTTATCAAGTTTGGTAGTCTACTATAATTTTTATGTCATAATGGCCCCAAAGCTGGCTCTTACAGCACCCTGTGTCAGAAATGGGGTATTGCCATTTGTATCCTTAATCCGTCACCACATAGCATATCATTATCATTACACAGAGATAATTCCTTTGATATCATCATCATTCATTTTTGCCCTTATCCCGTTATTTGGTGACGGCGCAACATGGCTACTTGTTTATGTTGCAATGGGATTTGGCTATTTTTACAACCGGCCGCCTGCCTGACGTCAACCCTCAACGGGTATGTGCGCAGGTGTCATGCGACGTGGTCCCCTCAGGGCTGTTCTTACCACCCAAGCGGGCAAGACATGGGGAGGTGACTCTTGTATTTTTTGTCCGTTATCCCACGAACGGAGATAGATGGAACTAAATGTCGGTGAAGAAGTTACAAGGGGTTATTCAATTCCATTCATAACAAAAGCCAAAAAAATTTGACGCAAGCATTGTGACTTTATATAAAAGACTTTTGCGCTGTAATATTTTTAATACCGTATCAGAATATTATCGCAGTAACTATATCGATATAAGTACAAAATAAATACCAGTCTAAGTGCATTACTTTGTTAAGTATAGATAACTGAGCAAGTTCATAATCAACTGATATAATAATGTAAACATAATGATAAACGGCATTACATTATCAACTGTCATTACCACAGATTTTAATATAACATAATATGTAATCCTTATGCAAAATGCTGGGCATTTTTGGGATTCCGTACCAGAAGGCAAATCGAAGGGAGACCTTAATTTATTACCGAGACTTCACTCTCCGTCAGTCAAATGGTGTGCGCCAAACGCGGTCCCTCCAGAGTTTGGAAAAGAGCGAATTTGACGCAGTGCAGGGCACACCAGACACCAGGCGCAAAGCTTCCAATCTCCAGGGACGTATCCCAAGGACAAAGGAAACGATGAGCCCAACGGGGAGCTTTCCTGCCGTGGCCCCCCAGGTTGTATCTTAGGAACGGTGATAGCTAGAGAGTTGAAGATTCATATCTTAGTTCTACAATATTTTTTATTTTTATTTATTTTATTTTACAACTTTTTGCGCACAAATATATGTTATTGTACAATGGCGGACTTAATGCCAACGGCATTTTCTACCAGACAACCAGCAAGGAATGCAGAAATAAACTGAAACTAACTTCTGTTTTCAACAATGTTTTTTACGCAAGAACAAAAAATCAATACTATTATGCAATTAAAAAGAAAAATGGAGTCCAAAATATTATTAGTTTTAGAAATATCACGAACTATTAGTTAATCGAATAATAAATTAATAAAAATTAGATATGCATTATCAAATTGAACACTCATCAGAATACAAACACATGACTCATTTACATCGTGAATCGCTAATTATAGATTTTACGCGTGTTTATAAATAAATTTTGGGTTTTTTTTATTTGTAATCAAATTATTGATATTTATGTAAAGCTTTATTATACGTATTTGTGGAATATACAATTGATGATGTGTTGTTGACAATATCGGCCCCCCATTTTTACTTTAGAGTGCTCAAAGAGTTGCTAATGGACAATTTAAAATCGAAAGCGATTTCTGAAACGGTTCGAAAATTAAAAAAACTCTAGAAATTGTATTAGATTTGTATAATTGGAACGCGCTGTTGAAGCACAGGATTGCCGCAGGATGAATAAGAAATAAATATTTTCCTGCAGTCTAAAAGAGGAGAGGAGTGGCTGAATAACCAAGTAATAAGCTGCTGTCCTGGTATGATTATGTAATGATAATATTGTAAGAAGGGAACAAGCGGGAAAGAATAAAGTCTAGAGAAAGACCAAAGAAAAGATGGATAGATTGTGTGAAAGAGGATATGAAAGAAAGAGAAATGAACACAGATATGACGTTAGGCAGAAGAGTATAGAAAAACTAGTTACCATTTAAGAAACCTTGTATACTTAAAAAGTTCAGTAGCCATAATTGTCAGTGCGTTTTCGAACTGCAACTAAAAGCATTGTGTTTCCGAACTGGAGCATAAACTATCATGGGTCTAGTTTCGTTTAGTACCGTCTATATAACACAGTAACTCCCATATATCGCTATGGAATCAGACTGTGACTATTACTTGAATTGTCACAGATAACATATTGAAATTAACATACTATTGACGATGTACGAACTATTTTCTTCTACATTTACATCTCGGAAATACCAGATAAAACTACGTCAAAAATTACATGTTATGCTTAATTATAGCCGAAAAGCTAATAACCACAAGAACATAATTAATATTTTGAATTTATCTAATATGAAAATAACGACGTTTTAATAAAACCATTTTAATGATGGAAAATTATGTATCGGAATCGTTTGTTCAACAAAATATCACGAACGTAAGATACATGGAATTTATTATAAATATGTAAAAAAACGATGATGATATTTTAAATGATATCATACCTTTAATATCCTTAGGGATGAAACCAGATGGAAGTAGGTACTAAGACATCAACACCTGGAAAAAAAATTATAACTGTTAACTTATAGTTGTGAAGATAGACACGTTTAGTCTAACTTTGTATGTATGTATGTAAGTATGTATTATATTATGTGAGCTTATATTTTCAAAACTACGCAAAGAATTTTCAAGCAGTTCTTTTTTAAATAGACGTCCGTCTTGAAAGTCTTTTTTTTTTGTATAATCGGTAAGGTCTTCAATTTTTTAGGTTTCACACGTACTGCGTGCGGCATAGTAGGTCATAAGCCCTTCAAAAGTGGAGACGGCCCGTGAGGAGTATTTACCCGAGGGCCATAGCGGCCATGGCCCGGGGCGGCAAGCCTGATAAGGGCGGCGAAATCCTTCAAGTTAAAATTTTTCCTCTATCTCTATTAATTTAATTAAAGGCTAATTAAATTGCCCCAGGGAGGCCCAGGGCCGTCAAATAAAATGGCCTGGGGCGTTAATTTTCAAAATACGCTTCTGTGCCCAGCAGTTGGGCGTTAATGGGCTTGAAAGAAGAAGAAAAAAGAAATCCTCCGTTTACAGTACCTTCTTGTATAAAAACCGGAAGGGTGACATAAAATGACTAGTTATGTATACTAATTAAAAAATTAATCACGTATAATATACATCAACAAGAAATCGACAAGTCTCGCCTTATGTCACTTCCTAACACATAACGAGCTGCTCGGCTGAATAAGAATGTTGTCAAAGCCTACTTTAGAAAATTAATGTTTTTAAAATTCGAATCACGAACCAGTTTTATGCATGAAGATATAGATAAAAATGGAGTCCAGACTCTGAATACCTACTTGAAGCAAAAATGATGTATGGCTATCTCGCTCACTGTGGTCAAACCCTTTCTTTCTAAGTAGGGTAACCTTTATTGTATTTCTTCCAGGACAAAACTTCAAGTAGTTGTGTTCCATATAGTGTCAACAAAATGTTCACTTCTAAGACCTAGCCCGTATAGATTTTATATTTTGAGATACTTTATGTACTGTGCGTAAAAAAAATACTCAAAAAACAAACTGTTTGTTATCGCGTGAAAGTTTGGATAATTCTAGTTTTTTAACAGTAACTGGAGGTTCGGTTGTTAAATTTATTATTCTTTTTACATTTTTAAACACGTAAAATTTCCTAGTTCGTATGTACGATGTACCTATAGAATATTGGTGGGAAATAGATAATTACTAGAACAAAGGTGTAGTTCCTACGGCAATACGAAATTAATGAATGATTGTGAGATCTGCTCGAGATAAAATAATAATAATTTACCTTTATTTCAGACCTAAATACAGGTTACAAAGATACAGAAAAATTATTCCAACGAATTGAGAACCTCCTTTTTTGAAGCCGGTTAAAAATAACAAGGTGTTAGTAATTTCTTAGTAAACAAAACAAGTTACACAATAAAATCTATTTGGCATACCTAAGTGGAAACATAACTTTTTGTGTAGGTAGCGTAAAAACGAAAAAGGGTTATTGTACTCATATTTTTAAACATGTACTGTTATTAAGGGACCAACCATGAAATCGCAAAAGATATATGTTTCATTAATTTTGCAGATTAATTAAACATTATGAATACATACTGGACAATAGTTTTTCCTAGATTTCGGGGTTAGCCAATGTATTTCTATTTATTAATGTCAGTTAAAGGGCAAATTCGGTCAATAATACTTCTGAAAAAAAAATACGTTACGTTGATTAAAATTAGTTTGTCGGAAAATCTGTAGTTAATAGTCATTTTAACTGACAATATGAATGTGGTTAAAAGTGGCTGACGGAAGAACGGAGAATCAGTCAAAATCAATTTTTACGTATATTTCTGTCTACAGCGTTTAAAGGAACCTATCATGAATGGCATGACGGGAGCTAAAAACCTAACCCACCCTTGTCGGGTTGCCCTTGGCTCCCTGTGCCTTGTGTTCCACTACTTGGCGCTAGGCAAGTCAGTTAAAATTACATTTAAACAGCTATATTGGGTAAAATTTGTTTTGAATAATTTCAGTCAAAAGTACTACTGTCGAGAGCTTACAGTCTATTGAGTGGTTATAAGTTTTGACTGTGACATATATCATAGGGGGCTATAATAGGAACGATAATAAAGTTACAAAAAAAGGGCAAAAAAGAAACAACAGCACTTTCCAAATTAAAATCATTTAATAACTTTTCTTTTATACATGACTAAATATTATTGTTTTGTGTAATTTCTGTCTCTTACCACGTAAATCACTAAGTATATTTTCTGTATGACTCTTTAAGTGTTAAAAAATGAATTTGCAATTTTCTTAATTAATACGCTTTCATGCAAATCATTGCAATAAATTGAGTCCGTGATGGGATGCTTAAACATTTCTTGCAACAGAGGAGTAAAATGTTGTGATACAACATTAATTAATTTGTTTTCTATATTGTTTTCTCTGAGTTGGCCCATTAGAAAGGATTACTTTCATAAATGCCAGAGCTAGGATTTGGTACACCCAGAGTAGCTACTTGCCCCATAGACTCTTCCTGTAATGAACTGTCTATCTGAAAATTATAATATATTTTACAAAATACAGCCTTTTGCCATATATTCGAACTACTACATTTCTGAAACATAATAATAATGTAAGGCTCTCATTAGGCAGTCGGATCGGGGGGGGGGGGCTGGTTCAGAAAGCAGCAATTATCTCTGGAGCCTTGAGCGCCGGTAGTTTGGAAAATGTTCCTGATACTGGTGGGGTATTTTTTTTCATACTAGTTTTTATATTCCTTATAAATTCAAATATTTAACATTGTATAACATGTGAGACAATTAAAGGAGTTTGTAAATAGATACTTGAAATTTTACCTTGCAAGGTGATACTGCTTCTTGATTTGTAATTGTAGTAGGAACTGCTGTTTGTTTTAAAAAATCCTTGCACTTTCATAAAATTTCATTTTCAATGGTACAATGGATAACCATAATTTCCTCTGGGTACTATTTTTAGGAAATCTAAAAAAATAATATTGTAGGTAAGTATATTAATGTTGTAAATAATGTGAAATAAAAATTAAATGACTAAGCAAACATGTATAATTTAGTTCAGGTCCCACAGAAAGTCCTAGATATGTCCTCAGTATGGTCACACTATTTCAAAATTACTTCTTGTAAACAAGAAAAATAAAATTGCACTAAGTCCATGAAATTCAATGTAAGACTATTAGATCTTTACATCGTTATCAGTATAGTTAGTTAGAAGTATGCTGAAAACATTGTTTAATCATTTTATGAAGTATTTAATTGAAAATACAAAGAAATATGTTTGCAGTTATTCAATGCCAGAAATCACGATCTAAACACTTACGCGTGAAATTGTATATCACCTCCTGGACACCACGTACTACCGCAACCACGCACTACACAAGTTTGCACCATTTCTTTAATTATAAAAATAATTAGAGTCGAAAATTTGAAACGAAGCTGTGAACCGTAAAGTAAACAACCGACATATTGGCACAATTTTGTCAACAACTTGACATATGGTGACCAATGTTGCCAAATTACGAAATCCTTAGGAAATGGGGAAAATAATTCACTGATTCGTTAACCATGAAAAGCATCCGTGATCTACTATTTTATTATTTTTAATTTCATTCATCGTATTTCAACTAGTTACTATCAAATGACAGTGTTTAACTTGTGATTTGATATGTGTGGTGACTCTTTTTAAGAATTTACTAGGAGATTTTAATAAGGAGATAGCAGTACTAAGGCCACACTAAAAAGAGAGGTCAGACCACAGAGAGTGAGATAGAGATACGTAGGTATTTGCCTCAAACCGATGTTCCAAGTATGGCCTCCTTTTTTTTATCTATACCTTCATGGTTTTATGTCAATCCTAGCTTGTTTTTATGTAACATACTTTGTAAATACCTAACCTATTTTGTCCTTGCTTTTCATTTAAAGGAGTACTTATGTGCCATTTATAGCCAGCCTTCCTTTGATTAAGTCAACCAGTTTTTTTTACACAGGATATCGGATTTATTTGATTACTTTAATAGGTATAATTGCACGCTATAAGTACCTACTACATCTATATTTCTGTACTAAAACTAACTGTATCCAGTAGTCAATGTGAAACTTTGTTCTTTCAGACATTTTTTTTAATTTATCGCTGACTAAGAAACATCCTTTTATTCGTACATCGATTTAATGTTAACCTTTACTTAATATAAAACAAATTCGTTTTTTTTTTGCGTAAAGGTCCCTATGTGAGCTTATATCTTCAAATGTATGGAATGAACTTTGATGCGGTTTTTAATAGACAAAGTGGTTTATGAGGTTATTTTTTTGTATATATTTGTTAGATTCCACGCATACGAAGTTATAGGCAAAAGCTAGTAGTTAATAAATTACCCAACGACATTTAAATCCAAAAAATATCTGTTGTAATAATATGAATTAAATAACCATTATCGATATTCGATCATTATATTGAACGAATATCGATATTAACCGTTGTTCAGTAATGATTTTGGCAATCATTAATATTAATGATTAAATATAATGGTATTTATATAGGTGTTAACATACTTTTTACTTTACAGTGTATATTAATGGGTAATTTTTATAAAAGTTTTAATGATAGAGGTCTCTATGTAAATAAATAAAATTTAATTAGGTAGATACTGTATGATGGTTTCGTAATCTACTATATAAAAATAAGTCGGATTTTCCTTCCTGACGCTATAACTCCAGAACGCACGAACCGATTTCCACGGTTTTGCATTCGTTGGAAAGGTCTCGGGCTCCGTGAGGTTTATAGTAAATTTTTTTTTTTTTTACTTTTTTTTGGTATGGCAAAACAACGTTTGCCGGGCCAGCTAGTGTAATTATATATCTCGTTTAGAATAAAAGTAGATAGGTAATTGAAACCATGATTTGATTCTATTATTTTAACATATTTGGATACAACACTGCCTCGCCTCGAAAGGCGACATGGCGCTCTTTAGTTATAGAGCGCGATCTGCTACGATCTAAACTCACTTCCCTGGCCCAAATACTGTATTTTCGTATGGTGAAGCATTAAGAAAATAAGTGTCACCACTCCATATCCACCCAAGGTGCTGTATATCTAAACATCTGCTTCACTTATGCATCACACTATGGTTGACTGGAAGAAAATACCTAAAGCGTTATGTCCGCCTGTACATAATTTAAATAAATAAATAACTGCTTGTTAAGGGATATTATACACAGATAACTACCTCTGTGAGAGATGGAATACTCGAAAATATGCCAAGACGCCTGGTCAGCGTGGCATAGTATCATTATCATAGCCCGATTCTCAAGAAGAAATAAGTTTTGTCTAACAAAAATATTGTATTCTTTGTGTATGTCTGTTAACATAGATAAATACACAACTGCAATGCCAATAACCCAAAAAAAATCACGGGGTCACCACTCGTAACATTAAAAAAATATTTCCTTAATAATTGTAACAATAATAGTCAGACAATATCAAATACAATATTATTTATAACACGGAATAGTTTTTGAGACTTTTTTATTATTATAATTATGAGAATACACCAAAAACACACACGGAAATAGTAAATTTTTATCACGTATCTAACTTTTTATCATTTTGTTGCCAAAATGGATATGTTGTATGATATATAATTAAGTTGTTTCGTAACTCTATATTTCTAAATGGTTATAATACCTACTCGCATATCATAGCTAAGTAAATATTTTTTAAGTACTTAAATATTGTATTCCAGATTCTTTTTCAGCAATTTCAGAAAAAATACGCCACCCGCCGTCTCTGTTTAATTTATCTTTTAGTAGCGTAAAGTGCGCAACTTATTTTTTTTTATTAAATGTCTTTCTTGCATTTGGTCTTCCTGTCAGTCTGCCTATTTACAAGTATATATCCAAACTCTATAGATCACAATAAATTAAAACATAACAGTCACTACTTTGTCCGAGCTTGTCGCTATACCCATCTATATTAAATTAACATTCTCATGCAAGCTGTTTTCATTCAAAGAAGAAGCATAAGGAATAAATATTTAAAGTCAACACAGGGCATTTACTCGACGAAAAACGAAATGGAATACCAAAATTGACAACAAAACGTCAAATGGATTAACTAACTACGTGCTTTGTAAACGCCCTCAATAAGTACGAGTATTAAATTAAACATTCTTCGTAAATGCACTTTATATGGGCAGAATACACCATTGTGTATGCCTCACATTCTAACCATAAATATATGTGAATTTAAATTAGGGTTGACAAGTTACATAAATTGTTAGTATAATTATTTAAATGTGCTAACCCTACTTTGTATACAATAAACTGGTTACCGAAAACTAGTTAGTTATGTAATATTGTTCTGAGAAAGCGTAGCCAACTTGTCAATTTCAAGAGTATCACTGACATTTGTGCGAATTCTCTTGCGACAAAAACTAAACTAAAGTTTATAATATATTATCTAACATTTACGCGACTCATTTATTCTAATGAAATTATTTTAGCATAATAGCTAATAGCTATTTAACAAAAATTCTCTATAGTTACTTTCATTTTAGATCAGATTAGTATAAATAAAGCTACTGTTTAAGAATTGATGAAGGATGAAGCCAAGGAAGTATGTTTGGATCGTAGCAGATGGCGCTCTATAGTCACTGCCTACCCCCATGGGAAAAAGGCGTGATGTTATGATGATGATGTTTAAGAATTCTGTGTGGCGACGGAAGTCCATTTTGTAACGGATTAAGAATACAAGTACTGTGAAAGTCAGCTAAGGGATATTATAAGCTGTTAACATCCTCTGTGAGACGGAAATCACGAAAATAGACTGTGCCAACACCCCTGATCAACGCGGTATAGTAGACCACAAACCCTCCTAAAGTGGAGTGGCCTGTGCCCATCAGTGGGACGTTAATAGGCCGGAGAGAGGAGAGAGAGAGAAAGATATAAGCCAACAGTCTTTTTGGAAACGTTTGTAGGAAGAGTTGGTAGAGTCATACCGAGCTATGTTATTGCCACTCAATCGTAACATTTAGTTTAATTTAATTATGCAATTAGAATTGTCACCATTGTTGACATATAACAATATGATGTGTTGTTTTCACGTGTAGTTGAACCGTGGGTATTCAGTAACAATGGGTGATGCCATTATTGAATAACTTTCGTTGTTTAAACAATCTTTGGAATTCATTTCTAATAAGATTTAACTAACGATTGGACATGCTTATATATAATAGACAAAAATCCGGGAGATGAAAAGCTTTACTTATCTTCACAACGATAAAATGTATTGGATAAATCTTTGTACGCACTCTCACTCTCTTTCTCCAATCTGTTGACGTCCTTTGAGTCTTCGTCTTCGTCCTTTGAGACGACAGTTGAGTACAGGCCTCCTGCACTTTAGCAGTGATTATAGTCTAATATGCCGCGCTGCCCAGGGTCAAAGTTTAGTTTCCAGTCCTCCGTATCTTATAGAGGATGTTATTTGTGCACAAAACAATAAGAGGACGTAATGTAAAAAAAAAAAAAGTCTCCCGTAGCTGGCTTTTACAGCACCCTGAGAAGGAAAAGGGGGGTGAAACTTGTATTCCTAAACCGCCACACGGACAATTGTAAATTACTTATTAAAAAGCAAAGTCGTTATTTTTGTATGTTGTTTGTGAGCTTAAAACTTCAAAACTACGCAACGGATTTTGATGCCGTTTTTTTTTTTAAAATAAAGAGTGGTTCAGGAGGGTAGCAATTTTTGTCAGTTTAATCTGCTTTTAAAATCAACGCATGCGAAGTTGCCGGCAATTGCTAGTCATCAAATAATCCGCTAATTTATTCCGCAGGCTATATTCTCAGATATTATATGTTTCTGACAAAAATAGTACATTAAAACAGCGTGTCTAATAATTAGTTCAAATAGTTTCTATATTTCAAGAAACATGCCTAAAATAAAACCGATTAAATCGTTGAACCATAGAGGTGGCACTAAGAGGTTTTATTTAGCGCGTTCCAAATGTTCCAATTCACTTTCATTTGACTAAACATTCCAATGTACTGAGTTCAAGGCTGGCTGTTTATTAGTTCCTAGTTCAAAGAGATATTATTTTTCTGGCCAGTTCAAATTTATACAATTTATAAATGATACTTTTTATAAAGATTATTACGATTAGCAGGCCCGTTTTCTGGGCACACTGGACACATGCTCAGGGCCTGATCATATTTATCCCTTTTTCAAAACGTTCTAGGTTATAGCAGGTAAAATATCCCAATGTGCTGTACAAAGCAAAAGACGGCCAAGAAAAGCTTAGCTTGGGACTATAGGACGTTTTGTGAAATGTCCATGAATATTTATTTATTATTTAATTCAGGCATATTCAAATACCATATCGATATTCTTAGCTAATCTAAATAAATTTTATTTTATTTTAACTAAGTTATGCCGGTGACATATTGGAATCAGCACCATTAACTACATATTTATTAATTTAAATACATTTTATTGATACACCAATAAGTCGGAAGTAGGACGTTAGTTTTATATGATAACTAGCTGACCCGGCAAACGTTGTTTTGCCATACTAAAAAAAAAGATTTGTAAAATAGATGTTGGCCGATTCTCAGACCTACTGCATACGCATGTAAAATTTCATAAAAATTGGTCAAGCCGTTTCGGAGGAGTACGGTAACTAACACTGTGACACGTGAATTTTATATATTAGAGAAGATATGAGATAAAGAATTTGGTAAAAAAACGAGGAGGTGAAATTTGAATTTGAGAAGATTGAAATATTAAAAAGTTTATTAAATTACTAATCATATTTTAGATAGAACAGATATTAATTAATCTACACTTCCCACGAGTGTCATAAGCATAACTTATCATTATAAGATAATACATGACTTATACAAGTTATCTGAAAAGTTAAATAAAAGTAATGACTACAATATCAGATCCTCTTTTCTTAGAATCTTTTAAAAAAGCTGTTCACATAATTAATTATGAGCCAGACTTTGTTTTTTTTTAAACACGCGTGTATATAAATAACATCACAGATCACACCTAATAGATTCCACACGCAAGATGATCAACGCACACCAAACGTACACGCTATACTAGCATAGATAGTGTACAAGAACTCGGCGTACCCGCAATCCTAGCATTCCTACGTCGCGTCGTTTTTATTAAAAATCTCGTAATGTGATATCTATTATAGGTGATCTCTAATATAACATATATCAATGTCAAATAATAATGAAAGTTTAATAATTAGCTGTATGTTTTTATCTAGTTTTTATTATTCTTATCAAAGATGCGCCGTGCTAACAAACTCACGCTATTCTATTACTAAGTTGTTAGTATGTTACTAATTGCAATGGAATTATCTGGCATTTTTTTCTCAATTTTAATACTTACAGTAATTTTTTGTCATAGCAGGTATCATGGTAGCTCAAGCGGCAGAGAAACGGGACGGTATTCCAAGGTCTTTTTTTTTTTTTTATTTCAAGTTGGCATGTTTTACAAGCTCTTTTGAAACGTCAGAAACTAGGTGTCTGTTCCAAACGCGGATCCTATGGAGATGAACAGACAAGAAACTCCATGGATTTTTTTTTTCATTTCGTTTCATTTTTTTTTTAACAATATTATATTAATTGTATCAGGGGTGTGAGAATGATGCCGATCAGTACTATCACGACTAACTGAAACTAACTTTTTTAAAACTAAAACTAACTTAATAATAAAATAGCCTTGTTGGAGCAAATCGACCTGTCCCAGCAGAAGGCACCCGTTCACGAGTATAACGCACACATCAGCCCCGCACAGCTCGTCCATTTTGTAGGGAACCGTGCGACCCAACGTGCAACGCTGCCTGGTCTTGGGTTTAAGTCCTGCTCATGGTGCTCATTATTTCTACTATAATTTTGTTTGCTAAGTAAGAGCATAGCAAGTCAATTGCAAAATTAATAAAATACTTAGAATTCTTTTTAAAGTAATAAGTTTTCGTATGGTTTCTGGTGATGATATAGCTTTAATATTTTCGTAGTTTAAGATCTAATTTAATTTAATGGTGGTTCAACTGACTAATGTTAATTAAATTAGAAATATATAATACACTAGCTGTCCCGGCAAACGTTGTTTTGCCATACAATTCTGTGTAAAAATCAACAACAAAAAATTTCATCAAAATCGGTCCAGCCAATTGTGAATCTAAACCATCCTCAAACACCCTTGAATACACACAACAAATTTCATCAAAATCGGTCCAGCCGTTTAGTAGGAGTTCAATTACAAACACGCGTACAGAAGATTTATATATATAAAGATTTAGTCGCTGAGAAAATAAGTCAAAGCAATGTCTGTATGCAATAAGCGACAATAGTCGACGATCGTAACAAAAGGATATGTTAATAGAACTTAAAACATATTCTTTGTACTAAGTACTTGTAAGAAAAACAAAATATATAATGTTAGTATGTACATGGTACTTCAGGAATGATTCATATCCCTAGTACACACTAATACAATTTGACATGAACAAAAGGGTTACTGTTTTATCACACGATGACGTAACCAGTTACAAATGATTACATCCACGCTTATCATCGAAGAGTCAATAACTGAATGTTAAAAAATTGTGAATTCCCCACAAAATAGCTGATAACTTTTAAATTATAGTTTTAAAATATTAATGAAGTGAAATATGACACAATTACACAAACCGATTATAAACAATTTCATAGACGTATCCAAAGGGTTGAAGACTTCAAACTACGCTAATACTGGGATAAAAAAAAATAACGTATTAATCCACTGAAACAATAAATTCGCTCTATCAATATTTATTAAAGATAAGATAAAAATTTATTTGATTCATTAAAAGTTTTACAATGAAATATTGAAAACACCGAGACCCCACACTAGGATTCACTGTGTTGTGGGGCTCAGTCTTGTTCATCACAAGTTTGATTTAATATTAATAATAATTAAATAGGTATCATAGACTAAAAATATTTGGAAGGCTTGTTATATAGTCTTCTAAAATCGACGATTCGTATTCGCGTCACTATATTTATAGCAATAGATAACCTATGTCCTATTTCCCATGCCATAAAAACAAATTAAAAAGCTAGTATTTAGTCTATGGGCAACGGTACTAATTAAAAAAAATCAGCAGCATGGACTGATTCTAAAATTCAATGTTCTAAATTTGAAACCAACCTTACATTTCCTGCATCCAGTGCAGAGAGGAAACGCCAAATTACTTTTTTTTAACACAGAGGTAATTAGCGCTATGATATTAATGTTTAGTCTATTTTAGTTATGACTTATTTAATTCAGTACAGGATATAAAAACTCGGCAAACTTATTGACTATTAACGAATATGCTACAAAGTACAGTATTTTCTAGTTTATAATACATGTTATGTTTATCTTTTATTATTCTCCTGCCCTCATTATGACTAAAGTTATTTATCTCTGCTATTGAAGTTCATAACAAATATTGGGCGAGTCCTTAAAATTACTTTTATTCTGAAAGTGATGCTATAGCCACAGAGTAAGCAATTTCCAGACAGAAATTCCGTACAAATATAATCTGTACAATGGCGAACGTAGTTTTAAAGGCATTCTCTGTCACTCAAGCACTGGGAGATGCAGAAAGCGTTACACTTATGTGTTTTAAAATAACAATAAAAATATTTTTCCTCACAGCAAACAATTCATATTCATTACTTATTATACGATGTCAATGCAAAGAAATCTATGTAGATATTCTAATTTTACCAGAATTTTTGGTTTCCGTACCTAAATGGAAAGTCACAGCGAAATCTCAGTGATTGGGTTGTACCTACCCAATTACTGAGACTTCGCTGAGATAGCTAGAGAGCAGAACATTTCAGTTCAATAATATGTAGATACATCAGTTGATGCTAGAACCTCATCATCACCATTTTCCTATACTAATCCTGTTATTTGATGATATTGTTATTCGATGATAAAAACGGAAGAAAATCCTAACTCGTACTTGACCGATTTTTTTTAGAAGTGACATGAAAACTAATAAATTTTTTTTAACTTTTAATTTTACTTATATCATTTGCATATGCGTAAATATTATTTACGCATATGCAAATGATAACAAATCCTATGCGATAATATATGTAGAATACGAGACATTTAAATTCAAGGTAGGTATTTCTACCGCATGGTTCCTTATCATCAGTTCCGTATTGCAGAGTACATCGAATAAGGAAATATAGTATAAATATAAATAAAGAAAACCTAGTATGTAGTACAGCTTATGGCAGTACTCATATCGAGTTTGACCAAAAAAAGAAAAAAAAATTCAGCTTATTTTTCTTTTTTCTTCTTCTTTTAGTGTATGGCTTATGTATTATACAAATTCGCCAAGCAGTTTATATACATAAATCTTACTAGGCTGCACTGCTTTCAACTGCATTAGTAGATAAAGTTAATGATGCAGATTGGTAAGGCAAAATTTTACAACCACAGACACATTAACCTAGTCTAGCCAATAAACGTAATCAATTGTCCGTGTGGCTACGATTAAGAATACTATTGTCACCACCCCTTTTCCTTCTTAGGGTGCTGTAAAGCCACCCAAGATATATTGTACATAACTGATATCCTCTGTGAGATACGGAAAGCTCCAAAAACCCTTCCGGAGCGGAAAAGCCGTTAATTCTGCATAAGGCATCATGCCTTATGCAGAATATACAAAAAAAAATGAAATAAACAACATGTTTTTGTTTTCCTGTTAAAATATTGCGAATTTTCTTTCGCGATTAAAATAATAAACAAAATTAGTCATACATCATTTGATATTTTATCGATTGGTGAAAACCGACAATCCGATTATTATCTTAATCGCTATGATTCACCTTGCACTACACAAAAAAAAACTACAGATAAGCATTTCTCAGATAAAACTTATTTAACTTTTGAGAAGCCTAACGTGGTCGAGTGGTTCATGTAACGTACTATCGTTCACAAGGTTGCGGGTTCGTTTCTGCTTGAGAAAATCATATGTGAGATATTTATATTTGTCATACAAATGTTTGTACTGCGTATGGGTGTTTTTTATGTATTATAAGTATGAATTTACAAAAGAAAAGTAGTATATGAATTATATCCGTATTCTGGTACCCATAACACAATCATATATTATAAGCTCAGCTTGAAACCAGAGGGCGTTGTGTGAAATGTCCATGAATATTTATTATTTATAATTTTAAGTATTTTGGGGTTCCCCGTAGTGAAAAATATTGTAGAAATGGGGAAAATTTTCAAAATTCCACGCGTACGGAGTCCGGTCCACCGCAATCACTATAGAAAAATACTAACCAACTGTCAACCCTGTATTAAAATATATGCAATACCGTATATATATAAACTCTAAGCTATAATATTATGGTAATGTATCAGTTTACAGAACACGTGCACGGTAGCCATTTTAGGAAAAATACAACGTCACTAAAAAGGAAGTGTAACATACAGCCGTACCTAATCTGTAATCTGTGTTTTAACTCACAGTTGATTTAATTGCTACTACGAATATATTTTGACATGTAGACTAGATAATAGGTATTCCATTTATATAGTTACTAGCGGTTGCTGCTGCTGGAATTTAGAAAAAAAAACCTTTACAAATTATACAAAAAACCAATCTTCATGAACCACATTATCTATTAAAAAAACCGCATCAAAATCCGGTGCGAAGTTTTGAAGATATAATAAGCTTACATAGTGACATTCATAACATACATGACATACAAAAATAACGACTTTAGTTTTATAATAATTAAAGACTCACTCTAAATGTAATGTTCTTATCTTTAGATACATCTTTAGATAAGAACATTACATTTAGAGATTTAGACATTTAGATTTTTTAGACATTTAGATTTATTTAACTTTAGAGTGAAAAAGGTAAATAATAAACACATTTATATCCTCACGGCCCAAGATAAGGGGGAGCGATAATATCGTCAAGGTTAGCCACTGGGTGCAAAAGCGGGGCAAGACTGTGCGTTGTGGGATACCTAGTATACGAGAGGTCTATGTACTACAATGGGCAGAAAGAGACTGATAGATAAATGGATAATGGTGGCAGTTAAAAAAGTGGGAAAAGAATTGTACTACATTGTATTTTTATTAATTGGCTATTTCGTTGTACAAATTTTTATTAATTAAGAGGATACCAAAATAGCTTCGTGCATTTTTCTATGTACGAAGTTTTCATTGTTTCTTTAGATTGAATGGCTAGAGCTGTAATTTTTAAGTATATGTTTTTTCAATATATGATCTAGGATCGCATAAACTCAGAAACGCGATTGAAAAAGTTTTCTCGATAGAAAATCTTGGCGAAACAACCTCTCAATTTTTTTATTTTTTTCATTTGTCGGTCTATTATCGCGTATTAAGTAATGAAATAACTTTAAAAACATAAGTAACTATTATAATATATATAGAAACACGTAAATCAGAATTAAAATATATTTAGTAGATTTTGAGTTAATAGGAAAAGTATCCCTAATTCTTCATTTTCTGTGCCTACTGGCTGTGTTAATATGTACGTGTCGGCGATGATATACGATAATATTGATGTAGGCCCTTAAAATCGTTAGTCTATAATATACAGTTTTTTTAATAAAAAAGTTCTGTCAATATTGACGAATTGTGTTATACTATCAATTTTATTTTTTTAGTTAAGTTTAGTTGTGCACGTAGAATTGGTACCATTGAACGTAATATTAATTACCTAATAAAATACAGCCAGGTATAAAACATAAGATAAGCAGTATTAGTACCTTATTTTTCAGCTTACCACGTATTTATAAACATTAAAGGTGAATAACCCCGATAACCTACTAACTTTGTTTAGTTCGATTAGGTATATACTTATTGGTACCGATTCTACGTGGACAGCAAAACTTAACTAAAAAATTAAAGTAATTTATTAATTTTGCAATTGACTTGCTATGCTTTTACTTAATAAATCAAATTGTGGTGGAAAAAGTGATCACCGCAAGCGGGACTTGCACCCACGACCTCGGAATACCGTTGGCAGAGCTACGGAACGGTATTCCGAGGTAGTGGGTTCAAGCCCCGCTTGCGGTGATCACTTTTTCCTCCACAATTTGATTTATTAAAAAATTAAAATTGGTATTAATAACACAATTCGGCAATGTTAACAGAACAATTTTATTAAAAAGTCTCTGTATTATACTAACGATTTAAATTATTAAAATAAAAATGTTCACAACGAAATAGCAAATTAATCAAAATACTTACGCCATATTTGTTTTCATTTTAAACCGCCTTCAAAAAAAGGAGGAGGTTCTCAATTCGTCGGTATGTTTTTTTTTATGTTTGTTACCTCATAACTTTTAACTGGGGGAAGCGGTTGTGATGATTCTTTTATTATTTGAAAGCTGGTGATTCCTGTGTGGTCCCATTAGCACCAGGTCATCTGATGGTTATCTCAATACCACCTACGTACCAGACCGAAAACGTTGGTACGCAGTTATTCAACAGGTTGAATAACTGCTCTAAGGCTGACATAAACCTCAAAAACCCGACTTATCATAATTATTAATTATAATTTAATACAACACTATGTAGCGCAGGATAATGTTATTTAAATTAATAAATACATCTCATTCGATCTTATCATAATATTTAAATAGTGACATAATGTTAACAACAGTTTTATTCAAGAGAGATAGCCGACGACCGGATGTTGCTACACGTAAGATAATATTTGGATTTAATAAATAAAAAACAGTCAAATTTGTTTATGTGTCATCGCATTTAGAATAGAATAGAATAAGAATAACTTTATTGAGCAAAATTTAACTGTTACTAATAATTTAACTGTTACTAACTAATTTATATGTTCTATGCGTTTTATTATTATGCCGACTTACAATAACAAATTTTAAATAAAAAAAATGGGTTTCGTACCCACCCTATTACTAAGACTGCTGAATTGCCATCGGTCCGCTTTTTTAGGGTTTCGTACAATCCCTTATAGCCTCACTTCGGTGTCCGTCTGTCTGTGTGTACGTCCGTCAAACTTTTTTTACTCAGCGGTACTTTGTCATTACATCACAAGAAAATGTGTTTATACTATCTTATTAAGTAGCTGAAATGTTATTAAGGGCCTACATCAATATTATCGTATATCATCGCCGACACGTACATATTAACACAGCCAGTAGGCACAGAAAATGAAGAATTAGGGATACTTTTCCTATTTACTCAAAATCTACTAAATATATTTTAATTCTGATCCACATGTTTCTATACATAATAGTTACCTATGTTTTTAAAGTTATTTCATTAGTTAATACGCGATAATAAACCGACAAATGAAAATAATAAAAAAATTGAGAGGTTGTTTCGCCAAGATTTTCTATCGAGAAAACTTTTTTCAATCGCGTTTCTGAGTTCATGCGATCCTAGATCATATATTGAAAAAACATATACTTAAAAATTAGAGCTCTAGCCATTCAATCTAAAGAAACAATAAAAACTTCGTACATAGAAAAATGCACGAAGCTATTTTGGTATCCTCTTAAATATTGCAACTACAAAATTAAGTTGGTGAGTTGGTTTAAGTTTAATTAACTGTTTATTTGTATAAATTAAACTACTTTTTACGGATTTAGACGCGTATCTCACCCGTGTAATTATATTAAACATATTAATACTAAGGTTCTCTAGCAAAAATAGATAGCAGATCCATCTTTTTTCCAGTGCAAAAAGGCGTAATTGTATGTATATGATATGAGGTATAACTATATCCATACATTCGTAAAATTAATCATTTTCCTGGAAACACAGCAGTGTGACCAATTAGAAAATTCTTCATGTTCCTACAAAATTCTTGAACTAAACCTTGGCAATTATAAAACTTCTTGACCTTTTAAAAGATTTCAGTCATAAGCATAACAATAAAATAACTTTCAATGAAATACTCAAGTTATGGTTTTTGGACAACATTTGATAGGCCAATGTTAAACAGATAATGTAAAAAATAAACATCGAAATAAAATATTCTAGGCCACATAACGTAATTAAAAACAACAAAAAAATAACAGTGGGTATATGGCATACATACTGATCTACTTAGAACCAATCTCGAAGCTTGAATTAAAAAAATATAATAAAAAATAATTAAGCACTTACTGAATTCAAATTTGGAAAAAATATTCCTTTGTATTCCTATTGAATATCACGTGAACACTACACAGAGTAAACACAGATAAAAACTTTCAAATTAGCGCTAAGAAGTTTTTTTTTATATTTAGACGCGCAACGCACGCTAAGGCTGCGCGCTCTCGACAGACTGCCAAGCCAAGATATGTTTTACCGCCACTCGGAAGCGAGAGAATGTTGTAAATTACTATTCAGCCATTGTTGCCCCTGTAACGCTGTTTTCATACTTACGGCGAAATACGAAAGACAATAAGTAGAAAAATAACGTGTATATATTTTCTACTGCATAAACAAGATTTTAGTACCACTAAGGCATGTAATACGGGAAATTCTCAGCCCTACCTTGTCTCTCTGTCTGCCCACCATATACAGAATTCACCAAATTCCGAAGATCTTGAGATACAGCCTCCTTATGACAGATGACAGACGGACAGGTAGTGGATTCTTATTCATAATATGGTTCTGTAACAGACATCGATAGTTATAATAAATTGTGTCGTTATAGTCAACGATGTTAAGTCATAGATTTAAAAATAAAGTCAATGGGCTAAGTACTGTTATTAGTTATGGTAAATGAAAATGTTTACAACATGCTAGTTTACAAAATACATAATAGTTATTTGTGTTTACAAATCACACGAGCCCATAAACAATCTCGCAAACAATGTTAAAGACCTGTCAGCATGAACGTAGCTGTGTTTTAATAGTCGCATAAAGTACGAATATTAAACAACTAGCTGTTGCCTGAGACTTTGTACGCGTGGAGTCAAGAAATTTTCCCCGTTTTTGCAACATTTTTCACTGATGCTTCCCTCCTATTGATCGCAGCTTGGTGTTATATAGCTTTCCTCGATAACTTTACTATCCAACACTAAAAGTTTTTCAAATCGGACCAGTGGTTCCTGAGATTAGCGCGTTCATACAAACAAACAAACTCTTCAGCTTTATAATACTAAGTATAGACAAAACTCCCAAGATTGAAAGATACAAAGACTGAGGACCTATTAAAATAGTTATTCAACAAGAACTTATATAAATACATAAGTTCGGTATTGTCCAAAAAAATAAGTTCCCTGGTGAAACATCTGTTTTTACCGGAGAATGTTTCGGTCTTGTAAAGGCTTTGGAATATGTTTTATAATTTAAATTACAGCGAACAGTTATATTTTTAGACTCGATGAGTGCGTTACAAGCTCTTATAAAATTTCCGTTTAAAGCAACACACCCACATCCGTTGATATTTTAGGCTAGATATAAGTTATTTCTTTGTGTTCAGGCTGGATTTTATGTAAATTTTGCATTGATACCTAGCCATTGTGGTATATATGGGAATGAACATGCAGATAGAATTGCAAATCAAGCTGTAGAATGTGGTAACATATTTCCTTTTTCTTTTTAGCTTTACCCAGATTTTATCTCATGGCTTCTTGGGATGACGTTTGGAGACAGGACAGTAAAGGGAGACACTATAAAACCATCCAACCTTTTATTGATATGAAACCGTGGTTCTGTGATCGTGCTTTTCTTAAGCTAAGGCTTGACAAATGAGCGACCACAGTTCTCATACGCATGAGATTAGGGCATACTTGTGTACATCACATTTAGCTAGAATAAAAATAGGTATCTACAGATCCATCCTGCAGTTGTGGTAAATTCGGAGACTTGAATCACACATTTTTCGGTTGTGTCCTTTATGATCATCTTCCTCTCATAAATAATCTCATAGCCTTACATGTTCCTCTTCCCACTAATATCAATATTCTTCTTTAAATCCTTCCATATATCTATGTTTAGTTTCATTTATTGTAGATAATAATATTTTACTGTAAATTTATGTGCGATATTTTTGATTTTGGTCCAAAATTTTCGGTCCTTTTAGTAAATAATTCCTTCCCTAATTTTTGAATATGGCAAAAGTAAAACGATGCCAAAATAGAAAAAAAAATAATACATAATTAAATCTGCAAATAAGTATAGTTTGTTAAACTAGCTAAAAATGTATCTTGAATTATCGTCACAATGCTTGCTATTATTCTGATAGTAACAGATATCTATAGATAAATCAATGAATCATCGCATTCATTGCCCTACGTGCGTTACTTTCTAAGAAACAATATGTTTAACATAAGTTACCAAATAGGTCTTCTCATTAGCAAGTTAATATGATCGAGATGTGAATGTCATTGCCTTACTTTTTTGTCTACGAAGCAATAATCATAGAACCCACACATAGATATTGTTCTTATTACTAGGACTACGCTTACATGAAAAAAGAACTTTAAATAGGTTGGCTTGAAATGAAATGAGGCTTAGGATAAAATTCATCCAGCCGGTCTTTCCCCGTTTATTCTATTCTTCTCTTGCAAATCTACCTCAGAAAAGAACGTCACTCATACTAATACTCAATTTCGTATACTTAGGTTACTACTATAGGCTATAGGACGCGCGATTCCTCCACTTTTTGAATGAGCTTAATTATGTTAGAATATGCTAACAACCAGGCGTTTTTGCACACAGTTTAACATCTCCTGCAGAGGATATTATCTGTTTATATTATTATCTCTTTGCTGGCTTTTATAGCAGCCGGCCTGAAGTGGAAAATGAGATATTGACACTTTTATTCTAAGTCCGCCACCACACGCATCCAATATGTTACGACCTGGATGCGTTGAATCGTCTCTCCACTCAAATCTTGGTCGAAAACAAAAAAAATCTTCCTTTTTTTCCGCCACGGTTATCAATTCATCCAGTGATACTAGTGATATCAAGGTGGTACTTAATAATAAGGTTACTTTATAATTATTAGAAGTAAATTCCAACACACGTTGACACACATAGGCATACCTAATGTACTATACATATATAAATGGCGACATTTCAAGTTGAACTCAATACTATAAACCCTATACTCACGGCTGGTTAAACACGCAAATTAAACATATTAATTGTAAATATTTGCAGAATCGTATATTATAGTTGTGGGTCACGTTTCTGTGGAGTAACGTGTATAGCGGACTGGTGTATCTAAACATTTTTGTAATCTTGACTAAAAAAGAAGATTTTCTATTCGTCTGTATAATTTTTGAACATCAAATCTGAATGTCAACTAATCAGTTACTTACTATCAGGCTCACTATATATTTCAACTAGCTGTTGCCCGTAATATCGTAAACCTTAATATATTATGCAAATAAGCAAACCTCTTGATCCACACTGTCTAATTAAAAAAAAACGCATCAAAATCCGTTGAGTAGTTTTGAAGATTTATGCTTACATAGGGGTATACATACAAAAATAACTACTTTGATTTATAATGAGTAAAGATAACTAGGTATGTAGGTACTCAACGAGGCACGTAAAGCAATTTTATACTTGGTGTATGAACCTTAGAGAATTACTCCAACCGGAGGTGACAATAAAAGGTGACACCCTCTGAAAAATATATGAGAATATACAGTGTAGCTGTTCCTATTGGTTTGATACTCTATGTCAAGAACTGTATGTAAATACTGACAGTTGTTTATATTATCTGTATACATAATAAAACATAATAAAATTAAATATTAAGTAAAGAGAAAACGTGAAGACTAATCATAATGTATAATAATATGCATATGCGTTATTATGTGACCGAATGCAGTTTGGGTGCATAAAAACTTTAGTATTTTGTTTATTTTAACGAAATTACACGTTACGTATAGTGGAAGTCATCCCCATACTAGATTACAAATAATTGTACCAATTCTACGCGCACAAATAAACTTAACTAAAAGTTTAGCATCATACAATCAACTATATATAAAATTTTTAGTTAAGTTATATTTAGTTGTATAGTAGAATTATAAAGGGCTAATCTCAAGAACTACTGGTCCGATTAGAAAAATTCTATCTAATGTTGAATAGGCCATTTATCAAGGAAGGCAATATTACATCACGCTTCGATCAATGAGAGCGAAGCATTAGTAAAAAACGTTGCAAAACGGGGAAAATTATCCATATTCTTCTGTTGCGTTCTAAATTCCACGCGTACGACATCGCAGACACAAGCTAGTATTAAATAAAGGTATAAATAAAATGTATGTTCTCGTATTAGGATTAAATGGTGTGCGTCGAATATGTAGACAATTGCGTGAAGCAACTAATATGTACATGATGAAATGTATTGTGATGGTCTATTTTTTGTAAATTATTAGGAAAGACATTAATAACTATGTTATTAACATCAGATAATAAAGAATGAATCACCTACAAATAAGGTTATGGGGCAATGGAGTCATTTTATGATTGTGCAAGTTTTTGTGCGATTTTTATTAGCTTTTTACCCAAACAACGAGATGGTTCTGTTAGTACCGCGGATGTTTGTATTTCTTATTAATGTTTAGGTATACAGAATATAGTAGCTTGAAACTTTTGAAATATAACTGTCACTTCATTGTAGACCAAGATCCGAGAAGTGAACCCCTTTACTTATGTTCTCAGCGATAAAATGTATTGGATGAGATAGCCTTCGTACGTACTATTATTGTAAAAATACCCGCAAACGTTTATCAGCAATTTGATGCTACGGTCTGGTAAAAATTTTAGATTATTTTTTAATTTTAATAGTTCAAATTTAGGTATGTCATAGAAAATACTCCTATAAATTTATAACAACTATTACCAGATGCTTTCCATCAGCCGTTGAACTAAAGCTGCAGAGGGCTCAAAATATTTATGTAACTACTTAGTTTATCAGAATTAATAAAAACACCCAAATGTTTAATGCCGGAGCCAAAATATTTTATAAGTAACGAAATATTCACGTACATTTCAACCAATATAGTTCCTATTTTTCTTCTTTTCTCGAGTGAGGTATCAAAGTAAAAAAAGGTTTAGAATGGTGAGTATGAACCAGTTTATTTAAAAACAGTTTCGAAGTTAATCTGTAGTTTCGACGTAGCTGTGCGTACAAAGAAAACTTAGCAAAAAATGCATACGTAGATGTAGGACACGTTTACTAAATACTAACTCACATAGTAAACATTTGAAATCTATTGATATTATCAGCAAGTACAATCTGAGTTCAACTCACGCGTGGGGTCAGTATCCGGTTTGTATACCGCGCGCCATATTGTATTGTGGAAACTGAAGCACAGATATATTCAAACAGCCAATTTTTTTTTATTTACATTTTCCTGCTAAAAAAATTTTGAAATATAGATACTTAATATAAATGTTGATCTGCTTTAGCTAGCTACGTACTTTAAAAGTAAACTTTTAAAGCTTTATTTGTCGGTCTAGCACTTTTTCCAGCCAGAGCAAAAAATTATTGATCAAATTTAAATGAAATTCATCGCCGCCAATATACCTAATAATATAAAGTATTAAAGTCCCTAATACAAAATTATTATCAATAACTCTAGGAAACAACCATAGAGTAATTATTCTGGTACCCATAACACAAGCATATAAGCTTAGCTTGGGACCAGAGGACGTTGTGTGAAATATCCATGAATATTTATTATTATTATTATTTATTAATTATTTATTACTTCAATAAAATCGTGGATAAACAATTTTTTTTTTAAATGTATTATTCCATGTTTTGCAGTGATGATATCTTTCTAGCTGCAGTAGTAAAATTACTTTTTCTCATTAACTTCGCAAAGATTAATTATTTAAATGGAATATTTTCTTTACATTACGTTCTCATAAATATAATATTAGATAAGTTTATCAAATCTTTATAACATCGTAATAACATTAAAGTGGGCAATAAAACTAATATTATATTAAAACAAGTTTTTCTATGTACATACTTATTAAGTCTTCAGGCCTAACTTTCTTTTTAGAGTTCCATGTAAAACAAAACCCTTCATTGTTTCTATCCAGGGATCCTTAATGAAACTTTAAAAAAAACAATAGAATAAAAAATTATACGCGTCGCCGATAAGGTGAAGTAACGATATTGTCAAGGAGAAAACCACTGGAAACAAGCGGCACAGCCTGCACAGGACAGCGTGTTGTAGCGTTTTATGCGGAAAATCTATGTCCAGTGGACTGAAAAAATCTAATAATATATAAGATATACCATCGCACTAAAAGCGAAAGGACCATCAACAAGGGTGGAAAGGCTGGTGTTTGCTAGTATACAGTATTATTTCTCATATATTTAACATTCCGATTTACACATGACTACATTTACAATAAAATAAAATGTCAATCATCGTATAAAATTACCCGTGGTGTAAGTTCTAAAGACAAATAAAGAAAGTGCATGTTTCTACACGAGCCGGCTAATACTAACTACAGAGCATTAATCTCACAGGAGGTGGTGGACCCACACTGAAAACGGTACGAGAGTGATCCTCATACTTATTGTGTGCGGACTCTTAGTGTGCGTAAGAATATTTTGGGCGGGGCGTAACTAACGATCAATGAAAGCAATCAAAGAACTCTTTTTACAAACATACTAAATATGTTGATACCAGTTGTTACTGATAGTGTACAGTGTACAGACAGTATAGCCTCTTTAGTTTCTGTGTGTTCGTGGTCATGTTATTGATTGTGTGTGTTACAATCCAACCCGGTTGGGTTGGATTGTAACACACAAGGTCGGTTGACCTTGTATTATATTTCACAAAGAAAACTGTACTTATGTATAATAAAAAAGTTCTTAGCAAAATACACGTAATATTTTTTCGCAACAGAATAATAATAATAATAATAGCCTTTTATTCCTTAAACATAGGGTTACAAGAGGTCCCTAAGTTCGGTGTGCCTTTTGTCATAGGCCTCCTCCAATTCCTTCCAATGGGTCCTGTCCCTTGCCACTCTCAACCAGAATGGTCCCGCTGTCTGTTTAGTGTCATCTTCCCATCTACTGACTTGACGTCCTCTACTTCTTTTTCCGTCTCTTGGTTGCCAGAGGATGACTTGTTTGCTCCATTTGTTAATGGGGTGGCGTATAGTGTGTCCAGCCCCCAACAGAATATTTATTGTCAAAGAAAACTGCGTGTTAAACTACTCCCGTTGGTTTTGAACTCAAAGGTAACCACATATCAAATGGAATCATGTTACCGCGTCGTCACTGTAATCTCACTTTTCTCCTATGACCGATGATGGTTTACTATTGACATGAACGAACGTGAAAGTAACTATTAACTTATATAATACACTGTCTTCTGTATAATCGTATTATACGGCTGCGGCTGAATGCTAAAACTAATGCCACTTATTGTTCTTCAACCGGTTTTATGAATAGTTGTTTGACTCCGTTATGAATAATCCTGTATTGTTTTTAATATGATAGTAACGCATAACCACCTGTGCCAATTACAAGTATTTGATAATATTTGTACTTTACAAGATAAGAACTAAGCAGAAAATTAAGTAGGGTTTTTGGCTCTAGTAATAAAAAAATTAAAGGTTAAAAGGTCTCTATATCATGGAGTAAGAATTAAACTCCAAATAAACGCGATTTCAGTGTTTATTTGAAAAATTGACTAACGCAACTGTTAGAGATTATTATTTTAAATGATTTTTTAAGGTGGCATACAAGCTTATGTCCAACCTAAAGCGGTTATTGTATCCTATAAAAGAAACTAGAAGCAAGAGACAACCTCGGTTTTGCAGAACTCAATACATAGAGTTTTGCAAAACGAGAGTTGTCTATTCCTGCAGAAATACTCGTATTTTATTTCTTTTGAATTGTCTTGATTTCTAATTACACTATAATAATTTATGAAAGAAAGAAATAATTATTTATTGCTGCTTTAGAAACATTAGAACTTAGCGACAGTAATCACGTATTCATTTCAGCATTATGCTAGGTCACAGGAACCTAGCGCTGCTTTTCGAATAGACCCTGCGAGCTAGTGAATACCACGGACATCTACACAATATACACAACACACTCGCTCTCGAAAGCATTTACATAGAGTCCTAGACCGTCTATAATATCTTCATTGCTTGAAGCTGTGACTATAAACTCGCTATATTTTCAACTGCTATATTTTTTATATTTTTTTCTTATCAACCACTATCATTTTTATCTCTACCACTATAAAGTATCCAAATAAATTGTTATCTGACAGATATTTGATCGTGATATCAACTCTAATACGAGTATGTAAATGTAAAAGCCTTCCCTATCATATAAATTATGTTTGCATAGTCCATAACGAGTAGGTGCCCTTCATAATGTAGGTCAAACACACAGACAGACAAATGACACAGACATTAACGTTGCATGATTGATGAAAGTCATATTTTGTTGGTTATGAGTAGCTACATTTCAGATAGTCTTTTTCTTGTGCTACATACAGCAGCGTATTAGTCGAAAGAAGGTTGAAACATAGATACGAGACGACATAAATGTAGCCGGAGTTTATGGGATTGAAAAATGCCGAAGATTTTGCAAAAAAAACTAAATTTCCAAAAATTTTGTCCTTATTGTCTCCAAAGATTGGGATTTGGAAACCTTTTTACACTAAATCATGGATAAGCCCATACAAGACGGGTTCGCTCACAATAAAAAATTCGAAGACTAAATGAGCGATGCAAATATCAACTGCTTAGAATTATCTTTTGTGATTAAAATCGAAATTAGGCGATCTGTAGAAGAACCAAAGCGTCAGACGTAACACAGGAATCCTTATACTTAAAGGCAATGGCAATGTATATGAGCATTATAGTTCATAAAGCTGCGAGCACAAACTGAAGGTAAAGTTTTAACCGATACAACTATTTAAACAAATAAATAAGTAAATAAACAGCTTAATACCAGTCTTAGAGTGCATCTCTTGTTATATATTTAGAAGCAAAAAGGTGTATTGTATAGGAAGGCGTTTCTGTATTATTAACAGAGCCGGCGAAAGCGATTACATAATAAACATTTAAAACGGGCCACAATACTAATTACAGCTATTCATTAACAACATTTTACTTACCAGCTTTATTATAAAAGCCTTGGTTACGTGACGTGTGAATTTTTTTCATAATTCCATTACTAAGATACCGTAATTAAGATTTCTTTTTTGATATACTTTTTATTACCTATTCTTTTTTTGAACTGTTTAAAAACCTTATTACATTTTACTTTTAAATGTCCTGCAAACGTATTATTTTGTGCCAGTAATATTTTTGAATATAGAAATAACTAGCTGACCCGGCAAACGTTGTTTTGCCATACAAAAAAAAATGTTTGAAAAATAGATGTTGGCCGATTCTCAGACCTACTGAATATGCATGTAAAACTTCATAAAAATCGGTCAAGCCGTTTCGGAGGAGTACGGTAACTAACACTGTGACACGTGAATTTTATATAGAAACTAGCTGTCCCGGCAAACGTTGTTTTGCCATACAAATGTCAGTGGATGGGGGGAGGGGTTTGAAAAATGGATGTTGGCCGATTCTCAGACCTACTGAATATGCATGTAAAATTTCATAAAAATCGGTCAAGCCGTTTCGGAGGAGTACGGTAACTAACACTGTGACACGTGAATTTTATATATTAGAAGATAATAAACGCAGTCATAGCAGATTTTTTTTTATACTATTAGCACAGCTATTAGGTTGACAAATAAGTACCTATACGGCCTGGCTGATGGTAAGATTACCGTTGCCTATAGATGTTTGTAACATCAGAGACCTCACTCGTTTGTTGCCGGCCCTGTAAGAACTTTTTAACTTCTCTTTCGAAGAACCTTTTGGGAGATCCTCGGCAAGTATTACAAAACAAATCTGTTCCTTGTTCATCTACACAGACATACACATAAATACATACATACGAGCTTGTCTATTGCCAATTAGCATTTTTTCTGCTCAACTAACCGAACAAATCTATACGATCAGTTTCGAGTCCATAAAATACAAATGCATATTATGAATAATGTTATGAAGTTAATGAACCGTTTAGTTCCAAGAAGAGACGTCGAGAACAACATATCAATTACAATCATATCACCAGTTATGAAGCTGACCTCAGACACGTTTATTGCTTAAATCACATGACCGCATCAACCAAATTGTGCGCGTGATACAAACAGGACAGGGTCCATGTCACGAGGTTTTTATTTATTCGATCTAAATATACTATTAATAAAAAAAGTAAAGCTAAAAAGTAACAAGGCCCTAAAAGTACAGCCCAATTCCAGACAGTTTGAAAACTGCTAAATGCCAATAGGAAATACAGGGTCTCCAGTGGCATGGCTATCTCCAACCAAGTCCAAGAAACCAAACAGGTTATGTCCTTAAATATAAAAATGAAATATTTGGACAAACCTTGTTCAAGCGATAGCAGCTGTGCCTTCTAAGCTGTGGGTTCAATTCCCACCTGAAACAATAGAAATGACTATTCAAATGACCAATTAGGTACTTAAATCATCAAACTGCAGTCATAGTGTACTGCTCGATATTCGCTTGGCTCTCAAAATCAAGAATGCAGTAACATGGCAATGCTCAAGAGGCATACACCTTAATTTACATTGCATTAGGCAATAGCGATGCTAATTTTTAATCGACTTCAAAAAAAGGAGGTGGTTCTCAATTCGTCTGTATGTTTTTTTTTTTTTTTTTTCTTACATCATAACTTTTAACTGGGCGGAGCGATTTTAATGATTCTTTTTTTATTTGAAAGCTGGCGGTTCCCGTTTTGTCCCATTGGCACCAGGTCAGGATCTGAGGTTATCTCCGGAAAACCTGAGAAAAACCCTTTCCTTTTGAAATTGCATGTAGTCGGTTCAGTTTTTTTTTAATAATACGTCGTATATTATTTGTTTTTGTGTCGGATTAGGCATTAACGTTGCTAACTTCAATAATCCAACTTCTTACAATGCTGTATTATAACTATTGACTTCACGTCAGTTTCAATGCATGATTTGTTTTCTCAAGACGCGATTGTTAGAGCGGCAACAATGGTGAACATTTGAATTAACGGTTTTACTACTGCGAGTAATGTCAAAATTGCATAATATTTACGTAATATAATGGTTGTGTAGTGTATTATGGGTGATATCGTAGAAGCCACTTTAATTTTAAAAGAGATGGCCGTCTGGATTCAGCAGTGGTATTCAGTAAGAAAAAGTGAAGTGAATTTTCGGTGAACCTTGATCACGTGACAGCGCTCCTCCAATAAAAATAGAGGAGCGCTCTCACGTGATCAAGATTCACCGAAAATTCACTTCACTTTTTCTTACTGAATACCACTGCTGTTATTATATTATTCACTAGGTATGTTTGGGAAATTATCTAATTTATAAAATTCTGGTGTCACAATGTTCGTTCCCATACTCCTCCGAAACTGTCATTTTTATGAAATTTTATATGCATATTCAGTAGGTCTGGGAATCGGCTACTATCTATATTTCATACCCCTAAGTGAGGTTAGGTTTTAATATTATATACAAATTTTAGCCCATGACCATGGTGACTGCAAAGTCTCCGAAACATTAGCCTAAAATTTAAAACAAATACACGCGCCTGAATCCGTAAAAAGTGGTTTTATTTCAACTTCTTAATGTATTTTTAAATGAAACTATTAATACCATAACTTCCAATCAATGGAATTAATCATAATGACAGGACACATTAAAATCTGATGTAATAAGTATTGAATGTAAATAAAGGAAGTTTAAAAGCACCTTAACTGAAAATAACATATACTTAAACGAAGGAAACCATTCCGTCCGGTCCAATTTAGTATTTTTAAACACATTTCAAACATTGTCACATTGCCTAAATATGATAAACATACATTTTTGTACTGACTGGATTTGTTTAGACACAGAGGCTTTTTAATGACAAATAACTACAATTCCCCTAAAGTTAGAAGAAAATGTGACGAGGGTTAGCACATTATCAGAGTATTAGACCTCCCACCTTGCCAGCCTACAAGACTTGAAAGACCCTATATCGTAAGAATAGGAAAACAAGCGCAGGGAATCAATTTTATTTCTCTTAAGTGTTGCAGAGTTTTAAAAATTACATACCCTATTCCAGGAAGATTATACTTAACAATAGCCAAGGATAGAAGGGCCTCCTTTAGAGACATAGGTGAACGAGTGAAGACCACACTGATCAAATTATTTGGTGTAGAGTTAATTTGGAATTTCTATTAAGTATATCTGCTTATTTTACCCTTTTGATGATTGTTACTGTGGGAGGAAAATTTCTTTTTTACATTTTACTCAACGTCGTCCTCTGGTCCCAAGCTATGTTTATATACTTGTGATATGGGTACCAGAATTCGGATAGAAAACAAATACTACTATTCTTTTGTAAATACATACTTATAATACAAAGGAACACCCAGACACAGTGAAAACATGTGACATTTATAAACATCACACAAATGATTGTCCCATGCGGGACTCGAACCCACGACCTCGTGAACGGCAGTCCGTTACGTGAATCATTAGACCATGAAGCCCGTCAAAAATGGGTTAAATATGTGCATTGTCAATTTTTTATCTGTATCCACACGGATATTTCGCGAATATACGTCTTTATTAACGATTCGAGACGTATATTTTGAGATTTCCGCTATCATAGATCGATTGACTATTATGCAATGATACATAATATTTTAATGAAGTAATTTCGACAGCGTGCACAATATAATAGCATTTGTATCACGAGTTGTGGTCGCATAATGACGAATGATATAATTATGGTGGAACCACGCCTCAGTTCGCAACACCATACGCCACAGCGCTGGCGAGAACAAAGGCTGAAACCACAGATTATTTGATTGCTACATAATTATTGTCAATGCCAAATATTAAACCAAGAACTCATGGTGGTTAAAATAAAACGGGGCAAGTGCGAGTCGGACTCGCGCACGAAGGGTTCCGTACCATTATCTATGCAACATAAGGCAACGTTATTAGTATCGAGCAAGAAACGGTAAAAAAATCATGTTTGTTGTATGGGAGCCCCCCTTAAATATTTATTTTATTTTATTTTTGGTATTTGTTGTTATAGCGGCAATAGAAATACGAGTACATCATCTGTGAAAATTTCAACTCTCTAGCTATCACCGTTGTTGAGATACAGCCTGGTGACAGACGGACGGACGGACGAACGGACGAACGGACGGACAGCGAAGTCTCAGTAATAGGGTCCCGTTTTTACCCTTTGGGTACGGAACCCTAAAAATGTTATAGGTACCCACTGTTAATGTGGTTCAAGTTCAGTGCTTCCGAAAATAGTAAAATAGATAATAAAGAGATATTTATGGCCATTTCACACAACGTCCTTTGGTCCCAAAGTACTTAGGTAGGTAAGCTAAATGATGGGATACATAAAATAAATAAATAAATATTCATGGACATTTCACACAACGACAAAAATATACGTGTGGTGGATGACAAACACATTCAGGGCCACAAAACAGAGAATAACACATATTCTTATTACATTAGTTTCGTCAAAACTTGCTACAAGAGTCCGCGAAGTTAAAAGCCTGTCTTTTTAAACAGATAGTAATTTATGCAGAAGACATTATGTACCTAACAGCAAAACTCAATTCTATGACAAAACGCTTGATCAGTTAGTTATATTAAACCAAAAACAGTTCCGTTATAAAGAGCCGTATCCAAAGAATTTATGAAGGAAAAATCTAGAACGAGAGATAACTTAGCTGGGATTATTGATTTGATTAACATCATCTAATTTCGACTTTCCTAAATTGTGAGCCGTAGCAATTCCTATTACTTACACTTTTATGTAATTAACTAAAAGCGCAACATTCTAATTATCTATGATTCATTATAGTTTATAAAATTCAAAAAATTAACGCTATAGTTTTCAGTGATTTCGTGGCAGCTAATAAATTCTGTGTCACATTCTAGCTAATACGCTAATTTAGAGACATTTTTGTCTTGGACGAGATATTATATACGCCAAGAAAAGGAAAAAGAGCCATTGTTTGCTTGTTTAAAAGCGCTAACCTCAGGAACCGCTAATCCGATTGAAAAATGTTGCAAAAATGAAGAAAATTTTCTAATAGCTAGCAAGAGTATGTTATATGTGAAGTATTCATATTAGAATATGATAGATAACCTTCAGATGAACGAAGAGGACACAAGAACCTCTCGACTCTTAACCTAAGTCTGAATTTTAATAACAACACAACAACAGACTGAAAATACTACACAAAAATATATTTTTCATCATTGAACATGAACTGAGATAAACTTATCATTTATCTAAAGTGCAGGCGATATAAGATATCTCATCTCATCATGACTATCGGACCTACAAGTACATAGACATACATGAATTTAATCCTAAATACATTTCATACAAACAGAAAACTGAGACTAACAATGACAATAAAACTAATTGGGAGGTCTAAGTTCACAGTCGGAGACAGACACTGGTAGCAATTCTACGTGCACAACTAAACTTAACTAATACTAATAAATAAAGAATAAAAAAATACCTTGAAAATTAGAGGGTTTTTCTCGATTTCTCATGAGATATCCATCAGATCCTGACCGGGTGACAATGGGACCACACGGGAACCACCAGATTTCAAATAAAAAAGAACCATTAAAATCGCTTCGCGCGGTTAAAAGTTATGAGGTAATAAATATAAAAAAAAAATTAAAAATACATACAGACGAATTGAATACCTCCTGCTTTTGTGAAGTCGGTTAACAACAAAGGTGTATTTTGATTAGGCTATTTCGTTGTGCACTATTAGGTATTTATGTAGGAATATACTTGTGTGCTCCCCGTGTGTTGACAGATTAAGAATACAAGTGTCACCACCCCATCTCCTCCCAAGGGTGCTGATACAACAGATAGCACACAGATAACATCCTCTGTGATTGTGATTGCAATTGGCATGAAGTAGATAAGCGTGTCTTGGCTCATTACAGCGTCGTAGTGTGTATGTAGGCTTCTCCGTTGTATACACCGTTACGAATCGACCGCATACTGAACGCGCAATGGATACGTGAGAAATGATACACATTTAAGTAAATTGGAAAGTGATGAGCTTTACCGTAAATAGATAACCATGTTTTGTTAGCATTTCGCTTTCTGTCTATTGTCTTTAACTAACATAGTAACGATATTATTAAATAATTAGTTTGTAAGTATGCTTTGTATCACCCACATAAATATATCACGATATTTAATGGGCATTACATTATTTTGACCGCTTATTTTTACTGACTAAAAAACAAAGTCGTTATTTTTGTATGTATGTTTCTACGTGAGCTTATATCTTCAAAACTACGCAACGGATTTTCATGCGGTTTTTCTTAAATAGATAAGAGTGGTTGAAGAGGATGACTATTTTGTATAATTTAACTTGACTTTCATAATTTGGCTATGAAGGTTGAAAATGCCATATTGATCATTAACTATATCCTATTCGGAAGAGTTTGAATGAATGTATGTACTGTTGTAGCTTCAGTAGCTTGCCTTAAGAGGGTTCCGGTATGAAAATGTGTTGAGAGGCCTAAAGAAAACGGTTTTTTTTAGAAAACACTCATTACATACTTAAGGGTCCTGGCTTATTGATAAAGTCAAAATATTTTATTTCAAGTTGGCATGTTTTACAAGCTCTTTTGAAACGTCAGAAACTAGGTGTCTGTTCCAAACGCGGATCCTATGGAGAAGAACATACAATAAACTCCATGGATTTCTTTTTTTTTTCATTTCCTTTCATATTTTTTTTTTTCAACAATATTATACATAATTGTATCAGGGGTGTGAGAATGATGCCGATCAGTACTATCACGACTAACTAAAACTAACTTTTTTAAAACTAAAACTAACTTAATAATAAAATAGCCTTGTTGGAGCAAATCGACCAGTCAATATACTAAACGATCTTCTCAGCCCCTTACAATCTGGCTTTAGACCTGGACATAGTACTACTTCTGCTCTCCTCAAAGTGACTGGCGATGTTAGGGCTGGAATGGAGAATACTAAAGTAACAGTTTTAGTTCTGATTGACTTTTCCAATGCCTTTAACACCGTCAGTCACGATATCCTTCTTTCCATCCTCTCTTATCTTAAGATCTCCTCAGAGGCATTGAAATGGTTCTCCTCTTATCTCCAAGGACGACAGCAATCAGTCCGCGTTGAAGATTCAACATCAAGCTGGTGCAACGTCAGCACTGGTGTTCCCCAAGGAGGCATTTTATCTCCACTATTATTTTCTATATTTATTAACCTCGTCTCTAAACATTTGCATTGTGATTATCACCTTTATGCCGATGACTTGCAGCTATACTCTCAAGCTTCCGTAGACTCAATTCACGAAGCTATAGGTCGCATCAATGGGGACCTGGAATTCATCAGTGCCTGGTCGAACAAATTCGGCTTATCTATTAACCCTACTAAATGCCAGGCTATTATAATCGGTAGCCAACGAATTACGTGCAGGCTTGACTTAACGAAGGTCCCGCCAATTACCTTAAATGGTCTAAATATTAATTTGAGTCTTACCGTCAAGGACCTAGGGCTACACATTGACTCCAATTTAAACTGGCAGGCTCAAGTCACTAGTGTAAGTAATAAAGTAACAAACACCTTACGTATGCTTTATCGCCTTAGGAAATTCTTACCATGCAGGACCAAGGAAACGCTTGTACACACATTGATCTTTCCTATGATTGATTACGCTGATGTGTGTTACTTAGATCTTAACTCTGACCTACTCAACAAATTTGATCGCCTTTTAAACAACTGTATCCGTTTCATTTTTAATCTTCGTAAGTACGATCACGTGTCTCCTTCTCGCTCTCAACTAAAATGGTTGCCCATCCGTTACCGCCGTGAACTGCGCGCTCTTACTACACTTTTCTCCTTTCTTAAATCCCCTTCTCCTCCAGCTTACTTATCTCACTTTTTCCAGTATCTCTATTCTAACCAGGACAGACTTCCCCGTTCTTCTAACGACCTTCTACTTTCTTGTATACCCCATAGGACTAACTTTATCAATTCTTCTTTTCCCGTCCAAGCTGTCATATTGTGGAACTCTCTTCCACATGAAATTAGATCCGCCAAAAGCCGCCTCACTTTCAAAAAAAGAGTCAAACATATGTTGTTACAAAGGTTAGCTGAATTATCGTAACTATAGATTATGTAGTATTTACTTTATGTATATTTGTATGTATGTATATGTACCTATTGTGTATCTAGTATGTATTTTGTATGTATAGTGTACTCTGTATGTATTATATATATATTTTAGTAAGATCATTGTGTATTGTATGTAGTCTATTGACAGTAATTATAAAATTTATATAATATCACAGAATATACACCTACTTCATTTGTTTCTGCACCACCCAAGGTTGACTGGTAGAGAATGCCTACGGCATTAAGCCCGCCTTTATACAATCTGTTTGTATATGAAGTTTTAAATAAATAAATAAATAAATAAACGATATACTAAACATAGCATATATCTTTACTTATTATAAAACATAGTCGCTATTTTAAATCTTGAAAACTTCACAACGGATTTTGATGCGGTTTTTAATTTGTTAAGGTTTATGTCCTAAATTCCACGCGAACGAAGTTGCGGGCAACAGCAAGTTAGCTATAGTTTCTATGTATCCGTATTCTGGTACCCATAACACAAGCATATAAGCTTAGCTTGGAACCAGAGGACGATGTGTGAAATGTCCATGAATATTTATTATCTATTCTATATCTATTAGAGTAAATCATCGTACATGGCAAATATAAGAGCGGTTGTTGATGGCGGAGAGTAATGTTGATAGCGAAGTGAGGCTTTGCTGCTTACAAAATAATTTTTGTAAAATAATGGGTATAAGTTTGTGTATGTGAGTATTTATGTATGAATAAGTGTGTATATATGTGTATTATGTATTATTGTTTAGGTATGGGTATCGACAAGTGTATGTGATATGTTTGTGTATTTATAAGATTATATATATGTATGTATGTAAAAGCTTGTACAAATCAATAACATATATAACAAAGAAAGGGGCTAACAAGAAAGTCAATTATATTTACCTATATATAATATTGTTATTCTCGAACATTATGTATAATTTCAACTGACAATTGTAATGTAAGTAAAAGAGATAAAATAAAACCACATAATAATAATAGTGTACATTTATTAGACTAAATAAGTAACATTAGTTTTGGGCATAATTATTATTATATTGATATTTTATTTAATGTTAACAATCACTTACCATTATGCATCCAGTCGGCGCTCTTGCCGCGCGCCGGCTCGATCACTATTGCTGTTTTGATACCTACTTTAAGTTTAAGTATAAGTTGGATAGCTATAATTGGTCTATTTTCAAGTAATTCTAAATATGTAGATTTGTTTGTGAAGACTGTTGTTATCCTTAATAAATAAATAAATAAATTCATTTATTTATTAAAAGTAATCGTTTTTAGGGTTCCGTACCCAAAGGGTAAAAACGGGACCCTATTACTGAGACTTCGCTGTCCGTCCGTCCGTCTGTCACCAGGCTGTATCTCAAGAACGGTGATAGCTAGAGAGTTGAAATTTTCACAGATGATGTATTTCTATTGCCGCTATAACAACAAATACTAAAAATAAAATAAAATGAATATTTAAGGGGGGCTCCCATACAACAAACATGATTTTTTTACAATTTCTTGCTCTCATACAACAAACGTGATTAAATAAGTATTGTGTGTGTTGTTTGCTCATTTATTAATAACGTGCCATAACCTCTCAATTGGCACTTGACCTTGATTTATGTTGCATAGATAATGGTACGGAACCCTTCGTGCGCGAGTCCGACTCGCACTTGACCATTTTTTTATTATTCTAATAAAATAGCTGCTACAACAATTAAATCGATGTTAACTGTAGAACATAAATGATTTGCTGTAAACAACTTTTTAATAAATAAAGTAACTGTGTTTTTATTACTAAAGTAATTTATTAATTCTGCAATTGACTTGCCATGCTTTTTACGTAATAAATTAAATTGTAGTGGAAAAAGTTATCACAAATGCGATGTAGACTCAATCAAGTGACATTGTAGTAGTCAAATTGGTTACTGTTAGCACGACCGCAATAAGCTCAGTTCGAGGTCGTGGGTTCACTTATGCGGTGATCACTTTTTCCACTGTAGTTTTGTTATTAATTTGTTATGTAATATTTATAGCCAGGGCTGGGCAAAATACATTCTTTGTTGTAATTGAAATACAAATTACAAAATACTGCGTTTGCAAGTACATAATTGAAATACAAAATACTAATTACTTTTGAGTGGAGTAATTGAAATACAAATTACAAAATACAGTATGTTGGCTGTTTGTAATTGAAATACAAAATACAAATTACAAAATACATTTATATTAATATTTTTACCCAACTTTAAAAAACAGGAGGTTCTTTTTTAATGTTTGTTTACGAATAACTTTGTTGTTTATGAACCGATTTTAATGCTTACTTTTGTTGAAAAGAAAATGTTTCAGAGGTAGTTCCATGACAGGGAAATTAGGTTTTCGTGGTGGCAGTCCAGGGAATTAGATCATAGGGCACTGTTTGAGGTCGGATTTTTTTGTTAAAAGCTATGATATGAAAGAGGATAAATTTTATAATATTAATATTTAGGGTTATCTCTGAAAATATTATCCGTGGTGACGTATTAAGAATACAAGCATCAGCACCCCTATCTTCCGCGAGCATGCGGCTCGCCGAGGCGGTTCGCGTAGTCCTCGGGAGTGGGTCGAGGTGAGGCACTGGGATCTGACGTACCACCTCACCCAGCTCCTCACGGGTCATTGCTGTTTCGCCAAGTACCCGTGGGAGCTGGTTGGTATTGAGTCGGATCCCAAGTGGCGCATTTGTGGGAGTAGGTCCGTGGACACGGCGGAGCACACCCTCGCCGTATGCACGGCCTGGGACACCCAGCGTGTTGACCTCGTCGACGTGCTGGGCAAGGATTGGTCACCCTCAATGAACAATGTTGGGCTGCCGTCGCCTCCTTCACCAGGCAAGTGATGGCGGCAAAGAGGGAGTCTCTGCAGAAGCGCGAACGCGCTGGTGAATCATTTCCACCCCGCAGGTGAATCATTGCCACCCCGCATGGCCTCGGGCAGAGATCTTCCGGAATAGCCGGCAGCTTTGCCCGTTGAGGTGGTCCCGTGGGTCTCTGAGTACTGATTCGCCGCGGCAAATGTGGCTGTAAGCCACGACAACACTACAGGGGGAACTAATGTTACTGCCGTCGGGTCGGGACCCGATTAGCGGGGCCACCTCTCGCCGGGTCATGGTAAAGCTCAAGGCATCGTCATGGCACGGCAGGGCAGAAGGCGGTTATAAAAAATAAACAAAACAAAAACCACCCCCATCTTCTCCCCAGGCTGTTCTAAATGCCAGCTATGGAATATTCTGCACAGATAATATCTATGAGAGACGGAAATCTCGAAAATAAACCTTGCGCCAAAACGTCAGGTCAGCGCGGCACAGTAAACCAAATCCCTACCATAGTGGAATATGGAGATAGAGAGAGGACCTATTTCTAAAGGTATTGATTCAATCCTGATATTTTCTCCACAAAATTAGTGAAAAAAAAATTGTAAAATTTAAATACGTAAAATTTGGATTTGATTAATATTTCTAGAGATAACCCCTCTCTATTAGATCGAGATGCGAGAGGTGAAAACTTTTACCCATTTTCTCAGCGATAAAATTTATTGGATAATGTCTTTATATGTACTATCATTGCAAAAATACCAGCCACTTTGTCTCGTCGGCCATTCTTCATCAGATATTAGATGTCCAGTAAAAATAGCGATAAAATTTAATTTAAAAAATTATAACTCTCTCCACTGTTGCGTACGGGTCTCCTCCACTTTGGGAGGGATTATGGTTTACTGTGCCGTGCTGACCAGGGGAAATATTCCGAAAAACTGTAATCCGAATTGTGAAATTCCGAATTTAAAAAGTCCGGATTTCATAATACTGAAAAATTTTAATGTCTATTATTAAAAATCACGAAATATGTTTTACCGAAACCGAAAGTCATAAATCCGATTTGATACTTTTCCGATTTTCATATGTCCGAAGAGTCAAATGCTCGAAGAGTTCTCGTTGATTTACAATTAACTTCATATCTGTATATCAATTTGCTGTAGTTACCCCAAACAGCGCAAAATATAAGCCCCTATGAGATTATCGTATTTGTGGCAAACGATCATTTTCGGCTCCGACTTCAAACTAATATGTTGGTAAAGTAAAATTTTATGGGCCGTCGTTACCTCATTGACAATTTGCGTTTTGATAACCAATTTTGGCGTACAGCTTATTTAACGGGTACAGTGTTGCAGCTCTAATAGCTACTTTGGCTACATGAAGTGACGGTTGTAAATGTATTTTCAAAATGTATTTTGAAGCCTCAAGTAATTGAAATACTAATTACAAATTACTTCGACGTCTGGTAATTGAAATACAAATTACAAATTACATTTTAGGGCAGTAATTGAAATATAAATACAAATTACGTAATTGTATTTCAATTACGTATTTCAAATACATGTAATTGAAATACTGCCCAACCCTGTTTATAGCATTATTTACGAATTCGATTGGGGCAATTACATCATAGAAAAATGATTGGCATCATAGAAAATGTAAAGATACTCGATACATCGGTTATATCGATTCTAAATAGAGTGTATCTCTATTTAGAATCGATATAACCGATATATCGAGTATCTTTACATTTTAGAAAACGAAGTCATTATTTTTGTATGTCCGTATGTATGTATTTTTTAATACATATAGTGGTTCAAGAGGAAGGTTTATAGGTGTAATTTGTTTCATTTCTACGCAAACGAAGTCGCATTCAACAGCTAGCTGTAGATACGAGGGGAGGTCCAAAAGTTCGTGGAATGAAAGGGTTTTAGTAAAAATGAAACAGTAAATTTATTTTTCCTTTTCAATATAATCACCCTTAAGCTGAATACATTTATTAGATCTATGAATTAATTTTTCTAAACCATCGTAAAAATATTTTTTATCTTTTCCCTCAAAATGAGCCAAACTTGCCTCCTTTACCTCATTGTCGTCGGAAAATTTCCTTCCCCTTAAGTCTTTTTTTAAATTGGGGAACAAATAAAAATCACTTGGGGCCAGATCTGGACTATAGGGTGGGTGGACTAGTGATTCGAAGCCATGCGTGTGTAGAGCAGCCATTGCAACTTTGCTCTTGTGAACCGGCGCGTTGTCTTGCAAGAGCAACACGCCCTTGGTCAATTTTCCCCGACGTTTTTCTTTGATGGCATCCTTTAATTTTTCTAGTATTGTTGCGTAGTATTCTCCGGTTATGGTCCTGCCCTTTTCTTTATAATCAATCAGTATTATCCCCTCACAATCCCAAAAAACAGTAGCCATCAACTTTCCAGCCGACTCCGACACTTTGAATTTCTTTGGCGGTGGTGTCCCCTTTTTATGCCATTGCATGGACTCTTGTTTGGACTCAGGCTCAAAGTGATGAACTCATGTTTCATCGCCGGTAACAATTCGCTCCAAAATCGGTCCAGGATCGTCGCCACACAACTCCAAAAAATGTTTTGACGCTTCGACGCGCTGCTGTTTTTGAAGCGGCGTGAGCATTCTCGGTACCCATCTTGCACTGACTTTTGTCATACCCAGGTGGTCATGTAGGATTCGCAAAATGGTGGTATCTGATACTCCAACTAATGCAGATAACTGTTTTTTCTTCAAACGGGTGTCCTCCAGTACAATTTTTTCCACTTTTTCGACGATGTCTGATGTGGTGGCCTCAACTGGCCTTCCTGAGCGGGGGTCGTCTTCAATCGACTCCCGACCATGTTTAAAAAGACCATGCCACTTGTAAATCATTGATTTACTAGGGCACTGTTCCCCGTAAACAGTTTCCATTTCATTCAAAATGGTCTGAGCGTTCTTTCCTTGCTTGGTAAGGAATTTAATGACCGCACGGTGTTCAATTTTCTCCATAGTTTCAGTTTTCTTCCGGATTGACGTGTTTAGCAGGCGAGTGTTCGTAAACGAATGACGCAATAGGGCTGAAACTCCATTTATATACTAATTATGAGTCCCCAATTAGTGTGACACTAAGCGAGCGCCCCTATCCCCACTCCATCCCCTCCATTCCACGAACTTTTGGACCTCCCCTCGTATGTCCAATATTGATGTCGTTACGCGTATATTACCGGTCAGCTGTCCAAAACCAAAACCTAACAAGGGACATTTTTTTGAAATTCGTTTTCTTAAACCAATTTTCTCAATTTTTTTACTGCGTCTAATGCAAAATCAACTGTATTTCTACCTTAAATAGAATCAGACATATCAACATGTATAAAGATAAACCTAGCAAGAGCATTTCGTACTTGTTGATTACAAAATGAAAAAGCTTCTCCTGAAAAATTTACTCAAATGTACCCGCTAGGTTTTGGTTTTGGACAGTCGAGATGTAGGGCTCCTCCACTTCGGGAGGATATCAAAGAATCACGCAGCCTGCTACTACCGCGCTAGCCAAGCAAATTGATTTAAAGTTAATTTCGAGATTTTTTATTCGACATTAATCTCCGCTGACATTCCTTAGCTCGCACTGTGTCTCTGTAATTACAGGAAATGGGATGGTGACACTTGTCACGGAGTAAATTTCTAAGAAAGCAACAAATTGGTTAAAAGATATTAAAAGCCTCTAATACCAGTTAGAAGAACACCGTGTGTTTATTTTCGTGTCAACTTTAATTTGCATAATCATTAACTACTTATAAGTTTTGACAAAACTTGTTTAACATCTACTGCAACGAAAGTGGTTTTAATATAATGGCACCAATTCTATTGCGTCAATAACTTAACAATACTAAAATGAAGCTAGCTATGGTGTACTTTGATTTAATGGCTATTTCGTTGCACAGATTTACTTTACAACTAAGATTATAAAATTCTCGTGTCACAATGTTCGTTCCCATACTCCTCCGAAACAGCTTCACGGATCTTTATGAAATTACTAGCTGACCCGGCAAACGTTGTTTTGCCAAAGGTACAAAAAAAAAAAAGTTTAAAAATAGATGTTGGCCGATTCTCAGACCTACTGAATATGTATGCAAAATTTGAGAAGAATCGGTCAAGCCGTTTCGGAGGAGTACGGTAACTAACACTGTGACACGTGAATTTTATATATTAGATAATATATGTATATTCAGTAGGTCTGAGAATCGGCTACTATCTATATTTCATCTAAGTGATAAGGGTTGTCCACCCTTAACATCCTTATGGCAAAACTACGTTTGCCGGGTCAGCTAGTTAACACTCCTCTCCAGCCCATTTACGTCCCACTGTTGGGCACGGGCCTCCTCCACTTTGGAGCGATTATGGTCTACTGTGCCGCGCTAACCAGGCGTGTTGGCAGAGGGTTTATTTTCGAGTTTTCCGTCTCTCACAGAGGAAGTTATCTGTGTGCAATATCCCTTAGCTGACTTTTACAGCACCCTTGGGAGGAGATGGGGTGGTGACACTTGTATTCTTAATCCGTCACCACACGGAGGAGTTAACACTATAGAAATGGAAATACTATAACAATTAGGATTTAGTTAGATTTAGTTGTACGCGTAGAATTGATAGCAATGTATCATCGAATTATATAATAAATTTTTATGAGAAATTTTATAATATATTATGATGTCGGTAATTAAATACGGGTGTGAAATAACCAGTTGTCTTATTAACTTGTTAATTGTGTTTAGTGAATGGGACTAACATTATTATATTTCTTTTTTTCAAGATTAGATGGCAGAGATAGGCTGGATTGACGTGACATGTATATAGTTAAGTAATTTATATTTATTTTGATAATTCGTAATATATTCGTGTAGGCATTTTAAAAATGTAAGTGTAGACTAATGATCGTATTCATAATGACTTATCGGAGGTTTAAACGGAGATTTTATCGCAGAGATAATAAACGTTTTATCGTAAAAAGACTATTATTATTAACAAGTTTTGACAATTTTCGCGAACCGTTTTTAGCCAACTTTAAAACCTCCGATAAGTCATTATGAATAAGACCATAAACCTTTGAAAGGTATTTTTATTTAAATGTTATTTTAGTTGTTGCAGAATAGTTCACAGACTTAACAAAGACTTGCAAGATTTCATTACTAACATGGGAACAGGTGAAATAATACTGTAGATATAGTAACTGGTTGGGAGGAGATGGGGTGGTGACACTTGTATTCTTCTTAATCCGTCACCACACGGAGAACGGGTAACGAGTACGGGAACTGTAAAAGTCAGCTAAGGGATATTGCACTCAGATAACATCATCGGTGAGAGACGTAAAACTCGACAATAAACCCTGTGCCAACACGCCTGGTCAGCGCGGCACAGTAGACCATAATCCCTCCTAAAGTGGAGGAGGCCCGTGCCCAACAGTGAGACGTAAATGGGCTGGAGAAGAAGAAATAACTGGTTAATTTGGAATAATTATCTGCTTTCAACATTATACAATGTTAAAAGTTATAGGTATAATATTTATTATTGTTAAGGGCCTACATCAATATTATCGTATATCATCGCCGACACGTACATATTAACACAGCCAGTAGGCACAGAAAATGAAGAATTAGGGATACTTTTCCTATTTACTCAAAATCTACTAAATATATTTTAATTCTGATTTACGTGTTTCTATATATAATAGTTACTTATGTTTTTAAAGTTATTTCATTAGTTAATACGCGATAATAGACCGACAAATGAAAAAAATAAAAAATTTGAGAGGTTGTTTCGCTAAGATTTTCTATCGAGAAAACTTTTTTCAATCGTGTTTCTGAGTTTATGCGATCCTAGATCATATATTGAAAAAACATATACTTAAAAATTAGAGCTCTAGCCATTCAATCTAAAGAAACAATGAAAACTTCGTACGTAGAAAAAAGCACGAAGCTATTTTGGTATCGTCTTAACTAGCTGTTGCCCGCCACTCCGTAGGCGTGGAATTTAAAAAACTTTTCCCGTTTTGGCAACATTTTTCACAACTGCTTGGCTTCTATTGGTCACAGCGTAATGTTACATAGCCTTATAGCCTTCCTCAATAAATGTACTATCGAACAGTAAAAAAAAATTTCAAATCGGAGACCAGTGGTTCTTGAGATTATCGCGTTTAAACAAACAAACAAACTCTTCAGCTATAAAATATTAGTATAGTATATTTACCTACATTATTTTAGGAAAACAGCTAATATAATATGATTGCCACCTGTTTACTTCGTAGGCTTGGAATTCAGTAATATTTCCCCGATTATGCAGCATTTTTCACTGGTGATTTACTACTGTCAGTCGCATCGTGAGTTATATAGCCTATAGTTACCTCGATAAATGTACTATCCAACAATGTAACAAATATGTATGTACTAGCTGTTCCCCGCACTCCGTCCGCGTGGAATTTAGAAAATTTTCCCAGTTTTTGCAACATTTTTCACTACTGCTTCGCTTTTACTGGTCGTAGCGTAATACTATATAGCCTAAAGCCTTCCTCGATAAATGTCCTATCTAACGCTGAAAGAATTTTTCAAATCGGCCAAGTGGTTCTTGAGATTAGCGCGTTCAAATGAACCCGTTTACCGAGACTTCGCTGGCCGTATTTCCACCAAAATGTATCTCAGAAACGGTCATTTCGAAAGAGCTAAAAATTTCACAGTTTATTTTATTTATTTATTTAAAAACTTTCAGCACATAATTGTACAATAGGCGGACTTAATGCTAAAAGCATTATCTACCTGTCAACCTAGGGTGATGCAGAGACATTAGTGATAGTATTATATAGTTATTTGCTTAAAAATATACATCAAGGAACGAATAAACTAAATATGACAAATAGAATACATAATATTAACATAAAATATTAGTACATACTAAATAAAAACATAATAACTATATAATACTTAGATAACTATTAAATACAATAAACTACTTGTAAATACAATACATACATAGCATATATACAATATATGATTTAACATTAAGTTTATGTCTAGCAGTAAAGGGTTACAACAACAACTACTCATCATCATCATATTTCTGCCCTTATCCCGTTATTTGATGATATCGATATTCGATGATATTAACTTAAGACGATACCAAAATAGCTTCATGCATTTTTCTATGTACGAAGTTTTCATTGTTTCTTTAGATTGAATGGCTAGAGCTCTAATTTTTAAGTATATGTTTTTTCAATATATGATCTAGGATCGCATCAACTCAGAAACACGATTGAAAAAAGTTTTCTCGATAGAAAATCTTGGCGAAACAACCTCTCAAAATTTTTATTTTTTTCATTTGTCGGTCTATTATCGCGTATTAACTAATGAAATAACTTTAAAAACATAAGTAACTATTATATATAGAAACACGTAAATCAGAATTAAAATATATTTAGTAGATTTTGAGTAAATAGGAAAAGTATCCCTAATTCTTCATTTTCTGTGCCTACTGGCTGTGTTAATATGTACGTGTCGGCGATGATATACGATAATATTGATGTAGGCCCTTAAACTGTAATTTAAGTTTAGGAATTTATCAACCTAATAACAGAGCTACTAGACCTCTAGCTAAAATCTTGCACAACATAAGTACATGGAGTTGCAACTTACAAACACTTAGCTTTGTAACACACCCGTATTAATACACAGACATACTGTCACTAGATCAACCATATTTTTATGTTGATGCCTTGTACCATTTTAATTTCAGAGTAATTTATTAAAGTAATTTATTAATTTTGCAATTGACTTGCTATGCTTTTACTTAATGAATGAAATTGTGGTGGAAAATGTGATCACCGCAAGCGCTCCCTCTTGCGGTGGTCACAAATTTACACCGCATTTTGATTCACTACAGAGTACCTACTGTGGGGACGGCGGGTTTAACTATTATTTATCCTACGATTACATTGATGCAGTGCACAACTGAATTTAACTGAACTTAACTAAAAAATTAAAACAACTATGGTATATTTTGATTAATTGGGTATTTCGTTGTGCACATTTTTATTAATTAAAATTGTTAGTTTATTTACAGATTATCTAATAAAAAAGTTCTGTTAAGATTGCCGAATTGTGTTATTGTCACTATCAATTTTCATTTTTAGTTAATTTAAGTTGTCACGTAGAATTGGTACCATTGACATTAAGCTAGATAGTATACACCTATGCTTTACAGACCATCACTGTTGTTCATGACGACCAGTGATTTCTTAACATTTGTATTCTATGTATACTGATAAATAAAAAAATAAACACGGACATTTCACACAACGTTTTCTGGTCCCAAGCTAAGCTTATATGCTTGTGTTATGGGTACCAGAATACGGCTATACTACATATACTACTTTTCTTTTGTAAATACATACTTATTTTACATAGAAACACCTAGACGCAGAACAAACACTTGTATGACATAAACATCACACAAATGAGTGTCCGAAGCGGGAATCGAACCCGCGATAATTGAAAAGCTTCAATTATTACAGTACCTATGTGTAAATTCTAAAATCATCTTGCTGAAAACAAAAAATGTGCTAACGAACAAAAGCCGACCGCAGGAGAAGTACCTAATTGGATAAACGAATAGCTTAACAACGTGGATGAAATCAAGGAAGAGCGTTTGGATCGTAGCACATGGCGCTCTAGTCTCTGTCTACCCTCATGGGAATAGGTCGTGACGGTACGAATGATGAAGCTAACACGAGTATATACCTACCAATCTTTTGTATTTGCTATTTGTTCATACATTTGCTATATCAATTGTACTCGGTATACATTACTAGATAAATAGATAGATAGATAACTCTTTATTGTAGGTACACTTTACATACATGGAAAAAAAGACAAGAATTTTAAAACTAGGTACAAATGGCGACCTCATCAAAAAGTGATCTCTTCCAGACAACCATAGGATGGAAAGAGAAGTAAATACAATAAAATGGGGTTGCAGTTGTACAGTTAGTTTTACAGTTTCATTACTACTTAGTACTTTCCAGTAATCACAGTTCAATGTATCAGGACCTGTTTTGCACAATCACAGCGTGCTTTGTTAGCACACAAGGTACCTGGCAGCTGTCTATCTCTACAGTACAATATAATACAAGGTTATCAGGCATATCTTAACTGGATTTAAAACATAATATGAATAATGAAATACTCAACAATTAACTGCTTCAATGGTAGATATTAACTATGGTACTGATTCTAATGTTATCAAAATTTTTTTGTTACAAAAACTGTATATAGACTAACATCTTTAATTAATATAAATATGTATATAGAATAAAATAACCAGTTAATCGAAATACAACATAATAGGTTGTTCGGAAAGTCATTTCGTTTTTTTTTTTGTGGAATTAATTTTGTTGAATTTGAAGTTGAATTTAATTGAAATTTTTCACACACAAGCCTGCTATATGAGCTCTCAAAGCATATAAAAATTATACGGCTTAAATGTGAAGTTGGGTGCAAAAGAATACAATTAAATCCTCTGTCGGGAAAAAACGAAATGACTTTCCGAACAGCCCAATAGTTGTTTTCATTTTAGTTAAGTTAGGTTCAGACGCATCAGAATTAGCCACATTACTAACAATTCTAAGTGCAAAACTAAACTTAACTAAAAAATGAAAACAATTATGGTGTATTTTGATTAATTGGCTATTTCGTTGTGCACATTTTTATTAATTAAAACTGTTATGGCCTTATTCATAATGAGTTATCGGATTAAAAGTTCACTAAAATCGGTTCGCGAAAACTGTCAAAACTTGTTATTCATAATAGTCTTTTTACGCTAAAAATCTCCGTTTAAACCTCCGTAAGTCATTATGAATAAGACCGATAAGAGGATACCAAAATAGCTTCGTGCATTTTTCTACGTACGAAGTTTTCATTGTTTCTTTAGATTGAATGGCTAGAGCTCTAATTTTTAAGTATATGTTTTTTCAATATATGATCTAGGATCGCATAAACTCAGAAACGCGATTGAAAAAGTTTTCTCGATAGAAAATCTTAACGAAACAACCTCTCTAATTTTTTATTTTTTTTCATTTGTCGGTCTATTATCGCGTATTAACTAATGAAATAACTTTAAAAACATAGGTAACTATTATATATAGAAACACGTAAATCAGAATTAAAAAATATTTAGTAGATTTTGAGTAAACAAAAAAAATATCCCTAATTCTTCATTTTCTGTTAATCTTCTTTATCTTTACTTCTTATAAAACAAAGTCGTAATTTTTGTATGTATGTCCCTATGTGAGCTTATATCTTCAAAAATACGCAACGGATCTTGATGCGGTTTTTTTGCATAATTTATTGGGGTTTGCTGTATATTGGATCAGGTATGATTAAATTTGCCGAGAAATTCGGACGCGCGCGAGCTATAAATAAAAAACGCTGCCTTATCTATGTGAGGTGTCAACAAACTAATGTATGGAGGAATTGTTTGCTACCTATAGTTCTTCAAAAAAGTCAGCGAGGGCATATGTCTATCTTTTAAGGGAAACCCGCTGTACCCATAATAATGTCAAAAAAATTATCAAATTCAATAGGGTGTTTTCAAAAGCTATTTATGTGTATATAGTAATATTTTGTACCAAATTAAATAGCTTAGTTAGCTTACGCAATTAAAATAGATTATAACTGCTCTTTACAGCATGCAATTTAAATGAATATCTTACGAGATATGACGAAAAAAGAATAAAATAAAATACCTAAACTGTTGGCTGAGCAACGCGAACGTTTCCTCGGTCTTCTATCCATACTCCAATGTTTGGATATGTAAGGATGTTTATTGTACTTTCACATAAAGACTACTGGATGGATTTTCATGAAACTTTCCAATGAAAAATGGAATAGAAAACAAACTTATTTTTTATCACTTTTACCGCGGGTAACACCGCGGGGCACAGCTAGTCTATAATATAATATAATTTTTCTGATAAAAAAGTTCTGTCAATATTGCCTAATTGTGTTATTGTCACTATCGATTTTCATTTTTTAGTTAAGCTTAGTCGTGCACGTAGAATCATTACCATTGTCTAAATAGTGGTTAAATACGAGTACATTATCTAACTCTCCGCAACGTAGGTGAATGCATTTTCCTGAACAGGTGCAATTTTGTTAAAGACCTGGTGATTTATTACAATTCTGAGAACTTAAAAATCGTTATTATATCACTGTTAAACATCTCTACATTATTATATATTCATATAATGTCGTCACTACCAACGTGGACAATATTCACTTATGGCTTCATAGAACTTGTTCAGTATTCTGGACACACCCATACAAGCCCAGCGACCGACGTTTATTTAAATTATGAGTCAAGCCGACGATATGAAACAGATTACTTTATTCGATTCTAAAAACATTCCCAGTCCTATAAATTCACAGGTACATTACATATCTATAATATGTAATAAAAAATAAATAACGTGAAATATGTATTTTCTCAAATTAAGACAGATATGATTTTATTATGATAAAAACACAGTTTTTTTTTAAATTTATTTATGGACATATCACACAACGTCCTCTAGTCCCAAGCTAAGCTTATTATGCTTGTGTTATGGGTACCAGAATACGGATATAATACATAAACTACTTTTGTTTTGTAAATACATACTTATAATACACTAGCTGGCGGCAAACGTTGTTTTGCCATACCAAAAAAAAAGTTTAAAAAAAAAATTAAAAAATGAACTATAAACCTCACGGAGCCCGAGACCTTTTCAACGAATGCAAAACCGTGGAAATCGGTTCGTGCGTTCTGGAGTTATAGCGTCAGGAAGGAAAATACGACTTATTTTTATATAGTAGATAGAAAACACCCAGACAAACATTTGTATGACATTTATGAAAATCACACAAATGATTGTCCCAAGCGGGAATCGGACCCGCGACCTTGTGAACGGCAGTCCTGTACATGAACCACTACGCCACGAAGCCCGTCACAGATTAACTAGAGGTTATAGTCTATTCTATAACTACATCACTCAGTCTCGGCTTGAAGCCACTTGCATATCTATGTGTACGTAAAAATGTATCTATGATACAGGCTAAAGTTAGATGTATTCAATTTTAAACGTTAACCCACCATCTGAATTATCTGTGATAAAAAATTACACTTTTAAAACTACAATTCGAGTAATCATTATCGTCCTTCAATGTAAGCAACACAGGTCAGCAATATGAAAAAATACGTAATAACACTGTAGATAAGAATATAAGTAGGCGCTGTGTTCTTTAACAGCTAATAATCTGTGCTCTACAAAAGTAAATAATTAATTTCATACATTACAATAGTAGTTAACTAATTTTAATAGGTCCCTTTTTCTCTAAGCGTTAAAACGCATTTCAAAAAGTAGGTACCTACCTACAAGCAAAAATAAAATCTTCAATAAAACGTCAACCAAGATGTTCTCTGCAAAAGAAATTACAAAACCGTGCAAATGCGCAGGCGCATACCAAAAATTGCGTCAAGCTAATAGTCCAGTCAAATTACGGCTGAGAATGGGAAAAATAATCACTAAAATACCTAGTTTGGGAATTATGAAGGATCGATCGGGGGGTGTATTCTGAGCTTATATTCCAATTTGAGGGAATCTAGGGAGGTCAGCTCAAGGTCATTTCGATGAAAACGCGTTTAATTCGATATCTCGAGAACGGTTAGTGTTAGGCAAAAAATTGTAGAGACCTTTTCTCTTTTAAATTAAATTTACTAACTTTTTTATCCGAAACTTTTTTTTTATCATCAATATTTTTCAATTTATTGCTTCTGATAGGCAAAAATTTTATTTTTTTTCCTCCCTTTTTTTATTTTTCGCCATTTTCTCCCCAACCGTTAAATTTTATTAAATTTTACCCGAATAAGAAAGTGTTGCTCTTTTAATTATGAACAACTTTATATGTAAACTTTTTTCTGTAATGCCAATACCTTCGGAGTTATATATTACTTTACCGAGCGAAATCCGTGCCACTGTCGCAATATCATCGACATCAGTGGGTATTTAGTATTTGAAAGAAATATTAAAGTATTCCATGATCATTTATTAGCCAACTTACCTGTATCAAAAGGTGAATCGATTAAACTATTAAAAAATTGAACTTCATTTAAATATTAAATATTGTAATAATTGAAATATCATTTAATTAAATAAAATAACAATTTGATGAGCCTCGTGGTTGAGTGGTTTATGTAACGGACTGCTGATCAAGAGGTTGCGGGTTCGATTCCCGCTCGGGACAATCATTTGTGTGATTTTTCTAATTGTCATACAAATGTTTGTACTGCGTCTGGGTGTTTCTATATATTATAACTATTATAAGTATGTATTTACAAAAGAAAAATAGTATATGTATTCTATCCGTATTCTGGTACCCATAACACAAGCATATAAGCTTAGCTTGGGACCAGAGGACGTTGTGTGTAATGTCCGTGAATATTTATTATATTTATTATTTATTTATTTAAATATTGTACTTTTTCAATTTGGGTATTTTTTATTCCATTCAATGGGATAATAATGTGAATAAGGATAAGAAAAAGAAGTAAACGAATAATTGAAACTGTTTCACACATTTATTGATAAAAAAATAGGTCATAAAATTGGTAAAAATAAGTACGCGAGGTCGATGGAAGTGAATCGTCAATATTAAAGGCCCACACTAATGCACGCCACAGTGTCTGTGAATACGCGTCGCGACAGTGGCACGGATTTCGCTCGGTAAAGTAATATATAACTCCGAAGGTATTGGCATTACAGAAAAAAGTTTACATATAAAGTTGTTCATAATTAAAAGAGCAACACTTTCATATTCGGGTAAAATTTAATAAAATTGAACGGTTGGGGAGAAAATGGCGAAAAATAAAAAAAAGGGAGGAAAAAAAGTAAAATTTTTGCCTTTCGGAAGCAATAAATTGAAAAATATTGATAATAAAAAAAAAGATTCGGATAAAATAGTTAGTAAATTTAATTTAGAAGAGAAAAGGTCTCTACAATTTTTTGCCTAACACTAACCGTTCTCGAGATATCGAATTAAACGCATTTTCATCGAAATGACCTTGAGCTGACCTCCCTAGATTCCCTCAAATTGGAATATAAGCTCAGAATACACCCCCCGATCGATCCTGCATAATTCCCAAACTAGGTATTTTAGTGATTATTTCTTTCGGTAATTTGACTGGACTATAACCGCAGGCGCAAACATAAATCGCACTTTTCCCGCCACAAGCGCATACTGTGTCCGCTAAATACTTCCACTGCACTTTCGTGTGCCAATCTTCTAATTGCTTTGTAGAAAGTCACTGCTTGTTTTTTATCAAACAATTCAGTGCTTCCGAGCATATTCGCTATGATTTTTGTGCCTTACATTATTATTTGACGTTTAGATTCCTCGCTAACAAGATGAAAGTCTAATCACACTTTTAATGAATTCAGTTTGCATTCCCGCGCAAACTACAATCTCGGAAAGTGAACAGTTCTAGATTACACGAAAGTCGTTATAATTAACTAAAAATTAAGTTAGCTAATTGCGTGGTTAATTTTTACAACAAATAATCAAATTATTCATATTTATTATGCATGTAATGAATATTAAAATGATAAATGTACACAAGGATTGTTTTATTTGTTAGATAATTACATTTTTTTGCTGTAACTGTTGTAATATTACTTAATCTTGTGCACAAATATTATATAAAAAATTATGCTAAAATTTGTTTTGCGAAGGCGACTTTGTTGTTGAACTAAAAAATTATGACTCTACTTTTTATTTAATATTTATATTAGTTTTGCCCAGGATTTCGTTCGCTTAATCTCTACCTTATTCTAAGTAATTTTCAAATAATTTATAGCCTATACAAAGCACTCACGCCTGCTATAACTTCTTATTAGATATATACCCCCTTGATACTTAATACGAAATTGACCACTTTACTATTATTTTTTGCCTGGAGAATGAATGCTAGTACCCACTTCCACAGCCCATTTCGCCTTTTCGGTTGCGGGGACAACTCAGAACAACCAGCTAGGTAAGAAATATTACTAATATATTTACATATAATAATAAATAACCTTTGCTTTTCACAGGTACAGGAATTCATTGTGAAACTCTTCAAGAATATGCAGCTCTAGGACTAATACATAGTCCTAACACGAGCTTCGTGGTCGTGTGGTTCATATTATATGAATCACAAGACCACGATATATGAATCATATAACAGACTGCTGTTCACCAGATTTCGGGTTCGATTCCCGTTCGGGACAATCAAATGTGTGATATTTATAATTGTCTTACAAATGTTTGTACTGTGTGTGGGTGATTATGTATTATAAATGGTGTCCGATTGTTTGACCAAAAGTCATTTCGCAAAACTACACTTGACAAACAACGTTTGGCAAAACAATGAATTCGCCTATTGATCATTTTACTACTGATAATTTTACAAATGTTTCATTTTGCCAAATGATCAACATTTAAATTTATATTTTACAAATGATTACTTTACAAAACTAACATTTGGCAACTGAGTTATTAGATAAATCTACTATTATTTTAAAAATTTTGTGTTCTTGTTAAAATGACCATCTTTTGCACATTTTTTTGCAAAGCCACTGCTCTGGATTTTCCTAAAAAGAAAATACTGTAACTATTAATTGATATATTTTATAGATAGAACGAAAATAAATAATATTTTACTTTATTTACAAAATAATTACTTATTAACTCGTTCGTCTTTGAAGATATATATCACTTTTATTACGTTGGGTTAGGTTAGGTTAGAACTTTAACCCGAAACGCACGAGCCGAGCGACAAAACGAGCGTGTCGCGGCAGCGGCCGGCGAGTGCCAGAAGCACTTTAGGCACTTTTCTCCCATTAATAATAATTCATGATGATAATGATACATTTAAAACAACTTAATTTACGAAACATATCATTTGGTAAAATGAAAAATAGGTCAATTGATATTTGAATACTTAACACATTTGTCAAGTGTAGTGTTTGCTAACAGACTATTTGCTAAGTAAATTTTTGTAAAATGATAGTTTTGTCAAATGTATCGTTTGCCAAATGATCATTTGGTGTGTATTTGTTCCAAATTTTAGCCCGACGTTTCGGGGACTTTGCAGTCACCATAGTCACGAGTGAGACTGAGCTGTAATGTGTCTTCTACGATCAGTTATTACAGGGTTTCTTATTGTCGTCGTTCTTCTTAGGGTCTTATTCGAAAGTAGCTCGTTTTTAATGATACGAGTATCAATAACAGTCAACTTTTGTATTTTTATAAATTTAAAACTAGAGTACTTTAAATGTTTGTTGAAAATAGTTTAAACCATACACATGACACGGATTGTATCACGTCAAAATTAAAAATTCTATAATTGATCAAAAATTTAGGTACCTAGGTACTTATAAAACAATGTTTAACTAACCTTGAAAAAATGAAGCTATGAGTAATGTACAAAATATGTACTCAAGTGCTTACAAGGGAAATTAATTACATGGTTTGATTATAAACTCTTTAAAGTGAACACGATGACAAAAATATATTATACTACATTTAAAATATTTATAAAACAAAAATGAACCACAAACGAACTAAATTAGTAACAGTTGAAGGATACAATAAATGCACTGATAAGGACAAAAAACGTTTGTTTGAATAATGTGTAATAACGATAAGTTCTGGTTGCTAAATCTATACTTCTATACTTATAAAGCCGAAGAGTTTGTTTGTTTGAATGCGCTAATCTCAGGAACCCCTGGTGCGATTTGAAAAATTCTTTCAATGTTGGATAGAACATTTATCGAGGAAGGCTTTATAACATCGCGCTGTGACTAATAGGAGCGAAGAATCAGCGAAAAATGTTGCAAAAACGGGGAAAATTATATAACTTCCACGCGTACGAAGTCGCGGGAAACAGCTATTCAGAATATAATATGAATGAGACTAATTGTAGAAACTAAAAACATTTTAAAATATAAACCAGTACATTAACTTAGCTTACCTCAGTCGAGTGCATCCACAGGCATTAAGCATTAAACACAACACGTACCGTGACTGATTACGTAGGAAATAATCAAGCGACGTGCGTGATATGCACACGTCTTACCGTGGCGAATGCCGGCTGCCGACTGAGCCTTTCTAACATAAAGTAAAAAAAAAATTCACTGCTATTTTGTTTACTGTACAAGTGCAATACTACCACGTTGAGTTATTTGCCCCACTTATCGAGATTAATTATCTTACTACAAGTGGTCCACTGTGACTTATGGTGGCTGTGACATGGAAAGCTGACTTCTAGCGTTTAGCACATTAGTCTGTCAAGCAATTTCTACCCATAAATAGTGTAATCTTTGTATAAATAACGATATCACTTTATCATTCAGAACCTTGTCTATACAGACAACTATGGGATATTTATTGTTCTTCGCTCAAGATATAATTAAACTAAACGAAAAGTTATTTTTCCATCCTTAAAACTCAGTTAAATCTAACTCCAACTACCTCAATTAAATTAGTTTTTATATACTGTCATTTATTTTTATTTCGGACAGGGATATTACTTATTCTCCTTTAAAAAAAAACAATAATTAACTTTTCAAAAACAAATACGACAGCATGTATAGAATATTCTGTACCCATCCCAGCATTTCCGATAGATTTTACATAAAGACGAGCTTGATAATGCAAAGCTTAATATGTAGGTAGTAGATACAAACCCAGAAAGCCAACATCTTGTATTTTTTAATAATTGGTCAAGTGCGAGTCGGACTCGCGCACGAAGGGTTCCGTACCATTATCTATGCAACATAAGGCAACGTTATTAGTATCGAGCAAGAAACGGTAAAAAAATCATGTTTGTTGTATGGGAGCCCCCCTTAAATATTTATTTTATTTTATTTTTAGTATTTGTTGTTATAGCGGCAATAGAAATACATCATCTGTGAAAATTTCAACTGTCTAGCTATCACCGTTCTTGAGATACTGGGTACGGAACCCTAAAAATCATGTTTGTTGTATGGGAGCCCCCCTTAAATATTTATTTTATTTTATTTTTAGTATTTGTTGTTATAGCGGCAATAGAAATACATCATCTGTGAAAATTTCAACTGTCTAGCTATCACCGTTCTTGAGATACTGGGTACGGAACCCTAAAAACCATGTTTGTTGTATGGGAGCCCCCCTTAAATATTTATTTTATTTTATTTTTAGTATTTGTTGTTATAGCGGCAATAGAAATACATCATCTGTGAAAATTTCAACTCTCTAGCTATCACCGTTCTTGAGATACAGCCTGGTGACAGACGGACGGACGGACGGACGGACGGACGGACAGCGAAGTCTCAGTAATAGGGTCCCGTTTTTACCCTTTGGGTACGGAACCCTAAAAAGCTTCCCTAAGCTAGTATTCACACGTCAACCCTCTCATACAGCCCAATCAATCCATATCATTCGTCTTGAAATTTCTTCACATCGATTTAAAAGCTTCTAATCGACTTTATGATCAAAGTCCTCATTTTAATAAAAGCATTAATGGAATAACTTTAGTGTTTATTACAACAATATTCATTGATTAACGATCAATTAATACAATTACGTAATACTCTGTCATATCGAAGGATTCAAATGGATTGTGTTAGCCATTTTGTTTTTATTCTTATCTGAAATTACTAGAATTGCCACTAATAAAAAAATATGATCTAAACTAGATTTCATAATAGTTCACAAGTAACGGAAATGCTAATTTTCCATCATCATCATCATTTAAAACAAAAGCAAGGATTGCATGTGAGGGATGTGTTCTCTATTATCATCATTCCCTTATCCTTATTCCGTTACTTGCTATAGTATTATGGCTGACGTCCACTGCCCCTTCTTTAATATCCTCTTTCACAGTCTACGAGTTCACTATGTAGGTACTTTATTCTATTCTAACGCGAATCTCACGTATCTAGGGTAATGCTGGGTTCTGCATGAAGGTAAAGGAACCTTAACAATATCCAAATTAAACATTTATAGAGAAAATAAATATTTTAATTACGTCAAAAATAATATAACTACTGTGTAGTCTTAAAAATTATAAATTTACTTTAACTGGGCTGGCATTTCGCACCCTTTGAGTGCGGTTAATATATTTTTAGCTGTTAGTTCACTCATTATATTTCTAGCTTCGATTGCAGCACTACCTATATGAGGTAGTACTACACAGTTATTTAGCTTAAACAATGGACTATCCAAGGGTAAAGGCTCTGGAGTAGTCACATCTAAGCCAGCTGCTCTTATCGTATTATTCTTCAAAGCTTCTATCAAAGCATCCTGGTCAACAGTACCACCGCGACTGGTATTGACAAATATAGTAGATTTCTTCATCTTTTCAAAAGCTTCTTTGTTAAAAATCTCTTTAGTTTCAGGCACTAAAGCGGCACAACAAATGACAAAATCACTTTCTTTTAGCAGTTCTTCAAAACTGACTTTAACGGCTCCCAATTCTTCGGCCTCTGGTTTTTCGCTGCGGTTATAGTATAAGATTCTTGCAGTGTTGAAAGCTTTAACGCGTTGTGCAACAGCAATGCCTATGCGACCAAAGCCCACAATCCCGACTGTAGCGCCAGCTAACCCTGGACCAGTCATCCATGTAGGTGCCCAAGATACCCATCCACCCGTTCGTGCTTCGTGTATTGCTTCTGGAAGTCGTCTGGATGTAGACAAGAGTAGCGCTAACTGAAAATTTAGATTATATTGAACCGAAGCCTAATTAAATAACAATTTACTCCCTGCAAAGAAATAACTAATTGATGATATTATGCGTAAAACATCGTTTGGTTATATTTACTTTACAATTTCATTTTATGGTCACTTCATGTAAGCATTTGCCTTAACAGCCAGTGAATAAGCTATAGAAACTATTTAGATCGAAGCGTGGACCAGTCTAGATGGGAGGAGCTTAACGATATAAAAATGTATTTAAAAATTTCAAAAATATTATAGCCTACACTGAAATGTTAACATTTAGTTTTATAAGGCCTTTGAAAGCCAAGGTGATACAAAATAATGTCGAAAGTCTATGGCCGACTAAACGTGCGATTTCTAGAATGGCAATCGCAACTTAGGAAACTTAAGGGCGGCCCCATGCTGAGTAGAACGACGATACTAAGAAGATTGCGAGGTAAAACTAAATTTGGAGAAAGAAAGACCGTTTATTCTAGCAGAAATTGGAAGCGCTTTATGTTCAGCAATGGCCAGCGATAGAGTGATTGAATTCCTATATAGCAATCTAGAGCATCAGGAATTCTTTGCTATTCCCAGGAGTTCTTAAGATAATTCATACTGTTTTTTCTCTCTCTTGCTTTTCTGCGATCGGTCGCCAGGACCATGAGCAGATATGTTGAGCGATGAAGACCCAATGCCAGGCCAATGCCGCTGCTCCTCCCTAGAGTTCCTGGTCGCGTTTCAGCCGCTTGAACACTGGCATTTCTAGCATTTCTGTAATTAGCCTGTTAGGATGTTGCCGCAGACGGTGTTTGTGGCTCTCGCGGTAGCGCTCGATTTCTGAGTTAATAGTAGACATATTCAGGTATTTATGGATCTCATCTGATTTTATGAACCACGGCGCATTAGCTATTGACAGGAGTATGCCGTTTTGTAGTCTTTGCAGGCACACTATGTTGCTGTAACTGGCTACGCTCCAAAGTTAAATGCCATACGTCCAAATTGGTTTTAGTATGGAATTGTATAGTAGAAGTTTATTATCTACTGATAGCACGGAATTTCGTCCCATGAGCCATAGCATGTTGCGGTATTTAATATTGACTTAATTTCGCTTTTTCTTTATGTGGTCTTTCCATGTCTAACGTCTATCCAGATAGATGCCCAGATAATTAACACAATCTGTTTGAGGTAGAACGGCGTTGCCAAGTTTAACACAGGGGCAATCTCCTATTCTAAGAGCGAAGGTGATATATTGGGACTTGGCAGCGCTTGCCCGTAGTCGCCATTTACATAGCCAGTCATAGGTCACGTCTAGCTGATGTTGGAGTGTACTGCTTGCTGTCACAGGGTCCTCATCGAACGATAGGAAAGAAATGTCGTCAGCGTAAGTCGCTACTGTTATTTTGTTAGCTACGGGTAGGTCATAGGTATATATATTGTAGAGGACAGGTCCCAAAACAGATCTCTGTGGAACACCGGCTTTGATATCATACAGTTTGGATCGCACCTCACTCATAATTCATACTTGAAACGTTAATAATGCAGTGTACCATATGTATAAGCATACGAGGAGCGGTATCACAGAGTCCTTATACCATATGAAATGCAAGCTCCGTGATTTTACTGGCGGACGGGCCTCGTGGACTAGTGGTTCGATCCCGGATCGGTAGTTAGATCATTTATGTGCTATTTCTCTTTACATTCGTATTCTGGTCCTTAATTTGGGACCAGAGGACGCTGTGTGAAATGTCCGTAAAAATAATATAGGCACAGTTAACACGAAATCGACGTATTTCTATGGGTTTATTAGGCATGCACACAAGTTGATATCCAATTAAATACAAATTACAATGGTTTGTCAAAAAAATAATTGACAAAACCTTGAAACCATCTCATGAAAGCATGTCACACTACACTTCATTAGTTTGTGACTAATTACTAGTACATAATTACAATTAACTATGCACACTAATTACAGCATAATAATTTAAATTGCATGTTTACTCAAGTAAAAATTGCATGGCATACAGGTAATATGTATATTCTATAGGTAATCATAATAATACTATAAATTTTTATGACATTATAAATATCAATGATTGTACTGTGCGGGGATCAAAACTGGGACACCGCAAACAGCAGTCAGTTACATGAACCACTAGACCAAGAGGCCCTTAAACAGATACTTATATAAGCATACTAGCTGTTGTCCGCGACTTCGTACGCGTGAAATTAAGAAATTAAACCTTAACAAACAGAAGTTTACTATGACAGTCGATAGATGGCGTTGTACGTTTTTTTAATCGCGCTATAGTTTCGTTCGACACATTAACACTTAAGCACGTCAAAAGTTCTACAGTGTCATCATCTCGTTTTCACATTTATAAATTAGTAAGGATAAGGATAGTTAACTGGTACGTTTTCAATTATTTAGATACTTACAGTCAATTCTGCTGTAGCATCGGTCAGAACGTCAGGTGTATAACCAATTTTAACACCTCGCTTTCGACATTCCGCCACATCAATATGGTCATATCCAACAGATATAGTTGCTACCACTTTCAGCTCCGGTCCAGCGGCATCCAGTAACTCTTTGTCAATTTTATCACTTAGTGAACAGTATATAGCATTTGTACCAACCACAGATTTTAGTAACTGGTCTCTCGGTACTGGTGCAGGTTGTTCCCATATTTTCACTTCACATCTAATAAAAAAATAGATTGCTGTTATAGTCCCAGACTATGTATTATAAGTACATATGTGTTTACAAAAGAAAAGTAGTATATCAGTATTCTGGTACCCATAACACAAGCATATAAGCTTAGCTTGGGACCAGAAGATGTTGTGTGAAATGTCCGTGAATCTTTAGTTGTTACATATTTTGTTTCTTTGAGAGCATATATAAAATATTATATATCATATCTTTAAAACTAAACAACAGATTTTGATGCCGAGTTTTTTTAATAGACAGAGTGGTTTAAGGGCCTACATCAATATTATCGTCGACATGGTACATATTAACACAGCTAGTAGGTATAGAAAATGAAGAATTAGGGCTATTTTTTTTGTTTACTCAAAATCTACTAAATATATTTTAATTCTGATTTACGTGTTTCTATATATAATAGTTACTTATGTTTTTAAAGTTATTTCATTAAATAAAACTACTTTTTACGGATTTAGACGCGTATATTTGTTTTAAATTTTGGCCCGACGTTTCGGAGACTTTGCAGTCACCGTCGGGCCAAAATTTAAAACAAATATACGCGTCTAAATCCGTAAAAAGTAGTTTTATTTAAACAGATGAGTCGCGCAAGTGTTAGAAAAAAAATGTTATTTCATTAGTTAATACGCGATAATACACCGACAAACGAAAAAAATAAAAAATTAGAGAGGTTGTTTCGCTAAGATTTTCTATCGAGAAAACTTTTTTCAATCGCGTTTCTGAGTTTATGCGATCCTAGATCATATATTGAAAAAACATATACTTAAAAATTAGAACTCTAGCCATTCAATCTAAAGAAACAATGAAAACATCGTACGTAGAAAAATGCACGAAGCTATTTTGGTATCCTCTTAAGAGGATGGTTCTTTTAGACAATTTGTTAAGTTTTCTTTATTTCCCAAATTCCAGTACAAAGTTGCAGGCAACTGCAAGCATGTTATATGATAGAAATGGATTCTGGAGTCTTCCATTTGATATAACATAAACTATTTGTTTAAATAACTGAAGCATTAATTACGCAGTACGGCAGCTTGCCTTAGAAGGAGGTCTATAAAATATTATTATGCTGTTGAGAGGCCCGAAGAATATTACTCAATTAATACAGTTAGTTTTCAAATAATAATATTATCTGCAAAACATGTGTTTACCTTGTTACACTATAAAATAATCACATCCCTCTCTGAATGAAGTCATGACAAGGACAATAACATAGAATATAATTGGTATGTTTTTTCCTACTCTGCTACTTCCTAGCAAAATATTTTTAACTTGCAATCAACTGATACGCAAAACAATATTTATAAGGCTTCTCAACAAAGTATCATTTAACTTTAATTAGATTTTTCCTCAAGGAGTCCAATCTAGGAAATAAATATTTAACCAAACATTTTGATAAAACAACTTTGTTACAACAGTATAACTTTTACTATACCAAGCAGCTTACAATAAAAAGTTACAATTAAGTAAAATAAATCAGTAAAAATCTTACTCGTTTTTTAATAAATCTATGCCACATTGTGGCATATCAGATCTGGTGACGAACACCTGATATTTTCCAGAAAGACTCATGTTTCTCGAAGACCGGTTACAGGCAGAACGAAACAATGACGGTGCTGATGAGAGCGCTCGTATATAAACCATGGATATCTTAATTTCCGGCTAGCCTTCGTAAGACCAAGGTCACTTAATTCTCTGGCAAGTATTTAGGCAGTGTTACCTCAGATTTACTTGTATTCGCGCTCTTGAAAAACGAAGGTTTTGTAAAATATATTGTCATGTGTAGCGCCGCTACGGTCGCCAATATGACCTTTCCTTTGCTAGATGTTATAAAAGAGCGCGCGCTCATGTTGCAGCATCACATCTAATAGTGTTGCGTAATAGTAATAATAAGTAACAAATTGTTAATTCTATAGCATAACCCAGAGTTCCAAATGTTATCTGAAGTTTACTGTGTGTGTTGCTACGTTATTGCACTTTCAAAATAGTTATGTCCTCCAACCGTAATTCAACGAAAAATTATAGGTAAATCTAATTAATTATTATGTAAATCTAATAATAATGTTATTAATATAAATACGAAATTAAAGTCAGGTAGTTTGCAGTATATCTATATTATTATACTCTTTGGTATGCAGCCGCTAACAGAATTGCCTGGAACTTGCATGCATGATATTTTGAAAGCTCATAATACGCCTGCTGGTCTATTGTTTTACACTTAATGATGAACAACTTCAAAGAACCTTCAAAAACCGCCAGTATCATAGAACAAACAATCATCGAGAATCAAACAATGAATATCCGCATAATGTCGAATTTTTGACTTTGTTCGTTTGATAGACATTTTTATTTTACTCTATATTATAATAAACAACGCAGTGGTTCCCAATTCCATGCATACGACTTCAGAGGCAATAGCTAGTACGACATATTTCTTTTCAATTTAAATAATCAGTATTAATCGGTAAAAAAAAAATACGGTTGGCCAACACCGTTCCAAAAAATCTGGCAGCATTATTTTTAAGTTTGACAATAGCAAGTGTCAAATCACATTTACAATTCGTTCTCAAACCTCCCTGGCACGAAGTATAGATACAAGATACAAGGAGTCCGAACGGTATAGGATTTTCCATAATATTTCGTGTATTAATAAACCCAGATCATAGTTCTATTTTCTGCCACTGGCTGCGCAAGTATTCAGGACGTACCGATGCTATTATAGAATATCTCTTGACCTTCTCTGTATTGTTGGGTTTAAAGCACTCGAAAAATTTCAAAAAATTTCCTAAAACTTACATTTAACTCCACGTTTCTCAGAATATTTTTTTCCACAGGTGTCAATAGTTTAAAAGAGTACTTCTTGAAAAATGGCGCGCTCTACCGGCAAAAAATCTGTCCCTTAAATTGAGACCATTCGTTCAACATTACGTTCGGACTCCTTGTATCTATACTTCGTGCTCCCTGGGATGGATAAGTTTTTTTCGGTGATAACACAAAATCAGCCGATTGACCATCCATGACTGACATTGACAGATTTGACAGTAGTGACGTCACTGACTGATAAAGTAAAGCTGTTCATTCACTGTCTGTCTTTTGCAGGCCTGCGACCGTGGGTACTTATTACACTTACGCTTTAAATGCGACAATTCAAATGTAGCCAAATTCGAAAACACGACGATATTATAATAATGGCTCAGTTCTTCTCAAAATGATATTCTTTTTTACTAAATCTCTGTCTATGTCATGCTCTGTGCGATTAGCCAATAAGTAGCTGTTTTTATTAAGTCTACATTACATCCACAGTTTAACGTTCCAGCAGACAAATGAATACTATTTTGGTATTCTTGGGTAGTTTAAGGGCGAACTATAATAATAATATAGTTGTTTTTTAGCTTTGATTCAAAAAAATTAAGTTGTAAATGAAGAAATCCATTTTATAGATAGCAACCCCCATGTCATGCTTCACAAAATAATTAAAAATAACTTATTGATACAACAAAAATAATTTATTATAAAGAGACCTTAAGAATGTCCACATGTCCTTAACTCACAGCAAATAGATTTTATTAATTAATTTAATCATTATGTTCATGTTGTGCTTCTGATTCTCTCCAGTTATTTTGGATCATTTCTACTATCATGGTCCACCATTTAGATTGCATAAAATAATAAACTGAGCATACTATAATGAACAACCATGATAATATAAGAAAATAATCTGTGTCTTGCTCAAGAACACTAGATACAGGTCCTTGGAAATCTTTTGATGTAACTAATAGACTCTGGGGATACATTCCAGTGATGGCATGAACAAATTTACTAAACGCCTGAATATTATATTCAGTTCCATTAAACTTTCCAACTGGTCTACCATTGTGAAACATTTTTAATGTTGGTACTCCAACAATACCGTATTGTGTATTTATACCACCATATTTTAAAGCATCTAATGCAACCATTTTCACATTAGGATATGATCGTGCAAGCGCATTGTAATATGGTGCTGCATGTGTGCTAAATGGGCATGCTGTTGCATAAAACAAAACAAGCACACAGTCTGCTTCAGTATCTCTGCTCGTTATATCTGGTTGGACTTGTAATAATTTAGCCAAATGCGTAACATTGACTATCTCAACACTAGGTTCTAAATCTTCACTTTGATCATAGACAATTTCTCTACATTTTACTAGTTTTTTTGTCTCATTTGCATTTTGAGTGGTATTCTCAGCTGTAACATTTGCCAAAGTAACCGTGTTGTATAAACTTGTGAGAGTTTTATTGACATCTGATACAACATTTGAAAGTAAAGACTCTGATTCATCTACATTAGGAATATCATTGTCTGAATCTTCTTTTATATCTAATTCTGTTTCTTCAGCAATATCAAATTGTTTTGACACTGCAGCTAGCCCTGAAAATAGAAACACTATTATTACTTTTCAAATAGTGTTAAATATAGCTATTGAAAATGGCATAGGTATTGTTAAAATTCCTAATTAATATACAATAAAGTCAATGCACTCATTAAATATGCAAATAGTAAAAAAATGTGTTGATTTAGTATGGATTATTTATACATTTTATTCATGTAGAAGACATACTAGGAACATGGTAATTATAATATTAAATTAATATTTTTAGACTCCTGTTAAAACTAGTAAAAATTGTTAAGAATATATTGAATGGCCATAAATATGTTATAATACCTAACTATATTAAATTTTATGTAATATGATAATATTTCAGTTTCAATAGAAACACAGTAAAAACATTTCACGAAAAAAAAACATTATCGATGCCATAACAGTGAGTGATAACCGGTGACATATATTTTAATTTACACATATTCTAATATGAAAATCATCTGAAGGTTGTACAATAAAGTGTTTCGTTGAATAAAATGACCAGCCTATTTTCTATCGATATTCAGCCCTAGAAAACACACACTACAATAAGAATGACACGGAAATGTAACTTAAATATATAAAAAAATATTTATTTAACATCGAAATAGCTGAAGCGAAAACTTACCGACAAAAATAATGATGATAAAGTAAAGGTTACTGCTTAAACGTAAATACATATTTATAGTTACTACCCCACGCGCTTACAGGGAACACTAATAAGTAACTAATCAAGTTATTAATTATACATTTACTCCAATTGTAACGAGCAATTATACATTTTCAGTATTTTCACGAATCGAAGCAGCAATCAAAATGTCAAAACAACCATACCATAGACATTATCAATAGTTGACAACTTGTCAGTGTCAGATGGTGTCTGTCAGATAAGAAAAACGTTTTATTTTATGCAGCAATATTTTCGTTTAGAAGCCATTAAACAAGAACTCTTGTACAAGATTCTTTTTCAAGCTAGGTTATGCTTTTTGCAGGAGTTTTATGTTGCAGTGGAATGTATTATTGTATTTACTGGTTTTAATATTTAATAATAAACATTTTTCTTCATGTATTTTTATCCTTACATTTTGTTACACATATTCTTCCATCTTGTGATTATCTTGTCTACTATTTTGTCTATTGTACACACAGAGTATTTAACATATTATAGAGTAAGTTACTTTAACAATGCTAAATGCTATACATAAAGCCTAATCCAAATTTTTTTTATTAAAGATTTTAATTTAAATATATTTAATTTAATTGGATCATCTGGTCATCAGATATATGAATGTAAAAGAAGCCAAGGTAGTATGTTTAGATCGTAGCGGATGGCGTTCTATAGTCTCTGCCTACCTCCCTACATGAGAAAAAGACGTGATGTTATGAGAATCATGATGAGATGGGATTCTGGAGATATTTCATTCTGTGTAATTGGTAATGGTTAATTGCATATTAAAAGATTTACTAGCTGACCCGGCAAACGTTGTTTTGCCATACAAATGTCAGGGGTTTAGGGGGATGAAAAATAAATGTTGTCCGATTCTCAAACCTAACGGATATGTACACAAAATTTCACAAAAATCGGTCGAGCCATTTCCGAGGAGAATAATTACAAACACCGTGACAGGAGAATTTTATAGATTTGTCGTGGGATACAAATGGCATTGAGAAATGTAGCACGGAAAATGCATAAAGATATCTAACCTTTCAGACTCTTAACTCTTAATTTTCATAGAAAGGGATGCCCGTAGAGTTAGAATGCCTACTTTTAACCAAAACTGACTGGACCACCTTAGTGTTTTGGCTAAATGTCTTGTAACGCGGAAATCTCGTGTGATTGGTCCTATTATACGTCTAACTTAGGAATATGAATGTGTGCAAACTATGTGCGAATTATTCTAGTTGAATCTAAATGCATTAACGCAATCCATTGGCCTTGTGACTGTCCGCGGATTATAGGTACGCGTAGATTTATAACGTCCCTGCCAAATTGTTCTTGATGACTACGGTGTTGCGTAGAGATATTTAGGGTGTCGTCTAGTGACGTCGTCATCATCTTGTAATATTGTTTTATTTCGTATAGTTATTCGTAGCGGAGAAGCGTTGGCGGCAGCCGATGCCGATAGTCGATGCACGAACGCCGCGGCGATAATATCACGCTAGGTAACCGTTTAATATTCAGAATAAACAAGAGTTTTATATCATTCGTAAATCGAAAATGGCTTATTCTTGGGATAATAGAGTTGCTTTTGTTGTGAGATACCTTTATGGTGAGTTTATATACACAATTAATCCGCTTTGTTTTAAAGCTAGATGAGTTAACTGCGTTTGGAAATTTGTTTGTGATGCCGCATGCTGTGTTATTTGTAGACAGCTGATCGTTGAAAGAAATATCTTGCGAAAGTGTTGGCTATTTTGTGTGGATACTGTTTCAGAATTGAGATAGATATTCTATTCAATTAAAGTTATGTTGATTATGCGGTGACTTTCACGGAATATACAAGGGTAACAAAAAATCTTTTTTAATTATCACTCAATCCAGATAAAACCAGGATCATACTCATAAATCAAACATTACTAAAAAAGAAAATTAATAAGTAAGTACCGTTATTCTTAATAAGTACTTAATTCTTTATTTTCTTTATGAGTTAAATCGATATATTAGATACTTAGATGTATTCTTTCTAAATCCATTCAGTAGATTTTTTCAGTTTGCTGCGTATACATACAGCTCGAACCTATTTCGATCAATTTATGTAACGGAATTTTTGACAGTGATTTTCACCCACTTGCACTTGGTAATTTTTTCCACATAATAAGAACCGATGACATAGCAATGTTTAATTTATAATGATTTTCAAGCGTATTTTTTAGTTTTTATGTAAAATATTTATTGCAAGTACGTAATCAAACTTTAAAATTTTGTTTTTAAACAAGATTGTGTTATAAGCCAAAGTAATATGAGGACAAGTTGAGGAGGTTCAAATTGCCGACATGTAACTTTAGCCTGGCTAAATCGACTTCATTGTCTTTTGACTTCAAGCCGGGTGATTGATTTAGCCATAGACGCACTATCTGGTATATTCGTGTACTAATGTTTTTGTGTTGTCTTTAATAGAACGGCTTAATGGATTATAATCTAAAACATAAGTGATGGCATGCGCTACTTGTATATCGGCCCTTTTCAATATTCAATTGACGATTATGGATAGATTGTTATCCTCGTTTCTCAGTAAGATATTTCTTGCTCCTGGTGCCTATTCTATGTGCAGAACTAAACTTAACTTAACTAAAAAATGAAAATTGATAGCGTCAATAACACAATTCGGCAATGTTAACAGAACTTTTTTAATATAAAAACTGTTTATTATAGACTAACGATTTTAATTAATATAAATGTGTGCAAAAAAATAGCCATACATTTAAGATACAGCAATAGCTGTTTTCATTTTTTAGTTATGTTTAGTTCTGCACATAGAATAGGCACCCCTGTAAAATTTTCTACAGAGAATGTTGTCATCAGTAGATTAATGATATGCAAGTAATCATCAGTAATCATTGGGTGCACAAACATACAAACTCCCAAACAAAATAATTGGGTGTTTCTGTATTATATAAGCATTGATCAAGTATCATCAGCTTTGATTATAAGTATGTATTTACGAAAAAAAGGTAGTATATGTAGTATATCCGTATTCTGCTACCCATAATACAAGCATATAAGCTTACCTTGGGACCAGAGAACGTTGTAAAAAAGAAATAAAGATTATAACAAAAATCGAGAAAATACTGTATCACTGATGTACGAATGTTATTATGTTACCAACATCCTACATAGATACAAACGAAGCTAATAAATAAAAGCATAGCTTTGATGTTAAATTGGCTTATTAATATAGAATTAAGTATCTAATACTAGTAAAGCCAAATTAAAGTTTTAAAACTATCAAATCGGTTTATTTTTGCAATAAATCTTCCTGGCACGTTTAGGTAATCTTCATCTAGTCATATCAAGTTTTGCAAACATCTCGTAAATTGCACTAACATTGATGTCCAAGAATAGAACAGCATTAGTTACGATATAAAATGAATCCGTTATGAAATATGGCTTGAAATATGTTACTGTGGATTTAAAATCTTAAAAGATAAATAAATATAACTTATCTATGTAGATAAAGGATGCAGTTAGCGCAGGACCGCGCGTTGTGGGGTTCTATGGGGGAAGCCTATGTCCAGCAGTAGATGGAGAAAGGGCGATGGATGGATAGATGAATCTAGGTAAAATGGGATTCCACTTCCGCCGACACGTTTTCACCTTTACATCTCCTAAGCATTGAGAGTGCTGCCTGTGCTGCTGCCGTCTCTAAGAACACCTATAAGTGACGAGTTATTGAATGGTACATGTAACGGACTGCCGATCAAGAGGTCGGGGGTTCGATTCCCGCTAGTGACAATCATTTGTGTGATTTTTCTAATTTTCATACAAATGTTTGTACTACGTCTGGGTGTTTCTATGTATTATAAGTATGTATTTACAAAAAAAAAAGTAGTATATGTATTCTATCCGTTTTCGGGTACCCATAACACAAGCATATATTATTATAAGCTTAACTTAATATATAATGTGAAATGTCCATAAATATAATTTAAAAAAAAAGTACCTACCTACTTCAAAGCGGTGACCAGCAGTCAAAACTTGTCAAAAATCACGACAAACTCAAAATCCTAACAATGGGACTTTAAGTCCTTAAAACCTGACTCCAATTCCTTAACATTGTTATAAAATAGTAATTGTGTACCTAACTGTTGGTTTCAATAAAAGCATTTACCTTAGTATTCTCCAATTATCTCTCTTTTTGTGGATCTATACGCGTATATTCTTACCCGACGTTAGCATTACCTTCTGTAACTCTCAATATTCTCTTACAAAGCTACTTATCTATTTACAAACGCTGCTTATAACTTTAGCTCATCTAATTGCAGTAATGTCGACATTAGAATAGGCAGAACATGACATTGACCTGTGTAGCATTTCTTCATAGACATCGCGGAGGCGTTTTTCAATCAACACAACAGACGAGATCTTGTCACCAACCTGCCAATGATTTCTTAATTAAAGTAACTAATTGAAACTATAAACTAAACATTGTATTATGTCTATTGTGGTGATTGAATTATTTACACCGCGCGTCATTTTCTATAAGAAAATCAGTAACAGTTATTTAATTATTTCAATCAACAAAAGACAGCCATTCTAAATGACACTAATAAAACCAGAGCGACCCAAACTTTTAGGATTAATGTTATAGGTATCCTTGGGTCAGTTGTAACAAATACCAACAAGTTCAAGTCATATACTGACGGAGTGTGTTAGGAACGAGAATAAACGGCGAAGAGTTATGCAATTGTTAAAAGTTAATAGATTGGATGTGGGAGCCTTCCAGTCTATCCTGGCGAATCCATCTGGTGGAGGAGCCCTTCTTGTGTGTAGTTTTGTGGATTGAACCTAGGATTTAAGATGACCAAAGAAAGAGGGATGTTTGTAATTATTCTTGGTTAGGTTACAATGGGACTGGCATATTGTCACTACAGTAAAAGTCCCTAAATAAATAAGAATAAAAAAAGTAAAACAAGTTTTACGGATTCTATTAGTGCTTCATGATGGGATAACTTTACCAGCTCCTTGCTTGAAGCCCATTTTTATGACTGTGTCTTTAGATATTCAAAGCTAACCTTTCTTCCATTGGCCTTACGAATATGGTTTTGTAAGACCAGTGTCAATTGCAAAATGAGTGATCTCTGAGATTTGCCAAGACTAATTATGGGTACTGAATAAATTGTTGTCTTTTGTTTACGTGCAATAGCAGCCAAATAGGCATACATTGCTCATTAGTTCAGCAGTTGCGACACTGATTGGCTGATCAAGTGTGTTTTTGCCTCGGTAGTAACTAGCCCCAATTTTGTTTTTATTGATATTATCATTTTTGGCTACATATGACTTACAGTGAAACATAGACCAATTTCTTTATTATCTTACATTTGTACCTATAAAAGTATTCCCTGGACATCCCATTTCCTCTAAAGGTCTCTAAATGGCATCCTTCAATCAATTATAAAAAATACTGTTTATTTAAGTAATGAAAATAGAGAACAGTTTTTGCAAAGAACTGGCAAATAGTTTGTGTCAATGAAAAGATTAAGTTAAAGTATTCCATCTCTGTAGTGGTGGTACTGCTTCAAATATTTTCTTGTCATTTTACTCTGTTAAAAGCATATAAGTTATTTATACATTGACTTAAAATAAATAACTGCCGTACATAAACAGAAGCCGAAATTTATGACAGATTTAATGAAGGCAGTTTTGTTTCAGATATTGACAACAACGGCTACCTAGACGCCCATGATTTCCACTGCCTGGCTCTGCGCACTTGTGTGCTGGAGGGCAAAGGCGATTGCAGTTCATCTCGTCTACAAAAGTATCAGCACGTGATGCTCAGTCTTTGGGAAGAGATCGCCCAACTGGCGGACTTCGACAAGGTGCCAGATTATGTCGGTTATCCCCACAGATTATCTAAGCGATGTCAGCGACGCTTCGATGGATGCAGCCTAACGCTGGCCTTCTTCTGTAGCTCTAAACTTTCTTCTATTTTCTACTTCTGTTTTGCTTCTGTGTAGTCTCGCACGTTGCTCTTGAATGTCTCTACAATATCTATGCAATGACTATCAGATTTATGGCAAAGTAGAAATCATGCAATATTACCAATTTAAAATTTTTCAGATGACCGAAAAAAGCATTTTTTGAACACTGCGGTTTAAGAAAATTCTGACATTTTTTTTAGATCACATAAGAATTTCAATGGATTACTGAAATTTTTATCAGGTTCTAGTTTATTATCTATTAGTTAGTTGTGTAGTTAGTCTAACGATTTAACATAACAACGTAGTTTAATGATCGGAAGCCACGATAATAACTTGTGAGGAGTTAACAAAAAACTAGATTCATTTGGTAGGAACAGTTTTTTTAAAGATATCACACGCTTAAGGTTTAGTGTCGTATTCAGAATAAGTACATAAATTCCTACCATAAGAGCCAACCAACTAAAGAATAATCGAAGAAAGACTGAAACCTTAAAACAAACAGTGATACCATGTGATACCAACACTCCTGGTCAACGCAGTGTGTTAAACACTATATTCAATAAACCCCTTTGTTGTGACGGCTTGAGGTGAATATTAGATCTTAAATGGGGTTAATGGGAAGAGAGTTATAAGAATCACTGTACAACGAACACAACAGTACTCACTAGTTATATTTTTGGTTCTATGATAATTGTATGATGTAGACACTAGAAAAAGTATATTAGTTCTAACAGTTAATTATCTATTTTTCTCACGCAAGCAACGCACACGCTTTCAGCTTCCAATATAATTCTGCAATCATTGGCATGTTTCGAATAATAAGTTTTTTTTCAGGATGGTATGGTAACCGTTGATGAATTTAAGCAAGCTGTAATGAATAGTTGCGTAGGACGACGTTATGAAGACTTTCCACAAGCGATGAAAGCTTTTATTGAAACTAATTTCAGAATGATAGATTTAAATAATGATGGTGTTATAGCTATTGAGGAATACAGATACGACTGTGTACAACGAATGGTTTTAGAAGATATTAAAATTATAGACGAAGCTTTTAATTCCCTGCTCAATGTAAGTACTATAGTTTTCTATTACTTTGTATGCATTAACCAGGTTAATTATCATAGGTCTAATACTTTTTTTATGGACATTTCACATAACATGCTCTGGTCCCAAGCTAAACTTATAGGCTTGTGTAATGGGTACCAGAATACGGATAGATCATCATCATAACATGACGCCTTTTCCCATGGTGGTAGGCAGAGACTATAGAGCGCCGAACGACGAATACGGATAAAATAGGTACATAATATACTACTTTTCTTTTGTAAATACCTATGTATTTACTGATAATAGATAGAAACACCCAGACGCAGTACGGACATTTGGATGACATTTAAATATCACACAAATGGTTGTCCGGAGCAGCAATCGAACTCGCGACTTCGTGATCGGCAGTCCGTTACACAAACCACTCAACCACAAGGACCGTCATACTATAATATCTAACATACTCTTTGTCTATAAACTCGACGGAAATTTTCTACGTTGAATCTGTAAGTAGTGTTTCTTTTTGAAAATCTTTGATACTCGGAGAAGAAAAAACTATGTCTACGAATAAACTTTATCTACTAACAAATGCAATAAATGGCATATTTTATTTATGTTAAGAATAAAAATATAGTATCAGTTTAAAATTTCACGGCACATTTCGAACGTCATCATCAAAGTGAGTGGCACGCGTTGATGATTAATGTTTACTACGGACGACGATACCTACACAACAAACATTTATATAATGACTACGTTAATAATATGGTACAAATTATATTATCCGTGTTTTTATTTCACTTTTCATCTGTTATACTTTTAGTATTATCTTCTAAGAAATATTACTTATTAAATTATCTTTAGTATCCGATGGAGAAATACAAAACATTTCCCTAAAAAGAAGTGTCTAAACGCCAGTCAAGGCAAAATCATTGCAAACAAAGAAATCACAGCAAAATTATAATAACATAATATATATACAATGTACGACATTAAATCCCAATATTTTTATTAGTCCATTATCCACTGTTACAGATAGATATCAAAAACTGTTACATATTAATATTAGTACCTAAATAGCCTTATGTATTTAAAGTATGGGAACCTGGCGTAGCCTATAACTTTAATAGGTGTCTTGAAAATTAAGAACTTACCTACATAATTATAGTCGTTAAGACGACACCAAAATAGCTTCGTGCATTTTTCTATGTACGAAGTTTTCATTGTTTCTTTAGATTGAATGGCTAGAGCTCTAATTTTTAAGTATGTTTTTTCAATATATGATCTAGGATCGCATCAACTCAGAAACGCGATTGAAAAAAGTTTTCTCGATAGAAAATCTTAGCGAAACCTCTCTAATTTTTTATTTTTTTCATTTGTCGGTCTATTATCGCATTTTAACTAATGAAATAACTTTAAAAACATAAGTAATTATTATATATAGAAACACGTAAATCAGAATTAAAATATATTTAGTAGATTTTGAGTAAATAGGAAAAGTATCCCTAATTCTTCATTTTCTGTGCCTACTAGCTGTGTTAATATGTACGTGTCGGCGATGATATACGATAATATTGATGTAGGCCCTTAACCACCTGTAGTCTCTTGTAGAGCAGGTCCTTCTCAAGATCTACTGGTCCTACAAATTAAAATCTACTAATACTTATAGATACCTATCTAATTCCGCAGGGATTATATTAAACGCACTATGTAAATATCGTTCAGATCACTTTTATACATATTAACAAAAATACACTGTATTTATAGACACAGACACAAAAATAAATATGAAACAAGTTCGGTGTTATAAAAAGCATTAACTAGAAATAAAATTATGCAATACTACAATGAGGGAAGCTTTCTTATTGGCAATTTTCCAGCTGTGCACGACGTTCGTGTGAACAAAATTTCCTAGCTTTTTTCTTCGTTGTTACTGTAGAGTGTAGATCATTCATGGTCCTGTGATCCGGCTGATTTCGACAACAGTACCGATTCTATAGGCACAACTAAAATTAACTAAAAAATGAAAATTGATAGCGTCAATAACAGAATTTAGCAATGTTAACAGAACTTTTTTAATAGAAAATCTGTATATTATAGACTAATCATATTAATTAATAAAATGTGCACAACGAAATAATTAATCAAAATACGCCATGGTTGTTTTAGTTTTTAGGGTTCCGTACCCAAAGGGTAAAAACGGGACCGTATTACTGAGACTTCGCTGTCCGTCCGTCCGTCCGTCCGTCTGTCACCAGGCTGTATCTCAAGAACGGTGATAGCTAGACAGTTGAAATTTTCACAGATGATGTATTTCTATTGCCGCTATAACAACAAATACTAAAAATAAAATAAAATAAATATTTAGGGGGGGCTCCCATACAACAAACATGATTTTTTTACCGTTTCTTGCTCGATACTAATAACGATGCCTTATGTTGCATAGATAATGGTACGGAACCCTTCGTGCGTGAGTCCGACTCGCACTTGACCAATTTTTGAGTTAAGTTGTGCACATAGAATTGGTTTAAACCATTGCCCGTATATTTACTTAGTGTTATTTTAATGTAGAATTGTGCAGGAAGTGAGATTGATGCGTCCGAATAGACATAACCTTTATACGAGACGATACAATCGGGAGAGATCCGGCTTCTTAGCGCATTAGTTCTAGGCGTATCTAGAGTTAAACTTAACCTTCTTTTGGGCTCTTTAGAAGTAAATAATACATAATTCGGCAGCCCAATATGCTGCCCGGTCGTTGATGGTAGATTTTACAATACAATTCAATTGGATCATTTATGTAAAGTTGCCAGACACACTTTTGTTGATGCTCCCACGCCCACAGGTGTCTAATGAAACAAGATTTATTGTCTTGTAACGTAAGTATCTTTATCTTAAACGTATCGTCTCATTAGTTAGTTAATTACATTGATATACCAAAATAAAGCAACGTTCAATATGCACTAACACAGACGCACTAATTTAATATCAGAAAGATCGCTGTGAAATCGTGGATCGTCTTTCCGAATCTTAATATTATTTTTCTATAGGTACGCAAGGGCGTATTTACCCTAGGGCCAAGAGGGCCATGACCCGGGGCGGTCGGTCTAAGAGGGGCGGCCCAAGTTGCATTTACCCCCTTAAAACTGCATGTAAATTCATTCGCAGTAGTTTTTTTTAGTTATTCACGAACAGACAGAGATAGACGTCTAGTGGAGTACTTTGCTCAATCTCTATTAAATTATGGGGGCGGCAAACCTTTATGGCCCGGGGCGCAAATTCTCTAAATACGCCCCTTTTATGGTAGGTAATACCACACTGTTTTAAACGCTTGGAGTATGTCTTGCTTTCTTTCGACTATTAAGCATCCCACTGTTGGGCATTAACACGGTTTTATATTATGAAGAATTATTATTAAATTTAGATTATTAGATTCGTTTAGACACCATCAATCTTAGTGTAAAACAGTCTGGGGTTAATTTACTGTTACCTCGTGTGCTTAAGTGGTCGCAAGAGGAGCGGAGAGGTTTTAGGAATTCAAACTTACTACTATATCGGAAATAATAAGTAGGTAGGTACTTAATTTGGCAGAATTTTTTCTCAAAGCCAAACCAAAACAAAAATTTAATAATGAATTACTTTATTAATGAACGTCGCGTCATTATTTCAACCATAGACACAGTTTAATAAAGACATATAACCTCCCAACAAATTGTGAAACTCAATTATCATTACACTCTGAATCTACAGATGGCACTAAGCGTATCAAATCACATAATTTATCGTAATCAATAATCATTCATAATCTTACTACGTCACGTTGTATAGCGGTAGTACTAAAAAAAAATGGCAGATGGCACTATTTCATAATCTTGATAAATCAATTACGTAACTAGTTTTAAATTTACCTCAGATAATCTGAAAAATTGAAATGAACACAATTTTGTTTATCATAGAATAGTTTAATATGTTTATCATAGAATTTACAATTTTTTTATCATAAAAAGTAAAGATACGCTTTTGCGGCTTAGAATACACATATAAATTTCGAACGATTTTTTAAGAGTGCCGTGGCGTATCGGGTAAAGCATATATATAGCAGGGCCACGAATGTTAATAGGTCTGGCGTTCAAATTAAAGTGGATTTTTGATAATGCGGTTTCACTTTTTGTATTTTTAAACACATAAATAAAGGCAATTTAGTTACTACAGTATATAGATTTATATCTTAGATAATTAGTAAATACATTTATATCTTTCGCAAACTACAAACTTCATTTTTTTAAGCTTCTTATCAAGTACTTACCTACCAAGTTTGTCAAACTGGCAACGTTGCGCGTTACGTTACCGCGTTGTGTTTCATTCAATTCCTTAGCCTATCGCATCGTGAGGTTCTTGTACCTACATTTGTAGTTGATTGTAGTATCGCCATCGCGACTAGCGACAGCACGATACATCGTACATACCTATGCGGCTTGTAATATTTTACATGTTTCGTGATTTTACTTTATATGTATAACGTATATTAAATACCTGTGTTTAAATAAATGGGATTTTGGATTTATGTATACTTATAAAATTTCTTTTTGTCGGTGTTTTCGTACTATGAAAATTTTCTGTTTAGCTAGAGAGCTGAAATTTTCAGTTTGCTTAGATCAGATGATACTACAACCACAATACCTACTCAGACTCACCATCATCATCATCCTGCCCTTATCCCATTGTTTGGGGGTCCGCTATATGGTGTTATTTGTGGTTGGTGTCACGAATATATCATCATAATAACCGCACGGAACCGTTCGCGTGCATGTCCAACACGTACTTGACCGTACCAAAAGGTAAAATGGAACCCTATTACTGAGACTTACCTTATTAAGAATAATTTCACAAAAATCCATCGAGAGTTACGCTCGGTCAAGCAGATATTGGTACCAATTCTATATGCACAACTAAACTTAACCAAAAATAAAAAAGCAACTATGCTGTATTTTGATTAATTGACTATTTTCTTATACACATTCACAGTAACTTAAATTGTTATTATATAATACACCGTTTTTATAATAAGAAAGTGTAGTTAACAGTACCGAATTGCGGAATTGTGTTATTGAAATAATCAATATTTATTTTTTAGTTAAGTTTAGTTTACTTGTGCATGTAGAATTGGTACCATTATATATTATTTTTATGTATGCCCAGCCACTTATAGATCAACTCATGGTAGACATTTTAACATTTTGTTTTTGCCTAACATTTCGCTCTCACACTTGTATCGATATTAGTTAAGAATTTATTGCTGTTAATGACATAGGTTTGACAACTTCAAGTAGCGCGTCCCTTGAACATAACGGGATCGTTACCTTTCCTGCAGAATGTAAGATTAGACATATGTTAGTCTTAGTTTGGTCTTAGTCGTGAATAAACAGTGTTTACGTGAACACGCAATATCTCTTACTTCTAAATATACCCAAGGTACCACACCTAAAAATACGTTTCACTTTCTTTTTTTTAAAACATAATAACTAAAGTCAAAGGCCTCGACGATATCATATATCAACCATAACAACATACTTTATAGTCTAAGATCCGAACCTAAATCGACCTTCACCGAGCTGATAATAGAATAAAACTTATTTTATAATAAATTTAGTATCATAATATAACAACCTGTTAATAAATATTAAAGTACTTTGTTTCTTTTGATATTGTGAGTGACGTCAATAATCCTTTTTACTTTTCATCACAACAAAATATCTCATTCAATTATTACGCTTACTTGTTACATGATACTGAAAATATTTAACAAAGCGGTAGGCTTTGTTAAATATTTTCAGTAGGTACGATGACGACCTATACATTGAGGATGCTATACATTGAGGATGTGCTGAAAGAGACAGTTCATTAGGGTTCCGTACCCAAAGGGTAAAAACGGGACCCTATTACTGAGACTTCGCTGTCCGTCCGTCCGTCCGTCCTCCGTCTGTCATCAGGTTGTATCTCAAGAACGGTGATAGCTAGACAGTTGAAATTTTCACAGATGATGTATTTCTATTGCCGCTCTAGCAACAAATACTAAAAATAAAATAATATAAATATTTAAGGGGGGCTCCCATACAACAAACATGATTTTTTTACCGTTTCTTGCTCAATAATAATAACGTTGACAGGTAGACGCTTTAACTATTCACAGAATATTTGGTTCTATAACGTGCCTAATGTTGCATAGATAATGGTACGGAACCCTTCGTGGGCGAGTCCGACTCGCACTTGACCAATTTTTTTACATACATACATCGCCCAAAGCTAATATACTATTTGCGCACACGCACACACAGACACATACACGCACGTACGCACACACACACGCACACACACACGACAAATGTAATTTCTAAGAATACACTCGCTATTTGAACGTCATAACAAGCAACATCGTTTTTAGGGTTCCGTACCCAAAGGGTAAAAACGGGACCCTATTACTGAGACTTCGCTGTCCGTCCGTCCGTCCGTCCGTCCGTCCGTCTGTCACCAGGCTGTATCTCAAGAACGGTGATAGCTAGAGAGTTGAAATTTTCACAGATTGATGATGTATTTCTATTGCCGCTATAACAACAAATACTAAAAATAAAATAAAATAAATATTTAAGGGGGGCTCCCATACAACAAACATGATTTTTTTACCGTTTCTTGCTCGATACTAATAACGTTGCCTTATGTTGCATAGATAATGGTACGGAACCCTTCGTGCGCGAGTCCGACTCGCACTTGACCAATTTGTTTGACGGACGGACAGCGAAGTCTCAGTAATAGGGTCCCGTTTTTACCCTTTGGGTACGGAACCCTAAAAACGTCGAAATCAAGTGGCGCATCACTATTTGTTTTAACAAGCTTGACCTTGAACCCAAATAAATACTACCTGTTTTTTAATAAACCAATTTGATGATTTTTATGAGATAATTTAGTTTGTAACTTTTTATCTTTTCAACCTTTTTTTGTTTTTTTTATAAAACTATAAATATATTATTGTTCTTAAAACTTACTAATATTTAATACCCTAAAATAATAATAATAGTTTTTGTAACACCAATCAATGATTTAAATATATTAAAATGCCATCTAGTTAAAAACTGTGTTAAAAATAACAAAGCGATCATTGAAGCGAATCATCTGCCATCTATCGCAAGAGGTTATTTTATCGTAAGAGGTTATTTGCATGTACTAATCAGTGGAAAATAATTATTATTGTATTTTTTCGTTGAATGTAACATATTAAATATGTATTAGACTTTTAATTTAAGTTAATTTTTTTCTGTCTAAACGTATCTTATTGCAACGTCCGTTTTATACAAGTTGTTACGCTAGTGAACAGCGCCACCTAGATTTAGCGTGCATTTTATGGCGAACATGCCAAAGTATGGGAATTGATAATCTTTATTAGTACTGTGTCTATGATTTCAACCATTCGTATTCTGGAAAGAATACTCAAGTGTTGGTCGAGATGGTGTAAAGCAATCTTGATAGATGGCGGTGTACGTAAAAATATATAAACTCATACGAGTGACAGATATGGTGGTTGATTTTAAGTGTTGCAAGTGGACCACAATAAGCTCAGTTGGAAGAGCTTCGGAACAGTATTCCGGGGTTGTGGGTTCAAGTCCCACTTGCGGCATTTCACTTTTCCACCATAATTTGATTTATTATCCAAAACAAACAGTTAGGTACCTATAAAAAGTTATATCTTAGATGCGCCCCTCTCTACCTATCACATAGTATACAAGTAAATCGTTGTTACTCGAAGATACATAGCGTCATAGATTTGTGTGTGCGTCATCTTGCAATTTCTGAATCAGTCGCTTTTTACATATTGCTAACAGAGAACACCCACGCCCAATATTAGAACGTTATTGGTCGAGGAGTATTACTTTCAAGTCTCTAGCTATCATCGTTCTTAAAGCCGTTCTAAAAGGTGACAGGCGAATGCACGGATGGATGGACAGCGAAGTCTCATTAATAAAGGCCCGTTTTACCTTCTGGTACGGAACCCTAAAACGTAATAATAAGATATGTTAATTACATAACTATACTAGCTGACCCGGCAAACGTTGTTTTGCCATACAAATGTCAATGGGGGGAGGGGTTTGAAAAATAGATGATGTTCGATTCTCAGACCTACATTCAGTAGGTCTGAGAATCGGTATCCATGTAAAATTTTATAAAAATCGGTCAAGCCGTTTCGGAGGAGTACGGTAACTAGCACTGTGACACATGAATTTTATATATTAAAATTGTTTTTTATCGTTTCAGGATGATGACAGAAGAAAAGGAGGGCTGACGTTATCAAGATACCAAGAACTGTTCGCTCAATTCCTTGGTGATGTTGGCGAAAATTGTCAAGCGAATCACTTATTTGGACCTTTAGAACTTTAGTTTAAATAATAATTGCATTATATATATATTTAACTTTTAAGTATTGTACAGAATTTTAAAACCAAATTGACACACGAATACAGGCCAAGTTTTAATAATAAACTTAAATACTCACTAAAGTGAAAAGGAGTTACATACCTACTTTGAAAAGTCGTAGAACCAAGTCATAAAATTTGTGTTATTTACATTTTCTTCCTAACCCATTAATATCCCCCTGTTAGGCATGGAACTCCTCCAATTTGGGAGGGTTTTTGTCTACTATGCCACGTTGATCAGACTTCTTAGCTTATGGTTTAGTTTCGAGTTTTCCGTCACTTGTAGTTGATGTTACCTCTTCTAATATAGGTACCTCAGCTGTCTCTTACAGCACCCTGTGGTAACAAATGGGGTGGTGACAATTCTATTCTTAAACCGTTAATAACCGGACGTTGTTTACATAATAGATAACCCCCAATTCGTGGAGCGATTCGGAAACTCATATTATTATATCGAAAAGGAACAAAATATTATTACATTTGCTTTTACACATTCATCTTTAAAAAATCAGAAAAAAAGTCACAATTAGGTGTCTGGTGTAATTCGTGTCTTTCGCTAGAAACATGCTTAAAATAGCATCGATATATTTAAAATAAGAAAAGCTAAACTACTATGTATCTGTGATGTGTTCTCAATCTATATAATTTAATCTACATTAAAAAAAAAATTCGTTGTTTGTTTTTTTTTTTTGGCGCCAGTGTTAGTTGTTTATTGTTATGTAGAACATTATGATTTAAATATTTGTTAATAAATATTCATAACTTATTTGGAATGTTATTGGCCACATTAGATTTTAAGATATTTTAATTTTATTATTAACTTACGTGAATTGATTCAAAACCAAAGGGGAATTCGGCTGTTTCATTACTATAGGATTTTTTATATTAGATTGTTATGACTTTGTTTGCCTATTTCTATGTTATTCATAATGTTCACTGGAGGTTTAAGCCCTCCAAAGAGAAATTCAACACGCTATCCTCTGTCGCCTGCATACAGCGGGTTTCTTCGTAATTGGTAATCTAGATGCAAAACGAAACAGGACGCGTTTTGTGTCTAGCCTTTGCATCTTTTTAGAGGGCAATAGTAAATGTAGGGAGGGACCCTCAGACCTAGATGATTAATAATAATGGTGAATTTAAATCTAGTCAGTGCTTATGTAAATAAATTACAAATTATAATAAACAAAAATTATATAAGAAAGTATTCTTTTATTTCACGAATCGTGACCTTGACTAGGATTTAAAGATAAAATGATGATGATATATCCTAATAATAATAACAATAAACCCCTCTGGGCCAGTCGTTACCTCACCATGAGACTAATGCAAAACCTGGAGGCAGATTATAGGCTTTCAAAAATCTTGTGGTATAAACAAAAAAATGTGTCACAGGACCTAGGGAAAGCCTACAGACCGCAGGGCAGCTTGTGGCGAGCTGAATGTGAGTGGCGACACTGCGGTCCCGAGTGCCCCTGAGAGTCGGTCGTGGCCTCGCCTTCGGCTTGCCTTTGTTGGCTGGCCGAACTGGAAACCGAGAGTGCCTGGACTCTCGCCTCTGTCTTGCCTTCACCGGCCGGACAGAGTGGGGTCGCCAGAGCTATATGCTCGGGGGTGGAAGTGTCAATTTCAAGGGCGTAATTACGGGGAAACCCGCTCCGGGTCTCGGCCCGCGATGGTGAAACCGGTGCCGCACCGCTCTACACCCCAAGCCGCTCACACCGGTGTTGCTCCCTGCTGCCTTGTCTGGCCGCTGTGTGGGGGGCTCATCTAGTGAGTCGGCGAGTCACCGTCTGCCACGGTTCAAGAAGTATCAGTATTGAAGGCAGGCGACCGTTATTATTTGCAATAGTTTTATATACAACCAGTCCATCAAACACCTAACACAATAACCCAGTTCGTTTCTCTACATTAATTTGCAATAGATCTACAGCTACCATTGGCATTCCATGACTCCACTTCTATAGAGCAGGCGTGGAGTGTCGGTGGTAGGTGTCCCACCACATTTATTTATTCATTAAAATTCTCAAAGGGCCTCTGCATGTTGGACCCATGTCCCCATGTAAGCCTTAAAAAGGACCGGGTATTTCTAAAAAAGTAATAGGAATAACCCGTGAATTAAAACAGAGATACAAATAATAATAATAATAAAAAATTATTGGTAACCATTAACAAATTAGTGGGTACAACTATAATAATTGTGTGATAACAGCTGCAGTAGTGATACACTGTGGCGCAGCTATTATCTACCTCCTTTATAGTAACAAAAATGTGATGACAATAAATTTTATAAAAGAGAGACATGCTTAAATTTAACTAATAGGTAAATGATTAGTGTGCTAACTAAGTAATAATATACTAGGATATATATATATATCCTAGTATTAGGTACTGTCTCATGTGGATAGTAATAAATAGGATAGATTTTATGACTTCAGATTTACGCAGCTCATGTCCAGTGCGGAAAACTTTTAGAGGTCGCAAAATTTGTGAGAAGTGTGGGATTTTTTTGACTGTTCTTACAACATTTTTCTTTTGTTCATCCTACCTTGAACTGTACGTAATAATTAGTCCTTAAAATAGAAAACCATCGATAGATTCTGATAAAAAAAATTATGGAAGATAATCAGCATCCTCTGTTCTAGCTTATTTCGCAGCAAGAAGCACCAAGCAACGAAGAACGCTTTCAGAACTTGAAAAAAAAAACCTACTTTCGAGTTCAAGTCTTCGATGACCACACAGAGGTTTCCATGATTCCACGATTTCCAATATGAGAGAATATAAGAAACTAAGACAATTTATAGGTACCTATTTAAAATGACCAGACGAAAAAAAAACTTTTGTAATTTTATTCTTTATTTTAAAAATTCTATTACACAGAATTTACACAATATATTAAATGTCTCATTGAATAAAGACTATGAAATATACACACAAATAATGCTAGGCAATAGAGATTGTAATATACATCCAATTTTTACATTAGATTATGATTTTATAATCAAGATAGAAAAAAAATCTAGATTTAAACCTAGCAATCTTTGCAAAAGCTACGGTTGAAGATACACGCAACAATAGAAGAAAAAAATCAATGAAAAAAATAATCAAAATTATGTACAAAAATTTTCGAAAAATATATTTAGATAGGTTATGGCTTTTGTACCATGAATAGATCTAAATAATATATATACCACAGAGGTACATAGGTACCTAATAACTTTCACCCTATAGAATATCAATTGTAGAAAATATGTTTAACCTATAAATTAGGCTGTTTACAGCAACGCTAGCAAGGAAGATATTTATGAATTAATCTTATTACAATGAGATAGATACAGGTATATTATGCCCGTTTGTTAATATCATTCTTAATTTTATCTTTTGCATACCATCGTACAATTAACGGTGGATATATTGGGTATCAGTGCAAATTGTGGTACAAGTCTTGGGCAAAGTAAAACTAGAAGTGGAGAGCAAAGAAGTATATTGGTACAGCTCGCAAATTTTATACGTCTTTTTTTTGGCCGCCTTCAGCCCTACCGAGCCATGGTGACGCTTTAAGCCTAACTATGATCCGGCAAAGGTAGCCTCTTCACGGGAGGGCCGATTCGACAGGGGGAGCATTAGGTCCCTCGTCATCCTAATGTAGCCTTTTGACACGACTGGGGCGGCGGGACTCTTAACTGCAACCCGCCGCGGGTTACCACAAATTCTAAACATCCGAGTAATAAAGCTTCTTTATATAACAATCTAACTGCAACGGCACCTGCAAATAGGTCCTACTTGTCACCATCAATTTTACGAATTAGATAGACACTTTGCCCAAAACTTGTACCTTAAATTAAAGCTATTTATTTACATCAAAACGAGATTAATGACAGTAGCTAGGTACATCATTATCAAAAAACGAATCAGGCTATTTTCTACTTCAATTCTTTAATTATCAAATTTTGTACAAGAACTTATGCCAGGGTATCATGTTTGTGTCGTTTCTATACTAGGAGTGAAAAGGTATATTAAAAAATCTAGTTACCCAGAAATACGATAGTTTAAGAATATTTAGAGAAATACAATTGATTACAAAATTCTTCTTTTTTAGAATCCGTATTTCTTAAAACGCACTTTACGAATTTGACCAAATTACTTGCTCTCAGTTACTCAAATAACCCTGACCAACTCGTACAGCACCCATTAGGAGATAAGAATTCTGTTTTAATACTTATAAGTAATTAATTTTGTTAAAGAGAATAGACAAATAACTAGTCTCATTTTTAATCTCAGTTAAATATTGGTAACTGGTAAGATTTAATTTTTAAAATTAACACTAAAGCAAGAAATGTACAGTCCATTTTTTTATTATTTTATAATTTGTACCGTTCCGAAGACTAAGATATAAGGGCCTAACAAATGAAGGCGTCCACCCTGATCAGCAGTTTCAAGGAACAGGATAATTTATAATGTATCCGAAATGTCGAAAAGTTGAATAGCCACCCCCCTAACATTTTTTACGGATTGGTTGAAACAAACTGGGGCTGCGTTCCGGGATCCTTACTGCTAAATAATGGGGAAATAATTATCAATTATTGGCTAAAACAATAGATTTTTTTATTAATTAATTAGACTTTTTTAAATTAGCTTTTAACTTTCAAAATCCTAAATTTTCATAGCTATTCGTAATTTATATTTTATAAAGAAGCCTTTAACGTCACATTGACCACACAAAGGCACAGGCCAAATAAAGCTTTGCTCGTTTTGCCTCGTACTTAATTTTGTTAAATTAGGTAATATTTAGTTTTCTTTCAGACCTATGTCGATACCACTAAAGAACAGCCAATTGACACTTTTCCTAATATAAAATTTTAAGACTTATGTTTCATATTAAGCGGCGTAAACTGGCAAAGTCAACTTCAAAATTCTAAGGGCCATATTTCAAGGAAATATTTTCAAGTAAATAGTAATATACCTCCGTATACACGACAGCAGATAAACATGCTAGCAAAAGGCTTATACCTACATATTTATTTACTAAATTACTAGGTGATACATTTTAGAATAATTCTACACATATAAAGCTTTTAAAAATATTTAATAAATTTTTAATTATAACTTTGGATAGATCTATCTTAGAAGTATTATATAACACAAATATACATATTATACTACATATTAAGAATTAACTAAAACTTGTATCGTAAAGTAGCATTCTGTAAAAATTAAGCCTATTATTTGTAGTAACAACAATCAATGGACTAAACTTTTACTGAACTGTATAAACAACGCAAATACCTATCCTCCATCTAAGTCGTACGTCAACCCATTCACACCTCATTCATGAGTGAACTTCCATGTAAGCTCCACCCACCGTTTGATGTGATTGGATGTCAGACCGACAGCGGTCGGATCGTCGTCAACAAATTATTGCCAGTCATTAAAACTTGCATAACTGTGGCAACACTGCAATTATTTGTGGCTATTGTAGTTATTTTCAAAACTTTATTAAAGAGCTGATTGATTTAAAACGCTCTTAAGACTTTCCTTTATTTTTCCTTATTTCCATCAGTCTTTTTCAATCTGCCGATAGACATAGAATAGACCTTCCCTATAGCACACAACGCTCATCTTGTTCGAGCTCTCAACAACTACCCGCAATGATTTATAAGTCGTCTATCTATCTTTTGAGAAATTAGTATCTAACTTTCTTTTAAGTTTATATTTTGAAATGATAATCTGTCAAGACAATACTTATGGTAATTTAAGACAGATTTTATGAAAAAAAAACACCTTCTAACGTTATTTTTCACACAGAAATGTAATGCATACAATAGAAAATAATTAATATAGTGACTTGGTCACAAATTGATATACTTACATATTTATATTTTCTACCTTCGCTTCTAAAATTATCTACATACATGTCATACATATTATACAACGTGTTGCAGAAAGGTGTAGTCATATTTTAAGGTTGCATTGGATAGGCCCTAAATATTATAAATATTACAATTACACATAGAAAAATACAGTTTGTAAATTTTTTCTTGTATAAAGCCGACTGTTAAATAACTACCAGGAACGCATCAATTATGAGATCTTTACGGTTTATTGAATGCGATTGAACCTTACGATAAAAGATGACCTCATAGTTGTGTTGTATTTAAAGGAAATCGATTAATTTAAAAAAGTTATTAAATATTCATGAACACATAAAAGTCATAAGATAACTAGTATTTGTAATTTCATCCATGCCTAGTGCCTAGTCACCGGCCATGTGTAACGATAGTGAAATATGACTACACCTTTCTGAAACACGTTGTATATATATACACTTTAAATTAAGAATGTAATAAATTTTCTACAATACATATTTCTCAAAATAAAAGCTAGGGACAAAATCTGAGGTCCTCTTGTAAACAAATCGCAAAAGACAGTCAATTTCTACAATCAGTAGAGAACAAAAAAGTTCAAATATTAGCTAATTTTGTTCGATGTTGCAAAAATAAAGAACTTGTTATGAACATATCTACATAATTTTAGCTATTCTAGAAAAATAATATCAACTCTGAAGATTTTTGGCTACCAACAATAAAAACATCTAAAAGTACTAACATAGATACGTAGATCCTTTTGGATTTATTAATTCAAATTAAATAACACAACCCAAATAAAGTACATTAATGAGACGGTGAAATGCGTGTAGAAAAAAAAACGGTAGCAATTTTTACCAAAACCTGCCACATTTAAAATCTGGTAACACTGCATTGGTGCAATTTCTAAAAACAGTGTTTCCCTCTGTAAAAAGCTATACTTATTATCTATGATTACTTTAATATTAGTCCACTATTAAGACAAAAATTTAATATATCTTTATGTAATTTATTAAATATTTTTGACTATAATAGTCGAAACTTATTCAACCAGTTTGGTTTATTAGTGAATTAAATATAATAGTTGGATTAGATTTATGCTTAAAAAATATGTGTGGCTAATAATATCTTGAATACCCATCGCCTGACAATGCAAATTAGACGTTTTTTTTTTCTTTATAAAAGTTGCAAGTTTGTTTAAAAAATATTTCATCGTCAAACATTATATCTAGCAACGATAATATTTATACTTACACTACTTTACGTCCATATTTTTCACTGTTAGCAACACTAAGAATTTATACAAGAAGGCTACTGAAATAAACGCCATCTAGTGCAGACTAATTAAACTAATATCAAATAATAAAAATAATTGAATCAAATAATAAAACAGTGATGAGTACATTCAGCCAGATTGTATAAATGCTAGTTTGGTTGCTAATGAGATTCACATTTCATCAGTGAGGCCGTTGACGCTGCCGCTTTGCGAGGCTTGGGGTTCTTTGTGCGTCGTATCTAGACTGCCGTAGGTAGGGCCGCCTCGCGACTGCACTCGCCAACGTCCCCGATATCGGGTTATGCCTGACAACATAACACTACGTGGTCACAACCGCGTGAAATACATCAACACGGTTTCCAAAACCTATGCATTAACAAGTACATAATATATCCGGTGAATAGTTTTGTCTATATCAGGGTAGCATGGATTTTTATCATCAACCTTCGAGAAATGTTTTAACAGGCCCGTTTTTACTTTGAACTTCGCTGCCACATGTCTAGACGTTACTTTTTTTACTCATTAAAAACTTTGGTTATGAGCAGTGGCGGATTTACCCTAAGGCCCGGGCCTAGGGCGGCCAGATTTAGGGGCGGTGATTTATATGGTGGATGCTGAGAAAGGGGCGGCTAATGGCCTGGGGCCTAGAGCGGCTAATGGCTTGGGGCCTAGGGCGGCCGCGACTGCAAATCCGCCACTGGTTATAAGACTTAGCTGCATCACTACTAGAATAAGTACTATTGCCCATGGTGACTGGCAACATTACGGCAATAAACTGCAACTGCGGATTTAATGCATCCTAGACTTTTTTTTCAATAGTTCTATTTGATAGCAAGTGTAAAGACTTTGTCCCATATAAAATTAAAAGCATTTACAAACTTATTACGATTAACAGTAATTAAAATATTCACTGGATATATAAAATGAGCTTTCTACGTTTAACATTTTACATATCTGCATCGAAGCAGAATTTTATATAAACATATAACTCTGAAATATACATGCTAGGTTAGACATTGAAACATCTAAACGTGGTTGTTACATTAAGTAAACATATAATCATGCGGTACTTATATCTTCAATTGTGTTAACAAGCATGGTTATATGACATTTGAAATTAAGGCGCGGATAGACGGCTCTTGACGTTTATACAACAGCGTTTGACATTTATATTTAATCTATGCAAAAATTGAATTTGAATTATTGTGGGTAGAAAAAGATTTACGCCAAGCCACTGTCTAAAAGAGCCATTTAAATAAATAGCTTCTTATTTATATTACAATCAGCCATAAAAAAAAATTTTTGTGTACACTGAAATGAGTGTGCATTGATTTAGATAGAAGGCTCGGTAGAAACTATGTTGTAATTAATGTTATGATGCCTAGTATGGTAAATTAGCATATACATTTGCAATTTTCTGACTAGCCGATAGGTAGGTACTTCAAAAATTTACGATTTTGTCCAATAATATTCTCAGACTAATTTAGGTCAGTACAGACTGTGTCTACTACTTCGTGCTGGTCACACTTCAAACAGTTGCGTCTTCTTTAAGAAAGTCATTTATTTTAATGTTACCAGCTACAAAATAAAAAATATGTTTGTAAATTTCGATTTGAAGTAGGGTAAGAAATATTAAATTTTTAATGTAATGTCATTATAGCAAGCAAGGTTTAGTAAATTGACCATACCTTTCAAGAATGAAAATAGAGTGAATGATTTCTGGACTACTTGTGGCGAATATTAGTTTTTCTAAATTTTCATAAAATCCAGTGGCGTTGTTATGAATCAATATTAATTTAACCCTTTTGGTATTAACATTTTATAGTAACTAAAATAATCATATGATAGGCCACTTACAAATTTTAAGAATTTCGCTAAAAAAAATTAAAAATATAAACCACGTTACTTTATGGACAGCACGTTTTGAGTTTCTATATCTTCTCTTTAATTATGTGCACAATCTATTATTCTTAAAAAAAAAAGGTTATACACAAAAGTTTAAATTTAAAAATAGAATCGCAAACTTTTTAAGAATAATAAAATTAGTGATGTGCACATAATAAATTCCATAGTGATGGTGCTTATTGTAATAAAAAAATGGTTCTTACGTTGTTTTGAGTTGGACTCAGAAGTTCCTTAGGCATAGAGGGAAAATTTTTAAATTAATTTGATTAAACATGTATTTTGGACCTTTTTTGTAAACATTCACAATGATTTACACTGCTTGCTATGCTTTCATGATCATACGGTTTTGCTATAGCCATGCTACAGTGTATTTTGTCATACAATGATGCATTTTCTTACCACAATATCTTAATAACATACAATACAATTCAAAACAATAAAAATGGGGTTTTAATAAATATTGTCTACACAATTGTCGTAATCAAAAAATTCTGATGAAAGTAAAAAAATAACAGTAATTACGAATAAAATTGTTTCCAAGTCAATTGGTAGCAACATGAAAATACAATTGGTCTAAGAGATTGTGGTAGACTTCTGGCTATATTAGCCTACCTGATAGAAATCTATGTAAATACAGGATTATTTTAGAAATAATAATAACTTATGGCAAGTTTGAGTTTCTGTACATAATAATCAACTAGAAAATTAATGAACATTTCTACATTAATTTATGAATTTTTGCAATTGACTTGCTATGCTTTTACTAAATAAACTAAATTATAGTGGAAAAAATGATAACCATGAGCGGGACTTGAACCCACGACCTCGGAATACCGTTCCGTTGCTCTCCCATCTGAGCTATCATGGTTCCCGCATATGTTTACCAAATCTTCCACTACAACCTTCTCAATGTGAGTTAAACATCGTGCGATGTTTATTAATTAATTATAATTTAGTTTATTTATTAATTATAATTTAGTTTATTTAGTTTATTTAACGAACATTTTACAAAAATATTCTAAACATGCAAAATATTTACTTGACCTAAATTAACATTTAAAAAAATTAGAAATTTAAAATAAAATAACGGTATTACTAATAATAATAATGTTAGAGAACAATTTGTTAGTTATTATTTACAGAAACCTTACCTTATTAGTATTATTTAAATAATCTTGCATTTAAAAATCGAACATAATTTAAATTGGTAGAAATCATGCACGAATGAAACGCATTACCTGGCAACATCGAGCTGTGCACTCATACCATGCATAGGTGCATTACAACTAAAAAAAAATAAAACAAAAATTAAAAAAAACATAATTTATTTAAATCACAATAAGCCTTTCAACAAAATACTGCGAATGTGAATATAAACTAAATCCCTCTAATGTAACGTACACACTAAACAATAAATAGGAGATTCCTATAATAGTTTTATTTAAAAAATATTCATTTAAAAATTTCATATATTAGACATTTATTTAGGAACTTAGAGGGCCTTTTACAATAATCTCTCTAATTCATAAAACAATAGGTACAGATTATATAAAACAAGATATAAAAGAAAAAAAAAAGAAAAATTATTATTTGTTCTTAATTTCCATGTTGTTTTACAGAGGTACCTGTAAAAACAGATGGCCCTATACAATTAAGCTTTAAATATAGGAGATAGGCCAACACCGAAGTTTAGCTTTAACCAGCATTAGTGCAGCTTATAATAGTTAGTTAAAATGTAAAATAAATACAATTACTATAAAACAATGTGCCTTAAGCCTCGCCAACGGAGAAAAGAAAAATAAAAAAGCATAAAATTAGCACAATAACATTTTAGTTACTATATAAATTAAGGGCGAATATATACTTACCATAGACTAACTTTAGTTGAAGACTAATTTTACGAAAGAAGACAATTTTACAAAAAGACAAAAGTTTTAATTCTATTATTTTACTCTTTTATTTATTAAATTATTTTATAGAAAATCGCGTAAGGGAAAAAGAAAAGAAGTTGTTAAATTCAAAATAGATTATCAGAAATTATCTATTTCTTTGCCTATTATGACTGAATAGATAGAAAGGTTAGTCCTTACTTTATTCGATTGGAATTATAAATATATTTCCTTACTTTATTATTTTTTTTATTTATTCGATTTATTTATTTTGATTTATTTATTTTTGTGGATTTTATCAATTCTGGCGAGTCTTTTAGTTAATCATTAGTAATTGCATTTATTCACGTGCAATTCCATTTAAAAGTAAACATGTGTGGTACTGTCATTTTGTTTAATAATAAAAGATCACACAAAAATGTAGCTAAATAATACAAATATTTGTTAAAATCTTATAGCGTGCGAACAATGTTGCTAGCATCATAAATAGAATAACGCCTTAGATTTTATCCTTTGGCAACTATGGCGTAACGAGGATTCGAGTTAAATATCTAGCAATTTACGAAACTACTTATAATTTATTTTTCCACATTTTCAGCTTTAAAGGTAGACTGAGAATATAACAAAGTCTAAACGCGCCATTTTGTACTGCTTTTTAATCTCTCTGTCTAAAATAAGTACGACATAAGTACTTTTTAAGTTTTAATGAACTATTTTCATTACGGTCAAAACAAATTAAAACTAAATAAAATTAAATACCTATATTTTTAAAAAAGTATTCAGCTGTCTATGGCGTGAACCAAGATGGCTGCCATGTCAAAATGGCGCCAAACGCGACAAGCTTTATACATTTTTGAATACGTGCGTTATAAATAAAAATAAGCAGTATGTGCGATTGATTATAGAAACATTGATTATAGCAATAGAAATAAAAAATAATAAATTCGCAATAATTAGGAATGTTACCTCTAAACACAGATACGAATGACGTTTATACATGCATAATATACTAAAAATATAGCGACATTTATTTTGTATATAAAGAAGGGTGTTCCATAGACCGATTAGGTTAGAAACCAACCCCTTGTCGTAATATTTGTGATTCGAAACATTATAACTTTGCACTCAAACTTTCATACATAGAGCAATAATTTAGGACATTTTCAACGCCTTTTTGGGGGTAGGCAGAAACTATAGAGCGCCATCTGCAGCGTTCAGATTTGCAATGATTGGAATCCAATAGAAAAATGCATAGCAAATAATGTGACAAATCTCAAATAAAATAGCTTTGTATACAATAAATGCTTTAATAGCTAATACGAAAAAACCATTATTACCGCACTAGCGTTATTATGTTTTACGACCAACAGTTATTCAATGTCATTAAGAAGTTGACATTAAATTGAGTCTGAATAAAAATCCAACGGTACTCAAACTTTTCTGTAAGACCCCTCTTCACTAAAGTTCCAAAAACAATAATTTGCAATCTGATGTTAAAATAAGAATCTTTAATATTTTGTAAATAGTCAATCATTAGAAAATTAAAATGCATTCAAAATGAAATCATTGGTAATCATCACCATCATTAGACGTCAGAATAATGGAATCTGGTCTTTTAAGACATAATAACGTTTGTAGCAAGACATTTTTGTAGCAATAATAATACAAAATACCACACTCCTGTACCGTAGGTATAAAGAATGGGATTAAATTGAAGAATAGTCCAACTTCTATAAAATGATATATAAAACTAAGTACTATTTCGTTATTCTGTGTTCTTCAAAACGTCTATACATGTAGGTGTTATTTAAAAAGCAATTGCAACGCGTAATGTTAGTTTATTTATTTGATAGGTATTTACAGTTATACGATTTAGAATCGAATTTTTAGACATTTACAGCCAGTATAACACATTCTGGCTAGTAATATAGGCCAGCTATATCACTGTACTGTCTTCATATTTAAATTTGAACAAATATACAATATATATAAAGTTAGTATGTTTAAAATGATAATATTGAGAAGCGTATTATTAGAATATTTATTACATAGCATTTATATGAAATTTCGAGGCTTTACTTTTATAAATAAATAAATATTAACGAACTTTTTAAACAACGCTCGTTTTAAATTAAGCAATATATCTATGCTTATGTTATGGGGTATCATATTGCAGATATAATAAATATACCTACAACTTTTTAAATACATATATAAAAATTAATATAGTGTTAGTGTGCAAGGCAGAAGAAATATAGATACGAATATATTTAATACCATTCTTTATCTGAACGGATAGTACGCACTCTTGACCGTCATCATACAATCCCACTCCTGTACATTACACCAATGCGTTAGTGCTAGAACTTGGAACGAGAATGAACAAGTAGCAAATAATTTAAGTAAAATAAACTGTATCCTTGTTTTAATAAATAGTTTCTCTAATCATAATTGGTAATAAATAATATGAAAATCTAAACTTTTTAATAAAGGATTGAATTTTCTAATAATTTTATCACGAGAAAATATTTATGTTTTGTACAATGACCATTCTGAAAACGTTTATCGATATTTTATATCAATTCAAGAACTAAAGAAACCAAAAAGATTTCATGAATATTAAATTAACTCAAATACACATGTTTATAATAAAAATAAAATAGATCTAATAATAGTAACTGTATTTTATCTGTAATAGGTTAAAATAAGCTATTAGTTAAAATATAACAAATTAATTTATTAGTCATTTATAGCATTTTTCTAAATTAAATTGCTTTATGATATATATCGTTAATTCTCGTTTAACAAGTTCCTGGAAGCCTGTCAAAATTATATTGGATGTAAGTTGCTCCTTTGGCGTCTCTTACTCGTGTGAGCGATGTCTCCGCGACGGCGGCCTGTTTGCCTCGCAGCATATGATTGGCGAGCTTCTGTTTGTTCACAGGGGATCCTGAAACGATGGATTCAATCACCTGCCTGACGTTTCTTTATAATATTAACAACTCTCTAATATAATATAACAGTAAACACACATAACTAAATTATACATCACAAAAAAAATCTTTACACATACAACTTTAGAACAAAGTGTATCCCGAGTTATCTATGAACAGAATTTATCTCATTTAATGCACTATCTCCAGGTTACATTAATTACATAGCAAAATAACATTTAAATCTAAATATGGATAATGTATTTACTAAATCTTTAGCCGTGTCGCATATCTAGAATATTATGTGTGTCAACAGTTAAATTATATTATTTATGTGGTAGCTATTATTTCTTTAAAATATCCCTTTCGGGCCACACCCACTAATGCCATAGCGCAAAGCATGCAATAAATTATATTTTATAAAAAGCTGTTAAAAATTATATTTTGATGTTTAAGCTATTTGGTTTTGTGCAAAGAAGTGTCAGCTTAAAAACAATTCAATTCTTTTCAATCTTAAATTGATTATATGTACCTGATTATTAAATACACAAGATAATATAAAAGTTGAAAAACTCAGTTTTATCTAAATACCACACTCCAATATAAATATAATTAATATATATTCCAGTATAAGACACAAGACACTTAATCTTGAATACCAAGTCAATTCCAAAAATTAATAAATTAAGTAACTTTAGATCTCCATATATTTTACTATCAGTGTAATAAAACTGTTTTAAAAATAATTTCAAACTAAATATCTATACTAACTCCAACATGAGAATTCAGTAACATTTTAGAATAACGTAATATATAAGACATAAGCATATTCAGGGGTCATTATTGACCCCGCCTGGGCTAAATATTTGTGAGCCACTGACTTGACAAATACATTAAAGCTGTTAGAATTGTAATCTTGATATGACCCCCTTAACTATGTAATCATTTTTATATTTATTTTAGTCTATTATCTATTACAATAATAGCTAATAAACGATTGTTTTCAAAATAAGACAAGTAAGAAAACGTTATACAGGTTGATTTTTATTTGCGTTATCACAAATATTCACGTGTATGTTATTAAAACACGACTATAAAACCGGTACCAAAATAAAATAACACAAAATCTGAGAAAAATTTAGATTTTATAGGAGCTCAAAGAACATCAACTTAGAGTTCCCCGATCACATCCTTAGCTGTCGCTTCAAAGCCCGGGGTCTAATATTATCGGAGCTCAAAAATCTAAGATATTTTTCAAACTTTAAATACAAGCTATATACAGGGTATTTTTTCTAAGGGTACCCAAATTTTCACAGGAGGTACAGACTCGGTAGTATAATCGATTTTTGAAATAAAAACAATATGTTTTTTTTTCAAAACTTTAAGCATTTTATTCCCTAAAACACAGAACTTGTTGACAACGTGTCTGAAATACATTCATAATTTTATAAATTTCACTGCGCACGCACACATACCTACGTACGACCGACATAGGTACCGATTCTAAATGCACAACTAAACATAACCTAACTAAAAATGAAAATTGATATTGTCAATAACACAATTCGGCAATGTTATCAGACCTTTTTATTAGAAAGTCTGTATTTTGTAGACTAACAATTTTAATTAATAAAAATATGCACTACGAATAAGCCAATTAATCAAAATACGCCACAGTTGTTTTCATTTTTTAGTTAAATTAAGTTTAGTTGTGCAAGTGGAATTGGCGTTCTAGTCGGCCAGCTGTAAAAGGGGAATCCCTTCTTCGTGCCCCACCGCCCGCACCGCTCGCGTCTGCCGTCATCAGTGGCTATTCGGCCGTGACCTTGTCACTACTGTTTACGCATTTTTGGATTTGCTTATCTCTAACGATGGCGGCACAAATAACTTACTCGGACCGGGAGTATTACGAGATATACGTTGCTACATTTTAAGTGGTGAAAGTTTACGTGGTGCACAAAGACTTTATGAAAGTGATTCTTTGCTGCGATTGCAAAGACAGGGTATTATTTGAAAAGTAGTTAATGAAGTGAAAAGTACGCAGACACAGATAATGTTAAAAAACAGTGCAGCTTTGTATTGAGAGAAATGGACTCCACTTTGAACATTTATTAAAATATCAGTGATAGTGTTTTATGGGATTTTACGCAAAGTTTAACAGGGTAAGTTTAATTACTGTAAATAGTTTATTCCACTTTTTAAATACCCCATAATAAATACAAACAACATTAGTGGTGGTGACGTGGTGTTAAAATATTAAAATAGTATTTTAGTATGTATTCGTTTATTATGAGTATTATGACGGTCCTAAGCCCGTTAAAAGTATGAAGTAAAATTGGAATCGCAACTTATTTGCCATGTTACATGTATTGGTAATAAACATTAGTCCCAATAAAAATAGATAATTATCGTTATCATACACAGCGGTATACACGAACATTTTCTACTCGAATACGAACATAGACAAGCGTGAGTGCGTCAGTGAGTTATGAATGATTGCGCGTACTACGAAAAGGTTGCCCATAAATCATGCATTTTTTTAAATATTTTCAAATGAAAGTAATTAAGTAATTAAGAGTGTTTTTAAATATTTGATATTTTTTATATAACATTATTTATATCTAGTATTTCACAAAAAAGTTTGGGTACCCTTAGAAAAAATACCCTGTATAATATAGCTAAAAAAATCGGTAAGCTTAACCAATGTCACTGGAAAATACACATGGATAAAAGCAACAACACAAAATAAAATTTAGGCCTGTAACTACGATAATTCTGATTTGTGAAACTGAAAACTTATATATGTGAAGTAATGTTCTAAAATACGTAATATATTTGATATTACACGCTAGCTATTATAAATATTTATTTCTAAACAGTAAAAACAAAAAAAAATCTATAAAAAATCTTGTACAAAATGATTTAAAATATCATAAATGCATTAAAATTTAAGCTTATGCCTCCAACATAAAAAGAGGTGTCTAAATTATTGTGTGTATGTGTTTGTGGCGTTTTAAACTATACACAGCTAAATTAATTTTGATTTCCACAATAATTACTTTTACTTTATAATACAACTTATCTATTATGATTTGTTGAATAGAGAACAATTGATTTTTCTTAACTATGTTAATGACAAACTAAACTAATAATTAAATAAACTAAATTATAATGGAAAAAATGATAACCATAAGCGGGACATCATTTTTTCCATTATAATTTAGTTTATTTAGTAAAAGCATAGCGAGTCAATCGCAAAATATTAATAAATTAATGTAAACTAATAATTGCTAAAACTTTTTTTAAAGTACTTACACATCTGTAAAGAAATTTTGCCTAAGCCATTAAGCTCAAATTCAAAAATGGAAGAAACTAAATTAAAAATATTTTTTTTTTTGAAAATTTGCAACATCCTATACATAAAAACAAACATACACACGTAAACTCATAACACCTCAATTGTCGTTGTCGGAGGTTAATTATTTAATTATAATACTTACCGATATAGCTGAGCATGACAGGTAGGAAGATCAATCCATGTGCGGCTCCCAATATCACGATACCCAAATACATTCGGAAGTAGAACACCTATAATTAATATAAATTTCATCATTATACCGTCATGACATTTCCCAAAGGGGTTGGCAGAGACCATAGAGCGCCATATGCTAAGCCACTTGCTTGGCTTCATTTAAACCCATACATCCGCTCATACATAATCATAATCATTTATTCTCTATTGACGGGCCTCGTGGTGTAGTGGTTCATGTAATGGACTGCCGTTCACGAGGTCGCGGGTTCGATTCCCGCTTGGGACAATCATTTGTGTGATATCCATAAATGTCATACAAATGTTTGTACTGTGTCTGGGTGTTTTCTATGTATTATAAGTATGTATTTACAAAAGAAAAATAGTTTATGTATTTATATCCGTATTCTGGTACCAATAACACAAGCATAATAAGCTTAGCTTGGGACCAGAGGACGTTGTGTGTAATGTCCATGAATATTTATTATTTCTATATAATGACCTATCGGAGGTTTAAAAGTACGCTAAAATTGTCAAAAAATTGAAAGAAAGAAAGAAAGAGATATTTATTGCTGCGTTAGAGAATGTTAACATTAAAAATTACATAACAAAAACACATGCTTCCAAGCGACAGAAACCAGGTGTCCATTTCAGCATTATACTAGGTCACAAGGACCTAGCGCTGGATTTCAAATGGACCCTGCGTGTGACACCACGGACATCCTCGTAAGTACTATTATAACACTAGAAAATCTATAAAAGTAACTTTATAAAGAAAATTAAAATATATTATGTATCCTATCACTATATAATTTTGTTAAAAATAAAATGGGACACTTGATATCCGATTGCACTGCCTTTAAGATACCAAAATAGCTTCGTGCATTTTTCTACGTACGAAGTTTTCATCTTTCTTTAGATTGAATGGCTAGAGCTCTAATTTTTAAGTATATGTTTTTAGGGTTCCGTACCCAAAGGGTAAAAACGGGACCCTATTACTGAGACTTCGCTGTCCGTCCGTCCGTCCGTCCGTCCGTCCGTCTGTCACCAGGCTGTATCTCAAGAACGGTGATAGCTAGAGAGTTGAAATTTTCACAGATGATGTATTTCTATTGCCGCTATAACAACAAATACTAAAAATAAAATAAAATAAATATTTAAGGGGGGCTCCCATACAACAAACATGATTTTTAGGGTTCCGTACCCAGTATCTCAAGAACGGTGATAGCTAGACAGTTGAAATTTTCACAGATGATGTATTTCTATTGCCGCTATAATATCAAATATTAAAAATAAAATAAAATAAATATTTAAGGGGGGCTCCCATACAACAAACATGATTTTTAGGGTTCCGTACGCAGTATCTCAAGAACGGTGATAGTTAGACAGTTGAAATTTTCACAGATGATGTATTTCTATTGCCGCTATAACAACAAATACTAAAAATAAAATAAAATAAATATTTAAGGGGGGCTCCCATACAACAAACATGATTTTTTTACCGTTTCTTGCTCGATACTAATAACGTTGCCTTATGTTGCATAGATAATGGTACGGAACCCTTCGTGCGCGAGTCCGACTCGCACTTGACCAATTATTTCAATATATGATCTAGGATCGCATTAACTCAGAAACGCGATTGAAAAAAGTTTTCTCGATAGAAAATCTTAGCGAAACAACCTCTCTCAATTTTTATTTTTTCATTTGTCGGTCTTTTATCGCATAATAACTAATGAAACAACTTTCAAAACATAATTAACTATTATATATAGAAACACGTAAAGTATATTTAGAAGATTTTGAGTAAACAAAAAAAATATCCCTAATTCTTCATTTTCTATGCCTACTAGCTGTGTTAATAGGTACACGTCGACGATAATATTTATGCAGGCTCTTAATACAAACATTACAACATTACCGCATCATCAATTGTTATTCATAATAGTCTTTTTACGATAAAATGTTTATTATCTCTCCGATAAAGTTATTGTATAAACCTCCGATAAGTCATTATATAGAAATAATAAATATTCATGGACATTACACACAACGTCCTCTGGTCCCATGCTAAGCTTATTATGCTTGTGTATATATATTATAAATAAGACCATAAGTAGTTATAAGTGATTATATTTTACCTGGAAGATCTGACTCTTAGCAGTACCAAGTACAATAATACCGCCGAACTTGGTGAGTGTGATACCAGACAGTACTGAAGAACCCATTCGAGTTAGGGCTTCAGTAGCTCTGGCAACACGTGACCCACCACCGACCACGCTGAAACTGTGCACTATGTGGGAGCAAAACTCTACTGCTATACCGACTGCCATTACCTACAAAATATAACGGAAATATTAATATACTAAATATTATTGGTCTTATTCATAATGACTTATTGGAGGTTTAAACAAGAACTTTATTGGAGGAGATAAATAAAATAAAATAAATAAATAAATATTCAGGACATTTCACACAACGTCCTCTGGTCCCAAAGTAAGCTATATTTCTATGCTTGTATTATGGGTACCAGATACGGATAGACTACATAAACTACTTTTCTTTTGTAAATACATACTTATAATACATAGAAAACACCCAGACGCAGTACAAACATTTGTATGACATTTATGGATATCACACAAATGACTGTCCCAAGCGGGAATCGAACCCGCGACCTCGTGATCGGCAGTCCATTACATAAACCGCTCCACTACGAAGCCCGTCAAATAAAAATAAATAAACGTTTTAGCGTAAAAAAGACTATTAAGAACAAACAATTTTTGACAACTTAGCGAACTTTTAAACCTCCGATAAGTCATTATGAATAAAACCAATACAATAATAAAGATAGGTATTTAAATATCGATAACATCTAAAACCAGTACAAATATACCTATGTGTTAATGGAAGTGTAAAATATTAACAATGTTGAAGGAAAACCCTTCTTTTTGGTAGAGACCTCCAGATTAAAAATCTTTGATGTAGAAATTCCTATGCCAATATGGCTGGTCATAGTGGCATAGTATACAATTGGTGGAGGCTAAAGTCCAGCAGTGGGACATTAATAGTCTGTGAAGATATAATAAATAAGTATAACTTACCAAGTTAACAAGTGAGACAGCATTAAGACTGATTCCCCACCAGTACATGATACCACCCAGGTTCACAACTATCATTGTTATTGTCACAACCACAACCTGAAATATAACGACATATAATATTATGTAAATACTAACTATGCCCCGCGATGTTACCTGCGGTAAAAAGGATAAAAAATCTGTTCATTTTTAATTATCCTTCGGGAAACTTGGATTCTTTCGGGATAAAAAGTAGCCTATATTTTAATCTGGTACTTATGCTACATTATTGTAACGTTTCATAATAATAAAATTGGTCAAGTGCGAGTCGGACTCGCGCACGAAGGGTTCCGTACCATTATCTATGCAACATAAGGCAACGTTATTAGTATCGAGCAAGAAACGGTAAAAAAATCATGTTTGTTGTATGGGAGCCCCCCTTAAATATTTATTTTATTTTATTTTTAGTATTTGTTGTTATAGCGGCAATAGAAATACATCATCTGTGAAAATTTCAACTCTCTAGCTATCACCGTTCTTGAGATACAGCCTGGTGACAGACAGACGGACGGACGGACGGACGGACGGACAGCGAAGTCTCAGTAATAGGGTCCCGTTTTTACCCTTTGGGAACGGAACCCTAAAAATCCATTCAGTAGTTTTGCGTGATTAGGATGTAAAAAAAAAGAAATATGACCAAAGACCCCCGGTTCTTCGTAGCGGATTGAATATCCTGAGCCGGCGATACGGAAAAAAATTTGGACGCATTATAAGAACAGTTTTTGTGGCACAATAATTTGTGCCTACATAATTAAACGATTTTCATTTCATAATAATTCCTACGTGTGATGATGGATTAAGAATAAAACAGTTAATAAATCAAATTACGGTGGAAAAAGTGATTACCGCAAGCAGGACTCGAACCCACGACCTCGGAATACCGTTCCGTAGCTCTACCAACTGAGCTTTATTGCGGTCGTGCTTTTCAGTAATCAATTAGGCCACCGCAATCGTCACTCGATTGAGTTTATATCGTATTTCTACGTGCAACGCCATCTATCAAGAATGCTTTATAACATCTCGACCAACCACCTAGCATTCTTTACAGAAAAGCACGACCGCAATAAAGCTCAGTTGGCAGAGCTACGGAACGTTATTCCGAGGTCGTGTGTTCGAGTCGAGTAATTTAAATTCAACATTCATTTAATACAAATCAATTAGAGAAAAAGTTTTAAATATTTTACTTACCAAAGCCGAGAACAAATCAAAGCCCATCAACAAGAATGTCACAATAAAAATAGATAGCACCGATATCCCCATAGATTTTAATGTATCAGGCCACATAGTCAAATATTGTTCATAGAACACGTAGAAAACAGAATATGGGAACACATTAGCCGTAGTATTCTTTCCCTGTTCCCTTAAATTTCTATTTAAAGTCTCCGTTAAATTTGCAGCCACACTCCTTGCACCACGTAAAGCTGAATAATAATCATAGCTTGTTTTCAAAACGGTGTGATATCCACCAAAGTATGTAGCTCCTATAGCACTTTCAGTTTTATTATAAGCTATATAGTTAACAGCTTGCCCGTAAGCTGCATGACCACCTTTGATACAACCACCGTCTGAATTGGGATTGTCTTCCAAAAAGTAAGGTACATAACGTTTGAAGTCATTACTGCTTGGACGTTTTTCTGTACCTATTAGTGATATATTGCATTCTCGGCATTCGTCTGAACCTGTCAAATGTATGGAAAAATTTAATAATTATGTGAATATACTAAAGTAATTTATTAATTTTACAATTGACATGCTATGCTTTTACTTAATAAATTGAATTATGGTGGAAAAAGTGATTACCGCAAGCGGGACTTGAACCCACGACCTCGGAATACCGTTCCGTAGCTCTTCCAACTGAGCTTATTGCGGTTATTGCAGAAATATTTTGCTATATAACTGTTTAATATTGAGTTTCTATAATTTAATAATTGTGTTACGAACAATTCAAGTGGAATAAATTCATTACTAATATTAAAAATTTGGCTAATTATTTATTTTAATATTATGAAAATCTGTTTAAAGTCAAAATCAATACTTTTTATTTCAAGTTGGTATGTTTCACAAGCTCTTTAGAAGCTAGGTGTCTATTACAAACGCAACACGTTCCACTACTTAAACCAATTAAGCTATCGTGGTTACCAATTTTTACTTTAATTTGGGCGTTTGAGTCCTTTATGGTCAACGACGCAGAATATATAGCATTATATCTTTATATATATAAACCTCCTGTCACGATGTTTATCCGCGATGGATTCCTAAACTACTTAACCGATTTTAAATTAAATTGGCGCACCGTGAGCAGTCTGGTCCAACTTGAGAGATAGGATAGCTTAGATCTTTAATTATAGTCGCAATTTTATTTTATTGCAAATTATTTGTTTGTATTGTATAGCAAAACAACGTTTGCCGGTTCAGCTATCTTAATATAAAAGGCGCCACCACTTACCGGAACTGGGACAAAAGCTGGAGTTAGTTGGGAAGTATTTACAGCAACCCTTCAATGATGCCCAATCGAAGAAGTCATCTAACCATGAATTTGGCGGTTGAGCGAGATACGAGTCATTTGGATTTTGGGTCGCTGGAAAAGATGATATATTTTATTAGTTACAAAATTACATTATTTTATAGGTATAAAGTCTTATGGCCTTATTCATAATGACTTATCGGAGGTTTAAAAGTTCGCTAAAATCAGTTCGCGAAAATTGTCAAAACTTGTTATTCATAATAGTCTTTTAACGATAAAACGTTTATTATCTCTCCGATAAAATCTCCGTTTAAACCTCCGATAAGTCATTATGAATAATCTAGAAGGAACGTAGTTGTAAACACTACTTTTATTTACTTTTACTGTATGTGTGCATGTAATGCGATTCCCAAAAATAATAAATAAAAAATTAAGCAGATAATTTTTTGAGAAATAAATAAATCACAAAATCACCACAATTCCTAAAGTTTTATCTTCCCAACACCACTGACGTAAACTTGTTAAATTAAAAACCATATTTAATTTATTTGGTCGCCTGGTTAAGACGATACCAAAATAGCTTCGTGCATTTTTCTATGTACGAAGTTTTCATTGTTTCTTTAGATTGAATGGCTAGAGCTCTAATTTTTAAGTATATGTTTATTCAATATATGATCTAGGATCGCATAAACTCAGAAACGCGATTGAAAAAAGTTTTCTCGATAGAAAATCTTGGCGAAACAACCTCTCAATTTTTTTATTTTTTTCATTTGTCGGTCTATTATCGCGTATTAACTAATGAAATAACTTTAAAAACATAAGTAACTATTATATATAGAAACACGTAAATCAGAATTAAAATATATTTAGTAGATTTTGAGTAAATAGGAAAAGTATCCCTAATTCTTCATTTCCTGTGCCTACTGGCTGTGTTAATATGTACGTGGCGGCGATGATATACGATAATATTGATGTAGGCCCTTAAACCGCATTTTAACAGGAAAAGTAGCTTATATATTCAAATCATGAATACCATTTACCTGGTACCACTTTTAATTAAATTTCTTTAAACTATTTTAAGGAGTAACAAACACACATAGATACAAAGTTTTCTATTTATAAAATTAATTTGATTATATCGGTAGTATTTATATTTACTTACCACCATACAATTGCATGACAATACTATCAGGTCTACAGAATCTGGTGCCACATATCATATTCTGTGTGTCCGTATCAGAGTAATCCAAGCCTTCCGTCACCACAAAGTATACAGGAGGTCCAATGTTTAAGTATCGATTTAGATGTTGGAAGTATTTTAGTTGGAAACTGTCTTGTGGCATTGATAATTCTTGGTCTAAACCTATCTCTATGTGAGGGGCAACCTGGAATTATAATTATACAAATCAAATCAATCATTTATTCGCAAAAATATGGTACAAATAGTGGTGTTAACAATATACATATTTAATAAAAATCAAAAAATTATGTAACTATTAAATTGATTAGTTATAACAAAATACTCACAGCAACCGATGAACAAAGCCACGCGAAGAATATAATCATAACTGACGCTCTAACTTCGCGCTTCATTAAGAATGGTACGTAGACATGTTTGAACATGTTGTATAATGCTCCTTCGCCACTGTCTGCTCCAGATTCAGCTTTAGTGCCTTGTACGCAACAGAATATGTCGAACCTGAGGAATTAAATTAGTATTAATAACACTCGGACAGAATCAGAAAAAAAAATCCTCCAAACTAAGTGGTCAGGCGCGGGGGTTCGCAATTTTAAGACCTGCCGCCGCGCCAATTGTGGCAGGCCACATTAGGATGACGGGGGGGAAAGCCCGTGAGAGGACCACCTTTGCCTGGTCATGGTAGGTATGGCTCAAGGAACCACCATGTTTACTCAAAATCTACTACTAAATAAATTTTAATTCTGAATTACGTGTTTCTGTATATAATAGTTACTTATGTTTTGAAAGTTATTTCATTAGTTAATACGCCATAATAGACCGACAAATGAAAAAAATAAAAAATTGGTCAAGTGCGAGTCGGACTCGCGCACGAAGGGTTCCGTACCATTATCTAAGCAACATAAGGCACGTTATTAATAAATGAGCAAAAAACACACACAATACTTAATTAATCACGTTTGTTGTATGGGAGCAAGAAATGGTAAAAAAAAATCATGTTTGTTGTATGGGAGCCCCCCTTAAATATTTATTTTATTTTATTTTTAGTATTTGTTGTTATAGCGGCAATAGAAATACATCATCTGTGAAAATTTCAACTCTCTAGCTATCACCGTTCTTGAGATACAGCCTGGTGACAGACGGACGGACGGACGGACGGACAGCGAAGTCTCAGTAATTGGGTCCCGTTTTTACCCTTTGGGTACGGAACCCTAAAAATGAGAGGTTTTTTCGCTAAGATTTTCTATCGAGAAAACTTTTTTAATCGCGTTTCTGAATTTATGTGATCCTAGATTATATATTGAAAAAACATATACTTAAAAATTAGAGCTCTAGCCATTCAATCTAAAGAAAGATGAAAACTTCGTACGTAGAAAAATGCACGAAGCTATTTTGGTATCCTCTTAATCCTAATAGATTACAATATTACTGACCTGTTAGCAGTCTGTCTATGTGTATCAATAGCTAACAGAGCTATAAAACAAGTGACTTGTAGTAGAAAGTCCACGAGTAAAGCCGCACCCGCATATAATGCGAAAGCTCTGACTGCGGGCATGTCGCTCAGGGCTCCAAGGAAGAAACAAACTGACTCCGATACTGATGTTAGGAACATTGATGGACCAACTTGACCCAACCTGGCAAAAATTAAAACAAAATCTTGTATTAAATTTGCAAAATTAGAAAGAAAGAAGAAAGAAAGAAAAATTTTTTATTTCAGGCCACAAGCACATTAGGCTAATATGGAAAAAATTTACAAATTAAAAACTAATAACTATTTCTACACTAAAACTAAATCTACCTAAAAACATACAAACTAACTCTAAGCCCAATGTCACTGTGGCGAAAAAGGTACATTACTCAGCTTTGTTGGGGCAACGTGGAATGTCATCCCAACTGATTTTCAGTAATGCCCTAATTACAAATAAAAATAGTAAGAGTATTTAACTAGCCCTTCAGATGGAGGACAATCAGCAGCACTGAATTACTGCGAAAGTCCCTTGAGGCTGGGCACCCGGGATGACTTCGGCGTCAAAAAAAATATTTATACAACAAAATGTTTTTTTTTGTTTCTCTCTTTTCGTTTCACTTTTGCCTTGTCCACTTTGTGTGGATATTTGGTCTACTATGCCGATATGGCTAGGCGTATCGACATACGGTTTAGTTTCGAGTTTTCCTACTCTTAAAAAAGATCATTTCTGCTTGTAATATCCTACAGCTAGTTCTAACAGCATCCTGGGAAAGGAAATGAGGTGAGAACACTTGAACTCATAATTCACCATAAAACTATTTTATTTTTGTAAATACATATAGAAAATGACCAAACATTGTTATGTTAATAAAATATCACACAAATACTTGCCTATACAAGTACCGACCATCACTATATCGCCAACATCAGTCTATTATACAAACCACTAGACCACGTGGTCCATTGAAATCATAATAAAAATATATTATTATATACTTACGTTCTACCAATATGTTCAGCGATAGTCTCATTAGGTCTCCTACCATCCCTCTGATTGGTCTGTACAAGTATGAAGATATTGTCCACACCAACAGCTAACACAAGGAACGGTATCACTTCTATGATGATCAATGTGGCTGGTACTCCGGCAAAACCAAATATACCAACAGAACATACCACAGAAGCTAACACGATGAATACACCTGAAAGAATATTCATAAATGATTTAAGACTCTGTAAGCCTTGATTGATTTATTTGTGATTTAGGCTTCAGTGGACTGACGATATACCTGGAGCCGCTGGATGCAGTTAGCGCAAGACCTTGCGTTGTTGCGTTCTATGCCTATGTCCAGTAATGGACGTAAAAGGGTTGATGGAAGCCTAAATCATTGGTACAAATACTACAAATCATATTATAAATTGAATATTGGCTGTTAAGAACTGAGAAACTTGTCCTGCCATATTAAATTCATCCAAAGGTTGCCTGGAAGAAGTCTCTTTTGACCATTGTACGGGTTCTTATTATATTTCTTTATAATGTAAATTTAATGTAATTGGTGTAAAATAAAGCATAAATAAATAAATATAAATAAATAAATAAAAGTTAACGTATAACTCACCTCCCAATCCCAAAGTAACTTTACTATCAATGAGTAATCTTGAGAAACTTGTGAACCTTCCCAATGATATAGCAATGTATGCGAACATAATGAAGTAAGAGACAGCTATAGTTGATATATCTGATCTTGATTCTCTTTCTAACTCATCTTCTATGGACCGCTCTGATGTATATGCTATATCCATGTACGATGGCATCTCATTCTGTGTGTAGTTCTCCATGAATTTAATAAATTCAGCTTCCCAACTGAGTACACCTTCCAACTGTAACAATAGATTATATCATCATAACCACAACATCACGCCTTTTCCACATGAGGGGTAGGCAGAGACTACAGAGCGCCATCTGCTACGATCCAAACATACTTCCTTGGCTTCATCCACACTCATACATCTGGTCATACATGCCCGACGGTTGTAAGTGCTACGCACTTGCCCCTATCATATAAACTACTTTTCTTTTGTAAATATATACTTATAGTACATACAAACACCCAGACGCAGTACAAACATTTGTATGACAATTAAAAACATCACACAAATGATTGTCCCGAGCGGGAATCGAACCCGAGACCTCGTGATCGGCAGCCCGTTACATGAACCACTCAACCACGAAACTCGCCATCGAAAATAGGAATGAATTAATTAAAGAACAACTATCTCGTTAAAAAATAACAGAAATTCCGGCCAAACACGAGTTCTACTCGTAGACAAAGGTTTCGTATTGTTATTATCATAACAAATTCGTCATATTTAACCCTAAATAGCGGGATAAGGGCAGTAGGGTGATGATTAGTATTTGTTGTTACAGCATCAATTAATATATACATAAATAGACCCAGTAATGGTATCCTATTTTACCTTTTGGTAGAAAACCTTAAAACAATGCTATTTGAGCCCATAACGATTGCAATATAATATGTATTATAAGTATGTATTCTATCCGTATTCTGGTACCCATAACACAAGCTTATAAAGCTTAGCATGGGACCAGATATGTGGTGTGAAAAAAAAAATTGTTTCATAGTTCTAACACCGAACTAGAGTAGAGAGTAATCATGGTAAGTATAACTTTCTCACCTGGCTTTTATCATGTTTATTGTTGACCAAGAAAGTCAGGATAAGTGCAGTTGCTTCGTGGAACCTTGAACGTTTGCTAAGAGGTTCGCTGGGTGCAAGGAAACCACCTAAAGCTACAGCCGGTAATACTGGACCCTTGTAGTTAGATAGACATTCCGATAAATAAGGGTTCCTGTAAAAATATTAAAAAATAATTCACATTAACAAATCACTGCTGCCTATCATCTATTTTCTATTAACACTACATATAGAGTTAACATAAATTAAAAAAACCATTGTGATTACAATCTGAGATTGTTAGTGATCAATCATGATCTATAATCATTAGTGATTATGATCAATAATTTTTAGTGATCATGATCAGTAGTCTTTAATGACCTCGATTTTATAATATTCAGCGACTGAGATTAGCAACTTTAGTCGTAATTTGCGATCTGTAATTTTTTGTGATCTGAATCTTTTACTAATCATGATATTTAATTAATAGTAATCATGATCCGTAATTTTAGTAATTACGATAATTGTTTCAAAACCACACTACTACTTAATACATAGTATAAAATTTGTATGAAATAAAAACACTTATTATAATTCCTATGTAATAAAATGAGTAATCTCGTGTCGAACGCCATATTTCCCCAGATTGCTGTAAAAGGCAGCTAAGGGATTTTGTTCACATATAATATGCACTGTGAGACGGAAAACTTGAAACTAAACCCTTCGCCAACACGCCTAGTGTGCGGCACAGTAGACCATGATTCCTTTCAAAGTGGAGGAGGTTCGCGCCCAACAATGGGACGTTAATGGACTGGAGAAAGCAAAGAGAGAAAATCGGCTGTCAAAAACCAAAACCTAGCAAGTACATTCGAGTAAATTTTTCAGGAGAAACTTTTTAATTTTGCAAGGAACAAACAAGAAGTGCTAGTTGCTAGGTTTAATTACGTTCATATCTCTGATTCTATTTAAGATAGAAATACCGTTGTTTTTGCATTAGACGCAGTCAAAAAATTGGTCAAGTGCGAGTCGGACTCGCGCACGAAGGGTTCCGTACCATTATGTATGCAACATAGGGCAACGTTATTAGTATTGAGAAAGAAACGGTAAAAATATCATGTTTGTTGTATGGGAGCCCCCCTTAAATATTTATTTTATTTTATTTTTAGTATTTGTTGTTATAGCGGCAATAGAAATACATCATTTGTGAAAATTTCAACTGTCTAGCTATCACCGTTCTTGAGATACAGCCTGGTGACAGACGGACGGACGGACGGACGGACAGCGAAGTCTCAGTAATAGGGTCCCGTTTTTACTCTTTGGGTACGGAACCCTAAAAAATGGAAAATATTGGTTTAAGAAAACGAATTTAAAAAAAATGTCCCTTGCTAGGTTTTGGGTTTGAACAGCCGAAATGAGTAATTTAGAGAATAATCTCACTTAGAACAACTTAGAATAGTGTCAAGATAAGCATTGTCCTCCAAGTCCAAGTTGTCACGATCATTCTGGAACCATCCCCATGGAGTCATGACTGCACAGTCTTCAGGCTTCACGGGACCGGTGAAGGAATTTGTCAAAGGAGCAAAACATATGTCTTCTATGCGGGTTTCGTTGCCTAATTCTGAAAAGATAATACCAAAATTAAATAAAAATATGATTTTGGTGTTAAAATATTTTGAAGCTGACAAGGAAACTTAACTTATTCCACGTTAAATAGTCTACATTTCAGTTCTTTATTTTTAGTGTCAATTGTGTAAAATTTTTGTTTTGGTTAGTATTTTGATATCGAATTTAATTATGATTTTGGTATCATATTTATTTTTGGTTGTATGCTACAACAAACAAGATTTTATTATCGATTTTGATGTTAATTCTGCTATTGATTTTAGTATCGATTTCAGTATTGATTTTAAGTTCTATTTCAAATTCCATTCTGACACTAATACGTGCGAAGCCGCGTGCAAAAGCTAGTAAATAATAAGTAATACTTACCTAATATTCTGTTTTGTAAATCTAAAACATCGTACATGAATGTCGAGTTGAATACTGGACCGAACGTAACCACTCCAGATTTGGTTGTATGCTCTATCTTTGGTAAACCTTTGGAACTTATTATCAACATTTCCGTTCTGAAAACAATAAACAAACACATAACATAACAAAAAATATTGAAAAAATTGAATGTTTTTCTATTCGAAATCACAAATTATGCTGTTGCAGGCTGAAACTATACAAGTTTCTTTTCTTGAAGAGGGCTATTCACACAGTAAATTAAGACTAACGATTAGAAAATCAAGAGGAAGCAATGAAACTGATATATGATGAATATGATATTAACTAGTTCTCTATATCAGTACCATCACATGGTACCCATACCACGATAGCTCAGTGGGCACAGTAAAGTAACAACATTCCGAAGACACAGAAATAAAATATTTAATTTATTATAAATTATAATTTCTACTTTCATTTATTAAAAAATCTGATAATACTCAACAAACCTGTAGAATGGCTCAAAGTGACTGTCAAAGTAATTCCTCTCAGTACGAGATCTTGAATTAGGCGCTGCCCATAACTCTACAGGATTCTTTGTAATCTGCATGTATTTAATTCCATAACCAAGGCAGCATACCACACAAACACCTATATGAAACAATAAAAAAAAATATAAAACAAATTTGATATTAAGAAAACAATTTTAATACTATCCTTAGGGCGTTAAAGGAACAGGGGGATAGTATTGTCAGGCGACTATCGCTGAAAAAAGCTTAAAATAATTTATCAAATAGATTACAGCGTTTTCAAGGAATGAAGTACCTAACATACGCAAATGATAAAAGATTGCGAAAGTCGCGAACCTTTCTTCTCTCTCTCTCTCTCTATCTCTCTGTCTGTCTCCAGTCAATTTTCGTCCCACTTTTGGGCACGGGCCTCCTCCATATCTTTCTTCGTAATCGCTTAATTACTTACCCAATAAAAGCACTAGCCAAGGTTTTGAAGCCATAATACATCCCCACCATTGGAAGAAGTCTTCCATCTTTGTCTCAGTCTCTGCTCCCAATCTCTCCAAGAATGTTGCCTCACCAACGCCATCTATGTCATCACCGTGGTGAGCTGATGAAGGATTTGTCGCCATCTCTTGATTACCATCAGAAGCTACGCCTGAATAAAGCGTTATAACAATGAGTTAAAACTACAGACTTCAGGCAGGCTTTTCTTTTTTTAAATAAATGGATATTTAACTCTGTTATGAAATAAACAAAGCAGATAACTCTGCAAATGAGAGAACAAGAGATGGAAAATATGACAAATAAACCTCAGTTTAGGCTGGTATAGCAGATTTATAGCGTTCTGTTACTATGGAAGACCCAGTAGTTGACTATAAAGCCACATCACATATTTAATCAGAACGCAAACTGAATGAATGAACTAAAGACGTTTTCTTGGTTTTAATTATACATACTTATACATTTGTTCATACATGCACCATGAGTATTTCACAACAAAGTTTTGACAAAAAAAATCCTTAACTGCGAAAGGATGAGCCAAGATAAAAAGGTAATAAGAAGCTGTTGAATTTGTATTAAACTTTACAGCTCATATGAACCCAATAGGACGAACACTGAACACGTAAGACAAAAAGTGTAATTCACAAAACCCCAAGAACTTCTACGACAACACAATAAAATAAATGTACTACATCATTAAGCTAAGGGTTTTGATATAAATGTTGGATTTTATTTAACCAGTCTTTCAAAAGGCTAATGGTCTTATTCATAATGACTTATCGGAGGTTTGAAAGTTCGCTAAAATCGGTTCGTGAAAAAACTTTTATTATGTCTCCGATAAAATCTCCATTTAAACCTCCGATAATTCATTATGATTAAGACCATATATATCAACAAAAATCGAAATAAAGCGGTTAAAAAAGTAATTACACAATAGAATTTGATGTTGATAGGCATAAACCTGAATAAAATTAAAAACAAAAGCCATAACAGACACGAGTTAGAAAATAGAAGTTAAACTATGTATAAGCATGCGGACAGTGCAGTATGATTACAAAAATACAGATACATACAGAGTATACAATTAACAATAATTCTACAGACTATGTTAACAAATAAATAATAGATATACGATATATAAGATAAACATTGATAAAATAATGAATTTATACTTTTATTAAAGAATTATCAGTTTGTTTAGAAGTTATTTCTTCCGAAATCCTTTGGACTTGAGACATCATGAAATGACACAAAATTATGTACTTAGTAAGTTAGCTTAAAATATGTACGTACAGGCACATAGGCTTAAAAATTCGGTTGAAACATATTCCTATGATAATGTTCCACATCTATGGTAAGCAAGTGATGATAAATTAAAACAAAACATAACCCAGAGTACATAAATATCGTGCATGTTACCTGACTGCGTGTGATATTTACATGTAATATATACAAATAATATATGTGGTCTGTATGTACGTACTAGCGCGGTGCGAATGTAGCGGGCTGGTCTCAGGTCCGCCGTCCCTCCGCGATGCACTGCCGCGCGCCCAACCCTCTGTCCCAATCCCAACACCAAAGTTAGCAAAACCCGCAAGTACCAAACATCTAACTTAAACACTAAACTTAAATTGGATCGTTGCTTTTAAAACATAATATTATTAGCGTACATAAAAAAGGGGCGTAACATACATTTTCAAGCCCCGCCCACTTTTTATGTTGCACTTTTATGTATTCAAGAAATAGCTAAAAAAATCCAGTTATTTAATATAAAAACTCAACAATTACATTTCGTAATAGGATTTCTTCTATGCTAATAAAATAATTACATATGTTACATAGGAATACCATATTCCGGAAAAGATGTTTTTTTTTACTAACGGTCTTTCACTTGTTTATTTAAAGAACTTTTCATGTACTTATACCATCACCGAGGTCCATTTAAAAAAAAACTTGGTTTATAAAAATAATTATAATATAAATTATAGTTATTTTGTTATTATAAAATACATTGTAAGTTATAAAGCGTTATATCATTAGCTTATGATGTGTGTGTGGATGTAAATAATAATCTGAAATGTAATGTAACTAAATAATGTTTATATCCTGGCATTTTCTGTTATGTGCATGTGATTATCTTAACTATATCGTGTCTAGAACAGTTAATAAATCAGGTAAAATATTTTTAGTGGCACGGTTTATATGTGGGTAGTTTGAATTATATGATGGCTAATCAAAATATACAATGTTAAGGTTGAAAAATTACGTAACACCATAACACTTTATCTCTGTCTAGATATGTTTAAAATTATTTATCTTATAAAAATATCTTATTCAAAAGGATAAATTAAATCTTATGACGTTTGACTATACAGTTAAGTTGAAATTTAAAAAGTTACAGAATATTATACCTGGTTTATAAACGGTTTATAAATAAAAACTCTTTCGGTTTTAATAAAATAATTTTAAAAACAACAACATACCGACAACATTCTCTTGTTGGTTACAGCAGAACACTCCACTGAGGAATAGAGTCGTGAATATAACAAACACTATAGCCATGATGACGGCATACCCGTCAGCCCCAGCGATGCTGAAAGGTTTAGGTGGTGGGGGCCTAGGTGGGGGGGCTGGACAGGACTGGGTACAGTCCAAACATGAACATCCTGGCTGACCCTGGAATAAAAAAAAAACAATTTTAGCATTTAAAGCATATTATTATATAGTTTTTAGTCCCACTGACTTTAAAATAATTACTAAACCATAATATTCAAATATACACAAGGTTCGAACTTCCTTAGAGAACGTCAGTGACAAAAATCATATTCACGGCACATGGGCTCGATTTTATGTCCGAGACATGGTTTAAAATAAAAATAGGTGAAAGTAAAAACAAACCTGAAATCTAACATTACAAGGCCGTGTTTCTAGTTCGATCGGTGTAACACCCTTCTCGGGATCAGCATCATTGTAATAGTTGATCTGGAAGGGCACGAAGGGACTGCTGGAATCACCCATTGTTGTGAACCATCTGTTCGGTGTACAGTATTCTGAGCCATAGTCACCGCACATCAGGTCGAGGACCAGTTGGTTACTCGTTGGGTATTGTACCTGTAATTAATTAAATAATTATTTATCGACTTCTAATTCCAACTTCCAAAACATAATTACAAACATCGGAATTGACGAACTTTCTGAAGACGTATTTATAAAACACGCCAATTATTCTTGGCCCTTAAATGCAATTACCTAGAGACATCTACGGTTTCGCAAATGAGTAATTATAGTTATTACCCCGTCGTCGTTTGTTTTCGTTTTTAGTGTGATAGTAGCCTGTATACAGTAGCCAAGTAGATCGCCTTACATTGGCTTTTACTAAAGCTTTTCATTTTTTAACACGCTGTTATAAGTTCAGTACGTATCTATCAATCTATTTTCACACACTTACAATAGTCGGATTGATTTGAAATTTTGAATACATATCAAAGACCGGTGACAATACAATTATTTAAAAATATATTCAGGATTATCAAGCGTGTTTTTTAGTTTTTATAATAAGCAAATTATTATGGCATTTGTTTGTATCAAATGCAGCGAGCTTTAGCTTCACTTGATTGCCAATATTTGATTCATCACTGTCTAATTGAAAGAAATTTTGTGGCATAGATATCTGGTGAGGCTTTATTGTTTTAAGTGGCTATTGAACTGACATATTATTAGAAGTTAACTGATCGAAATTGAGACAGACGGACTTCGTACTCGGGTCATATCTATAGATGGACATCAGAAGAAAATTTTTGCTAAGGCATTGGATTTAATAAAGCTTTGTGTAAACTTCAACAAAATTAAAAAAAAATTTTTTTTTGAAAACCACTTTTAAATATCAATAAAACAGTGCGTCCTAAAAAGTTATACGCATAAATAACCAGCTGTTTCCCGCGACTTCGTACGCATGGAATTTAGAAAATTTCCCCCATATTTCACTGATGCTTCACTTCCTCGACAAAATGTACTATTCAACATTGAAAAATATTTTCAAATCGGTCCAGTGGTTCCTGAGATTAGCGCGTTCAAACAAACAAACTCTTCAGCTTTATAATATTAAGTCATCATCATCATAACATCACGCCTTTTTCCCATGGGGGTAGGCAGAGACTAAAATATTATAATAATAATATTAAGTATAGATTAAATTATAATGACGAGTATTATACCTGTGCGCAGGAGTTGTAAGTTGCTTGCATGTAATCAAAGCTGAGATGGTAGTCTATCTCTTTGATACTTTGATGAGTGGCTGAAAAGAAAATATGTAGGTAAGTTAGTAACTTGGCTACAAGTTATGTAATATTAAAAAAAAACTATATTTGACTTGGAAACCAATAGCATAGTGTACAAATGTACATTTTAAGATGCTTGCCAAAATAGCTTCGTGCATTTTTCTATGTACGAAGTTTTCATTGTTTCTTTAGATTGAATGGCTAGAGCTCTAATTTTTAAGTATATGTTTTTTCAATATATTATCTAGGATCGCATAAACTCAGAAACGCGATTGAAAAAAGTTTTCTCGATAGAAAATCTTGGCGAAATAACCTATCAAATTTTTTATTTTTTTCATTTGTCGGTCTATTATCGCGTATTAACTAATGAAATAACTTTTTATTTCGGCTATATGTAAAGAATCAAATTTCTTTTGGCGAACATGTGATAGACTGTTTAAACCTAAAATATTTCCTTAGACACTATAAGTTGATTAGAGAAGTAAAAAGTGAAGCAAAACTTTTGTAGCCTGTTTTCTTAATATTTCAACGCTTAAATATATAAATCAACTAACCATTATAGGGTTCTACCGTCTTCACATGTATATAATCGCTCTGATTAACACCGCAAGTCATAGCGCAGATGTGTTTGAGGAAGTTGTCCAGACATGCTGGACACCTTGAGATCAGACTCTCCGCGGCCCCTATACTCCTCTGAAAGTTGTCCAACTGTTCGTAGTTGCAACATGCGAAACCACCAGCGGCTATATCAGGGCAATATTTCTGTAACACCGCCTGAAACAAAGAGAATATTTTATTAAAAATTTGAAGTAATATTTTCTGATATTCAAACTAATATATATTACTTTAGTACACTTCTAACAAATACTTAATTATTCAACTTCCTGATACAATTAAAATAGAAACTAAAATATAGCACATTGCCATATTCACAAGGAAATAAAAACCTACGGGTTATTTCCACTTTTCATAATTAAAAAAAAATATTCATGGACATTTCACACAACGTCCTCTGGTCCCAAGCTAAGCTTATATGCTTGTGTTATGGGTGTACCAGAATACGGATATAATACATAAACTACTTTTTTTTTGTAAATGCATACATACTTATTATACATAGTAAACACCCAGACGCAGTACAAACATTTCTATGACAATTAAAAACATCACACAAATGTTTGTCCTGATCGGGAATCGAACCCTCTCGGGTTCGATTCCTCGTGAATGGCAGTCCGTTATATGAACCACTAGACCACGAGGCCCGTATTATTATATTTATATTATTACTAGCTGCCCCGGCAAACGTTGTTTTGCCATACAATTCTGTATAAAATAAAATTTCATCAAAATCGGTCCAGCCAATTTGTAGCCTATGTGTTATTCTGATGTATAAGCTATATTGTGGTAAAGTTTCATTCAAATCCATTCAGTAGTTTTTACGTGAAAGAGTAACAAACATCCATACATACATCCATACTTACAAACTTTCGCCTTTATAATAGTATAGGATATTTCGTATTATTCCGGGGAAGCGAATTTTGTTACAGAATGAATAAAGTATGTTCGTTATTTCCCCACGAGATATGTTAATTGAAATTGGGTTCAGGTATCAGAAATAGGAAAAAAGATTTTCAAGTGAAACTGCGCAAAGCTATAGTAGAAGTGCCTGCATTTAAATTGGACATCGGTCAACTCCTCGAACGATTGCCATAACAATGACATACTAACAATGTAAACTGAGAAAACTTCTTTAGTGCTAATTTTACTACTAATAAATTACCTGAATCGAAACCTTCTCCTATTACTAAAAAAACCCAAAAACGGAAACCTAAAAGTCAGCATAGAATTAATGATAATGATACGTAAAATAAACAGATTCGTCATATTACTAAGAAATTCCAAACAAAAAGTCCCAATCATTGCACAGATAAACCTTAGGGTTATCATTACTCTCGTAAACTTATCGTAAATATGAATCACTTAATTCAAGAAAAAACACACAGACTATGAGGAAATATATATGATTTAACAGATAAGCCGAGATCTCCCAAAATATGTAAAAAAAAACGACATTTGCGCTATTATGAGGCGAAACAATTACTTTGGTGATATTTTCATAAAAATAAAGGAACAATCACTTTACTATTTTAATTCACAGGCACATACGAGTATATACCAGATGATGGGTGAAGTTTAAAATTGATGACAAGTAACTTAGCCTGCCTAAATCGTACTTCATAGAATAATGGCGTTTCATATGACGTATAGCCTGTATGTATATAGACACATAGATACATTTTCTCGCAAGATATTTATGTGGCTTCAAACTAAATAAGTGATGTAGCCATAGACTATACATTTGATCAAACTGTGTTAACATTTTTGTTTCATAAGCTATCCATTTGGTCGGTTTAAATCGCTTGAAAAGCAACAAACGGTCTACATTATGCAGTTATCAGAAACATTTTCCATTTTGCATTTCCACGTTCCGTTGGTAACACCAATAAATCTCTAAGCAGGTGAATGACCTGACATCAATAACGTTTACTTCAGCAAGGTGTGACTGCACTCGGTCCTATTTTATAAGTAGGTTAGCAAATGGAACACCCTGGTTATATAATAAAAGCCGTCCATTCATCTTGGCACTAAACTCGATTAAGTGAAAACACTAGTGACACCGTTTACATATCATCCTGATGCCAAATAACCCAAATTACTCTTATGCTTGATGGCACACATTCCACATAGTAATTTGCAACTAGCTGTTACACACAACTTCTAAGTACTGACTTCATTAAAATATAGCATACAGTTCTCTCAGAGACTACCTTCCTATTAGTGAAATAATTTTTAGCATCGGACAATTACTTTTAAAGAATACCACTTACATTACAAACTTTACCTCTATATTAATACTATAGATTTATAAGATTTCTTTTCGTAGACAAATTGATTTATTCTAATGAAAGAAAATCTCAAAAATTACTTTAATTTCATGCCCACAGCAAAAAAAAAACTTTGAAGCTATTCCACCTCCTGTATTCTTAGCTGTGCGTTAAATAAATATAAATAAATAATTAGCATGTACAACATATCACGCGAGTTCTGGGTTTTTTTTTGTTATCACATCCTTTAGCTGACTCAACAAAAGGAAATGACGGGACTGGGACGGGATATACTAGATAGATTTAAAAATTTACGAATAAATATTATCAAATTTATGGTACCTACAAAGTTCATAGTTTTATTACATTATTTAATATACAACAATAACAGTTACGGGGTGGAGTTATGAATCACTGTGTTTTAATATTATTTAAAATAAACAGTCTGCAATAACATTATCAAAATGTATATATAATATACATTCTTATTACTTATCTCTTTGTAATGGCTGCACAGTTAACTGATTAATAAAATACCTATGCGTCTGTGTAGAATTACTACTTTTTAAAGTTATTATTTGAGATTTATAATATTAACTGTTAGAATATAATTAATACATATGTGGTCTTATTCATAATGACTTATCGGAGGTTTAAACGGAGATTTTATAGGAGAAATAATAAACGTTTTAGCGTTAAAAGACTATTTATGAATAACAAGTTTTGACAATTCTCGCGAACCTATTTTAGCGAACTTTTAAACCTCCGATAAGATATTATGAATATGACGTAAGCTATGTGTAAAATGAGCCAAAATCCTCGTATGAAATGTATGTTTAAAGTTAAACTGATGTTATTAAGAATGAAAACATTTATGTCGTAATATTTAAAGTCACTATCATCATTACCATCATAATAGTGTAACGGTCTTATTCATATCGGAGGTTTAAAAGTTCGCCAAAAACATAAGTATAGAATTAAAAAAAATTATAACACTTAATTTGGAATCGAAACCAAGACACCTTACAAACAGCTGTAACACTAGAGATTACACCATGACATCGATCAATATCCTAAGCAAAATTTTACCAGAGAATTTAAACAGATAAACTGCAGTACAATAATAACTCTACTTTGTAAAGTTTGTTCTTTTATGATGTTTGACCCTGCCACAGATAGTGTAGATTACATTCCGGATCTAGTATAGTTTATACTCTTTGTTAAACAATTTGTAACTGGCAGAATTTCAACTCCAGTAAATTTCTGCTCATCGTTTCGAACCAAGACATTTGTTATACCAGCCTTGTGCCCGTGAATTTGTTTGTACTTACTCGGGAAAAAATTTGCTTCCTAAGCCTTCCGAGCTAAATTTAGGATAAGACCAGGGGGTCAAGTCTGCTAATTCTGCTATTACAATGTTGTTACAATGGTCAGTCACTGACGCCATTATGGTGCCATAGTGGGGTCATTACGACAAAAAATTATTAGTAGACTACCAAATTTGGTAAAATTTCGCCATTGTGACACCATTATGGTGCCATAGTGGCATCACTATGGCACCATAATGGCGCCATTGAACTGTCATTGTGACAACATTGTATTAGCAGACTTGGAGCCCAGCACCGTGCACAGCAAGACAGACACAGCAAGTGCTGGTTACAAACTTTTACTTTATAATAGTCAGTAATTTAAACAAAGAAAGCCCACAGCGGATAGCGCAGGATCGCGCTTTGTGGGATTGTATGGGGGAGACATTAGTGTGAGTCCATTAGTGGAAAGAAACGCTGGCGGAAATCCACAGCGGTACATTATTTAGCAGCTAGTAATTGCAATCTGTCTGCTATAAAATATCTTATCACAATCTGATATTATTGCACGTGAGATCAATAAACATTTTGCGATGTCATGCGGATATGCAAATTCATAATAAATGGTATTTTATCACAAAAATGACGTAACTTGAGCAGATAACATCAGCTTGATACACACTTAATAACCGTGACATGATATTTTAGGTTCTGTTAATATATCCGCTATTTGATAGTGAATTTCCTATAATTGTTTTTAAATTATATCGATTAAATCCCTCTGACGTTGATACCTGATGATAACTAAAATGAAACCCTCTATGGCGTATTTTAAGTTATTGGCCATTTCGTTGAACACATTCATAATAATTATTATCCAAAAATCTTTAAATATAATCGATAGCCTCGTGGTGTAGTGGGGCTGGTAAAGGACTGCCGATCAAGAGGTCGCTGGTTCGATTCCCGTTCGGGACAATCATTTGTGTGATTTTTCTAATTGTCATACAAATGTTTGTGCTGCGTCTGGGTGTTTCTATGTATTATAAGTATGTATTTACAAAGAAAAAGTAGTATATGTATTCTATCCGTATTCTGGTACCCATAACACAAGCATATAAGCTTAGCTTGGGACCAGAGGACATTGTGTGAAATGTATATTTATTTTTTATTTTTATAGCCCGAAGAGTTAGCACGCTGAAGTGGCAATGTCGCGACCGGCTACTGACAAGGTGGACTGAAGATATCGTCAAATATGCCGCTGGATAGGTCAAATATGGGGGAAGCCTATGTCCCAGCAGTAGACGAAGAAAGGCTGATGGATGGATGCATGGATTCCATAATACATTGTCTTTATATTATGAGAGATCAGTTAACATTTCTCAATATTAATGTTTTAGTAATGTTACAGCTACTTAATCAAGTTGAAATGGTACCATTGTCTTTTGTTTTATGAAAAAATGGCAGTACTGAAAAATTACTGAATATATGTACTACAACACCTTCCTATCTTTCCCTAGATAAACAGGTGGCATGAATACGCATTTAACTCATTACCTCCGTAAACAATTAAGGATTAATTTCTATTGTATATAACACTATAACCCTGATAAGGTATTTGAAATAATAAAGATAATGTTGGTATTTCTTTATTAACCATTTGGTATTTGTCAGAAAGCAAAATTTATTAGCCATCAATTACTTCTGAGAAGTTATTGATAGATTGGTGTCAATATATTATTATAAGAATGTTTGGAATGATGACAATAATTATCAGTTTCACCAAAAATGATTACTGATGGATGAAAAGTAATTAATAGGAATTTGCGTTTTGGCTTTATGTTAGACGCCTACTAACCACTCCATGCTTAGAGATACCAAATTCAATTGTAATAGGAGGCCGCCCTATGCTGCATCAACTGGTACGAGGTTTCGGCATTGGTTGTTGCCACGTCAAGCGATGTGGCCTACCCAAACATTTCTAGCTATAAGATCGTGTGGTGTAAGGGCGTTTATGCAAGACCCCATAACAAAGCAAGACTGATAAATGGATGAACGGAGAGCACAAATATATTTTTTTAATTAAAGAAGAATATAACCATGTGTGCTAAAAGTATTTATCAGTCATTTAATAGATTACACAAAATATATTTTTTTAATTTACATAGTTTACCATAAAACAAAATAGAGGCGCTGTAATACGCCATGTTCCATTATGTTACGATTCGTCAACGACATAGAAATACGGCTCCGAATTATTCAAATATCTATATAGTATAGTAATTATTGTTTATCTTTATATTTGCACCTGGATATAAGTTATATTGTTTCTGGGTTATTTATCAATTATATTAACATGTGAGTGATAATAACATTCGATACAATTATATGCCTAACGTTCGACAATTTATTGTACAATAATAAAATACTAGCAGCTGCCCGCGACTTCGTACGCGTAGAAATTAGAAAATTTTCACCGTTTTTCTAATATTTTTCAATAAGGCTTCGCTCCTATTGGTTGCAGCGTGATGTCATATAGTCTATAGCCTTCCTCGATAAATGTACTATCCAACACTGAAAGACTTTTTCAAATCGGACCAGTAGTTCCTGAGATTAGCGCGTTCTAACAAACTCTTAAACTTTATAATATTAGTAGAGATACCTGCGGCAATTATAGTGATCACTTGTATAAAAAGAAGACAGATACATTTAACAGATGGTATATTTATTTAGAACCTTCCCTCGTCTACTTGTCTTTAGGGTAGAGACAGTTATAGCAAGGCTACAGTAAAACTCGTATGCCCCCTGGAAATAGGGCTCACTAAATATCTATTTTCTAAACTACAACCTAAAATATTTGCAACCCAAAATCCACATGAGAAAGAAAGTGACTGTTGGCAACTATTTTATTTATTTATTTATTTATTTATAACTTATTAAATATTCACAACAAATTTGTGCACGATAACAACTGCATTAGTTAAATAAAACTGTTTCGCAGCTATTAACGCCCACCTTCGAACAGGCGACAATAATGTAAAATAATAAGTAACAAATTTTACAAAACTTACACTTGTGTGTGACTTACACTTGTGTGTCTGACAATATATTGTAACAAGTGCCAAAAAAGACATTTGTGGTAGCAATATGAGTAAAATTCTGCAGGCATCTTACATTGAGACTTGTAGTGTCCTTGGTATGAAAATCTAGTTCAAGAGCGAAGGACTAAATTCCTAAAGCCATTACTGCAAGTTAGGCCAAGGTTTTAATGTTCGTGTTTTAGTTTTAAACTCACAATGTAAGTAGTCAAATTTAAAAAATTATAGAGGTCGAGCAATGTGCTTTCGTTTAAATAAAACTACTTTTTACGGATTTAGACGCGTATAGGTATTTGTTTTAAATTTTGGCCCGACGTTTCGGAGACTTTGCAGTCCGTAAAAAGTAGTTTTATTTAAACAGATGAGTCGCGCAAGTGTTAGAAAATATAATATGCTTTCGTGTAAAAACACATTCACACACTTCACATTGGACACCAGCAGAATTTAAAATATTTCATCTAAGCATATTTCATCTAAGCATATTTCAGGTTCCTAGAAATATGTACTTCAAAAATAGACATGGTTCACGATTGACGTTTGCATGATACATTGAATTTGATTATAACTATAAAGTTAAAAGAAACAAACAGACAATACCTGCGACCATAGTAATACTAAGTGGAATCGATAGTTTAAATAGTTATAAATATTTCTGGAAAACAAAAGGAAGTCGACCAATGAATTGCGAAGTAGTCTGGCATACGTAGTGCAACAAGAAATGAACGGATTTCCGAGTAACCAAAAATAATAAATTGAGCAACAACAAATAAGAATCAGAAAATCAAAATGCCATAATGAATGATAATATTTTGAAGTTTACTATTAGATATGTATTTGTCACTGCTTGTGGGATCCAAAGGAACTATACTTATATTACAGATCGCATGAAGTTATTCTTCAGAATAAGAGATGTACAGAGGAATGTTCTAAATAAGGTAATTTATGTAGCCCTATGACCCTAAAAGCAGATTTTAGCATCACAATAGACAGACCTGATTCGTCCAAAACTTTGGGTTAACAAAAGACATCTAAGATATGTGGATGGTACAGTAATAAAAGACGAAGTCTTTGGATAAACAAGCACATTAAGTTTTTAATAAAAGCATAGATGTTTCCGACTTCATTTAACAAGTAATTTAAAAGCATTAGGCATCAAGCATATGTACCACTTAACTATAAAATAAAATAAATATTTACGGACATTTCACACAACGTCCTCTTGTATTTATTTATTTGTACTATTGTATTTATTTGAGTTCCGTAATAATTCTTTATCAAAAACTATTTCCCATATCAGGAATTTTCCTTGACGTAATACGGTGGAACCATCTTCCTTTAATGCAGCATAAGCCATAAATATGACAAGTTTTTCTAGTAACATGAATCATATTTCAGTATTTATCATCAACGTGTTCAGTTTGTGGCAAAACGCATAAACAAATCGTAAATATCACAACTATATTGTGTTAATTGGGTAGGTATAAGAAGAATCACATTTTTCACGAAAAAACGCAAGGAGGACATAAGACAAGTGTTCTTTTTCTAACAATATGAGGCATTATTTGAGGGAACCTAATAATAGAAAGCACAAGTGAAACTTAGTCTCTTTATGATATCATTCTACGCATATCCTGGAGAGTCCAAGGGATCAAGGAGATACTAAGGATGAGCATAGCGGAACAAAGTTATAATTACGGTACCTACAACGACCAACAACACGGAAAATCTATCCTTTCCTTATTCCTGCGCCTTTATTATTCACTATAATTATTTTTAGCTTGCAAGCGCCCTTCTCCAAGGTTTTCAGCGTGATGATATGTACTACCTTGTCAGGTACTATATTCTGATAAAAAAGCTATACTTACTAAATATTGCACAACATTTTTACAAAAAAATATCTTCTATATCTATATAATATATTCCACCATAATTTGATTTATTAAAAAAAATATCTAACATCTCTTAAATTTTTTTTATTCAAGATATTGAAATGAAACTAAAAGCTGCTTGAATTATTGCTTTACAGTGCCAATTAATATGGAAACATTTGCTTATATTAAATAACCCAAGGTCACAACATCGTCCATGGCCCGTCAGCTAAACACTAACCTAGACCTAGTCAGGGTCGCTGGCCTAAGGCATATTAGTAGCCTTATAGTTAGCTACATGTTTAAAATAGTAGTAGCCTTAATATTAAAGCCACTATGAATCATAATAAGGAATTTTATCATCAAAAATAAATAACATATGCAAATGTAATCTGTCCAAACTGGTTTAAAATGGAGGTCTACCTCGAAGATAAAATTTTAGTTCCAGTGAAGTGATCTGACATGAGGGAAAAAAAAGGAAATGTTGTAGACTACAATCATGTAACAACACAACATTTACGAGTTTGAAAATAAATGACGCATGCGATAAACATTTATAGTATTTGCAAAAACAAAGTCAAAACGGAAAGAAAACTTAATTAAATAAAGATAAATTGCTAGCTGATTTTAATGCTTTACAAGAAGTTTATTGCATAAAGGGCACCACAAATGCCATATTAATTATATATTTAATATAGCGAGAAAGAGACAGATGTTTATAGAACAAAGATGAGGCGAGAAAGATGTAAATAGATATTTTTTTGTAATTTAATATGCTTTTTGTGACGCCCTTGAGGGTACTGTACTCCTAATTTAGGTATTTGCCTTAGGTATTGCTATCCCTATTCCCGAGCGCCGTGCTGAAAGGGACAAATATAGCTAAAGCAGATTTTACCTACAAATTCTTTGAAAAAAAAGAAGTTTCGTAGTCCCCATTTTTCTTCGCGAAAGTTAAACCGATTTTGAAAGGAAAAGAAAAGAAAACCGGGATTTTCGGATGGTTACATTTCTTTTAGTTATTATGTTTTGAAAAAAATAAAGTTATAGAAGCATAGATATACTCTTCGTCTATAATATAGCGTAAAACAATTAAAATCGGTTTAGCTTTCGCGAAGAAGAAAGGGGAGTTCGATACCCATATTTTTGTATGGAGCATAATTTGGTATCGTATCCTCTTCAAGTTTTCACATTTACAAAGAATCAATGGCGGTAACACCAGAACCTGTAGACGTAAGGCGTAAGACGAGTAATTTATTTATACTATGGACTTCAAAACACAAGTTATAATAAAAAAGTCACAACAAAAACACAATTTTATATAAATTTCTATAGCGGCAATGGAAGTGAAAGCGTACCCATGGTTATCATTTCTAAAAAGAAATTAAAACATACGTTGAAATAGTGAGAAAAACAAGTGTGCTGACATCAAGGTCAATTTATTGTTCCAACGCCACGTACTTTAACTTCATAATGCTATAATAAATCAAATTATGGTGGAAAAAGTGAAATGCCGCAAGTGGGACTTGAACCCACGACCTCGGAATAATAATATTTGAGGTGTTGCAAGTGGACCGCAATAAGCTCAGTTGGAAGAGCTTCGGAACGGTATTCCGAGGTCGTGGGTTCAAGTCCCACTTGCGGCATTTCACTTTTTCCACCATAATTTGATTTATTAAGTAAAAGCATAGCATGTTAAATGCAAAAATTAATAAATTACTTTCATAATGCTATCTTAATGATCTTTGTAACTTTATTATAATATATTAAAATCCACTTGAGAGCTAATTTAAGACACCGACGTAGATCAGATTAACACTTCAATATTGAGCTCATGTCTCGAAGAAACGACTGCTAACGGGGCAGTTACCTTTTTGAATGGTCATGAACTGAAAGACCCAACGTGGAAAGTAACGAAATAAAAGAATTGAAATTGGCCATGAGAAACCAGTGAATGTGACCACCACAAAATTCATAGCCCTTGGGGTATTTTTACCGATAAACTTATCTTATAAACGTCAAAATTCTATTGAGAAGATTCATGAGATAAGATCACTGAATTTAAATTTAACCAATGGTTACTTGGTTATTTACATTATATTTCAAAGGCATCAATGCATCATACTTCAAATACTTAAAGTTACAAGTCAATTCTTAACTAAAATGCAATGTCTCATTTGTTTGTAATAAATCTAACAAATGAGGCAATAAAACTTTATTACTTAGGAGTTTCACATAAAACTTTAATAATTAAGATTTTATATAAACTTAAAATACTTTTAAGACTCTATAGATTCAACAATCACGCAATTCTTGTCCGTTTTACTCGTACAAATTACATGTAACTGACACTAGTTACATGAATTTGTGAGTCTTGTTTTATTTAAAAACGTTTAAAACATATATTTGGAATCACATGTATACAGAAACTACCAGTTCAAATGGCAATGAACGATTGATTATGAAAATGGCTTCAAAATCGCATGTTAGTCTCCAACTAGACGATTCTAACGACGAATGCGATCGTCTTTAAAATACAACTGAAAGAAACTGGTTGATTTAGACAATTGCATATAGGATTCGTACTGAATTCTGATTCAAAATTTTCCTTCTCTCTCTCGCTCTCTCTCTCCAGTGCATTAACGTTTGTAACTGTTGTTGGCCACTGTTGGGCACGGACCTTTCTCTTGGGGAGAGATTTTGATCTGCTGTGCCACGCTGACTAGGCGTATTGGCATTTGGATTATTTTCGAGATTTCAGTCTCTCACAGAGGATGTTATCTGCCTTTATAAGGACCCTAGGAAGGAAAAAGGGTGGTGAAACTTATACACACTGAATTTTTGTTATTAGGTGAATAATCTGCGGTCATATCTATTTTGTTAGCTACTCAGTAGAATAAGAAAGTGGTATAAGTGTAGTAGAGAACTATATACTCTGATAGGTATACTATCAAAACGCTACTATAAAGAAGCCTTCAAATGGTATCTGAATTAACAGCCAATTTTTACTCATTATAAAAAAGGCGTTAGTTTTGTATTTCCTTATGTGAACTTATATCTTCAAAACTACGCAACGGATTTCGATGCAGTTTTTTTAATAGACTGAGCAGGATGTTGTCTTTTTGTATAATTTGTCGAGGTTATTTAATTTTCTAAACTCCACGCGGGCATTAATACATGTTAATTATTCCGTGCTATTTAATTGTTCACGTAAAACTACCAAATAATACTCATCATAAAACAAGTTTAATACTCATTCTAAGTCAAAATTTTTTTTACATTTTAAAATTTATGTTATCCAATGATGTTAAGACGATACGAGAATTGTTAGCGTGATACTGTTATTTTATATAACATCGCTAATCTATGGATGTCAAGTACAAATTAACGACATTATTTTCACTAGTCGAAGGTACTTGACCTGAAACCCTGAAAAATCATTAGCATTTGAGTGAAATATTGTTAAGTATTATAATATGTAGTATAGTGTAGTATAATATTATACGCATTAGGTTATTCTTTCTTGTATCACAATCTCTTTCCATGCATAAACCTTTCTCTGTCCACTGCAGGACATAGAACTCCCCCATAGAACAAAATCTTTACTTATTAAAAAGTCGTTATTTTTGTATGTATGTATGTCCCTAAGTGCGTTTATTTTTAAAATTACGCAACACACTTCGATGCGGTTTTTTGTAAATGACAGAGTGGTTCCAAGTGGTTCAAGAGGATAGTTTTTCGTATAATTTATTAAGGTTTGGTCTCTGAATTCCACGCGTACGATGTTGCAGACAAAAGCTAGTGTACCTTTTTTCTACCTAAAAATGTCTACCAACACTTTATACATCTTTACAGTGCGATAATTTATCATAAACTAATCGTATGCCCTGCTTTCATTAGCTAAGTTTACATTTAAAATCAATCTGAATTGACTAGTTACATAGAGTGTTATATAGCGAAATAAAAAATTGGTCAAGTGCGAGTCGGACTCGCGCACGAAGGGTTCCGTACCATTATCTATGCAACATAAGGCAACGTTATTAGTATCGAGCAAGAAACGGTAAAAAAATCATGTTTGTTGTATGGCAGCCCCCCTTAAATATTTATTTTATTTTATTTTTAGTATTTGTTGTTATAGCGGCAATAGAAATACATCATCTGTGAAAATTTCAACTGTCTACCTATCACCGTTCTTGAGATACAGCTTGGTGACAGACGGACGGACGGACAGCGAAGTTTCAGTAATAGGGTCCCGTTTTTACCCTTTGGGTACGGAACCCTAAAAACGAGTGAAAAAAGAACCATGTATCTTCATTCTGGTTTTGCATTAAAATAGCCCATAGCTCGATACATCGTTTTAGTATCAAGGTTTCTTATTTAATATTACTTTATAGAATAACCTAAAATCAACACTATACATCAGATCAATAAACTACAAAAGTAAGCCACTGAATTATTGAATAGTATAAACTAGATACCGTTCACTTCCCTATGATCAATCATCCTTATAAATAGCTTTGTTTATTTCATTTTATACCACAAAATATTATTGTATACATATAAGGAAGTAAACTTTCCTAAAATAGCAAATATTAAACAAAAAATTATATACATAGTTTAAGTTTTAAAATACTATGATATTAAAAACACATTTATTGATATTATCAAAATTACCATTGTGTACGTGAATAGCAAAACAATCGCTAGCTGAAAAAATATTAATTTACTCTCGGATACATGATGGGCACAAAGTTTAATTACGTTATTACATGATATCATATAATATTTACGAATAAATACACTAAAACCTTGAAATAACGGAATAATATAAGGTAAGTAGCATTACTATCATTAATTGGAAGGGATCATCGGCAGTTGAAAGTACCATTATGTTTCCACTTAACATAATAATGCCTAGATATTAATGTCCGGTAATTTCAGTGGCGTTATTACTGGAAACTATGACCTAGGGCAATAAATAGATGGCAACAAAAAACAACCTAGGGATGGAAAATAGATGTTGGCCAATGCACAGACATATCGAACATGACTACAAAATTTAAAAAAATGCGATAGTACCCAAGTAAAGCCATTTCGGAGGAATTCGGTGTGACAAACACAGTGTCAACAGAATTTTATATATAAGATTTTGTACTCAAATGTAATCATCTGTTGCACTATACAAATTTTCTGTTAAACCAATTATACTCTTGTAAGAAGCAGAAGTCACCAACTTCACATTTGCAAGGCCACTTCCTGTTAGACGAGCCTTAAAATAGACTTTATTGATTTAAAGGCCAATTATTTCAAAAGAAACCAAATAGTTCACGGGCCGACTATAAACAATTTGATTAACTTTAAAGGAAAGTAAGAGCTAAACAGAAGACAATAATAATTGCCTTCAGTCCTTCACCTTCACGCATGAGATACCTGATCCAATCATTGGATCAACGGTCAATTCGATTGGGGTTACGTATCCAGCAAATTTATGTCAGGCATAAAACATCAGATGCTCCTATTTTATGAGAGCAATAAAATTTGTAAGACTTTTATGCTAATTTATTCATTGCCAAAGTTTTTGGGACGCAATTCAATTGTACTTTATGTGTGTGCCACAAAGTATAAATTTGTTATATGTAATTTGGTAGATAATAACTAGCCAACTGGGGTAGTATCATATATTGAGTTACATTATCTAGTACATAGCAACACATAGAATAAGTCATCGACAACGGCAATGTATAAGCAACATTCATGAAGATTATTGTATCATTAAGGTTAAAAAGACCCAAGAAAAAGAAGAAAAGTTGGTACACTCACGTCAGTTTTTAACAAATTTCTTTTGAAAGTATTAAACTTAGTACGAGGTCTATTCACAAAATATGTCTCCTTATTTAAAACAACCGTAAAACAGCATATCTAAAAATACTCAGTAAACATTGCGGCAAAATACCTGCGCAGATCAAGCCCTACACTTTAGTACTTGTTGAATAAGAGCTTTCAGTGTTTTTTTAATATAAAACCGTTCGTGCCTCGGCAAGCTTGATGAGGCTTCTGAGACATTACACGAAATGTTTTCAGAAAAGTATTTCTAATAACACTTTCGTCCTTAATGATAACATAAACAAAATAGAAATTTAAAAAGATTGAAATAAAAATAAACCTTAAGACGTCGATAAATATTGAGAAATTATTTCGTTTTAGTAATTGTCGATCGGTATTATAGAACCACTTTTGTTTGGTAAACCTATATATCTTCCTCTCTAGCGGACTTCCTTAGTCCGCTAACTGACGATACCTTATGGACCTTTAAAGATACCACGAGTTCTATAAGATATATTCGCTTTAAAAAATAAGCGCTAACTCACAGCAATAAACATGCTGCCTAAATCTAAAACGTATACTAGAAAATCATAAGGCAAGTCCTTCATAAGTTTATTCCCATTTAGAAGTCCCAGGCATATTTTAAATGTCATCATAAACAAACTCGGGCGACAGTAGGTAACTGTAACAAAATATTTCTAGGCACAAAACAAAGAAACCCTCTGCGGAATACGAAATGTGGAACACGATCGATACGACAAAACGAGATAAGGTTGTCTGAAGGACGACAGATTTAGAACAACACCAGACTCCTAAGGTTTGAATTACCTACATTCTTCCAACCAGGTTAAACCAGTTAATATTCCCAGGAGCGAAAAAGCCTGCGATATTTATAACCAGGTACAACTTATTTTACATAATTATGGTTCTTTCACAATAAACTTCTTAAATAAAAGTTGTTTTGGATGGTAAGTACTATGTTACACTTGATATTATTACTTACATCTATTTTCGTTTTTCTTCTACTCTTCTATAGAAATGAAGGTGATTTCTATGTCCCACGCAAACATTTTTTTGTTATTGTTTTTAATTTCTCAGCGTATTTAGATTTTCTTAGTATTTTGGCCGCGGAGATAATCCTTTTTAATTACAAGCTATGTTTTTTTTATTGTACACATCCATTCATACGTCCATTGGTCTTGTGTCGCTTGCATCCAATGGCTACCCGCAACCTTTACGGTATATAGTGGTATACACCTTGTTCCGGTACGTGGTCGCCACTCTAGGACTTTTCTTTCCCAACGATCACCAGTACTAAAAGTCCTACGTGTATATTGTATACCATCAAAGTTGTATACAAAAAAAATTTTACATCCTTTGTACCCAATTTCACACTAATAAAGATTATGATTATGATTATGACAAGAAAAACATAAATACCTAAAAAACATTAAAAGAAAAGTTTTTATATAGGCGAGCTTAATTAATACCTACATGACGAAATGGCGACGAAATTGTGATGCTTGTTACGCTGTAAACGCAATAAATATTATACCTATTACATATAAACAAATAATTAAACGCAAAGAAACGTGATACTCATTATCATTGTATAATTATACAATTCATTATCATAGCAAACATTTCTCTAGATGATAAAAGATTATGATAATAAACATAGCATTAACATTTCACGTCTCCCCCGTTTTTTTCTTTTAAATAAGGAATTTTCGCAAAAAACCATCATCCTAATAACATTAGAAATGTGTAAGATAATATGGCCCATTCTGATGCGTCAAAACTTTACCTAGCGTAACGTGATTTCGCTGCACAAATTATTATTAATTAAAAATCGTAAGCTTATAATACAGTTTCGATAATAAGAAATTTCAGTTAACATTGCCGAATTGTATAATTGGGGCTATCAATTTTCATTTTTAGTCAATTTTAGTAGTGGACTTAGAACTGGTGAATCAATGTGTTTATAGATGACCATTTGTCTCTTCACATTGTTTCCTCTGCAGCCTATTAACTACTGGGCACGAGCCTCCTCCACTTTGGGAAGGAATATGGTCTACTGTGCTGCAGTGATCAGAATCGTTGATATAGGGCTTAGTTTCGAAGTTTCCGTCTCTCACAGGAGACGTTAACTGCTTAGATCATCTCTTAGCAAGCTCTTACAGCATGCTGGGATGGATATGGGATGGTGACACTTTTATTCTTAATCCGTCACCACACAGACTATCACCTTGTTTACGACTATAGTATTAGGTAAGGTCCTAATACAATACATAAAGAAATTAACCAAACCACACATACTTAGCGTGTCAGTGTAGGGCTCAGTAAAGAGTTATCACATATCAGTTACTATAACAAGTGATCTGATTAGATTATCACATCTACATTTTTGCACTGAAAACGTACGAATTATAAAGATCATTGACACTATTACTGGTCAAACACTACAAATTCTAAGGTATTGCGATATAGTTAATAAATCTGATAAGAACATTTTAGGCATAGATGATTTAGTACTCCCTTAATATTGCTTTGTTTTAGAAGTTTATTGGCCGATAAACACTAAATATGAAACGTATTAAGCACCTCAAAGGCAAACCAAATGACATCTCGTATTTTTATCTTACAGATATTTATATAGAGTTTGGATATGAGTAGTTATATTATAAACTAGCCGTAACCAGCAACTTCGTACGCGGGGAATTCAGAAAAATTTCCCATTTTTGCAACATTTTTCATTGATGCTTCGCTCCTATTGGTTGCAGCGTGATGTTATATAGCCTTCCTTGATTAATGTACTATCCAACACTAAAAGAAATTTTTCAAATCTGAAGAGCAGTCCATGAGATAAGCGTGCTCAAATAACTCTTCAGCTTTATCATATTAAATGGTAAAGATTACTTGTGTTAATTAAGCAGAATACACTGCCATATTGCGAAGACAAAGAAATATTACAACTTGTTTTAATTGGATAATAATGTATAATAATATTTCTGTTTATATTAGACGATATTTCGTGGGAAGCCATTGTAATTCTAAAAATGTTTTCTTTGTTATGAGTGATTTGCTCGTTTATTGTCCAGCTGTTTTGAGAATGTCGTTCAGAGGTTAAACACCTGTCTAATAGATATACTTTTCTGCTGTATGTGTGGTATAACGCACTCGGAATAATAGTTACTTCGGTTAAGTGAACTATAATATGTAGAATTTAGGTCAGACTGAACTGGATCAATAATCCTATAGATTCTCTTTCTCCTCAGTCTCCTCCACTTTCGGAGGGATTATGGTCTATACCAGTGGTTCCCAAACTTATTTTGTCTACTGCCCACTTTGAGAATAAATATTTTTTTAGCGCCCCCATTTTGTCACCTATTTAAAAACCACTATAACTTCAAATTAAATTAATTAATTATTGTGACCTATATATGTATATTATGTATATTAACGGAGAATTCTAAACGAAACTACACGCAACTTGAAACCTGAGCGCAGTAGGTAACATACAACGGCGCTTAGGTCTCAAGTTAACTCTTACGGGCTCCACCTGCCAATAAGAATGATTATTGAAACGCAACTTTATAGTATTAAAACAGAGTATCTTTTATTAAAAATATAACTAAAATAATCAATCCTTATATAAAAACTAATGTGAAGGATGAATCTGATGCTGTTTAATAAGTTTGTTGATATCAGGTTCCAATTTACTCAAGAACAGTCGCAAGTCGCCACGTTCGGTAACAAGCAAACGATTTCTCTTTTTAGTAAGCAGTGTACAGCACTAAATCCACGTTCACACAAATATGACGATGGGAATGCTATCAAGAATCGTTGAACGACTGACCACAATTCAGGGTACAATTGCGGGATCGGTTTTTGTAGCCAAAATTCTTGGTAACCATTTTTGAACTTGATTTTTATTTCCTCGTTTGTTGTCAATTCTATAAGTTCTTCTTCCAGCTGAGGTGACATTGCTGTGTTGACATTTGAAAACGGATCCAACACCCAGTCTGGTATTTCCAAGTTCAAAATGTACTGATTTCGTTCGGTGAAGTCAATGTGGAGGTTTTCCAAATGTTGGCAGTAGGCAGACAATTCGTCGTTACTGCATGATACTGATAAATTTGGAAAATTGTGAAACTCACGTCTGCCCAGATTCTTTTTGTGTAGAAGCAGTTTGGCTGCGAAAGCAGCAACGACGTTTTTTGTTTTAATTAAATTTAGTTTATCGCCTTGCAGTTGGAGATTCATGTCGTTGAACAATTTATACAGGTCTGTCATGTAAGCTACATCATTCTTTATTGTTATGTAAAATTACAAATCAACCCCCCCTGCCTCTACACAACGCCCCCATTTTCTTTCTGGGTCTCTTACTCTTACTAAGGGGGGCCCTTGAGACCTGCAGCGCCCACAAGGGGGCGTTATCGCCCACTTTGGGAAAGACTGGTCTATACTCTATTGAGCCGTGCTGATCAGGCGAAGGGTTTGTTTTCGACTTTCCCGTCTCTCACAGAGGATGTTATGTGTGTACAATATACTTAAGCTGGCTTTTACAGAAACATGGAGAGGAAAAGGGGTGGTGACACCTGTATTCTTAATCCAAAGTCACGCGGAAAGTTCCAATATGTTAGTTAATTGATAAAAACAATGTAGCAAAAACATCAAACCTTTTTACTCTTGTTCAATCTCAAGAAAGGTAAGCAAATGCTATCCTTACAACCTACAATATCAAGTGTATCACCGCGACAACAAAACGATAAAGAAACACATGACATAGCACGTGTCATCTATTATCAGACCATAACAAAAACATACATACAAATAAGTTATTTTAATAAACAAATATTTACTAATACATATAGAAGTGCGAGGTAACATCCGCGATACAATTCACTTCCCTTCCTTTCCGATTACAGTCCCACAGTTGGGCACGTGCCTTCTTTGAGAGGGTTTGTGATCTACTCCGCTGTGCTTACCAAGGGTGTTGGCATATAATTTAGTTTAGTTTTCCGTCTCTCATAGCTAGAAAAGAGCTCACACAATATCAGCTTCATTCATGGGCAGGAACTGTGCTGGTGACAATTCACATAATCCGTCATCACACAGACAGTAATATACACACATTCGTATTTTACATAAATACAAATAAATCATTAATATGTAACATACACACATATAAACAAATATTTACCTATATTAATGAGTGGAAACATCCGCGATACGATTGGTCGCCACAATCACACACGAATCATTTCATCTCCTAATTGTTATGTCTACAGTTGAGCAAGGCTACTTCAATCACTATAAGATGATATGATGCCCCGTCTGGGAGTTTCTATGTATAGTAAGTATGTATTTACAAAAAAAAGTAGTACATGTATTCTATCCGTACTCTGGTACCCATAACACAAGCATATAAGCTTAGCTTGGGACCAGAGGACGTTGTGTGAAATGTCCATTAATATGTATATAAAAAAATACTAAGAAACTACTAAGATGCTCTATGTGACGTCAGATTTATTTTATGTTTAATTTTTGTAATTTTTTCCTTTACAATCAGATTTGTTATAAGATTAGAGCTACGACGTCATAGGTCACCCTCACAAACTTCGCACTCCTAAAATATGACGTAATTTATGGATGCGGATTACACCAGTGATAAAGCGGAATACATTTTAATATTATGTTGTTGATAATAACACTTAAGATATTAGTCGCTTAAACAAAACCACTTACGAACGAAACAAAACCACGGATTTAGACGCGTGTATTTGTTTTAAATTTCCCGATGTTTTAGCACAAGTTTCAGAGAATATTATATTAATCGCTTCTTCGGTTCTACGATCTTATACCAATACGGTGGAGTACATTGGTCTACCACAGCGACCAGTTTGTTATTATACAGATTTAATTCAATTTTCTCATCAAAAGCAGCTGTTATTTGGTAAGCATATCGCTTAGCTAGCGAGCGCCAGTATAAAGATATACTAAATCCGTCGTTCAAAACAAAGAAATAAAACATACTAACAAACACACTACAAGACCTCTTTTCGAGGCGGTAGGTTAAGTATTACGATGTAAAGACACTTGCTTGGCTTCATTTATGTCATGAACACCTAACTAAGATACGCACAACGTTTGTGATTACACCATACTTGTCCTTTTTAAAGGACATCACCGATGAGCTCAGAATACGTCCTTCTCAGGGGTCCTTTTCCGACGTGCGACTTTACAATACACCTCTGCTATATGCACTCCATCCCTCATCCATATTCTCTACAAGATCAAAACCATCTATTTATAATAAATGAGTAATTAATATTTAACTGCTTCATAAGATAAAAGTTATAGGTGTGGAATTAAAAACAAATCGTCACCACATGACGCATTTAAAACGATGAGTCATTTCATCTCGGAAGTATAATGACATGTCGGTGTATCGCCTTCAACATACATAAAAGTCTTGGTTGGTAAAGAATTTGCATATACTGCAGTTTTAATTTCAATGTCTTTGGATTTATAAACACGCATACCGTCACGACTTAAAAATGAATTGCGATGATCTAAATACACTTCCATGGCTTCGTATAAATCAAAATATTTGGTCATGCATGCACGGCGACTATGAGCGCATGACCCTTTCGAAGGACATCGGGAATGAGATCAGTCTTTCTTTAGCGTCCTCTCCCAGCTTTTTCGTTCACTTCCACTTTCACAATCCTTTATCATTGTATCTGTTTCGCACATATTTAATACTACATTACACAAAAGACGTTTTAGATCCAAAATAGAACCTACATCGCCTATGTATATTTTGGTATTTCTTAGTAAACTAATAACACAATATTTTTACTGATTAATTATAAAGTATACCTACACAATACTTAAACAATAGTCCATACTTATTTTCTTATAACTGCTGCTATAATTAAGCATTTTACAAACAATTTGTATGAATCAAGCAGAGAAATTCATTAGCACAGTTGCGATAACACAATACAATGATTTATCACGGAAATATTTTTAACCTGCATACTTCATAACAAACACGCGATCTTATCTCTAATGTAATTGCTAGAGGTATTTGCTACCTACAAAACTCCTAGCGTGCGTGACGTCACAAACTTAAAATTTTGGTAAAAATCTATAACACTTCTTCTTCTTGCGGTGTCGTCTCCTACCGGAGGTTGGCGATCATCATTATGATTTTAAGTCTCTCGACAGCGGTTCTAAACAGAGACCTGGTGCTCATACCGAACCACTGTCTCAAATTTTTCAGCCAGGATATGCGGCGTCTGCCTGGTCTTCGGCGGCCCTGTATCTTCCCTTGCATAATCAACTGCAGAAGACTACTGTTTATTACGCATTATGTGCCCAAAATACTGCAGTTTACGGCGTTTAATTGTATCACTGCACGGACAGTTTCACTAACTTTGAGTCAATAATATTAACACCTTAGTACTGGACTTAGTACAGTAAATATCAAGTTTTTTTTCTGGCACTCTAACATTTAAGCATTTTTCTGAAAGGAACATCGATCCAACCTATAAAATTACTATCTATACTTCTATACTAATATCGTAAAGCCGAAGCGTTTGTTTGTTTGTTTGCTTGCTTGAACGCGCTAGTCTCAGGAACCACTGCTCCAATTAGAAAAATTGTTTCAGTGTTGGACAGCAAAATTTTTAAGGTACATTTCTATTTAATACTTGTTCCATTTTCCAATATAATAGAAGGTTTAAAATAAAATTTTCTTTAGTGCATTTAGGACATCAGCACTTATTGAGAGCCAATTAACCCTAAGAGCTATTATGTCCTACACCTAAAAGACATAGCCCTTATCAATATAAACACTTCATGATTGAAAGAAGTGAGGACATATCATAGGAAATATATCTTTATATAGATTTAACATTATGTATATGCATATTGAAGAGATACGAGTATGTTTTTCAAGTATCACTTAGGTACTTCATTTAAGGACAACACTCAATAGTTTTCAGTTTAGTAAACATTCGTAAATTGGAACATACTAGAAAACTACTGCCTAATGTTTTGTTGCATTCTAAGGAAATAACCTTAAAAATAATCTGATGAATGAAAAACTAATATAATGCGAAACAAACTCGCACTGATGTTTTGTGTTCGTATGAATGGATCATTACATTGTCCTATGAAAAGGACAAACTTAATTTTATAGTGTATTTCGTCTACATTCTAACTGTATAAGTTTATTTTTGGCAGATATATACGTCTCCTGATCTCAAACAGAGCTTTTAATGCTTGCGCTATGGCAATGTTTGTAACTTCTTTGAATTTCAGAATCAAATCTCGCCTCCGATGGCGAGTTTTTATCTAGTCGGTTATTTTTTAAACAGACACTAAATAACGTCTGGATATGCACTGGCATTTCTCCTAGTAACATATACATCATGAATACTATTAGTAAATATTGAATACCGACGAATTTAAAAAAAACAACTTCTATAGTAAAAAAAACTATACGTTACATAAGCGTGCTGTTTGCTAAATGATAATTGCGTTTTAAAGTGTGTGTGTGTGTGTTACTTTCAAATGTTTTGCGAAACGCTATATTTACAACAACACGACGTGCATTAACAAAAACAATACACAAAGTATTTCTTGCGTTATAAGAAATTCGCAATTACATTACTAGACATGTGGCATACAAAGGACATGTCATTGTGTCCTTTTTCTATTTCCTGTAAAATATAAAATAAATAACACTCAAATCTTACGCGAGAATAGTACCCGGAAAATTAAATGTATGTCTCACTGTTCACAGCTCATCTCCCTGGGAGGGATTATGGTCTACTATGCCGTGTTGACCAGGCGTGTTGTCATAAGGTTTATTTACGACTTTTCTGTCTCTCACAGAGGACGTTATCTGTGTAAAATCTCTAGCTGGCTCTTACAGCACCCTGGGAAGGAAAAAGAGTGGTGACACTTGTATTCTTAATACGTCACTACACGGACAACATTTATGGAATTATTTATTTATTTACAAATTTGTATAATAGTAATTAACTTTTGGGTGTAACTCTTGTTAATTAAGAGGGTACTGTACTCCTAATTTAGGTATTTGCCTTAGGTATTGCTATCCCTATTCCCGAGCACCGTGATGAAAGGGACAAAGATAGCTGTTGCTTGTCGGTTTAACTTTCGCGAAGAAAAAAGGGAAGTACGATACCCATATTTTTGTATGGAGCATAATTTGGTATCGTGCCCTCTTAATTAGTACCCACTTTGCAAATAAACGCTTTTAGTTTAAAAGATAAAAGCAGCTATATTTAGAACGAGTCAGTTTACTCTAGGTGAACCGGTTAAAATTTAAATTAACGTCACTAGCGTTTGTGACGTCACCGTTTCTTGAACAGACTAAATTTAATACCTTGAACGGAACCCGCTGACCTAGTTTAATAATTACACGCCAAGTTAAAAATTTTTTTTCAAAAATAAATAACGATTGCCTGGTATAAATAATTAAATAATTGGTCAAGTGCGAGTCGGACTCGCGCACGAAGGGTTCCGTACCATTATCTATGCAACATAAGGCAACGTTATTAGTATCGAGCAAGAAACGGTAAAAAAATCATGTTTGTTGTGTGGGAGCCCCCCTTAAATATTTATTTTATTTTATTTTTAGTATTTGTTGTTATAGCGGCAATAGAAATACATCATCTGTGAAAATTTCAACTCTCTAGCTATCACCGTTCTTGAGATACAGCCTGGTGACAGACGGACGGACGGACGGACGGACAGCGAAGTCTCAGTAATAGGGTTTCCGTTTTTACCCTTTGGGTACGGAACCCTAAAAACAAATATATTGGCTATACAAAATATTATTATTAACATTGCATATAAAATACATCGTTAAGGCTATCTCTAAGCACGAGATTACATATTATACCTATATTTTTACCAGACGTTTCGATTGAATCATATGAACATAAACAAGCTGTTATCACAAAATACTCAAAAGTTAATAGCTACTAATTAGTCAAAGGAGGAAACTAGCATACATTTTATTGTGCGGTTTCTGTAATTACATAAAATCTGTTATATAGACTTGATGTAGTCATAGCTATTTATAGCTTCTACACAGATATTGCTAAAGAATCGTATAATTTTATTTACAAACCGCCACTTAGCGAGAGTAATAAACATTATGCAAATAAAAAACATAATTAACTTTATAATTATGTTTTTTATTTGCATAATGTTTCGGTAATTGTATATTATAATATGTAAATTGTAATCCGAATTCGCCAATTCTTTAAATGTCCGTTTCATAATAAAAAATTTATGATTTGTGATAATATGTAGTTTGAAATATACTGTATAGTTAATGTAATGCTGATATCCGAGCCTTAAACGAGCATATTCATTTATAAGTTAGTAGACGTTATATAGATAAATTCACTCAAGTTGTCGAGAATGCACAATGTGTTTTCAAGCAGGTAAATATATTTGACCGAATAAATCCCGCCTGTTACTTAATATCTGCCGCTGCAAATGTTATTGCTAACTTCATACATAAACGATAGTATCTGGTACTCACCCTCCCAGCATCTTCTATAGGTAAAGCTGTTCCATTATATGCACAATTTGTTTTCTTCGCACCAGTCCCTCCGCATTCGCCGTACCACACACAGTGACCTGCCGAAACTGATGGTATCTGCAACAAGACAATAACCGCTTAAAATTTAGGCATAGCTTTTCATTAAAGTAAAAGGTTATAAAATTTGTTTTAGATGTCTGAAATCACGAAGAGACTTCAGTCAGAGACATTAAAATAAAACACGTAAATAACATCATTATCATCATTGCCCTTACCCTTATCGCTTTATTTGGGGTTAGTGCAACATGCTTAAAAACGGTTTGTAAAAATGTTATAACAATCACCAAATCCGAATGACTGCTATAAAATTAATTCATTGACTGAGATTAACAGCTATCGGCTTTAAGCATATGGGTATCCAAATTTTGAACTCGCGTAATATGTTTATTCTCATATCCTCGATGCATGAAGATATTATGTGGCGTCTATTGAAACGAGTTTCTCAGCTTTCTCAAAAATATCTCTCACCGGCAAACCTTTCTCTCATTAAATACCTACTATTATATGCAAAAATGTTATTGATAATATTCTTATGTCACATATATGCTTGCAGAATTTCGAACATTATTTTGTGTGGAATTGCCATGATGGAATTCTTTTACGCAGGATAAAAGATACATGATCTGTGTGGCAGCTCTCTCATAAGCCAAGGAATAAGAAGTTATGTGCAAACATTGAAACAATATCATTGTATTTTGAATTTCGAAATGCCTCCCCCGTATAGCCATGTCCACGTAAAAAACGTCGCAATTATGATAGAGTCGTCTAAAGGTCCAAACCAATCTTCGCATCTCTAGAGAGTGTCAAACACGACATACAAACGTACATTCCAATTTAGATAAACATATTATTATATTTCTTGTAGAGCTAGTTCAAAGGCGTAAAATAACTTGGTGACCATACAACATAATATAATAATAACACAGCGTAATGACATCAGGGCATATGCGTGTCTTACTCAATACAAGTTTCAAGCCCAAAAACCGTCAGCGTGAAATTATTCATTTGGAGTACCTATACATTTCGTCTACCATATATTATGTAGTTATTTACGTATTTGAGTATAAGTAGAAGTTGAGTTTATGAATACAAGGCTTGAATCATTACCTATTATTATAAATTATCTCTGTCCACACTTGCATATTTCCAAGGGTGAAGTTACCCTTGGAAATATGCAAGTGTGGACAGAGATAATTTTCGATACTCAATAATCATTTATTGGTAAATATACATCTGTGGCAAAAAACAGATGATAATGATGCTGAATATAACGTAAAGACCACATAAATATCTATTATTTTCTTAGAAGCATTAAGTATTCAGTAACGAGACTTGAATTCCCAGCTAATAAAGGAGTAACAAAACGCCAGACAGTTAGCGTCTCAAATAACTGATGATACAAGATTTATCTACGGTAATAAAAAATAATAATGCTGCCAAGTTTCAAGACGCTACAATCTTATGGTGCAACTATAAATAAACTCTGACAAGCAAGTTCCTCTCACTGCGTCATTTGTATCAAGCAAACATAATATGTTTGTAAACATTGTAACTAATATAGATGATGAATGAGGCGCACAAATCGAACGGCTCGACAGTTCGTGGCTACTGGCAATCACAGGGTATCAAGGATTGAGTCATCCTTATGATTGAATTGTCCTTGATAAGATATCACTTTTTACTGGCAGGATCTAAAGCATTCTTTGTATAGTCCCAAGACAGTGGACGAAGACACACAATAACATTTCAGATTCGTAACCAAATATGGCGAAATTTAAACTTGAATATATTTGCAAAGCTTGATCAAAGACAGTTCACACTAAAACGACCGCAGTATTCGTGAGTTTCCAGGTATAAATTACTTGGGCGCCGCTAACATAAACTTTTAGCTCGTGAAATTTATGGCAAAACACGAAAGACAATTTCGTAAACTTGCACAGACATAACTAACATCAAGGTTACTACAAACCAAACAAGTTTAGGATCCTGTGTGTTATGATAGGTAAAGCTAACATTACAATCGGTCCAGCCATCTGACAGCAATGCTGCATTTTTATGATTTTGATACATTAGCAAGCATAAGTGAAAGGCCTTAGACTAAAGAGATAATTTTCAATGTGTTCTATAGAGATCGTAAGACATCAAATTTCTATTGATTTTATCTCGTTACTAGTTGTGTTTATGTCCTTAATATTAAATTCTGTTAGCCCAAAACCTGTCGCATGTCGAGCAATTTACTAAGCAACAGTTCCCCTTATTTTAACTCAAAGCCATATATATACAACTATGAGTTCCATTTCGAAATCATAATTATATCATTCCATATAACCAATAACAAGAACATTCATTTCTAAATCGTAATCTTCGTTTCTAACAAACACAGGGATACATCTTTTTCAAATAAAACAATATAAAATTAAGAAAATTAAAGGGTGTATAACCAAGTGTAGGTTTAAGGTATCAAAACAGGTTTAAACTAACCCATATGGCCTCTTTTATTTTAAAATTAAACCCACACTTATGAAATTCTGAACTTCAATTTAATTAAATATGTGAAACAATTGAGATATAAGACAAATTTAAATTCTGTTTACGATGAATTTCTTGAAAAACCTTGGCAGTATTAAGTTTCTACAAGAATATAGTAGAAGCAAAGAAGATTAACCTGTATAGAAGTAAATTAAAACTTCACAACTCATTATTAACTAAAAGAATTTAAACGAAAATGCATTCAACATTCTTTAACACTTGTGTTACTCATTTATTAAAATAAAACTAGTTTGGAACGATTCTGGCGCGTTTATTTTGACCATGATGGCTGAAAAATCTTCGAATCAATACAGATGAATGATAATAAACGCGTTGAAATAGATGTGGTTGTTACTACTGCTAGCTAGGCTATGGTTGGATGTGATTATATTTAGACCAAGTTCTATTTTGATAAAAAAACACCTATTACGTATAGATTTCATGGAAAACCGTTCATGGACGCCTTGACTTTAACAAGTGTTAACGTAACTTTGCTTTTTATCGGAAATAATAAATACAAGCTATATCTTTTAACAGTCGGCATGATGCAGCAATATGACATGCAGGTGACAGGTGTACAACAAAAGTAACCTATAGGGCTGATTCACAACTACATGATAAGATAACTGACTAACTAATACAGTTTAAAACAATAAACCTATTTATTATAAGGATTTTCATTAGCAAATAAAAACGCCTTTTTAAAGTTAAGTAAAGAATGGTTTGGGAGCTGAGCTCTTATAACAGGTTATGGGACAATATTATGTATGTGAACAAAAAACATCTGTGAGAGAAGAAAAACTTAAAACTAAACTTTTTGCAACAGAAAACGGTACGAGAGCACTGTTCATAGTCACTTATAGTGTACGGACACTGATGTCTCTTGGTGTGCGTGTGCCGATTCTGTGCGGGGTTTTAAGTATTTGTGTGCGTTACTTCAGCATCCCACCGACTAGTCAGTACCTATACTAATCTATACTTAATATTAAAAGCTGAAGAGTTTGTTTGTTTGAACGCGCTAATCTCAGGAACCGTTGGTCAGTTTTGAAAAAGTCTTTCAGTGTTGAATAGTTCATTTATCGAGGAAGGCTACATAAAATCACGCTGCGACCAATAGGAGCATAGCATTAGTGAAAAATGTTGCAACAACCGGATTTTTTTTTAAATCCCAAACGTATGAAGTCGCTAGCAACAGCTAGTATTTTGATAAAGAAAACGCCGTGTACCTATAACAACTCCGTTGTTTTAAATACTCTAAGTTATATAAGTATATGCTTTGCACGTGGATTGCTTCTACGCAACGACGCGCAAGAGATGTGGGTCCCTGGTGCGTAGGGTGCGGGCCAGCTCCAACAGCATCCTAAATATGGTTGCAGATAGACTTGACTGTACCTATGTCAACCGTTGTTGTGCTATCTCACATGGGATATTTTTATATTTATTTTTTAGGAATTGTATCTTGAATGAATTATTTAAGAATTTTTTTATGTATTTATATGAATTGTGACTATTAATGAAATTTTTATTGACATATTATATATTTTATTTTATGTGAATTTTATAATTTTATTTTTTATTTTTATTTTATGGGATTTTTTGTTATTTCTTTGGTATATGAATTTAGGAATATTTTATATGACATATCTATTGTAATTGTGCATTTTTAAATCGATTATAATTTTGTTCAATGAAAAATTCTACTAACAATAGTCTTAAGTTTTAATAATCAAAAATGAGTCCTGGTAACTTGAATAAAGAGATTTTTTATTATTATTATTATTATTATATATATCGGAGAAAAGGTATCGTAGACATCACCTGTAGTTACAGCCAGAGCAGTCATCCATCTAAACACATTGTAATACTGAATAAACTAACTACGATAACTACAACATTCTATGGACTACGATGAGATTGATCCGTGGCTTACGACACGTGTAGCTGGTTTGGAAGGATCCTTTTATGAAATTTCAACGGGTCACCATTCAGTCTCACCAACTACAGTAAATAAACGAATTACTCACCATTCACACCATTTAAGGACCCACATCACAATCTTGGATCCTAAGTTAAAACTAAAAATCCTTAAGTAAACTATTTTAATCAAGTCTCCTACGACATATACATTTTATGTATTAGACGTCATGTCTCCAGTTACGTCATACATGACCCCAATCTCATCACATCCTGTAAACAACTATTCCATAAGGATGAGAGAAATATCCTATTTAAATTTGTAATAACAAAAAAAAACCGTTTCTTATAACTTAGTCATACAGAACAAAATATATTTCTACGGTCATACATACATATAACATAAGGATTTGGAATACAATATACAACTTAATGCACGCGTTTAGAGTTTTCATAAATAATATTGACCTAATTTGAGTTTTTTTTTCTCAATTCGGGGATAGCGATAAGCGATAGCAACTAACCAAATGTAAAAAATGTTTTTTTAAGAATTAATAACAATCGTTGACAAAAAATACATAAATATTGAAGGACATTCACTACGTCATTTGTAAAGAATATAATGTTTTACACATAGTTTATTTGTGTGAAGGCACTAATCTCAGGAACTATTGGTTCGAATTGAAAAATTATTTTTGTGTTGGATAGGTCATTTATCGAGGAAGGCTATAGGCTAATAACATCACGCTATGACCGAAATATAAGTGAAAATGTTGCAAAAACGAAAAAACCTTTCTTAATGCCACACGAACGAAGTCATAAGCTAGAGTTTCGTAATAAAAACCAAGCTAATCCAAGATAAAGTATAAAAGACTACAAAAAAGCCTGCACTTAAAGACTACGAGAGTATTATAAAAGCAATTTCATTGTGATAACAATAGTACATAAAATAACCGTTCAATGACCCAAGTGAGTAGCCTGAAATACCCGTGATATTACACGAAGCCACTAAAGCCTCCAAGTTCTTTCAACTTTTACTTAATTGATTCCCTTTTAATAATTCTTAGGCAAGTTCAACGACTTACTAAAACAGTGTTTAGATAATAGAATATTAGCTTTAAAAAGACTGCACACAAATAATTGACACTGCTATAAAATTAATAACAAAACAAAGTTAAATAAATTATAAAACACTAGGTGTTGCCCTCAACTTCGTACGTATGGAATTTAGAAACGATACCAAAGGCCATTCTCTTAAACCACTCTCCTTAATATGTGTGCAAAATTTCAGATCAATCTGACTACTGCAAGTGGATGAAAATCACTTATAAAGATTCCATTACATAGATTAATCTATTAAAAAAAACCGCATCAATATCCGTTGTGCAATTTTAAAGATATATAAATATATGTATAATATATACAAAGCCCACTTAAGGACATACAAAACTAACGACTTTTTTATAATAAATAAAGAAGTTAACTATCTCAAACATGTATAGAAACTATAAAAGGAATAACTGTGCCTGTTGCGTTCAACCTGGGATTTATAATTTATTAGTTTTGTGGAAGCGTGACAATTCTTCAGATCAAGACGAACGAACTTAAAATCTGCGTTTCACAGCGTTAACAAATTTATAATAGTACAAACTTACCCTGTTTTCGTCTTCAACACAGTCTTCACTTGTCAAGCCCTAGCTATAGCTTCATTAACACTAACTACGATAAATTGGCCAAAATAACGCAGAATGCTAATCAAACTATACTTAACTTTATACAGGCAGACACGAACTCTTGAAGTCCACAAAAGACCACTCCTTTGGCGCGACTCAAGCCGTGAACTTTCACCAATCGTCTTAATGCAATTATACTATCACAATTATAGTTATCAAACAGTTCAATTTACACTAAATAGTATTAAGTATGGAGACACAAAATTCACTAGTTTTTATAACGCATTTATGTCATACAAAAATGGCGAACATTACATTTCGCGGTGACATTTCAAGGTTTTGTTTCAATTGTAATTATCGATTCACACAACAAGGATAATTAGTTTTATCAACAATTAATTCTAGTGACAATTTTAACTCGCGAAACAGTTGCAAGAAAAACGCTTCAAATCTCATTCAAATCGCGACGTGACTTGCAAACAAGATGTGTTTTGCGACTAACGACCGAGCCAAGGTCACCGCGCGGCGCACCCGGCTCGCCGGCGATACATCAATAGTGAAGTTACCATCTCCTAGGGAGGCGCGCGCGCAACTCGATACGATAGGTTAAGTTTGGTACATAACATCTACCCGCCTCGGCCAGGACTACCTGGCCGCTAATTTACTGGCAGTCGCGACAAGGTTGATACAGCTCTTTTCAAAATTGAACCGTCCACCCGGACCTCAGCAAAACGGGGCACTCCATCTGCTCCAAAGACGAGGTTAAGAATGCGCCCCCTGCGCCAACACAGTGGCGGTGAGTTAGCGTCCTTAACCAAAACGAGGTCACCAACATGAGGTGGATCAGTCTTGTCAGTCCACTTAACGCGCTGCTGGAGAATGTGCAAATATTCTAAATTCCAACGTTTCCAAAAGCTCTGAGTGAGTTGTTGGACCAATTCAAACCGCGAGAGACGATTAGGTCTCACATCAACAAAGGGATATTCCGGCAGGGCGTTCAGTGGCTGCCCAATCAAAAAATGGCCCGGCGTGAGGGCTTCCAAGTCGTTAGGATCTGAAGAGATCGGGCACAACGGGCGTGAATTCAAAACGGCCTCGATTTTGCAAAACACAGTTGCGAGCTCTTCAAAGGTCAATACAGACTCGCCAATTACCCGTCGCAAATGTGTCTTAGCAACCTTTACTACGCTTTCAAATATTCCTCCCCAGTGGGGACATGACACGGGACTGAACCTCCAAGTTATTCTACGTGTAGCTAGTCTAGACGCAATTTCAGTCTCGTTAGCCGACAAAAAATCATACATCGCTTTTAAATAGTTGTTTGTGCCTTTGAAGTTGGTACCGCAATCCGACCGAATCAAGGACGGTAGTCCTCGTCGTGACACGAATCTATCTAACGTCGCAACAAATGCCTCTGTCGAGAGGGCTGAGACGAGTTCCAAATGTACCGCCTTGGTGGACAGACAGACAAAGACGCACAAATAAGCCTTGACAGTTTTACTGTTCCTGAGGGTCGAGGTCTTAACAAAAAAGGGGCCTGCAAAGTCCGTACCAACTCCAGCAAAGGGCCTTATCTCAGTGACCCGATCCGAAGGAAGGTCACCCATGATAGGCTGCATGGTAGGGGCCTTGAGCCTATAGCAAGGCATACAACGAAAGACCACACTACGGATCGTCCGACGGGCCGATAAAATCCAAAATTCCCGTTGCAAAATGGCCAATAAGGCATTACAGCCGGCGTGGGAGTTCTTGATGTGACGATCAGTCACCAACAGGTTCACCAAGTGGCCACTCTTTGGCAATAAGAGGGGGTGACGAGATCCATAAGGGAGGTTTGCGTTCCTAAGACGCCCTCCGACACGCAAAAGACCCTCACTATCCAAAAAAGGGTTCAGCTTACAAATGGCTCCAGACAGCTTGGATTTGCCTTTCCTCAAGATGTCAATCTCGTCTTCAAAATGTGCCTCTTGCACAGAACGAACCCAGTGAAGAAGAGCATCTTGGAGCTCTTGTGGCGATAAGAAGGCCTCCAAACATTTGTTCTGTGGATGTCTACAATTTTTCGTGAAGCGCTTGATCCAAGCGGTGACACTCAACAATTTGTCCAATGAACTGTAACGATTAAGTAAGAAATCGGGGTCGAACGGACGGTCCTGCCGTTCGAGCGCAAGCGTTCGCAACCCAGGCAGTGCGACAATGTCTAAGGCCGGAGTTCGCGGCCAATTAGATTCTGATCTGGTCAACCACTCAGGTCCCCACCACAGAGAGTGCTCAACTAAAAGGGGGGCCATACATCCCCGTGACGCACAATCAGCAGGGTTGACCTCGCCAGGCACATGCCTCCAAACCAACGGGGTCTCCGATTTCTGTATCTGAGAGACACGATTTGCTACAAACACCTCTAAGGTGTGAACTGACGTCTTCAGCCAACATAGCACAATTTGACTGTCAGTCCATGCATATATCGTGGAAATGTCAATTGACGTGCACAAGGTGGACATGACGTGATTCAAAAGGCGAACAAGAAGGGCCGCCCCTGACAACTCTAACTTAGGGATTGTCAAGGCAGTTCGAAGAGGCGCGACCTTGCTCTTCGCCATGACCAACAACACTTTCACCTGACCATCTGTGGTCACGGTGCGCAAGTATACAGCTGCTGCGTACCCACGTTCCGAAGCGTCCGAGAAACCATGAAGGGACGCGGTGTGCTTCCCTGGCGGAAGCAGAGCACGGGGTAACGATATCCTATTGATGGCAGGCAATGAGGAAGCAAATAGGAGCCAGTCCTTCAAAACAGCTTCGCGAAGTGGCTCGTCCCATCCAAGACCTGCAGTCCAAAGTCTCTGCAGGAAGCATTTGGCCCAGAATATGACCGGGCATATCCAGCCATTGGGATCAAAGGTTCTCGCGACAGTCGACAGAACCAGTCGTTTCGTCCAAGTGTGATGCGAATCCAAATTGACATTAAATGTAAAGATGTCCTGGACTGGTCTGTACTGGATTCCAAGCACTGACATCATGGTAGGGTTGTCACGGTTCTCAAATAGGTGAGGATCCTGCTGGTGGTCATCCGGTAGCCCGTCCAAGAGCGCAGGTAAGTTGGAGATCCATTTACGCAACTCATATCCTGCGGAGGCTAGAATGCCAATCAACTCGTCACGCAAGAGCAGGGCCTCTCTCTCCGTGGCCGCGCCAGTGCACACATCGTCAACATATAGGTCCTCCTTCAAAATGGCGGCTGCGCGAGGAAACGACATACGCTCTCGATCCGCGAGCTCCCAAAGCGAACGTATAGCCAAAAAGGGACTAGACCGCAGCCCGTAGGTGTTCGTGTTGAGCTCGTAGACAAGCATGGGATCTTGCTGGTTTTCTCGCCACAATATCAGCTGGTATCGGCGATCATCCGGGTGAATTACCGTTTGCCTGAACATCATCTTGATGTCAGCCACAAAAACAAATTGATGACGTCGAAACCGCGTGATGACGTCACAAAGGTCCTTCAGCAATTTGGGACCAGGATGCAGACACTGGTTCAATGACACTCCTGAAGTAGTCTGCGCAGAACCATCAAATACTGTGCGTAGCTTACCACTGGATGGTTTTATTACAGCATGATGCGGAAGAAAGAAGTGCTCCGTCGAACGCCAATCCAATTTTGACACAGACATGTGTCCCAAATCCTCATACTCCCGCATGAAGTCAATATACTTCTCCTTGAGTAGTGGGTCCCTGCTCATACGGCGTTCCATCGCCAACAAACGCTTCTCTGCAATAGGCCGCGAGACGCCAAGTGGCGGACGTACGGCGAGAAATGGCAATCTTGTCATGATCCGGCCAGAACGGAGATAACTGGTGTTGGTCTTGTAGAACTGCTCACACTCTTCATGCTCCGGATCAGAGCGGGGAGCTTGTGGTGGCTCCTCCACTTCCCAAAATCTCTGCACGGCGTCAGAAAGGGCGGACCCCACCATCAAGGCCGTTCCAAGTTCGGCAGGGGGGGGAGTCCTCAATACAGGCCCCATCAGTGCGAACCCAAATATGGTCCGGAGGGCTACCAAGCCACCTGGCTGCAAAACACGATCCTTGCCGAGTAATATTTTACCCAAAACATCGGCACCAAGCAACAAATCGACCGTGCCAGGCAGGTCAAATTTAGGGTCAGCCAAATTCAAATCCGCGGTCAATTTTACCGCATCCGCAGACAAACGAACTTGCGGGTGATTGCCCAAGATATTCTCCATCACAATGGCCGACGATTCCAACGTCGGACGTGGAGAATTTGAGGGGGAGAACTCAAACCAAACGCGGCCCTCTACCGTGGCCACGGGGGCGTTCCCGACACCCCTTATTACATCTGAATATTTTTCAATAGTCTGGCCAGTCTGCCCTACCAACCAAGACGAGGCTATGCACCCCTGTGAGCCTGTGTCCAATATCGCTCGGACTACAACCGAGGCGCCCGTCCGTCCCCAGACCCTGACATGGGCCGTAGGCAAGAGGACGGTCTCAAAAGGGGGCGGTGCATAGCGGGGGCAGACGCCAACATCCTAATGTTGGCGTGGCGGCGACTGAGCGCCGTTGTCCCGAGACGGCAAATCAAAGTGCGGGTAGTGCCTAAACTCGGCCTCCTCTCGGTGACGACTGCCAGGAGCCATAGACGGCGGTTCGTAGCGCCTGGAGCGTCCGTACCGAGGGTTGCGCGTCTCCAAACGGGGACGTTCCGCCAGAGGGGGGGACGGTAGTGGTACCGGACGCGCGTCACGGTAATCGTGGTACACTACTGGAGGTGATCTCGCTTGATCACGTGGAAGCGGGGAGGGCGAGCGGGACACAAAGGTGCGGGATTGAACCCGGGGCCCGCTTTCATACCCGCCCGTGGGGCTGCGCGCCGAACCAACTCGGCGATCGATGGCAGCACAGTCTGCGCGGCGTGGGGGTGATGAGCCGGACTCCAAATTGCGGGACTGGTCCCGGTGTCCACTGGCATACCCGCCCGAAGGCGACCCCGCGTGGTCGCGACGGCCATTCGCGTTGGCGCACAGGATTTTCAAATGGTGCCCTCCGCAAATAGGACACGGGTGAGTGTCGGGGCAGGCGCGCTGGTAATGGTCCCCTAGGCAAGAGAAACACCAGCCGCGGGCCTGGGCAATCCGCCTACGAGCGGCCACGTGCAGGACCGCGAAGTCTGGGCACCGCACCGTTTGGTGTCCCTGCGACTTGCAAAACCGGCAGTCCGGTGGCGCAGCTTGAGCGACAGCGAAGCGGGCGGCCGTACCTCCTCTTGGTGCAGGTTGGGCATTGCGCCGTTGGTTGGTGGGTCTGGGACGTGATGCTTCCACCGGCGTGTCGGCGACCATGACGTCACCCATGCGACACTCGTCCTCCAGGAACGTCAGGAGCTGGTCAAAGGTAGGGAGAGCAGATGCCTCATCCCTAGTGTGCCCCTGTTCAAAACGTGCCCTCAAAGACACCGGCAATCGCTTGAGTACGATACGCACCAGTAGGTAAGACCACTTGGCAACCGGCAGTCCTAAGCGGTTGAGCGAATTGGTGGCTATTAGGAGGGGGTTCAGCAGCTCGGTTCTCAACTGGGCAGCATTGCTCACGACGGGAAGGTTCAAAATCTGGTCGACATGGGTATCTGCCAGACAGCGCTGGTTGTGATAGCGCTTGGTGAGCAACGCCCGCGCGATCCCATAGCTCCCGTCACATATTGGGAGGTGCTGTATTAAGCCCCTCGCCTCTCCATCAAGCACGGAGAGTAAATAGGCCAGTTTTTGAGACGGACCCAAATCGTCCCTCGAGTCCACAAGACTCTCAAACAAACCAATAAACCCCATCCACGTGTCTAATCGACCATCAAAACGTGGAAGATCCAAATTGGGTAATCTGGTCAAAAGGCCCACGGGAGTCTTCAAGGGGGCCCGGTGAGCCGGTACTCCGGCGCGCGAGGCTAAAATCTCCCGCGCGCGCTGGGCGATGTCGTCGGCAAGGTCCATCATTTGGAGGTAGTCCTCGTGGACTTTGTCCCGTCGCTCCTGGGGAAACGACTCCAGGGGCACATCATCCAGATGCAAGATGAAGCGCTGGTAAAGCGCCTCCACCTCCTGAAGTCGTGTAGGGCATTTCTCATGCCTGTCCAACAATGCCTCGATTCGGTTCTCCCTTTTCACCAAGGCGGCAGCTGACGTGAACCATCTCAAATGAGTCGCAATCCCGGAATATGATTCGCGGACAACATTATACGCGGCGGCAGACATCTTCAAAGCACAAACGGCACGAAACAAACAATCTTATAATAACAACAAAAAAAACAAATATCTTTCACAAACAAACAATATTACAATAGCGAAAAACAAAATATCTTTCAATGAGACAAGCCGCTATTATTCTAAACAATTATCAAATCTTAAATAGTTTAAATCAAACAAACAAAACAATTCTTTGCCAATGTGCAATTAATTTAAGACTTGAATTATTTATTTTAAGGTAAACAACAAAACAAACAAACGTATAAAATAAATGTTGTATTATACAAACGCACAACGCCACAATTTAACTATAACGTTGTTCAATATTAGACAATAATTAAATAATAATTTATATTAAATAATAACCTGAGCAACAACAAATACGATTAGCAATAGCACAAATAATTATCAAACCCTTTAAAATCTAATTGCCAATTCAAGTGCTCAAATTAATTATGCAAAACTATACCAACAATTTAGATTAAACAAACAAACAACCAAATTAATCAAATTAAATTAATTAAATTAATTAAATCAATTTTCACAAATAATGAGGGTATAGTTTGTTCAACATGGAACATTCGAGAAACGGAGTTTAAACCACGCTCTGGGTACCAAAATATGTTGCGTTCAACCTGGGATTTATAATTTATTAGTTTTGTGGAAGCGTGACAATTCTTCAGATCAAGACGAACGAACTTAAAATCTGCGTTTCACAGCGTTAACAAATTTATAATAGTACAAACTTACCCTGTTTTCGTCTTCAACACAGTCTTCACTTGTCAAGCCCTAGCTATAGCTTCATTAACACTAACTACGATAAATTGGCCAAAATAACGCAGAATGCTAATCAAACTATACTTAACTTTATACAGGCAGACACGAACTCTTGAAGTCCACAAAAGACCACTCCTTTGGCGCGACTCAAGCCGTGAACTTTCACCAATCGTCTTAATGCAATTATACTATCACAATTATAGTTATCAAACAGTTCAATTTACACTAAATAGTATTAAGTATGGAGACACAAAATTCACTAGTTTTTATAACGCATTTATGTCATACAAAAATGGCGAACATTACATTTCGCGGTGACATTTCAAGGTTTTGTTTCAATTGTAATTATCGATTCACACAACAAGGATAATTAGTTTTATCAACAATTAATTCTAGTGACAATTTTAACTCGCGAAACAGTTGCAAGAAAAACGCTTCAAATCTCATTCAAATCGCGACGTGACTTGCAAACAAGATGTGTTTTGCGACTAACGACCGAGCCAAGGTCACCGCGCGGCGCACCCGGCTCGCCGGCGATACATCAATAGTGAAGTTACCATCTCCTAGGGAGGCGCGCGCGCAACTCGATACGATAGGTTAAGTTTGGTACATAACAGTGCCTCTATCAGATTTCCTTTTAAAGCGTTGTAAAGTCAACATCAAATTTAAGTGATAACACAGTGTCGCGAAATAGAACAAATCGAAGCTAAATCCTATGCTAACATGCGTTATCAGCACTACGCTGATGTTAGACCAAATAATAATCTTCCCTATGGAGGCCTTACCTAATAGTAGGCTCAAAAAACTAAAAGTCTATGAGATAATTTCTTTTAAGACTTGAATAAACCAGTTTTGTATTCTTTGATTTCATTTTTTCTTTTACGATAAACCGATAACATTGTGATTCACGTTATTGCTCGCTACCTACTTGATTAAATAACTAGTACAAATATATGTTCGATGTACAGGAAACCCACATTCAGACATTTTTTTAGTTTAAAAACTTTCTCAAAAGGGGATACCCCTTAAAGTCAGAGTTTCAAAATACTCTTTTGCAATATAACCGCCATAAATAATCGTCATTCTTTACATGGAATGGTTTAAAACTACTGTCATGTAAGTACATTCGAGAGTGCTTCCCAATTGAAAATGTATATTTAATACTGTTAATACATTTATCATGCATGATTCGGAACTGCGGATGTCGGGGACCTTGGTGCGATCCGAAGGTCGATGTAATACAAGCTTGTTCAGTATTTTATGTTCGTTCACTGATTCCTATCTTGAAATATTATAAAGACCAAATATGAACTATCAAACTGAACATAAATACAAATAACATTTGTGAATAGAATCACACTTTTATAGAGCCTTGGCTAATAGAGATTAATCATTTTTCATTTAGATTAATAAAATAACAAAGAAAAAAGTACCCGAAGCACTTGCGGGGATAGGGTTGCATATTATTTTATCAATGCGAATAAGTTGCTAATCTTATTGCGCAATTAAAAACACTTAAAACTCATAAACCGGCACCTCCCTAGGGATAAGATCGAGCTATATCGATTTATTCTAGCGTAACTTCATGGAAATCTTTTACGCAATTCCGAAGATTCTCAGTAACTATGAAGATATATTGTACAAAGCTTGTTTCATAAATAACTATTGATGTTTATCATACCAAAATTTATTGATTACTAGCTGTAGCCCGTGACTCCGTACGCGTGGAATTTAGAAAAAAATCCTCGCTTCTGCAACATTTTATTTATTTATTTATTTGGCACACTTAAGAAATTTTTCACTACTACTTCGCTCCTATTGGTTGCAGCGTAATGTTATTACTAGCGTATGTTATTATTATACATATATCCTATAGCCTTCCTCGATAAACAGACTATCCAACACAGAAAGAATTTCTCAATTCGAACCACTAGTTCCTGAGATTAACAGCCAAACAAACAAACTCTTCGGATTTATAATATTAGCATAGACAAGAGGAGTAGGGTACCACCCTGGTATGGTAATGGTAATAAGTATGGAATAAGAGAGAATATATTACGAAATATCTACAGACGTGACGCAAATTGGCTGCTTATAAAACAATGAATACAAAATTTGATACAAATTAAATAACACTTATCAACCAGATAATAGAATGCTAATAAGTTCTAGTTTTTTCGCACGTGGAATACTACAATACAATATACTTTATTTCACAGAAATTAGACATACTTACAATAGATTTGGCAAACAATACTAATGCACAAACGGGGCGGCCATATAGCAATGTTCACGATCTCATCCAGACTTTTACTCTTATCACGTAAAATATATCTTTATATCGTATCACTGAACACTTACATTACATGTAGCTACATTCTATACTAGCAGTTGCCCGCGACTTCGTACGAGTGGAACTTAGAAAATTTTCCCCGTATATGCAACATTTTTTATTGCTGCTTCACTCCTATTCATCGCAGCCTGGTGTTATAGCCTATAGCTTTTCTCGATAAATTTACTATCCAACACTGAAAGAATTATTCAAATCGGACCCTGTGGTTACTGATATTGACGCGTTTAAACAAACAAACAAACCCTTCTGATTTATAACTATACTAGCTGACCCGGCAAATGTTGTTTTGCATACTAAAAAAAAGGTTTGAAAAATAGATGTTGTCCGATTCTCAGACCTACTGAATATGCATGTAAAATTTCATAAAAATCGGTCAAGCCGTTTCGGAGGAGTACGGAAACTAACACTGTGACACGTGAATTTTATATATTAGACTAGCTGACCCGGCAAACGTTGTTTTGCCATACTAAAAAAAAAGGTTAGAAAAATAGATGTTGGCCGATTCTCAGACCTAGAGGATATGTACACAAAATTTCAGGAAAATCGGTCGAGGCGTTTCGGAGGAGTACGGTTTTTGATCGTCTTCCAAGCCATGTAATATTAAATGCGTGTTTTATAGCATTAAATAATGACTAATTTTCAAAAACAAGTAGTATTTAGTGCGTATTATTAAGGCTTACTACGATGACGTCACTCATAATTTGCATGTTAAAATCGTGGTCGATAATAAGGGCCCTGAACTCGGTTTAATTTAATTTGTTTCTGTGAAGGTTTTCTTATGTATGACTTACGAATTTGGACTAATTTTTAGGACTTTTGAAGATCAATCGCTTAATAGATTTTTTAACAAGTGCTTAATAGTGAAACCCTTTCAAATATCTATGAACTATTTGACTTTTGTCCGAACACGGACGAATTCCTACCAAACGACCATATGCTGACAGTCTTGTAGTAAACCCTTTTATTCTCTCCATCTTTCTAAGTTTCTAAATAAATATTTCGTTGCGTATTTGTATAGTGCCCATAAAATTGTTAGTTGCCACAGCATTGCAAGATCATTAAGAGGGTACTGTACTCCTCATTTAGGTATTTGCCTTAGGTATTGCTATCCCTATTTCCGAGCGCCGCGCTGAAAGGGACAAATATAGATGAAGCGGATTTTACCTACAAATTCTTTGAAAAAAGACGTTTCATACTTCCGTTTTTTTTTTTCGCGAAAGTTAAACCGATTTTAATAGTGTTTGCGTTATATAATAGATAAAGAGTATATCTATGCTTGTATCACTTTTTTTTGGTAAAACGTTACCAAATATGTGTGATAGACGCTGCAACATTACCTAAAGAAAACCGAAAAAATCGGGATTTTCGGATGGTCATATTTCTTTTAGTTATTATGCATTGAAAAAAAGAAAGTAGTGACAGAAGCATAGATATACTCTTCATCTATAATATAGCGTAGAAACAATTAAAATCGGTTTAACTTTCGCGAAGAAAAAACGGAAGTACGATACCCATATTTTTGTATGGAGCATAATTTGGTATCGTGCCCTCTTAATATTCATTCTGATATTACGACGCAATAGTTTAGCTGTTGCATGGACAAAATAGAATACATTAGCTAACAACTACCATGGATAAATTTACAATGTGCCAGAGTCACCATTCTAGGGCTTTACATACAAATTAAAAATCAAAATGGCGAAAGACACAGCTACACAAAGACATAGCTAGGACACTCCTCTTTTTATAATCGAGGTTAAAAGTTGACATTAAAATTATTAACTTGAATAGTTATCAAGTTGACTTCGATAAACGTTTATGAGCAAATAAAAGTAAAGGGGTTCTCATTGATTCAAATAGCTAATGAAAGTAATTTCATGTAATTAACTTATTTGAAAACACACAGCTCCAACAAAAATTACCACACAAGGAGATCATTCTAACTTAGAAGCCATATTACAAAGAATAGGATCAAAAGCAACAAAGGCCATTGGCCTATACAGTAAGAAAAGAACACAGTTTTTACACTTTTTACTTGCATTTTAAGTATTCTTAGTTGAATGGCTTCGGCAATTAAGAGCATTATTTTCTTGCAAGCGGCGCGGTCTCCTTGGCTCGTTGGTATTATGGAAAACATATAATTAGTATGTGCTTCACGCACACGTACGAAGTACCAACCTTGGTATGCGTATGCAGCCCCAATATATAGATACGTCATCATTATTATGTGTACACTAGATATGCATGAAAATGACACCCAACAATTATGACACAACCTTCTAGAAATACCAACGCATATATATATACCAGTTGTAGGTTGCATTTTGACATTGTTCATCTAGGTTCTTACCCAACAATGTAACTACATAATATAAAATATATCAATTACTAACTAATCAATTAATGTCCAGTTTGCCTTTTCTAATAGAAATTCTGAAATAAGCCTTGGTAAACAAAAAAGTTTCAAACATTACATATGTATGTTTATAAATATCGAGACTTCTTCACAGTAAAAATTCCTAAGTACGATACATGTAGGTTCACCCAATCATAACGTTTCGGTCGAATAGCATCGACTACGATCACGAGCAGTTACCATGATTAGCGATACCCTGCAATTTACTCAAAGAAGCCCCCAATACACAAGTCTCGAAAGTCTAAATTATACATTTATTTCAGAGCCAATTTCATAAATCCGTTTATGACAAAAAATATGTACGCGCCGCGCCCTTCTGTTAATCTTAGGCCAAGGTTATGCGTGTTACATTGTACTAACTCCGCGTTGTGATGGTTAATCGTTAACGTCCAGTAAAAGTCATAAACTTATACACCCTATTGAAAACAAATTGCCTCTAAATATCTGATCTGAAACATACCAAAATAACTCTTGAATATTTCCTTGGAATATTATACTTTCATAGTTGCAATACGTCAATACAAATGAGAGCTGTATTTATGCAGTTAACTCGCCCGCATCAACATGAATCTGTTTACCAATGCGTTGTGTGTATAACATTCAGGACCCCTCGATAGCCACATAGGGCAATGCGAGGTTGCATTGTGAGCACCATGTTTAACGATTGAGTAATTGACCCCACCAATCAATCGTCATTTTGTATGAGTTATCATGAAGTGATTGGTGCATAATGGCTGTATAATAATAATCATCTGTATAATAATTTATCATTTAACTAATTTAACTTTATTGTGTATGATTTCATGTTTAATGGCCTTACTTTATAGGATCATTTCTACAGTAAGCTTTTTTCGAGACATTCAATACGCAAGGAGGGTCGATTTCCAGCAGGCGACCGATCACAATGAACAAGTCGCCATGTTGCCGCATGTTGCGCCAATAAGGGAAGGAGAATAATGACGTGTATGATTTTATGATTTAACAGACAAAACGTCAAAGATTAACTTACTGTGAAATGCCAATGACATCACTTTCGATCACAAATCGAGAAAAAGGGGTCCCAACCAGATAGAGAAACGTTTTGTAAAACGATGGAGAAAAATGAAGAGTTGTATGGAATCACTTAATGAAGAGAACGGCAGAGTGAGCGTTATGACGTCCTTTAGGGCAACGTCTAAAGTCTAGTAACAGCAATACAGAAAAGTTCTGAAAAATTGGATTTTTTATACCAATAAGTTGGTGAAAAAGCATACTGGCATATTATCGGATTTTAACTGGAAATAAAGTCAAATCTAACCCAATAATTACTAACTACATATTTATTATTTAGTTCATATTTTCAACAAAATTAAGTCTTGTCATAACCAAAATTAAGCAGTTATTGTAGTTAGTCCAAAGATTAGGTTTTTATAAACCTACACAAATACCAGACATGATTTAAAACCATAATTATGGTATAATAGTTAACCTTTCAATAAATACTCTAAGCAATCAATGTTAGGACATTCTTTTGAAAAATTAAATAATTTATTAGAAAATTAAGTTTGTTCTTATAAACTGAATAATTTACAATTTAAAAAATATACCTAATTAAATATCTATTTAGTAAACAAATAACTAATGGAATCTTGTAGTTGGTTAGTGCTTTAAATATAAGAATAAATATCCATGTGGTGACAGATATATGTATATGTCACCATCCTATTTCCTTGCACAGGGCTCAACAGCGAGACATAATAATAAATAATAATAATAAACGAGCTTTATTTCCACAAAACAAACAGGTTACATTACAGATTGATTATAATTTAGTATTTTTCTTTATAAGTAATTATTGTTTATGTGGCCCCCTTCTTGGGTAAAAGCCTCCTCCATATTTTTCCATTTTTCGCTATCTTTGGCTACATACATCCAGCCCGTTTCTGCTATGTTAGCTATATCATCTGTCCATCTTTTCTTCTATCTACCCACTCTTCTCTTGCCTACTGGACCTTGCCATTTGGTAGCTTGGAATAAAATAATAATAATAATAAATAAATTTTCATGGACATTTCACACAACGTCCTCTGGTCCCAAGCTAAGCTTATACGCTTGTGTTATGGGTACCAGAATACGGATAGAATACATATACTACTTTTCTTTTGTAAATACATACTTATAATACATAGAAACACCCAGACGCAGTACAAACATTTGTATGACAATTAGAAAAATCACACAAATTATTGTCCCGAGCGGGAATCGAACCCGCGACCTCTTGATCGGCAGTCCGTTACCAGAACCACTAGACCACGAAGCCCGTCAAAATGTCCATCGCTTATCTATTATCTTTTATTATACAGCGAGACATTAATCTAGGATAAATATAAAGATCCTTAAGAGTAATTAGCAGTAATGAAGACTATTCATGAGTCTTGTTAAAGCTTTTATTCAACAAACGTAAGCTCACCGCCAATCATTGATATAAATTAATCTTAATTGTACCGTTTGTCTTTTCTCATTAGAGTTGCCATAACAGAAAATGTTTTAATAATACTTACTATAGGAATAGGAATATATTGTAACTACAACCGTAGTCTAAAAAAAAAGGTTGTACTCAAAACAGTAGGTATATATAAGTATATTTTGGTATCCTTAACACAAGCATAGAAATATAGCTGAATTTGGTACCAGGGGAATTTGTGTGAAATGTCCATAAATATTTATTACTAGCTGATGCTACTACTACTACTAGCCATTCTCGAGTTTTAGCGAGACTTATGAACAGCAATTAATTTTTATAACATACTAGCTGACCCGGTAAATGTTGTTTTGCCATGCAAAAGTCAGGGGGGGGGATTGAAAAATAGATGTTGTCCAATTATCCGATCCGGCCTAACGGATATCTACACAAATTTTGACGAAAATCGGTCGAGCCGTTTCGGAGGAGTACGGTAACTAACACTGTGACACGAATTTTATATATTAGATTTATAATGCTCTTGAAAAAAATTTTGATTTAGGAAAAGTAACTTGTTACAATATAGCTAGTCAACTATTATTTATTTATAGACAGACAGGATACAAATTCAAAAATTCACAAGGATTTTACTTTATAACTACATATTTATAAAACTTACACTAAAAAAATTTTATGAATAAAACATTTATCATACCTATGCCAATGTGACCAATGTTTAAAAATTTGATTAATTAATTAATCAAATTTTAAAACCAATTTCAAATTTTTAAACATTGGTCTGTATATTAAAAAAAAAATCTTTTTAATACTTAGTTACAAGCTTTTATGTTATTGCAAGAATCATCATCATCATTTCATCACGAATTTTTCCCATAGGGGTAGGCAGACACAATAAAGCTAATTATGAAATAACACTTAACACATTTCCTTGGCCTGACAGACCTTTCTGCTATGGGTCTTAAGCAGAGATATTAAAACACCAACTGCTATGATTTGAAGCCAAGGAACTGTTCCTTGGATTCAATTACATATTGAAACAAGAAAACAAAATAAAATCTTGTAAAATCTGCATTAAATAAAAGAAAGTTGTTATTTTTGTATTGTATGTCCATATGCAAACTTACATCTAACAAACTATGCAACAGATTTTTTTTTATAAACAGACAGTTCCAAAAGGATATTTTTTTTATGTATTGTTTGTTATTGTTTTCTTTTTACTATTTTAATTCCATGTGTATGAATTTGCAGGCAAAAGCTGGTAGAGAATGGGACAGTTTAATGTAAACATCTTAAAGAAAATGTAACCATTGTTAGATTATTATGTAAACAAAAGATTTTTTGTTATCAAGTACATTTTTATCACAGTGTTTAGTTATGTTATCAATCTTACGATTTTATTTTCTTTTTAAGATTATTGCCTTTTTTACTAGCTTCTGCCTAAGACTTTGTATGCATTGAATATAGTATGAAAACCTTATTTTACAAATTATTACAAACTTTTGTTTTCCACCACTCTATCTGTTAAGTAAATCTCTCACAGTTTTCCTTATTAGATTACATGGAGTGCTGAGGCCATAAAAATGTATATGTCGTAGGAGACTTGATTAAAATAGTTTACTTAAGGATTTTTAGTTTTAACTTAGGTTCCAAGATTGTGATGTGGGTCCTTAAATGGTGTAAATGGTGAGTAATTTGTTTATTTACTGTAGTTGGTGAGACTGAATGGTGACCAGTGGAAATTTCATAAAAGGATCCTTCCAAACCAGCTACACATGTTGTAAGCCACGGATCAATCTCATCGTAGTTAATAGAATGTTGTAGTTAACGTAGTTAGCTTATTCAGTATTACAGGGTGTTTGGATTGGAGACTACCCTGGCAATAATTACAGGTGATGTCTACGGTGATTTTCTCCGATATATAAATTTAGATAGATAAATTTACAGTAATTATATTAAATTAGTTTTGCTTATTCATTATGTTGATCATAGCAGTAGTAAGAAATATATTACACACACAAAATATTGATTGAAATTGTGTAAAAAGTATTTATTATACTTTCTACAGAGATAGCTTAGAGATCCAATAAGATTTTTATAACTTATTAAAAATGTGTAATCAGCTAAATTCGCTAATGATGTTACTAAAAAGACATCACTATGAATCAAACGAGACTTCGCACATACTAAAGTGAAACCTTGATCGATGATGATGACGTTAAAATAAAACAGGTATACAAAAAAAATATTAAAATCACGTAGTGCGTAAAATCTTGCAGTAGGAATCCTTACTACTAGTATGAAATATAGAGCGAAGAAAAACAATGTTGCTAAATACTTACGAAGCCTGTAATTTGTAAAACGAGTAGAAACTCCAGGAAGAGGGGTAAAATTCTACAGCAAAACCCTCGTTCACCTGCCATTTTAAACACTTTACACGATTCACGAATCAATTTAAATAGTCTTATTATTTGTCATATCATAATTTCACAATATTTTATGATTGAGTGTTGAAAATATATGTAATTTTCACCAAATATTTGTTACGAACACTTCACTACCAACGCGTACGGTAAATAAAAAACGAATGAAATCGTAACAAAAATTCGAAATGAACGATTGGTGTCAGTAAGTAGCAACAGCAAGCAAAATGTCAAATGCGTTACCAACAAAATGGCCGACTGACGTTTAAAGACTGCTTTAAAAATCTACGCACACAAATTATTGAAATTTTGATGATATTTATTCAACGTATTTAAGCCATGATTGGCATAGGAAATACATTGGTTTACTTTATCTAATTCTGCGTTCATATAATATTGAATTTTATTTCAATTTTGAATATTAATTTATGCGTGTAATGAAACTACGTCTGAATGAATGATTCCTTTCTTCACAGAAATTTGAGAAATTTCCTTGTTGTTTCCTTGTTGTGTACTGCCAATGCCAATGGATGGATGAATAGCGTAGGCGTAGCGTACTCCAGAGTCCTTTATATTTAATTTTGCAAAGAGCCAATTCAGTACAAATAATATTTTATATTCATATACATTTCACACTACTTCTTCTGGTTCCAAATTAAGCTATATTTTTTATGCTATTCTTATGGGTATCAAAATAAGGATACACAACTAATACCGATTTTTTTAAGTAGGGACATTCTTATAATGCATAAAACATCCAGATACAGAACAAATACATATTTGATACATACAAATATTGCACAAATATTTGTTCTGTGTGGGGATCGAACCCGCGAAAAAAGAAAAGGAGAGAAAACATTCATCTTTTTCATTTCAAGTACCTATTAATGTTTTATTAACCTGCTTAAACGGTTTAACCTATCCACCTGTGCTTCCTCAGTAGTCAGCATCTGATAAAGAGATTTTGTAGACCGGTATCGTGTCGTTTAAACTTGGTATTCAGTGATTCAACAGGAGATTGCTTGCTCTAGCCGCTTGACCGGTGCGCGAAGTATCTGAATTTCTCGTTGACTGCTTACCGATTACGTCACCAACCATTGTTCACGCATCGTCGAACAAAAATGCATTTGCATAACTTGATGTGCCTAACTTGAGACCTCAAGTGATGTTTTTGTTAAAGCTTATGAATAGGGCAATATCATGTTGTGTTAATTTTTTTTAATTTGGTGGGTTTTATGTTTTTATAGTTAACTTTAAATATCAACCATAGTTTAAAATGACCATAATGCAACTTTAAATGGTTTTGTTTTGAAAAGCAAATCGATAACACATTTATTTTATGATTTTAAATAGTGTAGGGGTTTAATCTACGCACAAATAAATAAGAAATCGATACTTTGTAGTACAAAAATATTTATTGACAAGTAATTTACGTTCTGTAAAAACACACTCACGCAGCTCACGTAATAAATGCATAGCAAACTTAAAAAAAATTTTTTTTTCATTGTTCCGGTTGCGCACCGAACATTACTTGTATTTCTAGCATAGAAAAATATGTATAGATTCAAATAGAAAGAGATAGAACAATACAAAACCCACTAGTTAGAGCAAAATAAAGAATAAATGTGACGACATCGCAAAAGGGACTACAGTCCCTTCTAGCAATCTACGGCGCAAAAACAAAAGGGACTGTAGGGACTAGCAAGTGAGCGGCTAGTTAAACGGAACGACGGCGATTACTCTTTGAAAATTGAAGGTCTCGAGTCCGGTAAATGAGCGGTGTCACAATGACACATTATAACCTCAAAAAATAAACAATAGACTGCCAAATTTGATAAACGTCGCCACTAAGCAATCAGTTATTGCATCTGTTTGCAATAACGTTAAATAACTAATTGTTTAGAGGCGAATTTTATCAAGTTTGGTAGTCTATTGTTAATTTTTTGAGGTTATAATGTGCCATTGTGACACCATTCATTTACCGGACTCAGGGCCCTGTGGCGATGCTTTGACGTATGATTGACGTTGACGCTTGACGCTTAATTAATTCTTTCTAACTCATTTTCATTCATTCATTCATTCTTTGTTTTGTATTTGTACATTATTTTCATGAAAATAAAACAATAAAATTAAATTTAAAACAGTTGAAATTGGATTATTAACTTTTTTATTCTTGCATATTTAAATGCAAAAGATTGTTACGAAGCAAAGCGCGGAAAGTGGAGACAAACATGTCTGAAAAAAGTACTAGGCGACGGCGTAACATAGATGTCTAAGTAAAGATGATACCTACTTGGATGATATACTCTGTACGATTGCATAAAATCAATGAAATTTGCAACAAAGTTTTAATTTATCGCAGTGGTAACTGTAATCGACGTTAATATAAACAATTAAAAAAGTCATTCGTTCAGGATAATAATGATTTAAATGCTTTAAACCTCGATAAACTATTATGCTGGTTGTGTTGTGTGATACTTTTTAAGTAACTGTTTCTCTATAGGTAGGTACCTAATTAAGATATATTCAAATTATGGATAAGAATACGAGACGAAGAGGCGTGCATGTTACAGCAAGACAAAAGAAAACATTAATAGAATTCATAACCAAACATCCTGAACTAATATCATGCAAAGTTACACAAGATTTCAACTACAGTGACTCCCAAAAACTGTGGCTCACTATTGCAAATGAGTGCAATTCTATACCTGGAGCGAGGAAAACTTGGAGACAATGGCGTAAAGTATGTATCAATTTATTATGCCAATATGAATGCATGCATGTGAACTTAATTATTAATTATTTTTGTTCAATTGACTTAGCACGCCAAATACTGTAATAAAAATATCTGTAGTTATCACCAAAACTTTCTGTAGAATTCTACAGAAAGTTTTGGATTGGATGGATTGTTTATTACTTATATGTTTAAGTAATAAACAATCCATCTCTTCCACAAATGATCAAATGATTATCATACATTAAAAGATGTTATTTGAATCATTCTATTAAACATTTCATTCTATTTTCTATTACAGACTTGGCAAGATTTGAGATCTAAAACTAAAAAGCGACATGCTGAGGGTAATGTTGATCTACCCGCATCAGTGGTATTACTGTCACAAGCGGAACAAGAAGCCTTGGGCATAAAAGATGTAACATCAGCTTCCAACTGTCAAGAAAGTGCTGATATTCTAAATTCAAAAGCTTTTGAACTTGTTGGTGATTATAATCCACAAGAGAGTGATGATAATGGTGACACCATACATGGTATTTCATATTGTGAACCAGAGTCACCACCTGAAGAAAAACTTTTTAGAAATAAGAATAGAATAATAAACAGAAGCAAACATAAAAACCATAATATTGATAATGAACATTCCAGTGCATGTGTGTTTAATTGTAATATTTTAACAAAACAAGAACTTAGGAAAATTAACATGAAGGAAGATTATTTAAACTTTAAAAAGGATTATCTTAAAGAAAAATTAAAATTGTTAAAAGAACAGACTGAAGCTTTAAAAAGTATTGCTAAGGAATTATGTAATAAATAATATGAGCAAGTGTAATAATAGTATTAATTAGCCTTTATCAAATTAATACTAAGAATTTACTTCATCAAATTATTACTAATTAAAAAAATGAAATAAATATATGATGTTTATTATAAATGACTGCAATTAGATCTCTGTTTTAACTAATCTGGTAAGCTAGGTACTGGGATTTGAAGATCCCGGCTGTGCTTCACTAGTATAATTTCCGTATGTGCTAGGCATGTTTTACAGTGCTATTCTTTAGTAAGACTCATGTGTTTATATAAAAATTTAATTATAGCTTTGTTTGTGATGGAACAACAAATAAGAATCTTTAATTGGCTCTCATAGAAAGAAATAGATTCTTATAGTATTAATATCGATGTTTTCGGTGATCTACTCTATTCTTTTATAATCTGTTTTTATATCAAACCAAATGTCATTACTGTCATCAATTGTCATTTCCATTTTGCGTTCGCTTCGCGTGTTATTTTTATTATTTTTGTCAAGAAAAATAAAGCAGCCTGAGAATTAATATGTTTTTCTAACCGTTGTCAACGAAGAAACTATAGTAGTTTAATTTTTTTTGTGAGAATAATGCTCCGTAAGAACTATACTAATTTTGTGCCAGCTTGTACGTCGGAGCAGGAATCATCACCTATTAGGACCACCAGACCATTCCTAAGTGGAGAGGAAGCAAAAAGAATATATTTAGAAGAAGTAAAAGACGCTAAAACAAAAGTTTGTCAAATTACTAAAGTAAGTTGCAAAGGAAATGAAAGTAAGAAAAAAATAGAAAACAAGGAACAACAAACATTATCAAACAAAGAGTTATTTTTATGTGTACAAAAGAATGATTTAGATGTTCTACAAAATGTCTTGAATAAAGAGCCAGATAGAATTAATATAGTTGATGATTTTGGCTGGAGTTTGCTCATGATCGCATGTCAAGCTAATTCTGTGGAGAGTGCAGAAGAGTTAATTAAACGAGGTATAGACCTATCAGTTAGAGACAAGGCAGGGAATTCTGCTCAGAGCTTAGTAATTAAGAATAAAAACTATATATTAGCTGATATTTTACTCAAAAGTAGACAAACTGAAAATCCTTCAAACGTGAAAAAAGATGTGGAACCACAAGAAATTTTAGAAGAATATTATTGTGAAATATGCAATAAAATTTACCCTAATAGAAAAGAACATTTATCATCTACAATACATAATATTAATGCAAGCAAAGGCAAGAAGATGCCAACACATTTTGTGATACCAGCATCAAATAAGGGTTACCAGTTAATGGTAAAAGGAGGTTGGGATAGAGATTCGGGGTTAGGTAGACACGGCCATGGTAAAATATATCCATTAAAAACTATTCAGAAAAAAGATAGAAAAGGACTAGGACATAGTAAGACAAAGCCTGATGAAAAAGTATTAATAGAAGACAATGTGAAGAGTAAAAGCAGAAAACTCTATAGAGAAAATTTAAAAAGAAATAGGACATTTGAAATAAATTTTAGAAGGCAATTTTACTGATTTATATGTTGTTTTATTTCTTTGTAATTACTATAAAACAAATATACTCACTAAAAGACACAAATACCCAATTTTCACAAAATACCAGTGTACTACTGGAAGACTTCAAAGTTTATTAGAAATATGAATGAACTTTATTTCACTTAAAATAGACTTGAAATAAAATAAATGTTTACGTACTTATGAAAGACTTAAAGTTTCATAGATTAAAAGTTTTTAAATATTGTTTTGAACGACATAATAATATAAGAAAATGTCTCAAAGAATCCCTAACCAGTGTTATTTAATCTCATAATTTATCAGGTATCAGTTTAAGATCTTAGAGACAAAAATACTTGTCATGTATTGTACAACTTGTTAACAAATAGTAAAATAAAGCTTGATTTCTTCCAAAAAGATTTATAGTCACAAACTGACTGAAATTGTGAATAAAGTACTGGCCTGGAGCATTCACCCACTTATATTTTTCTCCGATTCCATAATTAGGTAAATATACTGTGACATGATACAAAGTAAAATGAAATGTTGAAATGTGATAAAATAATTCTTTATTATGTCAAAAGGCACAACATAATTACGTCAATATTAAATAGTCATAACATCTTTAATTAAATTAAAAATGATGATATTAACTTGTAAGATATATTTATGCAGTCCATAAAAAAATCGGTCATGTATGAAACTCTTAAACTAAGGCAAGGATAACAATATAACATTTTCAAAATATCTTTATATAATACATAATAATTCAATACTTTTGCACTTACTAACTTATTAGCTAGATATTTATACAAAACTATATATATTCAGCAGGTGATACCCAGTCAAGGCATTTCATTGCTATTTCAAAACCGAGAAAACACGCAGCATTCGCTGGGAAGGCCCTGATCATGACAGGTGCAACTCCCTTGTACAAGGCAGTTGGACCTTCTTTCTCCATTAGTTGTTTAAAAACATCTCTCAACCCATTAGGATATGTGCCTTCAGGAGCTGTTTGAAGTCTACTTTTTAATACATCAGCTGGCATACCTACCAGCCAGTTAGCTATACCTGCACAACCACCAGCAATAATAGCTGCCATCAGTTTCAATTTATTACTAGCATCTTGAGGAACCATTGCTTCTTTTACCCATTCATATGTCATAAAGTACATGCCACTAGCAGGCACATCTCTAAGTATTGTTGCCACACTGCCTTTATAAAGACTTCTCATACCACCCTCTGCATACAACTGCTTGGCACAATCAACCATACCTTTGTACTTCTGTGGAACATTACCACCCTGTTGAATCTGTAATAAACATTTGATTCTTTCCCCCGGTGCCATTATAGATGTTGTGAATACACCAGAAAATGCTCCTGCAGCAAACAACTCTGGCTTTGTTAAAGGTTGGTTTTCATCTTTTTTTATTAATTTCTTACCCAAACCAAAACCAAAGAAACTAATAGCAAAAATTGGAGCTACTCCTGTTAATGGTGCTGACATACCCTTGTACAAGCCTCTCACACCCTCTAATTGGACAATTTTCTTGAAGCAGTCTGCAGTGCCAGCATATAAAGGTTTTTCGCCCGGTTTTGGCAGTGGCATAGTTTGTAATCTTACTTTTATAGTATCCATGGGATGGCCAGATAACACAGTGCAAACACCACCGAATCCACCACTAATGAAGTATCTAACAGGACTACTATGTTCAGACATTTTCGTTATATTTCGTACAAATTGATCACTATATAAGTAATTCAAATTTAAATTCACTTAACAGCTTACAGCTGTTTCCACTTATGTCAAGTCAAAGTCCATTCTCTAATCTATTCTACTTTCACTGTTTTATTCATTCATGGGCCATGACCACCGCACCGGTATCACGTTCCATTTCAACCATAATATTTTAATACATACTATATACCAAATGACTAGCATTGACAATGAATTATCTAAACTTTTTGAAGGATCTTTGTGTAATGATAGGTTTTGTATCACAATATTTATCACACCCCGTTTTCCGTTTTCGTTTAAAAATTTTCTACTCTTACTAGTACTCTGTGGAAATTTATTTATGTCCTCTGATATCCTCACTCCTCAGTCCTGTCAAAAAATGCTTTGCTACCGGCTGCTGTCGTATGTGCTGTTGTTACATAAATAATAATAAATAATAACAATAAATTTAAATAGGAAACATGCTTATTTATAAAACCCAGTGAAGGAATATACGAGATTGTTACTTGTAATCGTCCTGTATGTAGACACACAGAAAAATACTAACAATGGCGTGTTCAAAAGAAGAAATTGAAAAGAAGCGCCTTGCTGCTATTCAAAAATTGCAGACGAAACGTTCTAGTAACATTAATTCTCCCAATAGAATAACATCACCAGGTATTTCTGGTTGTAAAACTGAGTCCATGGTTTCTGGGATTAAAGCCAATTGTCATAGAAATCACCCTTACTCAAAACCCTTATCAGTGGGTGGAAGTGAATACATTGTACCATTAGGCAAAGTGGTAACAGGCACTATGTATCTCATATCAGAGGATAGATTTGAAGTGAATCCATCTGAGTTTTGTACACCACTTATTAATATATTCAAGAGTATGCCTTCTAAAACTTATGGTAAGTTAATTTCATTTGAATAAATTTTAATCATGATGCGAATTTTCGACTAAATATGAATATAATAAACTTTTTGTCTAAAAATATTTTACAATTATATCAATTAATGTAATTGATTTAACAGAATTGTCACAAAATATACTATGTCATTGCGCTTCATTTGGAACTAGAACATTTTATGAAAAATTGTATATAGGTATTTATTAGTTTATGCATGTCTTAGTTTTTTTTTTTTTTCTTTCCCTCCGTCCATTTAAGAAGGATGGCTTCCCTTTGGATTTGCCAGTGTCAAAGTCCAACATGTCTTAGTTAAAGTTGTGTTAATTTTTTTTTTCAGATACAAAAACAAAATTGTGGAATTTCTCTGTAAATGATTACCAAGAACTAGTGTCAAAAGTGGCACCATTAGCTCCACATGTTGTGTTAGGTCCTTTGCCAACTTATGTTTTAAAGGTAAAAAAAAACATAAAAATAAATGTTTTTAGCAAAGTCAGTTTAATTGTCCATAGGTTACAGAACAAAATTAATAAAAAACATTTATTTTTTTATTTTACCAGAAATCTCAATATAAATAAAAAATTGGCTATTAAAATTAAATTACGATAAAAGTTATTTTTTTAGATTCAATTTTTTTCAGATAGAGTGGTTTGAGAGGATGTTTTTTTTTATGATTTTCCAGGGTTTGATTTCAAAATTCCACACATATTCGGTAGCAATCGCTAGTAAATTATCTAGATAAAAAATATGTGATGGTATGATGATGATGATGATTAGATTCTGTTGTATCTCTCTCTCTCCAGGCAAGGGCCTCCTCTATTTTGGAGGGATTATGGTCTACTGTGCCACGCTGACCAGGCGTGTTGGCACAGGGTTTATTTCCGAGTTTTCCTTCTCTCACAGAGGATGTTATCTGTGTGCAATATCCCTTAGCTGACTTTTACAGCACCCTTGGATACACCTGGATACACCTGTTGTATACTGTGGTCTTAATGAATATTGTTTGTTAGGTGCTGAGAGAGAACACAATGGATCCAAATGATATTGATTTATCACCAGTTGAAGAAACATTAAGACATCAACTGATGCCATTTCAAACTGATGGTGTTAGGTAAATTATAATATTTCCTTATTATTTTCCTTATATTTGTAGCAAATAATAATTAGATGAGTACTGTCGTATTTGTCTTTCTTTCTTTAATTACGGTATAAGGGCTGGAGAATGATGGTTATTTTGCTGTCAGGTTTGGTATATCCCGTCGCGGTCGGTGTATGATAGCTGATGATATGGGCCTTGGTAAAACATTCCAGGCACTTGCAATTGCCAGCTATTACAAATACAACTGGCCATTACTTATAGTCACTACGTCTTCTATGCGGTGAGTTTATATTATTGATTTGTTTTTTATCATCATAATTACCATCCTACCGCCACGGTTTTACAAATAGGGGTAGGCAGAGACTATAGAGCGACATCTGCTACGATATAGACACATTTCCTTGGTTTCTTTTACACTCAATATTTATAGTTTTTTTTCCAATACTTAAAAACCACTATTATGCCATATTTTTTCTGGTATCACTAATGACCGACATAGACCATGAACTAAAACGGTAAAAACGGTAAAGCAAGAGATAACGGATCAGTCTTAAATGTATAAAGTATCTAAAAACATCGAAACATTATGGCTAAAACTTTAATGGGCAACTTACCAAATACAACCTTGAATAGGCTCAAAAGAAAAGCACCACAGGACATCTAAGTGTTTTTTATTAAAGTAGGCCTGCCAATGGGCAAGCACCACACATGCTCTGAAATTTAAGACACACCTCCATCTCATTGTCAATCAGACAGATTGCAGGACAATAATGAAATAATGAATAGCCGCTCTGGCCTTTCCCGCACTTCTTTAGGCTACGGATGTTTTCAACACCAGAAATGTCGCTCTTTCTTCGCCAACCCCATAGCAAGTTTAGTTTATCCATTAGCTAAATGAAAGTATTCCATGTTATTTTTTGTTGTATAGAGAGACATGGCAGAATAAAATACAAGAACTACTGCCTTCAGTGCCTTTAATGAACATAGTGACATTAACAAGTGGCAGGGATGCTCAATTAGTTGCTGATAAACAGGTAAATCGTCCGTGTGGTGACGGATTAAGAATACAAGTGTCACCACCCCATCTCCTCCCAAGGGTGCTATAAAAGTCAGCTAAGCGATATTGCACACAGATGACATCTTCTGTGAGAGACGGAAAACTCGAAAATAAATCAGCCTGGCACAGTAGACCATAATCTCTCCAAAAATGGAGGAGGCCCGTGCCTAACAGTGGGAAGTAAATGCGCTGGAGAAGAAGACACAGGTATATATATATTTCGTTAAAGGAAAGGAATCTGAAACATAATGAAGAATTAGAAACTTTTGCACCATTTCAGACCTATGTAGCGCTTTTCTGGCTAAAATACTCCCCTCATCTTATTATTTTATCCAAAAAAGCGTTAGAAACTTCCGAAATGTTGTAAAAACTCATTTTTAAGCTTTTCAAATTTATTTTATCCCTCATTATATTAATATATTAATAATATTAGCGGTTGATTTAATTATAAAACTATATATTTCAGACGGAAATAGTTATTGTAAGTTACAAAATAACAAGCATGCATAAAGACTTACTGATGAGTAAAAACTTTGGAATTGTTATTATTGTAAGTATTTATTTGTATCTATTAAGAAAAATCAATCTCAATTCTTTAGTCTCCCTAATACCGGAGAATAAAAATGAGGTAATCCGCCAAAGAACCAAGGTGGTCGATATAGCTCGCAGAGCAAGCTCGCTTAAGTGGCAATGGGCTGGCCATATCTGCCGCAGAACCGATGCCCGATGGAGCAGACCGCGACTCGACAAGCGTAGGGTAGGACGCCCCCCTGCCAGGTGGACCGACGACCTGAAGAAGGTCGCGGGGAGGGACTGGATGCGGAAGGCGGAGGACCGTATATTGTGGCGTGGGAGAGACCTATGTCCAGCCGTGGACTGCAATAGGTTGATTTGATGACCCATGTAACTTTTTTTACTATGACCCAGCAAGGGTGGCCCTTCATGTGGGGTCCGATTTGACGGGGCGCACATTAGGGCCCCCTGTCGTGCTACAGTGTCTCCTGCTGCAATTGGCGTACTGATTTAGATGTTTGCCGTAGTTTAGGAAAAGTTTAAGCAGTAACAAAATATTAAAAATTGCGAGTATAAAAAAATCTAGCTTCTGCCCGTGACTTCGTAGGCGTGGAATTTAGAAAATGCTTCCCGTTTTTACAACATTTTTCGACGCTCCTTCACTCCTAGTCGCAGCGTGATGTTATATAGCCTATAGCCTACCTCGATAAACGTACAATCCAATACAGAAAGAATTTTGCTAATTGGATCAGTAGTTCCTGAAATTAGCGCGTTCAAACAAACAAACTCTTTAGCTTTCGACTCTGTCCGCGTGGAGTTTAGAAAATTTCCTCGTATTTCAACATTTTTCACTACTGCTTCGCTTCTACTGGTCGTAGCGTGATGTTATATAGCCTAAAGCCTTCCATGATAAATGCGCTATCGAAACCTGAAAAAATATTTCAAATCGGCCAACAAACTCTTCTGCTTTATGATATTAGTATTTATAAAAAAAATGACTATTAATATTATTTTTATTATATTATTATATTTTGTTTTTATTAATTACTTATTTTTTTTATTTCAGGACGAGTCCCACTATCTGAAGTCTCACAAAGCTCAATGTACAATAGCTCTAGGCAGTATCACACGTCGATGTCAGAGAGCTATATTACTGAGTGGTACTCCAGCTCTTAGTAGACCAGCGGAACTGTTCACACAACTTGCACTTATTGAACCCGGATTGTTCCCTAATTATACTGAATATGGTGAGTTTCGCTTTAGCTCATTCACATTCCACTGTTGAGCACGGGCCTCCTCCACTTTGGAAGAGACTATGGTCTACTATGCTGCGGTCACCAGGGTTTAGGGGTTTCCAGACAGGATGTTATCTGTATACAACATTCCTCAGCTGGTTTTTACAGGACCCTGGTAAGGGAGAGTGGTTACACTAGTGTTCTTAATTCTTCTCTAGTCTATCATAATCATCCCATCACGCCTTTTTACAATGGGTGTGGGCAGCAACCATAGAGCGTCCGTAGAATTAGAGTATTAAACTAACAGGAGCTGTTATACACGTTTTCTTTGTCAAATATACTGCCATGTCGGTGGGAAGCTGAGGTAACGCACGTGCTTTAAGAGGGTACTGTACTCCTAATTTAGGTATTTGGCTTAGGTATTGCTATCCTTATTCCCGAGCGCCGTGCTGAAAAGGACAAATATAGCTAAAGCAGATTTGCCTACACATTATTTCAAAAAAACACGTTTCTTAGTGCCCTTTTTTCTTCGCGAAAGTTAAACCGATTTTGACTGTTTTTACTCTATATTATAGATGAAGAGTATATCTATGCTTGTATCACTTTCTTTTTTGGTAAAACCTTACCAAATATGTGTGATAGACGCTGCAACTTTATCTAAAAAAACCGAAAAAAAACGGGATTTTCGGATGGTAATATTTCTTTTAGTTATTATGTTTTGAAAAAAAAACGAAAGTGATACAAGCATAGATATACTCTTCATCTATATCATAGCGTAAAAGCAATTGAAATCGGTTTAACTTTCGCGAAGAAATAAGGGGACTACGATACCCATATTTTTGTATGGAGCATAATTTGGCATCGTGGCCTTTTAAGAGTAAGTCATACAGATCCATATTATTTGGTGTTTGGTTCCTATCGCAGCGTGATGTTATATAGCCTATAGCCTTCCTCGATAAAAGTACTATCCAAAACTGAAAGAATTTTTCAAACTGGACCAGTGGTTCCTGAGATTAGCGCGTTCAAACAAACAAACAAACTCTTCAGCTTTATTATATTAGTGTAGGTAGCTCTAATGAAACAATAAATATCATATCACTAATTGTTATTATTTTTAATTGATAGGTAAAAGATATTGTAACGGTAAACAAACAAACTTTGGTTGGGATATGACTGGTCAGTCTAATCTAGCTGAACTGCAAGTTATATTACAGAAAAGATTCCTAATTAGGAGAACTAAGGAACAAGTGCTTACCAAACTGGAGGAGAAAACAAGGTAAATATGATCTTTCTACTTTCATTTCATCTGTTGTGTGACGAGTGGATTATTTGCTAAACATGTCCAGGAATCATGATAGCTCAGTCGGTACTGTATTCTGTGGTTGTGGGTTCAAGTACCGCTCATCTCATGTTGATAATTTTTTCCACTATAATTTAGTTTTTTTAAGATAAATGCATAAATATTGACATTTTATTCGCTTGCTCGCTCCAGCCTATTATAGTCCCACTTATTGAAATGGGCCGCACTGTCTGAAATATATACGTTTAAGCTATCCTATCTTTCAAGTTGGGTCAAATTGCACATAGTGTGCAAATCAAATTTAAAATCGGTTCAGTAGTTTAGGAGTCCAGCGCGGACAAACAACGTGACACGTAATTTTTATATAGTTTCGAGTTTTCCATCTCACACAGAGGCTGTTATCTTGCTTAGCTGGCTTTTATCCTTACGGGGTGGTGACACTTGTATTTTTAATCCGTTGTCTGTTTAACGTACGCCACGCACAAAATCCCCTTACAGACACTAAAACATGACAGTGTTCGTACACAATGAGTTTGATCATTGTTCTTCGTAACTTTTACGGCAAGAGTCGCCTTATAATGTGAAGTCCTGTTGGGTGAATGCTCTAAGAACTTAACCTTATATATTTGTTAGTGTCTGAACGGTTTTCCGGCCGAAGCCGAAACCTAATGTTCGGCTGTGGCTTCAGTTTCGGCCGAAACCGAAATCGAAACCCACGTGGTTTTAAGTATAAAATTTCTTAAAATACTGAAATTTGGTGCATTTTGCATTAATTAGGACATGAAATGGAGATACAATATATCAAGTTTTTTTTAGAATCATTTATTTAATATAATTTTAAAAAAATATTAATAATAATTTTATTATTTTTTAAAATTATTTACCTTAAAAATATATTTATATGTTATAGGCTAACACTCACTTTTATAAGATCGATGATGTCGACCCAGGTTTCGAGCATATCCGATGCTCATCATCAGGACGAGCGCGCAGCGGTGTCCGTGACCGCTTTAGCTTTTTAGCTTTAGCTTTAGCTTTTTTTTTACATATAAATATATTTTTAAGATGAGTCAAATTCACGAAAATTTCAATACCGTCCGAGTCAATACAGTTCGGGCCGTCAAACTGTACCCGCGGGAAATTAAATTAGGCGAGCGTGAGTGTGCGTGAACTGCGACCCAAGTTTCAGTTTCGACAAAAGTTTTGGCCGAAACCGAAACTCGATTTATGGCCGAAACCGAAACTCGATTTATGGCCGAAACCGAACTTTTGTTCGCTCACTAATATTTTGTATGTCTTTATAGAGAGACTGTGCTTCTAGACGAGACATTACTACAATACAATCAAGAACAACAAAAAGGATTGTCACAAATGGCGGACACATACACTTCAAGTAAATCATCAGACAAACATTCAGCTCTTATTACATTCTTCAGTGAATCAGCTAAAGTTAAAATACCAGCTATATGGTGAGTTTAACTATAAACTAACATTTGCCCGTGACTTCGTACGCCTAGGTTTCGGAATCACTACATACCCTTTTTTAACACACTTTGATTACTAAAGTAATTTATTAATTGTGCAATTGACATGCTATGCTTTTACTTAATAAATTAAATTACGGTGGAAAAAGTAATTACCGCAAGCGGGACTCGAACCCACGACCTCGGAATGCCGTTCCCTAGCTCTGCCAACTGAGCTTATTGCGGTCGTGCTTTCCAGTATAGATGGCCATAGTATAGATGGCGTTGCACGTAGAAATACGATATAAACTCAATCGAGTGACGATTACGGTGGCCAAATTTGATTACTGGAAAGCACGACCGCAATTAGCTCAGTTGGCAGAACTACGGAACGGTATTCCGAGGTCGTGGGTTCGAGTCCCGCTTGCGGTAATCACTTTTTCCACCGTAATTTAATTTATTACGCTTTGATTATTTTAAAATTAGGTTATCATGTGCATTTATTTATTTATTTTATATCTCCACGATAGCTCAGTTGGTCAAACAGTGGAATGGCATTTGGAACATTCGTAGATCAAATTCACTTGTGTTGCCGCACTAAGAACGATCTACATTTCAGATTGAAATTAAATATAGCTATGAACACTTTTGCTTAGGCCAGCTGGCACAGGGGGTTGTACAGAATTCGGCGGGCTTTCATCCTACTAATATAATAAGTGTGAAAGTTTGTGGGTATGTTTGGGTGTTTATTACTCTTTCACGCAAAAACTACTGAATGGATTTTAATGAAACTTTACAATAATGTAGATGTAGCTTATACATCAGAATAACATATAGGCTACTTACTTAACAAATCAAAATATGGTGGAAAAAATTGACTGCCGCAAGCAAAGCAAAAGCAAAGCAAAGTTGTAAAGCAATCTTGATAGATGGCGTTGTATGTAAAAATATATAAACTCAATCGAGTGACAAATGTGATGGTTAAATTGAGTGTTGCTAGCACGACCGCAATAAGCTCAGTTAGAAAGAGCTTCGGAACGGTATTCCGAGGTCGTGGGTTCAAGTCCCGCTTGCGGCAGTCAATTTTTTCCATCATAATTTGATTTGTTAAGTAAGGCATAGTATGTCAATTGCAAAATCAATAAATTACTTTATATAGGCTACTTTTTATCCCTAAAGAATGCAATTTTTCCGTGGGATAATAAAAACGAAGAGATTGTTCTTTTTACTGCGGACAACACCGTAGGGCACACCTAGTTTTTAATAAAATATATATTGTTACAGTAAATATATAAAACAGTTGTTGTCTGTCGGTGATTGTGGCAAGTTTCTAGTGTTTGCTCATCATAAGCCAGTCATAGAAGCTATTTGTATGACATTAGACGAAGCCGCGATACATTATATATGTATTGTTGGATCTACGCCCAGTTATGCGAGAGCTGTAAGTATATATGAGATTTTTTTTAATATTGCTATTAATTTGTGTGATTTTTAGGGTTCCGTACCCAAAGGGTAAAAACGGGACCCTATTACTGAGACTTCGCTGTCCGTCCGTCCGTCCGTCTGTCACCAGGCTGTATCTCAAGAACGGTGATAGCTAGACAGTTGAAATTTTCACAGATGATGTATTTCTATTGCCGCTATAACAACAAATACTGAAAATAAAATAAAATAAATATTTAAGGGCGGCTCCCATACAACAAACATGATTTTTTTACCGTTTCTTGCTCGATACTAATAACGTTGCCTTATGTTGCATAGATAATGGTACGGAACCCTTCGTGCGCGAGTCCGACTCGCACTTGACCAATTTTTCTAATTGTCATACAAATGTTTGTACTGCGTCTGGGTGTTTCTATGTATTATAAGTATGTATTTACAAAAAAAAAAGTTGTATATGTATTATATCCGTATTCTGGTACCCATAACACAAGCATATAAGCTTAGCTTGGGACCAGAGGACGTTGTGTGAAATGTCCATGAATATTTATTATATTTATTATTATTTATATATTTATAAAATTTTTTTTTCTAAAATATTTAAGGATTCACACAACGTCCTCTGGTCCCAAAGTAAGCTGTATTTCTATGCATGTATTATGGATACCAGATACGGATATACTACATACTACTTTTTTTTTGTAAAATACATAAAACACCCAGACACAGTACAAACATTTATATCTCTCCAGCCTATCTACGTCCCACTGTTGGGCACGGGCCTCCTCTACTTTAGGAGGGATTATGGTCTACTGTGCCGCGCTGACCAGTCGTGTTGGTACAGGGTTTATTTTCGAGTTTTCCGTCTCTCTCAGAGGATGTTATCTGTGTGCAATATCCCTTAGCTGACTTTTACAGAACCCTTGGGAGGAGATGGGGTGGTGACACTTGTATTCTTAATCCGTCACCGCACGGAGGATATAACATTTAAATGACAATCTTAAATTATAAATATAAAACAAATGATTGTCCTGCGCTGGAATCAAATCAGATCAAATAAGAATCAAACCCACGACCTTGTGCAGTCTGTTACATGAACCACTACATACACCACGGACAGTGATGCCAACTCCGGGGGTTTTGTCCCCAAACTTAGGGAGAAAAAATCTATACAGGGATATTTAGGGGGTGAAATTTTAAAATTTTGTTACCTTTGGTCCGTCGTTTGGGGAGTTTTGTTTTGAATTTAGTGGTTTTTTAAATTCCTTTAGGGGGAAAGTTTTCAAACAGTTGGCGACACTGACCACGGAGCCCGTAATAATAGATGTATGTTGTATGTTTCAGGAGTTAGTAGATAAGTTTCAATACTCAGACACATGTCGTTGTGCTGTATTATCAATAACAGCTGCAAATTCAGGTCTTACATTAACTGCTGCTAATCTCGTGTTGTTTGCTGAATTACATTGGAATCCTGGGGTATGACTTATATTTTCTCTCCTTGCCATTATTAATAATAATAATATAATTCTCATTCTCATTCATTCTCACACTCCTGATACAATAATGTATAATATTTTTGGAAAAAAAAATGAAAAGAAATGAAGAGAATAGAAAAAAAAAATCCATGGAGTTTCTTGTCTGTTCTTCTCCATAGGATTCGCGTTTGGAACAGACACCTAGTTTCTGACGTTTTAAAAGAGCTTATAAAACATACCAGCTTGATATAAAAAAATTTTACTTTGACTTTGAAAGCTTAAGAATTTTTAAAGTAAATTATTAATTTTGCAATTGACTTGCTATGCTTTTACATAATAAATTAAATTATAGTGGAAAAAGTCATCACCGTAAGGACTTGAACCCACGACCTCGGAATACCGTTCCATCGCTCTACCGACTGAGCTATTGTGGTCGTGCCAACAGTAACCAATTTCTCCACTACAATGTTACATCGCATTTGCTGAAGAATTTGTTTGTTTGTTTGAACACGCTAATCTCAGGAACCACTGGGTCAAAAAATCTTTCAGTGTTTAATAGTAAATTTAAATAAATAAATAATAAATAAATATTCACGGACATTTCATACAACGTCCTCTGGTCCCAAGCTAAGCTTATATGCTTGTGTTATGAGTACCAGAATACGGATACATAAACTATTTTTCTTTTGTAAATACATACTTATAATACATAGAAACACCCAGACGCAGTACAAACATTTGTATGACAATTAAAAACATCACACAAATGATTGTCCTGACCGGGAATCGAGCCCGAGACCTCTTGATCGGCAGTCCGTTACATGAACCACTCAACCACGAGGTTCGTCAGTAGTAATAATTTATCTAGGAAAGCTATATAACATAACGCTGCGACTAATAGGAGCGAAGCATAAGTGAAAAACGTTGCAAAAACTTAAAAAAAAATTTTATTCCACGTGTATGTAGTCGCAGGCAACAGCCAGTTTTATTATATTACAAAAGACTATCTGACCCGGCGTTGTTTTGCCATACAAATGTCAGGGTAAAACAACCCTTACCACTTAGGGGTATGAAATATAGATGTTGTCCGATTCTCAGACCTACTTAATATGTACACAAAATTTCACGAAAATCGGTCCAGCGATTTTGGAGAAGTATAATTACAAACACCGTGACAGGAGAATTTTATATACTTATTACTAACTGACCCGGCAAACGTTGTTTTGCCATACAAATGTCAGGGGGTTTAAAAATAGATTCTTAGACCTAACGGATATGTACACAAATTTTCACGAAAATCGGTAGAGCCGTTTCGGAGGAGTACGGTAACTAACATTGTGACATGGAAATTTTATTTTATACTAGCTGTCCCGGCAAACGTTGTTTTGCCATACTAAAAAAAAAAGGTTTGAAAAATAGATGTTGGCCGATTCTCAGACCTACTGAATATGCATATAAAATTTGGTAAAAATCGGTCTAGCCGTTCCGGAGGAGTACGGTAACTAACACTGTGACACGTGAATTTTATACATAAGATATTATACTAGCTGATACCCGCTACTCCGTACGCGTGGAATTTTAGATCCCCATATATTTTGTCACCGTTTAAACCTTCCCTGGACTTTCACGAAAATTTCAAGACCAAAATTACCAAAATCGGCACAGCCGTTCTCGAGTTTTAGCGAGACTAACGAACAGCAATTGATTTTTATATATAAGACTGTGTTACAGATACTAACCCAAGCTGAATGTCGTGCACATCGTATAGGTCAAGTGGGTGGTGTGAAAGTACGATACTTACTGGCTAGAAGAACAGCTGATGACTTCATATGGCCAATGTTACAGAACAAACTTAATGTTAGTATTATCTTTATTATAAACTAACTGTGCACCGCGTTGTTACCCGCGGTAAAAAGGATAAAAATCTGTTCGTTTTTTATCATCCCACGGGAACCTTGCATTCTTTCGTGATAAAAAGTAGCCCATAATTTATTCTGATATATAAGCTACATTATTGTAAAGTTTTATTAAAATCCATTCAGTAGTTTTTGCGTGAAAGAGTAACAAAAATCTATACACAATTTGACATGTAAAATATTGTTAGGATATTAGCTATAACTTCCCTCGCGACTTCACCTCCACGATATTAGGATCAGTAATTTACTGATCAAAAAAAACATAGACGAAGTGTAACTTTACTGACAGTAAAGTTACACTTCGTCTATGTTTTTTTTGTTCCATTTGAACTTACATTAGGAAATCAAAATCCACAGGTTTTTTCCCATTGGTCTAGAGACTCATAATTTTACAAAAAGCAGGACTAGATATCGATAAACATATAAACAGATTGAATTCTTAAAATATTACCAGAAATTTTTTTTTTTATCAAAGCACACATACACAAAAATAAAGAAAAGTTAGCACTACTGAGCAATAGATGGCGCTTGATTATTTTCTGTATTTGACTAGAGTCTAGTAAAACCTTTTGTGTGGGTATCCTGCTCGTACTCAATACCGTCTTTACCACGGGGCCAGTGCCCAGGGCCCCCATTCTTAGGGGCCCCGAATGTCCGAAATTTTTTTCTCACTCATCCATCATGTATTAGAAAGGTGAAGAGAAAAAAGTATGTATTCTTTTAATGGGACAAAAATTTTTAAAAACCATTGTCAAAGAACGTAAATCAGAAAAGTTCTCAGTTCAAAACTCAGTTGATAAAGATATTGTGTTTAAGTCACAGAAACGATGCGTTAGAGCTATGTTTGGATCGGGGGTCATGGACAGTTGTAAGCCATATTTTGTTAGACATAAGATTTTGACGCTTCCATCACTGTACATATACGAAACAGCGGTTTTTGTTAAATCTAACCTTAACCTCTTTCCAAATCTGTCAGAAATTAGCAAACGCAATAAGCGTGATAAGTATAGACTTTGCATGCATAATAATGCGGCGTTCCCACGAGGCGTTATTCACGACAGTGAACCACGCTTTCGTGAAATACACTTCTGTGTGAACGCATAGTCGTTAAACTTGCTTTCGTGAGGAACGGCGCACGACTCAAGCGTGGATAGATCCAACCTGTTTGATTTTCAGTCGTGATATACCGTTCGTGAAGCCAAGATGTCGTCACAGCAACGTGGAATTATTAAATTTAACGACAGTGAAACTACGCGTTTTTTGGAGTTATATTCGATGGAAAAGGTGTTATATGATCCAAGTTTGGAGGAATACCGTGATAGAGATTTACGAGCCGCCGCAGCTAAGAGAATAAGTCATGAATTAAATATTCCTGGATTTGGACCAAAAGAAGTTGTAGCAAAATTCAATTCTTCAGCTTTTTTGCTAAGATATTAGCAAAAAACGAACTTAAAACAGCACAACTTTCAACAACTAGATCATTCATGATCGATGTTTCGATGGTGACTAAGTCGAAACGCGAGGCGTGAACGCCACGAACCCCCCAACCGTGTGATTTTATAAACTCACACTTTCGTGAGTGTCACGAACGAAAGTTGACTAGCGTGGTTAACTGTCGTGATTAACGCCTCGTGGGAACGCAGCATAAAGCTAAGACATCACTTCTGGGGAAAAGCATTTTTTGTATGGCCCCCATCATCTACAGTAAAATACCTAACTTCTATAAGGACCTCAACATTAGCATGTTTAAAAAAAAATGAGGGACCTCTTGACACAAAAATGTTATTATACACTCAAAGAGTTTCTGGACGATAGTCAATAAATTTATATAATAAAAAATCTATTTATTAAATTAATAATTCTAGGATAATTCTAATGACTTAATTTTGACTACTAATTCTACGTTTGACATCAACTTAATTTTATTTACTAAGGGCCTCGTTCACCATCTTCAAGTAAAGCGGTGATTAGTTACTCATCGATTAGCGTTAATTGTCAAGTAATAATTACGAGTATCTTCTGTCAATTTCAATTTTTTAATCTTAAGAGGATACCAAAATAGCTTCGTGCATTTTTCTATGTACGAAGTTTTCATTGTTTCTTTAGATTGAATGACTAGAGCTCTAATTTTTAAGTATATGTTTTTTCAATATATGATCTAGGATCGCATGAACTCAGAAACGCGATTGAAAAAAGTTTTCTCGATAGAAAATCTTAGCGAAACAACCTCTCAAATTTTTTATTTTTTTTCATTTGTCGGTCTATTATCGCGTATTAACTAATGAAATAACTTTAAAAACATAGGTAACTATTATGTATAGAAACACGTAAATCAGAATTAAAATATATTTAATAGATTTTGAGTAAATAGGAAAAGTATCCCTAATTCTTCATTTTCTGTGCCTACTGGCTGTGTTAATATGTACGTGTCGGCGATGATATACGATAATATTGATGTAGGCCCTTAAGATTACTGCTACTCGAACGTCGTGATCGTCGCACGTGTAGTTACTGGTGACTTTAACTAGCGATTAGTCTACTTACGCTTTACTTGAGAATGGTGAAAGAGGCCCTAATTGATTATACAATTTGACATTATCTAGCATGACGTGAAAAGATTATATTATAATTATTACAATGTTTAATTTTAAGTAGTTGCATGTCTGTATTCTTTGCTAGTGTATTATTAATTTTATATTCTTATGTTTTTAATTTGTACGTCTATAATTAGACAGAACATGTTGAACCAATTTTCTGATATCTACATCATATTGCACACATGTTGTAACAAATAAATGGTTCTTTCTTTCTTTCTATTCTATTAACGCTTCTATGCCAAATCTGTCCCACGTTTTTTACTTTTTAAAAGGGCCACAGCTTAGTTTAAGACGGCCCTGCTCGTACTTGACATGTTTTTAACTTGGTAACTTAACAAGTTATTGTATTTCAGGTACTTAATAACGTTGGATTAAGTGGCGACACTTTTGAAGATACTACTATGAAACATCAGGTAAAATAATAATAATATACTAATATATGGCGGCGCTATCGCTAATGAAATTTCTTACAGGCAACCTCCGTATGGTGACGAAATCGTCACACACTTGTATTCTTAATCAAGAATACAAGTGTCACCACCCCATCTCCCCCCAAGGGTGCTGTAAAAGTCAGCTAAGGGATATTACACACAGACAACATCCTCTGTGAGAGACGGAAATCTCGAAAATAAACCCTGTACCAACACGTCTGGTCAGCGCGGCACAGTAGACCATATTCCCTCCCAAAGTGGAGGAGGCCCGTGCCCAACAGTGGGATGTAAATGGGCTGGAGAAAAAAAAATCCTTGGATGAATAGCAGTGTGTCTGACCTGATGAGGTAGTCAAGTGTTACTATTAGTACTCTATTAAAAATATAAACTTACATAAACCAGTTGAATCTTATAATATACTAGCTGACCCGGCAAACGTTGTTTTGCCATACCAAAAAAAAAAAATTAAAGATTTGAAAAATAGATGTTGGCCGATTCTCAGACCTACTGAATACGTATGCAAAATTTGAGAAGAATCGGTCAAGCCGTTTCGGAGGAGTACGGTAACTAACACTGTGACACGTGAATTTTCACAGTCACAGTGTTAGTTACCATACTCCTCCGAAACAGCTTGACGGATCTTTATGAAATTATACATATTCAGTAGGTCTGAGAATCGGCTACTATCTATATTTCATACCCCTAAGTGATAAGTGTTGTCCACCCCTAACATTTATATGGCAAAACAATATTTGCCGGGTCAGATAGTACATACATAAATAAAATTCACTTAATCTATTTCTTTCAGGAGAGTAAAACCAACATAACTCAGTACTTATCACCACGGATGCCGAAAAATAAAAACGACTACATTCCAGGCACTAATATAAGGAAAGGTTCTGTTCAAAATATAGCTAAAATAGATGAAAAACCAACAAGTAATTGTGATAAGTCGTTCTTAGATAATGATGAAGATGATGATTTAATGGCTAATTTAGACTTGTGACATAACTGTATGCTCTAGACAGCCATTTTAGCACGAGTTCTTGTGCCTTAATTTCACAAAAGGATAGACAAAAATAAATATTAACGAGCCTCGTGGTTGAGTGGTTTATGTAACGGACTGCCGACAAGGTCGCGGATTCGATACCCGGGACCAATAATTTGTATGATTTTTCTAATGGTCATACAGATGTTTGTACTGCGTCTGGGTGTTTACTATGTATTATAAGTATGTATTTACAAAAGAAAAGTAGTTTATGTATTATATCCGTATTCTGGTACCCATAACACAAGTATTTTAGCTTAGCTTAGCTAACCAGAGGACAATGTGTGAAATGTCCACGAATATAAAAAAATGTTTTCCTATTATAAAACACGCAGTACCCGCCCTAAATAGCTTTACGTACACTGAAAGACGACAGTGTCCGTACAGAAAGAGTATGAGCATTGCTCTTGTAACTTTCGCCTTAATTTATTATTCAAAATCAAAGTGCCACTTGTTTCCAATTACATATTAGAGAAAATAGCAATAAGTAGATATTTAAGTACGATGTTGTCGTGATTTGAGTTGGAATTTTTTATAGATCTTATTAAAAATTTTATATTTATACATATTGTGTTTTATTTTCATTTCGCTGTTATGTCGAAGTTTATTGCAGATTTTTAAGGAGTTTTCGTTGATTTTCAATAGAAAATACAAAATATTTTATAACGCAATTCTAAAATGGTGTATTTCGATTTAATATCTCGGCCCATCTCCATTTTACCCGCCTTCTCTAAGATTATAGAAAGAATTGTAAATAAAAGACTGGTTCTATATTTGGAAAAGAAAAATATTCTGTCTCCATCACAATTTGGCTTTCGCAAGCAATAATCTACGGATGATGCGATCCACGAACTAACAAATACAATTATTTCTAATATGGATCAAAGGAAAAAAGTAATTGCGATTTTTCTGGACTTAGCCAAGGCATTTGACACGGTCTCTGTCCCACTTCTGCTTAACAAGCCAGAGCGTTTGGGTATCCGTGGCACACAGCGGGATTTTTTTAGAAGCTACCTCACTAATCGTTCACAATGTGTCCAATTGGATAGTGTGCGCAGTGACGACCTCCCCATTAACATAGGCGTACCACAAGGTAGTATTCTCGGACCTACCTTGTTCCTTGTTTTTATTAATGATCTTTGCCAAATCGACCTGAGAAATGGTAAAATTGTCACTTTTGCAGACGATACTGCAATGATTTTTAACAGTGACTCTTGGGATGAAGCATATCAATGTGCACAAGATGGCTTGAATCAAGTTACTGGCTGGTTGAGGTTGAATCCCCTGACTTTAAATGTCAACAAATCTAAATATATAGCCTTCAGGCTAAAAAACACGGCTATTGCTAAACCTGTGACACCTATTTTAGCCCACAAGGACTTTGACCATGACATTTCTACAGCTGTATGCTCTTGCAATGAGATTGAGGCTGTTGACACAATCAAATATCTAGGGATCATCATAGACAAAAACTTAAATTTTAATAGTCACATACAACTTTTAACCAGTAGAATCAGAAAATTAATCTTTATCTTTAAAAATTTGCGTCATGTCACCGATAAACAAGTCCTAAAAATTACATACTACGCATTGTGTCAATCTATTTTAACATACGGAATTTCTTCATGGGGAGGTGCCGCGAAAACCATTTTGTTAAAACTTGAACGCGCCCAAAGGGCAGTTCTAAAAGTAGCTATGTTTCTCCCTTTTTTTCATCCTACAACTGACTTGTATAAAAGGTTTGATGCCCTAACAGTACGTCAACGTTTTGTTCTTCGTCTGGTCCTAAGAGCTCATAAACTGTCTCAATACAATCCTCATTACAATACTGAAAAACGTCGTAAGGATAACATGTTACAACTCCACACGTATAGAACAGCACTTTCGCATCGATTCTATTGTTTTCTGGGTCCTTACCTTTATAATAAAATTAACGCTCTTCTGTCCATATATCATATGAACAAAACTAAACTTAAAACTGTAATCGTACCATCATCATCATCATAACATCACGCCTTTTTCCCATGGGGGTAGGCAGAGACTATAGAGCGCCATCTGCTACGATCGAAGCATACTTCCTTGGCTTCATCCTACACCCTTTCGCTTGGTTTCGTTCACACACAATACATCTATTCTCTTGTCCATTACCAAATCACACACTTCATCCCATATTATCTTTTAATCCTCCCTGAACATTCAGCGTAGTTAGGCGGCACTCCATAGCCCGCTTTTCGCCCCGCGGGAACTTACGACGTGATGTGTGGCGAACAACATCGTGGTTAAAAATTTTAACATATAATGGTACCGAAGACTTATGTACTTGTTCCTTTGTCTTGATTATTTGGTAGGCTAATTGTGACTATACATATAATAAAACACACACACACGCAGACACGTATACTCACACACACTAACACGTGCTCATTCTAATAATAGACTTAAAAGTAATTAGTTTGAATTGTAAACTACAAGTAGTTAATTTAATTTAATATTAATTAGTCCCAGAGATGAGAGCCTGGTGATCTGTAACACAGGTTTTACCTACCACGGACACCAGTCTCTCACAAAGGTATCTGAAAAGTGTACCTACTATTGTATATTGCCTCTGTATTTGTTTATATCTGCTGCCTTTGTGAAAGAAATCAATAAATAATTTATTTATTATTTATTTATTTAATAGCCATTTTGTTGTTATGGTTATTAAAATCATTTGCCCTATAGTACACAGTTTTTGTAATAGTAACATTCAGTTAACGGTATTTATTGTGTCATTGTGACCCTGGTACCGATTCTACATGCACAACTAGATTTAACTAAAAATGAAAATTATAATCTAATATATAAAATTCACGTGTCACAGTGTTAGTTACCGTACTCCTCCGAAACGGCTTGACCGATTTTTATGAAATTTTACATGCATATTCAGTAGGTCTGAGAATCGGCCAACATCTATTTTTCAAACCTTTTTTTTTAGTATGGCAAAACAACGTTTGCCGGGACAGCTAGTAAATTACTAAAATTGATAGTGTTAATAACATAATTCTGTAGTGTTAACTGAAATTTCTTATAAGAACTGTTTATCATGTTTACATTTTAGTTAGGTTATATTTCTGACAAGTTTCATCAAGGTTGAGCACGCATCAGAATTGGCCTCACTATCCAGATTTGTGTTTTATTAACGTTTAGTTGTGTCAATAAAATTGCTATTTAAGTCTATTGATTTTGCCGGTAAAACAAACAACATTATAAGCTCAATATTTAATATTCAAATTTCGGTTCAACAACTTTGACGGCATCTCTCGCTAAAGCATTAGTTCTACAACGATTATAATACGCTATACTTAATCTAGAGTTTTTAGCTGTTGCACAGTTTAATAAGCAATCGTTATCATACGTTATACCATCACTACCACATACCGGGCTATAATTATTACTACAAATACACATATTTGGTACAGGAATATTTGGTTTACATTCTCCTTCATAAGCCACATCTAAGCTTGGTTTATCCCTATATTGACAGCTAAGATGGCAAGTATTTGGATAAGTTTGCCCATCATTGCCACAAACTGGAATATATTCCAAACTACATCCGCATAATCCAGATTCTTCCGATTCACATCTGCCTAGTTTAGCTAATGTTATGTAGTTATTTGTGGAGGATTTACATTCTAGAAGACATTTGTTATGGTAAGTTATGCCATCACTGCCGCAAACTGGTTCGAAAAATCTTTGACATGTGCATGGCGCGTCTAATGGGTTTGATGTGCTTAATTGTAGGTATACCACGAGAAGTAATACTGAAAAAAGAAAAAGAACCTTATTTATTTTTTAAAAATACCAGACAAGTGTGAGATTAACTCGCCCATCACAGAAAGAAAGAAACAGTTAATAATCACCTAGAAAAAAAGAAAGAATTAAAAAAGCGTACCTGTTGCTTAGTAGCGCTAACATTAATTTTGTGTAGAAAAATGCTTTGATAAAAATATTGTTTTCTTGTAATACCTAAAATCTATATTAAGAAATTCAGTGTGTGGATTTTTCTTGATAACACAGTACCTTTCTAGTCCTTCTTTTTTCAAATTTCATTTGCAATGGGAAGTAACCCGTAGGTTTGAGTCCCCAGCGTAAGTCAAAAATGCTCAAAAATGGTAGTAGTTTTGTTAAATCTTCTAAATACGTAGATTTAAAAGTTTGTTTGTATTTTGTGCAGCAAGGGATTTGTTAGATCTCATATCGTATACGTTTCAAGGAGAACCTTCAGCTGTTAGGCAGGCGGACGGTCAGCGAGGTTTTAGTCAATAGGGATACCTGTTACTGAGATATCATTTTATCTTTTGGTATGGAACCCTAAAACATCTCTACAAATCCGTTATGATTGTAAAAAAATTGGTCAAGTGCGAGTCGGACTCGCGCACGAAGGGTTCCGTACCATTATCTATGCAACATAAGGCACGTTATTAATAAATGAGCAAACAACACACACAATACTTAATTATTCACGTTTGTTGTATGAGAGCAAGAAACGGTAAAAAAATCATGTTTGTTGTATGGGAGCCCCCCTTAAATATTTATTTTATTTTATTTTTAGTATTTGTTGCTATAGCGGCAATAGAAATACATCATCTGTGAAAATTTCAACTCTCTAGCTATCACCGTTCTTGAGATACAGCCTGGTGACAGACGGACGGACAGCGAAGTCTCAGTAATAGGGTCCCGTTTTTACCCTTTGGGTACGGAACCCTAAAAAAGGTAAAATTACTTTTAAAATATAATAATCTCTAAAACTTGCACTAAAACGTCGGGCTAAAATTTAAAACAAATACACTCACGTCAAAATCTGTAATAAATAGTTTTACTTTTTTAATACTTACCAAATTTAATATCCATAATGTAAGAAGCGAATTCACTTCTATTTAACAATAATAGTTTTAAACCAATAGAAGAATTTTATTTTATTTATATTAGCAACTATTGTTCTTCTATCAACAGGTTACACAAGTTCACTCGATAATTATCTTGTAAGCTATAGCAATTATTATCTTGAGCGCCGATTTTTAACCAGTATTCATGTGTTAAAAAATACTTAAATACATGCCGTTGTTTTAAAAATGACCATAAAATTTTCATAGAATTTGTTTTGCTAAATGTAAAAAGAAAATTGTATTCTCACAGTTGTTGGTGACAAAAACGCAGTCGTGTTTTTATTAAAAGTTATAATCGTGGTACAGTTTCCACATAAAAGATTCTAACGAAATTGCCCGCAATTTCGTACGCTTGTTAGTACCTAATTAAAAATTGGTCAAGTGCGAGTCGGACTCGCGCACGAAGGGTTCCGTACCATTATCTATGCAACATAAGGCAACGTTATTAGTATCGAGCAAGAAACGGTAAAAAAATCATGTTTGTTGTATGGGAGCCCCCCTTAAATATTTATTTTATTTTATTTTTAGTATGTGTTGTTATAGCGGCAATAGAAATACATCATCTGTGAAAATTTCAACTGTCTAGCTATCACCGTTCTTGAGATACTGCGTACGGAACCCTAAAAATCATGTTTGTTGTATGGGAGCCCCCCTTAAATATTTATTTTATTTTATTTTTAGTATTTGTTGTTATAGCGGCAATAGAAATACATCATCTGTGAAAATTTCAACTGTCTAGCTATCACCGTTCTTGAGATACTGGGTACGGAACCCTAAAAATCATGTTTGTTGTATGGGAGCCCCCCTTAAATATTTATTTTATTTTATTTTTAGTATTTGTTGTTATAGCGGCAATAGAAATACATCATCTGTGAAAATTTCAACTCTCTAGCTATCACCGTTCTTGAGATACAGCCTGGTGACAGACGGACGGACGGACGGACGGACGGACGGACGGACAGCGAAGTCTCAGTAATAGGGTCCCGTTTTTACCCTTTGGGTACGGAACCCTAAAAAATACCAAACACTAACAAATTATACAAAAAAACATTATTTTTTGCATCTATTAAATAAGTTTGCTTAGTTCAAAGATTTTAAATGAATTTATTAATAATTTGAGTTTTTAAATTGTCATCGATACCTACTTAGTATGTGCGCAAAATTTCAGTTCAAGTTCAAAATACTACAAGTGGGTGAAAATCGCTTTTAAAGATTCCATTGCAAAAATTAATACGTTGGTAGATACGTACGAACGTGTTAAAATAGCTCATTATAGCAATACATATAGGTAAAATTCTTCTATCCATCCTCTTTCTGTAACATACCTAATAGTACCTTCAGGATCTAGTTAAGTATATATGGGTTAAATGATAAAAATCTAATTAATAATACCCAAATACCTATAAACACTTTCCATATTATAGAGACTCAGTATAATTTTCTTACATGAATCTAACTATAACGAAAACATCACGCTGTAGATGTCTGTGATAATAGATATGGCACAGATATAAATTAACATATCTGTTGTAAAGAAATACCGTGGTGATTCTCGCGACAATTCAATATTTACTTTTCTTAAAACATCAACATTAAGGGCCTACATCAATATTATCGTATATCATCGCCGACACGTACATATTAACACAGCCAGTAGGCACAGAAAATGAAGAATTAAGGATACTTTTCCTATTTACTCAAAATCTACTAAATATATTTTAATTCTGATTTACGTGTTTCTATATATAATAGTTACTTATGTTTTTAAAGTTATTTCATTAGTTAATACGCAATAATAGACCGACAAATGAAAAAAATAAAAAATTAGAGAGGTTGTTTCGCTAAGATTTTCTATCGAGAAAACTTTTTTCAATCGTGTTTCTGAGTTTATGCGATCCTAGATCATATATTGAAAAAACATATACTTAAAAATTAGAGCTCTAGCCATTCAATCTAAAGAAACAATGAAAACTTCGTACGTAGAAAAATGCACGAAGCTATTTTGGTATCGTCTTAATTGCTTAGACGCGTAACCTCGTTGACGATAAGTCAATACTCGCTAAATATGTAAAGCCCACAAACCCGTTGTTATTGACGTCTACAAAAATATCAGATTTGCTTAGAAAAATACCTTTTTCCTATGTGTCAAATGTTTGTACTGCGTCTGGGTGTTTTCTATGTATCTTATACTAATACCATAAATACTAGCTGACCCGGCAAACGTTGTTTTGCCATACTAAAAAAAAATGTTTGAAAAATAGATGTTGGCCGATTTTCAGACCTGCTGAATGTGCATGTAAAATTTCATAAAAATCGGTCAAGCCGTTTCGGAGGAGTACGGTAACTAACACTGTGAAACGTGAATTTTATATACAAAGATTATAAAGCTGACGAGTTTGTTTGTTTAAACGCGCTAATCTCAGGAACCACTATTCCAATTTCAAAAATTCTTTTAGTATTGGATATCACGTTTATCGAGGAAGGCTATAGACTATATAATCACGCTGCGACTAATAGGAGCGAAGCATCAGCGAAAAATTTTGGAAAAACGGGGATAATATTCTAAATTAGCGCCCGTAGTCGCGCGCAACAGTCAGCTGTAATAAAATTATTTTGTATTAGTTGTATTACATATTATAATAATGACGGGCCTCGTGGTGGACTGGTTCATATAACGGACTGCCGATCACGAGGTCTCGGGTTCGGAAGAAAAGTAGTATATGTATTATATCCGTATTCTGGTACCCATAACACAGGCATATTAGCTTAGCGTGTGTTCGCGCCAAACGCAACATTGACGCGACGATCCGTGACGAATAACTCACTCAATACGGTTGCATTCATTCATTCATTCACGCATGGACGCTCTTAACGTACGCTCGCCGCAGAATACACAGTAAAAAACTGCGAACCCAAAAGGGGGAATAATACGCGTCTTCTTCCCGGCCGGCCGCTCGCGCGCGCATTCGAGTATCAAGTGTTTGCCGTAATTACGCGAGTGATTGGTGTAGTGAGAGAAAACCATCGCCCAGATTCCCGCTCAACCGATCGCACCAGGGGGTGAAGCCGCCAGCGATCAAAGGTACGTGAATGTGTCACCTTCCCTTCAGCTCACCCCAATATACAGTCCACTGCTCAACCCATCTCAACCTCAGCCCATAGTCTATGTGTCGGGCACCCCCACAACGGCCCACACATATTTTTGGTCCATTCGAGCTCGGATTATCCCTCTATTCCCTTTATTTGAACCAGCCCTAGGTACTTAACGTCCATTTAGTATTTGTTTCAAATTGTATAATTCCCCAGCTCAACTCGAAAGATACCTACTTGTCTCATTATAATAATCTTATAAAAAACGTTAATCTTTCCACAAAGTAAATTTATCTGCTCAAAAATAACAAAAATATAAGTGTAAAAAGTATCCCATAGTAACATAATTAATAATCATATCACATCCCGTTGAAATATTACGTATCATTTCATTTTCGTAGAATATGATTTGTTCACTTATTACGCAGTAGAAGGATCATATTACATCTACCTACATTTTTGGTGTTCAACATTTTATAGGTCTCGAACATTTTGCTGGCCGTTCACAAATTTGTTGATACCTACATTACCCGCTCTTATTAATTAAATACGTGTCAAAATTATTAACAGGTGTCACACTTGACAGATTTCAAATTCTATTGACAGATGTCAAGCACTATTGACAGCTGTCAATGACTAAACGTCACGCGATAGTGATTGCATCATTATACTCTATGGTCATACCATAGACAACATTGTTATTGTAAACGATTTCGTCTGTGTGAGAACTTAATAGTTCCATAGTGGTACCGAATAGATTATACTCATCATTACACTATAAAAATTTTAAAGGCTAATACTCTGTGATCATTTTGAGGTTGGTTTGATTAAACGTTGTTGTTCGTTGTTTAGTTTAGTTGAATATTGAATATTACTCATTGTTGTCATCGCTAAAATAACTTTAACCAAAATGCAGTGATTGAATATTTTCACATATTAATTTTTTGTTTGTTAAAATAAGAACCCGTAGTAAAAATAATTCTTTTTTGATACATTTATAGTCTAAGATCCCGTGTCAAAAATTTGTAACCTATAGTCAAAGAGTCAGTGTCAATTTTTTTATTTTTTTTTTATATATAGTCTGAGAGCCCGTACTCAAATATATATATATATATATATTTTATAGTCCAAGAGCCCGTGCTCAGTTATTTTTAATTCTTTCACAATATAACGTACGGAAGTTAAATACACATTAGTCCGCACTTATTGGTTTGCGTTGCTCAGCCCGTTACACTTTTTTGATAATTCTCACATACTATATTCCGCTCGTTTCAGTCAATTATACTCAAACTTGTCACATAGGATATTCCTCTTATCAATTAAATATACGCTTTCGCTATGCCGTCTAAATCTCAAGCAGCCATCTTTCGTGAGGCGGTTAAGGCAATAGCCCTAACAAAGGAAATTGCATCAGCCCTCATAACCGGAGATACCAGCGAGTATGGTATGCCAGATTTTACTGCCCGCTACTCCAAGTTGGAGATAGTTAAGTCAAAACTGGAGAGTGTTTTCTACGACATCCTCGATGATGACGACTTATCAGATGAAACCGAGGCTGTCTACACCAAACATTACGAAGAAGCGATTAACGATTATCACGAGGTTTTAGTTGCGTTCGAAAAATTGAACACTCCTACTCTGTCATCAGCATCTCACTCACACTCACACCGGCTTTCTACCCTAAGCACCCCGGCAACAGTTCTGCCCCAAATTGCTCTGCCACATTTCAGCTCTCAGGTGGAGGATTGGCCTGCCTTCATCGCCATCTTCAAGAGCCTCACTGAAGAAATGACAACCATTTCAGATGCGGTCAAGCTGCACTACCTGCTGTCATGCTTGTCGGGCGAGGCGCGCAGTATGGTATCGCACCTTCAGCTCACCAATGAAAATTATACAGTAGCGATGGATATCTTAACCAGAAGATATGAAAACCGCCGCGTTTTGATTGATCGCTTCGTAGACATCATAATGGGCCTCCCAGATATCCATGTGCGTTCCAATATTCGAACTACATTTTTGACCCCCTTAATTTCAGCACAATCTGCTCTTAGCAACTTGGACTTGCCCATCAAAGAGAACGATTATGTGTTCGTATCCATAGTTGTTAGGAAACTCAAAGGCGAGCTTCGCACTCTCTTTGAGAGAACGTATGGCTCACGCTCTTCTCTGCCCACTCTCAAAAACTTGATTTCTTTTTTAGAAGAGCACGCGCGTTGTGTCGAGACAGAATTGTCTAACACAGCGCCGTCAACCTCACCACAGCCTGGCCCCTATAGCAGGCAGTCGCCTCATATAAAACCCCCACCCTTCCCTCGTCAACCCAGTCATCGACAACTCCGCCCAATAGCTCCAGCTAGAAGCCGTTTTGAGTATCGGCCCCCACAACCCGCTCAATACAAATCAGCTCAACAGGTCTACTCTACTCGATTATCACCCACCCAAAATACAATGCCCTGCCCATACTGTAAAAAGAGAGGGCACAAACTCATTGCGTGCCCACAGTACAATAACCAACCAGTCCAAGGACGGTGGGATTTCATCAACGCGCGAAATCGCTGCCGCCGCTGCTTGGGCCCCCATTATGAGAGTCAGTGCAAATCTACGCATGCTTGCAAAGAGTGTGACAATGTGAGACACCACACATCTCTCCATCGTGCAGGTGTTACCTCCCCACGTGACTCACCTCCTCATCCCACATCTCAGCACATTTCAACTTACCGCTCACAAGCAGAGCATGCTCCCCAGCCCAGCTCATCCACAAGTCACACTCAACCAGCACACCCCAGATCATCACGGACAGAAGATCAACAATGACTACCAACAATCACTGCGCACATACAACATGAAGATCAACTATCACACACAGACATTAACACACATTTAACCACCCACCCAGCACAAACACAATCATTACAAACTCACACCACGACACCAGCTCAGGTAAATAATAGTCCTTGCAATTCTATAACACGTAAAGACCAACCAACCAATACTCCAATTTTATTACCTACAGTATCACTAAAAATAGCAGACGCACATGGTCAGTTTCACAAAGCAAGGGCCCTCCTAGATTGCGGCAGCATGATAACCCTCATTACTCAGCGCATGGCTCAAATTCTAAATTTGCCAACTAAATCATCGTTGTTAAAAATTGCGGGTGTGGGCAACCATATCACACAAAATTCAAAGGCATATGTTACTATAATGTGCAAACCCATACACCAAGACTCACCTACAATTACTGCTAAAGCACACATCTTAAAGAATGTCACTGGATACCTACCTTTAGACAGGGTTCCAGACTTTGCTCAAATGGCGAGTGCAGCTCAGATTCCCTTAGCAGATCAGGATTATCACACTCCAGCTCCGGTTGATCTTTTGTTAGGTTCAGACGTTCTCGGCCAAGTTTTGGACGGGACTAAAGTCTCGTTGGGCCGCGGCAGGCCAATAGCCTTCGGCACGATTTTTGATTTTGTATTAATAGGACCCATTGATTTACCTGCAACACCGCCAAACGAACTCAGCTCACTTCACATAACCCCCACATGCTCAGAAGCTCAGACAACTCAAACTATTTCCAAAAGCCTGGAGAGATTTTGGGAGTCAGAAGAACCTCAACCTCATACACAAAGCAGCCCTTTAGAAGAACAGTGTGAAGAAATTTTCCGCTCTACAACCACTCGTGATCCATCAGGTAGATATATGGTAACATTACCCTTTCTACACAATGCGCCTACATTAGGCAACACTCACGCCATTGCGTTACGCAGATTTCTTAATCTTGAAAGGAAGCTGCTCGCAAACCCTTCTCTCCGCTCTAAATACATTGATTTTATGAATAATTATAGCAATTTAGGACACATGTCCCTTTGTCACCCAAGTACATTCGCTCATAAGCCTCACTTCTACATCCCTCATCATGGCATCTTCAAAACAGGATCGGACAAGCTACGCACTGTATTTGATGGTAGCTGTAAAAGCTCAAATGGTGTCAGCATTAATGACTGCCTCCACACAGGGCCAGCTCTACAACAAGATATTGTTGATATAATTATGTCTTTTAGAACACACTCAGTGGTCTTCAGCACTGACATCCGAATGATGTTTAGAAATATACTCATGCACCCAGATCACCGAAACTACCAACTCATCCTATGGCGGTCGTCACCCGACCAGCCCCTGCTCACATATGCCCTCAACACTGTCACATATGGTCTGCGGTCTAGCCCATACCATGCCATCCGCACTCTGCTCCAGTTAGCGGATGACGAGGGTCATCGCTACCCTCAAGCTGCTCACATTCTTCGTAAATCTATTTTTGTCGATGATATACTTGCTGGTCATGACACAATAGAATCCGCTCAGGAACTTCAAGACGAGCTGATTAACTTACTGGCGCTTGGAGGCTTCCAACTAAGTAAATGGACCTCAAACTCAGCTCAACTTCTCGAACGATTCCCAGATGATCAGTGTGATATGCCCAAGGATTTTAATGTCAGCCCAGAGTCTGATTCTATCAAGGTGCTGGGTATACAATGGATCCCTCAGGTTGATCAATTCACCTATCGTATTTCTCTGTCCTCAATAACACACATCACAAAACGCTCGATTCTCAGCACAATAGCTTCACTGTACGATCCTAACGGCTGGGTTACACCAGTTATCCTCCGCGCAAAACTCCTTCTCCAGAAGTTGTGGCTCCTGAAATTGGACTGGGATGAACCCACTCCTGATGAAATCTGCACAGAGTGGCAACACATGTCACAAGACCTCCCTCAGCTCTCAAATCTTCGTCTCCCTCGGCGCATTTGCAACCGAGAGCCACCACAACAGATAACCACTTACTCGCTTCACGGCTTTGCGGACGCATCAGAAGCTGGCTTTGGTGCTGTTGTTTATCTCCATGAGCTTAATGCAACAGGACATGTTAATGTTCACTTGATTCTGGCCAAATCACGAGTAGCACCCATCAAGAATCGCCTCTCAATCCCCAAGCTGGAACTTTCGGCTGCAGCTCTTTTATCACAACTTATGACTCGTGTCTCAACCCACTTGTCAGCTCACATTACTATTAGGTACCATATCTGTTGGTCAGACAGCACGATTGTACTGGCGTGGCTTAACACACCTCCTCATCGACTTCAGACGTTTGAGGCCAATAGAGTGGCAAAAATAACCTCAGGCGCAATCAATTTCACATGGAGACATGTTCCCACAGATCTCAATCCAGCTGATTGTGCAAGCAGGGGAACCTCAGCTCAATTCCTTTTGATTCATGATCTCTGGTGGTCTCCCAGCTGGCTTAAAGGACCTTCTAACACTTGGCCTAGAATGCCACCAGCTCTAGGGCATCACGCATTACCCGGCCTCAAACCAAAGAAGATGCCAGCTCACATAGCAGTTCCTGATCTGGATCTTGACCTGCTCACGCGTTTCAGCTCACTGGAGAAACTTGTCGGAGTGACAACCTGCATTAGACGTTTTATTTTTAATTGTAAACAAAACTCAGATGCACGACGCTCGGGTGCATTGACAGCCCAGGAGCGTCGAGATGCTCTAACCTACTGGATTCGCTCTGTTCAGCAGAATGAATTTTCAGAGGACATTAATCGACTTCAAAGAAAGAAGCTCTGCACAGTTCGACTCCAGCGTCTTTCACCATTCCTAAAGGACGATCTCTTGAGGGTTGGTGGTCGTCTTTCTCACGCTTCGATTAGGTACGACGCTCAACATCCACTCATTCTGCCCAGCTCTAGCCCACTCGTGGATCTCATCATAGACCATTATCACAAAATACACTGCCATCCTGGCGCTGACACTCTTCACGCTATCCTCCGCCAACAATTTTGGATACTCTCTGCACGCCGTGTTATCAGACATCGGGTATTTAAATGCATGAGATGCTTTCGATGCCGCGCTCAACTGCAAACCCCATTCATGGCGGATTTGCCTGCGGACAGGGTCAACCCTCAGTCTGTATTCAGCCAGGTTACAACTGACTTTGCCGGCCCATTTCTCGTGAAGTCTAGCACGTTACGGAACGCTAAACTAATAAAGGCGTACTTTTGCATATTTGTTTGTCTCACAACAAAGGCGGTTCACTTGGAACCCGTCTCGGCTCTTACCACAGAGGCGTTTTTCGCGGCGTTACAACGGTTTGTTTCGCGACGAGGTACACCCTCTCTTATTCGCTCAGACTGCGGTACAAATTATATAGGTGCTAGGAATTATCTCATTGAAGTTCAGAAATTTCTTGAAGTAAATAATGATGCAATCACACATAAACTCGCTACTCAGAACATAACATGGTTACTAAACCCCCCAAAAGGGCCTTGGTTCGGCGGGTTACACGAAATAAATGTAAAATCAACAAAACAATTGCTTTATCGCGTGATTGGTGAACAACACTTAACTTTTGAAGAATTTGCCACGCTTCTGGCCCGAATCGAGGCTGTACTTAACTCCAGACCTCTCTGCCCACTCTCGTCTGACCCAACAGACTTTGAACCTTTAACTCCTGGTCATTTCATTATAGGCCGTCCGCTCACTGCAATACCAGAATCATCCATAGATGATAGACCCATTTCTCAACGCAACCGCTTTCAGCTCATACAAGCCCTTTCTCAGTGCTTTTGGAATTTGTGGACCAACTCCTACCTCCATACCCTTCAAACCCGCTCCAAATGGCTCTCTCCTACCTCCCCTCCTAAAATAGGTGAACTCGCTCTGCTCAAAGAAGAAAATGTACCTCCGCTGCAATGGAGGCTTGGTAGAATTGCCCGCACACTGCCTGGCAAGGATGGAGTGATCAGAGTGGTGGAGTTGGACACATCACATGGACTTTTGCGAAGACCAGTAGCAAAGGTAGCCAGAATGCCCATGGAACATCCACATCTTGATGGGACTGTCTGCTCGTTTTGCGCCCCGCCCCAAGATGTTCGCGCCAAACGCAACATTGACGCGACGATCCGTGACGAATAACTCACTCAATACGGTTGCATTCATTCATTCATTCACGCATGGACGCTCTTAACGTACGCTCGCCGCAGAATACACAGTAAAAAACTGCGAACCCAAAAGGGGGATTAATACGCGTCTTCTTCCCGGCCGGCCGCTCGCGCGCGCATTCGAGTATCAAGTGTTTGCCGTAATTACGCGAGTGATTGGTGTAGTGAGAGAAAACCATCGCCCAGATTCCCGCTCAACCGATCGCACCAGGGGGTGAAGCCGCCAGCGATCAAAGGTACGTGAATGTGTCACCTTCCCTTCAGCTCACCCCAATATACAGTCCACTGCTCAACCCATCTCAACCTCAGCCCATAGTCTATGTGTCGGGCACCCCCACAACGGCCCACACAGCGTGGGACCAGAGGACGTTGTGTGATATGTCCGTGAATATTTATTTATAATTATGTTCCATTCCAGCCCATTAATGTGTCACTGTTAGGCACGCCTACTCTACTTAGAAAGAGGTTTTTATTTACTATGCCGCGCTGACCAGGCAAATTGCCCTAGGTTTTAATTTCGAGTTTTCCGTCTCTAGTAGATATTCACGGTAACAAAATCCCTTAGCTTGTTATTACAGCGCACAGGAGAAGAAATGGGGAAATGACAAATGGATAAGTGTGTATTTACAAAAAAAATTATCCATTTTCTGGTGCCTATAACACAAGCATAGAAATATACCTTAATTTGGGACCAGAGGAAGTTGTGTCCAATAATGTTTATTACTCCCTCCCTGATGGTTCCATTATGGGAACCTGAAGAATTAGGCATAGTATAGGCCAAATTAGGCGCATACCCTAGAGACACGTGTTTACGATTTTAAATTGAGTTGAGCTAACGTGATGCTTCTCTAGGCCACTAAGTTTATTATTCCGCCTCTGAACCTATTACTTAAAGGTCTCATTTGAAAATCTGCGTTAGGTCTCTGCGATTACAATTTGCTATAATGTAATCATATTGTAACAGTATTTTGTGTTTTCTTTGCACATGGGCGTCCCTTGGACGCATTTGCGCCCCACTGGAACTTGAATTTCCTAGGAGTAAATACTGGCAAAGGCCTATCATCTTAAGCTGAGGTTGGGCACAGTGGATATGCCCATGTCTTTGCAGAAACAAAGAATAAGTTGATAGCAATAAAAACATTATTGCTTTTCTTTTTATTTGGATTATTTTGCTAAAACTTACAGAATAAATCATGAAATCTATCTATTCAGTATCTAATAACCATGCCTCGAGCCGTGTCCTAAGATTTTGCCGCTACTGGCTAACGTATAGGTGCATAAAAACAGACATAACAAACATGACAAAGAGTTATGAGACAATGCACTAAAAATAACTAAAAGATTACACAAAATTGTTTATTTTATTTACAAACACAGTTTACAAATAACAATCAAGTTTGAAATATCCGTTCCCACGACACGATTACAATTATTTAAATAGGCAAGTACAATGGCGACAGTAGCTTGTTTAATTCGTATACAGACAAGGACTTCTTTTACAGAAATGGAAAATATAATAATTTTTTAGTTCGGACCTTTTGTGCGTTAAAGTTCTGTACTGCCCATTATATGTAATAATGGTAATACTTTGGTTTATGTGTTCTTAATATAGAGCTGGCTGTTGATTTACAAAACTAGAGACGATTCAGAGATTGTCTGCCAATGCATAGGAGTACAACTTAAGTTGGATTTTAGGATATAGGTATCTTTGACATAGTTTTAATACATTACACTTTATTCATAAAATCCTGAATGTAACATTAACAGTGAACAAATTAAATCAATTTAACATACGAGTACATTAAAAAATACATCGATATGTATTTCTAAAAGTTTTATTACGGATTGGCTTATAAATTATTTGTACTTCCAGAATAAGAAATTAAAAGGCAAAATGTAATTTAAAAATTATTTGTATTAATAAAATAAACTTTTTTAAATAAAGTAAATTGTCAACACACATTACAAGACATCTTCGTAATAAATGAAACTGTTAATAATTATTCAACAACTCTCACAGCATTACTACAAGTACTTCTGCTTACAATACTCAACCTTGAATTGTTTTTAGTAGCGCAGTTCAGTACGCAAACATTGTCATATGTTTTTCCATCGCTGCCACATACTGGACTGGATATCGCTGGGCAAACACATTTCGGTTCTGGAGGAGTGACGCAAGCTCCTGAATGAGATTTTTGGACAGTAGGATCGTAATCAGTAGCACAGCCGAGTTCGCATTCATTAGGATAAGTAATTCCATTATTGCCGCATACTGGAAGATATTCCTCTGTACAAATACAAACTCTTTGATCCCTTCCATCACATGAACCTTCTTTGACTTTTGTGATTGATTTGTTAGTTGTGTACACAGCGCAGTCTAGAAGACATTGATTTGCGTATGATATACCGTTTGATCCGCATACTGGACTTAAATTTCTTGTGCATGTACAAGGCGGCAGCGCTAATGAACCGCAAATTTGTGCGATGATCATTATTAAAACACCTGTAACAAGACAAGACAGGAATAAGGTTAAAAAATTACATATAAAAATAGCAGAACCTCAATTCCAACCGATTAATATCCCACAATTGAGCTAGAGCCTCGTCTACTTTGCGAGGGCTTTTGGTTTCCTGTACCAGGCTAACCAGGTGTGCTAGCTAGGGTTTAGTGTTGGTACCGTCTCTCACAGTTGATGTTAAGTTTTAGACCCTAGATAAAATGTAAGGCTTAATCTGTCACCACACAGACAAATCTAATCTTTAAAATTAACTAGCTGTTGCCTGCGACTCCGTCCGCGTAGAATTTGGAAAATTTTCACGTGCGACGGCGCGATAGCTTATTTCATGTATAAGTTTGGTGTTTCTATACCGATTTCTATGATTCTTTTTTTATTGAATAGGTAATAATGTTAACTTTTTTAAATTAGGGATGAGTGAGAGTATTATAAACGTAAAAGTAAACAAAAATAATCAGAATGCTCCGAACAGCTAAGCTATCAGGAGTTACACGTGTTATTGTGAGTCAACCATAAAATATAGATATATGCTGTTGCGGGACATTTTTAGACAATTTTATGTAGAATATTTTCATCATACATGATTTCTATGTAACTCACGCGACGGAAGCTTAAAAAATGGAGTAACTTCTCCCGTTTTCCCAACATTTCCCTTCACTACTCTGCTCCTATTGATTGTAGCGTGATGAAAAGTATACTATAACCTGCCCAGGAGTATGAAGAATAATTGTACCAAGTTTCGTTAAAATCCGTCAAGTAGTTTTTGTTTCTATAAGGAACATACAGACGGACAGACAGACAGACAAAAATTTTACTGATTGCATTTTTGGCATCAGTATCGATCACTAATCACCCCCTGATAGTTATTTTGAAAATATATTTCATGTACAGAATTGACCTCTCTACAGATTTATTATAAGTATAGATAATCTATGTACTTAGTTCAAAAACTATAAAACACGCTTGAAAATCCAGATTTTTCTTTTTAATTATTGCATTGCATTATCCTTGTGAGGTATGCAAAATTTCAGATCAATCCGACTACTGCAAGTGGGTGAAAATCACTCAAAGATTCCGTTATATAGATTAATATATTGATAGATACCGACCGAACTTATATAAGCGTGTTAAAATTGGAGATAATTCATAACTCGAAAACTACTTGCGGTCGCACTTAAGTTCGATTTCCACTAATTACATTATTTAGCTAATCTGTTTAAGTTATAAATACTATCATTACTACCTATTTCTACTAGGTAACAAGACAACAGAATTATTATTAACAAATAAAGAAGGGTCACAGATTCAGAGATTAAAGTTTATCTGAAATTCTAGTTTATTATGTAACTCTGTTTGTAATTATTTTTAAAGACCTTGTAATGATTGGATCTATGCCGCGTGTTGTGGTGTTCTATGGGAGAAGTCTATCCTATGTCCAGCAGTGGACGAAGAAAGCCGATAGATTAATATGATTGCAAACACAGTTTTTAATATCAACTATAAATTAAGTCAGTCTTTCAAAAGAATTCCTTTGGAAAAGCCTGTTATCAAAAAAAATAACACAAATTACATTGCTAAACTTCCTTCTTCGCGTAGTTACTTGGATAATAATATTCCTTTTCATGCTCTAATCTAATATAAGAAGAATTGAGATAGATAACTATGTAAACATATCTTATGGGAATATTCTTAATATTCAATTACAATAAATAATTGCTTTTCCTTTTATACAGCATAAATGATAGGACTACTTTGACTTGTGAAGTAGACTCATCATAGAGGCAGTTTTCAGAGTATTGTCTTTACTAATTATAAAACAAAATCGTTATTTTCCCATTTATGTCCCTTTGTGAGCGTATATCTTCAAAACTACGCGACAGATTTTGATGCGGTTTTCTTTAATTGATAGAGTGGGTCAAAAGGATGGATTTTTTGCATAATTTGTTTCTAAATTCCACGCATACGCAGTTGCGGGCAACAACTATTAATAAAATAAATATATAAAAAGAATTAACTTACCTAATTTACAATCCATAATTTAACTCTCTTGTTGTCTTTAAAGATGTTACTTAATGAACAGTGCCGAATATAATGCTGTTTCGTGACCACTCGTTTTACATTTTATACATACCTAATAATATTATTATGTCTGAAGATTTCCGATATACGAGAGGTCATAAGGTTTTCTGTGTATCAACTCCATATATTTGTACACAGCCGTCATCAAATAATTATCACTGAATTATTAAGAAAAATAAACATTGATACCAATTCTATGTGCGCAACTAAACTTAACTAAAAATGAAAACAACTATTGGTGTATATTGATTATTTGGCTATTTTGTTGTGCACATTAACATTAATAATTACAATCTTTAGTCTATAATATACAGTTTTTTTATCAAATAAGTTCTGTTAACATTACCGAATTGTGTTATCGGCACTATCAAAATTCATTTTTTTATTAAGTTTTGCTGTGCACGTAGAATCGGTGCCATTATCTACTAAAAATTCATCAAAATTAAATCTACCTAAAAGCGAAAAGCAACGAGATAAATATTATCCTTCTTACGAAGTGTTTCAGTATACAAATACTTGGGGACAAATATGAAAGATAATTATATATTTCAAATGTTCTAGTACTTACCTACAGAAAAATCATTAGCTTTTATTTTATTATTTTAGATAATAATTTAAAATAAAATATACCCTGTAAAGTCTTGATATCTTTGCATTTGGATTGTTTAGACAGTAATATAGATAAGGATTGATATTATCATACATTGGTTGCAGCCCGCCCTTGAACCAATTACAAAAAATCCGTCCTCCTTAACCACTCTATTTATTAAAAATTTCGCATCAAAATCCGTTGCGTAGTTTTGAAGATATGTATAAGTTCACATAGTTAAACATATATACAAAAATAAAGACTTCGTTTAACCCAGTGGCGGATTTACCCTAAGGCCCGGTAGGCCCAGGCCTAGGGCGGCCAGATTTAGGGGCGGCCCCAATGAAGTAATTTCATTATGTAGTCTATATGGTGGATGCTGAGAAAGGGGCGGCTGATAGCTTGGGGCCTAGGGCGGCCGAAACTGCAAATCAGCCACTGGTTTAACCCTATGTGTGTTAAGTATTCACTTCTGGTTAGTATGGTGTACCGACACCATACTAACCAGATGTGATTATATAGAGTTTCGAATTTTTCGTCTCTAAAAATTCTTCTGTTTGCTAAAGAAGTCACGTGGCGACATTTTATATTCACAATCTGCAGGAATAAACAATAAAAAAACTCAGTACAGTAAATATAATGTAATAAAATTCATTAAACTTAACAAACAAATTGTTACAACCTAATTAATGTACTTCGAATTTTGTAGAAATAACAGTAAAATGTATTTGATACGTCTGCCAATACGCCTGGTCAGCGCGGCACAGTAGACCATAATCCCTCTCAAAGTGCAGAAAGCCCGTGCTCAACAGTCGGACATTGATAGGCTGGAGAGAGATAGAGATATCTAAAAATACAGCTTAGTTATTAACAACATTTACGGCACCACCACATGGTCCTCTGCTAGCAATACTTAATCTTGGATTGTTTTTAGTCGCGCAATTCAACTGGCAATCATTGCTGTATGTATTTTCATCACTGCCACAAACAGGACTGTAAATGGCTGGGCATATACATTCAGGTTCACAAGGACCTGAATATGCTTTTTGTAGACCTGGATTGTATGATCTTTGGCAATTCAAAGAACATTCATTTGGATAAGTCTGGCCGTTGTTGCCACAAACTGGTTTGTAGTCAAATGTACAGATACAATTATCCGGTTCAGGGTTTCCACATGAGCCTGGATGTGCTGTTGCGATGGTATTCCCTGAAGTAAACGCTTCACATTCGAGTAGACACTGGTTGTTATAAGTCTGTCCATTTGAGCCGCATACTGGCTTCAAGTCTCGGCCGCATACACAAGGATGTCTAGCTTGCGCCGTCATACACAGAGATGCACCGATGATCAATAATGTTCCTGTAGAACGAAAATATAGTTGTATAAAACGTGAATACTCAAAAAGAGTTCTTCAAAAAGGGTTGAAAACAGAAAAAACCCTAATATTTTCTAACACTTGCGCGACTCATCTGTTTAAATAAAACTACTTTTTACGGATTTAGACGCGTATATTTGTTTTAAATTTTGGCCCGACGTTTCGGAGACTTTGCAGTCACCATGGAGTCTCACCCGTGACCATGGTGACTGCAAAGTCTCCGAAACGTCGGGCCAAAATTTAAAACAAATATACGCGTCTAAATCCGTAAAAAGTAGTTTTATTTAAACAGAAAAAAACCGTCAAATATGGCCGTAATTCAGTTATATCTTCTAAATGCGTAGATCTAAAAGGTTGATTTTATTTTTTTAGCAAAGGACCGCATAGATCTACACATTGTATGAGTTTTAAGTTGCTACTGTGGCTAACTAAAAAAAAAATTACAGCGGACAAACGAGACAGACGGACGCCAAAGCGACACCTAAGGGGTTTTTTTTACGAAACCCTAAAATGGTATTCTGAGCCTTATAGGAATACTAGCTGCTGCCCCCGGCTGCGTCCGCTGGAATTTAGAAAGTTTTCCCGTTTTTGCAACATTTTCACTACTGCTTCGCTCCTATTGGTCGCAGCATGATAAAATGTAGCCTATACTATAGGCTATTAGGCTGTGTTAAGTAGTCCATTTATCGAGGAAAGCTATAGGCCTTATAGCCTTCCTCGATAAATGGACTATCCAACAATGAAAGAATTTTTCAATTCAACCCAGTAGTTCCTGAGATTAGCGCGTAAACAAACAAACTCTTCAGCTTTATATTATTAGTATAGCTTTAAAGATCTTTTGTTTGTTTGTCTGTCCAAATTTTTCGTCATAAAATGGATTAATTGATAATTAATCATATAATAAATACCATAATATATAATAGGTAAAAGCTAATTTAATAAACATGCTTACCTAATTTGAAATCCATAATTCCCAACGTTAAGGCAAATTTGAAAAATAAATATTAATATTTGTAAGTGTTGTTCTTCTTACAGTACACTTTGATACAATGATGTTCCTGTCGTGAGATCTGTCTATTATATACGAAAATATTGTTTTCTCACTTGTATATAATATTGTTGGGTTTGCTCATCTCGTAAATCCCCGTTCCGTGGTGTGATCGCGTGCGTCATTGACAGTAGTCGTTGCTTGCTTAGTGGTCTAAAGATTCTTGTTAATTAGACTTACAGCATTGTTTATAAATATGGTATTATTTATGAATTACTTGACACCTCTAGGTTAACTGATCGGTAAATATTATATACATTTGAGGAAGACTGTATTTATCGACTGAGGAAGTCATGTTAAACGATGAAAGTAACAGAAAGATACATTATTTTGTAGAAATATTAATGGGCACACATTAACACAATGGGCGCAATAATGATGTTGTTTTTAAATATTTTTTTCTTAAAGTTAAATGTGTTAACCATGTTTGAGATTGCTTCTTAATGCAGATATATGTAAATAATTTATATTAAAATTAACGTCTGTACGGCGAGTTCCTCGAGAGTCTGTGTCTTCAAATAATATCACCAAATGAAGCAATTTTTGTCAAAATTACGATAGAATAGATTTGATTTGATTTGACAAGTTCATTAGTTCAAGATAAATATAATCAACATACAAAAACCACATAACAAATTGTTTAACAAGTGAAGGTTCGAAGTAGGGAGCTATTTTAAACAGATTTTCCCTTACGAATAAGATATTAATGCCTATTTAAATACGTTTCTTCCAACGTCGTTTATTAACCGACTTCTAAAAAAAAGAAGGAGGTTCTCAATTCGTCGGTATGTTTTATTTTTATGTTAGTAACCTCATAACTTTTAACTGGGCGAAGCGATTTTAATGATTCTTTTTTTATTAGAAAGCAGGTGGTTGTCGTGTGGTCACATTGGTACCAGGTCAGGATGTGTTTGTTATCTCCTGAGAAATCGAGAAAAACCCTCAAATTTCAAAGGCACTTAGCCATTAACGCTTAATAAATGGCAAACAGTACTACATAGTATAATTATAATTTATTTATGAGGTCGGTTGAACGTTTTTTTAAAATACTTAAATAGTTTATGTTAAAAACTAGAAAAAACACAAATTTTATATTACCTAACTCGTTTTCTGCTACGGTTACTGTAGTAACTTATAATCACTTAGCCTCGTTTATTTTAAATACCTTTTGATGAAGTTTATGTAACAAAACAGATATCTATTATCATTGATTTTTTTTGCATTTCGTTTTTTTACAGACTTAAAAGTGTTGTTTTTATTATCTTTACTTATTATAAAATAAAGTCGTTATTTTTGTATGACTATGACCCTTTATGAGCAAGTTTGTTTTATTAGATAGAGTTGTTCAAGAGGATGACGCTTTTGAATAATTTGTTAGGGTTCAATTTTTGGATTCCACGTGTACGAAGTTGCAAGCAAAAGCTAGTGTACATCTTTATCTTTATCTTTACTTCTTATAAGTCGTAATTTTTGTATGTATGTCCCTATGTGAGCTTATATCTTCAGAAATCCGCAACGGAGCTTGATGCGGTTTTTTTTAATGGATAGAATGGTTCAAGAGGATGGCTTTTTTCGCATAATTTATTGGGGTTTACTGTATATTGGATGAGATATGATTAATTTTGCCGAGAAATTCGGACGCGCGCGAGCTATAAATGAAAACGCTGCCTTATCTATGAGAGGTACAACAAACTAATGTATAAAGGAATTGTTTGTTACCTATAGTTCTTCAAAAAAGTCCGCGAGGGCATATGTCTATCTATTAAGGGAAACCCGTTGTACCCATAATAATGTCAATAAAATTATCAAATTCAATAGGGTGTTTTCAAAAGCTATTTATGTGTATATAGTAATATTTTTTATCGAACTAAATAGCTTAGTTAGCTTACGCAATTAATATAGATTATAACTGCTCTTTACAGCATACAATTTAAAGGAATATCTTAGGAGATATAACGAGAAAATAATTACGCGCGGCAAAATAAAATAAACTGTTGGATAAGCAACGCGAACGTTTGCTCGGTCGTCTATCTATACTCCAGTGTTTGGATAATGTAAGGATGTTTATTGTGCTTTCACGTAAAGACTACTGGATGGATTTTCATAAAACTTTCTAATGAAAAATGGAATAGAAAATGAACTTATTTTTTATCCTTTTTACCGCGGGTAACACCGCGGGGCGCAGCTAGTTAATTATAAACACTTTGTAAGAATTGATTTGAAATTTGTAATAATTAATATCTAATAGTTTAATAAATCGTCCGTGTGGTGACGGATTAAGAATACAAATGTCACCACCCCATCTCCTCCCAAGGGTGCTGTAAAAATCACCCTCTAAGGGATATTGCACAGAGATAACATCCTCTGGGGAGACGGAAAACTCAAAACAAATCCTGTGCCAACACGACTGGTCAGCGCGGCATAGTAGACCGTAATTTCTCCCAAAGTGGAGGAGGCCCGTGCCTAACAGTGGGACGTAAATGGGCTGGAGAGAGAGAGAGAGAGAGAGAGAGAGAGAGAGAGAGAGAGAGAGAGCTTAATAAATGGCAAAGTTTGGATGTTTTTTACTCTATCACACAGAATAAAAATAAGCTAATTTTTACGGATTTAGTCTCCTAAACAGAATGTCATATTCTTGTTTAAATTTCATGTTCACGAGGTCGCGGGTTCGATCCCCGCACAGTACCTACTAGTATTTGTGTAATATTAGTATTTGCCACATAAAAATTTGTACTGCATCTCGGTATTTTCTATGTATTATAAGTATTTACAAAAGGAAATTATATGTAATATCTATAAATTACATGTGGTCGGTATCAATATTACTCGCTTGGGACTCGAGTAAATATTATAACTTATAATTTGATGAAACTTTCTGTCTATTGCAGCCATTGTAGAAACTAGAAAGGGAACAGAACAACAGGCTCGGATATTCTCGATATATTTTCTTGTTAAGATAACAAGGAAAATACTTAGCAACACGATATTGACTTTATCATGATCAAATATTGTAAGAACTGTGTATGTTATTACTGAAAACATTTATTTAACCTCGATTTGTTCCGAGAACAAGTCAATACATAAATAAAATACTATATAAGTAGGTATATCTTCTACTTGTTATTACATAAACAATAAATAAGCATGTTACTAATATGTAATGTTTATTTTCAGAATTATAATTACTTATTTCTGGAATCAATGTGGATTTACCATTGAGTAACTATTATATTTTTAACACGCTTTTATAAGTTTGGTAGGTATGTATCTATCAATGTATTAATCTGTGTAACGGAATCTTTGAAAGCGTTTTTCAGCCACTTGCAGTAGACGGATTGATCTGAAATTTTGCACACCTAACAAGGACCGATGGCAATGCAATAATTTAAAGAATAATCCCAATTCCTTGATCAGAATTACTAGAATAGCATGTTGAAGTATCACTATGACCACTCTTGTATTTTTAATTATACACGTAAAAATGTCTCTGACAATATAAATTGTCAACGTTTTTGTAAGTAGGTAGTATAGAATTGAGTATTGATGACAATGCAATAATTTAAAAAAAATTCAGGTTATTTAAGCGAGTTTTTTAGTTTTTAAACAAAGTAGATTATTTCGGTTCATTCTTCTTTTTGTATGTTTATATCATAGGCTTAGATTGTAGATGGCGCTCTATAATCTCTGCCTACTTCCATTACATTGAGCATTGGTTCTTAATACGAACTCCCTACAAGTAATATTTAAACTAATATTATAAAGCTGAAGAGTTTGTTTGAACGCGCTAATCTCAGGAACTACTGATTCGAATTGAAAAATTCGTTTTGTATTGGATAGTCCATTTATCGAGGAAGGCTATAGACTATTTTCGATTTTCGACGGGCTTCGTGGCGTAGTGGTTCATGTAATGGAATGCCGTTCACAAGGTCGCGGGTTCGATTCCCGCTTGGGACAATCATTTGTGTGATATCCATAAATGTCATACAACTGTTTATACTACGTCTGGGTGTTTTCTATGTATTATAAGTATGTATTGTATTGACAAAAGAAAAGTAGTATATGTAGTCTATCCGTATCACTAGATACGGATAGACTACATATACTACTTTTCTTTACATATTTACTACCCATAATACAAGCATAGAAATATAGCTTACTTTGGGACCAGAGGACGTTGTGTGACAGTCCTGAATATTTATTTATTTAATAAGCTTAGCTTGGGACCAGAGGACGTTGTGTGAAATGTCCGTGAATATTTAATTATTTAATTTAATTATTATATTTACCATCACGCTGTGACCAATAGGAGCAAGGGATTAGCAAAAAGTGTTACAAAAACGGGGCAAATTTTTGAAGTTCCACTCGTACGGAGTAAAATGTCGCCGAACCTAATTATGGGATAAGCGCAGGAGAACAAAGATGGTGATCACTCTCCAGCCTATTTACGTCCCACTGTTGGGCACGGGCCTCCTCCACTTTTGGAGGGATTATTGTGTACAATATCCCTTAGCTGACTTTTACAGCACCCTTGTGAGGAGATGGGGTGATGAAACTTGTATTCTTAATCCGTCACCACACGGAGAAGATGGTGATCATTTATATGCATATGTACATAATAATGACATCACAAAACTTTAAGGCAATGTGCCAATCGAAATATCTTTATGCTCAAGGTCGATAATTTGTATTGTTGTATGCATATTGCATACTTATAAGGTTATCAGGAAGAGTTCGCAGTCACCTGATCTCCAGGGAGAGTCCCTTTAATTTCCTGTTGACAAGTGACTAGCGCTAGGCTTTTTCCCGTGTGGGTAGGATTCAGAGGTAATAGTGTTGTATCATCCGTATGGTAACGGATTAAGAATACCCTTTATTAAGAATGAATACCCCAATTCTTTCCCAGGATGCTGTAAGAGCCAGCTAAGGGACAATATAAGCAGTTAACGTCTACTGTGAGAAACGAAAAACTTGGAGGAAACTGAACTCTGTGCCAACACGTCTGGTCAATGCGACACACAGTAGACCACGATCCCTCCCAAAGTGGAAGAGATTGTCCAGCAGTGGGAAGTTAAGGGTTGCAGAGGAGTGTGAATTTTGAACCCAGGATTTCGTACACGAAAGTCATTACACTACCGATCATCACCACGTCACATTATCACACACCACGTGGCCTGTCGATGAGCTGTACAAAAATAAATGATGAAATAAAATAAATAATGAACGCAACAGGTGCTATTCTTAGGGATCCGTACCAATAAGAAAACGGGACCTTGTCATTAAGACTTCGTTGTCCAACCATCCTTTCGTCCGTCTGCAGGCTGTATCTCAGGAACAGTAATAGGTCTCTCTCTCTCTCCAGCCCATTTACGTCCCACTGTTGGGCACGGGCCTCCTCCACTCTGGGAGGGATTATGGTCTACTGTGCCGCGCTGACCAGTCGTGTTGGCACAGGATTTATTTTTGAGTTTTCCGTCTCTCACAGAGGATGTTATCTGTGTGCAGTATCCCTTAGCTGATTTTTACAGCACCCTGATGAGGAGGTGGGGCGGTGACACTAGTATTCTTAATCCGTCACCACACGGAGAAGGTAATAAAGGCTAGAGAGCTGAACTAAAACCGATTTAGTTTTTCGTTTTCGTCGATTCGAATTCGTCTATATAATTTGTTTATATATTTCAGTTAGATTTCATTTGCTTGACGTGAGTCCCTCGATACAAGCCTAGCGTGAGTCGGCGGGCAAAAGTCTACTATATCATGTTTTCAAGCGAAGCATACATTTAACTTGTAAATATAAATGCACAGAATACTATAAATTATATACTCAATAAATACAATTCGCAATCACACGTAGGTGAGTAGAATAAAAATCGCAAATTAAAAATAACAACAAAGAAGAATACAATGGTAACCGTTTTCGATGTATCGAGACATAAATAAATCGATTATTCTGTATCGAACCTTGCCTCGATTAAGATATTGTGCAAACGATTTAATTGTCATTAGTTTATTACGTACTTGAGGGATTATCTGAAGGAAATGATACGATAATGTTATATGAGTAATTATTACAAAAGTGAGTAAAGTATATAAAACATAACATTTTACAAGTTTGAATAGATAGTACGGGCGAGCTGTTTATAAGTGCAAGTTGATAAATAAGCAATAATTATGGATTATAAAATTGGTAAGAATAATTTAATATTGTTTATTAAGTAGTTGTTTTGTTCGCTACTTCATATCCGTTGAACTAAATCCATAACAAATTATGCATAAAAACCTTCTTTTTGAACCAATTTACCTATTAAAAAAATTGCATTAAAATCCGTCGCGTGGTTCTAAAGTTTTAAGCTCAAATAGGAACATACAGAAATAATGAATATCTTTTATATTATGTAAGGATAGTGATTTTCTGTAAAAACTATTCTCTTGCGTGACTCTAAGTATCTTGTTTTAAATTAGAACTATCGTTACTAACAATACCCCAAACGTCGGGTGACAAAGAAACTAAAAATAAACACGTGAGAATCCTTAAAATCCTCTTTGACTAAAATTTGGATATAAAATGTTTGTAAATATAAATGTTTTGCGCTCTCACGTGAAAACAGCTCAACAGATATTGATGATACTCGACAGCTAGGTATATAGTTTATATATCAGAATAACATATTATAGTTTATATATCATCACGCTAAAACCATTAGAAACCTCCAGATGTTATTGCAAGTTTTAGCTCAAACTAAAGAAATAATAATGTTTTTTTTCTAAAATAGTTCATCGGTTTCTCTTTAGTGTCCGACTCGAGTTCGGTTTCGGTCTCGGTCGACTTTCGGCCAAAAATCAAGTTTCGGTTTCAGCCAAAATCGGCCGAAACTTTTCTCAAACTTTGTGTCGCAGTTCACGCACACTCATGCTCGCCTAACTTCGTTTTCCGCAGCAACGCTTTGACGGTCCTGTTCGGGAATTATGAGAACATAGTTATTTTAAAAAATAATAAAAATGTTATTAATATATTTTAAAATTATTTTAAATAAATGTATCTAATAAACTTAATAATATTATACTGTGTCTCCATTTCATGCCCTAATTAATGCAAAATAATAGGTAAAATGCACCAAATTTCAGTATTTTAAGAAATTTTATACTTTATCATGTGAGTTTCGGTTTAGCCGACTAGTTTTTTTCGGAAAATTTGCTATATTAACGATTATTTTTCCAAAAAAGCAAATGATCTCTATTTGCCCTTGAAATGAAGGACTTAAAATATTAAGGCGTTTTTAGGGATATACTACTCTGAAGTGGAGTTGAAATTGGTCTATTATATAAACTTGTCAACTTTGAAAAGATAAAGTGTAATCTGTATTAAGTCTATCAAGAAAAGTCTATACACAGATTGCGTAAAACGATGATGTCACAACATTTATAGTAATATGTTCAAAAATTTTTAAAAAATTCTGTATAGTGAATATTTCAATAATATTGAAATTTGATGCTTAAAATAGTCTATATTTTCTGAAAAGAATATAAAAACAGTAGGTCAAAAATTATGAACAATCCCAATTGTAACTAAGTACGTATATTTAATTAGTCGGACTTCATAAAAGATTTGCTTTAATTTATTGCAGGTATTGATAAAGATGTTATCTAAGCCTCAGATTAATTTGCTAGTATGTAATTTGTTGTTACAATTATCACATTTTGTGAATAATATTGACATCATATTTCTAGAAACAAATAGAAATATTTTTAACTTTCGCTATTAGCGTGATAATTTGAAACTAACTAAATCTATATACCTGTCTCTATAGACAGAATAACATTAAATAAAATAAATATTCATGGACATATCATGCACATTTCACACAACGTCCTTTGATCCCAAGCTAAGATTATATGCTTGTGATAAGGGTACCAGAATACGGATAAACTACATAAACTACTTTTCTTTGGTAAATAAATACTTATAATATAATACATAGTAAACACCCAGACGCAGTGCAAACATTTGTATAACATTTATAAATTTCACACACATGAAACCAACGCAAACCTCGTGAAAGTGAAGTCCTTTACATGAACCACTCGACCACGAGGCCTGTCAGATCAAATCCGTTGCGTTGTTATAAAGATATACCTGAGTGGTGACTTTGTTTATTTGTTTGATACCAAGATTATATTTATCCATTTAACACATTACTTATCATTATTTGATAACATTATTCAATATAAATCCTTTTAGTGATAATACCAACGTGGCGATATCCTAGTGGATAAGTAAATACCTATCGACTAGGATATCGCCACGGTTATATCGCTTACATATTCTCCGTGTGGTGACGGAGTAAGAATACAAGTGTCACCACTCCATCTCCCAAGGGTGCTGTAAAAATCAGCTAAGGGATATTGCACACAGATAACATCCTCTGTGAGAGATGGAAAACTCGAAAATAAACCCTGTGCCAACACAGCGGTCAGCGCGGCACAGTAGACCATAATCCCTCCAAAGTGGAGGAGGCCCGTGCCCAATAGTGGGACGTTAATGGGCTGGAGAGGAGAGGATATCGCTAAAGTTTATTTCACTAATTCACTAAGTAGTGAATTTGCAAATTAAACTTTGTAAATCGTTTGTCTTGGAAATAAATTCAATTCAGGGAAATGAATACACCGCTTAGAGTTTTTACATGACACATGTAGAGTAACAAATTGTCTATAGGTAAATAGTGTTCATAAAATGTTTCCCATTCTTCAACATAAATTAGTAGGTAAAGAAAGAAAGAAAGAAAATAAGTTTATTTGCGAGGTTACATTACAAAAGTTGTTAACATAAAAGAAGGAAAGAATAAATCGTAAGAGTAATGTATCCGTCACAAAACGGTCCCACCTCAGCATATTGCTGGTTAAAAACCAGCGCTGGTCTTCCGCTGGGCCGCTTAGTGACGTCACAGACTACAAGTTTAACTTTAAATTGAATAGTAAGAAAATAAGGTACATACCGTCACGCCTTTTTCCCATGGTGGCAGGCAGGCAGGTAGAGAATATAGAGCGCCAACTGCTACAATCTATACATATTCCCTTGACTTTATTTATAATCATACCTTTGGTTATACATATATTATGTACGATGGTTGTAAGTGCTACCTAAACTAGAGAAAAAAACAATAAAAAAATCTAATTCATTTTATCTTCATTGCAGTTTTTGTAGTAGCTATAATGCTATCATCAGCATTAAGTACACCACAACTGGGTCCACCTTGCCCCTGCCCGAGAGTATACGACCCATTATGTGCCTGGATCGATGGAGAATATATGACATTTAACAGTATGTGCGAATTCGAGTGCCAAGTAGATTTCGTCTCGGAGCGAGGAGGTTCTATAGCAGTGTTTCATAGAGAACCTTGTCAGTAACTGGCTGAATGGAACGCTGTCGTCGCCTAGGTTTGTATGCAGTATTTTAAAAATTAAGCAATAATTTGGCTGTATGTATTTAACTATTTCTACATTTGATTCCAATCTAATATCAAACACATAATAAGTTTTACAATCCATAAGTACAATTTCACAAAACTAGCTACTCAACTAAGTATTTACCTACTCCTTCTTTTAACGATAATATGTGGAAAAATTATAAAAATTTTCTAATTATAAATTATATTTATTACTTACTTTGTTCTAGAATTAACGTCTGCTCTACATCAATATCAGATTAACTGAATCCGGAACCTTACAAGAGTCTGAGCAACAGTACCATTCAGTGTCATTCATGTAAATTAAATAATGGATTACGTCTACCATCATCGTCAATCAACTATGGGCTAAATCTACGATTCGAAATTCAAAATTTAAAAATAAAAAGTTTTTTTTAATCGTGTCATCTACGCGATCCTAGGGTTTTCTAAGAAAACCTTTTGGTTTTTTTTAATATTTATATCACAGATTAATATTTAGTATTAAATAATAATAACATGTTTGAATAAATTATTTGTTTTTAAAATATCTAGTTATTTCCCAATTTTTTGCCCATTTGCAAATCAGTAAAAAGATCAATTTCCCGACAGCATTTTTTTTGCGGCGTGAGTTAAATCGGTAGTGTGGAACTTTACTTCACAGTTCTCATATTTTTTCCTAGATAAAGGAAGTCATTACCTACATGAGGCTTTAAGTATTTTCTAATTATAATTCCAGTTAGTTAAAATAAATTTTGAAGGCCAAAATTCGTCATCACGGTGGCTGTCCTGAATACTATTTGTTATTTAGGCATATGCCTATTTTTATTAAATTGATGGATATTGGTAGCATTGCCAAAACGTAGTTTTATCAAATTATCTACGTGGATTATTAGCTGGTCAGTACAAATGTACTTGTCCTAGAAAATCCTTTCATTTCGGTGACAAAAAGTTTATCGAACATATTTTTGCCTAGGACAACACTAGCCCCTCCCCTCCGCGCTTAAAACTTGCGCCTGCGGAGCAGTGCAGTCTCGTTAGAGAGTAGTATATTCTTTGGTGCCGCCTAAGTGCTTGTGTAGGAGAGACGTGCGCTGCGTGTCTGTGTGTTGCCGCCAAATACGTAAGTGTATCATATCGGTGACATGCGGCAAAATTTTGTTAATTTCTGTGTAGAGGGATAACGTTTGTTATAAAATACAGTAAATTTATTTGAGTATTTGTTGATACCGCCAATTATAGTACTTTTATTTGTAGAGTACTTATTACATTCTGTAATAATAATTTTTCTTATAATCTTTATTTTTGTGCTTGGTTCTAATATCGGTGTCTTCATTTCGGTGGATTCGGTGGACTAAAACGTCAACCGAAATCATAAAAATCTCACCGAAATGAACAAAAAATTAATTTCGGTGGACGCTATGAATTTCGGTGTGAGTTTGTTTCATTTCGGTGCGAATTTGTTTCATTTCGGTGTGAATTTGTTTCATTTCGGTGTGAATTTGTTTTATTTCGTAACGGTCTGCCTGTATTTAAACGATCAAAATTATCTAAAACGCTATGATACCTAAATAATTCTCGTTTCTTTACAGTTCTCGCCATTACAATGATGATATCAACAGTCATGTGTATTCCACTGGGTCCTCCATGCCCTTGTCCCAATATATACCAACCGTTGTGCGCTAATTGACGGTGAAAAAGTATCTTTCGCGAACTACTGCGAATACAAGTGTCAATATGATTACTTCACACCTCAAAGAGTTCCTGTCAAGATTTTGTACAAAGGATCTGCGTGCTATCAACAGCATAGTCTATAGTCTAAAAATCAGAATCTGTTTACTTAGTTGAAAAATTAAAAAAAACACGCTTGAAAACCTTGAATATTCTTTCCCTAATTTTTTATTTGAGTATGACAAAAGTTAAACCCGAAGCAAAAAAAAATCTTGAACTTTTTTTGAAATTAATGCATTGACGGTCGTCATCGACGCGAAAATCATAGTCTAATAAAACAAGGCTTCTCTTTTAATGACATGCTTGTTTTATTGTACTATGTTTTTACATAGTTCTATAAAATCTCTAAACTCCCAACTACCTCAAAAAACGGTTCACGTTTCTACATGACACACATACGAGGGACCTCAGATCATCGGAAAACCTAACATTGACTGTAGTTACGCATTCGACTAGATTCTTTACTAAATCTTTTACAGTAGAAGCGGCGCGGCTATGGAATGCCTTACCTTGGACGATAAGAAACGCTCAAACCATATCATCATTCAAAAAACTTGTTAAGGAACACTACTTGTCCCTACCGATAAATTGATATACTTCCATATGAATATTCTATGTATGTTTAAAATATGTATGTATTATGTATGTATGTATATGTCAAAATATGTATATAAGTATATATTTATGTAAATGTTATGTATGTATATGTATTTTTATATAACTGCTACGAGCAATATACTATATACTATATTCACTTATTTTTAGTACACCAAAAGTCGCCTATTCTGCCTCGGTCAAATCCATCTTATGGTTGTCTGGGAGAGATCGCAGCTCGCGATAAGACCGCCCTTTGTACCTATGATATGTCTGTTATGTAAGCTTTATAAATCATTATGGTGTGCAATAAAGAATATTTTACTTTTACTTTATAAAATATCTATTGAGAATACCCTAACATATTTTATTATACCCATAGAATTAAGATATATACTTACTTACTTATCTATTATACCATGGACAGAACTACGTTACCATCTGAATTGAGAATACTTTGTCTTATTATACACTAGCTAATGCCCGTGACTCCGTCCGCGTAGAATTTAGAAAATTTTCCCCGTCTTTGCAACATTTTTCACTACTGCTTCGCTTCTACTGGTCGTAGCGTGATATTAAATAGCCTAAAGCCTTTCTCAATAAATGCCTTATCTAACGCTGAAAGAATTTTACAAATTGGCCTAGTGGTTCCTGAGATTTGCGCGTTCAAACAAACAAACAAACTCTTCAGCTTTATATTATTAGTAAGTATAGATTAAGAGGATACCAAAATAGCTTCATGCATTTTTCTACGTATTATTTTATTACGTTATTTTTCATATTGCCCTTAAGGGCCTACATCAATATTATTGTCGACATGTACCTATTAACACAGCTAGTAGGTATAGAAAATGAAGAATTAGGGATATTTTTTTTGTTTACTCAAAATCTACTAAATATATTTTAATTCTGATTTACGTGTTTCTATATTATAATAGTTACTTATGTTTTTAAAGTTATTTCATTAGTTAATACGCGATAATAGACCGACAAATGAAAAAAATAAAAAATTAGAGAGGTTGTTTCGCTAAGATTTTCTATCGAGAAAACTTTTTTCAATCGCGTTTCTGAGTTTATGCGATCCTAGATCATATATTGAAAAAACATATACCTACTTAAAAATTAGAGCTCTAACCATTCAATCTAAAGAAACAATAAATAAATAAATAAATATTCATGGACATTTCACACAACGTCCTCTGGTCCCAAGCTAAGCTTATATGCTTGTGTTATGGGTACCAGAATACGGATAGAATACATATACTACTTTTTTTTGTTGTAAATACATACTTATAATACATAGGAACACCCAGACGCAGTACAAAGATTTGTATGACAATTAGAAAATGAAAACACAGATTGTTTTTTTTTTCAAAACAATAACTAAATACGATATGACCATCCAAAATCCCGAATTTTTCGGTTTTCTGATAGAGCGACCGGTGATAGACGCTGCAAGTCCATCTAAGGACTTGCAGCGTCTATCACACAAATTTGGTAAAGTTTTACGACAAAAAGAAAGTAATAGAAGCATAGATAAATACTCTTCATCTTTTAAATAGCGTACAGAAATATAAAATCGGTTTAATTTTCATTTCGAAAACAATGGACTACGAAACGTCATTGTTTTTTTTCAAAGAATTTATAGGTAAAATCTGATTGGACTATAACTGTGCTTTTCGGTTTGGCGCTCGGAAACAGGTACCTGTAGCTATACCTAAACTGAGTATGTGGTCGGCTTTTAATTGGTTTAATTTTCCTTATCCATAATGTGTGATAAAATAACAAATGAAAATAAATTAAAAACGCTAATTAATTAAGTATGTTAATTGTTGAGGGATTATTTAACGGAAGCACTAATAATGTGGTAAGTTTGTGTATAATATGTATATAAAGAAGACCATTTAAACATCCATACACTTACGTACTTAGTTTTGTTAAGCGACTTCATTTATAATCAATATAATCAAATAATAATGGATTCTAAAATGGGTAAGAATAAGTAAATATTATAGTTAGTTATATAAGTATTAAGTAGTGGAGGAAGACCAAAACTAAATATCAATTACCTACTAGCTCGATATACGGCCTAACATAACGCTACTCTGCAACTTATATGAAGTTAGTAGGTTTCAAGATATCCTAACTAGCTGATGCCCGCCATTTCGTACATGTAGAATTTAGAACAATTTCCACGTTTTGCAACATTTTTTTTAATGATGCTTCGCTCCTATTGGTCACAGCGTGATGTTATATAGCCTATAGCCTTCTTCGATAAACGTACTATTCAACACTATAAGAATTTTTCAAATCAGACTAGTAATTCCTGAGAATAGCGCGTTCAAACAAACGAACTCTTCTTTTTTGCCCTGAAAAAAAAGTATAGAAGAACATTTTGAGGAACTTACTAACCACGAGAGTTAATAACCTAATTATTTTCACAGGCATATTGTTGGTGATCAGTGCACAGATATGTGTGACAATTTCAGCTACAGTACACCCATGCTTCTGTGGTAGAAACATTGACCTTGTGTGTGGCTCAGATGGAGTCACTTACGCAAACCCTTGCGTTCTTAAATGCGAAGCTCACGAATCAGGAAAAGATATTACAATAGCGCACGAAGGACCTTGTGTAAATATCCGCCCATGTCCACTTATCTATGCTCCTGTATGTGGCAGTGATGGTGTGACGTACGATAATGAATGCATGTTTGAAAACGCTAAGGAAAGTATCCCGGAATTAACTATCGAAAAATATGGAGCCTGTCATGAAGACGAGAATCCAATTGAAGAACGCTGCTTTTAAATAAAATCTGAACAAAAAATGCAAATGTCTAATGATCTTATTCATGACTTATCGGAGGTTTAAAACTTCTAAAATAGAGGTGCTAAAATAGGTTCGCGAAAATTGTCAAAACTTGCTATTCACTTGTCTTTTTACACTAAAACGTTTATTACCTCTTCGATAAAATCTCCGTTTAAACCTCCGATAAGTCATTATGCATAAGACCGTTAATATTTACTTAAAATGAAATTAAAAAGGTTTAGGTAATACGTTTGAATAAATTACTTTTAATTCTACAATATTCCTTTTATTTCCTTAGAAATTAAACCCAAAATTAGGGCACGCTCATGTCGTTTTATTCCATTTGTGCAATTTTTAATTACAAGACGTCTAATAAACATGTATGATGTAATAAATTATATCACTAACATTAGACAAGAAAATAAATAAATATTCATGGATATATCACACAACATCCTCTGGTCCTAAGATAAGCTTATATGCTTGTGTTAAGGGTGCCAGAATACGGGTATATTAACTACGTAAACTACTTTTCTTTTGTAAATACATACTTATAATACATAGAAAACATCCAGACGCAGTACAAACCACAGAATAGATAGAAGTGGTACAAACATTTGTATGACATTTTTGAATATCACTCAAATGAAAGAAAGTAAAAAGAAAGAAAGAAAAGTTTTTATTTGCAACCACTCATACAGAAAAAATATCATGATATTTAGAATAGTTAAGTAAAAACAATGTGAGCAGTCACAAATACGGACCCAACTCAGCATTATGCTGGTTTAAAAACCAGCGCTGGTCTTCCGTTGGGCCGTATTTGGAGGACATCACACGATTTTACTAATAACAACTACAAAAGAACTAAATAGTAACAAGAAAAATTTAACACTAAGGTTTTGACATAAACATAATACAATAATAATAATCGATAATAATTGAGAAACAAATTTTTATACCTACTGTGTACAAGCATGTCGCAACTGTGTAATGACTGTCCCGTAGAGAAATTGAACCCGCTACCTCGTGAACGGGAGTCTGTTATATGAACCACTAGACCACGAATCCCGCGAGGATAAAGTAGAAAGCCTTTTATAGACGACTTTATCAATATAACTTAATGGGCTACAACGGTGGAGTGGTCTTCACGAGTAATTATGTAGATTGTAGAGTTTCTATTAAATCCCGCTATACCACCATGGGAACAATGAATCAATCTGCAATTACTTTAGTACAATACAATACAATCTTTATATATATAATCTGTACGTGTGTTTGTAATTGAACTCCTCCTAAACGGCTGGACCGATTTTGATGAAATTTTTTGTTGTTTATTTTTACACAGAATTGTATGGCAAAACAACGTTTGCCGGGACAGCTAGTACAATATACTTTATTGCACACCAAAGATACAGAATTTTTACAATTTATATACAAACAATTAATGTACAATAGGCGGTCTTATCGCTGTCAGCGATCTCTTCCAGACAACCTGCATGGACATGTCGATTGGACAGTGTTTAAATATATGTGGTCTATGTCTATAAATATAAACAGTTAAAGTCTAACTTTTTATTAGCTGCAGTAAAATGACGTTTCTAAATGTCATTCCGTAAAATAATGTTGACAGCCTAATCTCAATAGGGATGTGATTCAGTTCACAAAAGTTTACAGAATATCTAATCGTTCCATAGCTGACTCATAATGATCATACTAAATTCTATTTAATATTAATGTAAATAAAAGGCTGTATAAACGTTGATCCTTTTAGACATATACAAGAAAACTCAAGAAAACGCTCTCTCAAGTTGGTAGTACTGGTTAAGTGGAGTGACTGTGTGTCTCACACTATTAAAGAGGAAGATAAAATGTGCCACCTCAATCATATTAAAGATGAAGTGACAGATAGATTTGTTATTAGTGTGACCGAAAGCGACAACGACAGTGATTTCGAAAAAGATTAATTAAATAACATTATTATGACGTTTTTGTTTCATTTTGAATGTACCTCCTTATACTTCCACTAAAAAAGATCAATCCTCTAGTATAGTAATAATAATAGGTTAAAAAAATACATTACAACTTAATATTAAATCTCAAAAAAAAACCAATCTGATTATTCATTTATGATTCACTCATTTAGCTACATCCCTATTTATTTTTCTTCAAAAACCGGCAACCCACAAAACGTCATTTTACTGCAGCGAATAAAAAGTTAGACTTTTTTTTATAGTACCTACTTACACAGATTTTAGATGGACAAATCTTCTAGGTTGTTATAATGCCTGAGATTCTTAACTGCTCGAGCGACCTACAATAAAATCTGTATTCTCTGGGGTATTGACTGGAGTGACACAGCAGTACATAAGTCTAATGTTGTTAAAATTATACGATGAAAAATATAAGCTATGGTAGGGTTTAAATAATAACTAAATAAAGAAATAAAAAGAAACTTAAGAGGGCACGACACTAAATGCTCCATACAAAAATATGGGCATCGTAGTCCCCTGTTTTCTTCGTGGATATTGTCTCCAGAGGAACGAATTTTTCTCACATTATCTAGGTCTTATATATCTATGCTTCTACCACTTCTTTTTTTTAAACATAATAACAAAAAAAAAATATAACCATCCAATAATTCCGTTTTATTTTTGGTTTTCTTTACTCTTCATCTAAGATACAGCGTAAAGAAAATTATCTCGAATTAATTTACGCGAAGAAAACTGCCGACTACGAAACATCTTTTTTTTAGGGTTCCGTACCCAAAGGGTAAAAACGGGACCCTATTACTGAGACTTCGCTGTCCGTCCGTCCGTCCGTCCGTCTGTCACCAGGCTGTATCTCAAGAACGGTGATAGCTAGAGAGTTGAAATTTTCACAGATGATGTATTTCTATTGCCGCTATAACAACAAATACTAAAAATAAAATAAAATAAATATTTAAGGGGGGCTCCCATACAACAAACATGATTTTTTTACCGTTTCTTGCTCGATACTAATAACGTTGCCTTATGTTGCATAGATAATGGTACGGAACCCTTCGTGCGCGAGTCCGACTCGCACTTGACCAATTTTTTAAAGAAGTTGTAGGTAAAATCTGCCTGAACTATATTTGTCCCTTTCAGCGCGACGCTCGGGAATAGGGATAGCAATACCTAAATTAAGACTGTACTCCCCTTTTAGACACAGCTTTAACAGTTCAAACAAATCTTAATAGTTTGCATAACTTATAAATTGAAAAACATGGTTAAAAATCCTGGATTTTTTTTTTATTATTGCGTTGTCATTGGTCCTCCATATGTGTGCAAAACTTCAGATCAATCCGTCTGTTGCAAGTGGCAAGTGGGTGAAATTACTTTACATGAACTATACATTGATAGATACATACCAAACTATTAAAAGCGTGCAAAAAAATATAAGTATATAAATTAACTTCGTGGGCATTTCACACAACGTCCTCTGGGTCCCAAGCTAAGGTTAAGTATATAGCTTGTGATATGTATGTATATATAATATTATATGATAGAAAACATATATTATTTTTCTTTTGTAAATACTTACATTATAATAATACACTTTATGTGATAAGGCCGCCATTTGTTCCTAGTCTTAAGAATCTTGTCTTTATTTCAATGTCTGTAAAGTGTACAATAAAGAGTTACCTATCTATCTATCTATAATACATAGAAATATAATTGGCAAATCGACTGATCAAAAGCACTTTATTTAATTTATTATTTTGTCCTTTTAGGGTTATCCATTTTATATGATAAAAAAAACTAAAAAACACGCTTTATTTAATCGAATTATTGCATTGTCATCGGTCTTTGACAGCTGTGCAAAATTTGAATAGAATCTGACCGTTTAAAGTGGGTTTTAATAGCCTCCAAAGGAGTCGGTTACAAACATACAAACAAACAAACATACAAACAAACATACAAGTGAAGCTAATATAAAGCGTGTAAAAAGAAATGTTGTTTTAATGGTTATTAAAAATTCAATTGCCAACTTATAAAGTAGGTTAACGGATTATTAAAACGAAATGCTGATAAGTAAAGTAAATAATTATTAGATTATGTAAATGTGTAAAATATATAATGTATAAAGAAAAACGTAAAAATGTCTTATGTACTTTAAGTTTGCTGATATTCAAGTCAATTAAACAATAAATAATGGATTTAAATAAAGGTATTATTTTGCCACAATTTTTCCTTGTGTGTGTCCTTTCGAAGCGGTAAAGCTATTTTATTTTGTTAGAATCAATTGTAGATTGGTTAGTATGAGCTACATCGCTTCACAAAGCGTTGCAACTGAATATCAACTGGTGATAACAACATATTCTCCATGTGGTGACGGATATAGAATACAAATGTTACCACCCTACGTCCTCCCCTGGTGCTGTAAATGCTCCTCTGTAAGAGATGCAACACTCGAAAATAAACCCTATGCCAATACATGTAGACACCGCGGCCTAGTAGACCATCATCCCTCTCAAAGTGGAGGACGCCCGTGCTCAACAGTGGAACGTTCATGGACTGGAGGGAGAGAAATAAAATAACAACATTGTGGTATCTTCTACCCTGTGTTATACATACTTATAAGGTAAGTATTTATTGATTTACATGAAGGTAAGGCCAGCTTCTTTAAAAACGTTCTATAAGGAGCCAAAAGAAGCTAAAGAAAAATAAAAAATGTATATTTCCGTGTTTTCGAGAATTTACTTACTGTCACAGCTGACTGTGTTATTATAATTTATTTATTTCCACAGGAATTTTTTTGCTAATCAGCGCACAGATTTGCATGACAATCTCAACGATTGCCCATCCATGCTTCTGTCCCAAGATTTACGATCCTGTATGCGGCACAGACGGAGTGACTTACGCTAATCCTTGCGTTCTTAAGAGGATACCAAAATAGCTTCGTGCATTTTTCTACGTACGAAGTTTTCATTGTTTCTTTAGATTGAATGGCTAGAGCTCTAATTTTTAAGTAGGTATATGTTTTTTCAATATATGATCTAGGATCGCATAAACTCAGAAACACGATTGAAAAAAGTTTTCTCGATAGAAAATCTTAGCGAAACAACCTCTCTAATTTTTTATTTTTTTCATTTGTCGGTCTATTATCGCGTATTAACTAATGAAATAACTTTGAAAACATAAGTAACTATTATATATAGAAACACGTAAATCAGAATTAAAATATATTTAGTAGCTTTGGAGTAAATAGGAAAAGTATCCCTAATTCTTCATTTTCTGTGCCTACTGGCTGTGTTAATATGTACGTGTCGGCGATGATATACGATAATATTGATGTAGGCCCTTAACTGCGCTGCTTATAGATCAGGCAAAGACATTACTGTAGCGTATGATGGACCATGCGAACGTTCTCAAGCCTGTCCAGCGATTTATGCTCCTGTATGTGGCAGTGATGGTGTAACGTACAGTAATATATGCACGTTTGAATATGCTAAAGAAAGTATGCCAGGTTTAACTATTGTAAAACAAGGACCCTGTGATGAAGACGAGAATTCAGTTGAATAAACCTCGTTATTAATATAACCCGGAACTAAAAATGTTTATCTCAACCTATCTTAATTATTCATATTATCATCATATATTTCAGGTTAATTCAAACTGTGTTATATAAGTATGGCTGAAGCAAGGCTGAAGGTACAAACCAAAGTATAGATACTTCTACTACTTGTATCTATACTTCGTGGTACAAACAATGACTTTTTTTTATATTCCACACTTATAATGTGAATACAATTTTATTTTAGTTTTTTTATTCAACACTGAAATTAGCGCTCTGTGCTGGTGCATTTGAAAACTAATTCATGTTCCAATTAAGCGTCAGCAAAGTCCAGCATTGTGCGGCACTGAGTCGCATTATGCTCTGCACTTGGAAAACTAGCACAGTTACGGCAAGTTCTACTCTGTGGTTTAGTTTTATAATGGCAATACCTATTCCAATTTAAAATGTAAACAAAAGACAGTCATATGATGGCTTGTCATTAATGTCAGTTAATTGTCAGCTGTCTGCCAAGATGTCAATGATCTATCGGAAAATGTGAAAAACTTAGTAAAATATTATCAATTGAACTTTAGTCGGCTCTTTAACTTAAAATTTTTGTGTAATATGCATAATGGCCATAAGTAACTCTTCTGCAACAGCAATAAAAAACTTATTCTCGCTTGCATCTCGTGAGCGTTGTATGACTAATTTGAAAAAAATCAACATACCAAGATATGGAAAGACACCGACTGCTACTGCATCTGTTTTAGTGCCACTCTGTAAAATAGATGATGTTCCTTCGTTATTATATACAGTGCGTGCATCACATCTACGGACTGGGAGCGGAGAAGTAGCGTTTCCTGGAGGGAAAACGGACAAAGGTGAAGATTCAGTGCAAACTGCTTTGAGAGAGACTTTCGAAGAGATTGGTTTAAAACAGGAAAAGATAGACGTGTGGGGCAGAGGGCCTGCTGTTCCAGGCCGTAACAATCAAATGTTGATAACTCCCGTCATTGGCTCTATACGCGATTTGAAACAAGAGGACTTAAAGATTAATCTAAAAGAAGTTACAGAGGTATTTACAATCCCAATCGGACTGCTCTGTGAATCAAAGAATCAGTACTATACCCAATTCAAAAATGGTTTTATCCTACCAGTTTTTGTTGTAGAAGGATATAAAATATGGGGTATTACTGCATTTCTCACACACGCTTTTCTAAGTTCTATATTAACACAAGATCTGTACAGGAATGAGTGGATGAAAAAAAAGATTACATTAGAAAATATTGAGAAATCTTGAGTAGGGATTTTAAGTTTAAGAAAGAATTTAAAATTACTAAGACAGGTAATAAGATAATCACAAGGATCTACTCATCATATAGGCAGAGATTTTCAAGGAAAAGATTTTTATTGTGGGCTGTTAAATCTAATATACAAAATTCTCATGTCACTATGTTGGTTACCATACTCCTCCAAAATGGCTTGACTGATTTTAATAAAATTTTATATGCATATTCTAAGAATTGTATATGCATGGTCTGAGAATTGGCTACTATCTATTTTTCATACCCGTAAGTGGTTGTCAACCCCTAACAATTATAATTATAGCAAAACAATGTTTGCCGGGTCAGCTAGTTACACTACAATACATTGCTGAAATATCATGAGATTAATGTAGTTTGAAATATAAAGGCCTGAAATATTTGTTTATTTATTAAAATTCTATTGTATTTGTAAATTAATCTTGTCTATAAGACTTGTCTTTATGTATGTCGTTTTGTAAAAATAAAATTGCAGTTTATATGAATTTTTATTGTATAAAAAGCTATTATCACAATATTTTGGCGATTATTCTTTAGATTATAGAAAGCAAGGCACAGAAGCAATATTATAGTTATATGTATCTAACTTATAGTAAACACGGTTGTCACAATGCTGATTTGAAGACATTGTGCAATGTGTATAACTATGTAATACAAACATAGTTATTAATTATACTAAGGCTTATGCAAAGGCAGTTTAAATTGTATAATTGAAGTCTTTTACAGTAAATTGATAGCAAAACTAAGCTAATATGTATTGTTATTTCAAACCTTTGTAAGGTTTGAAACAAGAATACATATTATAATATCTTTTATATGATAAGTTTAATATGAGGATTTACTTTTGTTTAAAAAAATTGGTCAAGTGCGAGTCGGACTCGCGCACGAAGGGTTCCGTACCATTATCTATGCAACATAAGGCAACGTTATTAGTATCGAGCAAGAAACGGTAAAAAAATCATGTTTGTTGTATGGGAGCCCCCCTTAAATATTTATTTTATTTTATTTTTAGTATTTGTTGTTATAGCGGCAATAAAAATACATCATCTGTGAAAATTTCAACTGTCTAGCTATCACCGTTCTTGAGATACTGGGTACGGAACCCTAAAAATCATGTTTGTTGTATGGGAGCCCCCCTTAAATATTTATTTTATTTTATTTTTAGTATTTGTTGTTATAGCGGCAATAGAAATACATCATCTGTGAAAATTTCAACTCTCTAGCTATCACCGTTCTTGAGATACAGCCTGGTGACAGACGGACGGACGGACGGACAGCGAAGTCTCAGTAATAGGGTCCCGTTTTTACCCTTTGGGTACGGAACCCTAAAAATCATGTTTGTTGTATGGGAGCCCCCCTTAAATATTTATTTTATTTTATTTTTAGTATTTGTTGTTATAGCGGCAATAGAAATACATCATCTGTGAAAATTTCAACTCTCTAGCTATCACCGTTCTTGAGATACAGCCTGGTGACAGACGGACGGACGGACGGACGGACGGACGGACAGTGAAGTCTCAGTAATAGGGTCCCGTTTTTACCCTTTGGGTACGGAACCCTAAAAATCATGTTTGTTGTATGGGAGCCCCCCTTAAATATTTATTTTATTTTATTTTTAGTATTTGTTGTTATAGCGGCAATAGAAATACATCATCTGTGAAAATTTCAACTCTCTAGCTATCACCGTTCTTGAGATACAGCCTGGTGACAGACGGACGGACGGACGGACGGACAGCGAAGTCTCAGTAATAGGGTCCCGTTTTTACCCTTTGGGTACGGAACCCTAAAAAAAGGAAAAAATCGAAAAAAAAGGTGAAAATAAAAATAAAACAAATAACAAAATAATATTAACCTGGTTTATTCCTTAACATTTACACTATTATCTAGAAATTATTATTTTATACATTGTCCAATTGACAGGATAATTTACTCTCGCCCATGTTTAATCAATCCGTCACTATAAATGACTTGCCTTTTTATACATACTATTAATCAAAATAATGGATATTAAATGCTCAAATATAATAATCGTATTGACAGATGATCAGTTGTAGACTTTGCAAAATATCACTTTGTTTCATGAATCCAATTAAATTTGTTGTTTGAAATGATATTTATAGTATAATTCTGTGATAAACCTGTAAGATAATTAAATAGATTCAAGTCTATCACTTGCTTAATCCTATCTGAGGTATTATTTCTAACACGGATGAATTCTGTTTTTAGAAAGATAAAAAAAATATGGTCAAATACATTTCAGCTCAATTTAGTTTAAAAGATCTTTGTAGGTTTGTTTATTCTACAAGTTTCATTTATTGTTACACACTAAAGTTATTTCTTTACTATAGATATTTTGCAAAACGATTTTATTCATTTTGAGAATCATTTGGTTTTGTTATTTAGGTTCTTGTCCCAATAAATAAATAAATTTTCAACTTAGATGTAGGATTTAAGTAATGACAACATAAAAATAAGTACTAAAAAAAACTATATTAACCAAACAACAGGCAAGAGGGCTAACATTGGCCACAAACAAATTATAAAATTATAACAATAAGGCAGAGGTATTAAAAACAAAATGGCGGCAAAACTGATCTTTTAAATGTCAAAATGAAAAATTGAATACTGCAAACCAAACTTAAACACTATAAGCCGATTTCCTGCGCCATTGTATGCACATTATTATTTTACATAAAAAAGGGGTGTGGCCAAGTGTTTATGCTCAGACCACGCCCCCTTTTCATGTTTACTACAATGTTTATTATGGTGCAGGAGATTCGGCTATATGAATATAATACAACACATTTATTCGTTGTTTTAATCCTACTAAATCTATTCTCGCAAAATCAGTTTTTTTTTAATTTATAGATAAATGTACTTGTATAATTGCTGCAATATTATGTTCCACTCCTCTGCCAAAACCTGTTTTTAAATTGAGTGTGTATTGGAATTGTGTTATATTAACCAATTAACGAATGGCCACATTAGCATAAAATAAACATACAATCTAATGGCCATTACACATGATATTCTTGTAAAATACGTCCAAATATCTAATAAATAAGACAATATCTTAGGATATAAATTTATCTCAACACATAATCCACATTCCCCATGATTGCACCAAACTACGCACATACTCTATAGATTTCAAATTTTAAATGTTTTTTTAAATGGCTTTAAGTGTTCTCATAAGAAATAGATTTGATGCCACATACAAGGTTTTTTTTTTAATGATAAAATAGGTTGGTTTATCATTTTCAGTTTTACGAAATATTTTAAGTACAGAATCTGAAAAGACATGTTTGGTAACTGTATGGTATTAGAATCTATTTAATATATTAGCTCTATGTATATTTTATTTTGTGGCAGTCAAATCTTGTAATCAATGCTATCTATCCTGAATGATCCCAAACGTTCGTTCTAGAATGCTGTAAAATACTTGAATAATAAAAAAAAATCCGTTTTTTTTCTTTATGGCCAGTTACAAAACCCTTTTAGCAACGATAAAAAATGCAAAAAATATTGTCCCTGTCAGGTAATGTTGGCATAATTTTAAATTATTTACTGCCTGCATAATGAAGAAGTTTAGTAAGTTTTGCTATTTTTTTTTAACATAGAATCTATATCAGTGTTGCTATTTTCTTAAAAGACTACCAATGTTGCAATATTTTAATTTAAAAAAGTTTTATCTGTGTAGTACAGACGTAAGTTTGATGGCATTCATTCAGACTTTTCATTTGTCAGCAATAACATTTTTGGAAGCAGATGACACTTTGACACACTATCACTTTAAAAACTTTATTTCTGAATCAAATGTTTATATTGTAAAATAATAATCACTGTTTATATTGTAAAATAATAATCACTAAACTTCTCCATTACATTGTACCATAGTTATGAAGTTACTCGACGTTATTAAGCTCGCTGACGTCGATAGGGATTGACGTCGTAAACGTCGGTGTCTCGAGTTCTTCGTGTTTTTTCATCTTGAGCGCCTGAAATTTTAATGAGTTATCAAAATTATTGAAGTATGTTATTGTTGGGTTGGTTTTTCAACTTTTTGAATGCCTTCCAGTCCATCCAGGCTTTAAGTATTTTTTTAATTTACGTATTGGTTTCATTGGAATAGAATTATTATAACTAGCGTTAAACGCGTTTTCATCCTTCTTGGTTACTATACCACACTGAAGTTTTAAGCGTGATGCATATTACTCCTTATAGCGAAATTTCTTCAAATATCGATCATACTGGCTGATAAATATCCAAATTTAACTGAATAGTTTTCTAGTTATTGTTAAAAGACCATCAGAATTGGAAACAGCCAATATACTTTATTTAAAATTCGACTTTCGAATGGTCATACAATTTCGGGTAGGATTTTGGTAACATGGAAGTGGTCAAACAAAAGGTAGAGTTATAACTATAATGTAAAACACTCATAGTAGTTAGGAAACAAGAATAGTTTAGATAAATACAACAATAAAACCACAACCGTCACACACCACAACAAAATATATGAAAATGTTAGATGAAAACATATGTATGAAGATTTTATAAAAAAAACTTTAATAAGAGTTTTTGATATCGTCCTATAGATGCTTCATTTATATACCAATGTGGATACAATAGAGATGAAGGCGTTGAAGAAAAAAGTAAATTGTATATTTATATTGCAAGAAAAACTGAATGTGTAGCCCGTTTGAAAAGATTTTCTTAATAAACACCAGAAACGTAACCAAGCCACATCCTCTTTTTATGAAACCTGGCTAATCGTTGATTAGTTCATAACAATTACAACACAGAAGATAAGAGCCATTCTTTTGATCAATTTGTATAAAGTTCAACAAGCAGTCGAATTTGGTAATACGAGGGTAGACAAAATCGAAATAATTGGTTAAACGTCCTTTGATAATTTTGTTTTTGGATTATTTATTATTTACAAGTAGTTACTATCAATAATTAATTTTAATTGCGGTATCTATATGTTTTATGATAAAAATGGTAGTGAAAATGACGGTATATTACAAAATACAAACAATACAACAGAAAGCCATAGAGTTAGAATAGAAAATACGTATGAAAGGAATTACACAGATGAAACCAGAATGCGAAATGTTTAGATGTAAATGTGTATTCCAAATTTGAAAAATGCGTCGTCGGCCATGTTTGTGACGTCATAATACTATGACATCTGCCAAATATAACTGTCAGTACATGAGCGGAGTTACACATAGATTTATGAAACCAGAATGGTCAGATGTTAAATGTTTATTCCAAATTTGAAAATGCATCGGCGGCCATGTCAGTGACGTCACAATAATATGACATCCGCAACATACCGTATCTGTCGCTATCTCTTTCCGTTGTAGGGTTGGAGTGGGCGTCAGCACCAAACCTTTCGCCGATAACTAAAGTCGATATTAACATAAAATAGATAGTATACAACATTGACATATGAAACTATAGACTAACAAAATATCTAATAATAAAAAAAATTGCCATTACATTTAACCAATAAGACGTAGGATAGCAATTTTAACACTGCTGTCTGTGTCTAAAGTTCAATAATGCACACACTAATATATTATTGGACTTAAAGACTATTGAGTTTTCCTCTTATCGATACATTATTCTTCTTGGAAATATGTCAATGGTATACATAAGGAAACCTAATATATTTACATAGATCTACATAAGAAATAAACTGTAAAGAAATAAAGTATAGACAAAATAAAGATAAGTACTTTGAATATATCATAGTGAAAGTAAAAAAAAAAAAGCTACCCAAGAATCGATTAAATAGCTTCAACCGAAATAAAAAGTGCGGAAATATAGGAAGAAGATAAAACCCCTTTTAGTTCACGGCTTATATAATATTAAAAAAACAATTCTACAACCTAATATCGGATATCGAAAGCTCTTTACTCAAAACGATGAGACGAATAATTGTTAATTTTAATTATACAATAATTTCTTTGAAAAAATTTGCACAGACTAATTAAAATTAAAATGTATTTTTTTTATTAAACAAGCCAATGGACTAAACAAAGACGTAGTACATAGATAGGCAATATATAGCAAAAAACGAGTCTGCAATTTTTTCTGTGCGTAGAATGTTACAATAAAATATCACATTTCGGGCAAAAATTTAGTAAATACGCGTTATATCATGACAAATATATTATCAAATATCTCACAATTATATAACTACTTTAAAATGCTATTTAATATAAGTTTGATTATATCAATCAATCAAACTCCTTGCGCGCTAAATCGCGTTTATGTAACTCTCTTTCACTCAAATTACCTATCTATGATATACTACATCTATGGTAATAAAATTTCAAATTTTTACTAGTGTGTTACCCAAACATAGAATATTTATTATGAATAATTACCTGTTGTAATTTATAATGGTTAATGATGTCCTGATCGGCGGGACAACTCTGTGTGAACGCGTCCAACTGATACATGTGGTACATGTAACGCCAGAGGGCGCGGAAACTTGTCTGTCAATAGAAAAGGAAAAAAAAAAACATTGTAAATGTAATAAAAATATGTACAACTTATTGTCGACATAGGATAACAACGACAACAGCAGCACATTTAGTCGGCGAAATTTTCGAAGAATATAGCTTTTATCTGTTATTTAAGAAAATCTTGTCATATTTGAATTTGCTATCCTCACATTTGAATTGCACTTCCACTTAACATAAGATGGAGTGTAGCATTTGCCATTTCCCAGCCATAAAAGAATCCTTGTACACCTTAGGTATTATGCATAACATCTCTGCCTCCATTTTTGGAGATACACAAGCGTTGTGATAAGTATACACTAAGAAACACTCGCGGTTTCATACGCGTTTCTATTTACTGCCAGTTTAAGTTATAGTTAGTTATACCATACCCTATTTGTTATCCTTATCTATACAGCTGCAAAGTTTCATTGAAATCCCTTCAGTAGTATTTGCGTAAAAGAGTAACAAACATGCAAATTGTCGCTTTGATAATATGTATTAGAAGGATAATTTCAATACTGACTGGTATCTCGAAGTCAACAAAGTATTTGCCGGCGACGCGGATATGTTGCAGTCGCGGCATTAGTTCGCAGTCGAAGCAGCACATTGTGTCGCCCGTTAAGAATCTGTGAATAAACATTTGAACAAAACTCATACAGCCATTTTCAATCTACGATTACGGATGGTTTATTATCCTCATTTATCAGTAAGATATTTCTTACTCCTGTCAAATTTTAAACAGATAATGCTGTGATCAGTAGCTTAATGCAAGGACAAAAGTTTAGATTGGTCTGACTTTGAGAGCAAGAATTTAGATCAAATATTGAAAACGGCGTTAACGTACCGTACATTAAAAAAAATTAAGGCTATGTTACATTATTATAAAAAATTATTAGCTTAATTCAAAAACTATAAAACACGCTTTAAAATCCTTAAGATAATTTTATATTATTGCACTGTCATCGGTCCTTAATAAGTGTTCAAAATTTCAGATCAATCTGACTACTGCAAGTTAGTGAAAATATTTTTCAAAGATTCCGTTACTTATATTAATTTAATACATTGATAGATACGTATCGAGCTAATAAAAACGTGTTTAAAAGCCTATATTTGTACGCATAGTTGTGTAAATGCTCTTAAATTAATTTTTCATTCATCATCATAAATCAATGACCCGGCTTGAAGTCAAAAAAATATTTATGTGTGTAAAGTACAACGTGAAGTTGCCCGGTTGCCTGCGGCAACTTTATTGACGTCCGTCAAAACACGATTGTCATTAAATTGATAAATTGGGTTTTTGATGTGAAAATGAAATATTTGCGTTAAAATTACTTGTGAAATCCTATGTTGTGGAATTTTTTAATTATTCTGATACACTAGAACACCCAAACTGCGCATTTCGTCAATTTTTTTTTGTTCGTGGCGGCGTTAACACTGCAACCTGACAATGGTGTCAATTAAATATGGTGTATTAAAACAGATCTTGATTATAAATGCCATACTTGTATCAGTGTGTACAAAAGTGACGTTTAAGATTGCAAAAATTACTCTCATCACGGTATGTCACTTATATTATAGTTCCATATCAATTTAGACCATGAATTCAAGTTAGCCCAGGCTAACTTTACTTGTCCTCAATTTTAAACGCCAACCCACCTTCTGGTAGTTCTATGTATATAGGTATGTCTGATATTATTACGTACCTGGTCCCCCTACGCTCGAGTAGTCCATCGATACGTCCGAGGTGTGCTCGTAGCGCTGCTGACTTCTGTTCATCTTTGCGTACCAATACCAACTTCAGTTTAGAGTACAGGTTCTCGATTAGAGACGCAACCTCTTTGTCCTGCAAACAAACATTTAACATGCATTTCAACAAAGTTCAAATAAAATGACTTATTAGACGCGTGTATGTATTTGTTTTAAATTTCATCCCAACGTTTCGGAGACTGCAGTCATCATGGTCACGGGTAAGACTGAGCTCGTTCACGCCGTTTTCCCATGGGGGTAGGCAGATACTATAGAGCGCCATCTGCTTTATTTTATATTTGGTATTAAAATCAAAATCAAATGTGAGTAAACCCTGTAAGAACTGATCTTAGAAGACGTTGGGATATATAAAATACTAGCTGACCCGGCAAACGTTGTTTTGCCATACTAAAAAAAAAAGGTTTGAAAAATAGATGTTGGCCGATTCTCAGACCTAGAGGATATGTACACAAAATTTCAGGAAAATCGGTCGAGCCGTTTCGGAGGAGTACGGTAACTAACACTGTGACACGTGAATTTTATATATTAGATAAAACAAATAGACGCGTATAAATCCGTAAAAAGTAGTTTTATTTGACCAAATGAGTAGCGCAAGTGTTTTTGTATGTATGTTGTTGTTTTGATTCGGTATTTTTAATATATATAAATATAATAGTTCAAGACGATGGCTTTTATGTAAAGGTACTATATTAACGTTTGATTTGTAAATTTCACGCATACGAATTTTGTGGCTACTAAGCTTGTTGAAAAAATATCGATATATCGATATTATTTTTTCAATATATATCGGCGATATTTAATTTTTCGATATATCGAAGTATTGATATAAAATTTCAAGTATCGAAATGATATAAAATACGATATTTTTTTCAGACCGAATACCAAGTAGGTACCTACTTTCTATATAGGTATTAATATATTTTTTGACTAATTACTTTTTGTCTTTTGTTTTGTTTTTTGGTTGACTCTCGATTTGATGCTTCTTAATTTGATGTCGAAACCTATTCGCACTTAGCCAGTTTTTTAATTTTGCCGATATATCGATATTTTGCATATAAAATATCGAAGCCGATATCGATATTTTTATAGACATCGATATTTTTTTTCGTGTCCGACATCCCTAGTGGCTACAGCTAGTAAACCAATATTGTGGTTGAATATTACCAAAATCATTAAAGTTTAAAATAATATACATATTTGTTATGTACATATTTATGTATTGTTATCTTATTATGAGGTTTTGTGTAGGCATAATGAACAAGAAATTCAACATCATTTGATTTTAATAACCTGTTGATTTATTGAATAGTTTGAATGTGTAGAAAAACTAACTGTAGCCAGCAATATTGTACGCGTGGAATTCAACAAATTCTACGAAAAAGCCATCCTCTTGAACCACTTTATCTTGTAACAAAAACTCCATCAAAAACCGTTGCGTAGTTTTGAAAATATAAGCTTACATACAAAAATACAGACTTTGAAGTAAAGATGATTATATTTTAGGGAAGATCCCCTTGGTAGCAATTCCGATAGCTGGATGCCAAAAAAATCGAAAACTTTAATTTTGATAAGACGCGTACCATGTTTTTCGTATTTTAGGCTAAATGAATCTTTACTTGTTATAAAACAAAGTCGCTATTTTTGCTTATAACTTCAAAACTACACAACGGATTTTGATGCGGTTTCTTTTAATAGATAGAGTGGTTCAAGAGGATGACTTTTTTGTATAACTTGTAAAGGTTTGGTCACTAAATATTACGCGTACGAAGTTGTGGGCAACAGTTAGTGAATTATTACATATATTTAAATTATTTCAAAGATCAATAATGTGTCAAAAACTGCATACAACCTAATACCGTAAAAGTATTAAGGTAAGAAAAGTACCAAATAAAAAACTATTTCAACAAATTTTATGTTCAAAGATCTAGCACGACTTTTATTGCTCCATGAATATAATATTTTTATACTAACCATAAAACTATTTTTTAGACAAATTTAAGTGTCGATGACTTTGAGTCTTAAAGCAATAATACAACCGGAGTTGACATTAGGTATAAGGTGAACCCCGCGGAAAAAGGTACGAGAGTTTATTTTGGGCAGTAAGTGCATTGTGTGAAATTACGTTATTAGAGTTTGTGTACGTTACCTCCAAATACCAATACCAAAGCGGCAGCATATTTGTCAAAGAAAAAAACTCCTGCTAGCTGAATCCCTACTAATATTATAAATGCGAAAGTAACTGTCTGTCTGTCTGTTACGTTTCCCGCTTAAACCTCTCAACCGATTTTGATGAGATTTGGCACAGACAATCTTTAGACCCTGAGAAAGGACATAGGCTACCTTTTATTGCGAAAAAAAGGGATGAAAAGTTGTCTAAATTTCACGCGGACGGAGACGCGGGTAACAGCTAGTAATACATACTCTAAAGCCGACGGCAGATAAAATATTTAATTTTATTTACAAACTCGTTTATTACTGTGTACAATAATTTTATTTATGTCAAATCTTAATATATATATTTCTTGTGTGCGTGTGTATGTGACTGAACTCCTCCTAAACGACTGGACCGATTTTGATGAAATTTGTTGTGTGTATTCAGGGGGGTTTGAGGATGGTTTAGATTCACAATTGGCTGGACCGATTTTGATGAAATTTTTTTTACACAGAATTGTATGGCAAAACAACGTTTGCCGGCGCAGCTAGTTTCTTATAATTTTATTAAATAAATATGTTAACTTGTTTCGAGTTTTATCGACGGCTTATGTTTCGGATTAAATTAGTATTCAGAGTGATGAGACACACATTTTTAGTGTTCTACTGGCCGTTAAGGGCCTACATCAATATTATCGTATATCATCGCCGACACGTACATATTAACACAGCCAGTAGGCACAGAAAATGAAGAATTAGGGATACTTTTCCTATTTACTCAAAATCTACTAAATATATTTTAATTCTGATTTACGTGTTTCTATATATAATAGTTACTTATGTTTTTAAAGTTATTTCATTAGTTAATACGCGATAATAGACCGACAAATGAAAAAAATAAAAAATTAGAGAGGTTGTTTCGCTAAGATTTTCTATCGAGAAAACTTTTTTCAATCGCGTTTCTGAGTTTATGCGATCCTAGATCATATATTGAAAAAACATATACTTAAAAATTAGAGCTCTAGCCATTCAATCTAAAGAAACAATGAAAACTTCGTACGTAGAAAAATGCACGAAGCTATTTTGGTATCCTCTTAACACAGGTAGACAAATTATTATTATCTAAGATATTATAGAATTATGACACATGATGTTCGCATTCTAGAAATATTAGAAAAGGAAAAATAAATACCAGCTTATAAGACTGAGACTAGGTCTCTGTTGAAACTCATTAAAACGTCAAGAATAATCAATGAAAAACTATAGCGATTGTTTGTGCTGTTATGTTTATGACGAACTTTAGCCGTAAGAAACATCTAAAACTAATTGATCGACAAGTTTAGTAGTTTTAGCATTAGAAGCTTGTGTAAGCAGGTTATCTCTGGATTCGTCAACACTAACCGCCTTATTCATAATGACTTATCGGAGGTTTAAAAGTTCGCTAAAATAGGTTCACGAAAATTGTCAATACTTGTTATTCATAATGATCTTTTTAAAATAAAACGTTTTTTATCTCTCCGATAAAATCTCCGTATAAATCTCCGATAAGTCATTATGAATAAGACCATAAGTGTTCAGCTCCCACAAACAGTAACATTAGTGTATACTTATTCGTCTTATTTACTAATGTCTCCGAATGTCATTATTGGGTATAAGCCACACAAACTGGTAAATATTGGTAATGCGCCTGGCGGCCATGTTGGTGACGTCATAGTGACGTATAGATGAGAATATTACATTTCGTTAGCTGTATTTTTTCTTTGCTGATGACGTCACAAGGGCGTTAATTTGACAAGGTTCCAGCGCATTACCAATTTGCGTGGCTTATACACATTAACTTAGCGGCGCCTCTGATAGAAATAAAAATTGATAGCGTACTAAACTTCATTTATTAGGCAGGTTACGTGAGAATGGCTTAAGAGTTGAGAAAGACCTATAGATGGAAGGACTAATATCTAGTAAGGGATTGCAAAATAAATAATTGTTTAACATACCTGTACAAATAAATTATGTCCGCCTGGTACAGACTTCATGATGTGTCTTTCTATCTTCTCATTTTCCAATATGGCCAGTCCGTTGTCTATCAATATAGGCGGGTGTGTCGCTTCAAAGTTGGTACGGAAATCTGGCGGTGGTTTTTGCATATCCACTGTTGTCACCTGAAATTATTAATACAAAGGATAAGGTATAACTTGTGGGGAAATCTAGGATTTCTCGAAAACGTCTAGATCAATTTGGAAAATATTTTTTGTTCGAAAGGGTTCAAGATGGTGCCATAATCATCAAAACAAGTGCTGATGACGGTATCCGGAATGGATTGAGGGACTTCTTTTAAAACTTTAACATATTTTAATGTATAAAAATTTTATTTCTCACAATTTCACGCTTTGATTATCATCAGTACTTCTATATTTACAATGTATTACTGGACTCAAGAAAACCATAATTACATACACTACCATTTAGTAAATTTCATAACTGCGGAGACTGATATTGAGCATCCACTCTTAGGTAAAGAAAGAAGTTTAGATATTAAGTTGCACGTTAAATATTTTAAAGTACCTTTAAACTGATGGTTTTTAGTTCAGCTAAGAGGTAAAGGTCCATAAAGTATTCCTGGCAGAAGAGGCACGCACCTTTCCGTCGCCCATCAATTGTCGATGCCTGAAATTAAAAAAAAAGTTGCATTATGTGAAGTATATTTGACGATGTATTAAAGATTTATAAAACCACCCAGAAAAACAGTGAGAAAGAAAAATTGAGTACAAAATATTATAGTCATGCATGTGTAACATTGATCATGATCATGATTTGACAACAAAAACAAACAAATTAATCCGACAGGGTGCATGAAATGATTATTGGGATAACAGACTACACAAAGAAAATTGTAAACGAAAAGGATTTTTGTTACTCAATCACACCAACATGGCTGAACGGAGATATATTTCTTCGGTCTAAATATGTATAACCCTTTATGATGTACAAAATCAACGTAGAATAGGCATATTTAATCTATGCGAATATAAAATTTATGCAAAAAAGAAATAACAACAGTATATAATATAACAAGTAGTGAGTGTGAACAACATCTTAACATAATATTAAATAGCTATTTATAACAGTTATGAATTAAACAGCTATTTAGATTCGTTTAATTATACTTTATAAATAAAATTAAGACTTAAGAAATAAAAGTAAAAGTTGCTTATATTATTATGACTCGTCTATATAAGCCTTGATTAACAACTATGTAAATAATCTCCGTGTGGTGACGGATTAAGAATAGAAGTGCCACTTCCCCAGGGTGCTGTAAGAGCCAGCTGTGGGATATTGTACACAGCGCGCGCAGTAGACCATAATCCCTCCTAAAGTGGTGGAAGCTCGTGTCCAACAGTGAGACACTAATGGGCTGGAGAGAAAGAGAATAACAGCTGCGAAGGACCTATATAACCAAACTAGCTGTTGCCCGCGACTTCGTGTGCGTGAAATTTTGAAATTAAACCTTAACAAACAGAAGTTTACTCTTCCACTCGATAGATGGCTTTGTACATCACATTTAAATCGCACTATGGTTTGGGTTTGGTTACACACATTAACACTTAAGCTTGTCAAAATTTTAGGTATTTTGGTTTTTTTCTGGTTCGGATTTACAAATTCTTTTAAAAAGCTAGTCAAAGTCTTTTATTTTAATTTGGCATGTTTTACAAGCTCCGCGAATTCTATGGAGAAGAACAGACAAGAAACTATGGATTTTTGTCTCTTTCTCTTTTCTAGGAGGAGTTAGGAGTCTATGCCAAAACTGAATCATGTGACAGACGGGTTTTTATGTATATGTATACCCTAATAACACCTAGATAAAGTACCAAAAATATGAAAAAAGTATTCATACAAAACGTAGTTTTAAATAGTCAACGTTTAAATGAAGTCATAAGTTCTTATCATCTGGTTAACAAGTTCACAGTACCACGGAAAATGCCGAACTAAGTTTAAACTCTTCCTGTTACAACAGTATCACAAACATAAATAAGGTAATAAATTATAAATAACGTTGATTTTATTCACAGAACCATATACTTCGCTATGATGACTAACCTACCAATCATGTTTACTAAACACTGGTCAAACATGTCCATTTTCCCGATAAATATAACTTATAAAACTAGACATAAAACCCATTTCTTTCCAGCAAATTAATGACCCATTATTGGGCACGGGTGTCCGTGTGATGACAGATTAAGAATAAAACAGCCTCCACCTTCTTTTCCCTCCCAGGGTGGTGTAAAAGCTAAAGAATATTGTACACAGTTAACATTCTCAGTGAGAGACGGATAATTCGAAAATAAACTTTGTCCTATAGGTCTGGTCAGCATGATATAGTAATAAATAATAATAAATTTTCACGGACATTTCACACAACGTCCTCAGGTTCCCAGCTACGCTTATATGCTTGTGTTATGATATACTTCTTTTCTTTTGTAAATTCATACAATAGTAGACGGAAAACCTTCATAAAGTAAAGGAGGCCGTCTCTTACACTTAGAATATCCTATAGTTTCCAATGCTAACTGCTGATAATTTATAAACTAACAAAATACGGTTTAATAATAGTATCTCACTCGAAAGTCCAAAATCAAAACCGTTACAGTATAGTCTATTCGCATAGCAGTTACGTTATTTATTATTAAGTTTAAACAGTAAATATTTACTGATAACATAAACACAATTGAGATATCAATAGATTCAACCGTTTCATAGTTATTGAGCAATAAACATATACATAAGCATCTAAACTTTCTCATAATATCGAAGTAAATAGGATTAGTAGAATAGTAGGACTGCAATTGTTTAATTTCGTTAGATGCAGAACAGTGACACTGGCGCAACATACATAGTTATTGTCTGAACTTAATGAATGCAATTATGTAAATGTTATTTTGTACTTAACTTTGACAAAGAAACAGGCAAGTGTGTTGGCAGTTTTGCTGCTTAGGGTTCCGTATATGTAGCGTTAAAATAACGTCTCTAAAACTCGATATTGTTGTTGAAGTATTCATTGTCACATATCTTACTGTTCTGATAATCTTTACTTATTATAAAACAAAGTCCTTGTTTTTGTATGTATGTTCCTATATGAGCTTATAACTTTAAATCTACGCAACGGATTTTGATGCGGTTTCTTTTAATAGATACGTTCAAGAGGATGGCTTTTTAGTATAATTTGTTAAGGTTGTTCTTAGGGTTCCGTACCCAAAGGGTAAAAACGGAAACCCTATTACTGAGACTTCGCTGTCCGTCCGTCCGTCCGTCCGTCTGTCACCAGGCTGTATCTCAAGAACGGTGATAGCTAGAGAGTTGAAATTTTCACTGATGATGTATTTCTATTGCCGCGATAACAACAAATACTAAAAATAAAATAAAATAAATATTTAAGGGGGGCTCCCATACAACAAACATGATTTTTTTTACCGTTTCTTGCTCGATACCAATAACGTTGCCTTATGTTGCATAGATAATGGTACGGAACCCTTCGTGCGCGAGTCCGACTCGCACTTGACCAATTTTTTTTGTAAATTCTACGCGTACGAAGTTGTGGCAATATAAAAAAAGAAATTCTTGCGGTCTTATATTTTTTATATTTGTTATTATAGTGGCAATAGAAATACAGAAGGCAAGTTGATTAGGGTCCGTGTCCAGCTGGGGTCCTGCTACGCCCATATTAGTGTATCCCAACTATTTGACTCAAACAATTACAAACTGCATGCTTATCACAGTGTGACACATTATGTCAATATTTCCTGTCTTGATAATATTATCATAGGCTAGTTTTGTTTAGATAATTAGTTGTGTTAAGTATGGGTGACATTGCATTTTTAAGTTAAGGTTTGAGCTGTAGATTAGTGACGTAACTCTTCTTCTATAGGTATGGTATATTCTATATCTATTGACGGGCCTCGTGGTCTGGTAGTTCATATAACGGACTGCCATTCACGAGGTCTGGGGTTCGATTCCCGGTCAGGACAATCAATTGTGTGATGTTTTTAATTGTCATACAAATGTTGTAATATAAGTATGTATTTACAAAAAAATGTAGTATATGTATTCTATCCGTATTCTGGTACTCATAACACAAGCATAATAAGCTTAGCTTGGGACCAGAGGACGTTGTGTAAAATGTCAATGAATATTTATTTATTTATTATGCATTAAAAGCGTGTCACCAGGATGACACCGCAAAGAATTCATAACTGGAATAATTATTATACAATCAATTTAATTAACATTTAAGAGCGTAGTAAGGTAGCACAGAGATCTTTTGTGCCCCATTAAGATATGTTTTACGAGAAACTTTAAATAACTAGTTTATTTTCCATTTTATGACATGGAAACTATAAGCGACATTACTGGTGCTAAAATAACTATAACATCTGGTTATCACGTTAAAAATATGCCAAACACTATAAAAATGAAACACAGGAGCGTCTACGGTTCATGGCAACTAAATTACAATGTTTGTCTAGTTACAAAGGCCTTGTTCTATGAATTATCTTTTAATCTTGATTTACATTGATGACTCAATTTGTTTGAATTGACTAATTAATGCTAGTAAAGCATTTTATAGTATGACCACTACAAACTCCAATAAAAGACGAATAAATCTCAAAATGACGTAATTTTTAAAATACCTTCCGGTTGCCTTTAACGAATAATGAAGATGTTATCAGCATACAATTTATTTTCCTCCATTACCTCACTTATCGGCGTAAGTAACGAGGCAACAAGATAGAAACTGTATGCATAGGCGGAGGACTGCGTATTGTGGCGCGAATTAGGAGAGGGCCTATATCCAAAAAATCATTGCAATAGGCTGATATGGTGATATTGCTCATCGTAGACATAAAACTGATGGAAATATTAGTATGCTTAATTTGATAAGGATCGTGAAAACGTCAGTTGATAGACATTAATTTGTTATCTGAGTTGACTAATAATTCGAGATGATATGAGATTTTGCGGCAGAGATAAGTTTCCTTAGGTAGCACACTAGGCTGATTATGAAAGAATAACAGAACAGTCCTAGGACACTAAAACTATAGCAAAATCAATCGCTACAGACATAACTTCTGAAATAATTGAATCTCCACTTATAACTATTCTGAATCCGTTCTTGTTGCTCATAAACAATATAATACATACTGTGTATAAACAAACAAACAATACGTTACGCTTATAATAATAATAGTTATGAATATTCACCAGTAAGGATTCTATCTTAGAAATTAACTTCTGAGAAACTGTAGTAGTTATTTGTCACGCGTAAGGAAAATTGTAAGTATTGTACAAACACGCAAGTATGAGTAAGTTCGTAATTGAAATGGAAAATACTTTGATACTATTTACGAGTATATTACTACTTACACATGGAACTATTTGTAGAAATATGTAGTTAATATTAAATTTAGACTAACGTAAATATCCCTATGGTAACCTGAAAGATGTGGTATTTAAACTAAAACTTTCCGAAAGTCATAATAATAATAATATGAGTAACGGTAATGTAATCAATTTATTTAAAAGCTAAACTATTTTATGTAGACTGTGTTTTATATAATAGCCTTTAGTTTTTAATTTGGATCTTATGTAGGGCAAATCACGTCTTGTTATTATGACTTCTGTGGTAGCTTGAAGTCCACAAAATCTGCTTGATGTATAATACGCGTAGGGAACACACCGCAATGTTAATGTATTTGCCAAAAATGTATTTAAGGGCCTACATCAATATTATCGTCGACATGTACATATTAACACAGCTAGTAGGTATAGAAAATGAAGAATTAGGGATATTTTTTTTGTTTACTCAAAATCTACTAAATATATTTTTATTCTGATTTACGTGTTTCTATATAATAGTTACTTATGTTTTTAAAGTTATTTCATTAGTTAATACGCGATAATAGACCGACAAATGAAAAAAATAAAAAATGAGAGAGGTTGTTTCGCTAAGATTTTCTATCGAGAAAACTTTTTTCAATCGCGTTTCTGAGTTAATGCGATCCTAGATTATATATTGAAAAAACATATACTTAAAAATTAGAGCTCTAGCCATTCAATCTAAAGAAACAATGAAAACTTCGTACGTAGAAAAATGCACGAAGAATTTTGGTATCCTCTTAATAAGTTTTTGCCATTCTCTAACTAAAGAGATGTAGGCGCGTGAGAGTAGGGTTTTATCCAGACATAATTGAGACGAGATCAATATAATTTTACTTTCCTTCCTTTTAAAATATTTTCCCTTAACAGTTTAAGTTAATTACATAAATAATAACTAGTACTTTAGTCATTCGTAGCACGTATTTACTTCTAATTAGGAACTTAGTTTTGTCTTTCAGTTAAAAGTGTTAAACATGACTAAGAACCGTATGAAAGTTCATTGTTTTACATGAGTCATCATGACCAGTTTGAGGTCAAAGGGCTGTGAGTAGTTACTTACTATAAGTAAGTAGTAACGCACCTACTTTCTACACTGAATGCTACATTACAAAGTGAATGCGCAATGCAAATGAATATTTGATGTGTTAAACATGATAATTTTGTGAGTATTCTATGGGATGGTACTAAAGTTAAATCAAATTATAGTATTCAAAGTTATTGTATTACGAAACAAACAAATAAGACTGAACAAAATTAGGTCTTTACTCTCTCCGATTTTTTAATATCCTCTGTGATCCAGAAAGCTATATTCTCCTTCCTATAATAAGTACAAAGTCTCTATTTCTGTATGTTATGTGAGCTATGTCTTTAAAACTACTTGACGGATTTTGATGAGGTTTGTTTTATTAGATGGAGTAGTTCAAGAAGATGGCGTTTTTGTATAATTTGTTAGGTTTTAGTTTTAAAATTCCACGCGTACAAAATTGCAAGCAACAGCTATTATTTATGAGGGGGGTTATTCTTACTTGTGGAAAACGATAAGTAAGAATAATCAATTGTAACTTATATAGACACTTCAACTAACTACCGTTGTTATTTCTACTAATTTATTTTCTCACTCCGCCACCGCCTTATAGCTACGGGCCTTGTCTATTTTGAGAGTGTATTTGGCCTACTATTTCATGCTTACCAGACCACGGGGCATGAAGCCTAGTTTCAAATTTTTCGTCTCCTAATTTTTTTTTACAATTACACAATTCCAGCAACTTTTATTCTATAGATGGTTTACGATTTGATTAATATATTGTGTTTATCTGTGGTGCGTAACGGCCACCCACAGATATATACAATCGTCACAGTCAAACGACTCTCTCAATAATTCACAATTTCACATTTACAACACAAACGTACAAATGAATAGATTGTCTATGTATTCCAATTTTTACGAGATAAACAGGCGATTAACTAGAACTCAAAAATCCTTTTGTTTTGTGTCTTAGGCTAGTTCTTTACAGAGAATTGCCGACCACAAATCAATGACATTGAAAATTTATGGAGCGCTGAATGCATTGCATTCATAAATCCTGTAATCACTGACTAAATCAGTTTCGATAACAAATATCTTTCTTTATCCTACTTCTATCAGCATTCCAGTGTAAAACCTATTGTGTAAAAGAGGATACGAAAAAAGAAGTAAATACACAAATGACGTCTGACAGAAGGGCATGGAAGAAAAAGGCAGGTTACGCAGAATCCAAATAAAAGGGACAATGGCGGGGCAATCTTAATTTTAACTATTGGCAGCTTTGAAGAGACCAACAAAACAGTGATTGCCAAGTTTTTATACAATTTTTATTCTAATATTGTTACATTTTTCTAGAATATGCCATGGATACCACGATCATAATGTCATTAACAGGTGTGTAGTAGAAACTTGGTATTGCAATGATGCATAACATGTACGTCACAACCTGATTCGTTTGTTCATTCGAACATAAATATAGATAGTTAGATCGATATGTAAAAGTTTTTCGATTTATCGACAAATGAAGACGTGAAAACCATATTTTTATTCTTGACTCTATTCTTGGCTTACAGTTCAAAATAATTGAATAATATATTAGCTGTATTATTTACTTGATTGAATTTACATAGCAGCGACTATATCTCTTAATGCTCATACAAATTAAAAAGTAATTTACATGTATTTAACATACATTCCATTCATTATGACAATGTTATTGAGGCGCAATTAAATATAATAAAAAATAAAAACACAAACGTCCAAGTTCATGGTTAAAACGTAAACAAACAAAACGTATATATAAGATAAAAAAAAGTGTAAGTAGAAAAAAAAACAAAAAATAGTGAACGTTCAACGAAGTGTATCTGGCTGGCAGTGTACATAATTCTACAATAAACTATGAGTATAAATATATGAGTAACTTTCCACACAATACTTTGTGAGGTAATATGACGGAACACGGATGCTCACTTAGTTGAACAATCTCGTTTATCTGAACGCATCATCTTCAGAACTAAGGAATTTAGGAAAACGTTAAAGGCCTTGTTATTTATCAAAATTTGCTGTCCCCGACGACTTTTTACGTGTGGAATTTGCGATCACAACATTATCAAAGCCTTAACAAATTAAAAAACCGCATTTAAACTCAAGTCTTAAAGTCACGCCAAACATCTGCGGCTTTTCTGGATTTGTTTTAGTACACAGTGACATTGGGCTTTTCGGAAATGTTCAATCATCACCGGAATCGGAATTACATTAGCTTGTAAACGTAGGATAGCTATAAATCATAGTGTCTATTAAAAATTTCGTGCTCCAATACTATTTAGTACGAATTTATATTTCTTGTTCGTAAAAATATAAAATTTCAAGGACACACTAATACAGTTTCATTAAAGTAACAATTGATAAAAGATATTGGGTAAAATTAAATTAAAAAACAAACCGCTGCTAAAAATAAATACGATATAATTTTATGCAAACGTATGTAAAATTTGCACGCATCACATATAATAACAAAATAATTACGAAATCCAACCGTCTACAAAAATCTCGAAGTATGTCTTAAACAAAACATGACCAACGTGTGCAGAGTTATTAGAACGACAAGTAGTAACAGTAGTCAACGATGCACAACGCTACATACTACCAAGACAGGCTGAAAACAAAAATAAATAACAACGCCAAATTACAGCATTCTAGTTAAACACGATAGGATAAGTGTTCCAGAGGCGCATAACCAACCAGGCGTCACAAACAAACATTAGAGTCAACGACATCAACCCGAACATATAAAGCACTTTCAGTTTCGTGAAATCGAAAGCAGCACATACATCTCCCGCAAGACGCGCCATTTTTGCCAACATATCGGCGAATAAACTTGGTAATCCGTCACGGTTCTGTACGCAAGCGCATCCAACAGCTATCAATTTGTCAAATGCATTTAGCATGAGAATTCCGCATTTATTGTCTAAATAAATGTTGTCTTACATTTGTTAAAATTTATATTTCTTCATTCGACAAAGTTACATAAAATCCAGTAATGAGTCATTCTTCTCAGCTAATAAATAACAACTATAAAGTGACTGTACTGTGCTAACCAGTCTCCTGGTGCAGATATCACTAGCGCAAGTTATAGCCGAAGTGCAGTGACCCGCAACAGTGAAATGCAACTAGCACTTGATCACAGACCGGCCCTGATCAACATCGAGAAAGTGTACCTCTAATGAATCCTGTCTTACCATACATGGAAATAAATTCTTTTAGAAAATGGTTTTGATATTATTATTTTGCCCTTTCTCTTAACAGTTTTTCGAGGAAATAACCAAAGATTTTCCAAATAAAAAATTCTTATTTCACAATCAGATAAAAAATTTCCGCGAGATCAGCACTTCTTATCTACGCAGGGAAAGGTATGAATTATATCAATAATACAGACATTATTATGAAAACATGATAAACACGTGATTGGTGAACAGGGAACCGTTAAAAACTGATATAAATATCGATAGCGATAAGTTATCGTCAAATGTACTCTTAGCTTCTATAAAGTGAAAGGTTCAGAAACATTTCAGCCGAGGACAGATTTTCGCATGATTTAGAGGTGTCATTTCGAATAGGAATTAAAAAATAACTTTTTAAAACAGATAACTTGTATTCATGTATGTATGTATTTATTCGTATATAATTATGATTGTATGTATATGTGAGTTTACTGTTATTAAATGTTTAAGTATGTATTATATTTTCTTTCTAATAATTAACTATTAACTTTTTTTTTTATCTTAATTCCCCTATGGTTACACACCTACCTTGGTTATTTCTACATCACCCTATGGTTAACTGGAAGAAAATGACTAAGGCATTAAGTACGCCTGTACAATTCTTTGTATAAAGTGTGTAAATAAATAAATAACTGCAGATAGTGAATGTGTTTGGAAATATGCCAGTGGCCAAGCCTATTGCTAAACTTGACAAAGAACAATCACCGATATGGACAGAACAGGGTCAGCAAAAAGTTTCTGAGTCCGGAAACACGAAGGCACGGCAGCTTGCACAATAAGTCGCCATCCGGTCTAGCTTATATATAAGTACATAATACAATGCACACAGCAAACTAACCGCTCCTCATCAGATCGATGTTTGCACGTACAGTGATAAAAACAATGTTGACAACTCATTCTTTGGTACACGTACGGTAACAGTAGTTTCCTTGCAGGCTACAATATAATTAAAAGACACTCAAGGTGAATAAGGAGTGATATGGACGTTATAAATTCCGTTCATGCTTGTTGCAGTGGTACTACGAGCGTGATCAATGTTTGTCTTCTATCAGTAAACATTCGTAAATTAGGAAGCTATGAGACAAGCCTGGCATAGATTACTGTAAAATTGGATTATTTTACCCACCTCAACACAAACTTGAAGGTTTGAGAAGTATATTTGAATTTCCCTTTAAGAATTTTATGAGCATACATCTCATAAAATTCATAAAGCGAGAATTCATAAATTTTATTCGACATAAAACTGTTGTGTACTATTTCCTTTGCTAGTAAAATTAAACTGACTCCCATAGCAAATTATATATTTCTAACGACAAAACCAAGGTTTGAAAGATTTACGATGTTTTGATATATGTTATGAAAAAATGTATTCCACTGGTACATAATTTCTGCTATTTAGACTCTTAAGTCTAGCCTCGATTACTCTCACGACTCTTAAGGGATCCTTTAAATGGTGAAGGAATCTCAGCGTATACGAGCAAGAATTCTTAATAGCTTTATCCCGGATCTCTTACTGTTAATGAAGGTGTAAACTTTTTATGCCGATTGACTATTGCTAGTATTTTTTATCTGTCAGCCAGTAAATTGCCTATTCCAGAAAATGTTGCAATGTAATTTTTGTGGTGTTGGAGTTAATATAACAAACCAGAGAGTCGAAAGTTATAATTATGTATAAGTAATATTAAACCTATTATGCTTATGTATACCGAATGAGGAATCACAAGTGATCGCGTATCTTTAAGTAGTATTGTATTATAAAGGTTTAACCTAAATTAAGTTTTAAGTGCACTGGTTGCAAAGTGGCAACATAAAATCATGTGCAGATGGCCTCTGTGTTCACATGACGATGTTACCCGCTTACATATTAAAATATTGCGGTGATCTCAGCGTTTGTAAGTGTTCATGTTAGCCATTACAATGACATCATGGCCTTGCGATAAAAGGTTGTAATATTTATAACTTTACAAGACATATGCATGACTTCTTTATAATGCAAATTAAACCGATTCTGTCATTTTCGCTCTCCTCATCGATAACCTGGGGATCATCTGAATTTCGAGGGTATTTGATTACACACACTCACAAGACGTGCAATTCTTAATTTAGAATTTACGCCACAGAAGATCTGTTACAGTATCCCATAGCAGACTCTTATTATCTAATATATAAAATTCACGTGTCACAGTGTTAGTTACCGTACTCCTCCGAAACGGCTTGACCGATTCTTCTCAAATTTTGCATACATATTCAGTAGGTCTGAGAAACGGCCAACATCTATTTTTCAAACTTTTTTTTTAGTATGGCAAAACAACGTTTGCCGGGTCAGCTAGTTACGATATACTAATAAAGGAATCTTAGAATGTATTCTCCAAAAACACTCACTACACACTGCCTTGCTTTCGTTGAAATGGTTAAACCGTAACGCAATTAATTTGGACGAACTTGAATTTTATATTGCGTAGTTCCGATCGCGCGTGTTGCAGCGATTATGCGAATGCACAAGCAATTCACATTTAAGGGTCAGTCAATTCAATGTAAAGGTCTATAATTAATAGCTAATTCTACTGTAAAATTAATTACAAAGATTTAATAAGACGTTACGTAAGTACACAACATATAGGTCGTGAGCCTATTTCAGATATCGGGCACATTTCTAGACAGCGAGAAGTTCGAGCTGTTATTGACAAGTGTTGCAACGGAAATAGAAATAAAACTGCTCAACCCGGGAACCCACAAGGTTTTACAATTTGCAATTCTCTCACACTAATTTGAAATGAAAGCCTGAATTTATTAATTCCTATTTATTAAGGTTTAACCACTTTCTTGCGAAGTTGAAAAATGCCGTTTTTATCTAATTAATGTCCATGACTAAAGGTACAGTGTTGGCTGGTTCGATGTAATTCATCTAATTTTTACTAACGCAAATGCACTGAAATCCGACTACTTATTGGAATTACACAAAGATTTTTTCAAAAGATAAAGTTATTACACAAGACCCCATAGTGCGTTCCTGAAAGATTATTAATATTAATTTTTGGAAATATACAGATTTGTTTCTAAGAATGGCTATTTTATGTCTATATCTGGAATTGAACTCTAGCGAGCGAAAAAATCTCGAAAGAACCGTATTCCGACCACCTCTTGTGTCTCCGACTACTGAGGATCCGTTTTCCGACCGGCTATCTTAGATAAACTAAAATTAACTTTATGACATAACAAATAAAGGAGCAATTCGCAAAAAAACGATTATTGAAAATATTTTATTGGTAAAGAAAAGAGTAAAATAATTAAAATATATTTTTCTTATGGTGACGATTATTTCCACTGAATTAAAATACGCATGTCACCGCTCTATTACCTCCCATTGATCCTGAAAATGCCTGCTAAATCAGAATTTGATCAAATAACGTCGCGCACTAAGGAGTATAAGGCGAAATACCGTTTCCAGTTTCCGAGTTTTTCAAAATTAGCTTTAAAAAGCATTTAAGCCCCCATTACATTCATTTCGATACTTTTTTATTTGTAATCTGCCTAAAATATTTAATTTAGTGTTTCGAATTAACAGTAGTATTAAGGAAAATTATCTGAACTATAAGAAAAAGTGACAGTTTAAAGCATAATTGTAAGAAACCCTTTAAAGTTACCCTTAGTCGTACACAGGTCAATTAAGGGCCTACATCAAATATTATCGTATATCATCGCCGACATGTACATATTAACACAGCCAGTAGGCACAGAAAATTAAGAATTAGGGATACTTTTCCTATTTACTCAAAATCTACTAAATATATTTTAATTCTGATTTACGTGTTTCTTTATATAATAGTTACTTATATTTTTAAAGTTATTTCATTAGTTAATACGCGATAATAGACCGACAAATGAAAAAAATAAAAACTTAAAGAGGTTGTTTCGATAAGATTTTCTATCGAGAAAACTTTTTTCAATCGCGTTTCTGAGTTTATGCGATCCTAGATCATATATTGAAAAAACATATACTTAAAAATTAGAGCTCTAGCCATTCAATCTAAAGAAACAATGAAAACTTCGTACGTAGAAAAATGCACGAAGCTATTTTGGTATCCTCTTAAGAAAGAATATTAGTGAAAATAAATAACGTACAACAAATATCTCGCAAATCAAGGTGTGTAATAGAAAATTAATTTACAAGGTATGTTGGAGTACGGTGCTTTTACGTTATTACATTTCTATGTATTACATTTCTATGTATTACATCGAGTGCCTCTTGCAAAGAACAGTCGTTAGAGCTAGGTCACCGGGGTCGTTGTCAAACAAAAAACCCTTTCTAAACGTTAAGCAACGTTTAGACTATGCTCATAACAGCGGATTACGTAATTGGGTTCCTTCAACAGAATACATTTTTAAAGTTCATTCGTTTTGCAATATTATCACGATTCGCTTGCTCTTTATAGTTTAAAATTAAGTTTTCAGTCTTGTTTGTAGTTTGGATAAGTATAGAAATCGTAACCACTTAAGTGGTTCGGAAAATTTAAGCACTCCTTTTATTAAAAACACATTTGCTCCAACACTGAACGTTTTAATTTCCAAACGGTCGCATAATAAAATAATCGAAATTAAATTTAATTGAAAGTCTGGCTGAAGTTTCCACAACGTCGGATTTGATTTAAACTAAAACAATACATACAGTGTTTTCAAAACTTAACCGGTTTTTATCTACAAAATTATGAAAACAAATACAGTAAAGATAAACGGACATTACTTTATCAACCATCGTAAAATTGCAGAGGGCGTTTGTGAGGCAGGTGGAAAATGTTAACGCGATGTTAATTACATAATATCCTGTACATAAAAAATAATAGTTGTACCTACAAGTGAATTTCTAAGTAAAGTGCTTATTACATTTAACTAGATTTAGTTGCTAGATTAAGATGTTACTTTAAGTGTGACTATTATATATATTTTCATTTCTGTATTTCGCCCACGACAGCTCCTGTAGTAATTTGAATGAACACCTTTTTAACACGCTTATGTTAGTTCGGAACGTATCTATCAATGTATTAATCTATGTGACGGAATCTTTGAATGTGATTTTCACCCACTTAACAGTAGTCAGATCGATCTGAAATTTTGCACACACATTAAGTACCGATGGCAATGCAATAATAATAAAAAATCTGGATTTTCAAGCGTTTTTAGGGTTCCGTACCCAAAGGGTAAAAACGGGACCCTATTACTGAGACTTCGCTGTCCGAAATAAAATATTTAATTAATATTTATTTATTTATTTTTTCCGAAATAAAATAAAATAAATATTTAAGGGGGGCTCCCATACAACAAACATGATTTTTAGGGTTCCGTACGCAGTATCTCAAGAACGGTGATAGCTAGACAGTTGAAATTTTCACAGATGATGTATTTCTATTGCCGCTATAACAACAAATACTAAAAATAAAATAAAATAAATATTTAAGGGGGGCTCCCATACAACAAACATGATTTTTTTACCGTTTCTTGCTCGATACTAATAACGTTGCCTTATGTTGCATAGATAATGGTACGGAACCCGTCGTGCGCGAGTCCGACTCGCACTTGACCAATTATTTTTAGTTTTTGAACTAAGTACATTGTTTACGTATGATTATTTACATATTTATGCAAAATTTAATAAAAATATGATGCTTACACACGTACAAGGCATTACCAGAGACAGAGAACCCGATAGGCGATAGGGATAGGGTAAATAAAAAATAACATAGATTTGTCATCGAAAAAATAAAGAAATGGAAATGCTATAAGGTAGGCAAAATAAATGAGAAACTTATGAATAACTTAGAAAATATAAACACTACTTAAGGCTCATATAGTTATAGCGATACTGCTAGTTACAGCTTACTACCTACAACCGTTTTCAGTAACAACTTAGGATTACGGTTACGATTAGATTATTAAATTATTCTCCCGTATCAGTAAGATACTTCTATCTTTATTCCAAGTTTCAATAGAAGCTATCATGAGTAACTTGAAAATGACCATTAAACACCAAGCCGTTTATCTGTGCGTCTATATTTAGTGCCCGTTTTAGCATAGTGTTATAAGCACCTATAGCTAAGTAATAGTGTTATATTTAGTATAAATGCGTAATTATTAACAATTTTAGGGTTCTAGATAAAGGTGGTTTTTACAAACACTTGATCGATTTAAGCGGACACGTGTTTTGAAAAATGTCTATTTTAATTAAAAGTTATCGCCTTTTGTATTTCAACTAGTTTTATTATGGATTATAATTTTATTATACGTGTATTCAATTATTGTTTTATTTGAATTATGATACGTCGTTGGTTCAAAATAAGTAAGCGTTTCATGTCTTTATATCCAGCAAAGAAAATACTTGTTATAAAAATATTTTCATAAACTTTTCAGTCTTCATTTCTCAGACTTCTAAACTGCTGCCTATCCACATGGGAAAAGGCGTATAGTTGTAATGATAATTATTGAAAAGCCTTTCCTTGAGATGTATAAAAAGAAATATTGTTTCGGCTTTAAAATATTCATATCTCAAGTGTCGCTTTAATATCAAAAAATTGGTATCGCGTTCCATCACATATTATTATGGAACGTTGATTAGATTCCGTATGATAAGATTTTATTACCAACATTTATATTGAAACTCCGCCCCGATATAAGCAATTGGTATATTTGGATACACGACTTATACACAGCTCCAGAATAAAATTGAATCGAGAAAAGCAATATATATGCACCATGCATTTCCTGATACAATAACAGATGTGGATACTATTTAGTATAACCTGATATATCGCAAACGATAAAACAATAGCAATAACAATTGTGATAGATAGTCATTTGTGCCAGAGCCTACTATTAGCACATTTGATACCACTACCGAAGAATATCCGTCTTATTTTTACCCTCCTGTCGGTCACTGCTGGGCAAAAACCTTCATCTTAATTTTGCAACATAGGCTCGTCCAGCGTCGGACTGCTCATACATTCAAAATGGAATTTGCCAGCGCGGCAGCGGGGTCTACAATAATTTAATTTTGGACCCGACTCTTGTGGTCAACTACCCGGGCCCTTTCGGCTCAGTCCGACCCTAGGCTGGTCTGCACCTATGACGAGGTCAGCCGTCTAAAGTAAAGATATAGACTCTGACAGATATATTCAAGACGCTTATTCATTACCTCTATCTAGTCCATCGTTCACAAATATACTATTGTATGGAAGCACAAAACCGTTGTCATTTTACCTGCAACAAGAAAACAAAATACGTTATTAGACAATTCAAATACAAATCTCAATAAAAGCTTTCGCCGTCTGAGTCCAGTGATTCAGGCGTGCCTAAGCAAACCAACTTTCCCCACAGCAACGATTGCGATGAACCGTTGTACAATTCGACAACACTTTCCCCAATTATTATTCTCTAGTAAACGAAACGAAAATAATTTACAATTTTGAGATCTTGGTGGTGAGCTGTAAACATTGTTTCGATCCAAAATTTAAAAAAAGGAACAATATATGTACTAATTGCATTATCATTAAAAATTTGTCTTGAAAAACAATACAAAGTAACAGCATAATATTATCTTCCCCATACCCTCCAAATATCGAGAAAAAAAACTGTTCACAAATGTCACATTCGTTTATGGTATGTGTATGTGTGTCATTTTGACTTATATAGCCAGGACTATGAAGGATCACCTGCTAAAGCGACGCTAAGTTCCTTTAATATTCAATAAACGGACATGATAGTTATGACATTTAAATTGTAATTAATACATTTAATCCAATTATATTTTTACACGGATGGATTTTAATTTCAATCATAATCCACCACACGGGCTGATGCTGCTAAAAGTCAGTTGTCAGTGTGTGAGTTTCAAGCTGATAATTTAACGCCTTGAAAAATAAATGTTTAATAGACAGACACATGCGATCTAAAAGGGATTTTCTTTTTCTACGGGACCAGAACAAAATAGACAAATGGGCATAGTAAAGCGTCTAAAAGTATTCCCCTTTTTAAACAATATTATAAACTTGACCCTTTATCCAAATTCATCGTGAGAGATATCATAAATGAAGAAAACAACGATAACATTTAACTTAAAAACCTTACTAAGATTAAATTGTACGTCAGCATGTATACGGAAAACAACACAAAATTAACTTCGTTGTGAGAGTAAGTGACAGCTTGACAGGATCACTTAACAGGTGATTGTTAATTAGAGTACTTAAGAATACTGCGTGAAGGAAAAAATACATGCAACAACAAGTGCTGCATAAATTATATACCAATCACTGACATAAATCGCTTTCTTTTTGCCAAAATGAAGGTTTTTAATTAATTTTAATATCTTTTCGCATATCTTTTTTCACACAACGTCCTAAGGTCTGTATTACTGTATACTTGCGCTATAGGTACTAGATTATGGATTTGATATAGATTACAGATAAGACTGCATTTAAAATCTTAATAAAAGTAAAATTCTTGTAATAGAACAAGGCAAATTTAATTGAACTTCAGGAAAACATCGAGCCAAATTAATCATTGGGCTCTTTCACAAAACAATTATATTTAGCGATAACTATATGATGCTATCCAACATTCTAAGTCCATTAGTCACGAAGCAAGTCCACGACTTGGTACCAACATGATAATTGTCCGCGGCCTTCGTGATATTGTTAATAAACAAGACATATTTAGCGACATTAGGTGACACGGAAAATATGGACGCATATTTATAAATAGCAGATAGATAAGTTTATTACAGCAAAATTGTAAAATTTTGACGAAAAAGTTGTAAAGAGAATGTACATATAAAGCATTTCGTTTCGCGTCGTATAAAACTCACAAAATAAAGAAAAATATTGGTTAACTACATAGTTAATTTTAATAAAATTTGTGCAGACTTTTCAACATACAAACTTTTCGCCTTAAATATTTTTGGGCCCAGTATAGAACCCTGTGGGACACCAATGTTATAAAAAATGTAGATCCGCTCATTCGATACTTACATGATGTTTGTGTTTATCGTGTAATAAATATTGTAGATGTAGGTGTGGTGCAAGTAATACCACGTCGAAATAATATGCACATGACAACTGTAATCTCATTAAGGTAGTTCCGATAGCTTAACACGATAACGAGCTAAAGTTGATAAATACATACCTATTTCAATCATGTAAATAAATAGTTTCAATATGTTTGCAGCATAATCACGGTTGTCATGGATCCAAGCATTTTAAAGAAATAAATTATTCACAATCTCGGGACGGAACTAAATCGAGATTAACTCGAAAGTGGGGTACCTGGACATGGCGAGTTTAGTTTCAATTGCCAGTCTATTACAGGGACATCTGCGTAGTTTTTCTGAACATTCGATTATTTTAAGATTTAGTGACAAAACTGGAGAGCTGAAAAATTGATTCACACAATCTAAGTTATGCTAGCAATAAACACATTAATGTGTGGGTGCAGTTGACAGTATAATGTGAACATTTAAACGATTATACAACTCGTTGCACAATCGTTGTAGGTCACGATGTACCTAGTTTTTTTTGTGTAACAATACATACATTGCATGTAGAGACATACATTGCATGTAGAGACATGCAACATGTTTCATATGAAATGTACTTTATTTCGTCCACAATAAAAACCATAATACGATATCTATATGAATGAAATAGTGATTGCGTCATAAGGGTTTTTCGAATATAAAGCAGACCTCGTCAGCTGTTAGACAACTTTGTTATATTTTACTTACAATATTAAGGACATTATCTTAACCTATTTACATCTTTTTACAGACACAGGACTTTACCAGATCTTAATACGCTTATTACCTACTTAGGCCAGAACCAGTCATCACACCTAAGTTACGTCATCGTAGACTATTCGCACCATCCACCAGTGTCCGAAAGCTCATTTAAACCTCATTCAAGAGTCTCGGACATACAATAGTATTTTTCAATGAGGTGCACTGTATACCGCTTGATGTCACCGCATAGATTAGGTGTCCGATTGGCAGCGGTGGGATAGTGAATTTTCTGAGTAAAGTTCTAATTTTTCTTAATCTATGTGGATAAAATTAACATTGTAGCAAACGCAATGTCCATTTATAATAATATGTAGTAAGAATTTGAGTCGGTCGTTAGAATCTCGGTGACATAATGATTGCATTACATAATTTCTTACCATTAACACAAATAAATCATTAAGTAGGTAATTAGCTCATAAAGACAGACGATCTAGATAATAATGTCGATTGGAATACATTTAATGATGACAATTTCCTAAACTTAATGTGAATATTAAAATTGAAACCTTTCTCATAACATAATTATTTGTAACAAAACTATTACAAATTCCCAAGATATTGTACAAAAATAACTAAAAACATTAGATTGACATTTAAATATACTCGTTTCTAGAGGTATTTATTGTAATTTCGGCGTGACATAATGAGAGATTTCCGTGAAAAACAAACAGCTTAAAGATGGTCACAAGACACAAACCAATTTAGCTTATTCCAAGCAATTACAGTTGAGGGCGTTGTCCGTTAGTAATTGGACTATAAGTGGGTGAGATAAAGACGCTAAACGTGATGTTTGATGGTAACTATGTACAACCAATATTAAGAGATGGTAAAACCAGTTCTGTTTACTAATAGTTATAAATGATGTCAAGGTATACTAGTTATCAGTTTACACCAAATGAACAGTTACTATGAGGATGTTACAAAAATAATGATAAAATTTAGTAATGTTACAGTATTAAATCATCATAACTGCTCTGCTCTTATCCCTTTATATGGGGTCGGAGCAACATGCTTTTTAGGGTTCCGTACCCAAAGGGTAATAATTGGTCAAGTGCGAGTCGGACTCGCGCACGAAGGGTTCCGTACCATTATCTATGCAACATAAGGCAACGTTATTAGTATCGAGCAAGAAACGGTAAAAAAATCATGTTTGTTGTATGGGAGCCCCCCTTAAATATTTATTTTATTTTTAGTATTTGTTGTTATAGCGGCAATAGAAATACATCATCTGTGAAAATTTCAACTCTCTAGCTATCACCGTTCTTGAGATACATACAGCCTGGTGACAGACGGACGGACGGACAGCGAAGTCTCAGTAATAGGGTCCCGTTTTTACCCTTTGGGTACGGAACCCTAAAAACGGAAAACGGATGTATTTCTATTGCCGCTATAACAACAAATACTAAAAATAAAATAAAATAAATATTTAAGGGGGGCTCCCATACAAAAAACTGATTTTTTTTACCGTTTCTTGCTCGATACTAATAACGTTGCCTTATGTTGCATAGATAATGGTACGGAACCCTTCGTGCGCGAGTCCCACTCGCACTTGACCAATTTTTTCTTCTGTCAGGCGTCAATCCTCTTAGTCCAGTCAAATTACCGAAAGAAATAATCACTAAAATACCTAGTTTGGGAATTATGAAGGATCGATCGGGGGGTGTATTCTGAGCTTATATTCCAATTTGAGGGAATCTAGGGAGGTCAGCTCAAGGTCATTTCGATGAAAATGTGTTTAATTCGATATTTCGAGAACGGTTAGTGTTAGGCAAAAAATTGTACAGACCTTTTCTCTTCTAAATTAAATTTACTAACTATTTTATCCGAAACTTTTTTTTTATCATCAATATTTTTCAATTTATTGCTTCCGAAAGGCAAAAATTTTACTATTTTCCTCCCTTTTTTTTATTTTTCGCCATTTTCTCCCCAACCGTTCAATTTTATTAAATTTTACCCGAATATGAAAGTGTTGCTCTTTTAATTATGAACAACTTGATATGTAAACTTTTTTCTGTAATGCCAATACCTTCGGAGTTATATATTATTACTCTACCGAGCGAAATCCGTGCCACTGTCGCGACGCGTATTCACAGACACACTGTCGCGTGCATTAGTGTGGGCCTTTAATATTGACGATTCACTTCCATCGACCTCGCGTACTTAATTTTACCAATTTTATGACCTATTTTTTATCAATAAATGTGTGAAACAGTTTCAATTATTCGTTTACTTCTTTTTCTAATCCTTATTCACATTATTATCCCATTGAATGGAATAAAAAATACCCAAATTGAAAAAGTACAATATTTAAATAAATAAATAATAAATATAATAAATATTCACGGACATTACACACAACGTCCTCTGGTCCCAAGCTAAGCTTATATGCTTGTGTTATGGGTACCAGAATACGGATAGAATACATATACTATTTTTCTTTTGTAAATACATACTTATATATATAGAAACACCCAGACGCAGTACAAACATTTGTATGACAATTAGAAAAATCACACAAATGATTGTCCCGAGCGGGAATCGAACCCGCAACCTCTTGATCAGCAGTCCGTTACATAAACCACTCAACCACGAGGCTCGTCAAATTGTTATTTTATTTAATTAAATGATATTTCAATTATTACAATACTATTTAATATTTAAATGAAGTTCAATTTTTTTATAGTTTAATCGATTTACCTTTTGATACAGGTAAGTTGGCTAATAAATGATCATGGAATACTTTAATATTTCTTTCAAATACTAAATACCCACTGATGTCGATGATATTGCGACAGTGGCACGGATTTCGCTCGGTAAAGTAATATATAGCTCCGAAGGTTTTACAGAAATTTTGGCATTACAGAAAAAAGTTTACATATAAAGTTGTTCATAATTAAAAGAGCAACACTTTTATATTTGGGTAAAATTTAATACATTTTAACGGTTGGGGAGAAAATGGCGAAAAATAAAAAAAAGGGAGGAAAAAAAGTAAAATTTTTGCCTATCAGAAGCAATAAATTGAAAAATATTGATGATAAAAAAAAAGTTTCGGATAAAAAAGTTAGTAAATTTAATTTAAAAGAGAAAAGGTCTCTACAATTTTTTGCCTAACACTAACCGTTCTCGAGATATCGAATTAAACGCGTTTTCATCGAAATGACCTTGAGCTGACCTCCCTAGATTCCCTCAAATTGGAATATAAGCTCAAAATACACCCCCCAATCGATCCTTCATAATTCCCAAACTAGGTATTTTAGTGATTATTTTTACCATTCTCAGCCGTAATTTGACTGGACTATCTATATATATTTTTCTTTCTAGCATATCATCTTTTATACAATTCATTCATGGTTTCTTCAGCCTTCCCCTACCATTGATTTCCTCTACATTTTATAGATTTGTTAAGGACTTAAATATGCTTTCAAAAATAATTTAAGCTCGTCAATTTTATCGCGGTTGAACTACGAATATAATATTTATTAGAAATGTATAAACATAATTATTTGCAGACTATGTGTAATCAATATTGCAAATGCTAATTAACATTCATATCTCATATACTTTCAAGACTGTTAGTCTTAATCTAATCGTGCGGTACAGTTAAAAGAAATTGAAGACTTTTGTTTATGATCTTTTGATATAATTTGCAGTCTGTAATTTACAAAACATGATTAAAGTTGGCCGATTTTATATAAATTACTAGCTGTCCCGGCAAACGTTTATTTGCCATAGTTACTAAACAAAAAAAAATTGGTCAAGTGCGAGTCGGACTCGCGCACGAAGGGTTCCGTTCCATTATCTATGCAACATAAGGCAACGTTATTAGTATCGAGCAAGAAACGGTAAAAAAATCATGTTTGTTGTATGGGAGCCCCCCTTAAATATTTATTTTATTTTATTTTTAGTATTTGTTGTTATAGCGGCAATAGAAATACATCATCTGTGAAAATTTCAACTGTCTAGCTATCACCGTTCTTGAGATACTGGGTACGGAACCCTAAAAATCATGTTTGTTGTATGGGAGCCCCCTTAAATATTTATTTTATTTTATTTTTAGTATTTGTTGTTATAGCGGCAATAGAAATACATCATCTGTGAAAATTTCAACTCTCTAGCTATCACCGTTCTTGAGATACAGCCTGGTGACAGACGGACGGACGGACAGCGAAGTCTCAGTAATAGGGTCCCGTTTTTACCCTTTGGGTACGGAACCCTAAAAAAGGTTTGAAAAATAGATGTTGGCCGATTCTCAGACCTACTGAATACGCATGTAAAATTTCATAAAAATCGGTCAAGCCGTTTCGGAGGAGTACGGTAACTAACACTGTGACACGTGAATTTTATATATAAGAATATTGTCTTATATAATAATTATGTATAGATAATGGTAACTAGGCGAAAGGTACTTCAAAAGAGGTGAAATTTATTGCAGTTTAGTTTTCATGGAGAAATCCTCTGCAAAGACTTTTCGATAGACAGAAAAGATTAATATGATACACAGGCGAAACGCGGAATAAGGCTTTCAAATCGCTAAGATGATACGTATTATGTAGACTCTAAAACTTAAAGCCTTACAAAAGTTGACAAGCTTACTATGGCTATAACTATTATTAAAAAGAACCAACGACCCGAATACCAGTCAGTTTTACCAGGTATACAAAACATAATAAGCAATAAAACTCTGTTTTCTTAGCTTCCGTTTCTACATATATCACACTGATATATTGCGAGATATTTACGGCCAGTTTATTACATACAATTAATAATGTAATAAAACGAAATCTATCTTTTATATCATTTCGATTAGCCTTAATTGGTATATTTTACATAAATTAATTTTAATTAAGTTCCCGAAAATTTGTCCCATACATTAAACGATTTTTTAAACATTTTTAAGGGTCCGTTACGTTTATATACGTTATTATAATACAAAGATTTAATTAATTTACTTTGTACCCAGTAAAATTTTCAGACTTAGGGCCTCTTTCACCATTCTCAAGAAAAGCGCCAAGTAGACTAATCGCTAGTTAAAGTCACCAGTAACTACACGTGCGACGTTCACGACGTTCGAGTAGCAGTAATCTTAAGATTAAAAAATTGAAATTGACAGAAGATACTCGTAACTATTACTTGACAATTAACGCTAATCGATAAGTAACTAATCAACGCTTTACTTGAAGATGGTGAACGAGGCCCTTAAAAGTATAAATTAATTAAAAAGCAGTTACTTTTCAAGGATTTTGATATTGAACTAATAAAACACTATGGATTTAAACGCATATACATTTGGTTTTAAATCTAGCCTGATATTACGTTCCTAGCCGTGAATCCAGTGGCTATATACCTCTCTGAAACGTCAAGAAAGATTTAAAAAAAAACTTCAGATTCCGTAAAAAAAGGTTTTATATGACAAAAAGAATTACGCATGAAACTGCCCTTAACAAAATCTAAAATAAATTACAATATCACCCGATTTATTTATTTAATTGAGGTATAACACGATAATAAGGTTATTATTCAAATGATGGTCAGTGTGTCGCAGCAAGTTGGTCAAAGCAGGTGTGTCTTCAACATGGAATACAACAGCTGCCATCATTATGCTTATCTTTTATGACCTCACAAGTTTTATAGCCGGTATATATCTAGTATAGATCTAACGATAGATATACGAGTATACGATCTTCCTAGATCAGAGATTCCTAAACTTTAAGAAAATGGAACAACAACCTTGTATTTTATGTTGTGCCATGCGATAATACTGTGGTGATACATGGTAGTGACTGAATTTTATCTTTACAAAGGTAAACAGCTCTTCTAAATACCTCATAACCACTCTACCAAATCGTAGTATCACTCAATAGCCACCTAATAATAAGAATATTTGGCAGAACCTTGATGAGTATTCTGCGAAACGCGGTTGGGAAATAACCGTCTTAGACCACAGTAGAAGATACATTTCAATTTATCACAAACAGTGAAATCCAGCAAAATTAGTATGCAATCAGAAGTCATACATAAATTTGATTGCCTTATGTTAAAAAAACCTGAATTTTAATAATTAAAAAGTTAATAAAAAGAACTATGCATCTTGTTAATTTGCATCAATAAAGGCTTATTTAAATGCATACATTGATAGAGGATATTTATCAAAATGTTCATTGGAAACTGTTTTTCGACCTGATTAAAATAATGACAAAAATCAATCACAAGTAAATGAGATTTTATTAGTAACAAATAATAATCAAGAGCGCCTTTACTGCAATCTAGAAGCATTATAAATATCATATTTTCTAACACTTGCGCGACTCATTTGCTTAAATAAAACTACTTTTTACGCCTCACCTGTGACCATGGTGACTGCAAAGTCTCCGAAACGTCGGGCTAAAATTTAAAACAAATATACGCATCTAAATCCGTATAAAGTAGTTTTATTTAAGCATTATAAATATCGTTCAAATTAGTTAAGTATAAAATTTTATGTGTTATCCGTGTGGCTAAGAATACACCACCATTTGTGTCACCATTCCATTTCTTCCCCAGAGGGTTGTAGAAGCCACTATGTAACTGAATTTAACCTTGTGCCAGCACGCCTGGTCAGCGCGGGTGAGTAGACCATAAACTATTCCAAAGTAGACTAGATCTCTGCCCAACAGTGGGACATTAACTAACTGGAGAAATGTGTTACACGTAGAAGAGAGGTATTTAGATCTGTTGAAAAATGGCCTAAGCAGGAGTGTAGAGTATTTAAGCGAGACGGTACGATACCAAATTATGCTCATCGTACTTCCGTTTTTTCTTCGTGAAAGTTAAACCGATTTTAATAGTTTTTGCGTTATATTATAGATAAAGAGTATATCTATGCTTCTATCACTTTCTTTTTTTCAAAACATAATAACTAAAAGAAATATGACGATCCGAAAAACCCACTTTTTTCGGTTTTCTTTAGATAAAGTTGCAGCGTCTATCACACAAATTTGATAAAGTTTTACCACAAAATTTGCTAAGGCAAATACCTAAATGAGGAGTACAGTACCCTCTTAACTTGAGTAATTACTAAAGCGCCTCGTCCACGTAGAGAGAATAGAACGAGACAGCTTAGAGAGGAGACTAATCTATACTCTGATTTCTACGTACATGTATTGTAGAGATCATTAGAGCGACAGTAGCGGAGTTTGTCTACGTAGACTATATTGATACTCTAGCTAGGCTAGTCTAATGTGTCGTCGTAGATTGCCCTATAAGTCACACTTTGTTATTTTAATCTATCGTGGACAAGGCCTCTTATACAAAGTTAAAGTAAAAGAACACACACAATCATAATACTGTAGGTACCTCAACACATACAAGATAATACATAAAGAGCTACATAAAAGAAATAGCCTCTCTGATTAAATTACAAGTTGTTAACTTACAAGTTCATTTATGATGTTTATAAATATCGTTTACAATGTTTACAAAGATAAATTTTAAAATGGGTAATTTACACATTCAGTATGGCAACACTGAAAACATGTAACATACAATGCATGCTTGTGGCATCTGTTAAATTAATATGTACTACAATTTATTAATATTGCATTTGAGTTGCTATACTTTTACTCATTAAGTTAACATTTGCAGGCATCGTGATACCTCAATCGGCAGTGCAACAGAATGGTTTCCGAGGTCATGGGTTCAAGTCCTGCTTATGGTAATCACTTTTTCCACATTATTATCTGTTAATAGTTAAATTGCTAGTAAAATATTATAGTCATAAATGTAATTTCGAGGTTATGGAGACGAAAAACATTAATGGTCTTATTCATAATGACTTAACGGAGGTTTAAGCAATAACTTTATCCGAGAGATAATAAACATTTTATCGTAAAAAGACAGTTTTAACAATTTTCACGAACCGATTTTAGCAAACTTTTAAACCTCCGATAAGTCATTATGAATAAGACCATTATTGTTGAGTATAAACTTAAGATTTTCAATATTTTATTAACAAATCAATGACTAGTCTGTAATATTGCAATCCACTGCTAGACATAAACTTCTTTCAATTCCTGACACACAACATCTACTGTATATCGAGTTCAAGATTCTATTTTATGAATCGGAATTTTTCAGGCTTTCGGATCATTTTAGACTCTTTTTTCGTAAAATGTAAAAAAATATATACACTTTATAATAAGCTGCAATTTAATAGGTAAAATACGTGCCACGGTCAATACAACATCACGCTTAAGTGAACAGCTCGCGGTCATACGCCATTTTAATATTTGATAAAAGCATACACAATACTTTCAGTTGTTAATTCGATAAATAAAATATTATAAAAACAAAAAGTTTGTATTCTGATGTGTGCACTTATAATATTATACTTCTTTGTTTATCGGTCAGATTATTTTAAGTTCACAACTAACATCAGAGTTTCGATTTTTGTAACCAATTCTTTGGAAGCTTACTACATTTTTTAGATAGTAAATATTTTAAAAATAAATAAGAAAACGCAAGTAATTATAATTCTAACCTCAGAATATAACTACAGTAATATTATTTTTATAAAAAAAACATTCATACATATTTCGGGCAATTTTTTGCATCTCCAAGGCCAATCTATGATACGCTAACATCATTCAAAATATCGCGACTAAATTTAAATAAAGCAATGCAAAACTTATAAAGATAAACCATCTAGCTTGAAGCCTTTACCTTCCTACGTAAGTAGTTTGCACAGTCAAAACCGGTTAGAAGATGAGTCACTACGACCTCTCGGCGACCTCTTAACATAACCAAAATGTCCTATATGTACGCTTATTTTGTTACTATGGAGTAGTTACTCGTATGTAAAGCACATTCATATAAATAAAACCACTTTTTACGGATTTAGAAGCGTAAAATTTAAAAACAAATATACGTGTCTAAATCCGTAAAAAGTGGGTTTACCTAAACAAATGAGTTGCGCAAGCGAAAAAGAATACGGTCCACCTGGAGAGCAAGTCCGCTATTCAATGTTCAGTGAAAGTTCAATTGAATGGTATCATTTGTAACAAAAAATTAACAAAAGACCACCAAACTTGACAAAATTCGCCACTACTGGGACAGGTCTACTTGCTCCAACAAGGCTATTTTATTATTAAGTTAGTTTTAGTTGGTCTTCATTGTAGGTACTAATCGGCATCATTCTCACACTCTGATACAACAATGCATAATATTTTTGGAAAAAAAAATTAAAGGAAATGAAGAGAGTAGAAAAAAAAATCCATGGAGTTTCTTGTCTGTTCTTCTCCATAGGATTCGCGTTTGGAACAGACACCTAGTTTCTGACGTTTTAAAAGAGATTGTAAAACATGCTAACTTGAAATAAAAAATTTTGACTTTGACTATGCAATCAACAAATGCAATAACTGATTGCTTCACTAAGCAATACTACCAAACTTGATAAAATTCGCAAGTTTGGTAGTCTATTGTTAATTTTTTGAGGTTATAATGTGCCATTGTGCTACAATTGTGAGACAATTCATTTACCGGACTCGGGTCCCTGATGTAGGCTTTATGCTTGTTCGCCACCAGAATTGTATGAAAAAATTGGACCCTTTCAAATTTTTAAATTCTTCTATTAATTACGTTGCCGTACAAGAATTTTGTCGCCGTCTATCTAAAGATAACTATGTAAATTAGATTGACAGATATATAAAAAGTAATTACTTACACTACCATTTAACATATAATCTGTATAGATTAGCTTACAGGTATTATTATTCTAATAACATCCTTCACGAAGATAATATTTACTTGTGGCACTGTTGTTGAATACCGATGATCTAAGTCCAATGTCTCATATTGGAAATACTAGTACAATATCAATAAGCAATCGCTTGTCCATCAAAATTATTACTACTTACGTTACCTTGAAGTTACTGTTCGTTTTGATATAAGTTGTCTATAAGAATGTAGAGCTACTTATACTAACATAATCTTGAATCCATTTCATCATAATTAGGCCCAGTTTCTTACTGCCAATAATGAAAACAGACAATCCATAATGTCAAGTCTTGAACACGCCAAACGCTTTCGGTGTTGTGAATACAATTTTAAGCCAAGGGCCTTATTGTCTTTAACTTGCGATTCCGATATAAACTTTTAAAGCAATAAATTTAATTTCGAGTCATTCCATCAACCTAATAGCATCGTTATAACCACTATCCTTGTCTTTTTTAACGTTCTTCACGATATTTTGTCTTCACAATAGAACACAGTCAGATGCATTTCTCATTAATAACGGTGACCCAATATCCCAAATCTAAAACACATTGAAATCCAACATTCTCTTCAAAAAAGTATAATCGAAATAAAATAGAATCGATGTCTTTCTATTAAAATCATTCACGCTTTCCTTTTCAATCGAATCGATCATTGCATTCACTGTGAAGCCTCATTTAATCATTTTAATGTATCTAAATAAGGTATTAGTGTTTCTATCACGCTACAATTGTATGTTGTAGGATTTGTTCTCAGTAATGGTAATTGACATTTGATGTCTGGACATAATTGATAAATCTTCGCTTAAATATCGATTATTGATAAACAATAACAGTAATTATTTAATACTTTTGTAATACTCCGTGCTAATAATGTAATCGTCTTAATTTCTTCAACGAGACTTAGGTATTACCTTGTAGAGTTACTTTCTAAATCAAAAAACCTATTTGTGTGCAATATTGAACTGATTGGGAGAAATTCAAACAATCTTCCTTTATCTCCCATAGGAACGGTTCTTTAGCCAGTACATATTCAATTAAAAGGTAACGCCAAGTGAGAAAGATTATAGTCGCCGAGTGTGGCCAAGACCTAAGCGGCAATTAATATCGCCAGATATACTATGATAGCTTGATAGAGATACCGATTTCATTTTAATTATATGCCTAATCTGTTATTATTAAATTTTACTGTAATTTTTTGCAGTGATAACAATATGTTTTCTTATGTAGCTTAATTACCGGGCGAAATGGTCACGCACGACTCAGCATTGCTTAAATTTCCTCCATATTTGATACTCTATGCCTCTACATTATGGTTTTGACTAAACCAAATGACAAATATTTACGGATATTTTCCTCAATGAATGTCTTCTGTTCCCAAGCTACGCTTATTCGCTTATCTACTATATAAAAATAAGTCGGGTTTTCCTTCCTGACGCTATAACTCCAGAACGCACGAACCGATTTCCACGGTTTTGCATTTGTTGGAAAGGTCTCGGGCTCCGTGAGGTTATAGTTCATTTTTTTTAACTTTTTTTGGTATGGCAAAACAACGTTTGCCGGGTCAGCTAGTCATATACTAGAAGTCTGAAGTTCTGAAAATATATTTATAGATAACTAAGTCTACTATAGTAGCTGCTCGTTACTTTAAAAAAAAAATTTTGAAAAAAGAACTGAATCATTAGCTCAAATTCAAATTTGTATAACCGTCACGACGTAACGGCTGACAGCTGCCTGAGCCGGTAGGCATACCATATGTGGTACTTAATACCCTCGATTGATATAAGCAGAGCTTATAAATGTTCATAATAATAACTAACTTGTTAGACAGCCGTAGATCAACCATCTTTGTTCAATGTTTCTTTGTTCCTATATTAAGAATATGAGTCATCAGGAATAACTGCTTCTTACAAGATTTAAGAACATCTGTTTGTGCTTTCGTTACTTTATTCGCCTAATACAATGAGATTTTAGCTTAGTTACATACATATACATACATAGGTTTAAGATATTGACCCTCTAAAGCGTTTTAGTATTTACAATTAGATAATATATTTCTTCGTATGGATTGAAAGAATTGCACCTTAAAAAGATAAATAGTTTGATGAAAAGGTGCTTATATGCAGACCCCACGCTTATAGCGCACGTGCCACTCCCCTTGACTTTAGTAAAACAGAGCTAACACCTGTCTAAAAAAAAAAACACCGGATGCTTGACAGCGACCATAGAGTAGTCTACGTAGTAATATTGCAAGATTAGGCTAGATAAGATAAATAAATTTACATAAAAGTAATAATAGCTTTTATCTGTTAGAAATATTATGATAGATGTGTCCAACTTATTTAACAGCACGCTAAGAGTAAAATACTCGTCCCTATATTTCCAAAGGTTAAGCAGAGATGTAAACATTTCAATGGACAAAGCTACAAACGAACGAACAAACGGGAAATGCCACGCGCAGATTTAATTTCTGATTTTACGTAGTGATGAAAAAACAAGTAATTGGAGACGTGATTTAGAGCCACAAAGCTAAGCGTCTCAATTTTCTATCAATGACCATACTGGTGGATCTCTGGTCATATTTAGAAACCTGCAAATTCCAACTCCAAACATTATTTTGGGTGTCATTATCATCTCATCATAAGTTTGACTGATTACAAAATTATCCACAACTGTTAACAGTTAAATAAAAACAAATATATTTTTATAATAATATGTTAATTTAATTAGTTGGGCATGCAACAAAACGCAATGCAATTGTAATGATTAATGTTCTAGAATAGCAATTACATTATTAACAATGATCTAAGATAAATACTAATTATAATGTTTACCCGTCGTTGTATCTTAGTATTTTTATTGACAAATAGATTTGTTTTATTTTTCATTACACATTTTGTCTATAGATTTTTTTTTGCGGCTGAGATTTAGATTACTCATGACTTGACATTGCGTAAAATCTCAGCTCACTACGGTCTCGGAGTCTCGGGGCAAGGTCATAGCGTTGCAATGTTATTCTCGCACTTGTAAGTTTTAAAGAATAGATATTTTCAATAAAAAAATATGCATTAAATACTATGCAAAGGAAATTCTATCGATTTTTTGTTTAACTAACAAAATACCCTGCTAATCTGTACCTAACCTATTATATTATCTGTGGCGTTATAGTCTAAATTCAAATTTCGAAACGTCAAAGCTGACAACGCAACTGTCCCCAATCCGACACGTTTCGATTCAACGATGACCGTGAACATCGATTCGACATTCACGTGTCGATAGAATTATCGAATGATCATCCCTCTCACTTCGCTTGACATTTTTTTTACTATGGAAACTGTTTAACATTACTAAATAGCATGTATTTATCGATTAGCTTCAGTAGAATTATAAAATTGTATACGCAATGAAATAAATCACAATTAAATACAAGATGCTTCTAAATGTACCAGATTGCAGGCAAAGCAATTAACTATTCTAAATTTAGTCTTGTGTTAAGGAAGGACTAGATATAGTCAGACAAGATAGTGGGTAGTTCTCAGTCTGTCAGTCACACTGCGAAAGATTATGATCGTATATTAGCTTATATCTTGGCCGATTCTTACACATAATAAAAAAGTAGGAAATAGGACAATAATATGCAGCTTAGTCACAGCACAAAAAATCTGAATTTACCTAAACATCAAGTTAGTTATATACAAAATCACAATTAGTTAATGATTTCACAAAACACAGTTATTTTTTAATTGGACATGATTACGTTAAATGTCGACTCAATCACGTCAGTTGTATTAATTAGTAACAAATTAACGGTTAGTGGCCTTTGCAAATCATATGAAACACAAACAAAATGTTGATTAGTTACGTTATTGCAATGAATTGATAAATAAAGAATTGTTAGTTGCATATACGATTGTAACGATCTATGTGGCAAAAACATTATTAATTTATTAGTAAAATATAAATATTAAAGTTACATAACATTAAAAACATTTCTATGTTACAACACAAGTAAATCAACATACTGTAAAACATATGTTGACATGTGATGAAGCGGTATCCGAACTCGAAAGACCAAAATTATGGTCATGCGGATGCGGCGGTCTTGAATAGACCAGAAATTAAAGCGGGGAAATTATAGTAGAGTTATGTGATTTGAGACGAACCAATATTGTAGAACACACAAATGTTTGAATGGTACTCACCTCTGGTCATTCACGCACCTTTCCTGGTGTTGCTAGTTATAGAGGAGGCATCTTAGGTGGTACCACCATTCACCATACTATGTGATGTTCACTGGTTCTTGATCTTATGCTTAAGCACTCCCAAGCGATAGTTCATGCGGTTTATAAATATAATTATATGCAGTGCGAAAATTACATGACACCAATTTTTCTTGCAATGTGACAGGCGGATGACATCTTGTTATATCTATATTATTTTACTCTTTGGACAGCTTCTACAGAGGTTTACACTCTCGCTCGCGTAGCTTTGCGAGGGCGGTGAAGACAAGCTTTCCCATTCGTACACAGATGGCGCTCAAACAATATTGGCATAGAAAGTGGCGCAAACATCCTCCCCGGCTTGAAATACCGTAAGGATTTCAAAGATAAATGCGTATACACAATAATCATGGGTATATGAAATAATAACAAGACAATAAATCTCTATGTGAATGCGGGATATGCAATGAATAGATAATTAGAACATGCGGAATGTCATTTGAAAAATATGTGTTTAATATGATGTATAAATACATTAATAATGGTTAACTAAATGATAAGCGGTATGCGGTTTTACAATATGCGGTAATGCGATATATATTTTAAATTATACTAAAAGACTAAATTAAATGAGTTACTGAGTAGGAAGGGGACATAATTTTACTACGGGACGTTTGAATAATCCAGCTGTGGAACGAACTAAGGCGACGCGAACGACTCCGTCCCGCGACGGATATACTTGCTCAATAACACCCGTAGGCCAATGAAGCGGCGGCGTATTATCTTGATGAATTAGAACCAATGTTCCAACCTTAACAGGTGCCTGAGGAGTATTCCATTTCTGTTTTGATTGTAGCGTATGCAAATAGTGTAAATGCCACTTCTTCCAATAACTCTGAACTAAACTATCTAAAAGTTTCTTTCTATTAGAAAGACTAACAGTCGGATCGATATCATATGCAGGTAGCGATTGTAATGGTGTTGTATTGAGAAAATGAGCTGCCGTTAAAATAGTGTGTGGCTGATCAGACAACAAACAAAGCGGGCGCGAGTTTAATATACATTCGATTTGAGTTAATAAAGTTAACAATTCTTCATAACAAAGCAATTGTTTTCCGATGGTGCGATACAAAAGCATTTTTACTGATTTTATATTTCCTTCCCATAGACCACCCCAATGAGGTGCCCTAGGTGGAATATTATGCCAGGTAATTCTACGATTATTTAATTCGTTTTGAAATGCAGTGTGAGTGTCTTTGTTAGATAAGAAAGTATATAACTCATCCAACTGTTTTTTCGCGCAAATAAAGGTGCTGGCGTTATCAGAATAAAGACAAGAAACGGGTCCTCGCCTAGATAGAAAACGTTTCAAAGCGTCCAAGAACGACTCCGTGGTCAAATCCGATACAATTTCCATATGTATAGCCTTAGTGGTCAAACAAACGAAGAGACAAATATACGCCTTTTGACTTCTAACTCCACGTTTGCGTGCAAGAGTAATATTAATTGGGCCAGCGTAATCTATTCCCGTGTGACTAAAACATTTAGCTTCTTGCACCCGAGCAGGTGGCAAGTCAGCCATCATAGGAGTTGGATGTGAAGGTGAAAACTTGAAACAAAAATTACACTGCCTTATTCGTTTTCTAATTAAATTGCGAGCGCAAAGTATCCAATATCGTTGTCTTAATAAAGACATGACAAGATGAGAACCAGAATGACAGTTAGAGCGGTGACAATCATCGATTATTAAGTCAACAATGTGATCATGTCGGGGAAGTAATATTGGATGACGGTTTTCAAACGGTAAATTAGCGTTTGCTAATCGTCCACCAACGCGAAGTAATCCGTTTGCGTCCATAAATAAGTCAAGCTTTCTCAACGTAGGTGATGGTAAGTTACCAATTTTGATGTTTTTAATCTCATCACTAAAGTATTTAGTTTGTAAATGTCGAAGCAGAATATTTTCTGCTAGATCCAAATCCGAAACTTGTACGGATGTCGATCGGGGCAGTTTTCGAACGAAACGTAAAATATAAATAATAATTCGTATTAATTTCTTCCAGGATGATACCCGAGGTGCGAGCTCAAGAAAAATGGAAGACTCTAAGTTAGATATAGCGGTTAAGGTAATCGACGATTTCAGTTCAGGTATATTGTCGACCACGAAAGAAGATTTGAATGGTTTTATTGGCCATTCAGCGGTTGGAAACTGAACCCAAGTTGGGCCGTTCCACCAAAGCGCATTGTCAAGAAGTTGTGAAGGTAACAAACCTCTAGAAAGGCAGTCACTAGGGTTTGAATTACCATTTATGTGAAAGAAGCGATCAGGAGATAATAATTCCTGTATTTTACTAACGCGATTGGCAACGAAGGTTTGCCAGCGATGCGGTTGCGAATGAATCCAGGATAGCGTGATCATGGAATCAGAAAATGCGAAAATATTGTTTAGCGGAAATTTATTAACAAAAGTGCGGTTAACCTGATTGACCAGTTTAGCGAGTAATAAGGCAGCACATAACTCAAGTCGTGCTAGCGATACAGTTTTCAATGGAGCAACCTTAGACTTCGCACATACCATATGCACGGTTATATTCCTGTTGGGGTTAGTCACATGCAAGTATATGACACAACCATAGCCTTTGAGACTTGCATCACCGAAGGCAAGCAAGTTTATCGTACATCCTGGGCCGATACCCAAATGACGGGGTATTTGTAATTTTGATAATAGTGGTAATTCCCCTTTAAATTTAATAAAGCGTTCAATCACATCAAAGGGTGGATTTTCATCCCATTCTATTTTTAAGAGCCAAAGTTCTTGTAATAGAAGTTTAGCGTACAAAATTACAGGTGCTGCAAAACCCAAAACGTCAAACAACCGAGCGATTGTGGAAAGTATATCGCGTTTAGTGTTACCTACAGACGCGCTTGAAGTAGAGAACGAGAATATGTCTGCAGTAGGTATCCATTTTACACCCAAAACCTTCAAGGTGTCTTTGTCGTCAGTGAATTCAATAGGCGCGCGATGCGATTCTGGTAAATGAGCTAGAAGCTCAGGTGAGTTGCTTGCCCACTTTACCAAACTAAATCCGCCTGCTTGGAATAGCGCGAGTAGTTCGTCTGCCAGACGCTCACCATCTCCAACAGTATTTACAGAAGTAGTCAGATCATCCAAATACATTTCTTTAGTGACAACTTCTGCAGCGTAAGGAAAGCGTTCACCCTCATCTTGGGCGAGCTGACGGATAGTTCGCATAGCCAAAAATGGACTTGAACGAAGGCCGAAAGCTACTGAATTAAATTGAAAAATGCGTAGGGGTTCGTTTGAGTTAAAACGAAATAATATCTTCTGATATTTACGATCCTCGTCTGTTAAAAGGATTCGCAAATACATCTGTCGTATATCAGCAGTTATAGCGATTTTAAAAAGACGAAAATTTAACAGAAGCGAAAATAAATCAGCCTGTAAATTAGGCCCTGTATGTAGCAGATCATTAAGAGAAGTGCCTGTGTCGGTTTTTGCACTTGCATTAAGAACGATGCGAGTTTTTGTGGTCGCCTTATCTGGTCTTACCACAGCGTGGTGCGGAATGAAATATCCTGTAGTCGTAGCAGCGACAGAGAAAGAAATTTCTGATAAATAACCCATTTGCAAGTAATCATTGATGACGTCATTGTAGGCTTGATGTAAAGCAGGAAGCGCTTTAAACTTGCGTTCTAATGCATCTAGTCTGCGCTTAGCGGTAAAGAAAGAGTTGCCCAACAATTTGGGATCGCCTTTAAAAGGCAGCGAAACAATATAACGTCCACTAGAAGATCTAGTAACTGTTGAACTGTACAATTGCTCACACTCATTATTATCTGGACTGATTATGTTTAAATCAGGTACCTCCTCTATCTCCCAAAATTTTGCGATATTATTATTTATATCATTTATCAACGGACCGAAGGACCAGACTACATTCCCAGGGTTGAACGCAGGTGTTTCCCCCATGACAATATAGCCAAGCGTTGTTTCGAAAGCATAAAGTACGTTGTGATGAGCATCAGAATTGTCAGCGCATGATGGCGGAAGTATTTTACCTCCGAGCATAATATGTGCGAATACTTGCGCTCCGAGAATCGCATCAATATTCCCGGGCGAGTACCAAGATGCATCAGCCATCGGCAAATGCTTAAAGCAATTCATTTCCTCTGAATGAATCACATGCGTAGGCAACTTATCAGTAATCTGGTTAACTACTAATAATATTAAATTATAATGAGCATCAGAGACGCGCGATTGAACTGTGAGCGATACGTAGCCTATAACAGGCGCGGAAAGCGAGCCTACTGTATTAAGTGATGAGTTTTGTAGCGGTTGAATATTAAGATTTAATTTATCGCAAGACGCAAGCGTAATAAGATTGTTTTGTGAAGCACTATCAATTAGACATCGTATTGTAGTACATGTACCATTATTAGGAACGTAAACTTGTGCTGTAGGCAAAACAATAGATTTATTTAATTGTAAGCGAGATTGTTTATCAATTTTATTGTTATGCATTTGGTTAGAATGCATACATACCGAAGACTGCTGTGTATCGGCCACGGGCAAGCTACGGTCCACGAAAGCGCTACGCGTCGTGTCTACGTGACCGTCTTGTTTCAATGCGTGTGAATTATCTGAGCTAATGTTCTGTGGCCATTTGGACTCAAAGTGCAATAGCGTATGATGCTTTTTTGAACACACCTTACACACATTACCCGAGCGGCAATTATTAAGTGAGTTATGTTTTGTGGAAAGGCAATTTATACAGCATTTATTATTTTTAACGTAATGAAAGCGTTCCTTAATAGGCATTTCTTTAAATTTAAGGCATTTATATAAGTTATCATGCTCTGTTTGTTTGCAAAGTATGCAAGGTTTATTCAAATTATTATTCAAAATAGCGAAGGTGTGAGACACTTTAGATGTAGCCTTAGTTGACTTATTCTGAGAATGAATACCTCTCGGGGACTGATGCGTGATGATTGGTTGTTGAAGAACTGTGCTACGTTCTAGTACCTTAATTCTATGGCGTATAAAATTAATTAGATCAGCGCTAGTGGGTATAGTTTTATCGTGAATGAATAACTCAAAGTCCTTTACTAATTGGGAATCAATCTTTTTAAGCGCAAGGTTTGTAAATATGAAATCCGATAAATCCTCAATTTCTAATTGTTTTAGTGCAGCCCACGATGAATGTATTCGTTCTATAAAATTATTTAACTGCGTTGCGGAATCGACAGTAGGCTTGACATCAAGTATGCTATTAATATACATTGAACCGAGTAATCTTTTATCTTGGTATTTAGCGACTAACGAATTCCATATAGTAGGATAATTCGTTTCATTAGGTATAACACCCGCGAATACGTTAAGTGCATTACCACTTAATTTGCTAACTAAATATTGAACGCGTTGTGCGTCTGTTAAGTCTTGGTTGTCATGAACATTTGTTTTGAAGTTATGATAAAAGAGCGGCCATGACTCCGGCTGACCGGAAAATCCTAGAAGTTCCAATCTTGGTAACCTACAGGTAATTATATTCGATGATTTAGACCTATCATCATTAGCGCCGTGATTACTAGATTCCAACAACACCTGACGAGTATGTTGTATATGCGAATATAAACCTTCAAATGCCATCCAATTACTATAATTAGGTTTATAGTTAGGGTCTTCATCAAATAACAAGACGTTATGCTGGTCACATAGATCGTTAAATTTGTTATATAAATTCTCAATATTTGATGTAGCGGACAAGAATTCTTGCTTACTTCTAGTATCTCTATGCGATAAAGGGGTTATTTTGTTTGATAAATCATACAACGTGGTTATATGTGAAAATATAGCTTCCTTTTTTGCAATAACGACTTGAATTTGCAACTCCATTTGAAATTCTAACAAATTTACTCGTATTATAGAATTACTCACAAGCAACCGCAAAGATTATCAAAGTGAAGAATAATAAGCTGTACGTAAATTGAGTGGTAATATAAGTTATTGAGCAAATATATGTACTGCGGAGATTACAGAGTGATAATAAGAATATAATTAGGCAATAAATAGATATTATCACTATAAATACATAGAATATCTAGATATAAAATGCGATTCAACGACCGTTCTAAACTGGTTTGAACCGGTCAAGCGGACTAGAATGTTCTAAAGACTAGCGGGCGAATAGCGGGTTTTTTCATTTGTTTAAGCGGGTTAGAATGTACTAGACTGTATAGGATAGCATGGTCCTTTATCCTGGCTCGACTGGACCAAAATTATGATGAAGCGGTATCCGAACTCGAAAGACCAAAATTATGGTCATGCGGATGCGGCGGTCTTGAATAGACCAGAAATTAAAGCGGGGAAATTATAGTAGAGTTATGTGATTTGAGACGAACCAATATTGTAGAACACACAAATGTTTGAATGGTACTCACCTCTGGTCATTCACGCACCTTTCCTGGTGTTGCTAGTTATAGAGGAGGCATCTTAGGTGGTACCACCATTCACCATACTATGTGATGTTCACTGGTTCTTGATCTTATGCTTAAGCACTCCCAAGCGATAGTTCATGCGGTTTATAAATATAATTATATGCAGTGCGAAAATTACATGACACCAATTTTTCTTGCAATGTGACAGGCGGATGACATCTTGTTATATCTATATTATTTTACTCTTTGGACAGCTTCTACAGAGGTTTACACTCTCGCTCGCGTAGCTTTGCGAGGGCGGTGAAGACAAGCTTTCCCATTCGTACACAGATGGCGCTCAAACAATATTGGCATAGAAAGTGGCGCAAACAACATGTTTATCAGTATGTAATGATGAATAATAAATGGTCTAGAAAACGGCTTCGTCTTAAAATATTGATCATAGATTCTTTAGGTTTATATTAATTTCCGTGTCTCATAGGGCATAAATTGTCGCTGGTTCGTTGAAAATTACTATTGAACAAATTTACTGCGAAAAATGATAAAAGCTGCCAACCACAGAGAGGAAAAGCGACACCATATAAAAATTACATAAAATCTTACTACGTATCTCATTAACTCGTTGCCAATAAGTTATGTTCCACGCAGAAGTATCTACAACATAAACAGCATAAAAAGGAAAATGCATTATAACAAAAACGTAACAGGCAATAAAGACAAAGACATGACAAATGTGTGATATTATTAGGCAATATGATCATTAAAACGCAATACAAACGCGGAATATACAACTAAATTATTTTAGAGTGTAATATATGAAGTTATTAAACTCACAACGATACTTTATTAACAATAATTAAAGAATAATGAAACTGGGAAATGTTGACAGTTTGTAACGTAACTCACGGTTTATTTCTTACGTGTTGCGCAAACGCGTATCTATGAAGTGCGCAGTCTAGCGTTCGTTCAGCGACAGGATGTTGTTGGATAAAAAATCTAGACAGCACAGCAAATTTCATGCAATAGTGAAGTTAAATGATTTTATGAAATTACCATTAAAAGCTTTGACTACCATTTCATAGTTGAGGACCATTGTATTCAGTAGTGGATTTGCAGTCTCGGCCGCCCTAGGCCCCAAGCCATTTGCCGCCCATTTCTCAGCATCCACCATATAGACTAAAATATTTTATTTTGTTGTATATAAGAAGAAGAAGAAACTTTACTTAAAATATATATTTTATTAGGTAATCGTGTGTAAATATTAGTGTTTATGTATTGATATGGTAAAAATAAGTAAATTGTAACAATTAAGTGGTATTTGTAGTTACTCGTAGCTTTGTTTTTGTTTATTGTTGTACATTACGTGCCCATCTTCTTCAAATTACTTAATAATAAGGTTTGCTGGAAGAAAATTCAATAGTGAATTAAGCTCGCCTGTGTACATTAGATTTAAATTTCAAACTTTGTAAATATACTTTATATGTACAATAAAGAATAAAAATAAGAAGCTTTTTTTTGTAAATCACCGCACCTAAATCTGGGCGCCCTAGGCCTGGGCCTACCGGGCCTTAGGGTAAATCCGACACTGATTGTATTCGTAGAGCCTGCTTAAGAATGTAAACTTAGGTTTAAGCGAACATTTTAACAAAGACCACAAAGCAGTTTCCAGGATTTTTAATCATATAACAATCCCACATTAGCTTATTATCACAAGATCAAAAGTAAAGCTTATATCAACCATATAGCATCCTTCAAGGACATGAAGACAACGTAGGTCATAAACACAATTACTGTTAATATTATCGCATGTTTAATACTACAAGTTATGTATTATTAAAGTCCACTGCAATAACCGGCGGTAATCACTCGCGTAGCTTGTTTTAACTCCAATGTCAAGGATTCTCATCACCGGATATTGCACGAACAATATTGAACCATTCAACTGTAGCACTAAAGAATAATTTTGTATAAATCGAGCCATTGCAAAAAAAAAAGCAGTCAGTGGGCGGACGAGTCGTGAATCTCGACAAAGGCCAAACTTGATTCACTTTTTCTGTACCCTATTATTGTATCATTCGAAATTGGACCAACTTTCGAATAATATTTTAAATTTGCGTTTAGGAATTTTATTGCACATCGATAATGGTCAAAGTGTCATCAAACGTCTAGAAAGGTAGGTAAATACGTAGGATTCATAAATTCCATAACCACAAGAGACCCCAGCCGCACAGGTAGCATCGTGGTCTGTTAAAATAGTTTCATTGATGAATCTGACTCAACATTAAGGAGCCAAGTTTGGTTAAGTATCTCTATTTTGTGATAACGATACGGCTAGCATGGGTAGGTTGTTGGAGCTTAAAGACTGACGGAATTTCTATATTTGAATTGCGAAAAGTGATCATTAAATTATGAGAAAAATAGTATGAACGGTTTGAAATAAGAATAAGTGTTCCGTGTTCGTACTTGCTTTTACGACAGTTGCTAAGTACACGTTTAAATATTGAATGTTTCATATTTGTTAGACACTCCTTACTATTGCGAAATGTCCAGATGTTACGTAACGCGAATGGTAACGTGTGCAGACTACATAATACCACCGCATTCTACCACACGGGTATCACAAGAAGCAAAAACGGGTTACTTGAATTTTTAACTCCATACAAACAGCAAAGAAAATGACAAAACATGTCCTATTACATGGAAAGCTTTTTCTATGGTAAAACTTTGTGGTGCTAGATCCCATTCCACTTGATGGTAAAGGCACATCTAACTATCGGGCAAGGACCATTCACTGTGGCCAAAATGCAATTTCTCGCGGGATAGTGGAATAAATATATATTTATATTTCTTAGTTTAAGGAACAGACCTCAATGGTTTTGCGTCTAGTTTAAGTTTAAAAGTCTATGGTTTTGTGACCACCTTTCCTGTATTCATCTTTCTCTCTCAATCTAATTCACTGTAGGGCTTTAAAAATTGTCAAGTTACCAAGTTTTCGCAGCATAATAGTGAAATAGCAGGCCCGGCCCTACTCTATATCGCAAGGTCCACACCACACCCAACATTGGGATTTACATGAGCTGTGCTGAAGATAAGCAACCGGTGACATAATCGACAAATAACATATCATTATCTATCTGATTAGACGGCTTGTATATTTTTAAAGGTATTTTTAAACTTATATTTAAATGATACAATATATTGATAAAACTAATGGCAATATGGCGTGTTGGAAATTTTAGTTACAATTAGTGGAAACGATGTTTCTTTGCACGATTTCATTCCTAAGTATAAATATTTGAATCAAGTAACTACTTTCAAATTGGCATCATCCATAGAATTGAGTGGCATATGACTAAGATGGGTGGCGCCAAAATACGCGTTGATTTGAACTCTACTAAGCCCCTAAGGTCGAGTACACAATTACACATAGCTATAGAAAACCAGAACACTATACGTAATCACCCCCAATTAAATAACTTATAATTTTCATTGATTAAATGATAGCATTGTTATAAATACGATATAGATCTATCGACACGAATGCATCAACTAAACAATATGATGTACAAATATGCTAATTGCTGATGTCACTCAATGCCCGGACGCACGAGCTGTCGCGTGTACAATGTCACTTTCCCTGGAGACGACACAGGTTTCTGTTTCAAATGCGGGCATTAACTCTCTCGTTTGGAATGCTTCCATCACTGGAATAATTGTTTACAAGTACGTACTAGAAGTACTTATATAACCCCTATGAGTATAAACGTAACGCTTTATAATCTGCAACCACAAGATGAAGGGTATACCAATCGTTACAAAAACATTAACAAATATGCAAAAAAAAATTATAGTAATTTTTGGTTTCCTTGACATGGGCCAAATGGATCGTCTCAAATTCGACAAATAACTATTAGCATTTATGAGATACCCAAACACATAAAATATTGTTACCGACCAGACAAATACTACTAAGGTCTAGGGTAGATTTAAGAGCATTAATCAGCTCCTAATTACTTCAAACCAAATGTTTTGCAAATGCAAAACACGAGTAAACTGCCTTCACAAAAAATACTCTTAATTTAAATTAAAACATGCAAAGATAATTTTCCGAGTGGCAGGTGCATATTGCAGCCGTAGTTAGTAACACTCCTTACCCGATGACCAATTAACTAACCACTCATCAAACGACCAAGTTCGTAACGCGCAAAACTATTCACCCACCACCTAATATGGAACAAACACTAGTCATTATTAATTTTTTTCATTGATTAAAAATGAAATATGTAGCTATAAAGGTCAGACTATTATTCTAATGAATAATTTTTAATTCTGCTTTGTATGTAAGGTCGTGAAAGGATTGTCTATTATGCCAAACAAATGATGAAATCTTTAAAACTAACAAAAAGAAGCTTACAAAGTTACTGAAATAGAAGAGACCATTAAAAAAAAGTGAACTAATTGAGGTATCAAGGATCACTGAACATACAAAACCGTGCTTAGGAGCCTGAAAATTTGCATGCTGGATCCTTTTACATATTAGAATCACCATGAATAAAAAAAACAAATTGTATGAGTGGCTAGGATAACAAAAAGACGAGATTATCCTAAGACTGTTTTACTATTATTTGCGACGTAAGTTCTAGAATGTCATCAATAAGTACAATAATATAATTTTAAATGATTCACAGTATTAATTACAGACATAAGGAAAAAATCATTTTGATACAAAGTATGATACCCTATACACATTCTTTATCAAATAAAAATAATGTGATAAAATACAAGTCACAATGTTGCATCGACATTGACTTCATGACACAGTTGCTATTTATAAGCGCTTGAAGTAAATAATGTAAAATATTTTTTGCAATAATTGGCATCATGTCAAATATATCTACAACTAAGGATAAATAATAGCTGTACAACTTGGTACGCATAAAATTTAGAAAATCCAACAACATAACTAGTTTTGAAGATATAAGCTCTATACGGACATACATACAAAAATAACAACTTAGTTTCGTGATAATCAAAGATGTAGACTACAGAATAATAATATGTTGTACACTTAGGTAAGCAATACTTCTATTATGAAAAGGCAACGTTTGCAATAATAGTTTGTAGTATAATCTTCTTTTATGATTAGGCTTCAGGAAACAGTATTCTTAGGTAGTTAAGACATGCATAGAGGATGGATTATAAACAATTAATGAAGGACATATTTATGTGAAAATAACGTGGAAACGCTGCAAGAGGACTCCAAAAGTATCAAAAGGTTGATGTCATTGGGCTCATTGGCAAAGTTTTTCAAAATTCAAGATTAATGATCATTAAGACATTCTTTTTTACACGCTTTATATTAGCCTCACTTGTATGTTTGTTTGTATGTTTGTAACCGACTCCTTTGGACGCTATTTTGACCCACTTTAAACGGTCAGATTCTATTCAAATTTTGCACACCTGTTAAAGACCAATGACAATACAATAATTCGATTAAATAAAGCGTGTTTTTTAGTTTTTTAAAATATTTCTAATTATTTCTTACAAGATTTGGAGATAATCTAAGCAAATTGTTCTTTTTATGTAACAAATAGTACCTACGATGCACAAGAGTGCATTGAAATCCTTGAAAAAAAAATGAGACAACAGATTTCAATTTGATCCAACTAAAAATGTTGTCCTAGTTACATATATGAAGATATAAAATTTACATGTATGTATTATGTATGTCAACTTATTAGGAATTTGATAACCATTATGATATCAGAAGTAATCAATAGCTGATAGGAAAAAATTATATTATATGCATGACAAGTGAACTAGTAACAATATTTTAGTTATGTATTATATCCTCACAAATTATTTAGAATTAAAATATTGAAAATTTCCCTGTTTTTGAATAACATTTTTCCCTGATGCTTCGCTCTTATTGGTCACAGCGTGATTTTATATAGTCTATAGACTTCCTCAATAAATGTACCTACTACGAAAGTAATTTTCAAATCAGACTGCTAATCTAAGTGGTTCCTGAGATTAAGCAAGTTCAAACAAACAAACATACTCATTAGCTTTATATTATTAGTGTATAGATTGAAGGAAATGCAATAAATATGGCAACATTAGTTAAACCATACTACATTCAGTTTCAACATTAATAAAGAGTTCATATTTAGATGGTCCAGAAAGTATAATAATGACTCTTTAATGTTTAAAAAATGAAATAGTTATTAAGTATTTAGTGAACTAAACAAGCTCTACTTAGAAAAACTAGATAATAGATAAGCTTTTATAATATCATCTTTTTATACCTATGTGAAGTGTATTGGATGTGAAGTGTAGTGGACAGGCCTCGTGGTCGAGTGGTTCATATAACGGACTGCCGTTCATGAGGTCTCAGGTTCGATTCCCGGTCAGGACAAATATTTGTGTGATGTTTTTAATTGTTATACAAATGTTTGTACTGCGTCTGGGTGTTTAATATGTATTATAAGTATGTATTTACAAAAGAAAAGTAGTATATGTATTCTATCCGTATTCTGGTACCCATAACACAAGCATATAAAGCTTAGCTTGGGACCAGAGGACGTTGTGTGAAATGTCCATGAATATTTATTTATTTATTCATAAACAAACTACTAGGTAAAATTAAGATAAAGTTTCTGCAAAATACGAGACAGGTGGCATGACAACTAAACCTAATAAGATTTTTATCTTATTGGACTTACTTTTAAGAGATTGAACATAAACCTGCATAATCAAATAAAAAGTTAAAGTACTAAAGTACAACAAAACACAGGTACTATGACCTAAATAAGACGCATTGTAAATGCAGTAATATTACTTTCATACGAACCTAGCACGACATACTAAGGTATAAACAATAAGTAGGTACAAATACCCTGCGGGACGTACTATTTCGTAAATTGGTATAAATCGTGAGCTTTGCAACATATCACAGCAATTCTCACGTTTGCCACCTCTTCACAATCTTCGTTTAACTCTGAAGGCCAATCGCGCTAACGCGTGTCTTGTTGACCGATGTAAGCACCTAATTCTGTACATGCTCTAATGTCTACCAAAAATATCTACCTTTATGATCAGCTCGATCTCTGGGACATCTCCATTAGCTGTTCCGTTTTCCGCGATTTCGTCTGACATCGTAAACTTCAAAAACACTAAAATTTGCAAGAAATAAGTTCTCTCGGCACTGAATCACACAACCAACACCGCTGCAAAACACCGCTAAACTGCCTGAGTTGCCCGACTTTAGTCAAAGAGTAAAATAATATAGATATAACACTTTAGTTCAGACTTTCAGTCAGAGTCAGACACTTCTGTCACAAAATTGACTTTAATTGACATCTACTGCCAACAGAAATGAAGAAAGTGCAGTGAACAGCCAGCCTACTCTTTGTTACTTACATACTAGGTACCTACTTACGCAAATGGGAATCTCACAAGTTAGAAAGAGTAAGATTTAGTAAAAGAGTGTAGGTCTATGACGATTGATGACGTATCATTCATTCATTCAAACTTTATCGTTTTTGATGGCAACATTTTATCGGCATCTAGTCTGTATTAACCCATAGAGTAAAAATCTGTACATTAAAATCATAGACTAAGCGAGTGCTAAAGATGACGATTTTATTCAAAAAATATCGATTGTTAATTTTGTTAAAATTTAATGAACTAAATTATTGTGGAAAAAGAGATCACCGCAAGCGGGACCCCACTGTCCCGCTTGCAGTGATTACTTCTTCCACTACAATTTAATTTATTAAGTAAAAGCATAACAAGTCAATTGCAAAATTAATATATAACTTTATTAAAAATTGTTATTTATAGAAATACTTTTCTCTCCAGCCCATTTACGTCCCACTGTTGGGCACGGGCCTCCTCTACTTTGAGAGGGATTATGGTCTACTGTGCCGTACAGACCAGGCGTATTGGCACAGGGTTTATTTTCGAGTTTTCCAAAATCAGATCAAGTACGAAAAGAATTAATACCTAATAAAATAAAATAATAAATATTCAGGACATTTCACACAACGTCCTCTGGTCCCAAAGTAAGCTATATTTCTATTCTTGTATTATGGGATCCAGATACGGATGGACTACATATACTACTTTTCTTTTGTAAATACCTACATACTTATAATACATAGAAAACCACCCAGACGCAGTACAAACATTTGTATGACATTTATGGATATCACACAAATGATTGTCCCAACCGGGAATCGAACCCGCGACCTCGTGATCGGCAGTCCATTACATAAACCACTCCACCACGAAGCCTGTCAAATTACATATGTATTTATTTTCTAAATGTATTTAAAACAATCAAATGGAGCTCTTTAAGGATAAAATATCGACACAGTGATGTATTATAGAGTTCTGTGAATCGATTTTAAAGTTTTTTTGTCAAGTTTTTTTTTTACAACGATTTTTGTGTATTAATCGATTGTAGATCACTAGTGCGCGGTTGTCAGTAAGTGCCCTAATCTGTGTTCTGAGCGTTCCTGTGAATATAATTTAATCTGTGGTGTGTGTAATAAAAACACCATGGACCTTAGACAAAGTACCTAGCAGGGGCGGTTCGCTTAGAACAAGCCTATATTTTCGTCACCTTCGTGCCATCTAGAGGTTGTCGAAGCACTTTTTTTGCCCGCCATTTTGGATGACGTCATCATATTGGTATTTTTTATCCCTTGTGGCAACCCACTGATTATTGCCAGACTCACGTAAGGTTTTTTTTAGTACTCTGTAGCAGTTTTTCATTTCTTTATCTATGATTCGCTGCCATCTTTCTTGTCATAATTGTCAGTTGTCAATTTAAACTTCAAGTTTGACAGCAAAGTTTGACAGTTATGGCGGCTTACAAATTCGAAACTCTTGCTTATTATAATTTATTGTGTATTTATTAATTAATAATTCATATCAAATATCAAACTTAAGTTAAATTCGTCAAATTTACTCTAATTAAAATTTGTTTCGTTAGTTAGGTATCCAATAAATTAACTTTACTTCCTTATCTTGGCAATGGTTGAACATCGTAGAAGCACGTAGAAGTTTTGTTTGTGATGCTTTAGGTAAGTTTTGTTTGTGATGCTTTAAATGTGCAGTGGATGAACTAATCAAGCAATATAGTTGTGATTATTCTTATACTTATTAACATTTTGTCTTATTTTCAGTTTGTATTCGTATATCGATTCAGGGGTTTCCATAACCTCAAAACATCCTTTCTTATTTGCTGCTTGGATAAAGGCTATTGGAAGTGAACAGCTAAAATAAATTTATCCTACGAAAATATACGGCGGCAAAAGAGTACCTATGTGTTTGTTCACTATTTCGAGTCTGTATTCAAGATATATGTATACGAGTAAATAATGGGATGAGGGCAGGTCGATGATGATTCAAGTAATATTCGTCATAATCCACCATCTGTACAAGCAGTAAATTTAAATCGTAAGTAGAAACTTTTCCTTTGTAAGGTAAAATATCTCGTCGACCAAAATTAGCTCTAGTATTAGTAGTATCTGACTGCTTATTTTATAGTACTTTAAGAAAAAGTTACTAAGAATTTTGTGGATTATTGATGGCATTAGTGGTGGATATTTAGTCAAGATTATATTTGATTTTTGTTAATTATCACACCGAAAAAACAACATTTGTTAAAAACTGAGCTAGATTGATTTGAAACTTTCTGCATATCAAGTGTCATGAAAATTGTTGCAGTCATAAATATATTAATAAATTATGTTATAGAATTAACCAGGGGCGTATTTGGAAAATTTGCGCCTCGGGCCATAAAAATTGCCAATGTGCCTAGTCAGAGGAAGGCGGGGGAGGGCATGTATGACCAGATGTATGAGTGTGTGTGGATGAAGCCAAGGAAGTATGCTTCGATCGTAGCAAATGGCGCTCTATAGTATCTGCCTACCCCCATGGGAAAAAGGCGTGATGTTATGATGATGATGATCATTAATCAATAAAAGTTTCTGTTATCAAAAAGACATACATAATTTGAAAATATTTTTAATTCTTCAAAAAAACTACATAAATTTATCAATTCCAGAAAATAAAATATTTACTAATTTTTTCAAACCTTTATGGAAATAAATAAATTAAACTATTTGAATAGTTTTTACTTAAATTTCCTATATTATAATATTTATAATATACAAAATTTTAATTTGATACATAATACTTAAATTATATTTCTTGAAAGATAAAATGTTTATTTAAAAGAATTAGTTAATTTATAGAAATTTTTTTTTCAACTTTCCAAATTTTGCCGCCCTAGAAAGTTTGCCGCCCTGGGCACTAGCCCCGACTGCCCCTAGTGTAAATCCACCACTGATTACAAGCTTCACCTGCATTGCATATTAGTAAACAAAATTTACAGTATATACTTGTATTAAAATTGAAATGCATTACAGGTGTTTGAAAATCACTCAATACCTTTGTGAAAGCTGATCACAATTACTGTGCTCTTGTCAGGGATTGCGGACAAGTTAGAACTTTACCCGATGTCACTGACATAACTAGTACAGTGGATCAAAAAGAGCCATCTCCAGGTTTATCAGAGTACAAAATTACATCAATGATGACATATAATGCAGGTAAACAATTTACCACAATTATACAACATTAATTGGATCTTTACAAATTACTTAGACAATATTTGAAAAAAATGTGGTTAAGGGCCTACATCAATATTATCGTCGACATGTACATATTAACACAGCTAGTAAGTATAGAAAATGAAGAATTAGGGATATTTTTTGTGTTTACTCAAAATCTACCAAATATATTTTAATTCTGATTTACGTATTTCTATATATAATAGTTACTTATGTTTATAAAGTTATTTCATTAGTTAATACGCGATAATAGACCAACAATCCTAGATCATATATTGAAAAAACATATACTTAAAAATTAGAGCTCTAGCCATTCAATCTAAAGAAACAATGAAAACTTCGTACATAGAAAAATGCACGAAGCTATTTTGGTATCCTCTTAATGTTTAGAAGAACTGTGTGGTTTCTGATTAAGAATACTAGTGTTACCACCCCATTTCATCACCAAGTTTATCTTCTGTCTGGTGCTGGTTTACTTTGTAAATTTGTTTCCTTATTTGTTTACTTAGTTTCGTTAGTTACCCAATAAATTAACTTTTCTTGCTTATCTTGGCAATGGCTGAACATTGAAGAGTTTACTGCAAATTTCTTTGTGATGCTATATGTAAGTGTTTAAATGTGCAGTGGATGAACTAATCAAGCAATACAGTTGTGATTATTTTTATACTAATTAAAGTTTTGTCTTATTTTCAGTTTGTATTCATATATCAAATCATAGGTTTCCACATCCTTAAAAACATCCTTTTTTATGTGCTGCTTGTATAGAGGCTATCGGAGTTGAAGACCCAAGAGAAAATTATCCTACAAAAATATACAGCAGGAAGAGTCCCCGTGTTCACAATTTCGAGTCTGTATTAAAGATATATATTCGTCATAATCCACCATCTGTACAAGCAGTAAATTTAACTTGTAAGTAGAAACTTTTCCTTTGAAAGGTAAAATATCTCGTCGACCAAAATAAGCTCTAGTATTAGTAGTATCTGACAGTTTATTATATTGTACTTCAAGAAAAATTTACTAAGAATTTTGTGGATTATTGATGGATAATGGTCTCATTAGTGGTGGATATTTAGACGAGATTATATTTGATTTTTATTAATCATCACACTGAAAAAACGACATTTATATATAATAATTTAAAACTGTATAAATATTTAAATTTGTAATATGTATCTAAAACTGAGCTAGATTGATTTGACGAGCCTCGTGGTTGAGTGGTTTATGTAACAGACTACCTATCAACAGGTTGCTAAGGTCAATTGTTTGTAGTGCGTCTGGGTGTTTCTGTAAGTATGTATATCATCATCAACATAACATCACGCCTTTTTCCCATGGGGGTAGACAGAGACTATAGAGCGCTACATACTATACACATAACACAAAAAGTATGTATATACAAAAGAAAAGTAGTATATTTATTCTAACCATATTCTGGTACCCATAACACAAGCAAAAATAAGCTTAGCTTGGGACCAGAGAATGTTGTGTGAAATGTCCGTGAATATTTATGTATTATTATTATTAAAATTGAAATGTATTACAGGTGATCACTCAGTACCTTTTTGGAAGCTGATCACAATTACTGCACTCTTGTCAGGGATTGTGGACAAGTTTGAACTTTACCTGATGTCACTGACATAACTAGTACAGTGGATCAAAAAGAGCCATCGCCAGGTTCATCAGAGTACAAAATTACATCAATGATGACATATAATGCAGGTAAACAATTTACAACAATTATACAACATTAATTGGATCTTTACAAATTAGATAATGGTACAGAAACTATGCGCACAACTAAACTTAGGTTAACTAAAAATGAAAATTGATAGCGTCATTATCATAATTCGGCAATGCAATCTTATCTTTGTTATTAATATAAATGTATGGTACGAAACAGCCAATTAATCTAAATACGCCACAGTTGTTTTAATTATTTAGTTAAGTTTAGTTGTGGATGTGGAATTGGTACCAGTATTTAAAAAAATATATGGTTAATGTTTAGAACAACTGTGTGGTGTCTGATTAAGGATACCAGTGTTACCACCCCATTTCATCACCAAGTTTCATGCGATTTCATTTAGTAGACTTAGCGTGAAAATGTCACAAAGAAACACCCACTTTCACTGTTATTTATGAAATTAATTTGTTTACTATTTATTTTTCAGATAAAACTTTCGCTTACCAGAAGAAGAAGGCTCCTTATCATCAGATAAAGATATGATATTAGTTATTTGTATGATATAAATGAATAGAGCATTCTTCAGGTTCAATTCGATCAAAATCAGGCGCGAGAAATGTTATGCTTAACTGCATGGGATTTGAAGGAGCATTTAAAAGTCTATTATTAAATAATTTTAATACTAATTAACGCATTCCTTAAACGCAAATTGTGAAGAAGGCTACAATGAATGTTTACAGTCTCTCACATTTTTATCAAACAAGAAGGAAAAGAGTGATGTATCCTCATCATCCCCAAAAATTATAATTGATTGATTGATTGATTCTGGATTGTGTAATAAATACGAAAAATGTATCAGATGCAGAGGCCGATCAAAGAGTTTATGTATGTGGATGGGCCCTAATAAAGTGTCTTTAAAAAAGTCGTAACATTGTAAAACCTGCAAAAGCAATCTATTAGGTAATGCGGAAAATGAAATATATAAGTATATGCGCAATTGAGAGTATTGCAATAACAAAAAGTGGTTATGCTATCCGTCTAAAGATCTAATAGCTTGTTTTCAGGATATACAAGGCATGACAATTGGCACATTAAATAATGAATGCCATAATAAGAATGTTTAACGAATTGTAAAGTACTTCATAGAAATATTTTCAGATTTCAATTTTTTTAATTGTGAGGTTCACCAACAAGATGTAAAAAACTGTTTTGTAGATACATGTATTAACATAATTATATATAGTTGATGCCGATCTGTGAATAGAATACTCGATGATAAAATTAATTACGAAGGAGAAAATGTTATTAAAATATCGGCAAAAACGTATTATAGGAACTAGGTACTGTAGTATTGTATTCTGTCGCATTAAATGTAAGAACTAAGTACTGTAGTGTTATATTCTGTCGCATTAAATGTAAGAACTTGGGTACTGTGATATGGTAACGTATTGTAATATTGTATCTGTAAAATTTTTCAACTTAAGCATTTCCTGTAATTAAGTTCTAGTATTCCATGAAGATTATTAACTGTTGCTAATACGCCTGGTCTGCGCGGCATAGTAGATATAATATAAATCTTATAATCAAAAACCATTTTTCAAAGACTGTTCTTATAATCAAAGTGGCTCCATAATAGGTATGATAGATATATGATATCTGACCTTACAATTTTTTTGCGTGTGGTGTGTGTACCTGTACCTGATAGCGAATATATACGCTTTTGATTTAGTATGTCTTGCATATGTTTTAGTATTTTTGTGTACATTATATTAGTTATTTGTATAATATAAATTAATAAAGCATTTTGGACAGAATTTCAAGCAGCTGTTTTATGTGTATATTATCGTATAAAAAAGAGGAAAATCCTAGCCTTTTGTATATTGGTTTTCATCAATTCAAATTTCTATAATGTGCTGTAAGCTTCTTAATAAAAGTAACTAAGTATATTTTCAGATGATGTAGAGTTGTTAACACATTTTATTAATCTTTCTAAACCATGTATGCAATAATGTATGTATCATTGTTTACTTGTAAAACTCACTAAGTATTTTTAGAAGATGCTGAGCTGTTAATATTATTTATTTATAAGGTCAACCATTCTAAATATTGTATTAAATGTTAGAAGACATTTTATTTTATGGATTACATTCTAAATTTATTATATCATTTACAACAGTTGCCTTCATAAAGTATCAATATGTAAACAGCTCAGTATCTAAAAATACTTAGTGAGTTTTAAAAGTAAACAATGCTACGTATAGCTTCCTATGAATAGCTATAGGTATATACCTATGACGTCACAAAAAGTTGTCCTCAACAATCACCAGCGGCAGCACTTTCCATACATGCACGTTTGGGCATAGAGCAGCCCCTCTTGTTATATCTATATTATTTTACTCTTTGGTACCTAGGGACGCTTCATGGACCTGGACGTCCATTATTTACTCTTTGTCCATTATCTTCTATCTATTCTGTGGTCTATCCATTGTCATAATTCCATTATTTTCATGATTCCAATTCCATCTGCTCTTGACTTGAACGTTGTAGTGGTATTTCATTTCAACTGATTTCAAGATCTTTCATTTTATTAGGGTTCTTTTGAACCTGGTATATTTGTGAAGCTGTGTTGCGAAGTAACTATATAGTGAAAGTGTTGTATTATTTCTACCTAAGAGTTCTAGCATCTGTTTTCACCATGAGTTCTGAATTAACTGAAACGACATCGCCGAAAGAGTTAACATTTGCCCAAAAACAAGCTGAACGTATGGAGAGACTGCGTTCCTTACACTCGGCTAGAAATGAAGCCAGAACTCATAATCATCAAGAAGTCGTAGCAGAGGAAGCTAGAAACAAATTACCTCCAAATTATGAAGCAAAACGTCGTCAAGCTGAATGGTTGTTAGATGATCAGAAAAAACGAGAGGATGCTGAGAAATCGGGAAAGGACTATGATAGAGTTAAATTGTTGAACATTTCAGCATCAGAAGCTGAGCGGCTGGAGCGTAAAAGGAAGAAAAAGAACCCTGACCAAGGTTTCTCAACTTATGAACAAGCTACTATAAGACAATATAACAGATTGGTTAAAAATATGCCTGCAGCTGATATGGAACAGTATGAGAAACAGAAAGAGAAGTATGGAGATGCATTCTATGGTGGTCCAAATGTTATAATTCATGGTATGCATGAAGATCGTAATCAAGCCATAGATAAAATGGTGGATGACTTGGAAGGTCAGATTGCAAAGAGAGCTAAATATTCAAGAAGACGCATTCACAATGACGATGCTGATATTGATTACATTAATGAAAGGAATGCTAAATTTAACAAGAAACTTGAGAGATTCTATGGAGAACACACCGCTGAGATCAAACAAAATTTGGAGAGAGGTACTGCTATCTAACTACCTACGTGTGAAAATAAAACAAAGTGTTCAGACTGTGTTCTATATAAACTAATGTTCAAAGTATAACTTTAATATACTTTAAACTACAAATAAAGTGTCATGTGGTACTTTGAAATTGTGTATAAATATCTCTCCGGGTTTATTTAAAAATCCAGTTTATGCAGAAATTGTAAATATTAAGATATTTTGTGTCAAATTTGCCAAAAACTTGGGATTGTATTGCATAGATACTATAGACAGCTGTTAAATGCCTTTTAAGGGGTACGGGAATATAATGATTGTAAAAGAAATTTTTGTAAGAAAAATACTAACAGTTTAACTGTAAACTATTAAATGATTTTAGAAATATTTCTTAGACTGTACTTGTACATAAGGTCGGAATTAGGTAGAGTTATTTATGTACTTACACTGATTTCATACAGCAAAAGAATAAAGTGGATATGCCTCAAATCCTGAGATTAATTTTAAAGAGCACAAAAAATCCTGTGATTTTTCTAATAAAAATTTGATAGCAATTGATTCAGTAAGAAAAGTATTCGCTCGTATTTATAAAATAGGCGAAATATGCGTATGAGAATTTGCTTAAGATATCAATAATTATTTAACTAATAAAAATGGTATGCTAATTATCTTTGTTTTATTTGTCTATTTCTTAATATTTATTTGTAATATTGTTGGCCACACGCAATTGTCTATTAGAAATCTCGGGAAGGTCCACATTAATATAAGCCACACAAATTGGTAATGCTCCTGGCGGCCATGTTGGTGACGTCATAGTGACTTATAGATGAGAATATTACATTTTGTTAGCTCTACTTTTTCTTTGCTGATGACGTCACAAGGGCGTTAATTTGACAAGGTTCCAGCGCATTACCAATTTGCGCGGCTTATCAACATTTCGATGCAAGGACATAAATAACTCTACCTAATTCCGACCTACGATAATAACTAACTAATAAGTTAGCATACTTAATTTTAGTCCGATTTAATTTAACTATAATAGCTTTTTTAATTAAGGTATCATAATCCTGTTTTATATTTGTGTTAGCATTTAAAAACCAGGGGTTTAATGTGTCAGAGACCCCCAAAACTGAAAACTTCACTGGGCTAGGCCTAAAAAGCACTAAACATGTAGTGCAGACAGACACAGATTTTGATAAGTACAATTTTCGGAATTTCAGGCAAAATGGCAAGGAAATTAAACACCCTAATCCTCCTTTTCATGTAGCGATGTCCATTATGTTTACTATCATATTACAACTTTTGATAAGTTATTAATAAAAGCATATTACTGATTTATAAACATTTTTTAAATTTATTTATAAATGTCCCATCTCCCGAACATCTCAATCTTGTATCGACGTTTTGCTAGGAAATACCAAAATATTAAGGGCCTACATCAATATTATCGTATATCATCGCCGACACGTACATATTAACACAGCCAGTAGGCACAGAAAATGAAGAATTAGGTATACTTTTCCTATTTACTCAAAATCTACTACATATATTTTAATTCTGATTTACGTGTTTCTATATATAATAGTTACTTATATTTTTAAAGTTATTTCATTAGTTATTACGCGATAATAGACCGACAAATGAAAAAAATAAAAATTTTGAGAGGTTGTTTCGCCAAGATTTTCTATCGAGAAAACTTTTTTCAATCGTGTTTCTGAGTTGATGCGATCTTAGATCATATATTGAAAAACATATACTTAAAAATTAGAGCTCTAGCCATTCAATCTAAAGAAACAATGAAAACTTCGTACATAGAAAAATGCACGAAGCTATTTTGGTATCGTCTTAAGGAGAGGCGGGTTTTCTGTTCAGTGAAATAGATCACTGAACAGAAAACCCGCCTCTCCTTTTTGTAGGAAAAGGGCAAATTTGAAAATGACACACAAAATCCGTTAATCATTCAATTTGTTTATTTTTGTACATCATTGAGTATACAAATATTATAACTGGAAAAAGCTGATTATTGAATATGAAAAACATAATGGTGGCAATTCTGCTTCCACAAACTAAATTTAATTATTACAAATAATTCGTGTCAAACTCTTGATTTCGTGCTGAAAATGAAACAAAAAGTTTTAAATAAAAAAAGATTATGAAGAGCATTTAATTAAATTGACGATTATTTAGTTCATAAATGTAGTTTACGGTGACCACCGATGGATGCCACTATTAGTTTTTTTTTAATCTTACCATCTTCGAAGACAAAATTGCACTTTGTTAGTAAAATCTACATAACCGGATCACATACTATCATTTCTTAAGTGATTAGAGCATACGTCAAGTTATCCAGCATTGGGGTCCCACCGCCGGAAAAGCGTTAACAGAATTAAAATAAATATGCACAATGTAATACTGCATACGAGGCCTAATCAAATTAAACGGTTTTGTTTTAATTTAGTTTGATCAACAGAATTGGCACCAATGTTCAGAATATTCAAGATCACCTGAGTTTGTAAAAAAAAAGTTTATTTCGATAGCGCCAATAAAAAAGAAATAAGTACATATTTTTATTATGGAAATATATTATCAAAACGCTAAATATGTAAACCATGTGCAAGTAGTTAACAAAATATTTCCCAGTAGAAAATAATTTTAGGGTTCCCTATAGAATCTTTAAAGAAAAATTGTTTGTATGACTGCTGACCGACGAACATGCTATTTTCTTAGGAATGACTAGATGGATAGGATGGGAAATTAATAAGATAATTTATGATGTATAGAAAAAAATCAAACACTATGCCGGTAGTCGTATATAGGCCACGCAAATTTGGTAATGCGCTGGAACCTTGTCAAATTAACGCCTTTGTGACGTCATCAGCAAAGAAAAAATACAGCTAACAAAATGTATTAATCTCATCTATACGTCACTATGACGTCACCAACATGGCCACCAGGCGCATTACCAATTTGTGTGGCTTAGAACACGAAATTTAGTTTAAAGGTATATCATTAACATCGTCACGCTTTTTAATGGGGTTATGCAGAGACTAAAAGCGCCATCTACGTTCTAAACATACTTTGTTGACTCTTCCTATCCATCTGATCATAAATTCGGCCAATGCGCTGTCGGTCCAGCGCTTGCATTCTTTCCTAGGAAGCTCTAAAAGCCAGCACGCTTACTCAGTGTGACATTAGCAGACTAGATACCCTCTCTAAATAGAAGATAATCACGCCTAATAGTGAGAAGACGAAAAGAATTAATGGTTAAAAGATCTACGCACCCTTTTTAACCGACTTCATAAAAGGAGGTTCTTATTTGGTCTGTATGTTTTTTTTTTATGTTTGTTACCTCATAAGTGGGCGAAGTGATTTTAATGATTCTTTTTTTATTTAAAAGCTGGTGGTTTCCTTGTGGTACCATTGGCACCAGGTCAGGATCTGGTAGTTATCTCCTGAGAAATCTAGGAAACTAATCTAATTTCAAAGGCACATGAAGTCGGTAGAACTTTTTTAACGGCTTTTATAAGTTCGGTATGTCTGTATCTATCAATGTATTAATCTATGTAACGGAATCTTTGAAAAAGAATTTTACTTGCAATAGTCGGATTGATTTGAAATTTTGCACAGATGTTATGAATCGATGACAATTCAATAATTTACAAAAATATTCAGTATTTTCAAGCGTGGTTTTTAGTTTTTGAAATAAGCAAAATTAATTAAATACTCAATTAAAATAAGAATTATGCTTTCATTCTATAAATAGGTAGAGGACCATTAGTGTGCGAGGCCAAGTGGGTATGCCATATGCCTTGCATTTAATTGCAGTGTTGCCAGAAGGTTACATTTCTTACATTTTACGTAACTTTTGATCAGTTCATGTAACATGTATGTAAGAAAAAATTTTAGTTAAATATATGTAACTTCTCAAGAATTACAAAAGAGGTAAAAATGAAAAAAAAATCTTGAAAAATTAAAATATTCTTATCTAAATTTATTTAATGAAAACAAAAACTACCGCAAAAAATTAAAAAAGTTATAATTATATTGATAAATATAATTTTTTTTAAATTATTGTGTACAAGAAAATATAAAATAATAATAATTTTTGATCTGCGAGCTGAAAATTACATGAGCGTGAATGTAGCAGACATCAGAAAAATTTCAAACTACAAATAAATAGAGTAAATAATTTAAAAAATTATATTTATAAAAAATGCATTTATTAATTAGAAAATTTTTTAAATGCGCATTTAAAAAAAATATATTTTATTAATTATTTACTCTATTTGTAAATAATTATAAACTTGGCTGATGGCTGCTACATTCACACTCATAAAATTACCACTACGTAAGTTTTAGTTTAAAAATGTAACTTTTCATGGATGCCAACGTAACTTTCGACCAAATCACTCTGGCAACACTGTTTAATTGGCCTTCTGAACATTTCTTTTAAACACTTATCTACTTGCACATAGAAATATTAAATATTGTAACAGAAAAGATACAGATTCCTATATTTACTCATATATAAAATTATATACATTTTAATGAGCACAAGTTTCATATTTTATACAGAAAGAAATGCTTACTTCTTAATACATACAAATAATGCCAAGTTGAGAGCATCGACTAGAAATCACAGTGATTATTTTTAATTTTTCTTTTGATATCATTTTATTTTATTTGAAGAGCTAGAACTGGATATAATTGAGAAGTAGTATTTTAGTTTATTTACATAAATATCTTTTAGAACTCAAAGTGCGGCGACAGTGACAGCTAGGTTTGGTCAGTAAGAGCTAGGTCTCCAGTCTTGGTTAAGTCTAGTTTAAGCAGATTTTTCATACAAAAAGGCACAAATGGTATTTGTAGCATACAGGCCAGCACCAAATGCCAATTGCGACATCTGTTATCCAATCGACAAACTAATATTTTATGTTTTGCCCAAAAATAAGTTGGAGAAATATCTAATTAGAGCCTATTTTAACGCAATTAAGTATGCTGTGCACTTACTAGGTAATAGATACTTAGGTTTCGAGTCTACCTTTTCTTGACTGACTTTTTCGGATCAAAACTCCTCAATTTGCATGGACTTATTTAGGTTTTTCTCTAATAGAATAATGCAACCCATACCTAGATTGCTCCTAGTGATAACGTTGTGGGGTTTCCCACAACGTTATCACTAGGAGCAGAGAGAGATTAGTTGCCGCTTACATATCGATTAAACTTAAGCTAGTGTCAGCCTCTAAGATATGGTCGGAGCTAGCTATAAACAGAATGATATCGCGATCAATAAGACCAAGTTTACTCGAAATAATCATCATAAAATAGCAAACTAAGATTAAGCGTTCTAAGAGGCTAAAAATAGTATCTGAACCACAGGTTCTAATCGCAAAATATACACATAAAAATAGTTATTACAGGTGATATTGAAGAATTAATAATACAAGTGTTACCAGACCATTTTCCCCTGCCCCTCCCAGTGCTTTGAGAACCATCTCAAAGATAATTTTGCCAGAGATAAAAAACTCGAAACTAAGCCGTACGCGTGGTCAGTAAGACCAAATATAATCCTAAAGTGAGGAAAGTCTGTTGTCAATAGAACGGCGTTAATGGGCTATGAACAGGGATATAAATTATTCCAGAATTTAGCCCAACAAAATGACATACCATTACCACATCGACATATAAATTATGACCTGTTTCGCTTGGTCTCGTGATACAAGCGAAACTATGTATAAATGCGAGCGGTCGTGCATCGTTATACTCTCATAGATACTGACCAAAATTCTGGATAATTCTTTGCTGAAGAAACATATTCCATCCATCAGCCCTTCTCCGCCCACTGCTGGAAATAGGCCTCCCCCATAGAACGCCACAACGTGCGGTCCTGCGCTAAATGCATCCAGCAGTCCCGCGCATTTTATGCCTCTCAAACACATTCTTTCTCTCTCCAGCCTATTAACGTACCACTGACCACTGTAGGGCACGGGCCTCCTCCACTTTGAGAGGGATTATGGTCTACTGTGCCGCGCTGACCAGGCGTGTTGGCACAGGGTTTATTTTCGAGTTTTCCATCTCTCACAGAGGATGTCATCTGTGTTAAAATATCCCTTAGCTGGCTTTTACATGAGGAGATGGAGTGGTGACACTTGTATTCTTAGTCCGTCACCACAAAGACTCTCAAACACATTAATTAATTAATATTAGAAATGTAAAAGTACTTTAACTGTCACTCTTTCACGCCAAACGCTCTTTCAAGCAAATTTCATTCAAGTTAGTTCACTAGGAACTAACTTGAATGAAATTTGGTTCACAGGCAGGGGAAAGCCCGAGAAAGGACATATGCTTCTTTTTAATAAAAAAAAACGTGATAGTAAATTCTACATCAGCTAATTATATGTACAAGCCCCGCGCGTTGATATTGCGATGGAACCTTGTCAAATTAACGCCCTCGTGACGTCATCAGCAAAGAAAAAATACAGCTAACAAAATGTAATGTTCTCATCTATACGTCACTATGACGTCACCAACATGGCCGCCAATCGCAATATCAACGCGCGGGGCTTGTAATATGCAGATTCTGTAATTATTGGAGTTTAGTTAGATCGTTTGAATTTTGTGTATGACAAGACGTCATTTTTTCTTGAGTTCTCTTTGCATAAACTGCTAATAGATAGATTTCCCAGCAGGAAAACGCAAAATAAATAGTATAGCCACATAGATATAGAAAATGTAAAATATTAAATGTCTAAAGCGCCATCTGTTAATACGTAGCAGAAATAGTTATTTTGCATAACATTTTACCTACCCGCGATATTTTACAACTTTGTAGAATGAGATACCAATTACTTCTCTATATTCCAGTCCAACACTCTTCTAATGATATCACATTAATTGTGGTATACTTAGAACACAGACCTCTAAGATGGTAAATTCACCATAAAAATGCATTAAAAGTACATTATTTGGCAATATTATTTCTATTAATCACAGCTTCTATGCAACAAATATTTTGCACTTTATTTCAATTATTTATTTTGAATTACATTGTAACAAGCTTGCAGTTTTTAAAAATAACTTCCCTTTACAAAACGTTTTATACCGCCATCTATATTTAAGATTTAGTAACTCGGTCATTACATTAACATAGAAAGAATATAAAATTAATATTTTCTTATCGACCTTAAGTGCAGCAGTGTTTAAATGTAAATAACTTTCTAGTTATCCGCATTTGGTACAACAGAGCACTTAATGAGAATAGGAAACAACGAAACGTAGTGATTGAATAACTGGTTTGTTTTTTGGAATGTGATAAATTCAAAAAATAAAAAATATTTTTTACTATAACAGTAAAAAAATCAGACTTTCTAATTACCAAATGCGAATATCACAGATTGGTTTGAACTACTGCACTTAAGGACCGCGTCATACTTTTTTTAAAGCTGATTGGCGATAGGTTTCCACGCCTAATTGCAATTATTTTGAAGTTTTACGCGAACAAAACTTCACTTAAACTTTACGTGATCAAACCTTAAAACATTATTGTTCTTCTGAAGTCGACAGTTGCTCATAAAACCCATGAGCGCGTTATTTCTGTAACAAGAAACTACACTTTAGTGGTGGTTCGCTAGTCAAGAAGAAAATATATTTCTCTATTTGAGTTTTAATTCATTAGGTGATCTGTGACAGTGGTTTCTCCGTGTGGTGACGGATTAAGAATACAAGTGTCACCACCCCATCTCCTCCCAAGGGTGCTGTAAAAGTCAGCTAAGAGATATTGCACACAGATAACATCCTCTGTGAGACGGAAAACTCAAAAATAAACCCTGTGCCAACACGCCTGGTCAGCGCGGCACAGCAGACCATAATCCCTCCAAAGTGGAGGAGGTCTGTGCCCCACAGTGGGACGTAAATGGGCTGGAGAGGAGGAGGACAGTGGTTATATAGGTATTCAACAATCTATCTCTCTGCCCAAGATAAAACATTTATTGTTGTTTAAAGAATTGATCAACGAGACACAAAATACTCTTTCAATAAAAATGGATAAAATCGTAAAATTTACATAAAAATACTTACTCCGTCGACCTGGCATTAGGCGAACAGTAATTCCATCCGAAGCACGAACTGTTCGTAAAGCAAATAATAATTAATAAACATAATTATTACAACTTTATAAAATAATATCAACAATACACTGCACAACATTCCTGTTAAAACATTAATAATGCATAAACACAACTTACCTTATTTGAAACTGATTATTGGAGAAAAACAGGAAATACTATACACAATACCTACGAGTTCTTATACTGCTAGGTTTAATCTATAAACTATTTATAGTTTAGGACTATTTGCGAAAGAATTACCTCAACAAAACCTTCTTACCTATTATAAAGATAATTTTCATTCATTTCGAAAATAGAACAACACTTTTTTAAACTTTTTTTTTGGTTTTTATAGTGAGACCCCATTAGACTATTGTTTATGACTGTCAATAAAAAAAAGTTAACGTACAGAACTCGTAAGTGAAATACAAGGCTTTAGAGGGTTAAATAGCACGACAAAGAAAACCAACACATAATAATAAACATCATATTTATTCTCTGATATACCATAAAAAATGATCACAATTTATAATAAACCTACATAATAACAAACATATACAATTTTATCATTTATTATGTAGTATTCAAGCCACTTAATATTCTCCTCAATCCAATTGTAAAATTTAATAGCTTTTTAGTTTTTATCATAAACAATATAATATAATTATTTTTATTTATCACAACAATCATTGCACTAAATAATATTGTGATTGTGATGATGAATTATTATTTATCATTGCCTGTCCCAAGAAAGGACATTAAAAAATATTGTGATCTTCGATATTTAAAATAAAAAAAAACAAACGCCTATTTTTTTAGAACACTTTGAATTTAATGTTTTGATTATGACTTACATATTTTGCGAATTATTTGTAAAAGGAATTTAAATGCATGCTGAAGTTGCAATGTGAAAAAAATTATCATATTTCTATCACAGTTAAATTCGAAAGTACATAAATATCTGTTTTTAAATTAAAACAGATTTAAATACCGAATGGTAAATGGTACTAATAAAGTAAGTAGTAAGATGCACTAAAATTTATCTCACGACAGTTTCGCGCCATTTTGAAACACTTGGATTTTTTTTCTTTCAAGTGTAAATAATAAAACACGAGTGTGGCTACTCTTTTTTATATTTTGGCAAGCAAAAGTAATTAACGATTACTGCTACGAATAACAAATTACAATAGTAAAAAGCTGCTCCGAAAATGGTAAAATATATTTTTTTATAAATACGAGAACAATAAAATTTTAGAAGTTTAAAGGAAATACCTACTGATTTCCGACCAAAAATCAATAAAACCTATAATATTTTTAAATACCTATATACAGAAATAACTAGACTATATGGTTATTTTATTTAACCCTGAATATGATATGTACTAAAAAAAATGCGATGTTATCGTTTATTTTTGTGATTTAAGTATTTACCTAGATTAGAAAGAACATGAAAACTTGAGCAAAAAGGTCAAATTCTTTTTTCTAGGAAATAAATATACTTGTAAATATATATTTTTGGCAAGGCAATAATAGTCTTAAATCGAGATCGTGTAATGTCCTAGCTAATAATTAATAATAAAGTAAATGACCAGTCAACAAGTGATGTTTAAGTCTGCCTAATATTTAATTAAATTATTAAATACATTTTAAGTAATAATTTCATTTTTATCTTAAAAACTATATAAATAACGTTTTAAAACTTACACTGAAAAAGAAGCTAAAGAATAAATTTAAGCTAACAAATGTTAGCTTGTTATTAGAAAGTATGAACCTAATTCCGTTACTTCAACAATAATTAAAAAAAAAACATTTTTCAGTTACACTTGTCGTTGAATTTGACTTAACATCGGTTACTTTTATTGTTTCTTTTTCAGTGTATAATTAACGGCTATCCTGCGGTATGGACTTATTCAGTGTACCTAGTCTTAAATAAATTGTGATGCAATAGTATTATATTTCAAGACAGTTCTCAAAACACGACAGTTATAAGAACAGTTAGTAGGTACAGTAAAAACTCATTGGTTCAAATACAAAATTTAAATATCGAACATTGTGTATGGTTCAGAATTTTTTTAAATTTTAGATCTCTATCTAAAATTTAAAAAAATTCTGAACCATAACACAAATTTTATTGTCATTGCATATAAAGGTCTCTTTATAAAAGGTACCTTTATAAGCAATGACAATAAAATTTGCTATCGGCTTCACCCGTTTAGCTTACGAACTTTAACAAAATTCGTCATTTTATTTAGGTATAATGCACACAAATTGGTAATGCGCCTGGAGGCCATGTTGGTGACGTCATAGTGACGTATAGATGAGAATATTACATTTTGTTAGCTGTAATTTTTCTTTGCTGATGACGTCACAAGGGCTTTAATTTGACAAGATTCCAGCGCATTACCAATTTGCGTGGCTTATATGCTAACAGGTAGTTTAAACAAAACGGTATACAAAAACTGACGCTACTTTCCAGTGTAGAAGTAACCTTTTACACGTACTTGCGGCAAGTACTAATTATCATCAAAATACCTATTTATTTAGAGTCTACCATTTTGTTTTATCTATAGATGTAGGTACCTACCTATACATATAAGTGCAAATTTCCCAAGAACAATAACTTAACAAACTTGTTTAACTTTAAAACTTACATTCTCAAAATTTTACTAATCTATGGCCTATGGAATATATATCTATTCAATTTTTTTATATCATTCTCTATTCTCCTCCAGCCCATTTACGTCCCACTGTTGGGCACCAGCCTCCTACACTTTGTAAGGGATTATGGTCTACTGTGCAACGCTGACCACGCGCGTGTTGGCACAGTGTTTATTTTCGAGTTTTCCGTCTCAATATATTCATTCTCTATAAGATGGGCGTAAATTATTGATGCGTATTTGCGACATATATGAGTCATCATATGGCGTTAATATATACCCATCTGGTGACAAATCAACAACCATACATTTTGAAGGAGGTCTGTTGCTAATTGTGGAAGATGTTAAAATTGAAAAATATTGGTATAAGCCATGCAAATTGGTAATGCGCTGGAACCTTGTCAAATTAACGCCCTTGTGACGTCATCAGCAAAGAAAAAATACAGCTAACAAAATGTTCTCATCTATACGTCACTATGACGTCACCAACATGGCCGCCAGGCGCATTACCAATTTGTGTGGCTTATACCGGTTCTACGAGCACAACTAAACTTACTAAAAATGAAAACAACTGTAGCGTATTTTGATTAATTGACTATTTTGTTTTACGCATTTATATTAATTAAAATAGTTGGTCTATAATATACAGATTTTATAATATAAAAGTTCTGTTTACATTGCTGAATTGTGTTAATGACACTATAAATTTTTTTGTTAAGATTAGCTGTGCACGTAGAATCGGTACCATTAAGTATATTATTGAAGTTACGCGACTTATTTATTTAAACATAACACCTTTTACGGGTTTATACGCGTCTAAATCTGTAAAAGATTTTCTGTTTAAAAACACATATTTTACTGGATAATGTGACTACGGCTGCGTAACTCACCCGGTTTGAAACCACATAAACATCTATGTGTGCGTGATACACGTTTTATGTGTCTCTCTATTACACGTCACAGGCACAGGTTTAAATAAACCATAGATTAATAAAACAGGTCTTCTCTTCCCAATGACCTGACTTGTTTTATTGCTTTTAAAAGTGACTTGTAACTTTGTATACCATATTTTATTAAACCGTGAAGTAAAATTTCATCCTTCCATTCATCAGCTCCGTCCACTAATGGAAAAAGGCCTCCCCCATAGAACGCGACAACGCGCGTTCTTGTGCCGTTTGCGCCAAGTACAATTTAGCCAGGCTACATTTACGAGTTTTCTCGATCTATCTTGCAAATCTGTGTTTAATAATTACTGTTATGACTAGAAACTCGTACGATGCCGTGAAGAAAAAAAGTGTAACATAACCTTAAAAGTATTGAAAACAATCAATATGTAATATACGAACATATGAGTCACGCTTGGAAAGCGCGATGGCCTTGTATTTTAAAAACAAATCGTAATTGTCAGTGAAGACACGTACCGTCGAGTGATTCAAGATTTACCTTACTTTTATCAACTAAACTGTTGATAATTTTATTCATAGATATAAAATTAAAATTATATTTTATTTTTATATGTTTATCTAACTAAAAGCATAATAATGTGACGCAAATATTAATAACAAATGCGCAAACCATCCCCGATCATCTTTTTATTTCGTAGTAGTTCTGTCAAAATAGGTTTAGGTTTTTTATAGTCAAAAATAATGCCGAAGTAACCGTCGTAATTTCGCAAACTGTCTTTTCTAAGTACATGGATAACCATTAATTATTATGTAATTTCCTTATACATATATCCATATATTACAAAAATATAACACGTAAAATTGTTTAAATCCAGTCGCATATTAAAAATATTAACGAACACACATGCGAGGATCATATTTGCTAATCGAATAACAACACGAGATAATAATAAAAAAAAAACAATTTAGTCCATAGCCAATAACTTTTTTTTTGTGCAATACATACAAACAAGTTTTTATGTCATATATATGCAAATATGATTCTTAAAATACGGAAGATTAAGAATAAGAAAATACCAACACATATATCGTTCATCATATTGTTGTTATTTTCATTGTTAATAAACATTTTCATGCCAACATTAACATGCTGGGGTAAGTCTTAAGCACAGCACATTGTTCATATTAGCCTCAAATTCACTTCAAACACACAAGTTTATATTTCGAACACTGATGGAACACTCTTTAAAGTTTTTTTTTACACTATAGGCACTTTATAAGGCAAAGGAACTGTTGCTGGTCGGTGCGACCAGCGCTTTTTATTTAGCTTAGGGTTGGGCAATTTAATCGACTAGGCCGATTGAGTCTGAGTTAGTGAGGCCGGTAAATCATCTAGATTCGCTCCTCGCCGACTACGGTCACGGAAGGATCCGAAGCCGGAGTCCTGCGTCCTAAGGGAAGACGTGGACGTACCTACTAATATCCGTGGCATGTCGCACTCCTCACACTTGTCGAGTAGGGGATGATTCCTGAACGTGCACATATGGCACTGCCAGGAGGAAGATGGCCGTTGGCCGGTGTAAATGTTGCTGTAGAAATTCCCTGAATCGTCAGGTTCTGAAAATTAACATAATAAAGCTTTAACAATGATCTGTGGTAACAAACAATAGTGTAACGTAAACGAGTCACATATCGTTTCGTTAACCGTTAGTAGCCAGAGAGGGGATTCCATATTTAATTTTGAATTGGGTATTTCTTTTCTACAAAATAAATTTTAAACACGGCCAGATACATTGTTGACGTTGATAATGCTAATAAAACTACCAAATGTGGTACATGAGCCATGTCGAATAAATGGTCCGATGGTCGCAAGGGCTGCGGCCGAATGAACAGTGCTCGAGTCATTTTTAATCATCTCGATTTTAAGTAACTTAATGAGTCGGTTTCTCGATCGTTTTGCCCACGGTTCTCATACTTAAGTTTGAAATAATTTACATACATGACAGGCTTATCACCAGCTTATAACCACCAGGATAAATATTTCTAACAATATTAATATTGACATCACAATGGTTTTTATAACCTTAAGGTTATAAAAACCATTGTGATGTCATAAAAATCACCTAACGCTTGGGAAGGAAAATTCAAAGCTAATTGTATATAGATCTGTCTAGTCATATACGAGACCAGTTATCCTCTCGCCTTATAAGGCCAGCTCAAACAACATTAGTCAATAAATAGGTACCAACAATAAAAGTCAATACGAATATATTTTAGAACACAAAATACAAATACCTATTGCTTTAATCTAATATATAAAATTCACGTGTCACAGTGTTAGTTACCGTACTCCTCCGAAACGGCTCGACCGATTTTCATGAAATTTTTGTACATATCCTCTAGGTCTGAGAATCGGCCAACATCTATTTTTCAAACTTTTTTTTTGGTATGGCAAAACTACGTTTGCCGGGACAGCTAGTTTTTATATAAATGTGTAGTAAATGAAAAATTCTCTTGTTGATATCTCAGTAAAATAGTTTAAAATGCTCCGAAAAATGAGGTCTAAAGAAAAATATATAGTGGCCTGTTTATTATGTGCGGCAATTAACTATGAGACGAATGTAATATCACACATATTCGACAACTCTATCGAAAGGTCTTTTCCGCAACTGGAATGTATTTGTCTACTGCATGTTGGAATAGGGATTAACAGTTTCCTTTGTGGATATGATTCTAACAGCACTCTGGAGAAAGTGGGGGTAGATACATTTATATTTTAATCAATCTTCGTCACGGCGATAATAGGCCCTAAAAAATTCTAGGTTTTCTTCACGGTATTAATTTGAAAGCAATGACGGTTCCTGGCAGATGAATGTTGATCACAAGGGGACGGATCGTACTTTGAAACGTGTATAATTCCACCTAATCGGTCGTAAAATGTATTTTGACAAAAGAGTCTTGTTTTGGCGAAATTGCGAGCAAATGCTAGCGGATGATAAAAAGTTCTACATTACCATGTCCACTCATTTCCAGCCTCTTCGCTAAAGTGCCGCACTGATTACGCAGTCTTTCGACATCATCTCTTAGTCTCTGCGTAGCTGAAGCCGTCGGCGGAGGTCCAGCCAAGATCCTCGTCTCTTTAGTAAGCTGTGTGAGCCGCCCTTTCTCTTGTGCCAACGCCATAGCAAGTCGTTGCAACCTCTCTTTTTGGCGCTCTATTAGCGATCGATCTACAAAGTGATGTGATGCATTTTTGATTTCTTGTTATTTTTGAGGTAAAACTTCTATAGGTAGGCTTGACAAGGGTTGCGAGTTGGTATATGTATAACGAAAGTGTTACATGATGAAGCAGAAATTTGATGCTAGTTGTGTGGTCTAAAGCATACTCGTTTTTATGGTTACTTTCCAAAGGGTAAAACAGAATCCTAGTTATTACTGAGAATACATTTTTTTGCGTAATAGTATTACGACTGTACAAATAAAATAAATAACATTTATAGACATCACACCCAGCATCCACTGGTCTCAAATTAAACTATAATGGTGCCGATTCTATGTACACAACTAAACTTAACTAAATAATTGGTCAAGTGCGAGTCGGACTCGCGCACGAAGGGTTCCGTACCATTATCTATGCTACATAAGGCAACGTTATTAGTATCGAGCAAGAAACGGTAAAAAAATCATGTTTGTTGTATGGGAGCCCCCCTTAAATATTTATTTTATTTTATTTTTAGTATTTGTTGTTATAGCGGCAATAGAAATACATCATCTGTGAAAATTTCAACTGTCTAGCTATCACCGTTCTTGAGATACTGGGTGCGGAACCCTAAAAATCATGTTTGTTGTATGGGAGCCCCCCTTAAATATTTATTTTATTTTATTTTTAGTATTTGTTGTTATAGCGGCAATAGAAATACATCATCTGTGAAAATTTCAACTCTCTAGCTATCACCGTTCTTGAGATACAGCCTGGTGACAGACGGACGGACGGACGGACGGACGGACGGACGGACGGACGGACGGACGGACAGCGAAGTCTCAGTAATAGGGTCCCGTTTTTACCCTTTGGGTACGGAACCCTAAAAATGAAAACAACTATTGCTGTATCTTGATTATATGGCTATTTTATTGTGCACTTTTATATTAATTATAATCGTAAGTCTATATTATACAGATTTGCTAACAAGAAAGTTTCGTTAACATTACGGAATTGTGTTAATTGACACAATCAATTTTCATTTTTTAGTTAAGTTTAGTTGTGCATGTAGAATAGGTACCATTATGTCTGCTCATGGTTCACGTCTAGTAGATTATGGATTACTACATAAATATAGTAAGTAGAATACGTAATACTAATTTTTTGTCCTGTGCAGGGATCGAACCCGCGACGTCGGGAACGGCAGTTCATTACATGAATCACTACACCAAGAATCCTGTCAAAATAGATGTTTTGTGTGATGATTCTTGATAGTTATTAAAATCGTAAACATATTTTTCTAAAGTAACTAAATAAAACTTACCAAGGGTAGATCCAGGAGGTTCTGGGGCAGCTCTGGAAGGCCTCGGTGATATCTCTAAGCGAGAGGGTTGTGGTGGCGGTGGGGGTGCCTTACGCCGAGGAGGGCGTGCTGTACTCGGGCTTACAGTAACCGTCACGTGCCCTTCAAACCCTCCATCATCCTCTCGCGTATCTCTTACCGGACTAGCCATATTCGACGTAGGTGTACAAACAGTCAAGTTCACAGATGTTATAGCTCTAGGACTATCATAATCTTCTAACCAAGGATCACCATAACCACGACTCAAGTCCATATGACAATTAACATTTACTGACAAATTCAAGGGATAACCTCGTTCCGATCTGAATGGAGATTGATCCGGTCTAGATTTGGAATCCTTTAAATGTTGGCTATCATTCCTTGACACTGATGGTATTGAAGGCAATGGGGACACCGTCCTGCAAGTATCACCTTCAGGTTCTTTTAATGTCTGTTTAAATGCAATATCTGGTTTTGTTTTGATGAAATCAAGGGTGTTTGGACGTTTAGGTTTCTCTTGGATTTCCTTAACAGGCTGCGGAGGTTCTTCTTTCTTGATAGTCTTTTTTTCTTTCCCCTTTTCCAATTTCTCAGGTAAATTATATTTTATTTTGTGACTTTTAAGTATTCTGTAATTCGTACTCTCAGGTTGTTCTGTATCTTTTTGTTCTAGTTGTGGTGTTACTGGTTTTTCAGGTAGTGGTGTAACAACCTTTTCCTCTGTCGGTGAGGGGACTTTCCCTAATGCAATATTTTCATTTGTTGATTCAAAATCACTGGGTGATTCAGCGCTATATTTTGCAACACAGTTGTCAATATTAATTACAGTGATAGGTGAAACATTGTTGCTCTTGGATTTTTCATTTTTTATCTCCACTATGTTTTGGTTTGCATCAGTGTTTAATTTCTTTTGCGGTTCAGCTTGTGGTGTGCTACAACTTAATACTGCCTTCTGTGGCCCTTGACAAGTGATACTCCTGACTTCTGTTGATTTTACAGCTTCATGCTTTATTATGGGCTGGTTTCTACACTTAAGTGGCAAGTTAAGACGAAGTTCATTGAGTTGTTTGGCAGCCGCTGATGAAGATGCATGGTAGGCATGTGTTAGGGAGGCCTTGACTTCGCTATGGAGGTGTTTCTCGCAGGCTTGTTTATCATGGCAGTACAATTCAATAGTATTGGATACAACATGATCAGGTACACCAGGAAATTTCTGTTTTAACTCATGGAACAATTGCATAAGCGAAATGTTAGTGCATGCGCACGGTGTAGGGCTCGTAGCGCTCTCAGAGGGGGCAGACATCGCCGCCCATCCTAGCGGAGGCCTACCGCTTCGCCCCGACAACTATCCCCCTACGCGAAATACTAATGTTTCTTTACTCACCGATCAAAACAATAAAACATTTTATTACCTAATTTGCACTGTAAATAACGTCTTGTCTATTTTGTGACGTCACAAGCCCGAAAATCACAATTCTGGACAGTTACGTATACATACCAAAACCTTCGCCGCAATAACTGTTCATGCTAAGTTAATCCCGACGATACACATGACGAAAAAAGCACATACCCAGACAAGGTTGAATTTTTATATCTTTTGTTATCATACCAAAGCTTGAAATTTCATGAAATTGCAACATTCGAATGTTGGGAAAATGGACACTGTATTTGAATTTATTATTAGAATTCGACTTTATGTCTCATAATGTACCACGAAAAGCACTTGAACGTACAAAGACAATTTATTACATCCAAAAATAAATTAGGAAAATCGCACTACTTGTCAATCCGAATCTGCCATTTTGACTACGAGCACAGAGTAAAAACTATTATTTTTATAAATTTTTCATAACCATGGATGATCGTTCCTTCCATATCGCCCAAGTCTATGCCTAACAATTTTGTAATTTTAAATGATACCGAAGAAATAAAATATGCTTTAAGTAGTTTATGTTATACAAAAAAGTGTTCATTAGCATTGCTTTTAATACTTAAATGATAGATCATCATCATCATCATCATCATAACATCACGCTTTTTTCCCATGGGGGTAGGCAGAGACTATAGAGCGTCATCTACTAGGATCGAAGCATACTTCCTTGGCTTCATCCACACTCATACATCTAGTCATACATGCCCGATGGTTGTAAGTGCTACGCACTTGCTGTATATTTTTCTCGGGCGTCCTCTCCCAGCATTTCCACTTACTTTCGCCGTGTATATGCCTTTCGTTAAGCGTCCATACCACAAGCATCCATGACCAAACCACCTAAGCATACTTTTCTCTACCTTAGTCACTACATCCTCTTTCAGACAGCTAAGTTCTCTTATAACTTCATTTCTTAATCTATCTTTCAAAGTCACACCACACATACTTCTCAAAGAGCGCATCTCTACAGCATTTAATCTACTTTTATGCTTCTTCTGCCACACCCAACATTCGCTTCTATACATAAGCGTAGGTAACAACACGCCATTGTGGATCGCCGTTCGAGCCTTTTCAGTAATCGCTTGGTTAGCTTGCATAGCATGCAAGGCACCATTCAGCTTATTTCCCGCTTACACCCTTCTCTCCACATCAGCATCAATCTTACCATCTCTTGTAAAGACACTTCCCAAATGAACAAAATAATATAAGTACTTCTATCTCTTCCTTTTTATAATTATTTTAAGGCAATATTTTTATCTTTTTTTTGTAGATTTTTTGCGATTTATTTAGACGAATGAAAAATATTAGACTCTAAAATGCTTTCAACCTCTACGGTCGAAACTTCGCTTTCTTGTTCTTGTTTGATGGCTTTTTAGGGTTATATGTCGTGTGGTTGGTTAGAGGATAAAATGAAATACGTCCGGACTTGAATGGTGTTTATTTGCGACTCAATATATTTAATATAATATTAGTTTATATAGTTAAGGAGAACAATCGTTTCTATATATTCCTAAAACTGCTGATACGCTGAGTGTTGCATACAATGAATTCATACATAATATATTTGTATACAATAAATTAGGCGTCGAGCAAACAATAGGACCATACATACTGTAATAAATATATTTGTTTATTATAACTTGGGTGGCTAGCACAATGGTCTCTATAGATTCGTAGACCTGTTGACAAACGTCTACTTACAAACAATGAATTCATACAATGTGTTCCTACAGCTTCTTTAGAAGCGACTTATCGTAGCGTTTAAGTCGCGACTCTGCCAGTATCCTTAGTAATAGTGTCACAAACTAAAGGGGTTGTGGTGTTTGTCTACCGACGTGTAGATCGGTTGAAATTTTGGGAGATTCGCAACGAAACGTCGCTTACTCTGTGCACAGAAAATATTTTAATGGTTGTAACACGAAGTATAGATACAAGGAGTCCGAACGGTATAGGCTTTTCCATAATATTTCGTGTACACAATAATCAACCCAGATCATAGTTCTATTTTCTGCCACTGGCTGCGCAAGTATTCAGGACGTACCGATGCTAGTATAGAATATCAGAATATCTCTTGACCTTCTCTGTATTGTTGGGTTTAAAGCACTCGAAAATTTTCCTAAAACTTATATTTATATCCACGTTTCTCAGAATATTTTTTTCCACAAGTGTCAATAGTTCAAACGAGTACTTCTTGAAAAATGGCGCACTCTACCGGCAAAAATCTGTCCCTTAAATTGAGACCATTCGTTCAACATTACGTTCGGACTCCTTGTATCTATACTTCGTGGGTTGTAATGCCAAATGACTGTCAATGAAGATGTCAAAACTGTCATAATTATTTTTATTTTTTTCAAAACAAGCTGTGTGTGTTGATTGTTTTGTCTCTTTTAATCCATTCCATAATAATAATATACTTGCAAATCAAATAGTTTAATCCTTTGAAAATGGTAGAGGATTTACGGAAGTATCTTAATCATTTATTGGAGAAGTAATACATTTTTATTTACTTGTAAGATAACTTAAGTCCACCTATGGTTTTGATAATAATTAATGGTATATATTTTTTATTTTAGGGTAAATGGGCTTCATTGTATTCTCATAACAGATCGTGATGGCGTGCCTTTAGTTCGAGCGGTTACAGAGAGAGCTCCACAGCTCGCACTTCGGCCTAATTTTATATCAACTTTTGGTATGGCCACAGATCAAGCCAGTAAACTTGGTTTAGGCAGAAATAAAACTATAATATCAATGTATTCTAGCTATCAGGTAAGCCTTCTTACTTTATTTTATCATACAACTACTGTGTACAAAATAGGTACTTAACTTAATGACGGGCTTCGTGGTTTATGTAATGGACTGCCGATCAAGAGGTCGCGGGTTCGATTTCCGCTTGGGACAATCATTTGTGTGATATCCATAAATGTCATACAAATGTTTGTAATGCGTCTGGGTGTTTTCTATGTATTATAAGTATGTATTTACAAAAGAAAAGTAGTATATGTAGTCTATTCGTATCTGGTACCCATAATACAAGCATAGAAATATAGCTTACTTTGGGACCAGAGGACGTTGTGTGAAATGTTCTGAATATTTATTTAAAAAAAAATTAAAACTATTGGATTTGACCCATAAGATTTTCATCTAATTTATTCTTAAGTGTTCTAATAATCTCTGACCGTGTCACTCTTTTTATGGTAAAGAAATTATCAATTAAATTGTTTATACTTATATTGATAAAATTTTCTTAACTGGTAAAATTATTGCATAAAAATTCAGTAATGTTGGATTGCCTATTTCACATCATCGTCTATTATTATCTCATTGGTAATGTCCTTTAAAAGGGTCATGTAGTAAAAAATTGATAAGTAAATGTACTAATAATATCACTGCACTATGCTGCATAGTTTCTGCCTATCTCCATGCCAAAGGTCTTATAATATTTATGTATCTGCTATTATACTATTGTTACAGGTTATACAGATGAACAAATTACCCTTGGTGATAACATTTATTGGCAGTGATAATTGCAACACTGGTCATATATTGTCTTTGGAAAGTCAAATAGAACCTTTTTTAAAAGATTTAGAAGCAGTTGTAGCTGATGCACCTTAAAAATAAAAAATTTTTTTTTGTATACAGCCAGATATTAAAAAAAAAGAAAACAGCTATTATATTTAAATATATATTTAAATGAATAACTACATGCTTACAAAAAGATGTCTTTAAAATATTATGAGAATTTGAAATTTCCATCAAAATTGCTTTATAGCATTGAATTATTTTATTTTGTTATTATCATATTGGTTCTACGTGAAAAACTAAATTTAACTAAACAATGAAAATTGATATGTGAATAAAACATTTATGTTAAAGAACTTTTTTATGGCAATGTTAACAGAACTTTTTTATGGCAATGTTAACAGAACTTTTTTATAAGAAAATCTGTATATCTATCTGTATATAAATGTATATCGTCAGCGGAAAGGCAAAAATACTTAAGCGCCAAAACTGCATTGTTGGGAAATGAATTGTATAGTGTTTCTTTTAATTCGAATAAATTATTATATTCAGTATCACATACTGAATACAACATTTTATACGAATAGAAAAAACTAATAAAATGTATATAATTTTTTATTTATAAAATTTTGTATTCAGTATGTTATACTGAACATAAAACCTTAAAATTCATTTAATTTTGCCTTTCCGCTGACGATATATAGACTAAAGATTTTAATTAATAAAAATGTGCACAACAAAATAGCCAATTCAAAATACGCCATAGTTGTTGAGTTAGTACCATTGTCGCTTAAAATTATAAGAGTTAAGCCTATGATGATTATATGTATAAGCTTGAATATCGTAAAATTTATTTACTATTTATGTTAATCGAAATTACTATTTATTTTTAAATTAGTGCCCCAGGCCATTTGATTTGACGCCCTGAGCCAATTTAATTAGCCGCCCTATTAAATGGATGACTTTAAACATGCGTTAAGTTCGTCAGCTGGCGTTGATCGTGGTATTACTGGGAGTGTTTGGCGAAAATCACCTACCAATAAAATCATACATACATACATAACATCACGCCTTTTTCCCATGAGGGTAGGCAGAGACTATACAGCGCCATCTGCTACGATCCAAACATACTTCCTTGGCTTGATCCACACTCATACATGTGGTCATACATGCCCGACGGTTGTAAGTGCTACGCACTTGCTCCTTTTGGAGTATCCCGGCGATGACATCGGAGTATATTTTTCTCGGGCGTCCTCCCAATAAAATCATTGCACTACCAAACCTGTTTTGTTTTGTGCGGTCTAATGATTTAAAACAAATTTAAATTAATAGAGATAGAACAAAATTTTAAAATTGAAGGTTTTTGCCGCCCTTCTTAGGCTTGCCGCCCCGGGCCTAGGCCCTAGGGTAAATACGCCTATATTAATAAACAGTTTGCAATTTAAACTTTGCAGATCATTTAATTAAATTTTTCATATATTTTTGTATACTTGGTTACTATAATATTGTGTATTTTTTGCTTAGCTAATGTGTGTAAATATAATAATTAATAATAAAATGTAAAAATAAAAAGACCAACTTATATAAACATGAATTTTACTTATGGCTATATAGATAACTAGCTGTTGCCCGCGACTCCGTACGCGTGGAATTTAGGAAAGTTTCATGAAAATCCATCAAGTAGTCTTTACGTGAAAGAACAACCAACATCCTTACATTCATACAATGCAACATTAACCAAACATCCAAATATGTATTAGAGTACGAATAGAAGACCGAGGAAACGTTCACGTTGCTTGGCCAATAGTTTAAGTATTTTATTTTGTCGCGAGTAATTCTTTTTTCGTCATATCTCCTAAGATATTAATTTAAATTGCATGCTGTAAAGAGCAGTTATAATCTATATTAAACGTGTAAGCTTACTAAGGTATTAAATTTGTTAAAAAAGGTTACTATATACACTTAAATAGCTTTTGAAAACACCCTATTGAATTTGATAATTTTTGCGACATTATTATGGGTACAGCGGGTTTCCCTTAAAAGATAGACATATGCCCTCGCGGACTTTTTTGAAGAAAAAAAACAATACAACAACAACGGTCACAAACAATATTCTTCCATACATTAGTTTGTTGTACCTCACATAGATAAGTCAGCGTTTTCATTTATAGCTCGCACGCGTGCGAGTTTCTCGGCAAATTTAATCATATCTCATCCAATATACAGCAAACCCCAACAAATTATGCAAAAAAAGCAATCCTCTTGAACCATTCTATCTATTAAAAAAAACCGCATCAAGATCCGTTGCGTATTTTTGAAGATTTATGCTCACATAGGGACATACATACAAAAATTACGACTTTGTTTTTTATGAAGTAAATATACAAGCAGATAGTGTAATTCGAGATTAAAGTCGAAACTAAACACAATCGGCGTCTCTGTTATATTAGAACACTTTTATCCACTTTACCACATAGAAAACGCCCAGACGCAGTACAAACCTGTATGACATGTTTAGATATCACACAAATAATTATTGTACCGTGCGGAAATCGAACCCGAGATCTCGTGATCGGCAGTCCGTTGCATGAACCACTTAACCACGAGGCCCGTCAAAATGAAAATGATATGAAAATAGGCAATGATTTATTAAAAAACAAAATAGGTATCTCCATAGAAGGGTATCTCTTTATTTATTCAATGCATGCAAAATGTGCGTCATATGGATACACAGTATGGATAATAAAATACAGGGCTTTTTAAAGTAGATTTTATTGATTAAATATTCAAGATAAGTACAGCTTACAAGGAAAACCTGTAGGAAAATCCATGCTCAGTGTAGCAGTAGGCACTTAGGCAGTATACGATAACGACATGACCATTTTTTTTTATACAGACTAATGAAGACGTTTTCCATTTTTTTTTTTTTTTTTTAATATAAGTTTTTTTCTTTTCGTGGTAATTATAGTTTCACCGGTGTGATTAGTGGTTTGCCAGTGAGCGCGTTCACAACATTATTTACAGCTAGTACCGCCATATCTCTGCGAGTCTGAATAGTTGCGCTGCCGATGTGTGGTAGAACGACTGTTGAGGAAAAATATTCAATATGTATTAATAGAAAATAATAGTAATTTAATGTAACACACAGTGCTTTGGTCCTAATTAAAGCATAATGATTGCGTTGTACCAGATTAATAATGTAATAAACCAGTTACATGTTTGAAAAAAAAAATTGCAAGTAGGCTTTGAGTTGACTAACAGAAGTGGTAGTACCTACTTACGTGGTACAAATTATTTTTTCTTATTATAGGTACATTCCTAAAAAACAAAAATAATATAGTCGTCATCATAAACATCTGTAATTATTCCACATCATAATTCTCCTGCTCTTATACAATTATTTGTGTTCGGCGCAACATATCTTTTTCTTCCATAGTCTTCTATCAGCCGTCATGTCTGTGTTAACTCCTCTTTCTTTCATGTCCTCGTTCACACAGTCCATCCATCTTTTCTTAAGTCTAGACTTTTTTCCTTCCACATATAAACGCAGAACTCTTCTAACGATATTACTTTCCTCTCGTCTCCATCCGTCTCGTACCACACATCATAAGCATATCATCAAAATACACAAAAACGTTTGATGTAGGGAAGCCTCAAATATTTATTGTATGTTTTTAGCATGTGTTGTTATATTATCAACAGAAATACATCTCATCGAATTTGTGATTCAACGCTTTAGCATTTTTTCATGAGATACAACCATACAACCTGGTAACTGGCGAACGCACGGTCTGCAAAGTTTCAGTAATAGTCCCATTTTTTCCTTCAGGTTTAGAAAGGTTTGGTCGTTAATTTACTGTTGCTTACATTTTCGTTCTAAAAAGCTATAAAAAGTATCTAATATTACTATCTGATTAACTTACATAGATTCGGTAGTGTAAGTAGTTTATGGTCTTTAGGTAGAGGTTCAGGAGTGGTGACATCTAGACCTGCACCATAGATCTGCTTGTTCTTCAGAGCGTCGTACAGGGCATCTTGGTCAACTAGATCTGGAATATATCGAGTGATCGTATCTTTACTTATTATAAAACATACCTAGTCGTATGTATGTCCGTGTGTGAGCTTATTATCTTCAAAACTACGCAATGGATTTCGATGAGTTATTTTTTTTTAATAGATAGAGTGGTTCAAGTGGATAGCTTTTTTGTATAATTGGTTACGATTTTATTAATATTTTTTAAATTACACACGGGCAATGTTGCAGGCAACAGCGGGTGTTATATTTAACTAAGTATGTGACACAGTTTTGTTAAATCTTAAATTTAATATGATATAATAACTAGTCCAATTAATATGATAGTAAATAACAAATTAAATAAAAAATTAAAGGTCAAACAACAACAACAACACATAGTGAAGCAGTCTCCGCGAGTAAGTAACTACATACGCAGTTTTTAAAAACAACAATTTGTATCCAAGGACTTAGTTGGATTTAGTTAGCTGGCCACCAATTGACAAAATATCAGTATAAAGCAGGGGTTAATATTAATTTATTTTTACTACAGTACTAGCCGGTGCCTGCTACATAAGACTCATGGAATTTATATACGTTACAAACTTTTACAAATTATACAAAAAATCTTTCTCTGAAACCACTCTATCTACTAAAAAACCGCATCAAGATTCAGTCTTTTACCACATAGAGTAGAGATACGTAGGAAACCTACACACCATTCTAAATTACAGCAAAAAAATCGAATTCTAAAACTCTAATGTTTCTAACTTTTTAAGTAAACAAAACATTATTTTGAAATAAAAAATAGTTACCTAATAAATTTTTTTTTTAAATTATTAAATTTTATTTTTTAAGAAAATAAATATATTTTTTCTTTTTTTTTGGTATTATCACAGATAATATATGTTAACAAGTTTAAATAAAACTACTTTTTTACGGATTTAGACGCGTATATTTGTTTTAAATTTTGGCCCGACGTTTCGGAGACTTTGCAGTCACCATGGTCACGGGTGAGACTGTATGTATGTTTTACCTTATATAATTTAAAATTTTCTTTATATTGTTACAATTTGTTAATGTATTTTAGAAACTAAAATAATGTTATTGATTTTATGTAGTCTGAGCACAATGTAATATGATATAGTTTATAGTAAAAGTCTATCTTTATGGTCAATGTAAAATTTAAATCGAATGTGGGTAAACCCTGTAATAACTGATCGTAGAAGACACATTACAGCTCAGTCTCACCCGTGACCATGGTGACGGCAAAGTCTCCGAAACGTCGGGCCAAAATTTAAAACAAATATACGCGTCTAAATTCGTAAAAAAGTAGTTTTATTTAAACAGATGAGTCGCGCAAGTGTTAGAAAATAATATGTTAACAAGTTTTAGAATTAGATTTTTTTTTTATTTATATATTTTGGGTACCTATACATATAAATGGATTTCAGATTAGTTTTTAGTACTTACAATTTTATGTATTCATTTGTTAATTTAGATTTTAGCATAAATTTTACAACTTTCCGATAGTGGCCGAATTAAATTGGAAATCAATCAAACTTAATTTGGTCACTAATGCATGCGAAGTTGTAGGCAAAGGCAAATATTTATAATAATTAAGTACCTCCACGTCCAACATTAATAAGTATAGCATTGCTCTTCATCTTGCTAAGTGTATCCTTGTTAATCATGTGGTGTGTTTCATTGTTCAGAGGCACAGCTAACACTATGAAGTCACTCTGAGCTAGGAGCTGGTCTTGACTCACGAACTCAGCACCAAGGGCTTTACCTAGAATGTTAAGGATATGTGCAGGGTTGGGCAGTATTTCAATTACATGTATGTATTTGAAATACGTAATTGAAATAAAATTACGTATTTTGTATTTGTATTTCAATTACTACCTTAAAATGTAATTTGTATTTCAATTACCAGACGTTGAAGTAATTTGTAATTAGTATTTCAATTACTTGAGGCTTCGAAATAAATTTTTAAAATATATTTACCACCGTCACTTAATGTAGATAAAGTAGCTATTGGAGTCTGCAACACTATATCCGTTAAATAGGCTGTAGGTACGTATGTATGTGCATCGATAAAGAATGTATGTGTGTTTAAAGTTTTACGTATTTCTATCGGAATTTATTACGTTTTTTTTTTCAATATCTCGTAATTCTATTCAAAAAATATTAACATAACAACAAATGAAAAACTAAACTAAGAAATTAATTTTGATAGTGTTGATAACACAATTCGGTAATGTTAACTGACCTTTCTTGTTATAAAAACTGTTTATTATAGACTACCGATTTAAATTTATAGAAATTTGAAACGACATAGCCAATTTATCAAAATACACCACAATTGTTTTAATTTTTTGGTTTAGTTAAGTTTAGTTGTGCATGTAGAATTGCTCTTGTCTAGAGCCCTAAATTTTAATTTAAAATTTAATTGCCTAAAATAAAAATTTGTTTTACATACCTTCAGGTTTCTCCCTATGACCGCTGTAGACAAACTTCGCTACTTCGAAACCTGATAGCCGTTTTACTACAGCCTGTCCAATACCACCCAATCCCACGATACCGACAGTGCTGCCGCGGATATCTAGTCCGAGTACCTTGTCAAAACCAATTTCCCATTCACCTCTGAAAATAATAAATAATATCCTAGTTATCTACAAGAAAACAAAGGATAAGTTTACTTTACCTAAGACTACCATTTTGTTATGTAATAAGTTAATACTGTGTAAGTAACTAACGGTCTTATTCATAATGACTTATCGGTTTAAAAGTTCGCTAAAATAAGTTCGCGAAAATTGTCAAAACTTGTTATTCATAATCATAATAGTCTTTTTACGCTAAAACGTTTATTATCTCTCCGATAAAATCTCCGTATAAACCTCTGATGAGTCATTATGATCCAAAATGGGGGATAGAAGGTCTACTATACTAAATATACTGAAGAAGCATAATGGTACCAATTCCACATGCACGACTAAACATAACCAAAAAATTAAAACAACTATGGTCTATTTTGATTATTTGGTTATTTCATTGTGCACACTTTTATAAAATTAAAATCGTTAGTCTATAATATATAGATTTTCTAATAAAAAAGTTCTGTTAACATTGCCGAATTGTGTTATTGACATTATCAATTTTTATTTTTTAGTTAAGTTGTACACGTAGAATCGGTACTATTATGTTGGGGTATATAGACACACACGGACCGGTAAACTATAACATCCAATTTTAAATATATCTAGTTCACCTCTCAACTTGAGCAAGATTCTCTGTGAATCGTCTAGACGCCGCCAACATAAGTGCTACGGCGATATCTGCTACAGCTGGGGCCAGCACATTGGGTGTGTTGGACAGTTTGATGCCCCGTGCTCTAAGCTCATCCAAATTGCAATGATTGTAACCAGCTGATACAGTTGCTACCAGCTTCAATTGAGGGCCTGGATAGAAAGAATTCTTTGCTATTTTTAACCGCTAGAGCTGCAAGCTGCTAATGTTTGAAGTGAATTTTAACTTGGTGTCTATACTAATATCACAGATAATATAATAAAGCTAATATTATATAAAGTTGAAGAGTTTGTTGTTTGACGCGCTAATCTCTGCAACTGCTGGTTAGATTTAAAAAAATCTTTTTGTGTCGGCTATATAACATCACGCTGCGATCAATAGGAGCGAAGCATCAGTGAAAAATGTTGCATAAACGGGGATGGTGCCAGATATTCTTATATTTTATCACTTAAAATTCTTGGAAACATTTATCTACATACGAGCGAATGAAATAGGTACTAAAAAGGCTCTATAAAGTTGTATTTAAGAACTTTAAGAATCGATATCTAAATACATAAGTACATGTTGTATTACGACGAAGATAGAGCGTGTGCGTCGAATTTTTTTTACACTAGGTACAAACGTGGCGAACAAGCTTACGGCCCGCCTGATGGTAAGGGGTTACCGGTAGCCTGAGGACTCTAGGTGTCTCCCGTGCGTCGCGGACCCTGCAGAAATCTTAATAATCCCTTTTTTAAGGAGCTCCATGCTGTAGTCTAATGCAAAAACCTCTGCAGGTAGTTCATTCCACAAACTAATTGCACGTGGGATAAAACTTACAATTAGGTAAATACAAATAAATGGGCATAGCAAAATACGTTTCAACGTTACATCTATGTATATAACATATCTTTGTTCACTAACAAATGCAAGCAACATGTGCACAGATAAATTTGCAACATGACAGCTACTTCAGAAGTTATTTAACTTTATCTATAAGCGTCAATCTTAACAACGTGGCGGTGTTGTCGAAGACTGATAAGTCTCTCTGTTAAAAAAGTATCTAATATTGTTCGTAACTCTTAGGTTCCACGATATTGGTACCGATTCTGCGTGCACAACACTAAACATGTATTTATTCGTATATAATTATGGTTGTATGTTTAGGTGAGTTTACTGGTATTAAATGTTTAAGTATGTATTAGAGATTTAGAGTATTATATTTTCCTTCTAATATTTAACTATTAATATTTTTTTTTTTGGAATCTATGGTTACACACCTACCTTACTTATTTCTGCATTACCCTATGGTTGACTGGAAGAAAATGCCTAAGTCATTAAGTCCGCCGAAGTGTGTAAATAAATAAATAAATAAACTTAATTTATCTAAATAATCTTCTTAGTTCAAAAACTAAAAACCACGCTTGAACATCCCGATTAGATCCCCAAAGATTCCGTCACATAGATTAATACATTGATAGATATGTTCCGAACGAATATAAGCGTGTTAAAAATAAAAATAACTAATGCTGTATTTTAATTATTTGGTTATTTTATTGTGCAAATATTAATTAAATTCTTTAGTCTATAACTAACAGTTTTTATAAAAAGAAAGTCAGTTAACATTGTCGAACTATGTTATCGACACTATCAAAATTTATTTTTAGTCAAGTTTAGTTTAGTTGTGCGTGTAGAATTGGGACCATTATCAGTTCGATATTAAATAGGATAATAATCTTTCAGATAGTCGTCGTTCGGAGGCGACAAAAAGGAAATATTCTTAAAATTTGTATTTTACCAGCTTTGTCCAAGAGTTCCTTGGTGATGGGTTGGTTGGAACTCCAAAGAAGTGCTGAACATCCTGGTATCAATTTCATAAGATCCTCCCTAGCCAAAGTCCTGCCTTCCTCACCGAAATTCAGGTACTTCGTTTGAAGAACTGTGAAACTGATTATTATATTAGATTTTACCTTATGGTGGAGTGATTCAAGTAACGGACTGCTGATCACGAGGTCGCGGGTTAAATTCCCGCTCGGGACAATCATTTGTGTGATATTTGTAATTGTCATACAAATATTTGTACTGCGTCTGGGTGTTTCTATGTATTATAGGTATGTATTTACAAAAGAATATAAGTTTATGTATTGTATCCGTATTATGGTATCCATAACATAAGCATATAAAAGATTAGCTTGGGACGTTGTATGAAATTTCTATGAATATTTATTTATTTGTTTGTTTGTGGTCCGATTTAAAAAATTATATAGTGTTGAATAGTACATTTATCGAGGAAGGCTATAGGCTATACAACATCACGCTGTGACAACAGGAGCTAAGCATCAGTAAAAAAATGAAAATTTTTCTTTATGCTATACGTAGGAAGTCGCGGGCATCTGCTAGTTTGTTATAATAATTGTGATGATTTACGTAACAAGATCAAATAATCTCCGCCCCTTTATCTAATTAAATGTTTATTATAAAATTCACATAAGAATATTCCATTGGTGTTATAGAAAAAATATTTTAATTTTAGATAAGAACGTTGACAAAAGGTTATCTGCTCTCTATAAAGTAACTTTAAACAATTAACATAATAATTGAACGGATAATTATTACATAACTGTTACATATTAATAATAATAAATATTAATTAATAAAATTTATATCCACATTTATATATATCTACTAGCTGACCCGGCAAACGTTGTTTTGCCATCCAAAAAAAAACCAAATAGGTTTGAAAAATAGATGTTGGCCGATTCTCAGACCTACTGAATATGCATGTAAAATTTCATAAAAATCAGTCAAGCCGTTTCGGAGAAGTACGGTAACTAACACTGTGACACGTGAATTTTATATATAAGACTAGCTGACCCGACAAACGTTGTTCTGCCACACTAAAACTAAAAAAAAAGGTTTGGAAAATAGATGTTGCCCGATTCTCAGTCCTACTGAATATGCATGTAAAATTTCATAAAAATCGGTCCAGCCGTTTCGGAGGAGTACGGTAACTAACACTGTGACACGTGAATTTTATATATAAGATAAGATAAGATGTATTACGATGACAATTTATGTATCTATGTGACTTGACTGGTTGTCAAATATTGCAATTTTTCACATGCCTTTCAGTGGCTAAATAGATGGACTATTGCAACAAATTTATGTAACACCTTTGTTAACTCTATTTTAAGTGAAATAAAGTTCATTCATGCATTCATTATAGATAGTAGGTAGATATGATTTCAATAAACTTTTAATGTATGTACCTACAGTTAAAGTACCTACTTAGTACTTACATAAGTGCGTACGACGCGACAGCAAGTAATATTCCATGTGTTTATAAGGTTATCATATTCCACTGTTTTTTTCATGGATATTGCCTTTAGAGTATTAGAGCAACGATTTTTCCCACCATATTTAGGTCCTTCTGTATTATAAATATTCCCTAACACTTGCGCGAATCCACTAAGATGGCAAACAAGCTTACGGCCTACCTGATGGTAAGCAGTTACCGTAGCCTATGGACGCTTGCAACACCAAAGGCGTCACTCGCGCGTCGCCGACCCTGCAGAAACCGTTTAATCCCTTTTTTGAAGAGCCGCATGCTGTAGTCCAATGGAAATGCCCCGGCAGGTAGTTCATTTCACAACCTAATTGTACGTGGGATAAAATTTCTATAAAATCGTATGGTACGGAATGGTAATGGTTCCAAGGTGTGCGAATGAACTCGCTGCCGATGCCGTGAGGTGCGGTGATAAAAAGTAGCCGTTGGCACCATTTCAAATAACTCTTCAGAACACAGCCCATTATACAGGCGGTAGAACACACACAAGGAGGCGAAGTCTATCCTCTGACTTAAGGACTCATACCGCCTGTAATCACGGGATCGTCGACAATCCTCACAGCGCGTCTTTGAATCGAGTCAAAAGGCCCAAGTTGGTACTGCGGTGCGCCCGCCCAAAGATGGCAGCAGTACTCCATGTGCGGCCGGACTTGAGCCTTGTACAGGGTAAGTCTTTGCCGCGAAGAGAAGTACCGCTTAGCCTTGTTGAGCACACCAAGCTTTTTAGAGGCCAACTTGGCCTTGTCCTCTAGATGATAGCGAAATTGGACGTCACTGGAGATGTCAACTCCTAGGATCCCTATGTGATCCGAGATGGTCAGGGCTGTGTTTTCGAATTTTGGCGCTACAGCAAATGGGGCTTTCTTAGTAGTGAACGCGCAAACTTGTGTCTTAGTAGGGTTAAATTGGACTATGTTTAGTCGTCCCCAATCGGATATTCTAGCTAGAATAGTCTCGATTTCTGACACAAGTTTGTTTCGACTTTCCTCAACATTGTAACGAGGGATATTTGCACGGCCAGTGTAGTATGCGTCCCCGATACTGTCATCTGCATAACAATGAATACCGTCAATTGATAGCATGTCATTGATATGCAGAAGAAACTGAGTTGGGGACAGCACAGAGCCTTGTGGGACGTCAGCAATAATGTCAAAATTGTCAGAGCAGCTCCCGTCAACAACGGCCTTAATGCTTCTTTTAAACAAAAAGCTGGCAATCCATTTTCACAATCCCTCGGGGAGTCCGAATGATGGCAACTTCGCTAGAAGACTCCGGAGCCAGACCCGATCGAACGCCTTCGCCATATCTAGGCTGACTGCCAATGCTAATTATTTAAATAAAACCACTTTTTACGGATTAAGACGCGTACTTCTTTTATTTTATGTCCATGATTTATGAAACGGGTAACTTTGGATCCGTTTTTAAAAACAAGTTTCTTCAATCCAATCTTTAAATAAATGCGTCAACTTTACAAAATTGTTCTTAATGCCATTATTATTTGTAGCAATGACAATATTGAATAAGGTTTATATTTTCCTTATATCCCAAATATTTGTATTCTCAGAAGTTTAAACGTAAAATCTTCGAGTGTGAAAAAGTCACGGAAAAAGTAATCGCATATAATATTTTAGACAAGGACTTATCCTTATACTTAAATAACGAACTTAAGGGCCTACATCAATATTATGGTCGACATGTACATATTAACACAGCTAGTAGGTATAGAAAATGAAGAATTAGGGATATTTTTTTTGTTTACTCAAAATATACTAAATATATTTTAATTCTGATTTACGTGTTTCTATATATAATAGTTACTTATGTTTTTAAAGTTATTTCATTAGTTAATACGCGATAATAGACCGACAAATGAAAAAAATAAAAAATGAGAGAGGTTGTTTCACTAAGATTTTCTATCGAGAAAACTTTTTTCAATCGCGTTTCTGAGTTTATGCAATCCTAGATCATATATTGAAAAAACATATACTTAAAAATTAGAGCTCTAGCCATTCAATCTAAAGAAACAATGAAAACTTCGTACGTAGAAAAATGCACGGAGCTATTTTGGTATCCTCTTAATTATACATGTCAAGCTATCTGCACGCTGTGTTTTAAGTTACCTATATGTTACTCAATTTATGTCTTTGTTTTTAGGGTTCTGTGACGTCCAAAAGATAAAACGAGACTCTATTATTGAGCTCTCGCTGTCCGTCCGTCCGTCTGTCTGTTGCCAAGCTGTATCTCTGGAACAGTGACAGCTAGAGCTAAAATTTTTACAGTTGATCTGTTGATGCTAAACCAACAAATACTTATTATCATTATTCTCCTTCCGTCGGTCTAAAATTAAAACAAATCCTAAATAAGTCTAAATCCGTAAAAAGTAGTTTTATTTATTTCATTTTTTAGTTAAGTTTAGCTGTGTACCTAGAGTTGGTACCAATATGCACGAAGAAAATAGCGGAGTACGGTGTCCATATTTTTGTATGGAGCATGGCTTGCTGTTGGACCCTCTTAACAGAAGCCGGGACTAAAATGAATATTTAATTATTATATTATTATATTATTAAATACATTACAGTACCCTTCGTGTACGAATCCAATTCGTACTTGACCGGTTTTTTAAATAAACAACTCCATAACAACTTGCTGACTAGTGTTGTATTCAATTCAGTAAAATGTCGATGTCGATATGCTGTGTATATGAAGGTAATTCTGTCTGATGAGGAAAAATGTAAGTTTTATTTTATCGAAGAAAAATTTGTAACTTCCTTTAAAACATATCCTTGACAAAAACAAGTATAATTTGTTTTTAAGAAATGCATAATTTTTTTATCCAGACGACGTTGTTTTATAGAGAAGTGTTATTTTCCTAACCAGACAATAAAGTCCCAAAGTTTATCGAATGAGTAGTAAAATAGTTTATCAAATTAGTCGATATGTCTTCCCATCTCTAATAAAAGGTCCATGAACTTGGTCTAATAGACTAGAGACCATTTGTAGGTCATTAACATTGCGAGACAGATCTTAATCATTAATCATTTTGTTTTGGTTAATTTGTCTAAGGAGATATGCAACGATAATAATTTAAAATTATTGACAAAATAATAAGATTGCTTAGTAAGTAGTACTTAGTAGAAAATTATATTGAATAAGCTATATACCCGCGGTTTCACCCACGTTTATAGTCACAGCCCTGCTCCTTGATTTTTTGCGTGGTGATATGTTTTTTTTTTATACCGATGTTTGTGCTATGCGTTTGTAAAGTTTCACTAAAATCTATTCAGTAGTTTTTGCGTGGAAAAGCAGCAAACACATGTTTACAGACGCGTTAATAATTGTTAATAAGACGGAACAAAACAGCAAAAGAATAAAAAAAGCACGTCTACTAAACCAAATGGACATAATTAGACAGACGTGAAATATTTTAGAGAAGTTTATACGTAAATAAACACTCGCGTCTATAAAACGAACTGATTGTTATTTGTTTATTAATTTATAAATGTAATTTACTTTTCGATAACTTAAGTAAGTATGCTGGTTGAATTATCTAAATTAAAAGTATTCCTTTAGCCAACAGCGTTTTGTTGTCGCTATTGTGCATTGAAATACCTATATTTCAATGAATGATGATTGATTTAGCGGAGATTACTCGCAGATTCTAATCATACTGATTTATGTATTACACGTAAAATATAGAATTATTAAATGTTAGGTATATAATTAAATTATGTACTTACTGTTCTTTTAATATTTCAATTGCCGTTTCCGGCAAATCATTGGAAGACACTAAAACTTTAAGATTTTTCGTCATCGCGTAATTAGCTGTACAACTCGCCGGTAGCGTAACACTTACTAAAGCGACTACAAATAAGTAAACCACAATCATTGTTATATAACTGTAGGTAAGTATTTTTTATCAAGAACGTCAACAAGATAAGTTCGTGCGTACGGCTGTCGAGCGCGTTTGTATCGTAATGCCTGTGCCTGTGTTGTAACTTAATGTCTGACCAGTTACTGACCTCATTTGTAGGTAATAGGCATTATAAGCAAAGTCAAGGCCACGATTCCAGAAAAAAAATTAAATAGCAAGATGGCGGACGTACTCTACATATGTTCTACATTCAAGTACATTAAATTTTATACTTTATATGTTAGTTATTCTTTTGAATAGCAACTAAACTTTGTAACTACATCATGTAGCTCATGAATTATGAAAATCGGCGAAGTTGTGGGCATTTGATATTGATATTCTTGTAAAAGATACATTTTCAATACCTACATAACACTTGATAAAAATCAAACTAAGTGCATATGGGAAGAAAGTACTTCTGTGGGAAGAAAATAAAGAATAAATATCCTTAATTTTATTTTAATTAATAACACAGATTTCATATATTTTCTATTTTTATTTACTACAATATTTATTTTTATATCATATCAGCATATTGGGAACAGCATCGGTTTTCCGGATACAGCCTCAAGAATGTTCCCGGCCGCCATTTTGGCCATTTCATTGCGAGTATTGTTCGTAGCACTTCCAACATGCGATAAGATATCTGAAACATAGAGAGATTTTAATGAAAGTGGAAGATAACGATCTTGCTGTTTAATAAATTCTATGTGGTTTCAGACTATTTTGATCAAAATTGATATTCTTCCTTCCTTCTCTTATACAGTAAATTATTACGTACTGTCCGAAAAGCTTAATATATATTATACCTATACACCATCATTTAATTGACAATTATGAAAAGTCCCCCCTGAACGTCCTAAGCAAACAAACCTTTTAAATTTGGCCTATGTGTCGAGCCTTTTCGTTTCTAAAGAAAAAAAAAGAATATCTCAAATTAATTAAATGATTTTATAAAAAAAATCGTCCACGTAAAAAAATAAAATATTGATACAAATTCTACGTCCACACCTAAACTAAAAATTACACACACTTTCAATTTAAATTTTTTACTTTAGTTTAGTTGTGCACATAGAATTGGTACCATTAGCAACTTTTTCATAATTTAGGCTTATTGAAATTTTATGAAAGGATCTGTAATTATTAGTTTTAAAGTTACTATGAAATGTGTTTAAGTATATAAATATTTATGGATACTTACAGCAATTAGGTAAAGAAATCAGTGGATGATCTTTAGGTAACGGTTCAGGTGTCACCACGTCCAGTCCAGCTGCGAAGATCTGGTTCTGTTTAAGTGCCTCGTATAATGCTTCTTGGTCAATTATTTCTGTTCGAAACAAAAAGTAAATGTAAATACTATTTAAAACAACGTCCGGTCATACCGAAGTGACTTCGTAAGTGTCTAGTTTTTGTAAGAAACCCCAAAAATATACCAAAAACAGATAATCAACACCGAATCTGCGAAAATTCCTAAGATACAGCCTCTTGACAGACGTATGGACGGACAGACGGACAGCGAAACCTCAATAATAACCCTTTAACCTTTGGTACGTAACACTCTCTCCCTCTCTCTCCAGTTCCAGATGCGGCCTGTGCCTAACAGTGGGACGTCCACTGTTGGGCACGGGCCTCCTCCACTTTGGGAGGGATTATGGTCTACTGTGCCGCGCTGAACAGGCGTATTGGCACAGTGTTTATTTTCGAGTTTTCCGTCTCTCACAGAGGATGTTATCTGTGTGCAATATCCATTAACTGACTTTTACAGCACCCTTGGAAAGAGATGGGGTGGTGACACTTGTATTCTTAATCCGTGAACACACGGAGAGGTACGTAACACTAAAAATGAATTATTAAAATGTATAAGACTGCATAACTTTCAATCGACCATCAAATTAAATTATTCTGCTTGTAAAAGAATCTACTACAGTAGTATTGAAAAAAAAATTTGTTTTCCTTACTATACAAGGTTTATTCATTAATATTATATTATACTAGCTGACCCGGCAAACGTTGTTTTGCCATACTTAAAAAAAAAGATTTGAAAGATAGATGTTGGCCGATTCTCAGACCCACTGAATATGCATGCAAAATTTCATAAATATCGGTCAAGCCGTTTCGGAGGAGTACGGTAACTAACACTGTGACACGTGAATTTTATATATTAGATGTATAAATAAATAATAGATAAACTTTCTTGATACAAAAATAAATTTTTAAAATAAATTAATAAATATTCATGGACATTTCACACAGCATCCTCTGGTCCCAAGGCAAGCTTATACGCTTGTCCGATGGGTACCAGAATACAGATATACTACATTTTGACGGGCTTCGTGGCGTAGTGGTTCATGTAATGGACTGCCGTTCACAAGGTCGCGGGTTCGATTCCCACTTAGGACTTAGGACAATCATTTGTGTGATATCCATAAATGTCATACAAATGTTTGTACTGCGTCTGGGTGTTTACTATGTATTATAAGTATGTATTTACAAAAGAAAAGTAGTTTATGTATTATATCCGTAATCTGGTACCCATAACACAAGCATAATAAGCTTAGCTTGGGACCAGAGGACGTTGTGTGAAATGTCCATGAATATTTATTTAATTTATTTATATACTACTTTTATTTTGTAAATACATACTTATAATACACAGAAACACACAGACGCAGAACAGACATTTGTATGACCTTTATAAATAGCACCCTTACGATTATCCTGAGCGGGAATTGAACCGCGGCGTCGTGAACTGCAGTCCGTTATAGGAACCACTCGACCACGAGGCTTGTAAAAAAATTGGATTGCTTATTACTTACTATATCAAAGCACAAATCTACAGGCGTGATAGTTTTCTCCTCCGTGTGGTAACGGATTAAGAATACTAGTGTCACCACCCCATCTCCTCCCAGGGTGATGTAAAAGTCAGCTAAGAGATATTGCACACAGATAACATCCTTTGGTCACCTGAGACGGAAAACTGGAAAATAAACCTTGTGCAAACACGCCTGGTCAGCGCGGCACAGTAGACCATAATCCCTTCCAAAGTGAAGGAGGTCCGTGCCCAACAGTGGACGTAAATAGGCTGGAGAGAGAGAGAATAGTTTTCTAGTAAAGTTATAGATAAGAAACGTTACTTATAGCATTCTGCGTGCACAATTAAGTTTACCTTAATAAAAAAATTTTTATCAATGGTGTCAATAACACAATTCGGCAATGTTAACTGAACTTTCTTTATTATAAAAACTGTGAAAAACTAACGATTTTAATTAAGTTTAATTTGTACAATGATATAGCCAATCAATCAAAATACATAATGGTTGTTTTAATTTTTTAGTTAAGTTGTGCACGTAGAAATGATACAACTGTCTGTATACCTCCTCTCGCGATATTAACAAGAACAGCATTTTTCTTCATAGTCTTCAGTGTATCAGCGTTGATCAAATGTTTGGTTTCCGCCGTAAGAGGGCAGCACAAACATACATAGTCACTCTCTCTTAACAATTGTTCGAGTGGAACTCGTTCAGCTCCCAAACTCTTGGCTAAAACAATAAAATCATGTTTTATATAACAAAGTCATGCACATTTATGTAACGGAATTTTCAAGTGATTTTCACCGTACCTAGGACCATTCTCTCTCTCTTTCTTTTTCTGTCACTCTCTAGCCCTTTAACGTTCCACTGTTGTACACGGGTCTCCTCCACTTTGGGAGGTATTATGATCTACTATGCCAAGCTGACCAAGCGTGTTGTCAGAGGGTTTATTTACGAGTTTCCGTCGGGTACACTACAAAAAGACGAAAAACTTTATTCCGAAAGTCACAAACACGAATTTCATAATACCGATTTTCATAATTCCGAATGGTTTAAAACTCCGAATATAACAACTGCGATGTATCATTACTCCGATTTTCATAATTCCGAAACTTCAATATTCCTAACGATTATAATTACTATTTTCAAAATTCCGAACATCAAAAGGCCGAATAATAAAAAATCCGAATTATTGATAATTCGAAACATCAATGAAATTTTTTGTTTCGAATAAAAATATTTTGTTTCCCTTTACCTTCCGTCAATAATACAGAGGATTTACAGCATGCAAACAAGCATGCAGCATGCAATATGCAAGCAAGCACGCAACATTCAAGCAGGCATACACCTTGCAAGCAAGCAGCAAGCATTGTTTCTGTCACGGCTCCGGCACTACGGGCTTTGGGCGGGCCCACGCGAGCTAATGTCGTCGCAGATGGTTTGAAGGCCCGCTGCTGAACCTGAGGCTGGCCGGTGTAGCCGGCCAACACGCCGAAGCAGCAGCACTTGCTCCTCAGCCCGCGGGCCGCCCCAGCCCCCCCCCAGCCCTCCTAGGGCAAACAAGACTACGTGATGTCGGTTTCACAGCGATTCGTTTCAGACTCAAAATTTTGTGGCACAACATGTTGAACTTTAGTCTATTCGACGTATTGAAAATCGGAATCTCGTTTTTCGGACTAATAACCCTTCGAGCATTTGACTCTTCGGAAAAATGAAAATCGGAAAAGTAACAAATCAAATCAAAATTTTTCGTGATTTTGAATATTAGACATTACAATTTTTCGGTATTATGAAATTCGGACTTTTGAAAATCGGGATGAGATTGAAAATTTTCAAAATTCGGAATAACGTTTTTCGGAATTTTAGGGTGTTCCCGTTTCGGTCTTTCAGAGAGAATTCTATCAGTGTTCAATATCACTTAGGTGGCGTTTTCAGCACCCTGCGAAGGAAATGGGGTGGTGACACTTGTATTCCTAATCTGTCACCACACGGAATTAAGGTCCACACGTCATGTTAAATTCGGAGAAATTTTTTTGTTATGTATAACTGTGGAAAGTAATTTAGAAAAAATATAACTTCTGCTTATTCTGTGAAAAGCTGGTCCGATGTTAGTTTATTTTGGTACCTTGCTATCTATAATTTTGATTATCTTTTTATCTTTGTTCCTACCTTCAGGTTTGTCCGTTCTTCCACTATATATAAACTTCCCAACATCGAACCCTCGCAATCTCCTCAGTACAGCTTGACCAATACCTCCGAAACCAACAATCCCAACAGTACTGCCTACTACGTCTTGCCCTAAAGTCCATTGAACACCATATTTCCATTCCCCTCTAAAATAAAATTATTTTCTTTACCTAGTAACCACTGCGTAACATATAAAAAACATCTTATTACTCAAAATTATAATCGCGAAATTAAGTCTATAAGTCTGTCTCTCTGTCATTCTTTCACGGTAAAATTACTGAACCGATTTAAATAAAATTTGATACATAGATAGTTTAAAATGTGTGAAAGGACAATAAGCTTCTTTTTATTGTAAATAGTGTATGTAAATGTAATGATTCGAAATTGCACGAGTACGAAGTCAGGTCAAACAGTTAGTATTGTAAAAATATAAAAATAAATAAATAAATAAATATTCATGGACATTTCACACAACGTCCTCTGGTCCCAAGCTAAGCTTATATGCTTGTGTTATGGGAACCAGAATACGGATATAATACATAAACTATTTTTCTTTTGTAAATACATACCTACGTATAATACATAGAAAACACCCAGACGTAGTACAAACATTTGTATGACATTTATGGATATCACACAAATTATTGTCCCAAGCGGGAATCAAACCCGCGACCTTGTGACCGGCAGTCCATTACATGAACCACTACGCCACGAAGCCCGTCAATGTTTATTTCATTACGAAACATTTTTAGTTTTATAGGGACAGGATATTTTCATTAGTCTATCTATCTAGTAAATATGAAGTGGTCATCATTAGCTAAATATTTTTATACCAATTTCAGTTCAATTATCGAATTCATAGACTTCGTGCAACCACGCTGACATGCCAAACATTCGCAGAGTTACATAGAATTCACACAAGATGTTAGTGCCCAAATTATTGCAAAAATAAAAAACTAAAACTTTTTTTCGGAAATCGAACGGCATTTTTGTAAGGGTCTAGTTTGTATAAAAATGCTGTTTGAATTTCGATTTTTTTTTAAATTTTCGCGCGTTGGGCGCTTACAGCGATTGTAAATTCTAATAAGAGTTGTAAACACTGCTAATCACTTGACTTGGACCTTGGACTGTTCGAAATTAAAAAAAAAACAAAAATTATTTTTACCTTTCCAATTCATGAACACTTTCTTTAAACCGTCTTCCTGCCGCTATCATAAGCGCTACGGTGATATCAGCGACTGCGTTATCAAGAACTTTAGGAGTGTTACCTAATACAATGCCTCGTTTCTTTATTTCGGCCACATCTATGTGGTCAAAACCGGAAGACATTGTAGAGACAGATTTGAGACTATTTCCTGAGAATAAAAGATATTCGTTAAAATTTAAAATTCGGTTTAGGTATTAAGCGGGACTGTGGCCATCAATTTTTTTAAGCGTAGACATATTGATAAATATATTGCACAATATTTTTTATTTTAATTTTTTATTTTTTTATTAGGGATAAACGTATCTACGCAGAATAGGTACCTAAGCAGGTGCAGGCAACATATTTGACAAAAAAAAATTATTGAACTGTCTGCGTTTTGAAACTTGTTAAAAGAATAAATTAATAAATGATTGATATACAAACCTGCTAAGCCCAATATCTCTCCAGTAAGCTTAAATTTAGTGTTCCAAATAAGCGCATCATAACCAGAGATGGATTTCTTAATAGTCGGCAGAGATTCTGGTTCATGATCCATAAATGGTAATACTGTTGTCTCAACTCTGCAAAAAATATTCATTAAACTAATTTACACAACTTGGTTTTAGTTTAATTTAGTTTTTAGTCAAAATAATTGGCGCCCTCCTAAACTTTTACTAATACTGGTAATAATTACAAAATCAATGAAATGTGTTCAGATTATTATAAATATGCATAAACTTACTTTTTATTTAGCAACTCCAAACCGGCAGCAGGAAAAGTTTTGTTCACAATAAGAACTCGTTTTAACGACATCTTAACGCAGTAGAATACAACTTTAGTTACAACAATATTTTGTTTATAACACTGTTAAATATTATAGCGTTATTTGTAGGTTATATTTCTGTATATATATAACTGCAATAACTCTTTTTTAACATTAAAGAATGGTGTAATATCCAAAAGCACTTAAATACATAATATTGTAGCTAAATTATTATCACGTCAATGTTATCTATTTAGATAAGTATTACCGGTATTGTCTAGTGAAGAGTAGTCGCGGAAATGTTAATTTAACCATACCATGTGTTGGATGACCTTCATGTCCTACTCTAAACTAATAAACGATAGCGAATATTAATAGAAGAATTACAACAAAAAATATATTAAAGCGCCATCTATCGTCGAGTAGCACTTACTACTGCAAGGAAAACATGTAAAAAATACTCGGATGGAATTGTAGATGGCTTTCGATACATTGTAAAATAGATAATCATTTCTTTTACCCGCTTTTCCAAAGAAAGAAAAGTTCTTTCCGCGTACACGGCACGGAATCGTCTGTGTCTATCACGCGCTTACCAGTTCATCTTTGAATTTAGAATATGACAAAATTGTCAACAAACGCTTATTGGAATAATGTATTTTTTTATTTAGCTCTTACACAAGCTTATTACTTACTTACCTTTAAAGTAAAGTTATTTTTAAACCAACAATTGAGCAAAGGAACAAAATGAACTATTATTATATTATTTATTATCTATCATACATACAGCTTATTATATTATGCAAATTATCTGAATAACCAAGCTCAAAATAAGTTCTACGTGACATAAAATAAATATAATAAGTAAATCAAAAGTTATTTTTAACATTCAGGTCTTAAATAAAAAAAAAAAAAATATAAATAATAATAATAAAAAAGAAAAGTGTTGATGGACACATTCTTTGATATTATTCTATTTAGTAATTTAAGTTAGACTAAAATTGCCTTGTACTTGCCTACCTATTAGCCTTGGTTGGCTAGATTGTAATAGTTTGATGAATGTGGTCTCCAAAGACCGGAGTCATAAAAAAAAAGGTCTTAAAATAAAAGCCGAGATAGTTGCAAGATGGCTTAAAAGTTATTCTTAAGACGCAGATGTTGTAACTATTGTTTAATTACAGTTAAACACGAGCTGCTAGTTAAACTATTATAATTATGTGATAATTTCATCCAGCACTTATAATAATTTCACACTAATATAAATACTTCAATAAAGTTTAGCTTCATTTCTGTCGTTATTTTTTTTTATTAAAACGGACATTTCACACAACGTCCTCTGGTCCCAAGCTAAGCTTATATGCTTGTGTTATGGGTACCAGAATAATACGGATAGAATACATTATACTACTTTTCTTTTGTAAATACATTTATTTATAATACATAGAAACACCCAGATGCAGTACAAACATTTGTATGACACTTATAAATATCACACAAATGATTGTCTCGAGCGGGAATCGAACCCGCGACCTCATGATCGGCAGTCCGTTACATAAACCACTCAACCACGAGGATCGTCTAAGGGTTGTCAAGGATGTTTTATTCTATTCCACCAATGGATTGTGTATTCCATACTATTTGAACTCGCCTAAAAGGAGAACAGGTGAATCGTACCAATAGGTAAAATGGGGCCCTATTACTGAGACTTGCTTTCCATCTAGGCGTAGCTAGCCTTCAAGGAATTAAGCTTCTCTGTATCAAAATATGTTGAGAGTCATAAAGGAAATGTTTTTGGAAAGCATTTTTACATACTTCCAGCCTAGAATTCTGGTTATGGATGATACGACGGTAGATACGATACGACTCTTGACTCTTTTTATCTTTATCACAGTTGGTGATCTTTATTTCGTTCTTTTCCTAACAATTTATTTATTGCGATCAAAAAGTGTTTGTGTAAAACTCGTTCTATTATAGTTACTTCTATGAAGTAGATACTAGCTAATGCCTTACCTTACATTGCTTTCCTGTTAGCGTGATGATATTTAAAGCCTATCTGTTCTTATATATATATAAGCTACACAGTGCACTTTCATTCAAATCCATTCAGTACGTTTCAGCTTACGTCCATTCATACATTCTAAAAAACTTTCGCGTAAATAATCTTAGTAGAAAGAATTTACTATATATGAGTTATTAATAATGTGTGCGTGTTGTCTAGTTGTCACATATGCTATTGTGATCCAGATGTGTGATCTGGCAACTTGACAACTGCTGGGAGAGTGAAACATGTTTGTAATCATTATTATAGCTCAGAATGTACTTGTATTTGTAGTAAAGGTGTTATGTTTTCGGTGTAGCTTTTGGTGCATTTAATTGTTTTAAAACTTGCCTCATTACCAAGACTTTTATTCTTGTTTCATTACAGGTAGAGTGAGGACCTTACGACTAGGCATTTGTCCGGGTAACTGGTAGGAAAAATCCATTGCAACGTAGCATAGGTTTCAACAAAGCCGTAGTAATGATTCGGGATCCCCAGAACAGAGGAGTCCCGAAGTATGTAAGGTTTCATAAAGAAAATTCCTTTTCTCTACATATGTTGACAGAAGAGCTCTGAAGAGCTAGATTTATGACGGTGTTTTTTTGATAAAAATATTAAGAATGCGTTAACTAGTGACTATGAAAGTTCCTCTTACTACTTCAGCTCTGTTTTTGCAAACACACATAATAATATATAAAACTAATTCTTTAAAAAAGTTTTACGTAAGATTAGAAATATTTCCCCGGTTTTACAACATTTTTCACTGATGCTTCGCTCCTATTGATCGATTCGTTATGTTATATAGCCCATAGTCTTCATTGATAAATATTCTATGCAACACTGAAATATTTTTTTAAATCGGATCATAATCGGATAATCGGATAGTTTCTGAGAGAAGCGCGTTCAAACAAACAAACTCTTCAGTTTTATAATATTATTACATATATGTAGATTTTACCAAGGCATACCTAATTCTTTGGTATCTAAAGAAATACCTCTAAAATTATGTAGTTGAATTATATAACGCAGGAGTGGCCAACAAGTCGATCGCTATCGACCGGTCGATCGCGCAACCATTTTTGGTCGATCACTTACAAGTTCCATGAGGGGACGTATTCAATGCCAAATGTTTCTAGTACTTGATACAGGAATGAACATATACGAATACGCAGCTCATGCTTGGAGTAGGGAGACGTTCAGCGTGACCTCTTTTAGTAGTTTTCTACTACTTTCAAGAGTGCACGGCAGTATAAAAGCACATTGCATAAACGTCCCCCTTCTTACCTAAGAAATAGGTCGATCGCAACTCAATTTTAAAATAAAAAGTTGATCTTATGTGCACAAAAGTTGGCCACACCTTATATACCGTATTGTAGCCCAACAGTAGGACATTAATGGGCTAAGGAGAGATCTAGAGAGGTAGATATTTTTCTAATTTTGCGGTTTGTCCTTTTGCCATAGTTTACAGCTGCAACGTTTAAACTAATTAATTAAATAATAATGTTAAACTATCCCGTTATCAAAATGGATTACATTTATTTATACTGAATGTATGGCTGCTTTTTAACACTAACGCTAAATAAGGCCTAAGAAGATTTAATAGAATTCCATTCTTTTATTATACCACAAATAAGTAAAGGTGCGTCTCACCTGTGTCTTTTTGTTATTTATCGCGTATGTACCATAGATAAAAAGAGGTTAAATGTTTCTGCCACAATATATTGATATGTTTTAATCTTCAATCCTTAAATGGATGAGCTCAGCACGTTTTTAGTTTTTATTTCTTGGTTGCTAGAGTGAATATTTTATTTACTTTCTTCTACCTGGTCATACTCTTTATTTACTGAAGGTTGTGTTTAATTATTATTGATGACTTTATCAGCTCCCTCCACTTCTCTCTATTCTCCTTCGAAGAGCGATTGTGAATTAGAGGTCCCGCGATCTTCGTTATTTGGTCCAACCAACGATAAGGTGGTCTTGTTAGCGATCTTTTACCCTCCACCTTACCCACTATTATTACCCTTTCGAGCTTGTCTGGTTCCCTTTTATTTACCTACCAGCATTATCTTTACTCACTAAGCATCTCTTTGACGTATGTGCTTTGTTATAACGCAAAGGACGTTTATAGAATGTTCGGTATGATTCTGTCTTAGGTAGGACAAAGAGTTGTACCCTCAGGAGCTACCTATATTAGAAATACTAAAAGTTGCAATCTCGTACGTTCTAGTCCATTCTACTTAAAAGCTGACGAACGGAAAATTCGAAAATAAACTCTATGCCAACACTCCTGGCGTCTCCTGGTCACCACAGCATAAACCATAATTCCCACAGAAGGGTCCAGCTCCAATTTTTTTCGCGATAGGAAAATGAATGACCCCAGAAAAGGTCTAAATCTGTGTAAACCTACATTTCCTTAAGCTACAACCTCATTCTAATTGACTGTCACGTATATCTCCTCAAAAACGTTTCGATTTCTAAGAATTTGAATGCTAATACTTAAAAACAACCAATAAAACAAATCTTATTGATCTGAGAATTACATTTTAGCAGCTATAAAAAAGTGCAACAAATTAAATTAGCTAAAAAAGTAAAAGTAAAATAGCAAGTAACAAGAAAATATGTCGACAAATTCTCGCGAACATCTGGCTAAAACCATAAACAGATTATAACGAGATTATATTACAAATACAATTCCGCCTTTATGTCCAGTAACTGATGCCAACTATTTAATATGGTCGTATATTATTCTATGCAACCCGGCTGAATGAAGATGGTGAAAAAAATAAAGTATTTGCTATGTATTTGGATAGTGTTTGCTTTAGTTGGATTATAGTAGGGTTGAGGTGCTATCGACCGTTATTGGCGCCATACTGGCGACTATACTTCTGGGAAAAGCTGAAGGGTGTTTCCTATGACTGCAGTCAGGAGTAAATAAGTTAATATAATTTATATAAACCTACTATCCATTGACCTTTATACTTCCACTTTTGAGGACAGTCTAGTTTAGGTATTTGGTCTACTTAGCCACACTAACAAGACGTGTTAGCACCGCCCTGGCAGGCTGCTATGGCCCCCATGATCTAGGCCCTAGTTAGGTTAGTTAATATCTCGTGCAGCAAATGAAGTCCCGACAGGTATCTACTTTTTTTTTATTCCTGTGTGTGGCGAACTCAACGAACTCTACGAACTCTAACGAATTCAAATGAACTCGATAAGAACAAGAGAACAAAAGGGATAAAAAGTCGCAGAAATAAAGATTGATCTCAGAAGACTGCCACCTCTTACCAAGGATTGGTCTTTCATTGATGCAAGTGTGGAAGTTTCCTCTTTAACGCATTTAGGGGTGCGTGGGATACGGGTCACCAGCGAGGTACTTGTACCTGTAAAGGCCCGTGTCAATAGTTTGGCAAAAGTCGGCTCCGGGTACTGGTCGTGCCCTATTCGAGTCCGCCACACTGTGGTTCTGTAGGTAATTGTAGGTACGCGTACACGAGGCACCGCCTTACTTTTCGGCCAACAAGCACTATTTAAAAGAATTAACTAAAATCTACTGTTTCAAAAATAGTCAAATTATTTAGAAAGGTAATTACTGTTAAGTAATTTTAATTCGAAACAATTATCCAGAAAAGGGAACTAGTTAATTTACTTTGCAACCACATATTTAAACATTTTATTGAACATTTGCTTACCTATATAGTTACTAACAAAAGCTATCTCTGTAGTATCTGTTTTAAAGAAATATAATTTTTACATAAATTACGAAGACCGCAAAGTGATGCTTTTAAGGTTATAACGTTTTAACGCCTTACCAAAATGTCTTAGACCAACTGTTTGATAAACGCAATTTCCGTTTCCCGAAATGTTCCCGCGGTCACCTGTCGCCCACAAGGTGGGCACGTGCCATCCCTTGACTTTTCGCAAGCCCACAACAATATCACCTGTAATGTATCAGGTGTTGAATTAGAACTTCTTTAAACTTATGTGCGCCTGGTACACTTTAGTTTTTATATTTGCAATAAAAACTAGAAAAACGTTATTTAATTTGACATTTACAAATAATTTTATCTTAATGTTTACAAATAGAAAAACAATTATTATATTACGAATGGCTTTTGAATAGTACGTATTACCTATTTACTAAATAACAAACATTAGAAAACCATTGAATTAAAAAATGCTGACGAAGTTGAATCGCTAACATTTCGCCGGAAAAAACAAGACTAGAAAATCAACTTAAAATTAAAAAGTATTAGATTAACAAGGTATGTAAATATTTTTAGATGGTTTAAGTAATAGAGTAGACGATAATAATAGATTTATGGTCTTATTCATAATGACTTATCGGAGGTTTAAAAGTTCGCTAAAATAGGTTCGAGAAAATTGCCAATACTTTTTATTCATAATAGTCTTTTTACGCTAAACGTTTATTATCTCTGAAAGTAAAAGTATGACCATTTCCATCATCACACAGATAATTATTAACATTATATAGGCATACTATAAATAAATATACTTCCCAAAAGTAATACTTATTAGTTAACACGTCAAGTAAATGATTTTCAAAGAAATGTTGACGTTTCACCAAATAAAATCAATGACAAATAGTCGTAAAGGTAAAAGGTCGCAAACAGTTGCACGAACTTAAAAATTGTTACACTAAAACTAAAATATAGTCTTTATTAGTAGAGATTTAAGATTCACTATAATGTTATGTTACAGAAAACACTAATTTAACTAATGACACAAAATATTTAAGTAGAAGTTTACAGTTTACCATTTTGTAATAGAAACATCAACCGCCATTATTTATGTCCACAGAGAATCCAACTTTATAACACTTGTTCTAAATTTGAATTTTGAAAGTAATTTTTTATTCTTTGTTATTATTTTGAGGCAAAGGAACCCACATGTGCAGCCTGTTGTATGTCGTTAGTTTTATTTTTTTATTATCAGCTTCTTTGCAGACGCACATTCGTGTCAACACAAATTGACACAGATGTTCCACTAAATTATTATTAAGCATTTAAAAATTTGTCGAAAAAATATGACTGAGAAGTTAAGACGGTACGATACCAAATTATGCTCCATACAAAAGTATGGGTATCGTACTTCCGTTTTTTCGTCGCGAAAGTTAAACCGATTTTAATAGTTTTTACGTTATTTTATAGATAAAGAGTATATCTATGCTTCTATCACTTTCTTTTTTTCAAAACATAATGAATAAAAGAAATATGACGATCCGAAAAACCCACTTTTTTCGGTTTTCTTTAGATAAAGTTGCAGCGTCTATCACACAAATTTGGTAAAGTTTTACCACAAAAGAAAGTGATAGAAGCATAGATATACTCTTTATCTATAATATAACGCAAAAACTATTAAAATCGGCTTAACTTTCGCGAAAAGAAAACGGAAGTACGAAACATATTTTTTCAAAGAATTTGTAGGTAAAATCCGCTTCATCTATATTTGTCCCTTTCAGCGCGGCGCTCAGAAATAGGGATAGCAATACCTAAGGCAAATACCTAAATGAGGAGTACAGTACCCTCTTAACATAATTTACTACCGCATGTCGGCACAAATAGTTTTGAATAGATATGGCATGCCATATTATGTATTTGTTTATAATTTTTGCATGTCTACTCAAAAAATTATTTATATTACTTTATTTTTACCGACTAACAATTTAAATGTAAAATTAATTACTATCTTCTAAAAAATATATTAAAATTTTTAAAATTTAAGTTCCTGTACTTACTCGTTTGCTAAAGGAGTAAGTATGTGGTCTACTAAGTAACATCTGACTGTGAGTGACGGAAGTTAATCACCTGGTCATTCTGGGAATAGTAAGAATACCTAAGACTTGCATGGCCTGAAAAATTATAAAAAAAATAAAGTACTTAAAGGTGCATAAAAGTAGGTACCTGTGTTTTATAAATTATTACGTACAGCTGGCAGGTACTTTGGGTAATTAGTACAATTGTTCATAAGTATCACACTAGTTAAATTGTCGAATCATTAAAGTATTAAGCCAACCGGAGTATTCTAGCTGTTTTCATTGTCAAATATAAGTCGCCGGAGTGCCGCTGTTACGCACACAAATACTATAAAGTTAATAAATCAAATTGTAGTGGAAAAAATTACCACTAGGAGCGGGAGTTGAATCCACGACCTCGGCATAGTGTTCCGTTGCTCTGCGAACTGAGTAACCACTATTGTTTGATTAAAAGCATAGCAAGTCAATTGCAAAATTAATAAATTATCTGTGAGTCTGTTTGTTTGTTTGAATGCGCTAATCTCATGATTTTGAAAAATTGAATAGAAAAAATATTTTTGTGTTGGATAGTCCATAGGCCATAGGCTATATACCACCACGCTGCCACCAATGGGAGCGAATCATTTGTGCAAAATGTTGCAAAAATGGGAAAATTTTCTTTCAGCGCGGCGCTCAGAAATAGGGATAGCAATACCTAAGGCAAATACCTAAATGAGGAGTACAGTACCCTCTTAACATAATTTACTACCGCATGTCGGCACAAATAGTTTTGAATAGATATGGCATGCCATATTATGTATTTGTTTATAATTTTTGCATGTCTACTCAAAAAATTATTTATATTACTTTATTTTTACCGACTAACAATTTAAATGTAAAATTAATTACTATCTTCTAAAAAATATATTAAAATTTTTAAAATTTAAGTTCCTGTACTTACTCGTTTGCTAAAGGAGTAAGTATGTGGTCTACTAAGTAACATCTGACTGTGAGTGACGGAAGTTAATCACCTGGTCATTCTGGGAATAGTAAGAATACCTAAGACTTGCATGGCCTGAAAAATTATAAAAAAAATAAAGTACTTAAAGGTGCATAAAAGTAGGTACCTGTGTTTTATAAATTATTACGTACAGCTGGCAGGTACTTTGGGTAATTAGTACAATTGTTCATAAGTATCACACTAGTTAAATTGTCGAATCATTAAAGTATTAAGCCAACCGGAGTATTCTAGCTGTTTTCATTGTCAAATATAAGTCGCCGGAGTGCCGCTGTTACGCACACAAATACTATAAAGTTAATAAATCAAATTGTAGTGGAAAAAATTACCACTAGGAGCGGGAGTTGAATCCACGACCTCGGCATAGTGTTCCGTTGCTCTGCGAACTGAGTAACCACTATTGTTTGATTAAAAGCATAGCAAGTCAATTGCAAAATTAATAAATTATCTGTGAGTCTGTTTGTTTGTTTGAATGCGCTAATCTCATGATTTTGAAAAATTGAATAGAAAAAATATTTTTGTGTTGGATAGTCCATAGGCCATAGGCTATATACCACCACGCTGCCACCAATGGGAGCGAATCATTTGTGCAAAATGTTGCAAAAATGGGAAAATTTTCTTATTGTACTATATGTATAGTCATTTCATTAGTCGCTTCGCATGTAGCGCACAAAATAAGCAAACGCACACTACTGGTAAGAGATTCGCTCTCGTATCGTTTTCACACGACCCGCCATTGACAACTCCTGTTACAAAAATGCTCTAAAGTTAAACCATTTCAGCCGGCGTATTATGACCTTTTTTAAATCATTCAAGTTCCAGGCAGGCCATAAACTGCATGGCTAAATTAGGTATTATGGCAGAAATAAAACTTTTAGTTGAAAATTTTTGGTTAGTACTTTAAATTTTAGTTGTACCTTCTCCTTAAACATATTAATGTATGACTGGTTTAGCGAATTGAATGACTAAGAATTTTGTTCATAATACGAATTTGCCAGACAGTTCAATTCACGGCGTAAACTGCCTGTAAATAAAAGCTCATAATACGGCCGCTGGCTGGCAATATGTCAAACTGCATTTTACACTGCTACATTGTATGTGTGTCCAATATATCATGCAATGATAATAAATTAATAACTTTTTATTTATTTTTGACATAGCGACTGGCTTCACATGTGTAGGAAATATTATAAGCTTAGCTTGGGACCAGAGGACGTTGTGTGAAATGTCCATGAATATTTATTATAGGTGTCTGAATTCTATAAAAGCAAGTAGTTTCATTGAATTGAAATATAGTGAAACGTGTGCTAGAGATCTTTATTTTACTTTTATTCTTATTTCTATAAGAAATACATAATAATATATAAAAAATTGACAATTCCTAAAAGATATATGTATATGTATGTATAAATATACTAGTTGTTGTCCAAGACTTCATACGTGTGGAACTTAGAAAATGTTCCCCGTTTTTGCGACATTTTTCCCTAATGCTTCGCTTCTATTGGTCGCACCGTAATGTTATATCACTTATTGCCTTCCTCGATTCCAACACAAAAATAATTTTTCAATTCGAACCTAGAAGTAGAGTAGTTCCTGAGATCAGCGTGTTCAAACAAACAAACTGAAGAGCTTTATAACATACAGATTAAGAACTCATTGCAGCATTCACGTGGTACATAGACAGATATAAGTGAGTGATCAGATTTAGATCGTTACCGGCTGTTGTAGACACTATACAGTATGTAGCACCAGGTTACAAGTTCAGACGCGGACCATGTCATAAGCTTATGTCATCTGTACAAATATATATAAGAACTACTAGTTCGAATTGAAAAATTCTTCTCGTTAACATAATATTTTCTAACACTTGCGCGACTCATTTGCTTAAATAAAACTACTTTTTACGGATTTAGACACGTATATTTGTTTTAAAATTTGGCACGACGTTTCGGAGACTTTGCAGTCACCATGGTCATTGGTGAGACTGAGATGTAATGTGTCTTCTATAATCAGTTATTACAGGTTATTACAGTTATCACAGGTCGGGCCAAAATTTAAAACAAATATACGCGTCTAAATCCGTAAAAAGTAGTTTTATTTAATTCTTCTTGTGGTGGATAGTCCTTTTATCGAGGTAGGATATAGGCTATATAACATCACGCTGCTACCAATAGGGGCATAGAATTACTGAAAAATGTTGTAGAACAGGGCAAATTTTCTAAATTCCACGTATATAAAATTCTCGTGTGTTACGTCACAGTGTTAGTTACCATTGGTACTCCTCCGAAACGGTTTGACCGATTTTTATGACATTTTATATGCATATTCAGTAGGTCTCATACCCCTAAGTGATAAGGGTTGTCCACCCATAACATTCTTATGAGTTATACATATAATTAAATAATATAATTTTCAAATTCGCTACCATTTGAAGTGGGCCTAAAATAAATACAAATTCTACATGCACAACTAAATTTAAATAAAAAAATGATAGTGTTAATAACACAATTCGGTAAACTAACTAAACTTTCATTATATATAAACTGTTTATAATAAACTACATAATGTTTTGTAATTAAAATAAATGTGTACAACGAAGTAGCAAGCAAAATACAACATCGTTATTTAATTTGTTTTTAATTTAGTTACATTCCGTTTTTGACTCATCAGAATAGGCCTCACTGTAAATTATTTTAGACTATCTAAAAATTTTTAATTGCTTCGCTATATAATAAAGTTTGTGCCACAGCTCACGATTGAGGTGTATCTACTGAGATGGAATAGTGTGAGTGGTCGCGACGAGCCAATTTCACAGATTCGTCACCGATTAGCACGCGACACATAATACGTCTCAAGAGAATTGACCGTTGAAATTAATCTGAACCAATAATAATGGTGGAGATTAAAATTTAACACGTTATCGTCTAACGCTTATTTTTATTATCCCTACTAATATTATAAATGCGAAAGTAACTCTGTCTGTCTGTCTGTTACGCTTTCTCGCTTAAACCTCTCAACCGATTTGGATTAAATTTGGCACAGACAATCTTTAGACCCTGAGAAAGGACATAGGCTACCTTTTATTGCGGAAAAAAATTTTCCAAATTCCAGTTCCAGAGTCGCGGGCAACAGCTAGTTAATGATAAATTGTAGCCTGTACTCTATACATAAAGTATACGGGTTTCAACAAATGTTGGTGGAATTTGTTGAAACCCGTATTCAATTGCGGGCAGTAGTTTTGGCGTGATGCGCGTACAATTATACAGACAGGCAGACAGACAAAATTTTTAAAAACCTTTGTTTTTACTTCTATTACGCCTATAAAGACTGCCTGTCCATTTTTTTTCAATATCTTCAAAGTACATAGGTGTATCGGCTTTTCAGATTTTTATTATTTATACAAATATAGATGGTAGCATATATAGATGGTAGGTAGCACAGGGTACAGATATAAATAGGTATAGAATGCGACAGTCATACTTATTTGTTAAATCTATTATCAAATATTATAACTAACTAAGCTATTCATTATAATTCTTTGTATAAATGTTAGAAGGCATGTTTTATAACGAATACATATTATTATAATAATAAAAAACCTGGTGCAGATAGCGGCTCTCCTCGGCAAGGCACGCATTGTGAGAAGGTTTCTTTCTCTGAAGTCCCAACCACCGGTGGCTTGGTCCCTGTACCCAACATCGGACCTCCGTGTAATTTTATGTTTTTAATTGTATTATTTAATGGTTTTATATTTCAAAATATGATATTCTTTATTAAGAATAAAAAATTAAATTAATTCAATAGCCAATTTATATAATACGAGTATAGTAATGTGAGTGGGCGCCACGACGGCGGCGTCTCATCAGATGCAGTCGATAGAATGCACTTGTGTCTAATATCTCTGTGTGCCACTTGTCTAACGTATCACTCAAATGAATAGCCAACATTTAATTACGACTATTCATTATAACAATTTGTTGAGTAATATTTATATGCTATGTAAGATACGCTAACTCTGATATGTCGAGTCACTATATGGACATAATATATAGTCTTATAGTCAGTGGTCTTATTCATAATGACTTATCGGAGGTTTCAAAGTTTGCTAAAATCAGTTCGCGAAAATTGTCAAAACTTGTTATTCATAATAGTCTTTTTACGCTAAAACGTTTATTATCTCTTCGATAAAATCTCCGTTTAAATCTCCGATAAGTCATTATGAATAAGACCGTTAGTATTTACGGAGACTGCAGCTACCTATTCTTTTACTATTCCCAGCTCTTAAACGTCCCACTATTGGGCACGGACTTCTTCCACTTCGGGAGGGTCTGCCCGGCCGCGCGGTAGGCATATTTTAAAGTTTAAAAGTAGTTTGCTTCTATTGTTGTGATCGGGTTTAATTTTAATCATTGTGACTACAAAATTATTTTCACCCATTTTTCACCCACTTCAATGTGTCATTTATTGATCTGAAACTTTGCACAATTATCCTCTTACAACACGCCGGGGATAAAATAGAGTAGTGACAATTTATTGTATTCTTCCTCCGTCACCTAAGACTCATACTTTCGGAGATTACTCCCCACATATTACAAAATTTACATCTTCATTAAATGTAATAGATATAATCGTAGATGGATAATGATTGCTCTTTCGTCAGTATTGAGTTTTCCGAGAATTTTTTGTGCAAATCTCCTCCCCAATACTCCCTATGCAGTCTTTCTTTCTTAAACATACTTATAAATTAAAAAGTTTCAAAAATTTCTTCAAATTGTTAATAATTAACAACAGCGCATAATTAAATAATAATTAATAAAAAAAATGTAACGCACATGCCACACAACACAACCGTCTCGACCTAATGTTAACATCTTTTGTTACACATGAGATTATAAAGCACAGGATATATCTTGAGATATAAAACAAAATTACTATTATAATACTATGGTTGTATGGAAGTATAAATATATAAATAAAGCCTTTATTGTTGAATTTAGTTAAGATTAATTTCCATTTTTTTTTATCAAATGTACCACATACTTTCATACTATTATGAAAGTATGTGGTACATTTGTTCGCAACTTCGTTCGACATTTAGAAATCTAACCTTAACAAATCATACAAAAAGCCACCCTCTTGAACCAATCTGTATATGGACTGTGCCTATAAAAAACCTTATCAAAATCTCTTGCGTAGTTTTGAAGATATATGCTCAAATAGGGACATACATACAAAAATAACGACGCAATAAATATAATTTTCATTTTTGACGGGCTTCGTGGTCTAGTGGTTCAAGTAACGGACTGCCGATTAAGAGATTGCGGGTTCGATTCCCGCTCGGGACAATCTTGGGAAACAAGTTTGTACTGCGTCTGGGTGTTTCTATGTATTATAAGTATGTATTTACAAAAAAAAGTAGTATATGTATTCTATCCGTAATCTGGTACCCATAACACAAGCATATAAGCTTAGCTTGGGACCAGAGTACGTTGTGTGAAATGTCCATGAATAATATTTAATATATAAAGATATATCTACCGATATTTATACCATTTGAACCTTTAAAAGACCCAGCACCTGTTTACACGATCAGGTGTTTAGAATGCACCCCTCAATTGCATTCAAAGTTATCTAAAAAGACGCTATCCATTACCCTATATCTTCTTCACAACAAAGATAGACCTGAACAAAAGCTGCAATGAATATCAAACGAAGAATTTCAACGCCGGTTACGCTTGACTTATTGTATTTTACATTTATTGATATTTTGACACGGCTACCATTGAATTGTTCGTTACAAATTGGTTTTAGGGACTTAGAAATACTTGTTGGAATAAAAAAAGCATAATAATCGTTGTTTAGTAACGGTTATTTGAAGATTCAAGATATTGGTACCAATTCTAACAACACAACTAAACTAAACTTAACGAAAAAAAATAAAAAACATATGAGAAAGCAACTATGTATTGTGTATTTTTATTAATTCTATATTTCGTTGTACATTTATTATATATTGATTAAATTCGTGTTTGAGAGTCTGTGTGGTGACGGATTAAGAATACAAGTGTGACCACCCCATCTCCTCCCCAGGGTGCTGTAAAAGTCAGCTAAGGGACATTGCACACCTATAACATCTTCTGTGAGAGACGGAAAACTCGAAAATAAACCCTGTGCCAACACGCCTGGTCAGCGCGGCACAATAGACCATAATCCCTCCCAAAGTGGAGGAGGCCCGTGCCCAACAGTGGGACGTAAATGGGCTGGAGAAGAAGGAGAAGATTAAATACGTTAGCATAAAATTTTCTAACACTTGCGCGACCCATTTGCTTAAATTAAACTACTTTTTATGGATTTAGACGCGTATATCTGTTTTAAATTCAGGCCCGACGTTTCGGAGACTTTACTTCTATTTATAAAAAGTAGTTTTAAAATCGTTAGTTTAAAATAGAGTTCATTTAATAAAAAAGTTTTATAAATATTGCCAAATTGGCACTATCAATTTTCACCATCAATTTTCACAGGGTTTTGCAGGCCGTAGATATATAAATATGTTGGGATTAGGGCTCCCTAGTCCCTACATAATAATATACAAAGAACTACATTAAAGATAAAATAAAGATAAATTTTACTATTGATCTGAAATAAATTCTCTTCATTCATTGCAAAAACTTACCCGTATTCAAAAGCACCTAATTTGTAAAGTCGTACTTTAAAAAGTAGATACAAAAAACTAGTTTGTGAACGAATTGATGATATGTCAACGGAATGTCAGAAATCAACATTGCCACTGCCCGCCATTTATTATGTCCAATTTGTACGGTGTGTAATGGCAAAGGTGATAATAATATACAGCCAAGCTGATACTTTTTGAACATTCCTTTTTTAAATTCTGCGAACTACTTACATATTAATTTTTCTTCAGAATTAAAAAAAAATATACATTTTGGGCTTCCGCCTCATAAGCTCAATTGTTTTTAATTCGTATTTTTTACAGACATTGTTCAGAACGTCTTAAGGTTCTAACTCAAGCTTATTATGTTTCTGTTAGAATTAGTTAAGAGCTATGGCGTAACTTTCCTTTGGACGTTGACGTTTGAAAAGGAAAAAATTCCTAAAAAACCTTGCTTCCTCCTCCTTTTCTTGTCGTCTTGTATCATAGATCTATATGATTGATACGGTGGTAGCTACGTCCCTGGCTAAGAGATAATGTAAACGGACAACGAAAGGACGACTACACAAAAATATCGAAACCAACGTTTATAAGAACGTAGTAAGAGTAGGACAGTGGACCAAATCCTGTTCCATTGTTTTTTATGCCTAATGTAAGTAAAGAGAAATATTATAAAAAGAAAATAATGGACTATTTAAAAAAAAACTTGAACCGACTTCGTGTGCCTTTGAATTTTGAAGGATTTTCTCGATTTCTCAGGAGATAACCATCAGATCCTGACCTGGTGCCAATGGGACTAAACTGGAACCACCCGCTTTCAAATAAAAAAGAATCATTAAAATCGCTTCTTCCAGTAAAACATATAAACCATATTTTCTAACACTTGCGCGACTCATTTGTTTAATTAAAACTACTTTTTACGGATTTAGACGCGTATATTTGTTTTAAATTTTAGTCTCACCCGTGACCATGGTGACTGCAAAGTCTCCGAAACGTCGGACCACAATTTAAAACAAATATACGCGTCTAAATCCGTAAAAATTATTTTTATTTAAACATACAGACGAATTGAGAACCTCCTCCTATTTTGAAGTCGGTTAATAAACTCCACGTATCCTCCATCAGATTAGGCGTATCCAGGGGAATCCGACATTTAGCCGCCCTAAACGTTAATTTCCCTTAATCAAATCTTAGCCAGATCCATGTATACCAGGTTATTCTGACACACACTAAAACATGTAAAAAATATAGAGCAGTACACAAAGCGAAGATATGCGCGTGCGCATCAATTTGGCAGTTAGTCGCAGATGCCAGACGCGCGGTGTTGCCACCTTGCGCCAGGTGCCAGCGTCTGACACAGTTAACACTAGACCCGTTTACATATATAGGTTAGACAGCTAGATAAAATGTATCTGCCAAGTCAATACATTGATAGAGTACTCCAAATCTTTCTGTTATGTATGACTCATCTAATGTGACTGCTTACAAAACCGTTGTGTTAACGCTTCTGAAGTTCTTTTTAGTTTTCTGAATGTTTTGTCTGCATTGCGTTTAATAAAAGCAACGATTCATGAGGTGTTTCAAGCAATCTCTCTCTCTCTCTCTCTCCACTCCCTTCACGTCCCACTGCCACGTCCCACTGCTAGGCACGGGCCTCCTCCACTTTGGAAGACATTATGGTCTACTGTGCCGGTCATCAGGCGTTTGGCACAGGGTTTAGTTTCGAGTTTTCCATCTCTCACAGTAGACGTTAACTGCTTATAAGTAAACTGCTTATTTTGACAGGCAATTTTAGAAAGACTTCAGTAAAAAAAAGTGCATTAGGTTTTTTTAATTCTTCTTCTTTTTTTAAATTAGGTTTTTTTTTTAATTTAGGTAGTTTAAGAATGTCATTAGACATTTTTTTAGTGATCGCTTCAGTATCTAAGTAATATATTCTATTGAATAGGTAAGTATAGTGACCTATTAATGCCCGTTAATATTATAATGGGACCTTAGACAAATGCAATAGCATCAAGGTGTGATGCAACTGTCGTCCAGACACAGGTGGACTCGTCAGGTGTAGCCAAGAACACCCCTAAACAGAAACAAACTTAACTTTACACTTTAAAAACTACATTTTCTTAAACATTTTCTTCGTAATTTTTTTTTTCTAACTGCAAATGTTATATTTGTTTGCTTTGTTGAAGAAAGCACCTTTTAGGATATTGAAAAAATTACTGTTTTAAGGTCATGTCACATGCAATTCGTTTTGAAAATAAAATTACAAATAGGACAATGGGTTTATAATTGGCCAGTATTCGAAATTATAACGATATTATTGGCAAAAAGTTTTTACATATTATGACCAGTTGCGGATTTTGTGTCTTATTCTGTCTGTCGTTAAGTTTGTATGATGAAACAATCATGGAATTCGAAAGCTTTAAATGTTGGACTAATATTATGTACCGGAAACAGTCTGAAATACATGGGCAATGGTGTTGTTTTCAAATGCAAGTAAGCATCTCGTACCGATTTTCAAAGCCAAGCTCAAATAAATGTGAAACACAAAAGAAAAAAAATATTGGTACAACCATTTTATTATACCTGAACGTATTCGTAGTTTAAAGGCTTACTTATAGATAGGTAGGTACCTATATTTTGTTCTGTTGTCATTGTTTCAGACAATCCAACACCTGCCTAAAGTGATAAAGGCCCATAACAGTAAGAGCATAATTGGCAAAGAATAATCGTATATAACTTTAAAATAAGTCATTGAAATAAGCTGTTCTTGGTTATTTGTTAAACACCAAATGGATCAACAAAAATAAAATAATGTTACTTATTTGGTACTCGTTTCAGAAAGTCAATTTATTACATCGATTTTACTCTTTGTAAGTCTATTTTACAATGTTGTTACAGTAAATAAACTACATATGTATATCAACTCTTAACCTATTATGCACATTTTACACCTTTAGTTTCGTCATTTAAAAAAAACATCTGTTCCATTTTAAAATAATATGATTTCAGGAAATATAACATTCAAACATGGGTTTATAGAATTAATCTAAAACTGTCCAAGACGGTTGCCTATCAATATGCATTTAGTTCTTTTTTTAAATTGCTTATTACAAAAGGCCGCGTGTTCTTCAGCCGGGTGGCACGATCATTCAATAATTACGCACTAGGCAGAATGGCCAGGTGTCAAAGCCGAGTGTTTTACGAAAAAAGTAAAAAAGAACAACGTCAAAGATCATTTGGCTAAAAAATCTGTGCAGGTGCTTTTCGGAACGTGGTCAGGCGAAATGACAGCTGATCGTTAAAATTAGATCATAGGAAGCGTGGGCCATTGGTTTTTGTTATGTTTAATTCTTAAATTACATTTTAAATATCAGCAATAGGATTGAGTGAGGATGGCAGTCGTTATGGAGATTTAGGAATACTGCATAACTTTTTATGGCAATACTATGTTGGTTATCAGAGATTGCAACAAAAAGGCCATTTGGACTTTCGTTAATTTACTTACATAAAATTCTTCTTTCACATTATTTAGTGATCAAATGTAGAGTCTATCTAAGTGTTCAATGCGATCAAATTTTCGAAATTATTTTTTAAATTCTTCTGATGAATACTTGATGCTATTAAAAAGAGTTTTACACAAAGAAATATCAGTACAAAAGGAAACAAAAACTAGTTTGGAATCAATCACATTTAAATTACCTGAAAATTTTGGAAACATATTATTTAGTTTCACTGGAACTGATAAAAAAAAAGCAAGAACGACTTGATTATTTATGTTCCCTATTAAAAAAATTGCTGGACAGTGGCGAAGAAACTAATTCCAAATATGTATATTACTGTCAAACTCAATGAGGGTTCTATATATCTACTAGCTGACCCGGCAAACGTTGTTTTGCCATACTAAAATAATTGGTAAAGTGCGAGTCGGACTCGCGCACGAAGGGTTCCGTACCATTATCTATGCAACATAAGGCAACGTTATTAGTATCGAGCAAGAAACGGTAAAAAAATCATGTTTGTTGTATGGGAGCCCCCCTTAAATATTTATTTTATTTTATTTTTAGTATTTGTTGTTATAGCGGCAATAGAAATACATCATCTGTGAAAATTTCAACTGTCTAGCTATCACCGTTCTTGAGATATTGGGTACGGAACCCTAAAAATCATGTTTGTTGTATGGGAGCCCCCCTTAAATATTTATTTTATTTTATTTTTAGTATTTGTTGTTATAGCGGCAATAGAAATACATCATCTGTGAAAATTTCAACTCTCTAGCTATCACCGTTCTTGAGATACAGCCTGGTGACAGACGGACGGACGGACGGACGGACGGACGGACGGACGGACGGACAGCGAAGTCTCAGTAATAGGGTCCCGTTTTTACCCTTTGGGTACGGAACCCTAAAAAAAAGATTTGAAAAATAGATGTTGGCCGATTCTAAGACCTACTGAATATGCATGCAAAATTTCATAAAAATCGGTCAAGCTGTTTCGGAGGAGTACGGTAACTAACACTGTGACACGTGAATTTTATATATTAGACTAGCTGACCCGGCAAACGTAGTTATGCCATAGCAAAAAAAAGGTTTGAAAAATAGATGTTGGCCGATTCTCAGACCTAGAGGATATGTACACAAAATTTCATGAAAATCGGTCGAGTCGTTTCCGAGGAGTACGGTAACTAACACTGTGACACGTGAATTTTATATATTAGACTAGCTGACCCGGCAAACGTTGTTTTGCCATACTAAAAAAAAAAGTTTGAAAAATAGATGTTGGCCGATTCTCAGACCTACTGAATACGTATGCAAAATTTGAAAAGAATCGGTCAAGCCGTTTCGGAGGAGTACGGTAACTAACACTGTGACACGTGAATTTTATATATTAGATATAGAGTTGAAATTATTGCGTTTTGCCGGAATCAAAGATCAAACCTCGGGCACTGAAGTCTGTTACTCCACCAATACAACACGAAGCCTATCCTTTATTGGTATCTGTGTATTGAATGCACGAAATAATTTTTATGTCCATAAGACACGTATTTTCTTTTTTTCTGACAGTTGGCGGCAAAAACAAGCTTCCTGTTAGCAGGTTGGTGGCCGTTCCGACATATTCTCACCAAACATTTTCTCACGCGGAACGCCTACTTGTATACTGATGTTTGACTGGATACTATAACCAATATTTTATGTTAATACATATTATGTATTCTATTCGTCATATTTAGTTTAAAATCGTTCCTTAATGTATATCATTTAAAGCAGATATCACTAATATTTCTGCATCACCCTAGGTTGACTGGTAGAAAATGCTTTTAGCTTTAAGTCCGCCGAATATTCAATTATGTGCTGAAAGTTTCTAAATAAATAAATAAATCAATAATACTATAACCATAATACAATATATAAGTTAAAAACAAATAAAAAAAAAAACATTAGTTTGGTAACAGATTTTGTTCTGTAGTGGCTGTTCTTACGAAAGAATGTCTAGAAATGCAATACAATGACACCAATTCTGAGCGCACAAATAAACTAAACTTAACTAAAATATGATAACTGATAGTGTCAATAACACAATTCGGCAATGTTAACAGAACTGTTTTATTATAAAATCTGTATATTAGAGACTAATAATTATTTATTATTTATATATGCGAAAACGAGTTAATGACACTATAGAAATTTTGACGACCTTAAGTGATAATGTGTCGAACAAAACTATAGTGCGATTTAAAAAAAAACAGTACAACGCCATCTATCGATTGTCATAGGTAAACTTCTGTTTGTTAAGGTTTAATTTCTAAATTTCATGCGTACGAAGTTGCGGGCAACAGCTAGTAATTATTAGAAATATGCACAACGAAATAGCCAATTAATCAAAATATGCCATAATCCTTTTCATTTTTAACAAGCTTTTATAAGTTTGGTATGTATCTATCAATGTATTAATCTGTGTAACGGAAACTTTGAAAGCGTTTTCAGCCACTTGCAGTGGACGGATTGATCTGAAATTTTGCACACCTAACAAGGACCGATGACAATGCAATAATTTAAAAGAATAATCCCAATTCCTTGATCAGAATTACTAGAATAGCATGTTAAAGTATCACCATGAATGAATTATTAGTACTTTATTTATGGTATCACTATGAATACACTTGTATTTTTAATTATACACGTAATAGTTTAATTTAGTTAAGTTTAGTTATGCACGTAGAATTGGTACCTAAGCAGATTTGCGGTATACTTTACAGAGTAACGTTTATACAGATCTGTATTTTGAGATACGAGTAATGTAACTTCTAGTTAATGTGAAAATGATACCTCTTAAAATATGTAATCATATCTAAAAGCATCTTTAGTTCTAATAAACATGTCCAAAAGTTTTTTTTTGTTTGCTTAATTTGTAATAGAATATTCAATCCATCAATCATTCCAGTTGCATCCTGTTGACGTTCCCAAAGATGAAGTGGCTTCTACATGACACACAACACTTCCCACAAGTTTCTGGACAAACCTGACCCCTGTACCTTTGCCTACGCTTATTGACACACCTCTCAACAAATTGGTCAAACATTATTAAGCAAATAAGTCCAATAGTTGGCATTAGTCTATGAATGGTTAACATCGACACCTTTATTATTTGGTCGGGTAAACAGTCAACATTCAACATGTTGACCTCTCCAAATTTTCCCAGGATTTCGGCGTTCATACTGTATTAGTTTTTTACTGTGACTTCATCCGCTTTGACTTTAACATTATCTTTTAAAGTTTTTTTTTTGGACATTACACACTACGTCCTCTGGTCTTAAGCTAAGCTTATAATATGCTTGTGTTATGGGTATAGTACGCGTCACGTAAAAAGAACGCTGGAAGAAAGTAGCAAAGGAAGAAAGTAGTAGTTTGCGCATGGGTACACTCTCGCACGAAAGTTATGTGCCTATTATTTTGACAAACAAATGATTAGTGTCCATGGTACCGATTCTACATGCATAACTACATATTACTAAAAATGAAAAAACTGAAAGTGTCAATGACATTCACAATTCGGTAATCTTAACAGAACATTTTTTTTAGAAAATCTGTATTTATAATAAATAAATAAAATAAATAAATATTCATGGACATTTCACACAACGTCCTCTGGTCCCAAGCTAAGCTTATATGCTTGTGTTATGGGTACCAGAATACGGATATAATACATAAACTACTTTTCTTTTGTAAATACCTACTTAAAATACATAGTAAAAATACATATTACACAAATGATTGTCCTGACGGGGAATCGAACCCGAGACTAAATATATGACTAAAGATTTTAATTAATAAAAATATGCACAACGAATTACCCAATTAATTAAAATACGCCATTGTTGTTTTCATTTTTAACACGCTGTTATATGTTCGGTATGTATCTATCAATGTATTAATGTATATAACGGAATCTTTAAACGCGATTTTCATCAACTCGCAGTAGTCGGATTGTCTGAAATTTTGTACACATATGAAGGACCGATGACAAAGCAAATATTTAAAAATATATTTCAAGCGTGTTTTTTAGTTTTTGAACTAAGGAAATTATTTAGTTAAGTTGTGCACATAGAATTGGTACCATGTCATATAATATTTTCTTTGTTCTAATATTAGTAAGGTTCTAATGAGTGCTTCCGAGTGGACTTTCTTACGAAATATCCTCAACTATTCATGATTAAGTATTTAACGAACACTTGCTCCAGTAATTTTGACATCCTGCTGCACTTATGAGGAAGTAACAAGTGAAAGATATGGAGATAGTTATGTTAGAATAAACAAATATGTAGTTGTATTAGGTATATCTTTACTTATTACAAAACTAAGTGGTCTAGTGGTTCAAGTAACGTACTGCCAACCAAGAGGTTGCGGGATTGATTTCCGCTCGGAACAATCATTTGTGTGATTTTTCTAATTATCATACAAATGTTTGTACTGAGTCTGGGTGTTTCTATGTATTATAAGTATGTATTTACAAAAGAAAAGCAGTATATGTACTCTATCCGTATTCTGGTACCCCTTAGCTTGGGACCAGAGGACGTTGTGTGAAATGTCCATGAATATTTATATATTTGTTTTAGTAAGCAAAATAATAGATGATTTTATGTTAAAATTAATTTAAATGATATAATAGTAGTCTGGTTACTTTCTACATAGATGGTACAAGTTGTCAACCATCGATAAGAAAACGGAAGCGGCGTCTTAGAGACAAACATTGTAATTAATTCTAACAGAGTAATGAGTTGTACGAGACCGCATCTATAACATGTCCTCATCAAAATTAACATGGAGGAGATCTGGACACACTTAATTAGGATTAATGATTACTTTATTAGGTTTAGGAGACATGTTTATTAACTAATAAATGAAATTAACAATGGTTCCTATTTTACGCGCACAATTAAACTTAACTAAAAAATTGGTCAAGTGCGAGTCGGACTCGCGCACGAAGGGTTCCGTACCATTATCTATGCAACATAAGGCAACGTTATTAGTATCGAGCAAGAAACGGTAAAAAATCATGTTTGTTGTATGGGAGCCCCCCTTAAATATTAATTTTATTTTATTTTTAGTATTTGTTGTTATAGCGGCAATAGAAATACATCATCTGTGAAAATTTCAACTCTCTAGCTATCACCGTTCTTGAGATACAGCCTGGTGACAGACGGACGGACGGACGGACGGACGGACGGACGGACGGACGGACGGACGGACAGCGAAGTCACAGTAATAGGGTTTCCGTTTTTACCCTTTGGGTACGGAACCCTAAAAATGAAAACAACTATGGTGTATTTTGATGATTTGACTATTTCGCTGCGCATATTTTGGTTAATTTAAATCGTTAGAATATTATAATATACAGATTTCCTAATAAAAAAGTTCCATTAACATTGCCGAATTGTGTTATTGACACATTCAGTTTTCATTTTTTAGTTAGTCTAGTTGTGCACGTAGAATCGGTACCAATGCTTTTCTTATTAAGCTATTGCATAGCTTCTATCGCGGGCCTTGAGCGTGGAGACTAAATCCAGAAATTCCGTAACGAAAATAGCGTAATAAAAAAAACCTTACATTATCGGCGCTACTGCGCATGTGCAATCGGCGTATCCCTTTTAACAAATTGTCAAATAAAATGAGTTCTTAATTCGTTCGGCAGCGAAAACTGTTATTCTCATCTTAGCACACTATCTATCAGAGATGCGACCTCTTTTCTGGGCTAAGTATACTTAATATTATAAAGCTGATTGGTTTGTTTGTTTGTTTGAATGACCTGTTAAGAGGATTTAAAATCATAAGATATTACCAAATTTAATTTCCGTACCTAGGCATGTCTACAATATATTCAGTGTCAGAAAAATAAATAAGAATGCAAAGAAATTTAACAGTTTAATATTTTCTAACACTTGCGTGACTCATTTAAAACTACATTTTACGGATTTAGACGCGTATATTTGTTCCAAACTTTGGCCCGACAGTCTCACCCGTGACCATGGTGACTGCAAAGTCTCCGAAACGTCGGGCCAAAGTTTGGAACAAATATACGCGTCTAAATCCGTAAAAAGTAGTTTTATTTAAATATAACAGTTTACTTACTAAGTACCATATTCACTACGTGCTATAATAATAACTTTAGAGTAGTTGAAGAAATGATGTATTTCCCTGGTCATTATAAATATTTATATCTAAAATGTCGAATTGGGCTAATCTTTTATAAATTTGAATTTCACGTGCTTTCACACAATACAAAAGTTTTGAAGATGCTACAATGTTTTGTGAACTTTTGAACTTATATCCGGCCATTATTACGGTAACCGCTATTTAAGTGATTTAGGGAATTTTTTGATATTTATTGCACGTCTCACGAGAACTATGTGGTAATGTTAAGAGGGTACTCTACTCCTCATTTAAGTATTTGCCTTAGGTATTGCTATCCCTATTTCCGAGCGCCACGCTGAAAGGGACAAATATAGATGAAGCGGATTTTACCTACAAATTCTTTGAAAAAAGACGTTTCGTACATCCGTTTTTTTTTCGCGAAAGTTAAACCGATTGTAATAGTTTTTGCGTTATATTATAGATAAAGAGTATATCTATGCTTCTATCACTTTCTTTTGTGGTAAAACTTTACCAAATTTGTGTGATAGACGCTGCAACTTTATCTAAAGAAAACCGAAAAAAGTGGGTTTTTCGGATCGTCATATTTCTTTTAGTTATTATGTTTTGAAAAAAAGAAAGTGATAGAAGCATAGATATACTTTTTATCTATAATATAACGCAAAAACTATTAAAATCAGTTTAACTTTCGCGAAGAAAAAACGGAAGTACCATACCCATACTTTTGTATGGAGCATAATTTGGTATCGTACCGTCTTAACTCTCGCGATGGCTCATAACAACTTGCCAAATAAAATAGTTCTTAACTCGCTCTGTAAGCGGTAGTGAAAACTCTCATTCTCATCTTTACAAAACTAGGTATATAACATTAATGTGAACTCTTTTTTTGGGTTAAGTAATCTATACGTTATATTATAAAGCTGAAGAGTTTGTTCTTTTGTTTCATTGCGCTAATCTCAGGAACCACTGGTCCGACTTGAAAAACTCCCAGTGTTTATTACATTTATCGAGGATCAGGATCAGGGCTGTAGAACATCACGCTGCAATCAATAGGACCGAAGTATCGAAAATTTTCTAAATAACTACGCGTACGAAGTCGCGGGCAACAGCTGTGTTTGTAGTGCAAAAAAGATGTTTCTAATTAGACTATGATTAGAGACAATTTATATTATATATTTATAATTTGGCGGGCCTCGTGGTGTAGTGGTTCATATAACGGACTGCCGATCATGGGGTCTCGGGTTCGATTCCCGGTCAGGACAATCATTTGTGTGATGTTTTTAATAGTCATACAAATGTTTGTACTGCGTCTGGGTGTTTACTATGTATTATAAGTATGTATTTACAAAAGAAAAGTAGTTTATGTATTATATCCGTATTCTGGTACCCATAACACAAGCATATAAGCTTAGCTTGGGACCAGAGGACGTTGTGTGAAATGTCCATGAATATTTATTATTATTATTTATTATTATATGTTATTAAAATGCATCCTGATTGTGCAAACTTTTTTATCACGCTTAGTATTACAGAACAGACTAACGATAAGCTAGAACTACTAGAAGGAAAAATGGAACATAATCAGATAGTTTGATGGTGAGCGGTAGAAAAAGCTGAATTATAGAATAATCAGATAGGTTGGGGCGCCGACAGATGTTCGCTCACTTTGTTATTGTCGGATAAACTTTATGTGAAGCTCTGGTTTTGGTCACGAAAGTACTGGCAGCAATAAAATCAGAACTTCTTTTTTTCAAATATGGAATTTGATGTGTAAGTAGTGTGTTTGTAGTTAATTTGTTTGTTTGTTTAAACGCGATAATCTTAGGAGCTGGTTTGAATTGAAAAATTCTTTTTGTGTTGGATAGTCATTTATCGAGGATCATGCTGCGTCCAATAGGAGTGTAGTATTAGTAAAAAATGTTGCAAAAACGGGGAGAGATTTCTAAATTCCACGCGTACGGAGTCGTGTGCAACAGCTAGTCCTAAATACTTGGAGAGGCAATCCATTTATTGTAGTTTTTCTTCAGTTAGTTCCTGCAGAGGCACTTTTATTACTTTTTAAACAGAACATATTAGTATTTTCATTCAAATTTTGTAATATACCTAATATAATACTAAATAATAACTTTTACTGACCTCAATGAAAATACTTTTAAAATATACTGCGCTTGTTTCAAAAAGAGCTACGTAACTAAATAGTTTATGTATTATATCCGTATTCTGGTACCCATAACACGAGCATAATAAGCTTAGCTTGGGACCAGAGGATGTTGTGTAAAATATCCATGAATATTTATTATTATAACTTGATAATTGAAAATAACTCAATACGATACAATAACATAAAGTTATAAATTTTGTAACATTTTTGTGTAGTTAGTTTAAGATCTTGTTATTTTCGTTGCTAACGCTACCAAGGCGTGTTAGCCATACTGTGGGAATGTCTGATCGTGAATCGCCCGTGGCTTATGACAATTTGCATTTTTTTGCCGTCCATACCAGCACAAACGCTTAGATTCTCGTTTTAAGTCATGAGCGCCAAAGATTTTTATTAATCTTCAAATTAATGCTTTTAGAAAGTTTTTGATAAAACTTATGATAAATATAATATATCCCTTATTTTAAATTCTTTTAAACTTTGTATATAACAAGTTATTAATAAATAAATAGCTAAATATTGACATCTAAATTAGTTTAACTGTTTAACATGTATTATTTTGCCTTATGGAGACGTAAATATAACATATACAGTGTTAAGCGATGAACTGTAATGACTATAATCACTTATAATAAATTCAATCTAAAGAAAAAATGAGAACTTCGTACCTACACAGAAAAATGTCAAGCATCTTCATAATAGTTTGATATTAACATACGATATTACGTGGCTTGAATAATATTTGTAAAATTCTGTTTCCCAAGATGCTGTAATACAGAGCAGGGACAAAAAACTCGAAACTAATTATTACGCCAACACGCCTGGTCAGCGCGGCATACTTGACCATAATCCCTCCCAGGGGGAGTCCCATGCCCAAAACATACAAACATCCTACGTCCCCCAAATGGGGCAGAGGGTATCCACAGTGATTTTCCATCGCTTTCGGTCATAGGCTTCACTTTTGATCTCACTCCAAGTCTTCCCGATGTTCTTCACCTCGTCTGCTACTGTGCGTCGCCAGATCTACTTAGGACGACCACGCTTCCGTTTTCCTTGTGGGTTCCAATCCATAGCCATTTTAGGAATATGATTGGAATCCCTAAGCAAAGTGTGGCCAATCCATTTCCATTTGCGACGCTTGATCAAAACAGTGAGACGTTAATAAAGAGAAAACCGCTGTAGTCTGTCGTTTAGACCTAGCCCCATTCCCTCGGCTGTGCTGGTGAACCGTAAGGTTTATTATTTTCTTTCCTCCCAGCCGACCACGTTTCTATATTCGCTAATTGTAAGAACATCGCGTGCGCCGTGACCTGTAACTGTATGTGATCTACTGTACGTTTTAACTCTCTACATTTTACTATTGTAAATATCTCACACATCTTATTGTGAGCCCAAGATATGAAAGGTTTGTATGGTTTGAAATGATTTCTGCGGGAATATATACTAATGGTCTTATTCATAATGACTTATCCGAGGTTTAAAAGTTCGCTAAAATCGGTTCGCGAAAATTGTCAATAATTGTTATTCATAATTTTTTTTTATTTTATTTATTTATTTCTTTATTTAACAATATTATATAGTTCTTTGTTTTCTAAGTCTCGCCAAACTGTTATAAACAGTTTGTCGGCGAAAGTGAATACAATGCACTCTATAATCTATGTATATATACTAGATAATTAAATTTCTTCGTCTTTTTAGGCTAAAATGTTTATTATCTCTCCGATAAAATCTCCGTGTAAACCTCCGATAAGTCATTATGAATAAGACCATAAGTATTTTAGACAATGGTACCAGTTCTACGAGCACACAGATGATATTATTAAAAAAAATGAAAAGAAAAGAGAGAATAAAAACAAAATCCATGGAGTTTCTTGTCTGTTCTTTTCCAGGATTCGCGCATGGAACAGGCACCTAGTTTCTGCCGTTTCAATTTAAAAGAGCTTTTAAAACATGCTATCTTGAAATAAAAATTTTGGACTTTGACAACGTAACTAAAAAATGAATTTAGTTAATGTTGATCTGATAACACAATTCGGCAATACTAACTGAACTTTCTTGTTATAAAAACTGTTTATTATAGATTAAAGATTATAATTAACATAAACGTTCACAATAAAATAGCTAATTTATCAAAATACACCATAGTTGTTTTAATTTTTTTGATAAATTAAATTCAGTTCTGTACGTAGAACTAGTACCTCTATATTTGTTTTAGTTCAGTTGTGCATGTGCAATTGCTACCAATGTGCAATGGCTCAAGTAACGATAGCAAGGTAGGTATACTATAAAATTAATGACGCCATTCAAATTTTCATTTACACCTATGGCACTTAAATAGTACCTTTCAAATATTAAAAAAATTCATACCCGCAGGGTAGAGTCACGCTGTAAATTAACTTTAAGAGAAATCAATATCATAATAGCTAAAATATTGTCCAACGTAACCTGTAATCATTTGATGTTAGTGACCTGTAAACGATGATTTATTTATTACATTCTTTTACATAACTATTGCTGGTTTTCTTCGACTGTAATTTTCATTTTTGCTTCTAAACACGCAATGTATATGGATTGTAGCGTTGTAATTTAAAGCTCGTTATGTTCATAGTATTGGTATGTTTCTGGCTCGTGAGAAAACCCCTATGGCGACAAACGTGGTACGCTATGAAGTCTGTAGTTAGTTTTTTTCTTAATTTAGTATCAAAACGTCACGTATTCAATGCATGTAAGTATGTGTGTGAAAGGGCATTGCTGGGATCAAGAGAAGGGCTAAATAGCATAATAAAATTATATAATAATGAGATGAGATTATATTATGGGATTTAAATTACTGTATTTTTAAATTTGGAATTATTTTTTTTATTTGTCAATGGGCTATGCAATTAATGATTCGGCAACATACTTTGCGAATGACTAAAAACATTGTTTGAGAAAAAGGGATTTAGACGTCTTTATTCGTTTTAAATTTTAGGCCGACGTTCCGGGGAGTTTGCGGTCATTATGGTGACCGCAAACTGGGTAAGACTGAGCTGTGAAGTGCCCTCCACGATCAGTTTTTATAGGGTTTTGATTTGATTACTTAGGTACTCATACTAATCATTGTCGTGCGTTTCGATCGCAGAAACGATTTAAATAATTCATGTCTTAGCAATTACATGCTGAAACCTCGGTCGACAATGTCGGCATCATCAACCCTATAACTGCTAGTGTTAGCCGGTATGGAATATAATATTTCTAATAAAAAGACTTCATACAGAAGACCTCAATATACAAAATGTCCGTTTAGAATCCCCCATAGTCACTATGTTACTTAGTATGTCATTACAAATCGATTCAACAAAGATAACGATACGAATAAGATACGATATATCGATAGACAGTGATTTGTGTTTCCGCTACCGGTGTTAGTGCTTATTACATACTTGGCTATGTTATTAAGATATTACATCGATGAATTACAAGATTATTAATTTATACCATGGTAAAAATATATTTTTTTTTAAGTATAAAAATCTTACAACCTTCTAAATAAGAGACGGTATTGGGTATATGGTAATCCGTGTGATGGCGGATTAAGAATACAATTGTCACCCCCCCCTTTTCCTTCCTAGTGTGCTGTAAAAGCCAGCTAAGGATATTACACAGAACATCCTCTCTGAGAGATGGAAAATTCGGAAAAAAAAACCATGTGCCAACACATCTGGTCAGCGCGGCATAGTAGACCATTATTCCTCTTAAAATGAAGGAGGCCCGAGCCCAACAGTGGGACGTTAATGGGCTGGAGAGAGATAATGGGCTTAAATGGTTAACTCGACTTTTTTTTATTAAAAACTGTGTATTATCCACTAAAAGATCCCAATCATAGTTAATAACACACAAATAGAATAATGTAAATGAATACACCTATCTCGGCCAAATTATCTCTCCAAAAGATCTCACAAAGAAAGAAATTAACAACAGAATTAATTTAGCTTGGAAAAGATACTGGTCCTTAAAGGAAATTTTAAAAAATCCAGACGTACCACTTAAGTCCAAACAAAAAGTATTTGACTCATGTATTCTGCCTGTTATGACCTACGGATGCCAAACTTGGAGTCTAACACAACAAGACATAAGTACATTGGAGACCTGCCAACATGGGATAGAAAGAAGCATGCTCAATGTTAAACTGAGACACCGACTAAAGCTGGAAACAATCCGAAAGCAAACTAAAGTCACGGATGTGACATACTTTATCAAAAAATTAAAGTGGAGGTGGACAGGCCACATGATGAGGGACAAAAAGAAGAAATGGACAAAAGACATTACCGAGTGGTGTCCAAGACAACATAAACGAAAGAGAGGCAGGCAACGACGGAGATGGGAAGATGACATAAAAATAATAGCAGGTGCAACATGGAGAAGGAAGACACAGGATCGTGCTCTGTGGCATGCTCTAGGGGAGGCCTATGCTGGATAGCAAGACAATCTTCGCGAAACTGGTTCCAATATTAGATTTTAATCTAGTATTTATGCAATAATGATATATTTTTGTAAGATTGTTAAATAAAGGCTATTATTATTATTATGTTTCTCTCTTTGCAATTCACGGGTTATTTTTTAACGAAATACCCGGTCCTTTATTAGGCTTGCGTGGGGACATGGGTCCAACACGTAGAGGCCCTTTGAGATTTTTAATGAATTTAAAAATGCGATGGGACACATACCAGGTACATTCCACGCCTGCACTATAAAAATGCAGGCATGGAATGCCAGTGGTACGAGTAAATCTATTGCAAATGATAATATGAAAAACGAACAGGTCTATTGAGTTTGGTGTTTAGTGGACTGGTTGCATTTAGAACTATTGATTAAACTATGGACGTCTGCCTTCAACACTTTTATGTAGATTGAACCGTGGCAGACGGTGACTCGCCGACTCACTAGATGGGCCCCCCACACAGCCGCCAGACAAGGCAGCAGGGAGCAACACCAGTGTGAGCGGCTTGGGGTGTAGAGCGGTGCGGCACCGGTTTCACCATCGCGGGCCAAGACCCGGAGCGGGTTTCCCCGTAATTACGCCCTTGAAATTGACACTTCCACCCCCGAGCATATAGCTCTGGCGACCCCACTCAGTCCGGCCGGTGAAGGCAAGACAGAGGCGAGAGTCCAGGCACTCTCGGTTTCCAGATCGGCCAGCCAACGAAGGCAAGCCGAAGGCGAGTCCTTAACCGACTCTCAGGGGCACTCGGGACCGCAGTGTCGCCACTCACATTCAGCTCGCCACAAGCTGCCCTGCGGTCTGTAGGCTTTCCCTAGGTCCTGTGACACATTTTTTTATTATACCACAAGATTTTCGAAAGCCTATTATCTGCCTCCAGGTTTTGCGTTAGTCTCATGGCGAGGTAACGACTGGCCCAGAGGGGTTTATTATTATTATTATTATTATCCACTAAAGAATTCAATTAATATTAATATGTACAACGTAATAATTAACGAATCAAAACACAGCATATTTGCTTTCATATTTTGGTTAAGTTTTAGTTGAGCTCGTAGAATTTAGGTTATTATCTGTATATCTTTCTTTCACGCCAAAAGTGCCACAACGGCTGAAATGATTTAAATGAACTAATCCCTACTTCTCCCTACTTACATTATAAATGCGAAAGTACCTAACTCTGTGTCTGTTACGCTTTCCCGCTTAAACCTCTCAACCGATTTTGATGAAATTTGGCACAGACAATCTTTAGACCCTGAGAAAGGACATAGGCCTTTTATTGCGAAAAAAAAATTATAAATTCCACGCGGACGGAGTCGCGGGCAACAGCTAGTACTTACAAGCTGAAACGACAAAGACAAATATGTATATAAAAAAGTATTCCCATAAGCATAGTATAACTGTCTTAAGGAGTAGAACGCTAGAGGCAAGTTCCCACAGCAGGCCTACCTACTGGTATTTACTGAACAGACAAATTACTGACCACTCAGTAACGAGCTGATGAGATTCAAATAAAGTGAAACATTCTTTTATAATAGATTTTCCCAAAGGACTGCAAGAATTATAAGAATCCCACGGATTCTGCAAGAAAAAATATGATAGACTGACTGGTACTGAACTTTCTTCAGAACCCCTAAAAAGTGTTTAGTATTTCTGCAGGGTCAGTGATGTGCCACTGTCACTTGTAATTTTGTCTAGATTTTCTTCTTGTTTCTCGAGACCAAGGCGGAAATACATGATACAAATAATTGCCTATATAATTTCCAGTAGCTTATTAGAAACGGACAAAAAGATCTCATTGAGTAACTGAATAAGAAAGAATTTAATTAAATCTTTTCTTTGTACCGAATAAATTACTTTTATTCTCCTAACTATGATACTGATGCAATCTTATTGTGCATCAAAATTAGGTATTTTGTGTTAATTAAATAATGTTCATTACAATAGGCAGCCATTAATCAGATATTCTTTGATAGTCTGAACCTGTCAAATGTTAGTCAAATGCCATTATTCATATTTTTATAATCACGACTATGTGTAAAGGGGTACTCAGAAATGTGTTTGCATTCGTTTCAATAATAATTTGAAAGTTTCACATCAGATAAAATAGGCATTAATGTTTGTAATTAACTTTGAGATTTTCATTTCGCACCAACTCAAAAAAGCCCTCACCCCAAAAGGAAGTAAAGATTTAAACCACCCTAGAAACCTAATCTTAACTATTATCGTAAAACAACTCTAGTACCTAAAGGGAAACACAACAAATGCGTCGATCTGCAAAACTATCGGCAAAGTTACTCCGTAATTAAACAAGAGAAGGTTATACGACTTCCTTCCAAAGCGGATATCAATTATTAAAATCTTCTAATAATTTTACCCAATAGTTCAAAAACTAATCAAAACAATTAGTTAATGTTTTCATAATTGGGTGGTAATAAAAAATAATTCGCGTCAAGCGAACAGACCTACCAATCTACCATTTGGCAGATTAATTTTAATGACTGGCAAGGTCAATGAACGGTAGGAATATTGACTACTGACCGGCAGCTAAACTCCAATCATTTTGAAAAAAGAATGTAAGTATCAGATGATCATCGCGTGCCATGAATTGCTACCGATTATAAGATTCTTCGACTACACCAATTTATCTAAATCCAAAAATTCTAGGATGTCTCAAAAAAATGTACAGTACTTTTCTTCACAGAAATAAAGTAATCATTTATTTATTTATTTCATTTTTGGCTGTGATTTCGATGCCTAAAAATCTATGACTCAGCCAGGCGTTAAGGCATTTTAGTCAGTCTGATTAAGAGTTATGTGCTTATCATAATTATGGGTACCAGTTAGGACAACATTCACTATACACAACATTTCATACAAGGGATGTATATGTATTTATCATTTACCTAAAATTACAAAATACATAATTGTGCTAAGTGGGAGTCAAGCCAGTAGTTGATATTTCCTCCGACGACAACACCAAAAGGGTCACCAATTCGCCATTTTGTTTAATTAGCTGTTGCCCGCAACTTCGTACGCGTGGAATTGAGGAACTAAACATAATTATAGAAAAGCTATCCTCTTGAACCACTCCATTTATTATAAAAAAACTGCATTAAAATCCGTTGCCTATTTTTGAAGAATAAAAGCTCACATAGGGACATACACACAAAAATAACAATATTGTTTTGTAATAAGTAAAGATACTTGGCTACGTCCAAATTATTAGGATTATCGCTATAAATACAGTCACACGTTCAAATTCCGTTCTCACGAATGAATTTTGTAATAATTGGTGATTCGTTCCTGGGACGAGCATTGCGTTGTACACGAAAAGCCTAAGGCACTAATCAAAATGCACAACTTGGATGTGAAAAGGCTGGCGTAATTTAGAAGCCAATGCTAAAACGGCCTTGCTAATTGGATATTTAGGTAAAAATTCGCCACTTTGTTCTTGCAGTTTCTGAATTCCATATGTCTACGACAAATCCATTATAATATCTTTGTTTAGGCAATAAATGCATGTCTTAAGTAGGAACCGAACTAGAGACCTGACGAGAAATAACCACATCCTAATTTCTAAATCTCTTTTATATAATTTTTTATCATTGTTTACTTGCCTGTGATGCGAAATTTGGCCTTTTTCCCAATGCCTGTTTCCGTTACCACTTCTATTACCGATATAACACAATCATTTCAAATCTAATCTACTTTAAATTTCTTACCCAAATCAGTATCTCAAAGCTCTGCACAATCTCACATGAACATCTCGTGTGAAAGCGATTGTTGATCAATACAATGCCCATCGGTGATCGTGATAAACACGTTGTAATTTTGTTGATTGCACATCTCACTCCGATTGTTTCGCTATGAGAATTCTTTTAGACACGATTTTGTAAAATACCAAACTAATGCGTTCGGCATTTTTATAAGTTATATTTGTTGCATGGGAAAATTTATGTATTTTTATTGTTTTCATTTTATGAGTCATATTTTGCACATTTTTTTATGTTTATCTTGTCATGATAATGTTATAGTTTTACTAGCTGACCCGGCAAACGTTGTTTTGCCATACAAATGTCAGGGGCGGACAACTATTATCACTTAAGAGGGTATTGTAATCCTAATTTAGGTATTTGCCTTAGGTATTGCTATCCCTATTCCCGAGCACCGTGCTGAAAGGGACAAATATAGCTGAAACAGATTTTACCTACAAATTCTTTGCAAAAAAGACGTTTCGTGGGGAGTACGAAACGTCTTTTTTTCTTTGCGAAAGTTAAACCGATTTAGATTGTTTTTACGCTATATTATAGGATGAAGAGTATATCTATGCTTATATCACTTTTTTTGGTAAAACGTTACCAAATATGAGTGATAGACGCTGCAAGTTTACCTAAAGAAAACCGAAAAAATCGGGATTTTCGGAAGGTCATATTTTTTTTAGTTATTGTATTGAAAAAAAAAGAAAGTGATAGAAGCATAGATATACTACTACTTCATCTATAATATAGCCTGGAAACAATTAAAATCAGTTTGACTTTCGCGAAAAAAAAAGGGAAGTACGATGCCCATATTTTTGTATGGAGCATAATTTGGTATTGTGCCCTCTTAAGGGTATGAAAAATATTAGTAGCCGATTCTCGGACCTACTGAATATGCGTATAATATTTCATAACAATAGTATAATATATAAACACGAGAATTTTATATATTAGAAGATATAATTTTCTGCTTCAACAATTAACGTAGATTTAGAAGGCCCATGGTTACTAAAACTCAATTAATTATTGTTTGGTCTACGAGTTGTGATGAATTAAAAATGCGAGTAATGATACAATAAAAGCCTAGAAAGAATATAATAATATGTTCTGGAATAGACACACTGTGAGTTTGCGTTCAGATTTATAGTGGATTTAAATTGTAAACATGCCGTAGGCTGAACCGTCTCTTTGTTAAAGTCACAATACAATTGCTATTATGCCTAGACACCGCTAAGCTTAATCTCTAAAAGGACCACCAACATAAGAATAAGTTGAATGTTAAATAAAGAGTTGAAAACGAGAAATGTAAAGATATTGCACAAAAAATTTGTAATATAAATACGATAAATACTTATAAGCAATTAGTTAGGGTGTCATTTCTCGGTAGGTAGGTACCTACTTCACGTACGATTAAATGTCATAAAGAGGTTTAAAAGGCGCCGCTGTCAAAACATACGTATTCATAATTTTCAGCCAGTCATCCTTTTTTTTCTTTTTCGCAGGTGCAGAATGTTTGACCAGAAAAAAAAAGTTTTACGACGGCGCTTGAGCTTACCTGGCGGCGTTAAGCGAGGGAATTTTTGAAAAAAGAATTGTGCGAAATAAAAATAAATGACTGTGTCTGTGGTCGAATTTTATTGCTTTCTACACAATCTACGTACAATTTATTAGAATCTTGATGAATGGACCTATTAAAAATACTATTAATTTTTATTGTTTTAGGTACACATTAATTAAAGATTGATGTTGAATGAATACTATCACCATCTAGGCAATAAATTTTTTCATTACTGTGTCAAATTACATGGCGCCGATTCTCTGCTGACGGCGTGTAATATTAAAGTCCACACTAACTACAGATAATTCAATCAAAGGTAATCCCTTATTACTTTCAAGTTATCAAAGAGTTTTCTATGCAGTTTATGTGTAGTCTATAATTTTTATCACTAATAGGAAGCTAAATTCTTAAAAAGTTAAATGCTATAAGATGTAACTGAAATCAAGCGGCTAAAGTTGCGATCAGAAGCAAGCCATACTGCTACATGCTTATATATCATAAGTGATAGTATTAATCGGCATCATTCTCACACCCCTGATACAACTATGTATAATATTAATTATTGAAAAAAAATGAAAAGAAATTAAGAGAATAAAAATTATCCATGGAGTTTCTTGTCTGTTCTCCATAGGATTCGCGTTTGGAACAGACACCTAGTTTCTGACGTTTCAAAAGAGCTTGTAAAACTTGCCAACTTGAAACAAAAAATTTGACCCTGACTTTGATTTTGAAATAAGTAAACTAATTATAAACTTATTGCATTAAAAACAGGTAAGAAAAATCTTGACTATAATTGGAAAAATTTAGAGGTTTGCTTGTTATTATACAAAAAGTTGATGTAAAAAAGGGCCTTTTGTTTTTAAATGTTGGCCACAATACGTGTCAATGGCTAGCCCTTGTGTGAAGTCACAAATCGATGGTGAATCAACAAAGCATCGCCCGAGCCACTCCAAGAGATGCACAGACATGTAGTATTACTAAAGTTATTTGATACTTGTTATTCTTTTTCTGGCAACCATCTTACATTTCCGACTTTCAGCGGATTATTATCAGATTTTTGTAAGAGCTTTTCCTCTTGTTACAATTGTAGAAGATGCACATGCGCACCTTCACTAGCAATTTAGGTAGTTACAAAACCTAACATAACGTGATGAATAAACAAAGTAGTAAGACTTCTTAGGGATAGGATAACTTTCTTTATTTTCAGAGGTATAGATAACTTTCAGAGGAGACTTACAGAGGGAGACATTGGATGCAAGCGGCACAGGACCGCGCGTTGTGGCGTTCTATTGGGGAGGCCTATGTCCAGAAGTGGACGGAGAGAGGCTGATGGATGGATGGAGATAACTTTCATTATTTTCAGATATCAGTTAGAGTTGTCAGAGAGTTCATTTTTGAGGAATCTTGTTATCGCTGCTGACCAACCAAATCACCCAGAATAGGAGTCATGGTACGTGAATGTTTTAAATGGCTTTTTAATCAATTGGTTTTTAGATATCATTCATAAATTCGAACACAATACCAATGATATAGAATTATTGAATTGGTTACTACCACGTTACTACAATGTAGTAAGATACAATATTACTATACTATAGTAGACTGGTAGAAAATGCCCTCGGAATTAAGTCCGCCTACACATCTGTTTTGTGTGCTTGAAGTATATATATGTAAAATAAATATATTTGAATTTATCTAAAAATAGTATGTAGTAGTATACTGTTATAATAAATATATTAGTTTGAATAACAGTTTGATACTGTCTAATATTTTAACACCTTGTAAACAACATGATTGCATCGAATAAATGAATATGAATATGAATCATATGTTAAAAACATATTATGTATAAGTAGATACAAAATATTACAAATTATTAATATATGTGGTTACCACGTTATTCAAGGATGTAATTTGCTATTTCTTAATATTTCATTACGGTTTATTGTATCACGTCTTAACATGCAGACACGTACATCTTGAAAAATTACTTTTCAGAAAGTCTACTTGTACCGTAAAAAGAAAATAGTGTTTGAAATAACGAATAATGATATAGAGATTTTTTTTACATTTCTCTGTTTTTATTTTAGTCTACACAGACGTTTTATATTTTCTGCCAAAGTAACTAAAAGTATCAAAACTATTCAATTCTTTTATAACGTTTAAGATAGGCAGTATGCATTGAGGGTTGTCACACCTAAATAAACATCACAGCTTATTGTGTAACTAGGATAATAGGATTAGGTGCTTGCCGAAACACGATCATCCGTGGTCAATTGTTAATACTTTCACACAATTTATACATATATAAAAATATGGTGCTTTTCATTTTAAGTGTTCCTCTCCTCCTCTCCAGCCCATTTACGTCCTACTGTTGGGCACGGGCCTCCTCCACTTTGGTAGGGATTATGGTCGCCTGTGTCGCGCTGACCAGGTGTGTTGGCACAGGGTTTATTTTCGAGTTTTCCGTTTCTCAAAGAGGATGTTATCTGTGTGCAATATCCCTTAGCTGACTTTTACAGCATCTTTGGGAGATGGGGTGGTGACACTTGTATTCTTAATCAGTCACCACATGGAGGTCCGTCACCACACGGAGGTCTTATTTTAGGTCTTATTGGGGTTTAATTAGCGTGATGTAAAAACCAGCTAAGCGGTATTGTACATAGATAACCATCTTCTGTGAGAGAGAGAGAATACTTGTAAATTAACCCTATGGCAACACGCCTGGTCTTAGTAGACCATAATCCCTGCTAAAATGAAATAGGCCCATGGCCAACAGTGGGACTTTAATGGGATAGAGAATTTAATATGAAAGTATCTTATGTGCCCAATAACCGTATTACCTAGTTTATTTTAAAACCAAAATTATGATATTGACGTGTGGCTTGTTTTAATTATGACTTGATTTTTTGTTTAAGAATTAAATATATAAGCTTTCGTATTTCCGCTGCTCAAGCTTAGTATATAAGTGTCCAAAATGGACAGAACTAAAACCTTTTTATATGATTTATTTACTTGATTTAGTGGTACTTTTGTAACAGGTAGTGCCCACTTTAGTATCAATAAATATGCAACTGACCCTTTTATTTATTATTCAAATTTATGTTGTTAAGTTAGTGGCAACCCTACAGGTAGGCGCCATGATTCGTGCATTGATGGAACCGCGCTATTGTTTTCAAAACCTGACCGCGTGTCGCTACCTGCCCTTCACACGATTATACGCTTTTTTATTATATTTCTTCTGTTTTTTTTAGGGTACCGTGCCAAAAAAGAAAAAGAAACCCCAATAGTATTCCTTTGGAGTTAGTCTTTAAGTCAAATGTCTTTTTTCAAGAGACCTCTCAAAGTGTCGAGTTAAAAATTCTACCTTAGGAAGAACCGTGCACACTTCTAAGTCTTCACAACAGGGGGCCAAGTCTGCTATCACAATGATCAGTCACTGATTGCATAATGGCGAATTTTGTTAAATTTGGTAGTCTACTCTAGTATAAATGACGCCACTATGGCGCCATAATGGCGTCAGTGAGTGATCATTGTGACAACATTGTCATCGCAGACTTGAGCCCCTGGACCAACCCCCAAAGTGCGATCATTTATATTTATCGACATGTGCAAAGGAATCAAAACAAACAGGCTAACATCGAGGTAGCTTAGGACTTGAATAGGTAGGTCCACATAGTTTCGATTAGGTAAAACTTATACATTATAATAAATTAAATTAAATACAAGTGAAAACACTTTTTACGGATTAAATATCAAAATAAGAATGGTTTATTTAACCAAATGATTCGATAAATATTACAAGTTAATTAAGTTTTAAATAGGTACCTGTTTGACTCTCAATGTCCGAGTCCAACTCACGCTTAAAAGTAAAAAAACCTGTCAAGAGCGAGGTAAACTCACACACTTAGGGTTTCGTACCTACTAGACATATAAACATAAGTAACTGAATTCAAATAATCATATAATTAAACTCAAAACAACTCACCAACTTCATTTTGTAGTTGAAATATAGGGAATCGCCTACATTTCAGCTACTTCATAAGTTGGTATTAGTATAAACACTTTTTTACTTGTGATGTGATGACAAATTATAAGTTTTTGGATTTTCCCCTATATCAGCACTATATAGACTTGATCTATGCCAAATTTCAAGGCTCTAGGGCAACGGGAAGTAACCTGTGAATTTTGATTCCCTAGCATAAGTCGAAAAATTCTTAAAAATGGTCGTAATTCGGTTATATCTTTTAAATGCGTAGAAGTGAAAGGTTGACTGTATTTTTTGCAGCAAGGGACCGCATAGATCTACATATCGTATGAGTTTCAAGTTGATACCTTCAGCCGTTGCTGAGTAAAAAAAGTTTGACAGACGGACAGACAGACAGACACCGGAGTGATCCTATAAGGGTTTGTACGAAACCCTAAAAAACCATCATCATCATAACATCACGCCTTTTTCACATGGGGACAGGCAGAGACTAAAACCAATTCCAAAAAAATAATATTTTAATTTTGTTTTATGTCGTTTAAAGAATTGGCGTTACGATGTGACTAGCTTATATTGCTTATAGATACAAGTGTAGATAAGTTTTCGTATGTTATAGATATGTTACCTATCAGAATCTGTTGAATGGACCATTGTTCATGTAAGACGAACGGCTTTTTGGGTGCTTTAAGAGCAAGCTAAGGGATATTGTACATAGATAACATACCTACTCTGCGAGAGACTAAAAACTTGACAATAAACCTTGTATCAACATGCCTTCCCGGCACAGTAGACCATAATCCCTCCCAATGTGGAGGAGGCCCGTGCCCAACAGTGGGATGTCAATGGGCTGGAGAGAGAAAAGTAATCATGTATCACACTAATCAATATTATTGTCATGTCAAAAACAAATAAACTATTATTTTTAGCAACTTTATGTTAATTTAATGATATTTTGATTCAAGCGCTAATATGTGACTTAGATGGCATCAGGAAATATCAAGAAATTATTATAAAATAAAATATTTACCTTGTAAATTGACTTATCACGGCATTACGTAGTAGATGGTACAGGGCTAACTGTCACTTCACTGTTGGCGGAACCACCGCGATACCGGTGCCGAATCCCCAGCTGAGGTAGGCACACGGCGGGGGTTTTAGTGGGTGAGGGCCCCACACTACCCTTCTCAGTCTTCCCTGGATAGAGACGTGTGCGGTCAGGCATTTCCCTCGACATAAGATATAAGCAAAAAAAAAGGCAAACATTCACTAATATCCGTCCATCCGCGTTAGGGCTCAACGAGAGGAGACGCGGACGTTCCAACTTCCAATGCACCTCGACGTCGCCCGTGAGAAGGTAGAAGGTGCTCACGGATCAGCCACTGGGCGGACAACCGAATAGCTTGCGTAGTTAGTTTTAGATGTCCGTCCACCAGCTGACGGGAGTAGGTGCACGGCGGGTCTTTTAAATATAAATAAATATTCACGGACATTTCACACAACGTCCTCTGGTCCCAAGCTAAGCTTATATGCTTGTGTTATGGGTACCAGAATACGGATATAATACATAAACTACTTTTCTTTTGTAAATACATACTTATAATACATAGTAAATACCCAGACGCAGTATAAACATTTGTATGACATTTATGGATATCACACAAATGATTGTCCTGACCGGGAATCGAACCCGAGACCTCGCGATCGGCAGTCCATTACATAAACCACTCCACCACGAAGCCCGTCAAAAGGTCGCCGTTTTAGTAGGTCAGGCACACAACCCCACGGACTGTTACCCCGACTGTTCGGAGTGTGTGGTTTGGAACGTTTTGACCTGCCAAAAATAAGGGTTACCTGCGTACAATAGTCCTTAGCTGGCTTTTACGCACCCTGGAAAGGAATAAGGGTGGCGACACTTGTATCCTTAATCCATCACCACACAGACAAAATCGAAATCAAATCTAACAATAACCTATTCACCTCTATCTAAAAACTATGTCATTTCTAAATAACGAAAAGGAAATAATTAATTATGTATCAGTTTCCGCTATAAACTATCGGTGCTAAGGGAAAAGTAAATAATCTTAGAGAAACAATGACCGCTCTGTAACACAAGCATGATTTTAAAAGCGGTATGTTTGTAATTGTTGTTCAAACTCGCTAACTGCTTGGTTATATACGAAGGATATAGTACAGAAATAGTTCATTGTTTGACGACGTAATTTTATTTAAGACTTCCGCATTAAATTGTAGGATGTCGTGGCATTTACAATTTGACTCCCATGTGTATTTGTTATATTCTGTATTAATTGTTGCCCGCTAGTTTACAGAACCAAAACTCTAACAAATCACAAACACCACAAAAAGCAGTCGTTCGGAGACACTATAAAACTGCATCAAAATCCGCTGCGTAGTTTGAAGACATAAGATCACATACATAAAAAAATAACGAATTTATATATAACTAAAGAGATAGCCAGTTAAATGTGTTTTGATATCCTTAGCACACGCTTGAACGCTTAATTTAGGAGTAGAGTAGCTCGTTGTTGGGATGGTGCCTAAGTAGGTAATAAAGTCTCACAATTTTTATTTCATTTTAAATCAGTGCACGTATAATTTCTACACGTATTCTTTATTTTTTTTAAACAAAAGACACATTGATTAACAACTGGCCGCATAAAAACTGTGGTTCAAAAAAAGAATCAAATTTTTAAAACAAAGATTATTGACACGAATCTGTAAAGTATTTAAGCTGTGTAGGTGGGTTTAATATTAGCATTAACATATATGGCAATACAACATTAAGACAAATTAATTGTTTACAGAGCTACTTAAAAATATTCGTGGAAAATATTAAAATACCATATTTATACCGAAAAATATCGCGCCACATATATTTAAGTGCAACTTGATCACACTTACGTCAGAATTTTTAGTCAGGGCCCTGAGTCGGGTATTTCAACGGTGTCACAACTGTACCATTATTGTACCATTATGGTGCAATAGTAAAGTTTTTGGTAGTCTACTATTATTGTGTCGTCATAACGACTTCATCATTGACTTACAATTGTCAAAGTGACATAAATTGCTAGTCTCGTACACAACTGCTTCACAATTGCAATTCAATGACTGAAATGTTTCGGTAGTCTGCTATTTTGAATTTGACAGTAATATTTTTAAATGGTCCTGTGTCGACAGATTGCCATAAATAAAAAATAGATAGATAGAAATATTAGAAATTGTTCTTTGTAATTTATTGCAATTTACTAATCTCCTAAACTTCACATTGCTTTTTATACAAATAAATAGTATGTACAAATATATCTAAACGAAGTCTAGCATGATTAAATGTTTAAATTTATTAGTAGTTTTTCGAAAATCACTTCAACTAACGCATTTTTTAAAAACGGCAACACATACATACCATTCTAACACAATTCATAGATAAAAGAGACCGAAAATTCAATGCATAGATAAAAGAGATCGACAATTCTATTACCATTGAACGACCGTTATGACGGCATATAGCAGACTACGGATATTTGACTTCAATTGCAACGGTATCGTGCCGGTATTGTGCCGGTATGACAATTGTTCCAAAATAGTAGACTTGAGCACCAGAATGCGGCGTTTGCGCATCGTAAATGTTGCCAATTAACAAATTTATTAATGTCGAAAATCATGTAAACGAGGTTCGGTAAGATTGACCCTCTTTTAAGCAGTTATCTACCCACGCGTCTGGCACGCGACCCGATTCGGGATGCGACAATTCTCGAACATCTGGCACGCGTCCCATTTCGGGTCGCGAGTTCCGTGTCGCGTTTATAGCGAATAAGTAAAAATCTATTATAATTGTCTTTCTCACACCTATTACAATGTGTATGGGAAAGAATAGGCCAGCAGTCAAGCCGATAATGTGGTCTAACATAATAATAAATATTTGAAACTGTGGTCAGTGTCAGTTTACCTGCGCGGCGCGACAGTTCGTGTGTAGTAGTGCGACATATTTATATTGTTCTTAAAGGTTTTAATGTGAAATCATCGTGGTTCTCTATATTTATTCCGTGCCTGTGTTAATAGTGTACCAAACAATACCTTTTGTTTGTGTTTCTGTGTGTGTTACAAATGTCACAATCCCGAAATTGGCTCCGCACCTTGACTGGCAAGCGACCATATTATGGTCGCGTGCCAGTTGTTCGTTGCGCTATGTAAATACGGGTCATTTTTGCATGGCATTCAGATTTGTTTGACAAATTCTAGAATTCTAGAATTCTAGATGCTATTTTCTAATTATTCTTATATGGTAAGTACATAAAAGCTTTTTTAATTGTGTAGAAAATATTATATACTATTTATATAAAAAAATTCTAATAAGAATTACGGCATACATTTCTCAATAAAAATTATCGTAGTAAAGTCGGTGATTCGAGTCCCAAACTTACAATGGGTCGCTTTATTTGAATCGTATTTAAAACTAAACAAAGATAAACATCTGTTGTTTATATTATAAACAGTAGATAAACCAAACTGTGGCTCAACACATGTTAGGTACTCGAAACCCTAGCCGTACGATAACAAAGCCACTTGAAACTACCGTGTTTTTTTTCTTAAGTGCCCGCCATTGTGAGAGATTTTACCGTTAGTTTTTATAGCCCTAGTGTAAAAAAAATGTTTGTGAACGTGTTATGTGGTTATTACATTTCGTAAATATAACATTTAGCTATAAGAAAAAATAAACACTGTAATATGAAACTATTTCAACTTCAAAATATACCATAATTTATACAAATTTATCGCAATTTTTTATTACCCTACTAATTACCGGAAGTTTTAAAAACATTTATGTATTAAGCTTTAGAATTGTTAAATACTAATTCGTAAAGAATTTTATACTCAAGCCAAATATATATACATCTTATTAGGTGTTTATACAAAATCATTGTGAAATCTTCGAAACAATGCATCTATTGTTACCCAGCGGGGGGCCGGGCGGGGGGTGGTGCCAGATGTTCCGTTATAAATCAATGTCAAGTGCCAGTTGAGAGGCTACGTATTAATTGTCACTTCCGTTGATCTTTGTAGAATGAAATCATACTGATGAGAATATTAAGGCTCCGCGGCGAGGATCCTTGAGGATATATTATGTAGAGTGTATGTACTTTGTGTATTCTTCGCTTTGTTCTAGGTTTATAACTAACTCCTTAGTATTGGTATTTTTATCAAATTCAAAGATGCAGGAAAACATAAAAGAATCACAGCTTATATATTTAAATTGAAGGATGACATACTTAGGATGAGCTTTTATACCTTAGCCCTAAGCTTATGTTAGATTGAATTGGTCTAAATATTTAATTTAAAGTAAGGATTGATTTGCAAATTAGGAATTAATTGAATGCAATTTTTAAATGGCCTCTAACGCACCGTGCGAATTATGCAAATATATATCTGATATCGATTCTTTTTTTTAACTTCGCACCACAGCCCTAAAATAAAAGGATCCCCAGTGTGTCAGAGGCAGTCGCCGTTATTCGAAATAAGTAATCCGCATTATATCCAAATAGCCATCGCGTTCAGCTGCTAACAACACAGATGTCCCGCGCAAATTAATTGGAAATGTCAAGTGCACAAGAACCGCCATCTTGTCCCCCTCTTTTTGTTTATTTTTTTGTGACGCGCACGTGGCTTTATTGTGAGACAGCTGGGCGAGAGTGCGGTAATACTTTTCGTTAGTAACAGCCCGGTACTTGTATAATATCATTACATCAACTACCGGAATATAGATACATAATATTACCCAGGCATCGACGTTTTTTTCATTAGCGACGTTCGTGTCTGTCTATCTATAATCTAATATCTATGTAACGGATTTTTAAACATCATTTGGACCCTCCTCTGAATGTTGAATATTTGCACTCTCTCTCTCTCCCTACAGTCTGTTAACGTCCTATTGTTGGGAACAGGCCTCCTCCACTTTGGAAGGGATTATGATATTATGTGCCACGCTGACTAGATTATTTACGAAATTTCCTCTTCACACGACGATTGACGATGTGATTATCTGTGTACAATATTCTTTATCTTCCTTCCTTAGCAAAAGGCTGGCTGCACATAATAATATACTCCGTGTATATTAGAGATGAAACGGATATCCGGTAACTATCCGGTATCCGGCCATTCCGGCCTTGTTTTCACTATCCGACCGGTTAGTAAAATTTTAAAAATCTCATTATTTTACACAAAGCAAATCATACTCCAACAGGTTATGGACACCGTTTATTTTTAAATCGCACATCAAAAATGTTTGTTTTATTAATTATTAGTTTTATTAATAGTTATCGTCACTGTTTAAATCAAAATATTGCCATATTGGCGATCGTGTTTTTGATGATGACATTTCTTGTTAATCTATCGGAATTCAAACGTAAAATCACGACGACAAGTGATAAACAATGAAATAAACAACAAACGAACTGAGAAACAAACACAAAATGACACGCGCGATAACACTCGAACGCCCCCGATTCGACCCGATCTTCGCTTACGTGCGACCTGGTGCTCAAGTCTACTATTTTGGAACAATTGTCATACCGGCACAATACCGGCACGATACCGTTGCAATTGAAGTCAAATATCCGTAGTCTGCTATATGCCGTCATAACGGTCGTTCAATGGTAATAGAATTGTCGATCTCTTTTATCTATGCATTGAATTTTCGGTCTCTTTTATCTATGAATTGTGTTAGAATGGTATGTATGTGTTGCCGTTTTTAAAAAATGCGTTAGTTGACGTGATTTTCGAAAAACTACTAATAAATTTAAACATTTAATCATGCTAGACTTCGTTTAGATATATTTGTACATACTATTTATTAGTATAAAAAGCAATGTGAAGTTTAGGAGATTAGTAAATTGCAATAAATTACAAAGAACAATTTCTAATATTTCTATCTATCTATTTTTTATTTATGGCAATCTGTCGACACAGGACAATTTAAAAATATTACTGTCAAATTCAAAATAGCAGACTACCGAAACATTTCAGTCATTGAATTGCAATTGTGAAGCAGTTGTGTACGAGACTAGCAATTTATGTCACTTTGACAATTGTAAGTCAATGATGAAGTCGTTATGACGAGTCAATAATAGTAGACTACCAAAAACTTTACAATTGCACCATAATGGTACAATAATGGTACAGTTGTGACACCGTTGAAATACCCGACTCAGGGCCCTGAATGCGCCTGAATATTTCCGATCTCGTTCGCCGCGCAAATATTCAAATCAAACTGATCGCGTCAACGCAAAGGGCCGAATATCCGGCGCTCCGGCCTAGTAGCTTGCCGAATATCCGGTATCCGGCCAAACTACTATCCGTTTCATCTCTAGTGTATATCCGTTTGGTGACGGATTGAAAATTTGCATACATTGTCGTCGATTAGACGACTAAAAACATTGTAATAATTTTATTTAGACTATATCAGGATCTATTTATTAGTCTTACCTATTAGAATCTCCCCCCTCCCCTCTCATTCCGTGTGGTGACGGATTAAGAATACAAGTGTCACCACCCCATTTCTTTCCAAGAGTGGTGTAAGAGCCAGCTAAGGCACAATATAAGCAGTTAACATCTACTATGAGAGACGGAAAACTCGAAATAAAACCCTGTGCCAACACGCCTGGTTAACGCGGCACAGTATACCTTAATCCCTCCCGAAGTGGAGGAGGCTTGTGCCCAACAGTGGGACGTAAATGGGCTGGAGAGAGAGAGAATCTCTGCAATAGGCTTGCTAATTAAAAATGTAAATTGAAGACAGCCTAGATGCAAGGCACCGATTAAGTACGAATTGGACTTGCACACGAACGATTCTTTACCATTAATATTATCGAATAACGATATCATCAAACAACGGGATAAGGGCAGGAAAATGATGATTCATTTGTTGTTGAGCATCGACTGTGTATAACTAATATACACAGCTGATATACACAAAATAAAATAAAATTATATTTTCAGCTAACTAGCTATCACCAGAGATTCAGCCTGGTGACAGACGGACGGACAGACGGACACAGTAATGGCCCGTTTTACCTTTTGGTACGAAACTCTAAAAAGCAGTTTTTCTGGACAATGCCCGTGTAGTTTAGGCGTCCCAACGCCTTTCGAGGCAGGGGAGTGTCCTTTTTAAACAATTGTAAAATTATGATGTTTCAATATAATATGTACATAGTATTACATAGAAACAAGATTTTGATTTGTGTGCTAATATAACAAACACTCATTAACATAATATATTTTTACTGACTTTGACGCTGGCAAATCCAAAGAGAAGCCAACCCTCTTGTATGGACGGAGGGAGAAGAAAAATATTTTTTTTTATTAAAGAGCTTTATAATATTGCAATTTAATAAGTTAAATTCTTATTTTAAAATCACCGGGTTATTAAATAATACTGGCACTTGACATTTATTTTTTTTATTTTACGCGGGAATGAAGTTGCATTTACGAGTTAGAAGTGCGTTTGGTTAATGCAATGATAATGGTTGACCTATTTGATGGTATAATTAAAGACTGGCCTCTGTTTCCGGCAATTAGATCAAAAGTGATCATCAAATACCTTTGTTACATTAAAAAATATACATATTTTGCTCCAACTGAACACCTTTCCTTACGAATTTGAGCACCTGATACGTTTCGATCGCAGCTGATGACGCGATGCAACGATACAATACAACACCTTGACTTTTCGTTACGGAATTTCCTCCCCTTAATTACATTTTATTTAATGTTCCTTGCAGTTGTCTAATAATATCTGCGTAGTGCCATCAATTTATTCTTTTTCTTATATTAATTATTTATTTTGTGCCGTTATTCCTGACAACATGCAACTGTAATCTTGATATCGTTACCATTGGTGAATTAAAATATAAAAATGATTAATTAAACAAGTTAAATTAACCTTTAGTTTACCCTTTTTTAAAATTAAAGATGGATCGTTTGTCCTATAATAAAAATAACTGTCTATTTTAATGTAGATATTTAAGAATTACAACAAAATGTTTGCTTGCGAAGTTGTTTCAAATAATGCTTCGTCTAAAAACTACAAAAAACGTTTGAAAATCCTGAATATTTTTTATATTTAATTATTGCATTGTCATCGGTACTTAAAGCGTGTGCATAATTTCAGATCGATCCGAATACTGTAAGTGGTTGAAAATCACTTTCAAAGATTTCGTTACATAGATTAATACATTGATAGATACGCACCGAACTAATATAAGCGTGTTAACGTGTTAAAAAGAACATTAAAGAACTACTTATTCAAATAACAATGTGCGTGATTTCGCTCCCTATTACGAAGTCATTTAAGCTAAATCCATTTCTATATTTTCTAAATTCCACATGTAGGAAGTCGCAGGCTATACACATTAAATCGAAAGAGTTAGGTGCAGACAGGAGATTCTCCGTGTGGTGACGGATTAAGAATACTAGTGTCATCACCCCATCTCCTCCCCAGGGTGCTGTAAAAGTCAGCTAAGGGATATTGCACACAGATAACATCCTCTGTGAGAGACGGAAAACTCGAAAATAAACCCTGTGCCAACACGCCTGGTCAGCGCGGCACAGTAGGGATTATGCTCTACTGAGTAGACCATTATCACCACCATACAGTGGGACGTAAATGAGCTCTCCTGCTCACTTACGTCCCGCTGTTGGGCTCATATAATATATAATAGAGAGAGTAAGAAGATTATTTTTAATATGTCACTTCGTAAACTTATTGCGCGACTTCTTTTCGCTTTCAAGTCTTATTCTTAAATACAAATTTTTCTCTTGTATTTTTCATAGATTTACGACAAGTAAATCTATGAAAAATACAAGAGAAAAATTTGTTGCAGCAACTAAAATCAACAAATGAATAGCCTTATAAATAACACAGTCGACAGTCAGGTCGACAGATATTGCGAAGGATATGATAATTTCTATAACAACAGATATAGTTAATACTTAAGATTAATATCTATTAGATTTAGATATATTGGAGGACGAGCAAAGCTGTAATCATCATCATCATCATAACATCACGCCTTTTTCCCATGGGGGTAAGCAGAGACTATAGAGCGACATCTGCTATCCAAACATACTTCCTTGGCTTCATCGACACTCATACATCTGGTCATACATGCCCGACGGTTGTAAGTGCTACGCACTTGCCCCTTTTGGAGAATGCCGGCGATGACATCGGAGTATATTTTTATTTTTGTTTTTTTTTAAGCTGTAATTATTTTGATGATATAGTAATTCTCGATGAAATGGCAAGTTTGAACTAGCAATTTTAGCCCGACGTTTTGAAGACTTTGCAGTGATCATGGTCATGTTTACAACTCAGTCTTACCTGTGACCATGGTGACTGCAAATTCTTCAAAACGTCGGGCTAAAATTTAAAACAAATACATGCGTCTTAATCCGTTAAAAGTAGTTTTATTTGAACGAATGAGTCACGCAAGTGTTAGAGAATATTATACTTTTGGAATAGTGTGTGGATTGTATTTTTTTTCATTGGTAGTAGGTAAACGAATTCTGCCTAGGCGATCGATGTCAAATAAGAACAGCTAATACGTTTTATGGGTCGGTAAAAGGTAAGACGGGTTCCTATTACTGAGATTTCGCTGTCCGTCCGATCGGCTGTCACTGTATCTCATGATAGCTAAACAGTTAAAATACAGAAAAATACTCAAAAATGCCAAATGGACCATTTGACCTTTGGTATCATTCTCACACCCTAAATCCTTGTACTTAAAATAATATTGTTAATAAAACAAGAATAAAAAAAATAAAGAGTTTTTGTCTGTTCTTCTCCATTGGATTCACTTTTTGAACAAACGCCTAACTTTTAATTTCAAAAGAGCGCGTTAATCGTAACTGTTCGAAATAAAAAAAAAAGACTTTTGACTTTTGTACTATACTGTACTTTGACAAAGGATCTTAATTCCTCGAGCAAAGTCCAAAAAAACTGTTTATAGTTTTATTACTTTTTATCACAGATCGGTTATCACTTAGATAATTTCACAGGTGTGCAACGATAGCTGATATTTATCTTAAATATATCGGATACTTGGACATCAGAAAAAAGTTATATCCTTGTCTGCGATTCTGTGATCATTTTTCCTAATAGAGTAGACTAAAATCTATTACAGAATAGTTACATAATGGTTTATCATAGATAATGTGAAAAATCTTTTAAAAACCTTTAATTATGCCTATATTCTATATTATAGTTTTTAGCATACCTGACAAAAGAATACTAATAATTGTTCTCTCTAAAACTAATAACAAATTTTCTTATCCTTCATGACGATTCTTTAGAAGATTATATACTTCAATCGGGTTCAACAGTTCATGACACAAAAAACCATTTTAAGCAAGACCTCGTATCTTTACAAAAGTACGTAATCTGAGGTCAAGTCTCTATAGAATAGAAGCCATCCAGTGATAACAATGTGAATTCTATCGGCATCTGTAACAAAAACTCGGCTAGCTATCTGCTAGAGAGCTGAAATCATCAACAAATATTTTGATGAAGTGCTTATAAAGATATCTATGCAAATATTACAAAGCTGAAGAGTTTGTTTGTTTGAAAGCGCAAATCTCCGGAACTACTAGTCTGATTTGAAAAATTCTTTCAGTGTTGGATAGTAACATAACGCTGCGACTAATAGGAGCGAAGTATCAGTGAAAAATGTTGCAAAAGCGGGGAAGATTTTTTACATTTCACGCGTGTAAAGTCGCGGGCAACAGCTAGTGATACTGTACTCCTAATTTAGGTATTTTCCCTAGGTATTGCTATCCCTATTCCCGAGCGCTGTGCTGAAAGGGACAAATATAGCTGAACCAGATTTTAGGTACATGTAAATTCTTTGAAAAAAAGACGTTTCGTCCTTTCCCTTTTTTCGTTGCGAAAGTTAAACCGATTTTGACTGTTTTTACGCTATATTATAGATGAAGAGTATAATATAAAGGTCGTGATCATTGAATATAACCTATTCAATGATACAGGCCACATATAGTTTATTTTTTTAAAAGTAATAGAAATTTTAAAAAAGTATACAATTATTTATAAAGCCTTAAATGTTTTTATTTTGTAAATGTAACAAGTCCTAGAAGGGAAATATATGAATTGTTCTGCAAGAAGAAGGTTTATGTGAAGCGGAGGCTTCACAATTTGGTGGAGGCGCCGGGTAATAGCAGCCCAATTGATGAGCAAGCCCTACGCCCAGGGATGTGTTGACGAGCAAAGGGTCGACACAGGATAAATATTAATTAACAGAGAAGTAGCCGTATCTTTTTATTAAATTTTGATTGATTAATTAAAACGAAGATGGAACTAGCCACGATAACTTTCGGCGGCTGCGCACAGGACTGCCTTCACGACCTGTACAATATCTATGCTTCTATCAGTTTCTTTTTTGGTAATTCGGATGGTCATATTTCTTTTAGTTATAATGTTTTGAAAAAAAAAAAGAAAGTGATAGGAGCATAGATATACTCTTTATCTATAATATAGCGTAAAAACAATTAAAATCGGTTTTACTTTCGCGAAGAAAATAAGGGACTACGGTACCCATATTTTTGTATGGAGCATAATTTGGTATCGTGCCCTCTTAATATGGCACAATGTGATGATAAATATATAGAGAACCTTTCGTGCGCGTCCAACTCACACTTAGCTATTCTTAAAAATGGATGTAAACAAGAAATTCTTTTCAATTTACACCGCAGGAAGTTAATTAAACAGCATGCCAAGTTGACAAGTTGGCCAAATTAAAAATCTTTTACGAAATCAATTAACGCTGATCACCAGACAGAAGGACAATTCTCATGACTTGAGATAAATATCAATGTTTTGACGAGCGACCGACTCCAGCCAAGATAAATACAGGCGTGCAGGTGACGCACGAGGAATTATGACCAGATGTGTTGGATGCAATGTAATCAAATAAATCAAATGCATCGTACATTGTATACGTATATCGTATATTTCCGTTCATTTCGTCTGCATCATGAATGTATTAATCTCTTGTTGATACGCACGAAAATAAGAAGAGCTCCTTTTTGTTTTTTTTTTATAGCTTGGGCTGGCTGATCACTACACTCCACTTGATGTTAAGCGAAAGTGCAATCCAGACGTGAGGATGGCTAGTACGTTGTTAGAGCACTAGCCGCACCAAACCTTGCCGGGCCACAAGATGCTTTTGTTAAACGAATTGTCTTAAAAATATCAGAATAGCATCATATTTTAGAAGCTTACGTTAGCGGTAATTCTTCTTAGCAAGAACTAGTGACTAGCAAAAATACCATATAAACAGAGAAAGAGATATGTTCCCATACATAGACAAAAATTTGAGATGCCGTCTCTTTGAGGTACATACTTAACAAAAAATATGTAAAGTCGTTGAACTAAAGACTATTTATTTTTCAAAATTATATGTCATCAAATCAGTATCATAGGATTTCTGTGGGAAAAAAATTTCGTTGATAAAAATGTTAGTGTTGACGGCAAGTATCCTTTGGATTGGATTTATTTAGCATCCTATAAAGCTTTTCGAAACTTTATGCCTCATTCATCCCCAACACTAAGAGATTCAGATTTCTCACTGGAATTACAGAAGCTTAAGAGTTTAATGGTCTATAATAAATTTATGATCTGCGTAATATTTTATATACAACTTCTATTCATAAACGAGTAAACAAAATAACGGACCATAAGATATTTCAACACCCTTCCGCTACTGAAGTACGTATGCGTGTACGAAATAATGGATGTTGCTTCGCCGAAGGGTGGCGCACGACTGACGCGTGCCGTGCATTCGATGCGCACGTGGCGACATCTATTGTTAAAATTTCTTATTATTTTGTGAGGAGGGTACTTCTGTTATGATGACACTTATTCATTTGACGATTTTAATAGTCTATGAACATTTTTTGCATTTGATACAGAAGACAAAATAAAAGTTTTTCTGAGTGTTAGATTTTACGTTCCTTTGCCGCTAGAAGTAAGTAACGAATATGATATTTAATAATATATGAGATTTAATAATTCAACTGTAAAAATGTTTTAAATTAACTTTTTCTGATAATAAAATACACAAATATAAAATAGCTGCCCGTCTAATGAAATTTTAGGAGAGTAAGACCTGAAAGAACACTTTGAACATATTAATATTTTTATTTACCAGTCCAGAGACCAACCAGTACGAGGAACATTCATTTGAAAAGGAATAAGTACCGGTAGTGATTATTCTATAGGCAGAATCTTATAAGAAAAACTGCATCTAAAAACGTACGTACATAAACCACCCAAGACAATAAGCAATGTATAAATAAACAGTGGATCGATAGGCCCCAAATAGACATATCGTCCAGATGGCCGAGGATATCCTGTTCTGAACAGATTGCCGGCGATAATTATAGTTTGTAAGTGGCGCGTGCGCAGCCCGACAGTCGACACTTGATGCGGCCACGATGCGCTCAACTCTTCAACACATTTTGTTGACGTTTTCTTCAGTTATAATCATAAGCTCCCTTAATTGATAGTTTACATCAGATTATGACTTTAGTAAGGACTTTTGTTAACTTCTAAATTGGTAAAATTATTTTAGCAACCCGCCGTGTTGCAAAACTATGAGTATGTGTGATTCTGTTGATGTCCGTCATAAAATAAACGCCTATGTATGACTCTACATGACAGGATTCTTCGTTGCTCACGTCTACAGGTTTGACTACGCAAAAAATATCATATCTTCTATATTTATAGCCTTTCGCCTTTACAGTTTTCAGCATTATGCAACTATTTATTTAAAAAACGAATATTATCAATTTGCTTTTTATTTTTTACTATATGTTTAACTAATGGCCTAACAGTCACTATATAATGATAGTTAACTTAATATTAAGTTTTATATTCATTTTCTGGTACCCAGAATACATACAAAATAATTCTGGCCTAGGACAAGAAGACGTTGGATTAATGTTTTTAAATATTTATTACTTTTAAGCTGTATTAGTATTTTTGGAACGAAGTTCCTTATCGCGCGTTGTGAAAGGGGGCTAGACGGAAAAAATTCTTACGAAAAGTTGTCACGACACTTTTTGCTATAGTAAGCTATTGTAAGCTGTGCGGTGTCGCATGTTTCTCTGTCTGTCTCTCTCTCTCTTATAGAAAGCAAGCCAGATATTTTCATTTCTATTCCGCATTGAACAGTGTGGTGTCGCGACGATTATGTTTGTTGAGTGTATACAGGTTTTTTGTAAATAATAAATAATAATAAAAAAAAAATATTAATCGAAAGGAACTTCGTTCCATCCGGGTGTCCCTTGACACCTCTCATTTTTTCTTCTTCAATGTCTTCTTAAACTGTCTCAAATGTCTTCGTAACGTATGTCTTCTTAAATGTCCTTCAGGGATCAAACTTGTGATATATTTATTGTCATGTTTACAATAGTAACACTAACAAGCTTTGTATCTTGTAGCTCCTGCGTTTCCGTTATTCACTATTGGACTTACAGCTGTGTTCAACATTTTGTAACTACATAATTATTAACTAATCGGTTAGTATACGTTTCTTAAAAACAATAGTTTAGCCAAAAATCTTCTACACATCATACCAGATAGTGAATGCGCGTTTAATCTTAAAGACAGGTAATTTTAGCCTGGCTAAATTGTACTTCAGGGTCTAATAAAATATGGTATTTGCGACGTGTAGTTTTCGCAAACTACAACGTCATTTCTACAAGCAATGAAACAAGTGTTCTATTGGGAAGAGATATTGACATTACAAGATTAGATTAACCTGTGGCGTGAATCTATAGGCATAGTACGTACTTTACGCACACATGGAAAGAAATGTAAGTGGCTTCTTAAAGCTGGCTGAGTAATGTAGCCATAGATAGATATACTATCTGGTATATCTTTACATCTACATTGTATACTTTCATCTACATATTTACGGGGAAGGGTAAAATGACGTGTAGTTGTTGGTCTTATTCAAAATGACTTATCGGAGGTTTAAAAGTTCGCTAAAATCGTTTCGCGAAAATTGTCAAAACTTGTTATACAGATAGTCTTTTTACGCCAAAACGTTTATTATCTCTCCGATAAAATCTCCGTTTAAACCTCCGATAAGTCATTATGAATAAGACCATTAGGTATTATAAGTTTCCCCTGACAACAAAAGTGTACGGGAAACTTACAATTAAAGTAGGACGATTCTTAACAGGCTTCGTGGTGTAGTGGTTCATGTAATGGAGCGCCGTTCACGAGGTCTGGGGTTCGATTCCCGCACGGTACAATTATTTATGTGATACATATTTATAAATGTCATACAAATGATTATACTGCGTCTGTGTGTTTACAAAAAAAAAGTGTATGTAATATAGCATATCCGTATTTGTTTCCAGGTTACAAGGATAGAAATATAGCTTAATTTGGGACTAGAGGACGATGTGTGAAGTGTCACTAAATATTTATTTTTTATTTATTCTGGGGCATCTCATATGAATGACAGCCCAATTTTTGTAGTTTTTACTGCTTATCAGGTTGCCTGATCATCATTGAAACTGCAAAAACAAATGCACTAGAATGTACAATATTTCTTATCTCTTAAAAAAGTATAAAACACTTGTGTATGCTTTTTAAAAGTCTATCTATCATAACACCTGTATTATTTAACAATATTTTATCAATAGATTAGAGTTTGATAGATTATGTAAAGCAACAATCATGTTCAAAGTCCTTTATGAATATTACGCACTCGATTTGCACCGGCATTTATTTTGATTAAAAACACATGTTATTTGCCATTGTGAGTCAGAATTGCTAGTCAGAACAATTATAATTACTTCCATCCATCAACCTTTCACCGTTCACTGCTTTATATAGTCCTGCCCCATATAACGCCACAACGCGCGGTCCTGCGCTAACTGCATCCAGCGGCCCTATTTGATGATATCGACAGTCCACCTTATTGGGGGCCATGGATTCTGATCTGAGCATAAAATGACGATCTTTTAATAGGCAATCTTCCTCAACAACAAATCTTATCTCAAATCTCTCTAAAGTCAAATAAAAATCTCTCTAAAAAATATACAGCCGAACTTAGATCCTCCTCCTTTTTTGGCAGTAGGTTAAAGAACAGGCGTTTCATAGGTTTCGCACACAGGCGCTGCAAGATGTCGGCGTGGCCCTGATAACAACTAATGTCTATCTTTTTAATTTTTGTTTTTTGTAAATTTTTTTTTATCCCGTTATTTCATGTCAGGATATATTATTTTATTATGTTATTAACGGTACAGATCCCTTCGTGGGCGAGTCCAACTCGTACTTTTTATTTCGTAAGTTATTTTTTTTTTATAAATTACTAGCTAATGGTACCGATGAAAATTTATAGTGTTATTAACACAATTCGGCACTGTTAACAGAACTTTCTTATTAGAAAATCTGTATATTATAGACTAACGATTTTAATTAATGAAATGTGCACATCGGGGCGAGTGCTCTGATGAACTTTTCTCACTAGTTCCTCCTTATCCTTTCCATATTCGTACCACATGTGCTGGCCTGAAATGTCATCCTTTTACTGTGGCCACCATATCTTGTCGCACCAAGAAATTTGGTGACTCATTTCTTTGCCGCACCTCCAACATGTGGATTCTCTACCTGCGCACGTCTTTCCGTCTGGTTACGAAATGGGGTCTTTTAAGCGAGGCGTTAAGAGGCACCTTGCGGGCCGGCAAGTCGGGGGCGGCTAGTGCATATACACTGTAGTTAGCCGCCCTCGTATTTGGATTGCACTTCCACTTAACATCAGGTGGACTGCAGTCTTTTGCCCAACGCTTTCTATAAAAAAAAAAACAATGAAATATCCAATTAATCAAAATACGCCATAGTTGTTTTAATTTTTTTGTTAAGTTTTGTTTAGTTGTGCACCTAGAATCGGTACCATTGCCCGCTATTTCACCCGAGTTTGTATTTATTGAGCCAACCCTCCCTCAATATACATTAAATCTTAACAAATTATACAAAAGAGCCTTTCTCTTAAACAACTCTAACTATAAAAAAATCCACAATCCGTTGCGTAGTTTTGAAGATATAATCTAATTTAAGGACATACATACAAAACTAACGAATTTTTAAATAACGGACTGCCGATCACGAGGTCTCGGGTTCGATTCCCGGTCAGGACAAATATTTGTGTGATGTTTTTAATTGTCATACAAATGTTTGTACTGCGTCTGGGTGTTTCTATGTATTATAAGTATGTATTTACAAAAGAAAAGTAGTATATGTATTCTATCCGTAGTCTGGTACCCATAACACAAGCATATAAAGCTTAGCTTGGGACCAGAGGACGTTGTGTGAAATGTCCATGAATATTTATTTATTTATTATTATTTATTTGTTTTTTAATAAGTAAAGATAAAGAAAATGCCTGGTCATCGTGTCATAGAAGACCAAAATCCCTTTGAAAGTAGAAGATAGTGAACAAGAAGAAGGTTTAACCCTGACCATCGGGAAATTGAAGGAATCTCCGACCATATCATACGGGCCATCATTCTTGTTACAAACTAATGATATAATCAATTGATTATAACGAGTCAAATCGATAAAAACGGCAGATAGATTGGCAAAATATATCTCACACGTGGTTGCACTCGAATATTTGATGAACAATAAAGTATTTTAGTACATATTAGATAAATATTTACTTTACGATATGATACTAAGTACAGGTGTCGATATGTTAATATTATAGAAACAGATTGGCAAGTCCGCCATATGTTTTTATATAATATTTAGTTTTATTACTCGCCATAAAATTTTACAAACAATAGATAAACACAATATTTTTGTTATCGATATAAAGGTAGCAAATACCTAAAACTAAAACTATAAATGTGAAAAGTATTTCTTCATCACATATTTTTTTACTCTGTAGGACCAATGGTTATGTTCTCCTTTCTTTTTTAACACGTTTATACTAAGTTCGGTACGTATCTATCAATGTATTAGGTAATTCTATGTTACGGAATCTGTAAAAGTAATTTCCACTCGCACTAGTCGGATTGTCCTGAAATTTTGCATACAGATTTAGGACCGATGACAATGTAAAAATGTACAATAATATTCAGGATTTTCAAGCGTGTTTTTTAGGTTTTGATCTAAGCAAATTATATTATAATACCATAATTAATTACACATCATATTTAACTTATTTTCTAATACAGTGTGCAAACAAAATTTTATACAATTCCTGCATTTCTCCAGCATCCCTTTCTTTTTCTTCTTAGAGCCCATTAACAATCCACTATTTGGCATGGACCTTCTCCACTTTGGGGGAGTATTTGATTTACTCACACCACGCTAACCAGGCGTGTTGGTATAGGGTTTACTTTCGAGTTTTCCGTTTCTCACAGTTGAAATGTTAATTTTAACTTCTTATATTTCCTTCTCCTCTATCCTTTTGTTATATTTTATGGGTTTCTTTATCAAATCCTAGCTCGATGTATTGTGCCGATGACCAATAAGACTACTTAAGGGCCTACATCAATATTATCGTATATCATCCCCGACACGTACATATTAACACAGCCAGTAGGCACAGAAAATGAAGAATTAGGGATACTTTTCCTATTTACTCAAAATCTACTAAATATATTTTAATTCTGATCCACGTGTTTCTATACATAATAGTTACCTATGTTTTTAAAGTTATTTCATTAGTTAATACGCGATAATAGACCGACAAATGAAAAAAATAAAAAATGAGAGAGGTTGTTTCGCTAAGATTTTCTATCGAGAAAACTTTTTTCAATCACGTTTCTGAGTTTATGCGATCCTAGATCATATATTGAAAAAACATATACTTAAAAATTAGAGCTCTAGCCATTCAATCTAAAGAAACAATGAAAACTTCGTACGTAGAAAAATGCACGAAGCTAATTTGGTATCCTCTTAAGAAAGAGAGCAAAAAAGTGTTTTTCATATCGGATCAGATGTTTCCTTATAAAATTCCAAGGAATTAAAAACCATTCTCCTTTTTTGGAAGTTAGTTAAAAATGTTGATAACACCTGTGTCAGGATATCGGACTTCCGAAACAACTGTCGGGGTTTACACGACAATGAGTGATGGCGTATGTAAATTTGTTTATTTTTAAAACGCCTTAGTTACTACACGTAAATAATTTGGGGTTAGCGCGTGTCAAGTTATTTTTATGGCGCTTACATAGTACTTGCTTTTCTTAAGTTCGTTTCTAATTAAAAACTTAGAAAGTAAATTCTAAAAGAATGTCAGTAAAGCTAGATCAACCAGAAGATCCAAAGACAGTGGGATTATTTAAAATCATAGAATGGTCGTTTTTGTTAGTTGTAGTTCTTGTACTGATATGATCCATAACAATGATGGAGATAAATAGTATCGGCTATCGGTCTTATTCATAATTATTATAAGTATAGATGACTTATCGGAGGTTTTAACGGAGATTTTATCGGAGAGATAATAAACGTTTTAGCGTAAAAAGACTATTAAGAATAACAAGTTTTAAAAATTTTCGCGAACCTATTTTAGCGAACTTTTAAACCTCCGATAAGTCATTATGAATAAGACCATAAACGTTTGTAATATGTATGTAATATCCAAAAGTAATGTAGTAAAATATATATTGTATTTAAAAAAAAATGCAATTAAAAATGTCCATGGAGTTTCTTGTCTGTCTTCTCCATAGGATTCACTTTTGGAACAGACGCTTAGTTTCTGACTTTTTAAAAGCGCATGTTTATCTTGCCTATTTATAAATATTTGACTTTGACTTTGAATGGTCCGATACGAGAAAAAAGCTTTATAAGTAGCTTCCAATATTAGATAATACTTTTTCTGACTCTGTCAGTCCCATAGATAATATTTCATTTAAAAAGTAGAGTTAGGTGAACAAAGTTAAAGCTAGTATATGTATTTATAAACGGAACTATTAAAAGAGTGTTAAAATCCTGTTTTAATAATCCTAATTATCCTTGTTAATGCCTGTAACGCAACTAAGTTAAACGTGTTACCAATTAGATACTAATTAAACATGACATCCGGCTCATTGGCTGCCAAATCATTGGAACGTTTGTTTTTTTGTGCAAAACATATCCTTCAGAAAGATCTCTGTTTCACTTCAGTCACGTCTTGTTTAGTGTGGACATGATTTTTAGTGTAAGCTTTGTTTAACAAATAAAACATTAAATAAACTAAATTATAATGGAAAAAATGATAACCATAAGCGGGACTTGAACCCGCGACCTCGGAATGCCGTTCCGTCGCTCTCCCAACTGAGCTATTATGGTCCACGCAAATTTTTACCAAATTTTCCACTACAATCATCTCAATGCGAGTTTTAACATCGTGCGATGTTTTTTCGTACAGCGCCATCTATTGAGCGGTTTGCACCAACTCCATCAATCGATCAGTTAGCGTTCTTTACAGAACACAATTGGACCGAAGTAATGGTTGTACATGTATTTCTACATTAATTTATTAATATTTTGCGATTGACTCGCTATGCTTTTACTAAATAAACTAAATTATAATGGAAAAAATGATAACCATAAGCGGGACTTGAACCCGCGACCTCGGAATGCCGTTCCGTCGCTCTCCATTTTTTCCATTTTACATTTCCAATTTGGTAAAAATTTGCGTGGACCATAATAGCTCAGTTGGGAGAGCGACGGAACGGCATTCCGAGGTCGCGGGTTCAAGTCCCGCTTATGGTTATCATTTTTCCATTATAATTTAGTTTATTTAGTAAAAGCATAGCGAGTCAATCGCAAAATATTAATAAATTAATGTAGAAAAAAAACATTACAAGAATTAATCAAAATAAAAAAAAACTGTGTATTTAGTTATTTATGGTTTCAGAAACAGGGATATAAAGTAAAACAAGATACAATAAAAAAATTTTATGAACTAACTGTAAAAAAATGCTTCAGATAGTCTTAAGCATTTTTTTTGTATTGTAACTACTTTCGGTCTAATTTGTAATGACTTATCGGAGGTTTAAACGGAGAGATAATAAACGTTTTAGCGTAAAGAGAATATTATGAATAACAAGTTTTGACAATTTTCGCGAACCGATTTTAGCGAACTTTTAAACCTCCGATAAGTCATTATTACTCATTATGAATAAGACCAAATCTTTGTTTATTACTGTGGCTTATTATAAAATAAAGTCGTTATTTTTGCAAACTGTATGTCCCTATGTGGGCTTATATCTTCAAGACTACGCAACGGGCATTGATGCGGTTTTTTAATAGATAGAGTAGTTCCAGAGGATGGTTTTCTATATAATTTGTTAAGACGGTACGATACCAAATTATGCTCTATACAAAAGTATGGGTATCGTACTTCCGTTTTTTCTTCGCGAAAGTTAAACCGATTTTAATAGTTTTTGCGTTATATTATAGATAAAGAGCTATTATAGATAAAGTGATAGAAGTACTCTTTATCTATAATATAGCGCAAAAACTATTAAAATCAGTTTAACTTTCTTTCTGTCTTTTTTCAAAGAATTTGTAGGTAAAATCCGCTTCATCTATATTTGTCCCTTTCAGCGCGGCGTTCGGAAATAGGGATAGCAATACCTAAGGCAAATACCTAAATGAGGAGTACAGTACCCTCTTAATGTTTGATCACTAAATTCCACGCGTACGAAGTTGCGGGCAACAGTTAGTATTTAATATAGTATATTAGTGGTTCTTTTAATTTTATTAATTTTAGTAATATTTGGTAAGGATTGTTAAGGTTTTTTTAAAATTTAAGTAACTGTTTTGCTTCAAAATTGCGCTTTTTTAAATCATATAGAAAATGCCTCACGATCTATTTCCAGACCTTTGCTAAATAAACGATTTACATAAAATTGGTCCAACCATTTTGGGGTTGTTGCTAAAATAACAAACGTGATTTTACTTCGCAATATTAAAATTTATGTATTATCCTTAAAATATTAACAAGGGCGGGAATACTCGTACCGGAAATGCTAGTCGTTATAGTCGCCGATAACATGTGTCGGTTGCTTGTGCGCCCGCGCATGTGTCAAGAAGCCGCCTGAGGAATTGATGACGTCATTAGTCATATCAAGTGGCCAACTTTGTCGTTGGACCTCACAAGAATATAGGATTATATCTGTTATTTTAAGTAGCCAGTATCATAATGTCAATAAATTTCTAAACTATAGTTACCACGCCGAATGATGATCCCTATGACGTTTCAACTGACAGTTGTATTAGTTATGCGAAACAATTTCGATAAAATTCTATTTTTTTAGGCAAATGTCATGTCATTCAGCCGGGACATTCAACATAATAAGCAATATTTATTTATTTTGAAAAAAAGACTACGCGCATTGATGGACATAAAAGTGGTCGAAAGAACGAAGAAAATTTGCTTACAAGACTGGGATCGAGATGTACAATACGACAATATAACCAACCGTTAATAATAAACGTCACGGATAGCTGCAGTTCAGACTCAGATTTTGAAGATCCGATTGACGCTGTATCAGATTCAGATTGATATAAATAAAACACAAACTCAAAGCATTTGTTTTATTTTTCCAACAAATTATCGATATTTTGTTTATCGATGTGTCCCTTCTTAGTCGATAACAGCTTGACGACGTAACTTTTGCAGCACGTACCATGTACATTTGCATTGAGTTTTTTTTCTATTATTTCCGAACTTTACGTAATAATTTCTTAATATTCATTTTTATAATTTACAATTGTACACAATTATGACTTTTTCGACTTTTTAATGGACCTCTAAAGGATTTGATGTGATACGTCAGTTCAATGTTAAGCGCTAACGAATTGTCATAGGGATCATCATTCGGCGTGCGGAGTATAATATTGTAAAGCTGAAAAGATTGTTTGAAAGTGCTAATTTCAGGAACTACTCCGATTTGAAAAATGATTTCACTGTTAGGTAGTACATTTATTAAGGCAGGCTAAAGGCTATATAACATCACGCTGCAACCAAGAAGTGCGGAGCAGCAGTGAAAAATAATAAATAAATAAATAAATATTCATGGACATTTCACACAACGTCCTCTGGTCCCAAGCTAAGCTTATAATAATATGCTTGTGTTATGGGTACCAGAATACGGATATAATACATAAACTACTTTTCTTTTATAAATACATACTTATAATACATAGTAAACACCCAGACGCAGTACAAACATTTGTATGACATTTATGGATATCACACAAATGATTGTCTTGACCGGGAATCGAACCGGAGACCTCGTGATCGGCAGTCCATTACATAAACCACTCCACCACGAAGCCCGTCAAGATGTAATGTAGCAAAAGTGGGGAATGTTTTCCCGTTTTGAAATCGGAGTAGTTCCTAAGATTAGCACTTTCAAACAAACAAACAAACAAACTCTTCAGCTTTATAATACTAGTATACTCGTTCATGAAATGATATATAAGTAAATAGGTATAAGAGACGGGAATATCAAAGATTTTATCTCAAAAAAGACATTTCGCACAACTTTATTTAGCTGTAAATTGTTTGTCCTATGAGTACTAGGTTGTAGATATACCTAATACCTTTTAAAGCTTATATTATGGGTACCCAGAAACAAAAATACATACCGGACAAACACCAGAGTTCAATTCTTAAACATTATATAGACTATAGATAGTTATCAATTAAACTTCATTCATATATCTATCAATAGCTCTTCTAACTAAATTACGAAACCAATTTTAAATACCAGACCAATAAAAATCCTTAAAAATATCTTCCCATACATTTTTTTAATTCATAAATCTCATGTTTCCGTACACATTGCCCCATAAATACCAAAAGCATATTTTTCTAATTGATACATAGAGTACGGTTCACCTGTGATCCCATGGCAATTTAGTTGATAAAAAATATCAGTTAATCGGCTTCGGAATCACACCTTTTATGTAAAAAATTAAAATATCGTCCTTCGCGCAATGGGAGGATGGGTCGTCACAGCTATAGAATATAATAGAGGTGGCACGTTAATTTTTTCATCGTTTAAATGTGACAATGTGACAGTTTTATTGAATAGTGCTACGAATTTATAAAACACTTTTTTCCCACTATTTTTTAACTTTGCAAGCATTGGATTGAAATCCAATTATTTTAATTATGTAAAAAAATAATTACTAAAACATTATTAGGTTCATGCGTAGCTTCCAAACAACTGCAACTTTATCACCATAATAGCTATGATATTGTAAGTCGGTATTCAGAGACCCTCCACGACAAATGTGGTACTCGGCCACTTGACGGGGGGACCTAATGTTTCCCCCGCCGAGTCGGCCCGGTTAGCGGGGCCACCCCTCGCCGGGTCATGGTAAGTCTCAAGGCACCATCATGACCTGGCAGGGCAAAAAGGCGAGAAAAAAGGTAGAAGTTTTACAGATGCAAAATGTCAGTCCGTCTTGCTGGATAATGCCTCTTGTCAATCTCCTCTTGTCAATCTCTTCTTCTTCTTCTTGTCAGTCTTCTGATTGCACCCAGCCGTCTTTTAAGACGCAGCAGGGGTCTATAACGCTATGGTGGCATTGTACTGATAATGTATTACATATAACAAATTAAAAAAAAATACTAGGAATTTTGTTTACAATGAAGAGTTTCATCCATTTGTGTGCTACCTACTAGTAAATTTTGAGTGATATTCTGTACATTTAATATCAAAAATATATAAATCATGAAAATTAGCTGTTGCTTTTAAATAATCTATTACAAGCAATGACAACTGTCAATCAACCATAAAAAAAAATAAGACAGACGAATATAACGAACACTTGAATAAACTTCATAACATTGTTACCAATCATTTTAAAAATAAGACTTAAACTAATGATGTCCTTCATAATAATGATATTCTCCTCGGTGGACTTTACTTGCGATGTCTATTAGACTTTTATATCTATATTGCACAATAGAATAGGACCGCAGCTCGCAGGTGAGCGTATAAAAAACGAAAGGATTCGCCGTCGCCCGCAGGTGCGCGATCAGGTGCCGGGATTTAGGTTACAATTTTAGAATTTTGTTATATCCACCTCCTTACCTATATTTGGCGATAACTGCCTAATTTAACTAATTAACTTTGATTAAATAAAACTAATTTTTACGGATTTAGACGCATATATTTGTTTTAAATTTTAGCCCGACGTTTTAGTCTCACCCGTGACCATGGTGACTGCAAAGTCTCCGAAACGTCAGGCTAAAATTTAAAACAAATATACGCGTCTAAATCCGTAAAGAGTAGTTTTATTTAACCAAATGAGTCGCGCAAGTGTTAGATAATATTATAATTAACTTTGAGTTTTATTTACCAAATTGCTTTTTAATTTGGATGCAAATATGAAAATGATGTGAGTAGAGGCCTTGGGGGGGAGGAAGGCCTAGAGGAAGACTACAGATGCGCTGAAAAGACGATATTAAGAAAATTGCAGGAGCGCATTGGATCGAAATGGCACAAAATCGAGAGGAATGGCGGAATCTAAAGAAGGCCTGCAATAAATCAGTAGAGAATGGCTAAGAAGAAGCTGATAATGACGTATAAGAATAGAATAGCTATAATAGATATAGGCTTTTTTTCGTCAATACTAGGTCTTCATCATCATAACATCACGCCTTTTTCCCATGGGGGTAGGTAGAGACTATAGAGCGCCATCTGCTACGATCGAAGCTACTCAATACAGGTATTCGTATTATATATATTTATTTACACTTATGCTTAAACTATGCAAAGGCGGACTTAATGCCTAAGGCATTTTCTACCAGTCAACCATAGGGTGCAGAAAAAGGGAAGGTAGAAGTGTACCAAATAAAGCTAGATTATCAAAGATTATAGTTGTCCGCCTTTGTACCTACTATGTACATTAATGGTCTTATTCATAATGACTTATCGGAGGTTTAAACGGAGATTTTATGGGAGAAATAATAAACGTTTTAGCGTAAAAAGACTATTATGAATAACAAGTTTTGACAATTTTCGCGAACCGATTTTAGCTCACTTTTAAACCTCCGATAAGTCATTATGAATAAGACCAATAAATAAATAAAATTATTACAATATGTTGTAACCATTGTGGCGCATCAAAAACTCAAATACAAGTTTATTGGTAAATGTTTTTACACGTAACAATTTTCAATTAAATAGAAACATTATGGTTTATATATAACACATTTCTGAGATATTAGGAACGTTGGTTAAAAAGTGCTTTACTCTAGAATTTCTTTATTGACACGACTATAATTAAATACAACAATAGAAATAGTTGTTTGCACTGTATCACTGGGTTTGTTTACATTTAGCCTTAGGGATTTCATACAAAGTTCACTATAACGAACAAGTGCACAAACTTAAAAATATCGCAACAGGTAGCTCTTTGTTCTCTAACAATATGGAGCGAGTTTTTTTTATAACATATCCAATATCAACGTTATGTTACCGTCGTCGTCTGGGACCCGTTTTATCCGACTGTGAGATAAGGAGTAATGTTTTTGAGCAGTTCAAATTTCAGTGCAGTGTATATTGGGGTAAGGGGGCTCAATTAATACAAACGTGGGTGAAATCGGGGGCATTAGGTAGTGATATATAAAATAATTCCATTTGGCACTACACAGTTAATGGCTAACATAAATATAAAACTTTAGGGTAACTTTTGGCATCATTTTGACAACAGTCGGTGACGAGATGACCAGTCAAATTACGCCATAAATGCGATATGTGCCAAACCTCGATGTATTTTATATAACACTAGCTTATTGCCCGCGACTTCGTCTGCGTGAGATTTAGAAATCAAACCTTAACAAACAGAAGTTTACTATATAACTCGATAGATGGCGTTGTACGTACGTTTAAATCGCACTATGATTTGGTTACACACATTAACACTTAAGCTCGTCAAAACTTTTGGTTATTATTCCGCTTTTCGCATTTATAAATTAGTAAGGATAAGGATAAGGATACAAACTATAAAACAAACCGTATCTATAATATCCGTGAAATGACAGATTATATTCAAGTTCAAGTCAAGTGTCATCCCCCCATTTTCTTCCCAGGGTGCTGTAAGAGCCAGCTGAAGAAAGATAAAGACAGAAATCATTTGTAAAGGAAATCTCGAAAGTAGAAACTATGTCGTGTCGACATGCCTGGTTAAGGCCGGATAAGTCGACCTTAAGAGGTACCAAATTATGCTCCATACAAAAATATGGGCATCGTAGTCGTAGTCCCCGTTATTCTTCGCGAAAATTAAACCAATTTTAATTGTTTTTATGATATATTATAGATGAAGAGTATATCTATGCTTCTATCACTTTCTTTTTTTCAAAACATCATAACCAAAAGAAATATAATCATCCGAAAATTCCGTTTTATTCGGTTTTCTTTAGATAAAGTTGCAGCGTCTATCACACAAATTTGGTAACGTTTTACCAAAAAAGAAAGTAATAGAAGCTCTTCATCTATAATATAGCGTAAAAACAATCAAACACGGTTTAACTTTCGTGAAGAAAAAAAGGGGACTACGAAAGGTCTTTTTTCAAAGAATTTGTAGGCATAATCTGCTTCAGCTATATTCGTCCCTTTCAGTACGGCGCTCGACAATAGCGATAGCAGTACCTAAAGAAAATACCTAAATTACAGTATTAGTACAGTACCCTCTTGAATCTTCGTGAAGTGAAGGACTGTGCCCAATTGTGGGATATTAAGTAATATTAACCGAATGAGAAGGAAGGAAGACCATCCACTATAAGACTGCTGCTAATTCAACATCCAATCCTATACGCCGACATCAAACTGTGAGTGGCTGGAAGATTTTAATAAAATAATAATATAGGAAAAAACTATTTTTAGCTCTACTTGAGAAGTATATTTAGGTAGGTATATTGTTTTTGACAGTTGGAAGGAAAAAAAAAACTATGGACGTTTTTTTTTTATCATAACCTAACTTAGTTATTTAAATAGTTTTACGAAAAATTAATACATATATGTATTTAGGTAGGTATAACAATAATATGTTACGCTTGTAGATACTGTGTATGGATATTATGAAGACGTTAGTATTATGAATTTATGACTAATCTTACCAAAGTTTCTTTAACAAAAAGTAAATTAGAATATTAACTTTGCATCATTATCGTTTACATTAAAATATTAATCTATCCCTGCTCTAGACTATCTAAGGACAGTATTTTTTAGGATTTTTTCTAAAATATATAGATATTATATAGAAGCCCCGTTAATTGGCATTGTTTCGTCCCCATTACGCAGACTCTGTGCCACTGATACGGCTTTGCTTAAACAGAATGCACATCTGGGAGCAATGAAGGACTACACTACAATTAAAAAGGCTTAACTGTAAATACTACAAAACTTAATATAACTTTAAATTCGACTACCTTATGGTTTAAATTTGTACTACAGTGTCCTGAAGACCCATTGCCGCGAACACCTGTTTCAACCGCAACGTTTATTTTATGTAAAACAAAGTGAATTTAATTTTAATACTGCTAGCTAAAGTTCGTTTTGCAGTAAGCATCGCCTGAGAATGCATTCCTGTTTTGTAGGGTTGTTCGCATAAATTATCGATGTATCTCTCCGCGTGAGCATTGTGGATATATCTGTCCTTTTCTTTTGCTTGTTTTTTGTTTCTTTTTTATAATATATGAGGACGTCAGACAAGTGCGAGCTGTTTTCTGAATCACATACATGTTTATGTCAGTACTGGCCACTTAATATTTTTTTTTTCATATTCTATATATATATTATGTGATATTTATGGTGTACTTTAAAAAAAGAACGCGTATGGAAATGTAACTAGAGGTTTGATTGTACTGGTTTTAAATAGTGTTGTAAGCAATTAACAAGTAATAACAATTTATATAGAAATATATTAGTTGTATCAATATGTTTATAGAGTCAAATACCACTTGATCGGCGTCGGGTCACGAGGCTAGTTCATAACACGAGGTGTCGGCGACCAGCCGGCGCCATCGCGCCAAACGCGGCGCCTACTATCCTGTCAGCCATTATAAAACACAAATCAATATAAAACAAACCCCAACACATTAAAAACAAAGTTGAACTTCCAATAAGATCTTATTCATCAGCTGTGATTTCCTTCTCAAAGGAGAATTAATTCTATTACTCCAACTTAAAGTTCATTCTGGTGTTAGGAATGGGTACCTTATTGAATTCGTTCTTCGATTTTGAATTCCGAACATCGACTAAAAGAAAGCAATTTTTTTAAGGAAGTGTTTTGTGTTTAGTGTTACATTAATAATTTAGTTCTTATACAACGACTATTAAATTTTGTGTCGGTAATCATTATTATAGTAAGATTATTATTTTTATTATAAAAATATGATGAAATTGACTCTCATAATATGAATTCAAACATAAATAACGCTTGAACCAACATTAAAATTTGGTACTAATATTCGGTGCAAATGTCGCATATTTTGTCATTTTTATGGTATAGGTACATGTTACAACAAGTACCTATACCATAAAAATGACAAAATATATCTTAGCTAATACATTAGCTAAGATATATGTATACCATCATCACAGTGATAGTAGTTACTATTAGATTCAATTTAAAGACTACTTTAACAATAATTGGCATTGTTCATATTTTTTTAAAACTCTTAATTCCAAAACCATTTCGGGGAATAGGGTTTCTGATCATGATACATTAGTTTTTTTCGAAAAATTTGCTATATTAACGATTATTTTTCCAACAAAGCAAATGATCTCTATTTTCCCTTGAAATGAAGGACTTAAAATATTAAGGCGTTCTTAGGGGTATACTACTCTGTGGTGGAGTTGAAATTGGTCTATTATATCAACTTGGCAACTTTGAAAAGAAGTATTGCAATCTGTCCTAAGTCTATCAGGAAAAGGCAATACACAGATTGCGTACAACGATGATGTCACACCATTTAAAATAATATCTTTAAGTACTTATTTAAAAAAAATCTATGTAATGTATATTATAATTAATATATATGTAATTAATATACATTACATAGATTTGTGGCGTTCAAAAGTTTTCTGCATCCTTTTGCAGACTATACATAGTTATAAAATGTCATTTTTAATTCAATATTGGTTTTGATAGATATATATTTATTTATGTACATACTAATATTATAAAGCTGAAGAGTGTGTTTGTTTGAACGCGGTAACCTGGTTTTATTCAACGAATATCTTGACAATTATAAATTCAGAATATAAAAAGGATGACATGCTAGATGAAGAATATGAGACAAATTTATGGATAATTACCACGGAATCCGTGATAATTACAATGAGGTTTTAATATAACTTATAAAAAGGTGCAGTAAATCTCTTTAATGGAATCTTTGAAAGTGATTTGTAGCCATTTGTAGTAGTCGGATTGATTTAAATTTTGCACACATATTGAGGACTGATGAAATTCTGTAAAAAATATCTAAGATTTTCAAGTAGATAAAATTTTTAAATTAAGCAATTTATAATTATTATTAATAAGGATTATATCCATCCATCAACCTCAGTCCACTGCTGGACATAGATCTCCCCTATAGCCACAACGCGCGATCCTGCGCTAACTGCATCCAGCGACCCCCGGCGTATTTGACGATATCTTCAGTCCACCTTATTACAATTTTGACTATCAAGCGAAGTTATATTTGGCGCCACTTGTCTACAGCCAGGTGGCCGTATAGTCCAAACACTTGTGTTATTTTATCAGTAAATCTTATTTAACAACGATCCGCGTCCCGAGTTGTAAGGGCAAGACAATTAAACTCAATCATGTTGATTGACAGCACATTGAGGAACACCGCTAAGATTTTTTTAATTTTTTTGGGCAGTTTACTTTTTATTGGAAGACTCGTGTATTGGCGTTCAATCTTGAAGACACGAACTTTAGCTTGGCTAAATCGTACTTCATAGAATAGTGATGTTTCATATGACGTATTCTCCGTGTGGTGACGGATTAAGAATACAAGTGTCACCACCCCATTTCCTCCCAAGGGTGCTGTTAAAGTCAGAAGAGGACATTGCGCACAGATAACACCCTCTGTGAGAGACGGAAAATTCGAAAATAAACCCTGTGCCAATACTCCTGGTCAGCGCGGCACAATAGCTCATAATCCCCTCCCGAAGTGGAGGAGGCCCGTGCCCAACAGTGGGACGTAAATGGGCTGGAGAGAGGGAGAGATATAACGTATAGCCTGTATCATAAACACACAGATAAATTTTTCACATAGATATATCGGCTTCAAGCCGAGCAAATGATGTAACCATAGACATTACATCTGGTATAAGTTGATCTTAGACACAATGTTAAATATTGCTAAAAACAAATTAGTAATAACAAAACGTATTTTTTTAACTATAGTAATTTAAAGCAGATAACGAATAGAAGTCTTAAGTTTAAAAGCAATTTTGAAAAAAATTCTAAGAAATTCAATTGCTGATCTGCGTAGGTTTTATAAACAGCCTGTAATAGCGATAATTATTACCGCTGATTAAACATAAAAAAATACTTAATTCTCAGTAAGACAGGTACAATAGGAAAGTTAGTTACAAAAAATGAAAATGAAATTCGTTATCTATCTCTATATATTTAAGTAGATATCTGGTTCCTAATAATAATTATATCATACAATAACGAATCATTTGAATGATATTTATAATTGTCACACAAATTTTTGTTCTGCGTCTGGGTGTTTCTATGTATTATAAGTATGTATTTACAAAAAAAAGTAGTTTATGTGTCATATCCGCATTCTGCTACCCATAACACAAACATTTAAACTTAGCTTGGGACCAGAGAACATTATGTGAAATGTCCATGTGATTTATTTGTTATATTCATTTATTCCTATCCATGTCGTTACATATACCTCATAATTCAACAATTTACAAATACAGCATGAATGGCGGCTTCAAAATATTAAAACTGCGTTATTTAATTTTGACCTCAGCAAACAATATTTCATTTACTCAAAGTTTTTCGGAGCTTAATCAAATATTAAAAAAAAAACTTAGATGTTAAATAAAACGCGACGAGATTCACGCCGTTTCCTTACTGTTATAGCTAGGTGTCAAAAGCTTTACCTGACCGCTAACACCTACACGGACTAGCCTCTATACTGCACCGATATTTAGGGCTGCCATCCATCCAGATTCTCTTAATTTTGTCCTAGTTTAAAGGGCATTTAATATCCATCCAAAGAAGTTTTCAAAGTGTCTTCATTTTGCCAAAAATATCTGTCATAAATGTGATATATATACCCAAATATTTTCGATATTTTTTATGTATCTGGTAATTTAAATGTTAGCAACCCTATCGATATTTACAATCACAGCCACATCATATTTGTTCGGGAGTTATCCCTTCACACCCTCACATCGACAACACTATTCAAATTGTAATGCACACATCAAGAAATTTAACTTTCGGAAATAACACGTTTTGTAAATTACTACGCAAGATACGTGATCTAATATCAAAAATAACAAACAGCAAAACGCACAATAAACAGATCAGCACATAAGTAATATTATTATGATCTACTAATAATCTGCCTCGGCTTGGCAAACTTTGTGACAGTAACTAAAATTTATTTGGCTGAATTTTTCTACCTTGGGTTACGTTGCTGCTATTTAGGCAATGATCTCTAAATCTTTTCAAGAGAATACATGTTTTCGTTAACCTACGATAGAGATGATTTCAGGTAGTGACGCAATATTTGAAACTAGCTGTTGCCCGCGACTCCGTCCGCGTGTAATTTAGTTAATTTACCCGATTTTTGCAACATTTTTCATTACTGCTTCGCTTCGACTAGTTGTAGCGTGATGTTACATAGCCTAAAGCCTTCCTCGATAAATGCCCTATCTAACATTGAAATAATTTTTCAAATCAGCCCAGTGGTTCCTGTGTTTAGCGTGTTCAAACAAACAAACAAACTTTATGTTATTATTATAGATAGGTTAAGTAGTTTCAGAGCATATTCTACGCAAACAAACAAATAATCCAGTCTGTTCTTTTTGTAACATTATATTTTATAGTACTACAATAGAAATCCGACCTGGTTTTGAACGGGTAACATTGATAAGAGTTTACTGTTTGTTCAAATTGTCATATTTCCTTACTTGGAAAATTTTTGAAATAACTAACTCAGGTTGAGGTGTTTGTAAAATTCAAGGAAAGCAATAGTCTTTGTGATAGTAACTATCGTTATGGCTTTAATTAATATAATAACTCTTGTTTGATCCTATAAAAATTCACAACGAAACCTGTATAAAAATGCTGACGGCAAAACTTGGTCGTTTTGTGGTTCGTTCCCAGAAATCGAGGAAACGTTGTGGCAAAAAGTGAACAGAACAGGATTTTATATCGACATTGCCAAATCTGGACGCGTTAAGAAATGATAAAGGGGACGCCGCCATTACAGACGAGTGCAAACTTGCATCGGACAAGAAAAAAACTCATAACAAGACAAAACAACCAACGCATACTTCCTTACATGAAGACTTTTTGATACAGACGAAGCCTTTTGAGAACATTATCCAATATTTCACTTTAAGCATAAAAAATCTATCAGAATAAGCGAATACCTTGACGGTCGTTTTCAAAAACAAATCTACAGTAAGTAACAGATAGTTTGTTATCCCCGTTTATTGGTAAAATATTATCTATCTACTGGCTATGTTTAGAATAGGAAATACTGTCGTCCGTACCTAGCTTGTTGAAAAGCAAGTAAAAGTTCACACATGTCTGTTTATTTATTTATTTTTAGGTATATAGCTTGGATACTACTTTTCCCCTTGTTTCTTTTACACCATATCTTAATAACTTATTATAATTATTAAAAAATAATTTATCATTGGTATGATTTTAATATGTCATTGTATTTCTGAATAACAAATCGAGCCTCGTGGTTGAGTGGTGTATGTAACGGACTGCCAGAGGTCGCGGGTTCGATTCCCGCTCGGGATAATCATTTGTGTGATTTTTCTAATTGTCATACAAATGTTCGTACTGCGTCTGGGTGTTTCTATGTATTATAAGTATGTATTTACAAAAGAAAAGTTGTATTTGTATTCTATTCGTATTCTGGTACCCATAACACAAGCATATAAGTTTAGCTTGGGACCAGAGGACGTTGTGTGAAATGTCCATGAATATTTATTTAATATTTAACTATTTACCAGCTGGCCAAAAACTATTGCAAAGACATTAAAACTAAAACCATGTTTTAAACAAGATACAACACTATTTAGCATGCGACAACTGATTACGAATAAAACATCGACTAAATAGATCACGACTGTAATATCGATTATCCAATACGAATTTTGATAGGTGTCGTCCAAATGCATCGATTGTGCAGTGCGAATGAAGTGAATCGAACGTAAGTAAACGATTGTTATAATGCATGTCCGTGCGTGAGTCACGGATGATCACATTATAAATAGGGTTACTAAATTCAAAATAAGATTACCTACCGTAAAATTTTATTGTTCATTTAATTTCAAACACAGACATACCTGATGGTGGGTTGACGTTTAAAATAGAGGAAAAGTAACTTCAGCCTGGCTAAATCGTACTTCATAGAATAATGACGTTTCATATGACGTATAGCCTGTATCACAGACACACATAGAAGTGGCTTAAAGCCGACTGAGTAATGTAGCCATAGTCACACAATCTTTAATTTTAAATTTGAAATGTTTGATGATTTTAAAATATTTCTTAACGTGCAAAGTATGTATTAAATATTTTTTTATTTCTCTTTTTTTTGCGACTCTACCTTACTCTACAATCTATATTAATTAACCAACTTTACAAATATTTTTAAAAGTATACAGATAGCTTAGAGTTCAGATTCAGACTGTATGAATAGACAGAAAGTAATTATTTTAATTAAATAAATTACCAAAATACATTTTTGTTGGCAACCCTAACCCCACATGTGTGGAAATAGTCTGTAGTTTGTACGAATGTTGAGATCTGGCGACGTATGTGTTGTGGCGATACTGGCGATCTTAAGTTGTCCGCCAGAGAATGCGACCGGCTGCTGCAACAGTGACTCACAACAAACATATCGATATTATTATTTAATAATTTATTATACAAAGTTATTCTGGTTATAACTTTCAAAAATTATGTTATTCAATTAAAAATACACTGACACTTTCAGTACTCTTTTGTTATTTTTCTCTTTTTTGCCATCGGTTTTTAAATGTTAGGGATTTGAAATATGTATATACCTATTTTTAAATGTCACGAATGCTGTGTTTTATAATATATGACTTGTATAATCTCTCTGTCATTGTAATATTTTATATTATATAAAATTCTCTTGTTAGTCTATAGTACTAAGATCATCCGAAATGGCTCAAACAATTTTTATAAAATTTTCAGCAGGAGTGCTAGTGAAACTGCGAGCACATAATTTAGTGTAAAAAGAGATTCAGTTGTAGTATATATAAACACACGAAAATTGTTTTTCGTGTAGCTACTGCCAAGAAAAGTACTTATAAAAAATAATACCTGAATAAAAGTAAATGTTCATTGTCAAAATAGCAAAATTTTTAAAAACAAGTTGCATATAATACTTCTATATAGAAGATAAAATGAGATTCAGTTCTGAGCCATACAAAAGATCACGTCATATTTATCAGTTAAAGAAAAAACGAGATTAGCATCACATTTGCGAATCACCAAGGCCCTTCAGATTAGCGAGACCCATTAGAGTAGTGTTTTACCGCACGATAAAATACCAAACATATCATTGAGCGCATCTCTAAGGGCGAGACTGGGCTGGCGCCGCGCTTTTTTACCCCGACGACTGACTGCGGCCAACTTTATACCTCATTTCATCAGTCGAACGCATTCACTCAAGCAGTAGGGGTGTGCGCATCGTCGCAACTTATCAATACCCAACGTGCGTGTTCGTAAATAAAAAAAAAATATTTTTTGAAGGCTTTGGCAAAGCCATTCAGCCAAGAAACATTAGTAACAAAAATGACATCAGTGTTGTTGTTTATATAAAAACTGTGTCTTATAAAGTGCCAATACAAGTTGCCTTTTAAGTGTTAAATTGTTTTTTATGGATTGTTAAACGCATATATTTATAATTGGATTATTCATAAGGATTTAAGATGTCGAATTTCACGACTACGGCAGAAGGGACACAAGCTGTCAAAGGTGTGTATTGTTTATTTTTATTTCTTTTTTGTTTGTTATATTTAGGTTACTCTATGAAATTACATTGGCATTAAGCAACTGATTGATTATAAACATAGGAACAATAATGGCATAGTCCTACTTTTTAAAAATAATACCGTCGGAGTTAAGGGCCTACACTTTATACTTTTCCTATTTACTCAAAATCTACTAAATATATTTTAATTCTGATTTACGTGTTTCTATATATGGTAGTTACTTATGTTTTTAAAGTTATTTCATTAGTTAATACGCGATAATAGACCGACAAATGAAAAAAATTAAAAATTTGAGAGGTTGTTTCGCCAAGATTTTCTATCGAGAAAACTTTTTTCAATCGTGTTTCTGAGTTTATGCGATCCTAGATAATATATTGAAAAAACATATACTTAAAAATTAGAGCTCTAGCCATTCAAACTAAAGAAACAATGAAAACTTCGTACGTAGAAAAATGCACGAAGCTATTTTGGTATCCTCTTAATGAATGATCAATATTTTAATCCCAGATTATTATTTGGATATGTATAAGTAATTTAAATCTTTATCCATATTCATTCAACCGTTAATAAGATTAGACTTACAGAAACTGATAAAAAGACATACATTTATCTTTCTTTTTTCATTGATTAATGAAATAGGGATTAGCCTTAAATATCGTCAAACTAATTAAATTAAATGTTAATTCTTAATTTGAAATTTATAGTATTTTAATTTTAACTAACTCAACTTGCTAATCGGCAGGGCTGATTTAGATGAAATATTGTGGATGACAGTCGACTGTTAGGTCTCCAGCACATTGACGTCCCACTGTTGGGCACGGGCCTCCTCCACTTTGAGAAGGATTGTGGTATACTATGCCGCAATGACCAGATGTGTTGGCACAGAGTTATTTTCGAGTTTTCAATCTCTCACACAGAGGATGTTATCTGTGTGTACAATTACCTCTTAGATAGCTTTTCCAGCACTGAGAAAAGATGGGATGGGGACACTTGTATTCTTAATCTATCACTACGGGGATAAATCTAATGCTAGCTATGCTTAAAATGTTATCAGATGAAAAAATATTTGTTATATCACACGATACAGAGATATGAAATAACACCTTATATATATAATCAATCAATCAATTTACAGAATGCTACTAGGAAATGGATAAATCGATTTAATAAAACTTTATTTAAAAACATTACAATACTTGAGTTGTAGTCGGATAACACATATCACACCTAACTTTAATAGAATAACGGGACTCTACATTGATATTAATAAATTTTTACATGCTTTTTGTGTTTAATAAAATATTGTGTATTTAACACAATATTTTATTATTTTATTAATGTACCATTTCATTTTATATATTTAACCAACAGTTTATAGTACACACAGGACTCTGGTGGCATTTTTTACGCACATTAAACCTGGCTACATCTATAGATGCTTAGTAGTCTGTATAAATAAAAAAAAAATCAGTAATATTGTCTAAAAAAAAAATAAGGATGAGGAGGGAGTTTAGTAAAAATCGATTAATATATTGCGAATTTGAAATTTAGAACGCCAGGTGTCAGTAACATTTTTATCTTCTAATGATGATATGTGTATGATTGTCATTATCTAATTAAGTAGATATTTTGTGATAATACGTGACATACGACTAATATTTGGTTAAATAGTCTAACATCATGGGACATAATGATATGATAACCGATGACTTTAGCAAATAAATTACTTCATCATCCTAATACAATGTTAATAAATCAATCTTATTTTAAATGGTAACAGGATGCGTAAAAACTTATTAAAACAGAAAACATCATCATAAAATCTATCAATACTAATTAATAATATATTTGAATGCAAAACAAAAGGGATAGGGGCACAAAAAGCATGCACATGTTAGGGTGTAAACCCTTAACAAGTGTATTTGACACAAATTAAATTTTTGCATTTCTAACAAACAAAAATAAACTTTAACTACTGGAAATATGTGCCATATGTGATATATGGACTAATATGTTCGTTGGTTTGTTTATACACATGTTACTAGACGGGGGTCTACAGCTTTGTATAGTTTTTTTTTAAGAATCTCGACATAGGGTTGCAAGTGTTTGCCTAAATTAAGCGTATACTATTAGAACTTTTTTAAACAAGCTGTGTTTTGTAATATATCTATTATATATAGTGTCCTACTTACAAGAATAAAGGAACTGGTGTGGTATACAGATGGCATCTTTTGCAGTTTAATCGATAGACTCTGCTATTAATAAGTGACTGACACGTATGAAAGTGTTTTAGATTTCCATAAGCATAATTAAAATTGCGAATACTGCGATTATATCTAAGAAAGCAGGATGATAAATTTAATGATTGTTTTTCAATTTTTTTTTATGCCAAATACAAATTACTAACCTGTAATTTTGACAGTTAAGTGGGATATAAGATTGATAAAAACAATGTTGCTATTCTCTGCTTTACTCGGCTTACATTTGCTAAAGCAAATGCAATTCCTAAAGTGAAATGTTTACTTATATCGATATTTCTACCGTTAACAACAGTGATTATTCAAATTGCTTTTATTCAAAAACGTTATAATTTTAACACTCAATTTGTTACATAATAGTTATAGAATAGTACAATCGAACAAAAGGGAGTTGTCGCCACATGTGCAATGACGTCACTGTTGGATACCAGATGTGTCCGACCCCAGCACCAGATGTAGTAATCGAGACATATGTAACTATTGATTACAGTATTAATACAGAAAAGGGTGTTCGACAGCTACTGTTAAAATAAAAAAAGAAATAAAAAAAATAAATAAACTGTCAACGAATCATTCTCTTTTTAAATACTCTAAAAAAGTTTTCATAAACAAAATGTTTCGAAATTCAAAGTACATAAGCATTTTAAAATAAGAACATTTAATTTTTAATTCAATATTAGAATACGCGGTAAGAAATGCATTTCCTCTCCTCTCCGGCCCATTTACGTCCCACTGTTGGACACGGGCCTCCTCCACTTTGGGAGGGATTATGGTCTACTGTGCCGCGCTGACCAGGCGTGTTGGCACAGGGTTTATTTTCGAGTTTTCCGTCTCTCACAGAGGTGTTATCAGTGTGCAATATCCCTTAGCTGACTTTTACAGCACCCTTGGGGGGAGATGGGGTGGCGACACTTGTATTCTTAATCCGTCACTACGCAGAAATGCATTTATTTTTAAACAATTATTTTTGATGTAAATAATATTATATTATTTTTAAAGAGACATCGATCAAACCTTGGCGCATTACTCTAGCTCTAGAGGCCATTTATTAAGAATCAATTGACTGACTCTACATTTATTGCACACACAAACATAGTACGCATACAGATTTTTTAATAATTATCGATGGTCAATTAAGAGCATCAGGTATTGCCACTTTTTTATATATTTTTTTAAACATGCCAGTAATATTTTGTTTAATGCGAAGATTATATTTAGACTCAGCGTTACCTATAGTATAAGTAACGCTAAGTCCTATACATTCAATACAGAAGCAATTAAAAATAATGTTAAGTGCAAAACTGTAAATTAATCTCCGTAAAGAAGATAGTAACCAAATCATTTATATAAATATATAAAGTTTTCAAAGTTATAAGTGTTTCATACTTATCGGATTTCAATAAATCGATACTGATGTTATGCTGCAGAATATTATCACTGACAAGTCATGCTGTTGGTGAATAAAATAACATTAATGCTAAAGTCCAATTCTATATGACGTAAATTAAGTATTAAAAATCAATCGATATCAGCCGGAATCAATAACAAAGAGTGTACGGTATTTTATCGTAGATAAAAACCACCTTACGTCATTCTTACCAGGTGTCTGAAGTACATTTATCGATATTCGAAATTATAAACTAACTACGTCTATAAGATTTAATGACTATATCGGAAACATTTCAAATGCCGAACACTTAGGTACAAAATATTTTTTATTTCTTTTTATAAAAATATCCGGCCAGTCTTTCTTCAAACGGGTCAAAAAGTCGATCAAATAAAAATAAAATAAAAGCATAGACACTTTTGACATCCCTACTAATATTATATATGCGAAAGTAACTCTGTCTGTCTGTCTGTTATGCTTTCCGCTTTAACCTCTCAACCGATTTTGATGAAACATGGCACAGACAATCTTTAGACCCTGAGAAAGAACATAGGCTACCTTTTGTGGCGAAAAAAAAACATTTCCAAATTCCACGCGGGCAACAGCTAGTTCAAAATAAAAGCACATTTTTTCCATTCATTATCGTAACAAAAAGATGGCTGATTACATAAGCAAAGTCTTAAAAACTACCTATTTTAAATACTTTGGTTTTGCATGGTGTCAGTTAAATTGTGTATCCTGCTGAGTAGAACATTAATAGGGTGTAATGGAACTAATGTGAAAAGTTCCTTTATCTTAAAAATTGGAATAAACAATTTGGAATATCATATATTTCTTACGATATATGTAAAAATATTAATAAGTAATACGATATCGTAATATATCAATACTGACTATGAAATATTGGGCGGATAATGCCAATATCATTTTTCTCGGTTGAATGATATGAAGAATTGTATGTGAAGGATATCAAATGTATAGTGATTAATTATAACCTAAAGTGTATATTATTATATGAACTTATTATACTGAAAAAATGGCAGCCATTTAATTTATTTAGTAGCTGCTGTCCGTGACTTCGTACGAGTGTAATTTAGAAAACTTTCCCTCATTTTATTATCACACGGGAACATTGCATTCTTTTGGGACAAAAAATAGCCTACATGTTAATCTGGTACATAAGCTATATTATTGTAACGTTTCATTAAAATCCGTTCAGTAGTTTTTGCATGAAAGAGTAACAAACATCTATACTTACAAACTTTCACATTTATAATATTAGAAGCATAGTAATAAATAAACTATTTTAATAGCTCGTTATATTTATTATATATTTATGATTATATAATTACTATATCAAGATAGTAATGTAGGCCAACAGAGAAAAAAAAAACACAATCATCCAGAGGTTCTGAAATATTATTGCGAACTAATCTATCGAAAACCGACACCAGTTTCACCTCTATTTCCGTTAAGGGCCTACATCAATATTATCGTATATCATCGCCGACACGTACATATTAACACAGCCAGTAGGCACAGAAAATGAAGAATTAGGGATACTTTTCCTATTTACTCAAAATCTACTAAATATATTTTAATTCTGATTTACGTGTTTCTTTATATTCTCATTCATTTATTCTCTTATTATTTACATATTTTTTTAAAAAAGATTATAAAAACAACACTCATTCAAATTAAAAAAACACAATAAACACACTATAAATACAATATACACACTTAATAAAAACATGCACACATTATAACCTTTTTAAAAAAAATATATAAAAAACAGTGCACCACCGGCATCGGGTACAGGGACCAAGCTGCCGGCGGTCAGGGATCCAGAGACAGGAACCTCCTCACTATGCGAGCCGTATCGAGGACGACTGCCTTCTGCATCAGACCCTTGACCCAACTGCCTAACGCGAGCCTCTCTAGATGTTGGTCGAGGCTCTTGGCTATTAGTCCATTGACTGATATGACTATCGGTACAATGATCGCCGAGTCTACATCCCACATGTCGACAATCTCGTGAGCTAAGTCCAGATATTTCTTTATATAATAGTTACCTATGTTTTTAAAGTTATTTCATTAGTTAATACGCGATAATAGACCGACAAATGAAAAAAATAAAAAATTAAAGAGGTTGTTTCGCTAAGATTTTCTATCGAGAAAACTTTTTTCAATCGCGTTTCTGAGTTTATGCGATCCTAGATCATATATTGAAAAAACATATACATAAAAATTAGACCTCTAGCCATTCAATCTAAAGAAACACTGAAAACTTCGTACGTAGAAAAATGCTCGAAGCTATTTTGGTATCCTCTTAAATTAGGTAAATATAAAATGTCAAGTATGTATAATCTATTATGATATTAAGGTAAAAATACAGTACAGTTAAATCTTAAAATAAAATGGTGAAAATTTGCTTAGTCAAAAAAAAACAAAAAATCACGCTTGAAAATCCTGAATATTTTTTTTAATTATGGCACTGTAATCGGTCCTTGATATGTGTGCAAAATTTCAGATCAATCCGACTAACGCCAGTAAATAAAAATCACTTTCATAGATTCCGTTATATAGACTAACACATTGAAGGATACGTACCAAACTAATATTTGAGTTAAATTGAGTATTTAAGAAAAAATGTCTAACTGTTTGACGAGCCTCGTGGTTGAGTGGTTTATGTAACGGACTGCGCATGCCGATCATGAGGTCGCGGGTTCGATTCCCGCTCGAGACAATCATTTGTGTGATTTTTCTAATTGTCATACAAATGTTTGTACTGCGTCTGGGTGTTTCTATGTATTATAAGTATGTATTTACAAAAGAAAAGTAGTATATGTATTATATCCGTATTCTGGTACCCATAACACAAGCATATAAGGCTTAGCTTGGGACCAGAGGACGTTGTGTGGAAATGTCCATGAATATATATTATTATTTTCCTCAATTTCTCTAAAGATCATTAAAATCGCTTCGCCCAGTTAAAAGTTATGAAGTAACAAACATAAAAAAAAACACGTACAGATGAATTGAGAACCCTCTCCTTTTTTGAAGTCGGTTAAAAAGCGTGTTAAAATGGTAGCCAAATAGTCGTAATAACTGAACATTTTTTTTTCTATTGTTTTGTTACAACTTTGTAACAATTTTTACGACTGGCAATATTTTGAAACATTCACGTGCTGTGTAAAACGTGGTTGTATGTACCGGATGCCTTGTTGATTGTTTGGGTAACAGCCTACCATTACAGATTAAACTATTGCTATACTTTCCGTGTGGTGACGGACTGAGAATACAAGTGTCACCACCCCATCTCCTCCCAAGGGTGCTGTAAAAATCAGCTAAAGGATATTTCAAACAGATAACATCTTCTGTGAGAGATAACTCGAAAATAAACCTTGTGTCAACACGCCTAGTCAGCGCGGCAAAATAGACCATAATCACTCCCAAAGTGGAGGAGGCCCGTGCCCAACAGTGGGAGGTAAATGTGCTGAAGAAGAGAGAAGAGATACATTATATTATATTAGTATAGTATCGATTCTACGTGCGCAAGTGACTTAACTAAAAAATAAAAAAATAAATAAATATTTACGTCATTTCACACAACAACGTCCTCTGGTCCCAAGCTAAGCTTATATGCTTGTGTTATGGGTACCAGAATACGGATAGAATACATAAACTACTTCTTTGTTTGTAAATACATACTTATAATACATAGAAACACCCAGACGCAGTATAAACATTTGTATGACAATTAGAAAAATCAGACAAATGATTGTCCCGAGCGGGAATCGAACCCGCGACCTCTTGATCGGCAGTTCGTTATATGAACCACTCAACCACGAGGTTCGTCTAAACAGCTATGGCGTATTTTGATTAATTGGCTATTTCATTGAACACATTTATATTAATTAAAATAGTTGGTCTATATTACACAGTTTTTATAGTAACAAAGTTCTGTTAAGAGGGCTCGATACCAAATTATGCTCCATACAAAAATATGGGTATCGTACTTCCCTTTTTTCTTCGCGAAAGTTAAACCGATTTTAATTGTTTCTACGCTATATTATAGATGAAGAGTATATCTATGCTTCTGTCACTTTCTTTTTTTTAATACATAATAACTAAAAGAAATATGATCATCCGAAAATCCCGTTTTTTTCGGTTTTCTTTAGGTAAAGTTGCAGCGTCTATCACACATATTTGGTAAGGTTTTACCAAAAAAGAAAGTGATACAAGCATAGATATACTCTTCATCTATAATAAAGCGTAAAAACAATTAAAATCGGTTTAACTTTCGCGAAGAAAAAAGAGGACTACGAAACGTCTTTTTTTCAAAGAATTTGTAGGTAAAATCTGTTTCAGCTGTATTTATCCCTTTCAGCACGGTGCTCTGGAATAGGGATAGCAATACCTAAGACAAATACCTAAATTAGGATTACAGTACCCTCTTAAGGGCCTACATCAATATTATCGTATATCATCGCCGACACGTACATATTAACACAGCCAGTAGGCACAGAAAATGAAGAATTAGGGATACTTTCCCTATTTACTCAAAATCTACTAAATATATTTTAATTCTGATGTACGTGTTTCTATATATGATAGTTACTTATGTTTTTAAAGTTATTTCATTAGTTAATACGCGATAATAGACCGACAAATGAAAAAAATAAAAAAATTGAGAGGTTGTTTCGCCAAGATTTTCTATCGAGAAAACTTTTTTCAATCGTGTTTCTGAGTTTATGCGATCCTAGATAATATATTGAAAAAACATATACTTAAAAATTAGAGCTCTAGCCATTCAATCTAAAGAAACAATGAAAACTTCGTACATAGAAAAATGCACGAAGCTATTTTGGTATCCTCTTAACAGTGCCGATTTGTGTTATTGACGCTATAAATTTTCGTTCCAACGAATGCAAAACCGTGGAAATCGGTCCGTGCGTTCTGGAGTTATAGCGTCAGGAAGGAAAACTCGACTTATTTTTATATAGTAGATTAGTGGTCTGGTAGAAAATAATAAATAAATAAATATGCTTTTTTCACATATAAACCATTAAGACTAACCAGATTGTTTACAAATCAACATTAAAACAACTTGACATCGTCACAGATGAATTATTATGACTTTTTGTCACTATTTAGATGCTAATGATGACGACATTCGGAATTCCCAAAGTGTTTGTACTTATACACATACTGATCATTCTAAACTATTAACACGGAACAATGCGAATTGTTAATACAAGGATGCTCTATGCTTTATGGAATCTCGTTAATTTGAACTAAGAACATAAATAAATAATTTAAATATTAAACGTTTTTAGCGCCAATTTTAAATTTCGAAGAATTCTAAATAGTTTACCTTTTTAATCATAGCATAGAGCATTTATCCAATAGGAGTTGGCATAATCATATTTACACACATTGATGTGTGAAAAAGGTATGAATGAGAGCAATGTTCATTTCTCTTATTAAGTAATTACGTGTCTTTATTGCAACATGTGTTTTAATTATAATCTTGTCTGACATATATGTTTATTTTCTAGATGTGGAAGAATAAATTATGATCACAGCCTCTATAATATCATACTTAAATATTAAAAATGAACACAAATTACTAACAGAAATCTGCCAGGCCGCTAATAACCCTATAATAATGATAACAATGCTCCGTACAAAAATTTTCCCACAAAATCAACATCTGCAGTTAATGTCGACCTTGCTAACTTTTATTGTTAAATACAACTCCATCTGTCAACTTAGAATACATACATTCAATTGTTTTAAATGGTCGTTCAAGTTTGGAATAGATTTTGACATCTGTTCTTTTTGACAATTTTTTTTTTGGACACCTTATATACGTTTTGAAGGGAAACCAGAGATGTTTTGGACACCTTTGAAAATAGAACCACAGAATAGAACATACTTTTACTTTTTTATCTAGCCAGCCAGTAGTGAATTATTTTATAAAAAATATTTTATTTTTAATTCCTATCAAGGATATCTCACAGGATATGTGTACTTTTGTGTATTTTTTTTTGCATATGTGCATATTAATATCGAAGGGCTGTAAAGAAGCCAAATATTCTTCGAAAAAAGACAAAGGGAGGAAGCGAACGGGTGGCCAGAGACAAAAACAAAGCTCGGACGCATTTCCCTTGCGTTATAAAAAAGTGTATACGATTAGAAAGAAGACTTAGATTTTACCATTGAAATTATTTTAGCTTGGTTGACGTAATTTACATGGTGAAATACACGTTTAGTGCCATTTTCGTAAAGAATTACAACTTTCAGCATAGTATGTATTCTCCTTCCTAAATAAAAGAGCAGTCCAACAGGATAACTTTTTAAAAATTTCAACTAGATTTTAAAAATAGAGTATTCAATAACACAAACTCCTCAGTTTTATAGAATTTCGTGCCAGTCTTTCACCGCAAATTGTTCTGAATTTAATAGATAGGCGCCGTACTGGTCACTTATAATCGTTTTGAGCAAGTGGAAAGTCGTAAAGCGGCTGTACCATGCGTGGGCGCCATTTAGCCGCTGTACTATAAATCGTGCTACAGAGAGAGATGTATTTCCTAGCGCTCTCATAACGTTATTTCCGCAGGATATGACTTTTTTACGACGTTGTGTGCGAAATTGTTTGATAAGGTTTCACACGTTTTATTTTACTAGGCCAAATATATGTTTTATAATAACACTAGCGACTTTGATTTATGATAGGTTAAGATCTATGATGAAATAATAATAGCAAGTCATTTCTTTGCTTGAAACACGAGTATGAGACAATGATAAAAAAGAATCAATCTGAAATAATACCAATTCTAACAGCTCCTTACCAAGAAATGGTAAAAATTAGTTTGGTAATGGCAGAAACCTTCATATATTTCTACATTTTCACTGATTCGCTTTCACGAGTGGGCTTATATGTATTATTTCTTTTGTCTTATTATAATGATACTTAAGCTTATGAAAGTTAAACACAGCTCTGACAACTGCTAATGTATTCTTTATTAAATATCTACACTAATGGTAAAGTAAAATAAGAAAAATGGATATTACTAATGGTTTTAAAATTTAATTCTAAGATTTCAATTGGTCGTAAAAACTCTTGGTTCTTGTTAGTGGTTGGTTCGTTACGTGGTCTCGGGCGGTGCTAGAATCAACTCTAAAATCGATAGCTTCACGCCTATCTACTTTATTAATAAAATAGCTATAAAATAAATATCTCGTTTTATAAAAGCATAGTAAAACTTATAAATATCTATTTAATAAAATGCTTTTTTACGTCGTATAAAATTAAAACGCCTAACTCCTTACTAGATACATATAATAAAATAAAAATAGTTTAAAAAAACTAAAAAACACGCTTTATTTAATCGAATTATTGTATTGTCATCGGTCTTTGACAGGTGTGCAAAATTTGAATAGAATCTGACCGTTAAAAGTGGGTCAAAATAGCGTCCAAAGGAGTCGGTTACAAACATACAAATATACAAACAAACATACAAGTGAAGCTAATATAAAGCGTGTAAAAAAAACTCTTTACTCTATGGTATGCAAGTTATACTCTCAGCACCACGGATATGAGTTATGATTTATTATAATTTAAACTTGGAACGTTATACTATTCGAAATTTAAATATTAACCTGACGTTCTACAAAGTAATAAATAAGTACTATACGTTTCAAATGAGAATAGGATTGGCAATGACCTTTAGTTGTCAAAAGTGATTGGAAAAGTACTGTCAGCAACGTAACTTTATTTGCGTATCATTAATATTTTTTTTTCTTTTACGTAATATCTGTAATTTGAAGTGAAATACGTCTTAAATTATTTAGTAATAATAGTTATAATATTATTTAAAAATAAATAATACTTTCTTTCAATATTTTCGTTGTTGGAAACAATGATATTAAGTTGAATTGCCAACCGCTATTTTGTTGTTGTTGGTGTGCCTTGTTGAGAATATGAATTATAAGGAGTTTTATTTTAAAATGTGCTAGTTATGTGGTTGTTTCCCGTTAAAAAAATAAATTTGTTGTTATTTCTCATTGTTTTTGTATGTTAGTATTGTTATGTTGAACTTGTCGTTATTTGATATTGTTTTTAATTGTATTTGTCTCGCTAAGTGCTCGAAAATTAGGAAACGATAACGATAAAGTGATAGATAAATTATTATATAAAAATATCTTGTTTTGTTGATCCCACCAAAATTGTTCAAAATGACAACTATGACGTTTCAAAATGACACGGGGTCAATCCTATTCTCATTTGAACGGCATAGTACATAATAATAACTATACGTTTACAGAAAGAGCATCCGTAAATGACAAGGCGTGACCTTGTAAGGTTGTCCGATCTTATTTATTTGGCTACGCATCGATGCTTCCGTAATCCATTTAAGTAGAATATGAAAAAAAAAATTCCATGTCAACAAACCTTTTTGTTTTATACAAAGTAAATTTTAAAAAGAACTTGTTATTAGTGATTTGTATTTGGAATAGATATTTATAAACACAATTGTTGCTAGCAAGCGAAAGCAACAGTAGGTAATAGGTTTTACACGCATAATAAACTATTGACCGAGCATTCCCCTGCGAAAAAAAATTAAAAAATAAACTATTTTAACAGTTTTACATTTATGTTATGTAAAACCATTAAAAGCGTCACAGATGTGCAAAGGATTTTTATACTTTCATCAGTTTCTTGTACATACTAGGATTTAATATGTGTGTGTTTAGACTTTTCTATCTTTGGTCCAATAGTAAAAGAAGATATTGAGATTTAGCGCCGTTTAACGACTAATCGGAGCTATAAATATATAATAAAGGTAATACGAGAAACAATCATAATTATATAAATTATAAATCATTGGCATTAACGAGATATTATATGAGTGAATAAAAACTCATTATTCTTAGAAAAAGCGCTTCAACTATGCCCGTGTTTTTGTTTATATGTGATGTTTACTTGACAAGCGCGCGTCACCGCATTCCACACGCGTCGTACGAGACATTTGCATTAATTTGCTAACAAGAAACGACTGAATCCGATATTACTTCAAGATAAATTGCTGCCTAATTTAGAAGGCGTTTAACTCTAACTTGTTTCTAAGCGATGAATCCGGGAGATGGCGCCATTTCATTATGTATATTTTAAACATATAAAATGTGACGTAATGAATTAACTGCAATTCTATATTCTTGGAAATATAAAGATTTGGAATTTCGTCTTATTATACATATAACAAAATATACACGAAGAAGGTTTTTCATTTTGTGATTCGTTTTTATTATGTTGCTGTTTTTTTTTAATAATTAAGACATAAATGTACGTAACAAAAATGGATTCGAGCCTTGAGTAATGGGGCCACCGTGGCCCAGAAAGGAAGAGGAGGAAAATTAAAAAAACATATCAAACACGTATTTTATTGTACTGAGCGGTAACAATTCATATTAGATATCTTTAATAAGTTACGTGTCAAAGTTACCATATAGGTTGGTAAATATGTGACGATAAAACTACTTTTACGGATTTAGACGCGTATACTTGTTTTAAATTTTGGCCTGACGTTTCGGAGAGTTTGCGGTCACCATGGTCACGGGCGAGTCTCACCCGTGACTGCAAAGTAGTTTTATTTAAATAAGTGAAGGCTCGAAATCCCGACAGATTTTTTTAACGGAATATTTTGTTAAGTAATTTATATCTTTAGATCATTTATGTTTAGTTACAAGCTATATTTAGATAATTCTTAAACATTACAGCAATTTTCTATACATGTTTGTATTGTATTCATAAAAAAATAAAAAACTTTTATTCAGATGCTTTATTAATTATACACTACGAGCCTCGTGGTTGAGTAGTTCATGTAACGGACTGCCGATCAAGAGGTCGCGGGTTCGATTCCCGCTAGGGATAATAATTTGTGTGATATTTACAATTATCATACAAATGATTGTACTGCGTCTGGGTGTTTCTATGTATTATAAGTATGTATTTACAAAAGAAAAGTAGTATATGTATTCTATCCGTATTCTGGTACCCATAACACAAGCATATAAGCTTAGCTTGGGACCAAAAGACGTTGTGTGTAATGTCCGTGAATATTTATTTACTATTTATTTATTTATTATTATCATCAAGGCGCTTACACAAGGTCACGTCGCAAGGCAACTTAAATTTATTTCACGAATCAACTAATTATATAAGTTCTAATTTTAAAAACTAAATAGTGTAACTTTTTTTTTCACGTCGCAGAATAATTAGTAAATAATATTACAGTTCTCATTTGTATAATAATCAGTTAGATACAGACATGAATTTTATTTACAGGTTATTCAATCGTTTATGAAGCGCATACGTTCATCTTTACTGATGTGCTGTTTCTTTTAGAATATTAAAAGTACAATGTAAACGAATATACTAAAAAATAAAAATTATATATAATAGGCGCCCACTAAGACAAAATTATTTTTGAAAAAGATTATCGATAGATAAATATTAACCAATTAGCATATTTTGACGAGCCACGTGGTCTAGTTGGTTTAAATAACGACCTGCCGTTCGCGCACTCGCGGGTTCGATATCTGTACAGTGTAACTATTTGATATTAAATATTTGGATTGCGTCTGGGTGTTATCGATTAATATGTATTTACATAAGAAAAATATTATAATTTAATATTACCGTATTCTTGTACCCACGTCACAAACAAATAAGCTTAGCTTGGGACCTGAGTACTTTGTGTAGAATGTCCATAAAAATGAATAAATTCTCCAAATTTATGTTAGGTATATAGGTACCTATTATGAGACGTAACACGCGTAACACAAAAAAAAAAAACAAAAAGTCAAACGCAATGCATAAAGGTTGATTAATGGCAATTTCGCAAAGACATCACATTAGCATCATATTAACCCGTCTCCCAGTATAAATAGGTTAGCACAATCACCCTTATACTAACAATACCTAGACCACACATCTGTTTTATTACAATTTTCGTGTCTATTCCTTATAAATTATACTTTTTTTTCATGTTTTTTGTATTTTTTTGTTGTTTTCGAAGTTTGAAAAATGACTTCGGTGTATAGATATCTATTTTTCACTCTAACTGTACCACGTTGTCTACTCTATGCTGCATAATATGAATTTTTTTACTTGAAACTCAATGCATAGCTAAATGTTTTATTCAAATACAGGCCATCGGTGAATCAAAATAAATGACTTCTGCCAAAATGTCAGCGCGATGCAATTTTTCTATCATGACCAGGTGGTTTTATCCATTAAACATCATGACAAAAAATGCGATTCTGTCTAATTTGAAATTAAAATCATTTTTTGCATCAGACTGCCGTCGCAACAGTTTGGATTTTCTTAATATTAAAATGAATGAAATTATATAAGCTTGTAAGAAGTTATTATCTCCAAACTGCATTATTTTTTAATGAAATACAATAGTTTTTAAGTAATTTGTAAAGACAAAACAGTATTTCTTTTTCTAATTTCTGCTGATGCCAAAATATTGGCTATGGTTATTTTAATTAATCTGTGGCTACAATGACCTCACCTTAGTTTCGAATAAAAAAGCCAAATTCTTTATTCAAATTTTACAAAGACAAAAAGCAAGAAAAAATTTCCTGGCGGGTAATGTTTACATAGAGAATAAAAAAGAACTGCATTCTACTTTTATAGGCGCGTGGCTACCAGGTGGTACACAGACATGAATGTTGAGTCTACAATAATGAGCAAAACAATAGAGTATTTTGACTCCAACGGACACTAGAACACACAGTTGCAATGTTTGAACAGTTGCAGTTGGTGACAATGCTACTACTATTTTTCAATAGGGAGGGGTGCTTGCCACTGTTATTATAACATTGAATACTGGAAAAGCTTGCTTGTGATTCACTATTTAATTTTGTCTTTGCATATAAATAGTCTAGTGTTTTCACTAGACTAAATGACATCTGGCAAAAGCGCGATAAAGATTACCATGGAATCATACAGATCAAATAATACGATTGACTATTAATAAATTATTGATATTGATTGAATATTTTTAATTATTATAAAATCTGTTTTCTATGTCCTTATAAATAGGCTTGTACAATATTTAAGCTCAGGTCACAAGCTAATTAAAAAGTTAGCTAGGAACTTATAACTTATACTTGCTTATGATATCCATTTGCTGGCTTTTACAGCACCCTGGGGAAGAATTGGCGGCAATTGTATTTTAAATCCGTCACCACACGCATAAATCAGAGCATTTATCTTAAGTCGGTTGAAAATAATAGGTACACAGATTTGGCAGTTTGTAAGTTCGCATTAAACCTTGAAGACACGTAAATTAAGGTTGGTTAAATCGTAATTCATGGACTAATAATGTTTCTTATGACGTATAACCTGTATATACAAGCATTGATAGATATTTCATGCACATATTTATTTTAGTGGTTTTAAGCCGGGTGAGTGATGTAGCCATAGACACATTATCTGGTTGATCTGTAGTAAGTAGATACGTATGGAGTACATAAGTAGACAGTTATATCCGCAATAGCTTTTTACCTGTGCTTTTTATTATGATAAGCTTTAATAGATGGGAGAGTTGACAATGGTACCAATTCTACGCGCCAACTAAACTTAACTAAAAAATGAATTTTGATAATATCGATAACACAATTCGGTAATGTTAACTGAACTTTCTTGTTATAAAAACTATTTATTATGAATTAAAGATTTTAATTAATATAAATATGTACACCGAAATAGCGAATAATAAATATTAGGTTGTTCGGAAAGTCATTTCGTTTTTTCCCAACAGAGGATTTCATTGTATTCTTTTGCACCCAACTTCACGTTTAAGCCGTATAATTTTTATATGCTTTGAGAGCTCATAATAGCAAGGCTTGTGTGTGAAAAATTCCAATTAATTCTACGCAGTAGTTTTTGGTTGGTGCTCTTTTAAATATGGAGAGCGATAAGCAGCATTTTCAACATATCTTACTGTTTTACTACAGAAAGGGTAAAAATGCTGTTTAATCCAGAAATAAATTGACTGATGTGTTTGGAGAAGGTGTGTGTTGACAGTACGCCAGTGACAGAACGGGTTCGCAAAATTTCGATCTGACAATTTTGATTTCGAAGATGCACCACGTTCGGGAAGGCCGGTTGAAGCTGATAAAGACGCCATAAAGGCATTAGTTGATGTGAATTTATCAAAGTCAACATAAAAAAATTAAAGTATTTGTTTATTATACGAAAACTGTCTTTCATTTCCACAAAAAAAAACGATATGACTTTCCGAACAACCCAATTATATTGACACTATCGACTTTCATGTTTTAGTTACGTTTAGTTGTGCAAGTAGAATTGTTACCAATATCGATATAGAGATAAGTAATACATAATATAACGACGCTAAAAGTATATTTAAATGTATATTACGTGTTGTAATTAGCTCGTAATGTATACAGAAGCGGTATTTTGATGTACTTTCATAGGTAGAGGCGACTGTTTGGCGCCAAGTCGCGACGTAAAGGCGCGTCGCATACGTGACTAATGTAATGATCCTGCAGGCGTTGTGGGATTCGATATTTATATATCTACTAAGTATTTTACCTAATACTCGATATTACTCGATACTGGCTATTGCCCGCGACTCAGTACGCGTGGATTTCAAAAAAATTCTCTCTATTTTTGCAACATTTTTCACTAATGCTTCGTTCCTTGGTTGCAGCGTGATAGTATATTACCTAGCCCATCTTAATAACTATCCAGCACAACAAGGATTTTTCAATTCGAATCAGCAGTTCCTAAGATTAGCGCGTTCAAACAAACTCTTCACCTTTATAATATTGGTTGAGATTTACCGATCATTTAGAATTTGATATTACTCGAATTTGAACTCTCTAACATCAGAAGATGCCGTACGACGCCATCTTATTTCTTTCTATTGACACAGAAAGAAATAATTAATGATTATAATAAGGTAGAGTGGAGACAGAAACTATATTAAAGAAATCATATCAAAATGGCTGGCTTAACATAATATTCTTTAACTCTAACTATTTATGGTTAAAGTCTATCTTTATGGTCAATGTAAAATTAAAATCGAATGTGGGTAGACCCTGTAATAAATGATCGTAGACGAAACTTTACAGCTCAGTCTCAGGGCCGTGACCATGGTAACTGCAAAGTGTCCGAAATGTCGGACTAAAATTTAAAACATAGAGACCTAGTAGTCGGACCTAGACGCTTCTAAATCCGTAAAAAGTGGTTTTATTTATCGCTGGCTACAGTTAAACATGGAATTCTAATACTTTACTACTGGGTTACGAATTCCTTGAAAAAAAAAAACATAATAAGTAACTATAGACATGACAATCATTTGTGTGATATCCATAAATTTCATACAAATGTTTGTACTGCGTCTGGGTGTTTACTATGTATTATAAGTATGTATTTACAAAAGAAAAGTAGTTTATGTATTATATCCGTATTCTGGTACCCATAACACAAGCATATAAGCTTAGCTTGGGACCAGAGGACGTTGTATGAAATGTCCATGACTATTTATTATTATAGATATTTTAAAATAAAGCAGGAATATATATAATCTTAGATAATCGAGTGGCAGATATTTATTACGAAATCTTAACTATACTCAAATACTAAACTATATTGGTCAACTAATGGTATAATTGTACAGCAATATTGCACAGGCGATGTCATGGCGCCGTTCCTAATGTCAGTTCGGTGAAAGTCGTAACATCACGACTTCTCATACATTAAGCTTATACGACCGTGCGAATGTACTCCAAACACAGATCATCCCTAATAGATTCCGCCGACAGGACAATCAACAGAACATAATATGCGCTATGAAGCATAATTATATTATGCTAGCTATTGTCCAGAATTCGTATGCGTGATTTTAGATTTTTTTCCCCGTTTTACTGCATTTTTCACTGTTACAATACTCCTATTAGTTTCAGCGTAATGTTAATAGTATATAGCCTTCTTCAACAAATGTACTATTCAACACTAAAATAATTTTTCAAATCAGTCCAGTGGTGCCTGTGATTAGCGCGTTCAACAAACAAACTCATCAGTTTTACAATATTATCTGTATGAGAACTCGCCATGTGATTTTGCTACGACCAATAAAAATGCATTATTCCATACCCCGCAACCCAGGCTTTCCTCCAATGCTGGTGTGTTTGTCGTTAACAAAAAATTCATAAAGTGACATCTATCGGAGATTATCTGTGACTCCAGATAAGTTATTAGTCTGATTTTTTCATTGGTGCACCGCTCATCAATTTCTCATTTCATCTGGTATGCCCATGTGAATTAAATATCTCTGAAATCTTACATCACTTTTAACGAATACCCATCCCTATAAAGCGGGCAAATTTAATGAGGGGTATCCCTATGAAATTAAATATATTAATTTCTAACTGCGTAACTAGACATTAAAACCTAAATAATTTTACATTTAGAACGTAAAGAAAGATATTTTTAATTATGTAGGTTTATGTTAAAACTAGCTGTTGCCCGCGACTTCGTCTGCGTGAAATTTATAAATCAAACCTTAACAAACAGAAGTTTCCTATGCCGCTCAATAGAGGGCGCTGTACAGTTTTAAATCGCGCTTTAGTTTGGTTACATTAACACTTAAACTGCTCAAAATTTTTAGTTTTTATTCCGCTTTTTACATTTATAAATTAGTAGGGATTCAAGAAAATCCAAAAGCAACATCCAAAATACAAAATTTTGTTCTTATTTATATTAAATTATATTAGTTTACTTCATAGTTATAAAGGGAAGATTTTTACGAATAATTTACTAAAGCAACGTAATATATTCAAGACAAAAAAAAAGTTAAATAGAAAATATTACAAAAAAAGTTCCACCATTTTTAAAAAAATAACATTTTTCTCTATGGTTCTGTGAAATTTGGCGCCAGATCCGTATCTGAACGTATGGTCGGCTTTTATCTGGTAAGATCGACACCGATTTAAAGGCGAGAGGCTCGAAGCGTGGGCCCTTAATCTCTTTGTTTTAATACCGCACTCTAAGGGCCATAACGAGATGTTTGGACCCTTAAAACCCGAATTTTATGTTACCTTACTCGAATAATATATTATCATTGTTTTGAATTTACATACACGTTATTAATCACATTGAATTTTCTCTTTTATTGATCGTATTTGGACCATATTTGTATCATTTTTAACACGCTTAAATTAGTTTGGTAGGTATCTATCAGAGTATTAATCTATGTAACGGAATCTTTGAAAGTGATTTTCACCCACTTGCAGTAGTCAGATTGATCTGAAATTTTGCATGCCCATTAAGGACAAATGACTATGCAATAATTTACAAAAATATTTAGAATTTCAAGTGTGTTTTTTAGTTTTTGAACTAAGTTTTAATTTATTGTTTTTTATATGGAATGTTTTCGGTAGAGTCCTATCCTAATTACAACTTATACAAATACATACTAGGTAGCTGTTACCCGCAACTTCGTTAGCGTGGAAAAAAAATCAGAGGCGAAATTATACCAAAAAAAAAACAGCTTCATAAACCACGCTATCTATAAAAAATACTCTATCAAAATCCGTCACGGACTTGTCTAGATTTATGATCATACAGGGACATACACACAAAAAGGATTGTGTGGTTTTATGAAACCACGGTAAAAGTGAAACTTTTTTTATAGTTTCACATTTATAGACATTTAACTAAAAATCCCTACTCCGCGGCCGACCGTCACGTGACATGCAACACAGACGAAAAAGTTAGAGTTTTTAAAAGTTTCACTTTATAAGGATAATATAGGACTTTATTTTATATTAAGTATAGTATATGTAGATCGTCGTTACTATAACTTTAACTTGATGAAAGTACATTCCCACATAATAGTAATAGTTAAAATTGAAAATGGTCAAGCAAAGACACACAAATGATATTTAAGCTAAATATTGAATTTACTTCATTTCCATAAAATTTAAACTTTCATCTCCATTTAATTTTCCATAATTGTCAATTTAGAACAGAATTTTAATATAAAAATACTACATCCCACATTTATCTGTATTTCATGAGAAACACAAAGAAATTCTCCATAACGATTAAAACACCGACCAAACGTAGGCGGCGCTCTCTAAGTTCTATCCAATCTTTTTTATCGATATAAAAACACCTGTAAGTGTGAGAAGCTCCGTGATCGCGACTTAGACAAGTCACAATGTTTTCATACAATCGATCGATATCAAATCCTCTATAAACACATAGTATTAAGGTATAAAGTTGCATACATACATAGAATGTTACGGTAAAATGTTTTGTTAAGTTGGAACGCCTCTTCGGCGCCACGGCCACCCGATTATGAGCAATAAACTAATTCCGGTAGCGGACCCATTAAGAATGTACGATTATATGTTAGTTAAGTATTTTAGTATTTACTTCACTAGTGTCGGTGTATAAGGTCCGCGGATGTCATTACCATTTAAATTTGGAATACTTCTATCATGTGACATGCATTTAAAGGCGCCAAATTCTTTTTTTTTACATCAAAGCTGGGACCGGCTGTAGTTACTTTACAGATATGAGCACAGCAATGAATAAATTTACATAAAGATTAAGTGGATCACTTATATTTAAACGTCGATGATGCATCGAACCGGCGGTGATTTTCATTTAGGTTTCTATTCTAATACACATTATCAAACGATTGAAGAAACGACTGATTTTATCGTGAATTATTTATAATTTTAGAATTATTGGTAATTGCATTATTTACAGCCCCAGTGGATCTTAAAGAAAAGACAAAAGATAGTATTCTGCTCTTTTCGTGTCTATTCGAAAAGATGCTGAGTGTGTTTTTGGTGTTGCTATAATAAAAGTATTTGATAATTCCCGGAAAACTGGCAGTTAAAAAATTACCCATAATTTTGATTTAATATAGAAAGAAAGCCACCCAAATCGTGTGAAACAAGCTATAAAATAGAAAACACAAAATTTATTTACACTTCTGTATCTCTAATAAACAGCCTACCTGTGTATTTATAATTTATGGCAACTTCCTTTGCTTAAATATTTTAATTAAGTAGTACATAATCTATGCCTTAATTACCCAATAGGCTACTGTTTAAACGTAGTTATGTAATTAAGTTTTAATATTGCTTATTACGCTAGATTTATCCATTCTCAGTTAGAGTTTGGCAAATTTACTGAAGAATATGTAAGTAGGTAAAGTTATTCTGGGAAGATTGATTTAAAAAAAGCAGTAACTTTTTTTTTCAGACCACCTATTATTTATACTTTATTGTAAACCAATTACAATAAATTTTCGTTAGAAAAGAAATATAATCGTAAGAACCCGTACAATGGGCGGCCTTATTGCTTAAAGCGATTTCTTCCTACTTATACATTACATCTTTTTTTTAAATCTGGGATCTCATTGACACGATAGCTTACATAGATAAATAGAATACACAGAGTTTATTTTTCTGATAGAGTTGCAGCTAATATTACGACTATTAGAAAAAAATAATGCATTGTTAAGCTTCAAGCATATGTTAAACCCTATGACTGATGTAATAAATAATTTCTCTTCATCATAATATTACTAAACGAGTAAATAATAGAAGCAATAATATATTGCGTTAGTAGTAATCGTTTTTTACGCAATCGATGCTCTACATGTACAAATTCTATGAAACATTAAAAGGACATTATAATTATTTAGCAAATAGGTTTAAAGCATTTTTAAAACAAAAATATTTATTATATTGAGCAAAACACTGGCCAATGTGTGCAGAGCCAAATCTTACCATAGATAAACCTAAACAATAAAAAAAAGATTTAAATTCTTTGAAATTGGAATTAGCAATTTTTAAATTTTTTTATTGTTTATTGCCAATATTCTAAAATCAAATGGTCCGAATACAACAAATTAATAACAATAAAAATTATACAATTTATTTTCCAATTTCATGTTTCTAAATAATTGGAAAAACCACAATCGAAACAAAAAAAATATAAATCGTTTATTCATGTAATATAAATACGAATAATTTAGTATGGAATGCGGACCATGTAAAATAATATCTTAAAATAACAATCGGCGTCGCGCCTGCCCATATGGAATCAAACCAGTTTTCATATAGTTAATAAATACATGCATACCAATACAAAGTTGTTAGACACACATGAGCTTCGATACATAGATATTTTTATCGATTGCTGTCTTTTGTTCAGGAGTCAAGATTTTTTTTTAATTATTCCCAGCATCATTATTACGTTACGAAGTAGCCCTTGTCAAGATTTTTTTTTTAATTTTTGGCTCAGTTTTCAAAGTTGGTAGAGTCAATTTTATTATGGTCGTCTAATATATAATTCGTGTAATTTCTTCGTATAATTTTAATTAAGTAAAATCAATTAAAACATTTGTTGCTCTCGCACTCTTTTCACATTATTTTTTCTAGTGAAACACATACATTAGAGTAGACAGGTTTTAATTTCGAGGAGGGTTTTTATCCCCCTTGGTACTCCTGGCTACGTTCGGGTGCTATGCTCTGAAACAGATGTTACTTCAGTAAGCTATTATGAAATCTCATTTAGTTTTGTTTGTAACAGCATTAATTAAATATGTATCTTTGGATGTGTCCACACTTTATAATCTCATGTATACCAAGAAATGACGTCACAGTGCCAAGCGCCGGCGCCAAGCGGCTGACTCCACTCAACCTTGCTTTACCCATATGATTTTATTAAGAAAAAAATATCGATTCTGAATATTTATTATTTTCGTTATCGATTTAAATTCAGTGTTAATTCTAAATTCAAATTTATTATTTGGGTATTTCTAATGAAAATTGATCCGTACGATAGCAATTAAATATTCTATTTTTGATCATAAATTGTTGTTATGTTGTAATATTTAAGAACTTGCGTTCTTTGAGTTTCGATATAAATTATATTAACAAAAGATTAAATGGATTACTAGAGATGTCCCGCGGTGTTTTTGCATTGGTTTAGGTATCCTTGTCCGTTCTCAACCATCCTGCAAGCATATTTATACCGGCTATTTCGTGCATCGCCTAAATCAATGTAAGTCGAGGAAGTATGTTTGGATGGTAGCAGATGGCGCTCTATAGACTCTGCCTAACCCCATGGGAAAAAAGCGTGACTGTACAACGATAATGTATTACATCGTGTATGTATCGTTAAAAAGTTTTACCACAGTCTATCTGTGTGTCTCCTAAATAAGACATAATTCAATTAATTAGGTTACTTGTTTAAATTTTTCATGGATCTACTCATTTATTGGCATTCGAAAATTCTGAAAACTCACATTTAATGTAATCTTCTTCTTGACTTTTTCTTTCTTCTTTGACGGGCCTCGTGGTGTAGTGGTTCTGGTAACGGACTTCCGATCAAGAGGTCGCGGGTTCGATTCCCGCTCGGGACAATCCTTTGTGTGATTTTTCTAATTGTCATACAAATGTTTGTACTGCGTCTGGGTGTTTCTATGTATTATAAGTATGTATTTACAAAAGAAAGTACTATGTATTCTATCTGTATTCTGGTACCCATAACACAAGCATATAAGCTTAGCTTGGGACCAGAGGACGTTGTGTGAAATGTCCATGAATATTTATTATTATTTATCTTCTAGATTAGTACCAATTCTACGTGCACAACTAAAGTTAATCGGCTATTTCGTTGTGCACATTTTTATTAATTAAAATCGTTAGTCATAACACAGAAAAGTTCAACTAACATTGCCGAATTATGTTATTGATTGATAATGTAAAGTTCAGTAGTTGCAATTGTGATAACGAAATAGCTCTCCACAAGTTAACAAAACATACTCATACATAATAACATGTACTAAGTATGCTACACACTTATCGGTCTATAAATAAGCTTGTTTTAATTATGCTTTATTTATATTCATAGGTGACCATTAGATACTGTGGTGACGAGTGGGCGAAACGTATCGTTATTCTGTGTGGCCACTAAAATTACGATAGTTTAGTAGAGCGTATAATTTAGAAAAAATTCCCGTTTTTGTAACATTGTTTACTAATACTTCGCTCCTATTAGTCACAGCGTGATGTTATATAGCCTTCGTCGATAAGTGTACTATCCAACACTGAAAGAATTTTTGAAATCTGACCAAAGGATTCTGAGATTAGCGCGTTCAAACAAACAAACAAACTCTTCAGACCACGACCAGAACCAGAGATTCGTCGCAATAAAACAAACTATAATTTGAATATATTTGATTAAAAAAGGGTTACTGCAATGTCTTAAGTCGTGCATTTTTCTACGTACGAAGTTTTCATTGTTTCTTTAGATTGAATGGCTAGAGCTCTAATTTTTAAGTATATGTTTTTTCAATATATGATCTAGGATCGCATAAACTCAGAAAGGCGATTGAAAAATCTTTTCTCGATAGAAAATCTTAGCGAAACAACCTCTCTCATTTTTATTTTTTTCATTTGTTGGTCTATTATCGCATATTACATAATGAAATAACTTTATAAACATAAGTAACTATTATATATAGAAACAAGTAAATCAGAATTAAAATATATTTAGTAGATTTTGAGTAAACAAAAAAAATATCCCTAACTCTTCATTTTCTATACCTACTAGCTGTGTTAATATGTACATGTCGACGATAATATTGATTTAGGCCCTTAATTGTTTGTACTGCGTCTGGGTGTTTTCTATGTATTATAAGTATGTATTTACATTAAAAAAAAAGTAGTTTATGTAGTCTGTCCGTATCTGGTACCCTTATTACAAGCATAGAAATATAGCTTACTTTGGGACCAGAGGACGTTATGGGAAATGTCCTGAATATTTATTTATTTATTTATAAACTACCGAAAGACGTAGACGTCAATCCTTTCCCTAAATACGGTATAGTTTTCTTTCATCCATCAGTCTCTCTCCGTCCACTGTTGGACATAGGCCTACCACATAGACGCCACAACGTTAGTTTAGTACAATAGTTTTCTTCAATAAGAAAGTATTCTACTATTACACCTCATTGATCAGAGGTTTTGGTATGAATAGGTACTTTCAATTTTTTGCTTAGGCAAAGGGGGATTAGATTTTTTAGGGTTTCGTACCCAATGGGTAAAAACGGGACCCTATTACCGAGACTTCGCCATCCGTCCGTCCGTCCGTCTGTCACCAGGCTGTATCTCAGGAACGGTGATAGCTAGACAGTTGAAATTTTCACAGATGATGTATTTCTATTGCCGCTATAACAACAAATACTAAAAATAAAATAAAATAAATATTTAAGGGGGCTCCCATACAACAAACATGATTTTTCTACCGTTTCTTGCTCGATACTAATAACGTTGCCTTATGTTGCATAGATAACGGTACGGAACCCTTCGTGCGCGAGTCCGACTCGCACTTGACCAATTTTTTACCTAATATCCTATAGTATTTTTATAAAATTTACTCCATCAGTTTTTGTCTCCATGTAACGCAAATTAAAAAAATAACAGACCACAGACAATATAATTTGATGGCCCCGCACTACACTTAAGGCCGCAACTCGCATCAAGTCGTGTTCCGTATAACGAATGGCGGCGTCGTTTGTATGTCTGTTAGTTTATGCTCGATTAGCTTCCGTCATATACATCAATCACCTCTCATAATTGCCAACCGTTACCTTATTTTCTCTTAGTAACAAAAAAGTAAACTTTGCAAAACTTCAGTTCAACAATAAAACAAGTATTTTAACTCATTCAGACAAGACAGAGTACCTAATCATTCTTTACTTATTGACATTATAAGATTTCGTTTCCATTTTATAAAAAAGAAAATAAAAAGAAAAGGAAAGGAAAATAAAACAATGTTCAATGTTAACTAATGGTGATTTTGGAGACAAAAGTATTTAAATTGAATGTCCGTCAAATCATCAATGAGTCTGTAGAAATTTTGCCAATTTGTGCAAAGATTGCATTAATGCAACTTTTTAATTGTGTTACGTACTCTAATAAGTTTTTTGTCTTTGTTACAGATCGGATCCTAGATAGAGACGCTGGTTTCGTATCAGGAGGAGATGATGACGATTCTTGCTCCGGCCCAGCACATTCCGACGACTCAGGAGTACGGCTAGTCGAGTCTGATTCCAGAGCAAAACGACCCCGTACACCTTCAAGAAGCCAACCACCAAAAAAACGCATCAGATTAAACTCCAGAGAAGATATAGCAAGCCCTGAGAGTGATTTAAACGCTAGTCCTTTTAGACCTTGGTCTTTTACTGAGGAACCTCAACGGGAACCTCTATCATTAGTTAAAAAAGAAGGTAGTCCTTTAAGACAAAGGAGAAAACCTTTAGAACCTCCACCTCCGCCTGTTATTCCCCCACCACCAGGCCCTCCTAGAGTACCACCTCATCCTGGTGTAGTTGAACCTTATCCAGAGAAATCAAAACCGAGAGAGCAGAGGAACTACAAAAATATGACCAGAGAGAGAAGAATAGAAGCGAATGCAAGAGAAAGGACTAGGGTGCATACAATTAGTGCAGCTTTTGATACTTTGAGGAGATCAGTTCCTGCATATAGTCACAACCAGAAACTTTCCAAGTTATCGGTACTACGAATAGCGTGCGCGTACATTGCGGCTTTGTCAGCAGCAATAGATCCTGAGGCTGATTTATCAACTGCAGTGGATCAAGTCACACATACAATACACACTGAAGGGAAGTTACGAAAGAAGAAGGACGACCCGTGAATTTGAGACTGATTAAAAACATTCATTGTGCTAAATCCTAGTCGGTTTCTCTCAACATAGCCGATTGTCAGTTCGCTGGAAGAGAATAGTTTTGAAAGCACAGATATATCAGATGAACGGAGTAACGATTAAAATTGAGGACAAGTAACTTTAGCCTGGCTAAGTCGTATTTCATAGAAGAATGTCCGTGATATTATTATGTGATGACACATATGATGATATACAAGACCGCGCGTTGAGAACAAGACCGCGCGTTGTGGCGTTCTATGGGGAAGGCCTATGTCTAACAGTGGACGGAGAGAGGCGAATGGATGGATATGATAACACACATAGATACATTTTCACGCAACCATAGTTAAGTAAACGGCTTCAATTTGAGTGATGCATATAGACACTGGTATATTTGTGTGTGGCATGTATCTGTTATTAGACAAGAATAGGAATTTCCGGGCCCAGAATACTTATACTCGCCTGTTAAAAAATTATCAGCTCACACGCATAGCTGTCAATCAAATCGCTAATTATTTAACTCTATGGTATATTATCTTAATGGCACAAAAATGAACATAGAAACCGAATAGGATGACGAATTTTGAAATATTAACCGTCCTATCAAGCCTAATATTATCTACTCTCCTATTTAACTTAGTACAAAAATGACAATATTAATGATAATGGACAGTAAGATATATTGATATATTTTAAAATTAAAATCGATGTTTTAATTAGGAGGAACACTGAACTACTAAGTACTAAAAATATTAAGAGTACCAGAGGAACAGAAAATAATGGTTAGAAAGAGAATTTTCAATTGTTATTCCCAAAACAATAAAAAAATTCTATTATTATTACTAAATATTACTAAAAAACCAAAATTTCTAGACCTTTAATATGAATCTCATATTTATAATTGGTTTTTCAATTTATTATTACAAACTATTAGTTAAATTGAAAAAAAAATTTGTTTTGTTTTTAATCACATCATTTAAATTTCGAAAACCTGATATTATTTTTTTAAAACTATAGACCATTTTAGCTTTTTTATAGCATTTTTTGATGTTGTAATTTCTATTCGGCCTAGTATAATGATTGTAATGTTCCTATTTCATTTCCGTTAATCTATTGCAGATCTCCGGAGTTATTACGATTCCTATTATTTTAAATAAAACTAATATAACAAAACAGGACTGGATTTTATATTGTTTTAGAATATTTAATAATACAAAAGCTAAATATTTTATTAATAAAAATGAACCAATTTGCTTTACATAAGGCCTCGTAGAAAAATATATTCTAAATGTTAACCATTCCTCAGTCCAGTATTAAAATAAGGCGAAAAGATTATACATTATTGTAAAATATGTATTTATAGCTTTAATACATGTATATTTATTACAATTGAGTCAATAATATTAAGAGAAAAACTGTATAATTTTTATTTAGGATATGAAATGTTGCATTTTGTAAATAATTTAGACTTTAAATTGTATATAGTAATATATAGTTAAGATTTGTTTCATAACCTATTTTAATTCAAGGCATTTCATTTATTTTGTTGTAACAGAAAGCTGCTAAAGTTTTGCCATGATCGTCACCGCGTTTTATATTTAAAAAAACACAGGCATGCTCTCTGGTATGGCAGCATAATTTGTGACGTCATAGACACATTATTCACGTAAATACTTGCATTAAATTTAAAAGTAAATGAAAATTAAAAATAAAACTATTTTAGTAGCTGTCTACTTACTAGTACCTAGAAAGTTACTTTAACATGACAAAATTAAACAAATAACATGCCTTGAGTACACATTGTGATACGATTGTTGTAAATAATTAGGTTAAAATGCAATGTTACGAAATGAATAAACACAAACAGATATTTAAAAAAAAGTAATACCATAGACTGTTGCTATGAGCATTCTTTTCTTTTGTTGCGACTGTTCCAAATCCAAATTTAAATTTTGTAACTTGAAAATGGGCACAACATCTCTGTTACTTTTTCTATCTAATGGTGCATAAATGTTTCAAATACCTATATACCTAATTAGAAATAGAAGAGAAATAAAAGAAGTGAAGTACAGAATTAAAAAATTTGTTTTAATTTCATTTCCTTGGAAATCAATCGACTATCTAGGTATATTGGTCGTCAAAAAGATGCAAAATTAAGCGTCGGTACACAAGGCTTCTAGAGTAGAGTAACTAATGCTAGTAGATTAGAGTAGAGCAAATGACTGTTTACGAAGTTGAAGCGCAGTGGCAGTAAAGCTGACAAGGTCCGTGAAGTCGTGGGTTCGATCCCCAGATAGGATAGATTTAGTATTACTGAACAAAGATATTTATTTAAGAACTAGCTGACCCGGCAAACGTTGTTGTGCCATACTAAAAAAAAAGGTTTGAAAAATAGATGTTGGCCGATTCTCAGACCTACTGAATATGCATGTAAAATTTCATAAAAATCGGTCTAGCCGTTTCGGAGGAGTACGGTAACTAACACTGTGACACGTAAATTTTATATATAAGATGTACTTATTACAGTTACCGATCATAATAATTAAAACTAGTGACGTCACTGTTATTCATCTGGGAGACGGAAAATTCTAAAATATACCCTGTGCCAACACGCCACGCGTGGCTTTGTAGACAAAAAACTTACTAGAGTATAGAATAGGTTACTGTAAGTCATAAGGTCTCATTGGAGGAGGCCCGTGCCCTACAGTGGGACTAGAAAGGAAGTACCTAATGGAATTACATCCATCTAGCTATAGCCGTTCATATATAGCCTGGTGCCTCAGACGAAGAAGAAGCTCTAGAATGAGCATATCCTTGCAAAAATATAGACTCCCTAATATATACACATTATCACCGGAAACCTCAAAGTAGGAAATGGGCATCGTGCATCTGTCTATTACAATAGGGTCTTTTATCATTCCAGGTGCCAAATGATAAGGGACACGTGGCTCTAACCAATGTAACATATAAGTAAATATAGGAAACTACCCCTCATTGAACATGAACGAGACTATTCACGAGAAATGCAGTTATATAAATCAGAATATACAAAAAAATATGAGTAGAAGCGATTAGCTTCTGTTTGTTTGTCGAAGCTGATAGACATCTGCGAAAAGTAAGGAAGTTCGTTAAAATAACTGGCTGGCAGTAATTTATTTTTATATAATAAATTAAATCGTAGTGGAAAACGTCATTAATCATTGACTATACCAATACTTTATCAATAAAATTCTGAAGCGTCCCAGTCAAAAGCAAAAGCCTCCAAGGTAATGAGAGGATATTTTTTATTACCATTTAAAACTATACCCAATCATGCCTTTTTTGCATAAAGCTTTTGCGGGATATTTCAAATAGGGGTATAAACATTGATGTAAAGAATAAATTTATGGATAGGAAAGAGAAAATTCAAAAAATAAAACAAGATATCTATACTTTCAGCGACATCTTTATATTTTGGGAGTAACTAATGTCTTTGAAACTATTACCGTGACATCTATCATCTAGTAGCAAGTTTAATTAACACGCTTTGTATGAATATATATCAACACTTATACACTAGGTGGCGCTTATCCCATTTATACTCATTAATTATACAATCCACGAAGTATAGATACAAGGAGTCCGAACGGTATAGGCTTTTCCATAATATTTCGTGTACACAATAATCAACCCAGATCATAGTTCTATTTTCTGCCACTGGCTGCGCAAGTATTCACGACGTACCGATGCTAGTATAGAATATCAGAATATCTCTTGACCTTCTCTGTATTGTTGGGTTTAAAGCACTCGAAAAATTTCCTAAAACTTATATTTATATCCACGTTTCTCAGAATATTTTTTTCCACAAGTGTCAATAGTTCAAACGAGTACTTCTTGAAAAATGGCGCACTCTACCGGCAAAAATCTGTCCCTTAAATTGAGACCATTCGTTCAACATTACGTTCGGACTCCTTGTATCTATACTTCGTGATACAATCTATCAGTAAAATAGAAACTAAGTCTACATGATACTAGGTGGCGCTACTGATTTAACTGTATAAACTTTCCATAGCTCGTTCTTAGAAAAAATAATGAATAAAAAAAACTATTATTTTTATCCTTCCTTTATTGTTTTTGGCGGGAAACAAACACCAACGAGTCAAAGTTCGTTTATAAATAAAAGTTTGTGTGTGAGAATTTTAATTTCATTTCAATTTATGCGGTCCATTTGAGGCATCTTGTGTCTAAGTGTGTTCCAAGGCATCTTATACAACAATATCGTGCACCACAAGGTATGCAAGTATAATTCGATGGGAAACCACAAACAGCACAGAAATGTCGCTCAGGAAACCTGAAAATAATATTATAATTATAAAAATATCTAAGTTATTTATTCTTATAAAAGTAGAAACAATCACATTTTTTAAATCATCATCACGTTCATCACATTACAAATTTAGTTATCAATTGAACGCTTGTTTACGCTACCTTCGCCGTCGCGTCGGTTTTAGAAACACGCGACCTTTAAAAAACGCCATATCTACTTTATTGTCTCTATCAAGAATGGCATACATATACCATCATCCTTTCCCCTAAATGGCATAGGCAGACTCCTTCTGCCCTAATATAAACACACTTTCTTGGCTTAATTTACACTATTTTCTTAATCATACATCCACGACGATTGTAAGTGCTACATACTTGAAGAATGATAACAGTGTGTAATTACTAATACTTACTTAGAAGGTGGCACTTGCACGGATAAGTAATTCGGAGGATCTGGCCTGAACCCGGCATCCTCCTCCACTAACTGGGCAAATGTTTTCCGAAATCTCATTTTATAATATTCAGCACTTCTAGCCTTTTTCTTCCTAGTCGGTTTCTCATTAGAATCAGCAAATTTCGGCACCTTCTTCGACATAACCAGGTCTGCGTGTGGATCCTCGTGGAAATTATCTTGTTCAAGAGCCTCTACCGCTTTTCTAGCCCTTCGTTTTCTTGCTGCCACATCTAGAACTTTCCGCCTCTCTACATCTTTAACCCTACCGGATTCTCTTGAAGCCATATTGATTGTTTATAGTCCTTTATCATGAACGGGTATGCTAAGTTGGTCCATCAAATCATCAACTCGAGCTTGTAAAGTTTCTACTATGTCCGATGATATAAAAAGGTGTGTTTCATCCAGGTCTTGAAGTATAAATTTTCTGCCAAGTGCCAAGGTCTCATCCAAGTGTAAAAGGAACTGTTTCATCGCTGGGTCACTAGAAAATGTCCAAAAAACGTGGGTTAAGTGCTGAAGAGAAGAAAGTTAGGATGTTAGAGATATTCCATCACAGTAAAGACTTTTTTCAGTTGAAGGTATATAAATGTTATTATATTTCAATGATGATAATGTCAATTCAATTTGCACAACTAAACAAAACTAAAATATAATTATTCAAAGTGACAATATCACAATTAACTAATGTCTCATAACATTTCATGTAAGAGAATATGTGCAAAATAGAAATTAAATATGGTTTTCAGGAACTTGAAAAAATAGCACCAAAAGAAAAAGGTATAACAATGCAGTCTGTTAAAGAGGTGGTGCAGAGTTTAGTGGATGATCATCTAATAGACTCTGAGAAAATTGGTACATCCATATATTTCTGGTCTTTCCCAAGGTGCATAATTTTAATAATAAGTAATGTATAATGCAATTGTGTAAAAGTTTATTAATTATATTAAAACAAGCACAACCAAACTTAACTAAAAAATTTAAAATGATAGTGTGAATATCACAATTTGGTATTGTTAACTGAATTTTTTTTATTAATAAAACTATGTTTTACGGACTAATGATATTTTAATTAATAAAAATGTATGTACAACGAAATAGCGAATAATAGACATGTTGATACTATCGATTTTCATATTTTTAGGTAAGTTTAGTTGTGGATAGAGAATGGGATACCATTATTTGAAGAAACAAAACCGAAAAGGGTCTACTGAGTTTCTTACACTGGTTTTTTATACTGCATATTGTTAGTGACTTAATTTGGACATTTCATAAAAGCAAAACTTTTTATTAAATTAACTATATTTACATGAATAAATGACTTCCTATTTCTATCACTTTTGTATTGCAGTAAAGTTAAAAATGCAAAGAAAAGAAAATTCAACGAGCTACAGAGTGAACTTGAAGAGTGTTCTAAAAAATTAAAGAAAACTGAAGATAGTATTGCTGCAGAATCTGTATGTATAATATTTTATTAAACACTGAAATAAATATCATTGTTTGGGTTGGCTACATAAACATACTCACTTGTATTTACGAGGTCATGTTTTAAATTCTCGTACAGGACAACTAATTGTGTGATATTTGTATTTCACACACTTCTCTCCGTCTGCTGTACCGTGCTGACCAGATGTATTGGCACAGGGTTTATTTTTGAGTTTTCCGTCTCTATACACTTTTAAACTTTCGCGTTGCATTTTATTACATTGAAAAACACAGGTATTAAACGCGTTTAAATTTTTAGTATAGGTGTTAAGCACCTACCTTTTTGGCAAAAAGGTAGGTGCTTAACACCTATACTAAAAATTTAAACGCGTTTAATACCTGTGTTTTTCAATGTAATTTTCCGTCTCTCACAGAGGATGTAATCTGTGTGCAATATGATGGGGTGGTAGCACTTGTATTATCAATTCGTCATTACATGGATAGTGACTGTGTTCTATCTGTTATCTATTTACTTTTAACAATGAAACTATATATTTTTCCATAATATATTAACAGTTTTCTAACCGATTACTGTTAACAGATAAATAGAACAGAATGTGAAGAAAGAATTAAAATAATATCAGAATTGGGTGAACTTGAAAAACAGGAGGACAAACTGATGAAGGAATTACAAAAGTATAGAGATTTTGATCCTGAATATATCTCTCAGTTGAAGACTGAATGTCAAGTAAGTTGGTAAAATGTACGAGATCAAGAATAAAATTGTCACCACCCCATATCCCAGGATGTTGTAAAAGCTAGCTAAGGGACATCTAATGCAGAATACATCCTCTGTGAGAAACGCGGAACTAGAAATGAAACAACAACACAACAAAAAACCTTTCCTAAGTGGAGGAGAAATGTGCCCAACAGTGGGACACTTAGTTGTCTGTACTTAGGTTAGTAAGTACAAAAGACTTGTAAACCTTAGCTGTGCCTAATATAATTTTTGTATAAAGATTTATTAAGTTTTTGAATTTCAGGACTTAAAAACTGCAATAAATAGATGGACTGACAACATATATACAATGAAATCGTATATAAAGAATACATTTCAAATGGAAAGCGCAGTTATTGACCAAAATTTCAATATACCCGCCGAGTTAGATTACATAGAAATATAATGCAAACATAACCTAAAAACTACAGCTAAAAATGAAATTTTGATGTAATATTAAACGAAATACTTACTGTGACGTTTTTTAATTATAAAGTATAAACAATTATAACTTTATACAAACCATTCTACAAGAACTCCTTTTAAAACATTCACCATGATTCATTTTTTATTTTACAATATTTTGGTATCCAATTTATTTTCTTGAGCATTCACAATATACTGGTAACTGTACTACTTATTTACTATATAGGTATTAATGGCTTTTTGTAATAAAATTAATCTAATAAACAGAAAATTAATAGTAAAGCAAAACCATTTCCTCTATTTTGTTTAGGTTATTCCACAGAGTAAAAATAATCCGGTCTAAATTGGTCACAGGTTAGATTAAGGAAGGAATGTGCTACCATAGAGGTAGGATAACTACTGAATTTAATTTGAGGAAAAATTCAATTTCAGTAACTATTGATAGCCTGAGAGCTCTATATTCGAAGTTCCAGTAAAATTAAAGACCCTTTTATGTAAAATATATATATTGTAATACTTGTGACTTCACTGTACAAAAGCAAATCAAGACTGACTGTGTGCTCGCGTGCGCGGTGCGAAATATATCGGTATAATCGGTCGGAGCGACCATTCGAATATTACTATTCGAATGATTGCTATTAGCGATGAGCATTGAATTAACGAACTAGTTGATCAACTAGTTGACCTCTCGTCAACGTTTCAATGGTTAACCGTTTCGGAATCAACTAGTTGAATTTAATGATGTCATTGAATTCAATGTTCAGTTTTTTTCAATGTTCGTTTTTTTCAATGTTTATGAGTTAAACATTGATTTCAATGTTCAGTTTTTTTCAATGTTTTATTTTTTTCAATGGTCGTTTCTTTTAATGTTTAAGAGTTAAACATTGAATTCAATGTTCAGTTTTATTCAATGTTTAAATTTTTTCAATGTTCGTTTCTTGTCAATGTTTTCTCAAAGAAATTATACTTCTTAAAACGAAAGATCGTAAGCGACTGTTATGATATAGGTACAATAGTGAACTTTAAAATTACTTAGTTAAGAGATATTTTCCTAAATAATAATGTTATGAATCACTGTTCCTCCGTGTGGTGACGCATTGAGATTACAAGTGTCACCACCCCATTTCTCCCAAGGATGCTATAAAAGTTAGCTAAGGAATATTGCACACAGATAACATCTTCTGTGAAAGGTGAAAGACGGAAAACTTAAAAACGAGACAGTCCTGACAGCCCTCCGTGTGGTGACGGATTAAGAATACTGGTGTCACCACCCCATTTCCTTCCCAGGGTTTTGTAAAAACCAGCTAAGGAATATTGTACCTACACAGATAACATCAACTGTGAAAGACGGAAAACTCAAAATACTGGTGTCACCACCCCATTTCCTTCCCAGGGTTTTGTAAAAACCAGCTAAGGAATATTGTACACAGATAACATCAACTGTGAAAAACGGAAAACTCGAAATACTGGAATTCTAGTGTCACCACCCCATTTCCTCACCAGGGTTTTGTAAAAACCAGGTAAGGAATATTGTACCTACACAGATAACATCAACTGTGAAAGACGGAAAACTTGAAATACTGGAATACTGGTGTCACCACCCCATTTCCTCACCAGGGTTTTGTAAAAACCAGCTAAGGAATATTGTACCTACACAGATAACATCAACTGTGAAAGACGGAAATCTCGAAATACTGGAATACTGGTGTCACCACCCCATTTCCTCACCAGGGTTTTGTAAAAACCAGCAAAGGAATATTGTACCTACACAGATAACATCAACTGTGAAAGACGGAAACCTCGAAATACTGGTGTCACCACCCCATTTCTTTACCAGGGTTTTGTAAAAACCAGCTAAGGAATATTGTACCTACACAGATAACATCAACTGTGAAAGACGGAAAACTCGAAATACTGGTGTCACCACCCCATTTCTTTACCAGGGTTTTGTAAAAACCAGGTAAGGAAAAACAAACCCGGTGCCAACACGTCTGATCAGCGTGGCTTGGTAGTATTTTTTTTTTTTCTTTTTTTTTTCTTTTTTTACGAGCAAACTTGTTGCTGAAATTAACTAGTTGGTCAACTAGTTGACGAACTCCAATTAACGTTAACGTTTCGTTAACGGAAAATCTGTTAACGACCCACCCCTAATTGCTATTCGATCAATTACGCATTCGAGTAGTCAATCAATCTTTTACAAACGAATACAGACATTTGATAATACAAGAAAAGCAAAGACAATTTAAGAAAAGCTAACACTATGTACTATAGACGTAATTATTATTATTTATTACAGAGTACTTTAAAGATATTTTGGTAAATAAATAATGATCTACTGTCTTATTCATATTAAAACGCTTATTGAAGGCATATTCCTATATTAGTTAAAACGTCTTTTAGGCTTATCAGATGTCAGATAAAAATCCTTATTCATATTCGTCTATTATACTTCCGATAACTATAAAATGTCTTTGTTGCCATTTTGTAGAAAAATGGTGAAATATGAATGGTAGCATTTTTCTACCATTCAAATTTGTTATGAGTTTTATCCCTGGTTTTGATACAAGTTAACAAAATGCATCTTTGACGCTGTTTGTAAATGTAAACAAACTTATTTGTTAATAATCTTATTATTATAAACTATTATTAGTTTTGATTTTCATTCATTACATTAGTTTTTCTGCTTCTTATTTTTTTTTTCTTGATTTATTTCTTTTTAGTATAATTTTTTATTTTCTCACTTAGTTATTTTAGTTTTATGAATCATTTTGGTGGTATGTTTCTTCCAAATTACAAAGCCATAAAAATTTCTCCGTGTAGTGACGGATTAAGATACAAGTGTCACCACCCCATCTCCTCCCAAGGGTGCTGTAAGAGTCAGCTAAGGGATATTGCACGCAGATAACATCTTCTGTGAGAGACGGAAAACTCGAAAATAAACCCTGTGCCAACACGCCTGGTCAGCGTGGCACAGTAGACCATAATTCCTCCCAAAGTGGAGGAGGCCCGTGCCCAACAGTGGGACGTAAATGGGCTGGACAGAGGGAAAGCCATAAAATAAGAAGAAGAATTTGTAGTTTCGTAAACGTAACGTTCACTTTTCTGCGCGGATTAAAAGCAAGACTTTCAATCACCGCAATTGGCATTGTTCATATTTTTTTTAAACTCTTTATCCGAAAACCATTTCGGGGAATCGAGTTTCTGATCATGATCCACAATTTTTTTTTCGGAAAATTTGCTATATTAGCTATTATTTTTCCAAAAAAGGAAATGATCTCTATTTGCCCTTGAAATAAAGGACTTAAATTGTTAAGGCGTTCTTAGGGATATACTACTCTGGGGTGGAGTTGAAATTGGTCTATTATTTCAACATGGCAACTTTGAAAAGATGTATTGCAATCTGTCTTAAGTGTATCAGGAAAAGGCAACACAAAGACTGCGTATAACGATGACGTCACAACATTTAAAATAATATCTTTAAGCATTTAAAAAAAAACTATATAGCGAATATTTCAATAATATTGAAATTAGTTACTTAAAATAGTCTATATTTTCTAAAAAAAAATATAAAAACAGCAGGTCAAAAATTATGAACAATCCCAATACTGTGTAGGATTTGTAAGGCTTGATATTTAAGAATTATAATTGACTGTAACAATTTTAATGGCTTTTCTTTTCAACTTCTTTGCAAACATCAATAACTAGATGATGAAGATCAGCATAATCAAAAATTAAAGCATAATCCTATATTAGTTAAAAAGTCTTTTAAGCTTATCAGATGTCAGATAAAAATCCTAATTCATATTCGTTTAAAAAACTTCCGATAGCTAAAATGTCTCTAATTTACAGAATGTTACCATTTCGTAGAAACATGGTGAAATATGGATGGTAGAAAAAAATAATCTTACTAGTTGTCAAACTTGACATAGCGTTTATAAACAAACATTGTAATTTACACAATATTCGAGAAGTGTTATTGTAGTAAATAAACTACAGCAGGAAAGTGAAAATCAGGTAATCTTTAATGTATGATACAGTAGAGGCACCAGCTCATCCAACACCTGCAGATTTGCTGGATCCACGAATGTCTTGAGATTCGCAACCGCTGGGTCCAAAACCTACAAACATAATATGTAGCTATGATGAGAATAAAAAATCTGAAAATTTTAAGTTGGAGCAAGAATCACTCAAATATAAAATAGAATATCTACACCCCAAGCCACTCACACCGGTGTTCTTCGATGTTCAAGTTCGGGCTATTTCTATTAAGGGCCTACATCAATATTATCGTATATCATCGCCGACACGTACATATTAACACAGCCAGTAGGCACAGAAAATGAAGAATTAGGGATACTTTTCCTATTTACTCAAAATCTACTAAATATATTTTAATTCTGATTTACGTGTTTCTATATATAATAGTTACTTATGTTTTTAAAGTTATTTCATTAGTTAATACGCGATAATAGACCGACAAATGAAAAAAATAAAAAATTTGAGAGGTTGTTTCGCCAAGATTTTCTATCGAGAAAACTTTTTTCAATCGCGTTTCTGAGTTGATGCGATCCTAGATCATATATTGAAAAAACATATAATTAAAAATTAGAGCTCTAGCCATTCAATCTAAAGAAACAATGAAAACTTCGTAAAAGAAAAATGCACGAAGCTATTTTGGTATCGTCTTAAAGAATTTCTTCTTTAATAGAAATAGCCCGTAACTCGGTAATTAAAAAACAATAAATTTATTAAATCAATCATTTTATTTTGTTTTATTTACTTGCAAGTAGGGTGAACTTTGTTCATTACAAGGCCTTGCAATAAAAGTTTTCAAGATTGCGGCATTTCTACCTCACATATGGTTTGCATTTACTTTAATTGGCTGTTCCATTAGCCCTTCTATAATGGGCTCATTGTCCTCCATCGCATTGTAAACTACCACTTTCAGAATTCCTCATCTTCCAAAGAAAATATCTTACTTCTTTAGCGGTACACTTTTCTTCGCCGATTGTTAACAAGATTGTTAATGCCGCAATGCTTTGCAGGGTTCATAAGACATGTATAATTAAGCAAATTCCATGTCGGATATTTATCGTGATTTATGCACGTATCACTATAATATAAAACCTCGTTAGTTTAATAACTTTTTGGTTAATTATTGTGACTCTATGAACAACACCTTTGAACTTGACCTTTAATGACGGGGCAAACGTCAATATAAATAATCAGCTGATGAATATATACGCCATTTTTTTCACTAATATAGGCTTAAAGTAGGGTCGGAGCTTGTTTAAAATAATGTCACTTTATGGGATAGTTATAGAACGCTTTAGTGTAAAAAAGCTATTATGAATTACATTTTTGACAATCCGCTTATAGCTAACTTTTAAGCCTCTGATAAGTCATTACGAATAAGACCGTAGTCGGAATAATGTCACTTTATCGGATAGATATAGAACGTTTTAGCGTAAATAACTATTATGAATTAAAATTTTTGACAATCCGCTTTTAACGAAATTTTAAGCCTCCTATAAGTCATTATGAATTAGACCGCTAGTTATTAAGTAGGTTATAGACTTGTAGTTCTCGTCACGGGCGTGGTCTTAGAGCATTAAGCCATACACAGTCATACTCATTGTGTACGGACACTATCGTCTCTTACCCCGTTTTCCAATCAGCGCATTATGCGGCACAATGCTCAACGTTGAGTGTTCCAATTACAGCATCGCATCGCACAATCGAGCACTCTCAAAAGTGATGCGTGCAATCCATACCAACTTCAGCGACAGAAAATTAATAAGTATTTTTCTTTAAATTGGCATTGATTGAAATTTTATTTATTTATTATCGTTAGTAATATTACTTATTGTTAAAAAAAATTAAGGCTTTCTTTTCGTCGGAGTTTTCTGGAAATATTCAAAGTTAATTCAAGCTGTGTTAAAAAATAAATAAATATAAGTATGGATGAAGGTATAAACAATGACTTTTTTTATATTCCACACATATAATGTGAATACAATGTTTATTTTAGAATTTTTTTTTCAAACTGAACTTAGCGCACTCTGCTAGCGCATTTTAAAACTAATTCACGTTCCAATTAAGCGTCAGCATTGTGCGGCACTGAGTCGCATTATGCTCTGCCATTGGAAAACAGGGTTAGTGTGCGTAAAGATTAATTTAAAATTTTCTACTCGTGCTACTTCATATTTATCAAAGAAAAGTAGTATATATTTCCTATTCGTATTCTGGTACCCAGAACACAAGCTAATATAAACTTCGCTTGGGACCAGAGGACGTTGTGTGAAATGTCCATGAATATTTATTATTCCGATTCCGATTTTATTCCGAGGGAGCGAGAATGGAACCAGTACAATCAACTGTATTTCTAGGAATCACTGTTGATTCGAAATTACAGTGGGGCCCACATATTGAAAATATGTCCGGAAAACTTAGCTCTGCGGCATATGCGGTAAAAACAATTAGACGACTTACAGATGTAGATACGGCTAGAATAGTTTACTTTAGTTATTTTCATAGTGTAATGTGTTATGGAATTCTTCTTTGGGGAAGCTGTGCGGACGTTAATCGGATATTTGTGGTCCAGAAACGTGCTGTTAGAGCTTGTATATAACCTAGGCCCTCGGGATTCCCTAAGGGAGAAATTTAAGGACATAAATATTTTGACAGTCGCTTCACAATATGTATATGAAAATTTATTGTACATTCATAATAATATTCAGCACTTTAAAAAGAAAAGCGACTACCATAATGTTAACACGAGAAATAAGCACAATCTTGTAATGCATGTTACTCGTCTCCACAAAATAGGTAACTCTTTCATGGGGCATGTTATACGTTTTTATAACAAACTCCTTAATGATGTGAAAGAATTATATATTATAACTAGCTGACCCGGCAAACGTTGTTTTGCCATACTAAAAAAAAAAAGTTTGAAAAATAGATGTTGGCCGATTCTCAGACCTAGAGGATATGTACACAAAATTTCAGGAAAATCGGTCGAGCCGTTTCGGAGGAGTACGGTAACTAACACTGTGACACGTGAATTTTATATATAAGATTAATTCATTCCGATTGGCATTTTCTGAAAAAATAGGCTTTGCGAAAAAGTTATCAAATCTACTGATGTAAACATTTAATTTAAATAATTGTACGACATGAGCGCTTAAGAGGATACCAAAATAGCTTCGTGCATTTTTCTACGTACGGAGTTTTCATTGTTTCTTTAGATTGAATGGCTAGAGCTCTAATTTTTAAGTATATGTTTTTTCAATATATGATTTAGGATCGCATAAACTCAGAAACGCGATTGAAAAAAGTTTTCTCGATAGAAAATCTTAGCGAAACAACCCCTCTAATTTTTAATTTTTTTCATTTGTCGGTCTATTATCGCGTATTAACTAATAAAATAACTTTAAAAACATAAGTAACTATTATATATAGAAACACGTAAATCAGAATTAAAATATATTTAGTAGATTTTGAGTAAATAGGAAAAGTATCCCTAATTCTTCATTTTCTGTGCCTACTGGCTGTGTTAATATGTACGTGTCGGCGATGATATACGATAATATTGATGTAGGCCCTTAAGGTGTGCTCATTTGGAGTTTCCAAACTTTTTCTTACTACAAATAAAATAATTAACTGATAAAATGTATCAATTTTCTAATGGAGAATGAGAAATTATCTCACTTCATATATTGTGGAGGGAATTTTTTTATTGTCAAGTCACAGTCGTTCAACTATCAGTTATACGATTAATAATAATATGATCTCTATAAGATATTGAACTAGTTTTTTTTTTTAATAAAAATTAGTCAAGTTTAGTCAGTATTTTTTACGCTTATAGAAATTACTTTCTGAAATTGAATTTGACAAGTTGCAAACTTGCTGCAGCAATCCTGATTAGACCATCGATATTATATCAAGATTGAATTGGGTAAGCAGATCTCATAATTATTAGGTACACGGAGAAAAAACTATAGCAGTTATCAGTGAAGAATATATGTAAAAATTACTAAATTTCGATAATAATATTGAATCGCTATTGCAATATTCTAAAAGTTCATAATCATTAATGTATAATTAGTAAAGCGTTTAGGAATTGTTCATGCAGAGATGTTGAAATATTTATTAATGAGCACTGTATATGAGCATATTTCGATTATTGTTAAATATTTTAATTTCTCTCCAATTTTCGAAATTGGTATTATGTGTGTATAATTTTTTTTTTAATTTGTAAACCGAAATTAAAAATTGATGAACTAAATTTGCCGTCCCTTAAAATTTGCCGCCCTAGGCTCCAGCCTACTCAGCCTGCTGGTAAATCCGCCACTGGTGGGTAAGTATTGAATCTTACTCATAAACTCTTTTAAATATTTGTTGCAGTAATCACCAGTTGTTGATAAGTCCAATAGTGAAAAAAATTTTTTAAGCGCCTATCTTATTGAACATAATGAGTAGTGAGTACCTACTCGTACTATAGCTCCATAACAAGGAACTTTCTTGTAATCCAGTACTAGAATAGAAGGAATATTTTCGCCGGTAACCATGCAATTATAACTTAAATTCTTTTATTATGTACTATTTTTTATCTAAACTGTAGAGTAGTAACAAAACAACATTACCAGGATTAAATATTAATGGTGTCGAATTTAACAGCGCCGTACGCGTTGTAAAATGTAATGGAGATGGTAAAACTGTTATAGGTCTATTACGAATTTTACAGCCAATAGACAAGGATTTTGTTCTTACAAATTGAAACAAGGTTAGGTCAAGGCATTTTGTCAAGACATTTCTTCCTTTATATCAGACTTCTAAAAGGAGGTGGTTTACAATTTGCCTCGATCATTTTACTATTTTTTTTTCTTTTTCGTCAACTTGAGCGAGGGTTGGCTTCGCATGCATTTGCCAGCGTCATTTTTAGGGTTCCGTACCCAAAGGGTAAAAACGGGACCCTATTACTGAGACTTCGCTGTCCGTCCGTCCGTCCGTCCGTCCGTATGTCACCAGGCTGTATCTCAAGAACGGTGATAGCTAGAGAGTTGAAATTTTCACAGATGATGTATTTCTATTGCCGCTATAACAACAAATATGTACTAAAAATAAAATAAAATAAATATTTAAGGGGGGCTCCCATACAACAAACATGATTTTTTTACCGTTTCTTGCTCGATACTAATAACGTTGCCTTATGTTGGATAGATAATGGTACGGAACCCTTCGTGCGCGAGTCCGACTCGCACTTGACCAATTTTTACTATTTAAGCTTCCAAAAAAGGAGGGTTATCACGTGTTATTCGTTTTAAAACACGTTTTATAGACAACACCTGACAGATTAGAATAATAATTTTTTTGAACGAACTAACATAATGGACTATCTTGAGTTTAATCTTAATATATATAAATCTCGTGTCACAATGTTTGTCCTCAATGGACTCCTAAACCACTTAACCGATTATAATAAAATTCGCACACCTTGTGCAGTTCGATCCAACTTGAGAGATAGGATAGTTTAAATTTGGGTGGACCGATTTTGATGAAATTTTTTGTTGTTGATTTTTACACAGAATTGTATGGCAAAACAACGTTTGCCGGGGCAGCTAGTAATTATATAAAAAATACTTCAAATAGCCAATTCTATATAATATACAACTAAACTTATCTAAAAAATGGTAACAACTATAGGTGTTATTTGAGTTAACATCGCGGCATCGCTGAATTATGTTAGCGACAATATCAAAATTCATTTTTAGTCAAGTTTAGTTAGTTAGTAGCGCGTAGAATTGGTACGGTGGTACCATTGTAGAACTTTTTCGTGACTAGATAAGTAGACAAGTATATAATTTAATAAGAAACATACTATTATCTATTAGGAGTGTTGTGTAACCTTGCAACAAAATTAATTTGCTAGCGTCAGTTTATGCTTTATATAAATGTAGGTACTTACACAAAACAATGAACAAGTAAACTGATCCTTACTGCTACTACACTACGTCATTATTAATGTAGGATCAAGTTTTTTTTTTCAAGTTTGATTTTTTAGTATACCTAGTTATAAATGCACATTGAACAAACTTATATAAGTAAGTCTAATATTTACTTCCAAATTATGTTTATGCTTTGAGAAATAGGTAAAGAAAATTGAATAAGATAATTAAATACATATGTATTATTTTATAATTATCTACAACATTTCATAATACATATTATTATTACAAAGAAAACAAGGTTATTGATTTGGTGCCCACAGATAGGCCTGTGCCTAAATTTTGTAAAATTTTTATTGTAATTACTGTAATAACTATGCCGTAATTTTGAAGTTCTTCTTATCGGGGGGCGTAGCTCAGATGGTAGAGCGCTCGCTTAGCATGCGAGAGGTACCGGGATCGATACCCGGCGCCTCCAATTATTGTTTTTTTTTATTTTTAATTATTTTTTATATATTTAGTTAATTATCGAACAATTTTTATTCATTTTGATATGATTAAAGTATAAATAGAACATTATTTTGATTGTCATAATCTATACAAAATAATCAACGCCAATTTCAATAATAAGTACTTAATGATTGAAATTGGCCAATGATTAATATTATTGAAATAGACATTGGCGATATTATTGAGCTTTGAAATTAAAATTACAGTTTATTTGTACCTATGTGAAAATGTTTTTAAATAACACTAGTGTAGTATTTTATGCGATCATTTAATTTTAACGTGTGCATATTTGTTACTCATTTACGAGCAAAGTTCCAAAAAGATTTGAATAATTGGTCAAGTGCGAGTCGGACTCGCGCACGAAGGGTTCCGTACCATTATCTATGCAACATAAGGCAACGTTATTAGTATCGAGCAAGAAACGGTAAAAAAATCATGTTTGTTGTATGGGAGCCCCCCTTAAATATTTATTTTATTTTATTTTTAGTATTTTTTGTTATAGCGGCAATAGAAATACATCATCTGTGATAATTTCAACTGTTTAGCTATCACCGTTCTTGAGATACTGGGTACGGAACCCTAAAAATCATGTTTGTTGTATGGGAGCCCCCCTTAAATATTAATTTTATTTTATTTTTAGTATTTGTTGTTATAGCGGCAATAGAAATACATCATCTGTGAAAATTTCAACTCTCTAGCTATCACCGTTCTTGAGATACAGCCTGGTGACAGACGGACGGACGGACGGACGGACGGACGGACAGCGAAGTCTCAGTAATAGGGTCCCGTTTTTACCCTTTGGGTACGGAACCCTAAAAATTTGGATCTAGGATAGCTTGATTTAATACATTCTCTGATCCCGGGAAAATGCAGTTATCCTGCGGAAAAATCGACAGCTCAAAATATGGTTTTTAGTTTAACAAACGCATCTAGATGGCGCTAGCATCGAGTTGCATTTTAGGTGTCTTACCTACGTTTATTGTTTTACTATTTAAAACTTTAACACAGGGTACACACTAGCAAAACACTAGTAAGTACCTAATTAATATCATTATTAACATTCAAATAATAAATTGAATCAAAGAAAATTTGTGTATTTACTACTGCCATCTATTGCGTATAAATAAAACCAAAAAAATATGTTTAGACGATAGCAGATGGCGCTTTATTACCTTCTCTCATCGGAAAAAGGCGTGACGGTAAGTATACATGAATAGAAGTGATGCGGAAGGAATTGCTTTTCTACACGACACTATGAGACATACTATTGCGTGTTTGCTTACAATTTTTAAGCAGCTACCTATTAAACTGAATATGGTCTTTGCTATACGGCTAGACTACAGGATGTTAACTAGCGTCCTTTTCTTAATAGTTATGTGAAAACGAAAGTAGAAATTGCGTGCAATTTGATAGTAAGTAGACGACATGTGGAAGACCGAAACATAATACATGATAATCTTTTAAAAACATGATCATTTGTGGTTACAATTCGATCAGAAAAGAAATAATCGAGAACGAATTCGAACTTAAGACGATACCAAAATAGCTTCGTGCATTTTTCTATGTACGAAGTTTTCATTGTTTCTTTAGTTTGAATGGCTAGAGCTCTAATTTTTAAGTATATGTTTTTTCAATATATGATCTAGGATCGCATCAACTCATAAACGCGATTGAAAAAAGTTTTCTCGATAGAAAATCTTGGCGAAACAACCTCTCAAATTTTTTATTTTTTTCATTTGTCGGTCTATTATCGCGTATTAACTAATGAAATAACTTTAAAAACATAAGTAACTATTATATATAGAAACACGTAAATCAGAATTAAAATATATTTAGTAGATTTTGAGTAAATAGGAAAAGTATCCCTAATTCTTCATTTTCTGTGCCTACTGGCTGTGTTAATATGTACGTGTCGGCGATGATATACGATAATATTGATGTAGGCCCTTAAGTAAATTAACATAAAAACCTACCAAAAAAATGAAATAGGTCAAGTACGAGTTGATCTCTCACACGAAGGGTACAGTACTATTATTATCTTATTATATTCGTCATATCGATGTAACGGGATAAGCGCAGGGGAATTATTATGATGAATATTTGTTTTTTATCTATAACTGATAAGCATAAACTGTGAAATTTCAAACTAGCTATCATCGTTCAAGAGATACAGCCGGGTGACAGAAGGATAGACACCGAAGTCTCAGTTTTATCTTTTGGTATGGAACCCTAAAACAATCCATAGAGTATCTTCAAGAGTCTTGTCTGTTATTCTCTCATTCTTTTTTGGAAGATACCCTTAGTAAATTTAATTAAAGTGGAATAAGTGATCACCGCAAGCGGGATTTGAACCCACGACCTCGGAATACCGTTCTGTCGCTAATTCCGAGGTCGTGGGTTCAAGTCCCGCTTGCGATTATCACTTTTTCCACTATAATTTAATTTATTAAGTAAAAGCTTCTTATGTTTTCAGAGAGCCTGTAAATCATGCCAGTTTGAAATAGAATAACTAATTGAATTTGACTAGCAGTTCTAAAATTATATTTAGATTCCCGTCCGCTATTCCTGGTTTCATTCAAATGATATTTTGCATGTACATATTTCATCATATTATAGACAACATAATAATATCTTTTTGATAAAATTCCTGGTGTAAATAATACCCAACCCTTGGGTGCCGCACGTCGCACGCGAGATATTGAACACTCGCGTATTACAGGAAAATGTGACGAAAATATGATATTTGCTGCAATAAAACTAATATTAAAGGCAAGTTCTTATGAAGTACATGAATATCATATAAAAAAGTTCAACCGACTTTATGTGCCTTTGAAATTTGAGGGTTTTCCTCGATTTCTCAGGAGATAACCATCAGATCCTAACCTGGTGCCAATGGGACCACACGGGAACCACCAGATTTCAAATAAAAAAAGAATCATCAAAATCGCTTCGCCCAGTTAAAAGTTATGAGGTAACAAACATGAAAAAACATACAGGCGAATTGGGATTGTTCATATTTATTTACTTGCTGTTTTAATATTTTTTTAGAAAATATAAACTATTTTAAGCCACTAATTTCAATATTATTGAAATATTCACTGTAAAGAATTTTAAAAAAATACTTAAAGATACTATTTTAAATGTTGTGACGTCATCGTTGTACGCAATCTGTGTATTTCCTGTTCCTGATAGACGTAAGACAGATTGCAATACATCTTTTCAAAGTTGCCAAATTGATATAATAGACCAATTTCAACTCCACAAAGAGTAGTATATCCCTAAGAACGCCTTAATATTTTAAGTCCTTCATTTCAAGGGCAAATAGAGATCATTTGCTTTTTTGGAAAAATAATCGTTAATATAGCAAATTTTCCAAAAAAAGCTAATAGGTCATGATCAGAAACTCTATTCTCCGAAATGGTTTTCGAATTAAGAGTTTAAAAAAATATGAACAATGCCAATTGAGAACCTTTTAAACGAGTATATAACTATTTTTCCTAGAAAAATAGTTACTACCTACTCGTATCGTATAATTAATTTTGTGTAATTGGATTGCAATGAAGTATTGGATTGCATTGTTATAAGCCTCTTCTACGATTATAATAACGGCGAGTGACTCTCACAGGGCAATCTGCGACGTGTACACATTATTGAGACTACCCTAGCTGGAGTATCACTACAGCCTACGTAGACAAGCTCTATTACTCTCTTACGCCGGTTCAGTGGATTGAAAGTCCTGAACCCGTGGTAGGGAAAAAAAATTGACATATCATGGGCCCATTTTTTTGGCAAAAAAAAATTGTGACTTCATAAATTTTATGACTCTCGCTCTATTAATCTCTACAGGTCCGTAGAAATAACAGTATAGTCTAGATTACTCTCCAAGCTATCTAGCTCTATTATCTTTACGTGGTCAACATTGAAAGGATTTTTCAAGTCGGACCAGTCGGTTCCTGAGATTAGAGCGTTCAAGCAAACAAGAAAATTCTTCATCTTCATCATATTTGACCATTTGATTTGACGCCCCGGGCCAATTTAATTAGCCGCCCTATAAATTAATAGAGATAAAGCAAAATTTTAAACTTGAATGCTTTTGCCGCCCTTCTCAGGCTCGCCCCGGGCCATGGCCTCTACGGTAAAACACCTCTGTTAGTTTAGATAGTACAGAATACAGACTATGTCCGTATATAGTGATTCGATATTCCTTGGGTACAAAATGGCGGTTAGCTGATATTATATAAAAAGCTTTTAAATTATACAATATTTAACTCAAATAAACATTACATAGATGCAAGATATCTTAAAGAAAGATCTCGCTAATTAAACTTCTCCGTAAGTACTTTTATGTAATTAAAATTTGTAGTACACCGTGTAATTTATATTAAAATGTGAGCGCTCTAGAATTTTCCGTATGAAAATAGTTCTTTAGAGCAATCTCGCTTGTGTAGAAACTAGATCTAGACTCTAGGGATAAAATCGTGTAATTAATACGTTTTTGAAACATACTGAACTTAGTAATTAATAAATGTAAGTAAATAAAATATATTCATGGACATTTCAGTTTCGTTTCAGTTTCAGTTTTGGATAATAAATTTATTGAGGAAGGTTATGGACTAACTATAAAACATTATGCTGCGATTAAAAGGAGCGAAGCATCATTTCTAAATTCCATTCGTAGGTATACGGTTGCGGGCAACAGCTAGTCTGTTATAAAACAAAGTCGTTATTTTTGTATGTACCTATATCCCAATGTGAGCTTATATTTTCCAAACTACGCAACTGATTTTGTTGCGGCTTTTTTCAATGGATAGATTTGTTCAAGAGGATGTCATTTTTGTATATTATGTTAAGGTTTGTTTTCCAAATTCCACGCGTACGAAGTTGCGGGCAACAGCTAGTATTGTATAAATAATAATATATTAATCAAGATTCTTGTCTTCCTTTTCACATTACTCATGTACATACGTAATGTAATTAGCTGGGTCTTTAGTTAATTCGTTAACAATACTTAGAAACTGATTTAATATATTATTTAACAAATAAAGACATGAGCTTATATTAAATTAACTCTGAAGGAGATCAAGTAAATGAATTTGTGAAACTAAATACGTAACTAAATTAAGTAGGTACCTTCTGAACTTTCAAACATATTTGTTTGTAAAAGAATTTTTCATGAATTTAGTATCCTCCTCCAGCCCCGTAACGTCCCACTGCTGGGCACGGGCCTCCTCCACTTTGGGAGGGATTATGGTCTACTGTGCCGCGCAGACCAGGCGTGTTGGCACAAGATTTATTTTCGAGTTTTCCATTTCTCTCAGAGAATGTTATCTGTGTATAACATCTCTTAGCTGGCTTTTACAGCACCCTGGGGAGGATATGTCCGTGAAATAATTCGTCACCACACGGAAAATTTTACGGAAATATCGATCTTAAATTTCTTTTTAACACGATTTTTACTTTGTTCGTATCTATCTATGAGAAGGAATCTTTGAAAGCGAATATGACCCTTTTGCAATAATCACATTGTCGATCTAAAATTTTGCACACCGTTTAATGTACGATGACAACGCAGTACTTATTTAAAAAAAAGATTGGCAAGCGTGTTTTTTAGTTTTTAAAACTAATCAAAGTATTCTTCTTCTTTAGCCTGCTGATGATATGCTGATACGCGAGTATTGGGCACATCATCATTAGATCAGAGCCTATAAAATAAATTTTGGTTATCACTTTACGGAATACGGTGAAATCGTGACTTATTATAACAGAGGCAAGCTTTTTGAACATTTATACGAATCCTTACAATAACTAAATATAAAATACAAACATTCATCTCTATCAAGAACCAAAAAGTTTTATTGAATGGTCCCAAAAATGTAAAGAAATCTTCGTCTAATAATTCTGAAACTTTTTTCCGATATAACAATATTTCTTGTACCCGGAAAGTGGAAAAGAAATAGGAATGTCTCAAAAAAATAAATAACGGAAATGATATTGTTAGTAATCCTTGTTAGAGCTTCTTTTTCACTGCGCTGTTTTTTTTGAAACAAGGCTCAAAAGATTTATAATAACAAGCTGTATAGGAATACATTTTATTAGATGAACGTGACTAGGTTTATATATATATACTCGTAGCTATACAGATATGAAGCTATCGCATTTATAGCCTAAACGAATACCTAGGTGCCATGGTGCTATCCTTAACTTATGTATGAAACCTCTATCTATCGGACAGCACTAAAAACTGATATCTGTTAGTTATCAAATTCTTTAGAAAAGACCCTACAGAATTTTTAAAAATTTGTACTATGGGTGGGTTTAGAGACTCTTCCGTAGGTGGACAACATCACAGAGATACCAGATGATGAGTTGACGTCTAAAATTGAGGACAAATAACTTTATCCTGGTTAAGTCGTACTGCATAGTTTCATATGACGTATAGGTATAGCGTATATCATAGACACACACATGGATACATTTTCACGCACACAAAGAAACACAAGTAGCTTCAAGCTGGCCGAGGGTTGTAGCCTTACCATTAAAAAATAAATTATTAGACATTCAAAATAAAAACTTGTGTTCGATCATGTCATTTCAACATAGGGCTACGTTTAGTGTAACGTATGTTTAGATAGGATGAAATATTCTTATCAAAAGAGGCAGTATTATGTCACGTAGACGCATCTATAAGAAGATATAATGTACCAGTGCCGCGTAACATTTCCTCTCCATATAGTTGAAGTATAACCCTTGTCACTTCAAACAAAGTGGGGTTTTACTTGTCAAACTCATATTGTTTGCCCTCTTAGAAAACTGTATGAGGAAGAGTTTCATATGATTACTGTTATCAACTAACTAGCTGTAGCCCGGAACTTCAAACACGTGGAATTAAAAAAATTATCCGGTTTTGCAACTGTTTTCACTAACGCTTCGTTACTAAACTAGTTTATTAATTTTGCAATTGACTTGCTATGCTTTAACCTAATAAATTAAATTGTAGTGGAAAAAGTGATCACCGCAAGCGGAACTTGAACCCACTTATTCATCAAATGCGTTGTAGGCTAAATCGAGTAACATTGTAGTGGTGAAATTGGTTATAGTTAGCACGTACGCAATAGCTCAGTTGGCTGTGGGTTCAAGTTTCCACTACAATTTAATTTATTAACGCCTCGTTCCTTTTAGTCGCAGCGTAATGTTATATAGCCTGTAGCCTTTCTCGATAAATCTATTATCTGACACTGAAAGAATTTTTCAAATCGCTTTAAAAACTTTCAAATATTCCGTTACATAGATTAATACATTGATAGACACGTACCGAGCTAATATAAGCGTGTTAAAAACTAATCAGTTTATGGCTTTATCTGAGATAGATATAATCATTTACTACATTGTTATTTGGGGATATTTTTTTTTAATTAAGTATTTATAATCTTGCCGTGATTGTATTAAAACGCAGTCGGCCGTGCCATATACTCGTATATATAGTGGAATATCGATAGGTGGCCAAATGAAGTTAATACGCAATCCAAAAATTGGCTCTGTATAGCGGTTGTGGAGATTACTCTGTTCTTCACAAGGTCCAGTCTTATTAATTATCCATTTAATAATAAACGGAGCAAATAAATTGAATCCAAATGAATCGTTAAGTAATTAATCCACAATACAGAAAGTACAAAAAAGTTAAAGAAAAAAGTTAATGGATTACGAACTTTGTGTAACATGGCTTTGTACTGATCCAATCCAATCCCTTACTATTTATTCTTGCAAAAATTGTATAAAGCTATCCTTTATAAGTACTATTCTTAAACCTATTGTAAACTTACATAAAAACTAGCTAACTGTGCCCCACAGTTTCAGTTGCGTACTTTTTGAATTCCCTCTTAGGAGATACGGTCAGCTTGGGAGTTTGGTGTGGGAAGCCTATGTCCAGCAGTGGACGGAGAAGGACTGATGGATGAAGGGATGGAGGATGGCAAAGTTAAAATCAAAAAGAAAGTATCCTTAGAGTATATAACTCCATCCATCAGCCTCTCTCCGTCCACTGTTAGACATAGGCCTCCCCCATAGAACGAAACAACGCGCGGTCTTGTGTCGCCTGCATCCAATGTCTCCCCGCGACCTTGACGATATCGTCGCTCCACCTTGTCGGGGGCCGCCCAACGCTGCGTCTTCCGGTACGTTGTCGCCACTGTAGGACTTTTCTTCCCCATCGATCATCAGTTCTACGAGCAATGTGGCCTGCCCATTGCCACTTCAGCGTGCTAACCATTCGAGTATATAACTATAGAGTTCCAATACAAAACACAAGTCTACTGGGATGTTCGGTTGATATTTCGATTTTCTGATAGAATACATTATCGAAATTTTGGCGAACTCCTAATAATATGCTCCATGACTCGTAACTTGGTCTGTGTTTTTAGCTTGCGTAGAAAAATGCGATGTTCTCACTTGTACTTACGGTACTCGGATAGAAACACGTGCTCTACAGTCCCATCCGTTATTTTTCCGTGCACAGATGGAGATATGGACGTTTTGTCACCTTCTCCATTCTACGCTTGAAGGCGCCACTTGCATTCAGCGACAGCCCGTGATCCGAATTTTTTTGTTGATCTACCTACTTTTTGTTGACCTACGTTGCGTCTAGTAACTACTAACATGATCGGCTCTATAATCACTTAAATACCTACTAAGAGAAAGTACTGTTTGTGTAGGGACGGATTACGTATACAAGTATCGCCATCTCTTTTCCTTCATAGGGTGCTGTAAAAGCCAGCCGAGAGATATGATACACAGATAAATCCAATGTAAGAGACGGAAAAATCGAAAATAAACCCTATGTTAACACGTCTGGTTATCGCGGCACAGTAGATCATAATCCTTCCGAAAGTGCAGAAGGCCCCTGACCAACAGTGGAACCTTGACGAGCTGGAGAAAGAAAGAAAAGATACAAAACATATTCTGTGCAACCCTTTGTATACGTGATAATATGTAGAGTTCTATATTAAACCAAATAAAGAATCACAAGAATGTGTCCCAAGATTCATTTCAATGCTATGAATATTGTATGTGCTAGTTGTATACTTGTCACGTTTCAGAACAAATAATAATGGAAGTAAACCCTTATCGACCTACAAGTAAACACGATTCACTGGTTGTCATGACATTATGATAATTTCTATTTACGCAAAGTTATTTTAACATAAAAATGCAATGAATTAATTGACGGATAAATAATACAAGGGCCACTACTCCATTTTTCTTCCCAGGGTGCTGTCAAAGCGAGGACATTATACACAAATAACATTCTCTTTCAACTCGAGAATAAACTCTGTGCCAACACGCCTGGCTAGCGCGGCACTGTAATTATTCATCCCATATTATATTATTCTCTGTTGTAGCCCGTATGAGTAAAGAATATCTACTACACACATATATGAACAAGAATAGAAAAGAAAGAAACAAACAATTGGGATTGTTCATAATTTTTGACCTGCTGTGTTAATATTTTTTTTAGAAAATACTAGCTGGCCCGGCTAACGTTGTTTTGCCATACCAAAAAAAAGTAAAAAAAAAAAATTACTATAAACCTCACGCAGCCCGAGACCTTTCCAACGAATGCAAAACCGTGGAAATCGGTTCGTGCGTTCTGGAGTTATAGCGTCAGGAAGGAAAATCCGACTTATTTTTATATAGTAGATAGACCACTTTAAGAAACTAATTTCAATATTATTGAAATATTCACTATTTAGAATTTTTTATAATACTTAAAGATTTTATTTTCTAACACTTGCGCGACTCATCTGTTTAAATAAATGTTCCGATCTGGTGGTAGTATATTAGATAAAATAATAAAAACTAAATAATTAAAATAAATACTAATTTTCTATAAATTCAAATAAAAATGAACAAATTTTCTTTTTAATATAAACTAATTTAAATCTTAAACCAATAATTCTTTTTTAAAAATTATTGTTATTATGTAAATAATATTGTATTTAAGTATATAAACTTAGTTTTGCATAGAGGTAGTATACAATATAGCAATATTGTATACTACCACTATAATAATTACAACTTTAGTCTATGATAAAATTATGTATGTTTTACCTTATATAATTTAAAATTTTCTTTATATTGTTACAATTTGTTAATGTATTATAAAAACTAAAATAATGCTATTGATTTTATGTAGTCTGAGCACAATGTAATATAATATAGTGTATAGTAAAAGTCTATCTTTATGGTCAATCTAAAATTAAAATCGAATGTGGGTAAACCCTGTAATAACTGATCGTAGAAGACACACTACAGCTCAGTCTCACCCGTGACCATGGTGACTGCAAAGTCTCCGAAACGTCGGGCCAAAATTTAAAACAAATATACGCGTCAAAATCCGTAAAAAGTAGTTTTATTTAAACTTAAAGATTTTGTTTTAAATGTTGTGACGTCATCGTTGTACGCAATCTGTGTATTGTCTTTTCCTGATAATCATAAGACAGATTGCAATACATCTTTTCAAAGTTGCCAAGTTGATATAATAGACCAATTTCAACTCCACCACAGAGTAGTATATCCCTAAGAATGCCTTAATATTTTAAGTCCTTCATTTCAAGGGCAAATAGAGGTCATTACCTTTTTTGGGAAAATAATCGTTAAAATAATCGCTAAAAATAATAATATAGCAAATTTTCCGAAAAAAACTAGTAGATCATGATCAGAAACTTTATTCCCCGAAATGGTTTTCGAATTAAGAATTTAAAAAAAATATGAACAATGCCCATTGTTTTATTCACTGTGTAACATAATATTATAAAATAAAAGGTTATTATGTAATTATAACCTTTTATTTTATAATATTGTGTTACACATAATAGACCGTTCCTTATTCAACACAATAGGGCCTTCCTTATTCTTATATTTCAGCTTAAAGTACTTTGTTGTAATAAAATCTTTTAATGTAAGCAACATAGGGCAATACTCTTTAAGAAAATGTACAATAATTATACCTAATTGTTATGTAGTACATTTGTTTTTATCTTTATATGCTTTTACATTTTGAAAACTTTTTCTTCCTTCATTTGAAGGCTATCAAAATTTAGTATTAAGTACTACGCTTTTTTATTTATTTTAAGTAATTATTATGTTAAACACTCATGAGACGCAGACGGTCTCAATCACGCCTCGTCTTTTTAACACTTTTATAAGTTCGGTATGTATCTATCAATCTATGGGACGGAATCTTTGAAAGTGATTTACACCCACTTACAGTAATCGGATTGATATGAAATTTTGCACACATGTTAGGGACCGATGACAATGCAATAATATAAAAAAATATTCAGGATTTTCTAGCGTGTTTTTTAGTTTTTGAACTAAACATATTTTTTTCGATATTCATCTGTCCCTTTCTTGCTATGAATATACAGTTATATGCTATGAATATGCCGTATGTGGTGTCCTTTAAACTTTTGTAAAACCGTGCAATAAATTGAAACTTAGCTCTAATAATTGTTTTATTCCAAGTGATATTAGAGGTTACTTTATATATTACTAGCTGAACCGGCAAACGTTGTTTTGCCATACAAAAAAAATAGATTTGTAAAATAGATGTTGGCCAATTCTCAGACCTACTGAATACGCATATAAAATTTGGTAAAAATCGGTCAAGCCGTTTCGGAGGAGTACGGTAACTAACACCGTGACATGGAAATTTTATATATTAGAATATATTTATATGGTATTTCTATTAAAGAAAATAAATAATTGAGGAATACTTCTAACATAATTACAAGGAAAATTAAAGAAAAAATAATAATAATGGTGTCGCGCGTGCCTATTGTATTCAGAGGAGGCTTTTAAATATTTTCACGGAGTCGTATTCGCCTACATTTTCAGATTCATTGTTTATTAAATTACATAAAATTTAATATAGCTATTAAAAACATTGTGTGTATGTGTAAGTGTATTTTATTGTATTTGTGTATCTTTATTACGTATTTAATTTAAAATATCTTTATATAATACTTCAGACGCTGTTGCATACTAAATCTATCCATCATATCATATATCTCTATTACTCAAGGGTTTGCTGTAAGAAAACTCAGGTTTGAGTTAAGCTCGCCTTTGTAAGTTTTTTTTTATTTTTTTAGTTTTCTCTTATTTCTGTTATTATCTTCTCTTGTGTACAATAAAGCATAAATAAATAATAAATAAAAATACAGTCCGTTCTTCTCTGGAACGGCCTTCCTCGCGAGATTAGGATGTCCGGTAGCCGGAATTTATTTAAGCGTAGAGTCCGTCAACTTTATTTAGATTTGTCAGCGTAGTCAAACTAGCTTCGTATTTTCCTACTACTTAATTTCCTACTGTTTTAAGTAATATCAATTGAGTCTATCGTTATTTATTTGTATTTATATGTATGTATTATATATATGTTTATGTGATATATACAGGGTGACTTTTTTATCACTAGCCATATTTTAATATTATAATCTTTAGGAAAAATAAATAAACACGTATTTTTTCTTTCAGTGTCATTCAGTACTAAAATATTATAAAACAGCGTCGCAAAGTAACTAAATCCTTTGATGTGCGGCGACGGCTCGCTCAGTCTTGAAAGTGTAGGTACCTATTTTCCCCCCGCGCACTGCACATCTTTCTTTTTGCAATTCATAGATTTAGTGACCATATTGAATTTAAATTATTTGATATATTTTTCGGAAAAATTATTTCATTGTGAAAATTTTACCTCCCTATTTTTTTTCATAAATGGGTTGTATGAATGATACATAATGCCTAGAAAAAATTTGGACAGTGACTATAAAATCATACTGTATATATTATATATGTTATGTGTTTATGTTTATGATGTTTATTTGATTGTAGGTAAGTTTATTATTAAGTATTTTAGTAGTGTTTAATTCCTTATTTGAGTTTTGTATTGTTTTACACCTACCCCTGACTTTTTCTACACCACCCAATGGTTGACTGGCAGAGAATGCCCTTGGCATTAAGTCCGCCATTGTACAAATTTTGTTTGTGCGAAGTGTAAATAAATATATAAAAATAAATAAATAAAAATGTAACTAAATAATTGGGTTACTTTTATGTGTGTTTATGGGCGTAAAGCTTTTAAATTACTTGAAGCGGTTTTTTCTAATTGATAGAGTGTTTGAGTGAAGAGTAATTGATTGATCTGTTAAGGTCCGGTGTATATTGGAGAAGGAGGAGCTTAATTACTATAAACACAGGTGAAACCGGTCTTAGCTTGATAATAATCTAGAAATCTAGCTAATGCCCGGTTTGCCCGTGTTTATCTACTTAATTCGAAAACTAAAAAACACGCTTGAAAATCGTGAATATTTTTTAATTATTGCATTGTCATCGGTACTTAATAATAATAATATAATAATAATAATATAATAATAATAAATCTCTTTATTCAAGTTACCAGGACTCATTTTTGATTAGTAAAACTTAAGACTATTGTTAGTAGAATTTTTCATTGAACAAAATTATAATCGATTTAAAAATGCACAATTACAATAGATATGTCATATAAAATATTCCTAAATTCATATACCAAAGAAATAACAAAAAATCCCATAAAATAAAAATAAAAAATATACAAAAAATTTAAAATTCATAAAAATTAAATAAAATTGACATAAAACATAATACATAATATGTCAATAAAAATTTCATCAATAGTCACAATTCATATAAATACATGTAAAGATAAAAAATTCTAAAATAATTCATTCAAAATACAATTCCCACAAAATACACACAAAAATAGTTTAAAATAATTCCATACATGACCCCTCGGCGCTACATCCCATGTGAGATAGCACAACAACGGTTGACATAGGTACAGTCAAGTCTATCTGCTACCATATTTAGGATGCTGTTGGAGCTGGCCCGCACCCTACGCACCAGGGACCCACATCTCTTGCGCATCGTTGCGTAGAAGCAATCCACGTGGGCATCCGCGAACATCCCTGATGCGCTGCAGAAGCGGGGCAGCCCCACAAACACCCTAAACGCGTTATTGAACTGCACGCGGAGAGCGCTGTAGGATCTCTGAGTATAGCTAGCCCATAGGCTGCACGTGTAAAAGGTTGTACAGTAGGCACGAAAGAGAGTAAGTTTTACGTTTAGTGAACAACGTGCAAACCTACGGGCAAGCATGTTCGCTCTAACCGACAACGCCCTCCGCTCGCGCTCAAGGTCAGAATCGTCCTTAAGGTCGGGGGTCAATATATGACCAAGATATTTAATTTTAAATACTCTTTTTAAAACTTCATTATTAAGTTTGACTGCAGGGATACTTGCATGGTTTCTGCCCCCCGCCTCAAAGACTAAAAGTTCCGACTTTTTTACATTATACGTCAATCCGTGTATTCCGGCGTATTATATTATATAGACGAGTTTGCGGATACCACATATTGAAGCACTTATTAGGGCCATATCGTCTGCATAACATATATTATTTACACATACTCCGTCCACATGACATCCGATTCTAGTGGTGCTTAGCTCGTGGATCAACTCGTTTACATACAGGTTGAAAAGGGTAGGTGATGTCAGGCCTCCCTGCCTCACCCCGCATTCCAACCTGTACGGCCGCGAGAGAGCGCCAGACCATCGTACATTATTTCTCTGATTACCATACCAAAACTTTAAGATGTTAATTAGTTCAACTGGTAACTTGTTATCCTCCATTTTTTTCCATAGTACATCGTAGGAAACCAGATCAAATGCCCGCGATAAGTCGAGGAAACAGGCATATACGGACGTATCACGCTTAGTGTAGTATCTGACAGCGTGCTTAAGACACAATATTGCACTTTCCGTTGACAAACCAGATCGAAATCCGAACTGGTTGTCATGAAAGCTCTTAATATGTGTGCAAAATTTCAGATCGATCCCTACTACTGTAAGTGGTTGAAAATTATTTTCAATCATTCGATATTACAGATTAGGTATTACATTGATAGATACGTTCCAAACTAATATAAATAAATAAATAAATATACAGAATACGGATTTAATACATATACTACTTTTCGGTCATTAAATTATGATGACACAGAGAACACCCTTATATCGCATAATTAAAATAGACGCATATTTATAAATACATTATCCATACATCCATTCACTTACGCGTACACACAAACTATATTATAGATTACTTACTTATTTCTTTCTTGTTTTTTTGTTTTTTTTGCTTACCTTTATATAAAATTTGAGATTATACTCCTTGACTTCCATATTACAAATTTTTTTCCCCCTTCTCCTCTCTAGCCTGCCGGGCCATGATGGTGCCTTGAGCTTTACCATGAACCGGTGAGGGGTGGCCCCGCTACCCAGGGCTAGAAATGGGAATAACGGCTTAAAATTTTAAACGAATTTAAACGAGATGCTTAAAAAAGTTAGCTGCTTAAAAAGTTGCTTATTTTTAAGCAGCTATTTTATGCTTTTTTTTTTTACTTTTTAATGCTGTTTGCTTCCTGTTTAGCTTTTATGCTTTTTGACTTTTTCGTTAAAACATTTAACTGAACTTAATTTACGTTGTCTGCTAAAAATTTGCTTACCGTTTAAATAAAAATTTTACACTTACATCTCTTTTTACATTTTCAATGAACTTTCCTTCGTACTTGACAGGTTTAAGCAATTAAACATTAAAATTATATTCAGACAGTTCTGAATATAATTTTAATGTTTAAATTATTATTTTAGAAGTTATACATTTGAAATAGAAGATACTAAAAATTATATTTTGTATATTCAGGCATACTTAAAGTTCGTTGATTTTATGTACAGAATCAGAATGTATTTACATTTACAACATATTTACAGAAGCGAAATATCCACAACATTTCATTAAATTTATGGATTGCCGTTTAGAAACATTATTTTTTCGACTTTGGATGTTGTTAATCGAGTTCGTCGTTCGGAGATGGTATATCCCGCTTTTGAAAATGTTCGCTCACACGGGACAGAGGTGACTATTAAATTACGGCATGAAATAAAAATTTTGCTGAGTATTGGATATAGACATTGTCGCTCTTTCGAGAGGATTCCAAAATAGCTTCGTGCATTTTTCTACGTACGAAGTGTTCATTGTTTCTTTAGATTGCTCTTGATCCTTAAGCCTTCCTCGATAAATGCTCTATCTAGCACTGAAAAAATTTTTCAAACCGGCCCAGTGGTTCCTGAGTTTAGCGCGTATAAATAAACAAACAAACAAACAAATTATATTGCCTAAAGCCTTCCTCGATAAATGCCCTATCTAACACTGAAATAATTTTTCTAATCGGCCCAGTGGTTCCTGAGTTTAGCGCGCAAACAAACAAACAAACTTTTCAGCTTTATGATATTAGTTAAGAGGATACCAAAATAGCTTCGTGCATTTTTCTACGTACGAAGTTTTCATTGTTTCTTTAGATTGAATGGCTAGAGCTCTAATTTTTAAGTATATGTTTTTTCAATATATGATCTAGGATCGCATAAACTCAGAAACGCGATTGAAAAAAGTTTTCTCGATAGAAAATCTTAGCAAAACAACCTCTCTAATTTTTTATTTTTTTCATTTGTCGGTCTATTATCGCGTATTAACTAATGAAATAACTTTAAAAACATAAGTACCTAACTATTATATATAGAAACACGTAAATCAGAATTAAAATATATTTGGTAGATTTTGAGTAAACAAAAAAAATATCCCTAATTCTTCATTTTCTATACCTACTAGCTGTGTTAATATGTACATGTCGACGATAATATTGATTTAGGCCCTTAATAATAATAACAATATAGATATTTACGAATAGATAGGAATGAATACATACAAGATATGCACCCAAACATTTCTTTTATGACAAGTTGACAGTCAAGCATTTTAGTAGTATGTATATTAAATTAATTTGAGCCCCAATTCTGAACAAATTTCATTTCTATAGAGTTTATAAATAGAATTAATATATAATGAAATACATAAGCTTATTACTAAAGTTTGTAATAAAGATTAACATATAGAAGCCTTGAAAAGGAAATATCAATTTTATTTTACTTTGAGAACTTTGTAGAAATAAATTGTTTATGTAATGTTGTAATGTTAACTGTATGCCTTAGGTATATTTAATTAATTAAGTAACATTTCAAAAGTTATAAAATTATCAAAACAATAGATAAAGTTAATTTAAACTCAAGATGATATCAGATATTATTCGACCTTTGTTATAAAACAATAAACAGACGAGGTGGCCGGTTCGATTCCTACGCAGGACAATTATTTTATTTTTAAGAAAACGTAAAATAAAGAAAATGAGGCACCCTAAAATTGCTTAAGTGTTTGTCTGTCTATCAAAATATGTTTTTCAATATTATTTTCTTAGTTCAAAAACTAAAAAATGTGCTTTAAAATCCCAAATATTATTTTATATTATTGCATTATCGTCGGTATTTAATATTTTTGCAAAATTTCAGATCAATCTGACTACTGCAAGTCGGTAAAAATCAATTACATAGAAAATTCCGTTACATAGATTAATACATTGATTGATACGTACTGAGTTAGAAAAAGTGTGTTATTAAAGATACATACCAATTATGATTTCCCTTTACGATTATTTTTGTTTGTTTATTTAAACTAACTCCGTGTGGTGACGGATTAAGAATACAAGTGTCACCACCTCATTTCTCCCAAGGGTGCTGTAAAAGTCAGCTAAGGGATATTGCGCAGAGATAACACCCTCTGTGAGAGACGGAAAACTCGAAAATAAACCCTGTGCTAATACGCCGGGTCAGTGCGGCACGGTAGATCATAATCCCTCCTAAAGTGGAGGAGAACCGTGCCCAACAGTGGGACGTAAATGGGCTGGAGAGAGAGAGATATACAACGTGTTGCAGAAAGGTGTAATCATAATTTAAAGTTGCATTAGATAGGCTTTAAATATTATAAATATTACAGTTACACATAGAAAAATACAGTTGGTAAGTTTTTTTTGTTTATTGCCTACTAATAAATAACTACCAGAAACGCATCAATTATGAGGTGTTTACGGTTTATTGAATGTGATTGAACCTTACGATAAAAGATGACCTCATATTAGTGTTGTATTTAAAGAAGATCGATTTATTAAACTTTTATGAACACATAAAAGTCATAATATAACTGGTATTTGTAATTTCATCCATGCCTAGTGCCTAGTCACTACACCTTTCTGAAACACGTTGTATATATAAACTAAATAAACTAAAATATCTTCAAGAAAGGTCTTTCAATTTTTACTTATGCATCTCTAAGAAGGTATATACTGTTAGAAGTTCCGGATTACATTTCCTTTTGACATCCTCTCTCACAACGCTGAAATATAAGCTTTGTTCACATGAAGTAGGCTTTTAGTTGTCAACATCTCTCTGTATATGTTATTTAAGTTACGTTATATAGAGCCTTAATTACTTTTTTTCTTTAATAATACAGTTTTTTACGGATTTAGACGCGTGTATTTGTTTTAATTTTCGTAAAAATCCGTAAAAAGTGGTTTCATGGAAATATATTATGTGATTTTACTTTTTGTCTTAATATTCAAATAAACAAATCAATCAGAAAATGCAAGTAGGTGAAAATCACGTTGAAAGATTCCGTTACATAGATTAATACATTGATAAATATATACCGAATTTTTAACAGCGTGTTAAAAACGCATCAAAATCCGTTGCGTAGTTTTGAAGATATAAACTCACATAGGGACATACATACAAAAATGACGACTTCAAACTTAAACTGTACTTTGATTTTCGAAGTTATAATGTGTTTCCTTAATTTTAACTTTTGTATGACCCACACAAAGTTTTTAAAGTTGTGGTTTACCCTATATCCTATTGTTTACGAAGATTTCGATACATAAACTTGAAAATATAGAACAAATAACTAAGTATAGTAAAAAAATTATATTATAATTACTTTTGTGGTAAAACTTTACCAAATTTGTGTGATAGACGCTGCAACTTTATCTAAAGAAAACCGAAAAAAGTGGGTTCTTCGGATCGTCATATTTCTTTTAGTTATTATGTTTTGATAAAAAGAAAGTAATGGAAGCATAGATATACTCTTTATCTATAATATAACGTAAAAACTATTAAAATCGGTTTAACTTTCGCGAAGAAAAAACGGAAGTACGATACCCATACTTTTGTATGGAGCATAATTTGGTATCGTACCATCTTAAGGACATTTGGAAATCTGAGACTTAGTGTACCAAAGCATTCCACGGATTTTTATGGGAAATCGTTTACAATTGAAGCAGTGCCTCTGTGGAATACTCTGCCAATAGAAATTAGAAGGGCGCAGTCTATATCTAGTTTTCAAACAAAACTCAATCACTATTATTTATCACTAGCGACATAATTCTTTTTTTTCTGTCTCTTCTTTTTATTAGTAATAATGTATTGTATATATTTGTATTGTCTAAATTTGTATTATATTATTATGTATTGCGTATTGTGTACTTATATATTTGTAGGTATATGTATGTATGACATGTAGGTATGTTTATATAACATGTATCTATATTTTAATGTATTTTATTTTGTATTTATTTACTTATTATAATTTTTCTCTATTGTATAACACTTTCAACTACGTTACGATTTTGCGATAAGGCCGCCCCTTTGTACATTTGTTATAATATTTATAATTTTTCAAATTGTGATTTTAGAATTGTAATTATGTACAAATAAAGTGTTATCTACCTATCTATCCATCTATCATATTTAAAACTAACGCCGAAACTGACACGAGTCACCAAATTGCGGGGCGAACAGCGAAACGGCGTTACTGCGCATGCGTAATCCACGCTTGCGTAGTAACGCCGATAATGTTATCTCCTCAAAAGGCGTAACGGTGACGGAACACTAACAAATAATCCTATGAACCAACAAGCTAGAATCTATGGATAATTTTGTAATATGTAACTGTAAATCTACTATATAAAAATAAGTCGGATTTTCCTTCCTGACGCTATAACTCCAGAACGCACGAACCGATTTCCACGGTTTTGCATTCATTGGAAAGGTCTCGGTCTGCGTGAGGTTTATAGTTCATCTTTTTTTGTTTTTTACTTTTTTTTTGGTATGGCAAAACAACGTTTGCCGGGCCAGCTAGTAATTAAATAAAATTATGAGTAATATTTCTTGCCCAGTATCGATCTGATAAAATAAAAAATCTTTACCATGATTTTCAGCCGTCAAAGTTTATAAATAAATTATACAATTATGTATACGGTTGACTGGCTGTGTTTATTATGATTCAGTTTGTGCTTAATCTGTTTTGGAGTTCGAAGAAAGGCAGGTATAGGCTATACCGTATAGCCCACTTTACCCAATTTACTTGTAACAACGGTCGATAGGAATTTCATTCAAATATTATGCAAAGGCCTTTCACAATTTGCATTTAATTTGTTTAATAACACAGAATATCCTCTCGTCCCAAAATAAGCGTTAGATATAGATAATTCTTTTTTTTATTAAATACTCAATATAAATAAATATTAATATTTATGGACATTTCATACAACTTCCTCTGGTCCCAAGCTAAGCTTATTTGCTTATGATATGGGTACTAAAATATAGATAGACTACATAACACTACTTTTCTTTTGTAAATACATATAATACTTATAATACATAGAACACACCCAGACGCAGTACAAACATTTGTAAGATAATTAAAAATTATTGTAAATATCACATAAATGATTATCATATGCGGGAATCGAACCCGCGACCTCGAGAACGACAGTCCGTTACATAAACCACTAGACCACGCAGCCCGTCCTTTTTTTCTGTTCTGACCTGGTGGTAGGGAAAAATATGAACTATACATTACTTTTGAATATAAATCATAATAATTATGAGATGTGAATAACCGGCCAAACACGAGATGGTCGTGGACAAAGGTTTTCATAATAATAGGAGTTTATTTGTTTGAACGCGCTAATCTCGGGAACTACTAGTTCAAACTGAAAAATTATTTTTGTGTTATATAGCCCATTAATCGTGAAAGGCTATATAACATCACGCTGCGATCAATAGGACTCAAGCATCACTGAAAAATTTTGCAAAAGAGTTTTTTTTTCTAAATTCCGCGCGTACGAAATCGTGGGCGATAGCTATAATAATATTCGTCATAGCGACATAATTATCGTTCCATTTTACTTTTCGATACTGAACTCTAAATAATAATAGATTCGAATGAAACCGTAGATGTAAGCTTGTTTACTTAAAGCTTATAGGCTAGTTACCTCTTGGTTTTACAACTTAGGCATTTAAAATATTTAAATCTCTGAATAGAAGTGAACTTTTGATATTAAAGCTAGGTCTAAGCTTCTGACACTGTGTTAGAAGCTTAGACCCTTTTAAGCTTAATAACATACTCCGGGATTGAAAAGATACGGACATAAATTTATATATTGTCTCAGAGAGAAATATGGTAAGGTATAAAATGTAATTTAAGCGTATGAAAAAATTAATATTTTAATGGTCTTATTCATAATGCCTTATCGGAGGTTTAAAAGTTCGCTAAAATAGGTTCGCGAAAATTGTCAAAACTTGTTATTTTTATTAGTCTTTTTACGCTAAAATGTTTATTAGCTCTCGGATAAAATCTCCGTTTAAACCTCCGATAAGTCATTATGAATAAGACCGTTAATGTTTAGCTCGTATTGTTTTCCTGTAGTAATGAAGTCATAATAAAAGTGTCATCATCCCATTTCCTTACTAGCTAATTGGAGAATACCTTATCAAATCACTATGGCTAAACACTGTTGGAATATTACAAAAAATCTATCTGAGTATATATACGTTATTCTATGCAATTTTACGTTTAGTTATCTGTGGCGTCGCGTAAATCTTTCTGTTTCCGTCTGCTTACTTGTAAAGTGACGCACCCAACTCTTGAAAACTATAAATATAAAAGGAGTTTAATAGTGACAGTTACATGAACTATTTGTTTTATTTGCTGCAAAATCCATAACTTCTAATACCTACATAACACTACAATGACATGTCACCCATAAAGATGAGCGATTGAAATGTGTGTTGTACTCGCGTTAAGGTTATTCTAGCAATCTTATATTTCATGTAAGTAGATCTAACTACTTCTTTAACTCTAAAAGCCATGTCGATGAGGTTTTTTAAAAAATAAAACAAATACTCTTTATACGTCTCAATATCTTACATACACCATCTATTAAAAAATACTATCAAAAACTTTGCTTACTTTTAAAGATTTAAGCTCACTTAAGCATATGTAGCGTCAGGCTCCGACATTGTTAATTAAAACAAACACAAAAGTCTTCACACAATCACTTTGCTTATTTCAAATAACAAAACTTTAAACTTCAAATTAATTTTAATCGTAATTTAGTGGTAGGGTAGGTGTGCACTGGGCGACGGTCGGCTAACGAATGACAAATCGTGCGCGCGCGCTGCTTTATATAGGGTCGCTGCTCGTTGTTTTCAAAACATTTGATGGTGGCGCCGTCACATACATATAAGAATAACGACTATATTATAATAGGTAAAGATTTTATTCAATATGGGCCTAAATCCGTCAAAGATCGTTCAATTTTATTTAATTTTGTTTTGAATTTTTATGTTTAATTTAATAATTGAAAAACATAACTGCCATAAACATATTTTTTTTTCTCGTTTATTTTTGACAAATACGCTGCGATGTAAAATGTATTTCTGTTAATGTCCTCTAATAAATGTTATTAAAATATTAAAAATTTGCTGTTACCCGTGGCTTTGAACGCTTGGAATTTGAAATCACCTCTCAGCCACTACCAGTGTACCTACTAGATTTTATTTCATTCAGCTCAGTAGTTTTGGCGTGAAAGAGTAACTGACAAAGGAATCAAAATAATATACATTAAAATAATTATTAAAACTACGAGAGATTCAGATAGTATGCAATCGAGAATATTCACGCACACATGCATTAGATACCTGTGGTAACGAATTAAGAATTCAAGTGTCACCACTCCATTTCCTACCTACGGTGTTGCAACCAGCCCAGGAACTATATATACATAATAATTAAAACTTTAGTCTATGATAAAATTATGTATGTTTTACCTTATATAATTTAAAAATTTCTTTATATTGTTACAATTTGTTAATGTATTTTAGAAACTAAAATAATGTTATTGATTTTATGTAGTCTGAGCACAATGTAATATGATATAGTTTGTAGTAAAAGTCTATCTTTATGGTCAATGTAAAATTAAAATCGAATGTGGGTAAACCCTGTAATAACTGATCGTAGAAGACACATTACAGCTCAGTCTCACCCGTGACCATGGTGACTGCAAAGTCTCCAAAACGTCGGGCCAAAATTTAAAACAAATATACGCGTCTAAATCCGTAAAAAGTAGTTTTATTTAAACAGATGAGTCGCGCAAGTGTTAGAAAATATTACATAAATATTTTTACTACGAATGGGCATTTTCTATGTATTTTAAGTATGTTATTACAAAAAAATAAGTTTATGTAGTAAGATAAGCTTATTTGCTTATGTTATATGCACACAGATATATGCATACAGATGTAAGTAAAAAGTTGTCTCTATGCTTTTTCAGTGTTTAGACTATCTCTAGACTAAATATCATTGAAAGACAAAAAGACAAAATAACTTTCCTATCTAAAATATTGGACTGAATTTTGAAGCTTTCTTAATATTTGATAGTTATGTTTAATAACATTTAAAGTTTGTGATTATGATTGGACTCCATTTTAATATTCAGAAGTTAAATGTATTGAATTACAAATCAAGATATTAAAACCACAAATGTCAAAAGTTAATAATGACAATTCAAAATTACTTTTGTGGTACTTATAGCTAGAAAACGCTGTAAGTTTTCCAGTTACTTTTAACTTACTTAATATAAATAAAAAACCTAATAATGATATGTACCTAAATGAAATGGTATATAAATAAAATAATTGAAATTTCTTTCAGTTTTGGATAGCACATTTATCGAGGAAGGCTATAGAGTATATAGCATTACGCTGCGACGCTGATAGCAACAGAAAGGTTATTACCAGGGGCGTAGCGTGCCTTGGTGGGGCCCCGTATAAAAATTTATTTGGGGGCCCATAAGAAGGGTAAAGATTTCTCACATAAGAAAAAAAATCTGTGCATAAAATTGGTAAAGATATTTATTCATCATAATTATCTATCTGTCTTACGCACGTGGGGGGGCCCCCGTGGCTTGGGGGCCCCGTATAATTGATACGGCTGATATGGCGGTAGCTACGCCCCTGGTTATTACAAACTTGTTTACATTACTTTGTATTTTATGTAAATAAGTTATAAGTAAAAAGAGGGATCTTAGTCTCTCAAACCGTGAAGATATCTCCATAAACTGATTTCGTCCGCGTGCTGGGTCAGGACTTGTCGCTCTCAGTCGTGGTTTTGTCTATGGCCGAGAGCGAACAGTGTTGGGCCGCCGTCGCCGCCTTTTCTCGGGAGGTGATGGTGGCCAAGGCCCCCCCCCCGCGGGGCCCCGGGCAGGGGTTATAGGCGCGCAGTAGCCAGACGCGGCCCCTCCCGACGAGGTGGACGCTAAAAAAATCTATGATGTATCTATGACGTTATCTATGATGTAAGACGGGCCTGATAGTCTAGTGGTTCATGTAACGGACTGCCGTTCACGAAGCCGCGGGTTCGCTTCCCGCACGGGACAATCGTTTGCGTGATCTGTATTTATAAGTAAAGTTTTATCAAAGAAGAAAAGAAATGGAAGCATAGATAAATTCTTCGTCCATATTTTGGTGTTAAAAGGTTATTGATTGGAGTAGTTTTGACGAAGAAAATAGCGGAATATGAAGCGTCTTTTTTCGATACCTTTGTAGGTATAATCTAGTTGCGCTCACAATTTTAAAATTGAGAATAATGATATTTCATATGACGTATAACCTGTATCATAGACACACATAGATAAATTTTCACATTCACATAGATATGTAAGTGGCTTCAAACGGAGTGAGTGATGTAGCCAAACACACTACATCTGGTATATTTGTGGTTTGATATGGTGACAAGGACGGAGCTAGATTTCCTTAATATCTATTTTACAAATCGAGTCCTCTCTTTAATATAAATAGTAAGAGAAATGTACCAATGAATAAGTAAATAAATCGTTCGCACTAAACTAAACTAAGTACGTGATTTTAAATACCTACATCTTTATTGAGATTAAAACGAAATATATTTATAGAGAGATAACGCTAATCTTGATTTATTGATGTATTTTAAGCTAATAAAAACGTCAATGAACTATAGATTTATTTATTTAGCTTTGATTTAAATTGCAATGTGCCAATAGAATTACTATTGGCACAACTAGACTTAACTAAGACTTGTATATTGATAGTTTCAATAACACTATTATAGCCTACTAAACATTATTATCTATACTATATATACTATATACTATTACTATTTACTATTACTATATTTACTATTTTACTATATAATATTATTAAGCTGATGAGTTTGTTTGTTTGTTTAAACGCGCAAATCTCAGGAACCACAAGTCCGATTTGAAAATTTCTTTCGGTGTTGGATAGTACATTTATTGAGGAAGGCTAAAGGCCATATAACATTAAGCTGCGACCAATAGTGGCGAAGCAGTAGTTAAAAATGTTGCAAAAACGTGGGAAAATGTCTAAATTCCACGTGGACGGAGTCGCGGGCAACAGCTAGTTAATAAATATGCATGATTTATGCTAACAATTTTAATTAATATAATAATTTGGACAAAGTAATGATCCGTGAGATGATGGATTAAGACTACTAGTGTTACCATCCCATTTCTTTCATTGAGTGCAGTAAGAGCCAGGTAAAGGATATTAGAAGCAAATAATAAATAAATATAAATATTCATGGACATTTCACACAACGTCCTCTGGTCCCAAGCTAAGCTTATATGCTTGTGTTATGGGTACCAGAATACGGATGGAATACATATACTACGTTTTTTTGTAAATACATACTTATAATACATAGAAACATCCAGACGCAGTACAAACATTTAGTATAACAATTAGAAAAATCACACATATGATTGTCCCGAGCGGGAATCGAACCCGCGACCTTTTGATCGGCAGTTCTAATAATATAATATCTTGTGTGAGAGATGGAAAACTCGAAACTAAATCCTATACCAACATGCCTGGTCTGGTAGTAGACTACAAACCGCTTCGAAGTGGAAGACCTCCGTGCCCAGCAGTGGAGCTTTAATAGGCTAGAAAGAGGGAGTACAAAGTATATAAATCATCATCATCATCATAACATCACGCCTTTTTCCCATGGGGCTAGGCAGAGACTATAGAGCGCCATTTGCTACGATCCAAACAACTTCCTTGGCTTCATCCACACTCATACATCTGGTCATACATACCGACGGATGTTGTTCGCCACACATCACGTCGTAAGTTCCCGCGGGGTGAAAAGCGGGCTATGAAGTGCCGCCTAGCTACGCTGAATGTTCAGGGAGAATGCTGGGAGAGGCCGCCCGTGAAAAATATACTCCGATGTCATCGCCGGCATACTCCAAAAGGGGCAAGTGCGTAGCACTTACAACCGTCGGGCAAGTATATAAATACATTAAATCCAAAAAAGGCCATAGTTGATTTAATTTTAATTAAGTTTTAATTGGTTTTATTCTAGAACATACTCGTACATGCTTACATAATTCTAGTACAAGATAAAGCTGTAGGCATCAGTTTTTACTTATAAAAGCTTTTCTACGTAGATTTGACGCCATACTAACAACTCGACATAAAACTTAAAACATGTAGACTAAAAATAGCATGGAGTAGTTAAAACTTAATTCACTAGAGCTATACACCCACACTTCGAAAGCTTTCTGTATTACGAGTATGTTGTACGTGGGTGAAACAGTGCATTGTTACAATAGCAAAAACTTAACGAGTTGTCGCCTTATTATCTGAGTGCTTATTTTATTTGGAACACAATTTTCTCTGTACATAAAACGAATTAAGACGATACCAAAATAGCTTCGTGCATTTTTCTATGTACGAAGTTTTCATTGTTTCTTTAGATTGAATGGCTAGAGCTCTAATTTTTAAGTACTTATATGTTTTTTCAATATATGATCTAGGATCGCATCAACTCAGAAACACGATTGAAAAAAGTTTTCTCGATAGAAAATCTTGGCGAAACAACCTCTCAAAATTTTTATTTTTTTCATTTGTCGGTCTATTATCGCGTGTTAACTAATGAAATAACTTTAAAAACATAAGTAACTATTATATATAGAAACACGTAAATCAGAATTAAAATAAATTTAGTAGATTTTGAGTAAATAGGAAAAGTATCCCTAATTCTTCATTTTCTGTGCCTACTGGCTGTGTTAATATGTACGTGTCGGCGATGATATACGATAATATTGATGTAGGCCCTTAAGACGGCACGATACCAAATTATGCTCCATACAAAAGTATGGGTATCGTACTTCCGTTTTTTCTTCGCGAAAGTTGAACCGATTTTAATAGTTTTTGCGTTATATTATAGATAAAAAGTATATCTATGCTTCTATCACTTTCTTTTTTTCAAAACATAATAACTAAAAGAAATATGACGATACGAAAAACCCACTTTTTTCGGATTTCTTTAGATAAAGTTGCAGCGTCTATCACACAAATTTGGTAAAGTTTTACCACAAAAGAAAGTGATAGAAGCATAGATATACTCTTTATCTATAATATAACGTAAAAGCTATTAAAATCGGTTTAACTTTCGCGAAAAAAAAAACGGAAGTTCGAAACGTCTTTTTTTCAAAGAATTTGTAGGTAAAATCCGCTTCATCAATATTTGTCCCTTTCAGCGCGGCGCTCGGAAATAGGGATAGCAATACCTAAGGCAAATACCTAAATGAGGAGTACAGTACCCTCTTATGAACAGAACAATCTAGAAGTGAACTTTAAAAATCGAGTAAAAATATAATTATTTAACCTTTTAACCTTTGGGACCACTCATCTTCAGTCTTGCTATACATCCTATTATTAGACAGCTAAATTCCAAATTTAACGTCTGGTATCTGGATGATGGTACTCTTGGTGGCACAGTAGAATCCGTTATACGAGATTTCACCACTATACAGAATCAATTTCACTCCATTGGACTCGAAATTAATACTTCAAATTTTGTGAATTATTTTTAAACGCGAACATTGATCAAATTTCGGCAATTTCTAAATTTAGCTCATTGGCTCCAAATATAAAAGTTTTAAATAGCGCTTCTCTGCGCCTCCTGGGGTCCCCAGTGCTAGAAGACGCCTTTGATTCCTTTATAGAAGAAAAGGTACAAAATTATTGTGATGTTTCGGAACGCCTGCTCAAAATTAATATACATTCGGCTTTTACAATTATTCGGTATTGTTTGTTCGTCCCAAAATTTACGCATGCTCTCAGGTCTTCCCAATTTTTTAAATACTTACCATGTTTGGAAAAACTCGACAAAATTTTAAAGGCGACACTTAGTCAAATTTTGAACATTACTTTGAACGACCGAGCCTGGTTACAAGCGAGCTTACCAGTTCGCTTGGGTGGGCTCGGTATTCGCAAAATTTCCGATGTTAGCTTGCCGGCGTTCTTGTCCTCGGTCCACAGCACGGAAGAATTAACCAGGAAAATTCTAGCTCCTACACTGGTTAATTCGGAAGTGCTGTGTAAGTCCGATGCCTTGAATGCCTGGAAGGTGATTTGTCCCAACGCCGACCTACCTGTCAACCCATTCTCGCAGCGACAGTGGGATGGGCCCCTCTGTGGCATTGTTAGAGAGAACCTAATAAACTCTTCTAGCGGTGCTACGGAGCGTGCTCGTTTGCTTGCGGTGGGAGAATGGGAGTCAGGTTTATGGATTCAGGCTCTTCCGTCGTCCAACATAGGTACTATGTTGGACGACACAACGTTTCGCATCGCTGCGTGCCTTCGTTTGGGTGCTCCGTGTGTTTCTCCGCATCGTTGTCACTGCAGTGAGGCCGTCGACAGCCTCGGACACCACGGCCTGTCATGCAGCAGAAGTGCGGGTCGCATACCTCGACATGCAGTTATCAATGACATCATCCGTCGTGCTCTCGTTACCGCCGGAGTACCAGCCATACTCGAACCTAATGGCTTGGTACGCGACGATGGCAAGAGACCAGACGGTATGTCTTTACTGCCATGGAAGATGGGTAGGCCTTTGGTGTGGGACGCTACCTGCGTCGACACCCTTGCGCCATCCCATGTTCCTAGTACAGCGGGTTCCGCTGGCGCTGCTGCTGCATCAGCGGAGACCCTCAAGCGGCGCAAATACAGTAATCTTGTCGGGGATTACTTGTTTGAGCCGTTTGGGGTCGAAACGCTCGGACCGTGGGGTCCGACGACTCGCTCATTTTACAATGAGCTATCGAAGCGGCTAGTCGACGCCTCCGGTGACCAGAGCGCTGGCCATTATTTTGCGCAACGAATTAGCATTGCCATCCAACGTGGCAATGCTGCCAGTGTTCTGGGCACTTTGCCAGTTGAGGACGATGCGGAGGAATACTTTGACGCGTAATTTATTTACATGTATGTATTTCCTTTCTTTGAAAAGTCTTCGTTATTTTTTATTGAAAAATAAAGAATTTGAAATAAAAAAATATTATTTAACTCATTCTACTAACTAATTAACTTCTATGCTCATCCATAGTAATATTATAAAGCTGAAAAGTTTGTTTGTTTGTTTGTTTGTCTGTTGTTCGATTTGATAAATTCTTTCAGTGTTCAATAGTACATTTATGGAGGAAGGCTTTAGAATATTGGTCTTATTTATAATGACTTATCGGAAGATTAAAAGTTCGCTAAAATCGGTTCACTAAAATTGTCAAAAATTTTTATTCATAATAGTCTTTTTACGCTAAAACGTTTATTATCTCTACGATAAAGTGACATTATTTTATTGTTTAAACCTCCGATAAGTTATTATAAATAAGACCAATATATATTATATACGCTGCGAATGATGGAAGCAAAGCATCACTGAAAAAAATCAAGTACAGAGTTAACAGCTGGTTATATTAAAATTTAGAGCTATAAAGAAGGTGTTAACTACTTCGGTTAATCTATACTGACATTATAAAGCGGAAAAGTTTGTTTGTTTGTTTGTTTAAACACGCGAATCTCAGGAACTCTAGAAAAGATTCTTCCAGCAGAAAAAAATCTTCCAGTTTTAGATAGGGCATTTATCGCTTAAGGCTATATAACATCACACTACGACCAGTAGAAGCGAAGCAGTAGTTAAAAATGTTGCAAAAACGGAGAAAATTTTCTAAAATTCCACGCGAACGGAGTCGCAGGCAACAGCTAGTAATTAGATAATCTAGGAAATGAAGAATATAAAATGAAATTTTGATAGACTGAGAAACAGATGGCTATCGAAGTGATCCTATTAGGGTTTCTCTTTTGTAGATCCTAATAACATTGAGCTCTACAATTTTGCCAAGAAATTCAGTTTCTTACCACTGTAAACTAATTAAATAAAACTTATGACAAGAACTGAACATTTTATGCCAGTCCGGCGTTAGAATTAATTAAATAGTTTTTAATTATGTATATTATCATATCATATCTTATATATAAAATTTACGTGTCACAGTGTTAGTTACCGTACTCCTCCGAAACGGCTTGACCGATTTTTATGAAATTTTACATGCATATTCAGTAGGTCTGAGAATCGGCCAACATCTATTTTTCAAACTTTTTTTTTAGTATGGCAAAACAGCGTTTGCCGGGACAGCTAGTAATATATAAAATTCACGTGTCACAGTGTTAGTTACCGTACTCCTCCGAAACGGCTAGACCGATTTTTATGAAATTTTACATGCATATTCAGTAGGTCTGAGAATCGGCCAACATCTATTTTCAAACGTTTTTTTTTCATATGGCAAAACAACGTTTGCCGGGACAGCTAGTAACTACTATAAAATTTTCACAAAATTTCGTTGCGATGTAACTAAGTTTGAAAAATTGTTTGCATGGAATTTATAAACTTTTCTCAGTTTTTAAAACATTTTTTTTACTGATGTTTCGCTCCTATTAGTAGTAGCGTGATGTTAGGTATATAACCTATAGCCTTCCTCAATAAATGTGCTATCCAACACTAAAATAATATTTCAAATCGGACCAGTGATTTCTGAGATTGGTGCGTTCAAACCGCTTTTAGCTTTGTAATTTTAGTATAGACTAGCTGTTGCTCGCGACTCCGTCCGCGTGGAATTTAGAAAATTTTCCCCGTTTTTGCAACATTTTTCAATACTGCTTCGCTTCTACTGGTCGTAGCGTGATGTTACATTGCCTTAAGCCTTCCTCGATAAATGCTCTATCTAGCACTGAAAAAAATTTTCAAATCGGCCCAGTGGTTCCTGAGTTTAGCGCGTATAAATATACAAACAAACAAATTATATTGCCTAGAGCCTTCCTCGATAAATGCCCTATCTAACACTGAAAGAATTTTTCTAATCGGCCCAGTGGTTCCTGAGTTTAGCGCGCAAACAAACAAACAAACTTTTCAGCTTTATGATATTAGTTAAGAGGATAGCAAAATAGCTTCGTGCGTTTTTCTACGTACGAAGTTTTCATTGTTTCTTTAGATTGAATGGCTAGAGCTCTAATTTTTAAGTATATGTTTTTTCAATATATGATCTAGGATCGCATAAACTCAGAAACGCGATTGAAAAAAGTTTTCTCGATAGAAAATCTTAGCGAAACAACCTCTCAAATTTTTTATTTTTTTCATTTGTCGGTCTATCATCGCGTATTAACTAATGAAATAACTTTAAAAACATAAGTCACTATTATATATAGAAACACGTAAATCAGAATTAAAATATATTTAGTACATTTTGAGTAAATAGGAAAAGTATCCCTAATTCTTCATTTTCTGTGCCTACTGGCTGTGTTAATATGTACGTGTCGGCGATGATATACGATAATATTGATGTAGGCCCTTAAGATTAGTCTTCGTGTAATTTACAAGGAGGTCAATAAACGTTTGTTTTTTTTTTCTTATTTTCTACCAAAAGTTTTTCTTGTAACTAATTTATTCGAGTGAATTTTAACGATTGTAATCTGACGGCAACTAAAGAACGAATGAAGAACGGTCTTATCTTGTTGTACAGTACATTTGCTAGATAACTTAGTATTTTTTGCACCGTCCTTATCTTAATTGTATTTATGTTTGTAAGAAAAACGAAATTGAATTACTTTTATTCCGATTTCATTTCTACATAACTGTAAAACTCGGTGGCCTGTTTAATGTCTTATTGCTCCATTTTGGGCCCCCAGGATAGTAAGTTAGGTAACAAAAATATCCCTTCTTCAAGCACATTTTGGTAAAGGGCTCCGCTTGATCTAGCTAGTTTACCATTTATATATATACTAGCTGTCCTGGCAAATGTTGTTTTGCAATACAAAAAAAAGGTTTGAAAAATAGTTGTTGGCCGATTCTCAGACCTACTGAATACGCATGTAAAATGTCATGAAAATCGGTCAAGCCGTTTCGGAGGAGTACGGTAACTAACACTGTGACACGTGAATTTTATATATAAGACTAGCTGACCCGGCAAACGTAGTTTTGCCATACCAAAAAAAAAAAAGATTTCAAAAATAGATGTTGGCCGATTCTCAGTCCTAGAGGATATGTACACAAAATTTCAGGAAAATCGGTCGAGCCGTTTCGGAGGAGTACGGTAACTAACACTGTGACACGGGAATTTTATATATTAGACTAGCTGACCCGGCAAACGGTGTTTTGCCATACTAAAAAAAAAAAAGTTTGAAAAATAGATGTTGGCCGATTCTCAAAACTACTGAATATGTATGCAAAATTTGAGAAGAATCGGTTAAGCCGTTTCGGAGGAGTACGGTAACTAACACTGTGACACGTGAATTTTATATATAAGACTAGCTGACCCGGCAAACGTTGTTTTGCCATACTAAAAAAAAAAAAGATTTGAAAAATAGATGTTGGCCGATTCTCAGACCTACTGAATGTGCATGTAAAATTTCATAAAAATCGGTCTAGCCGTTTCGGAGGAGTACGGTAACTAACACTGTGACACGTGAATTTTATATATTAGATATATATATGTCGGAGAATAGACCAGAGGCCTGAACAGGAATCCGAGCACATAGCGTAAGAACTGTCTTACCGATATTCACACCTCAATCTATCATACTCTTGCACACTTATAAGGATAACTGGCCTCCACATCAACCCCTTATAGCCAGTGCCCAAGCCTCGCAACGAAGAATCATCACTACGTTCACACAATGAGGAATACATGTACGCGCAAACACGTACATGACGACTTTACACAATACACGCACACACGCGCACACAGATACACGCCGCGCCGACGCCTATAAGGACCAGCTCGATGCCGATACGTCGGAGATTGAGCAGCGCGACGACTCGTACAATACCAACTTCTACACACACACTAATACGCCGTGATGTATACAGCACGAATTCTCGAATAATACTGAACCTCAGCCACGTTCGCCTATCGTATTTAAAGCGACTTGCGAGTGGGGGTAGTGGGGGAGTTGCGACATAATACAATCTTAACATTACGGCCATGAGAAGAGTTATGTAATCTTCAATATCTTTAGGGCATATTCTTAGTTAATATCTCGACATTAATCAGATACTAATCTAAATGAGATTTAACTAACTAATTGGGCATAAGTAAATCAAGAACTAATTTCGTATACCTACAAATTGGTTATAAACACTTTAATATTCTTTTAAAACCCATGTCCTTTACGCCTAGCCGACACGGCCATTCTGACCAGCGACCGTCCTCGGGCGATAATAAACTTGGGTTTGATTGGAATATACAAAACTATTCATACAACCGCTCGTCCATCCTGCATCTGTCCGCGTTACTTTCGCATAGAATAATCTACTTAGTTCAAAAACCCAAAAACACGCTTGAAAATCCGAATACCATTCCAAATGACTGCACCGCCATCGATACCCAAAACGTGTGCAAACCTTCAGATCAATTCGACATTAACAGACACTTACCGAACCAATATAAGTGCGTTAAAAAGAAGCGGCCCGACCCGGAGTGCCGAGTCGCTATTCTAGCTACAAAATAATTCTATGCCTCCCACCCACAAAAAAAGCTGAAAGCCCGTGCCATCAGAGACACAAGTCTGCGCCGTCACAATGCTGTCACAATCTTAGCAAACAACCAAAACATTCCCATCTGATTCTTTAAACAAAGCGATCCTATGTGAAACTATCCGACTGTATATGAAAGGCATACCGGAGAAACAACAATCCTGGTGAGTCCACTCATACACAACAAAATTATTATGTGCATAACCAAACACACAAGTGTGCTCACAGTGACACTGCAACGAGCCACTCCAGCGACTCTGAATGAAATACACCGACAGACACACACCGAACACATAAAAGAGTGTTAAAAATAATTAAAAGGACAATTCAATAAGGCACACTTCCTCAATTTAGTTAGTGACCTTTTCACAAGTGGTTTAACAAGTGTTTAGCATGTTGCTTACTATAGTACTAAGTAACTAATAACAATAGACAATTTCTAAATAACCACGGCCATGTATTAGGTTGTGGCCTTTTAGTCATACTTCACTACTTTATCATTATGCCACCTCGCCAACTAACATTTGGGCCACCTAGCCGTTCCGTTTTTGACACCTCGGATCCACATTTTGGGCCACTATGCCACTCCACTCCCTATTTCGGGCCACCTCACCCTCCTGTCTGGGCCACCTCGCCCTCCTGCCTGGGCCACCTCGCCCTCCTTCAGACCGCAACATCCCTTCATAACTCCATCTCCCAATCTATCGACGGGCTTCGTCGTCCGGTAGTTCATACAACGGAACGCCGCCCGCGAGGTCGCGGGTTCGATTCCCGCCTCGGACGATCATTTGTGTGATCTTTACAAATGTCATACAAACGTTCGTCCCGCGTCCGGGCCTCTACCGTGTATCACGAGTGTATATTTACAAAAGAAAAGCAACTTACGCACTCCATCCGCATTCTGGTATCCACAACACAAGCACAATAAGCCCGGCTTGGGACCAGAGGACGCTGCGTGAAACGTCCATGGTTATCCATTTATTTATCCCTCAAAGCCACACCACACACGCACCTCTCAAAGATTTAAAGTATTCGTCAAACAAAATTATTGGGTATCATAAAATTATCGTCAGGTCATCGCGTAATACCACAGTCGCATCCACTGTTAAAGACGCCATTGACCACCAACCATAAGCACTATTTAAGTAGGCCTTGCACAAGTAAACTTCTTTAAGGCGTCGCGTCGGTGACCTCCGCTGTACCACCTTTATGATGAAATAAACAGAAATAAATAGTACCTACTCTTTACTTTACTTGTGATGTAATTTTTAACAAAAAGAAATTGACTTCACATAGCCCTATTTCTTTAACACAGACACACCTTTGAAATATCTTTCCTCAAAAAATGTATCACCAATATCGATTCACAAACGACGAAAAAGCATAAACCCGGTTGAATCGAGAAACCTTCCTCTTTAATTACTGTTGAAAGTTAATATGTAGAAGATAAATGTCCAAGAGATCTTTCAACCTTACCTTCGTGTAACTCAAATGGGTGTTAAGCCTACACACATGGCTGCTTTGGATATTGCTTTCATCATCAAGTTTAAAGGCGCATAGTATTATAGTTATCCAAAAAAAACCTCTCTAAAATCTAAAGCGGTTCCAGGTAGCTATAGTCTAGTAAAAGCACCACGCAGCAAACTCCGCGGTCATACGATTATCTGGTGTTAAACCGTATATAACCGAGTCACTGTAGTCTATATTCAATTTGTTTAAAGCTAACACTTGGTACCATACATTACATACGTCTTCATGAACTTACCTGACCTTTAAGTAGATTACAAGAGTCAAAAACAAATTTGACAAACGACAACAATACTAAAGTTTCAAACTGAAAGTTCTAAAATTGTAAACGCTCTGTTGTACTCATCACTCAGTTTAAGTACTCATATCACCTACATTTAACTAGTAACAGGTATAAGCCCTACATCTTTAGATAACGTGATCTAAATTTATCCTCACTAACTCTCTGGTCACGTCAATGTTAATTAGGGTATCAGTTTATTATTTACGAAAGCACGAAATAACTTAATCGATTCGAATTAACTTACTTCACCAAGGTTGGTGTTTTATCTACCACAAAGCACTTTTCACACTAACTTCAAAATTTTAAAACTCTTTTTCACTTACCAGTAGGTATTTTGCGTACAATATCACTTTAAACTTAATTGTAAACTTTCAATGATTTATCTCGGCACGAGTAACTACATTAAATAAAACGATAGAATAAGCAAACACAAAATATCTCACGACAGACACAGCCTCTATGTCCTTTACTATGTCACATTACTGTTTACAACATTATTTTAAATCATAATAAACCAGTTCAAATTTAGTGTTAAAATAAGTCATTTTTGTCCCGCTCTTTCTATTAAGAGTACATGTATGGTACATGTTGAACACACACACACGCATATTACAAAACAATCGTAATTATTATGTGGTTTTAAAGGTCCCACAATTGGAGTAACTTTGTATTTTCATAACACTGACGGTACTTACAGAAGTATTTTATAAAACACCATGACGGTAGGAAACTAATACATCACCCTTAAATACGTAACGCAGAGGAATTGTCTCATACAGCCAAACTAAATTGATAATGTTTTATCAAAAATAGTTTCATATCAATTTGTTATTTTTTTTTTTTTTTTTTTTTTTTTGACTTGGCATCCTTTTGGGACACTTCAGGAAAAAACGTGATTATCCGTTTTATAAAGAATAAAATAATTCTCAAGATGCTTTCTCGTTTTAGATTACGCCCACACAATTACTAGGTTTTCTAACGAATATTAAATCCTTTTCAAATATTTCTATACTGGCAACACCTTTCACATATCAAAGGCGGTAGAACAAACCAAGTACCTACCTACGTTAAGTTTGCCTGGCAGTATTTACATAAAAGAACTGACTGAATAACTACTCGGTTATTGATATGCACCGATCCGACTGAAAGTATGTGGCGCCATTACTAAACTTATTCTGCTCTTTATGAAAAGATTACTCTGATCAGAGATGTATGAACTGCAGTGATCTATGAATCGTTCAGTGACAAACATTAAACGAGTGAACTCTATAGGTTACCTATTTCCTTGCACATATCAAATATCACATACTGAATTTTAATCAGGCAGTTACCTACTTCTGCTTTTATAATACGATTGCTATCACGTAATGTTTCCCCAAAGTATATCTAGTGCGCATCGAAATATATCTTCAGTATTCAACAATATCTGTTCATAACGTATATCAAAATATCTCTGTTAATAATTTCTCACTGTACCTAAGCATTAAATTTATAGACTAGGCATATCGTAACATTTCAGATAGCTTTATGTTTCTTTCTTTTTAACATCTCTATTTATAAATAACTTCGACATTTTACTTGAAACAAACATTGCATGTAAATTAGATAGCTAATAACGCCCAAATATTCTTTGCGGTTTGTGCTACCCACTTTCGTTTACTTTTAAACATTTTACTCACTTATAGTAAAAAAAATATTGCTTACCGAATACGACGTTCAGTACTCACGTGCCTGCTGCTTCGGACACTAAATTCCTTGCCACTATCACCATTTCTTACGCACTATTTTACTACCAATCCTCGATAGGACCATGGATAAAAAAATCATGACTACTTATTTTCGCACACTGTTCACTGTTAACCTATATTTTTACGAATACACTCCCAAACTCTCACGATCACTATGTGGGCTACGTGTAGTTCTTATCCCACTTCTGATGTCGGAGAATAGACCAGAGGCCTGAACAGGAATCCGAGCACATAGCGTAAGAACTGTCTTACCGATATTCACACCTCAATCTATCATACTCTTGCACACTTATAAGGATAACTGGCCTCCACATCAACCCCTTATAGCCAGTGCCCAAGCCTCGCAACGAAGAATCATCACTACGTTCACACAATGAGGAATACATGTACGCGCAAACACGTACATGACGACTTTACACAATACACGCACACACGCGCACACAGATACACGCCGCGCCGACGCCTATAAGGACCAGCTCGATGCCGATACGTCGGAGATTGAGCAGCGCGACGACTCGTACAATACCAACTTCTACACACACACTAATACGCCGTGATGTATACAGCACGAATTCTCGAATAATACTGAACCTCAGCCACGTTCGCCTATCGTATTTAAAGCGACTTGCGAGTGGGGGTAGTGGGGGAGTTGCGACATAATACAATCTTAACATTACGGCCATGAGAAGAGTTATGTAATCTTCAATATCTTTAGGGCATATTCTTAGTTAATATCTCGACATTAATCAGATACTAATCTAAATGAGATTTAACTAACTAATTGGGCATAAGTAAATCAAGAACTAATTTCGTATACCTACAAATTGGTTATAAACACTTTAATATTCTTTTAAAACCCATGTCCTTTACGCCTAGCCGACATATATAAAATAGCATAATAATATATATGTCGGAGTTACATAATACAGAATGGAATTGCTATGATTTACTATCAGTCTACATATTGTAGAAACTATCTTTAAGATGTTCATACATCAATCTGACATTCTCTTTCACACAAAGGGGTTCCACAGCAGGTCTCCAACCAAATCCCCTATAACCTGCGCCTCTACCACCAAGATAATGATGTTCACATAAAACATCACCTCTCAATCGTCACTTTACACTTTCTCACAAATACACACTTTATAATTATACACTCGCGATTATGACCGATATAAACTCTTTATCACTGCTGTGAGTGAGCAGAGATTCGCCCTGTCTAACGTCTCAAACGATACTGCTTGTTAGCTCTGGCGTGGTGGGGTAATCACGTGTTACGACTTGTCTACAATTTCTTTACGTTAACGATTATACGTTTATATTTATTTATTTTAATTGTCGCTCCGTCATATATGTATAATAGATAGCATTAATCGCCATCATCCTCACACCCCTCCGACAATGTAAAATGATATTGAAAAAAAAAAGTATGAAGAGAATAGAAAAAAATAATCATGGAGTTTCTTGTCTACATAGGATTCGCGTTTGGAACAGACACCTAGTTTCTGACGTTTCAAAAGAGCTTGTAAAACATGCTAACTTGAAATAAAAAATGTTGACCTTGACTTTACCTTATTTACACGCCTATGTAATAGTATCTGTCTATGTGTGTGTCTCTGTATGTTATTACTAGATGCTGTCCGCGAATCGTACGCGTGTAATTCAGAAAATTTTCCCCGTTTTTTGCTCTTTCACTGATGCTTCGCTCCTCTTGGTCCCAGCGTGATGTTATTTAGTCTATAGCCTTCCTCGATAAATCTACTATCCAACACTAAACGAATTTTTCAAATCGAACTAGCGGTTCCTGAGATTAGCACGTTCAAACAAACAAACTCTTCTGCTTTATGATATTAAATATTTTAGATATAGATATATTTTATGTTATTATACATTCATATCAAGGTACTTAAAAGACTACAAACACATAAATATTCAGTAAATTTATTATTTGGTATATATCGGAAATTGAGTGGCCATTTTTGGTCAACTTTCGATTTCATTTTCCCTTATTGTCAGGCGTATTTTAGGCCAAGTGTGCGTTGAAAAAACATCAGTACAAAAAAAAAAATATCTACCATATGTCGCATACAGTCTTCAATGACAAAGAGCATCTGAAGAGTATTTCTAAAAGTATGGATCAGGATACTAACATGTTTGTGCCTGAGATTTTAAACTACTTGCCGTGGTTTTCCTACAGGACTATAGCATGGGGCTCTCCAAAAAGGGCGGAAAGATATTCTGTTATTATTTATATAGTGAATAATTTCTCCCTTTTTACGCTTTAGTATTGTTTTGGCGTACTTATGACTTTTTCTACAGCAACCAATGGTTGACTGGCAGAGAATGCCATCGGCCGTAAGTCCGCCATTGTACAAATTTTGTTCTTGCTAAGTAGTTTTTAATATCTAATCGTCATCATCATCATCATAACATCACGCCTTTATCCCATTGGGGTAGGCAGAGACTATAGAGCGCCATCTGCTACGATCCAAACATACTTCCGTGGCTTCATCCACACTCAAACATCTGGTCATACATGCCCGACGGTTGTAAGTGCTACGCACTTGCCCCTTTTGGAGTATCCCGGCGATGACATCGGAGTTTATTTATATAGTTGTGCACATTAAAATTTTTTACCCGATATTGATGTATTAACATTTATAAATTAGCTGGATATATTGCAAGAAAAGTTCTTAGCATTGATTTTAGAATTTGTAGTAGCCCCTATGTCCTATACTCTATACCTACCTGGGGCAATGTAATTTGTATTACCTACCAAGTAACCCTTATTTGAGTGGGTGTGGGTGTTATAACCTTAGCAAGCCAAGCCCTTATTAAGGTAGAAGTTATTTATCATGTGGTTCAATTTTATAAAATAACTAGCTGTCCCGGCAAACGTTGTTTTGCCATACAATTCTGTGTAAAAATCAACAACAAAAAATTTCATCAAAATCGGTCCAGATAATTGTGGATCTAAACCATCCTCAAACCCCCTTGAATACACACAACAAATTTCATCAAAATCGGTCCAGACGTTTAGGAGGAGTTCAATTACACACACACGTACAGAAGATTTATATATAGGTATATAAAGACTAGCTAACAAATTTATATTATCCTCCCTGCCCTTATTCCTTTCTGCGAGGTTGTAACATGCCTTTTTTCTTCCAAGCTCTTCTAACATACTAAAAATGCTTACGTTTCTTCAGATTGCTACTTTACTTTCGTAGTACGATACTTTACTGAACTAGGTATGGCTGTAATTAAACTAAAATATTGTATAATATAGGCTAATGTTCCATTAATATCCTCTAACACTTGTGCGATTCATGTATTCAAATAAAACCACTTTTTACTGATCTAGATTTTAGCCCGACGTTTTGGAGACTTTTCTAGTTGAGTTCTAGAGTGTCTTCAGTTGCTACGGCGCGCGGCGATTACTCACATTTGATTTTTAATTATGCTTCATTATTAGAATGTATTTTATTTTCTTTAATAGTATTTATGCAATATCGTGTTAGAGAATGCTAGATCACCGGACATCTAAATACTTGCCTTTTTCTTTCAAGAATTTTTTTTATTTATGCGTATTTTGTACCACTTTATACGCACCCAGGAGCTTAATTTTTAACACGCTTGTATAAGTTCGGTAAGTATCTATCAATGTACTAATCTATGTAACGGAATCTTTGAAAGTGATTTTCACTCACTGACTCGGATTACATTTTGCACATATATATCAAGGACCGATGACGATGCAATAATTTAAAAAAATATTCCGGATTTTCAAGCGAGTTTTTTAGTTTCTGTTCTAAGTAGATTTTTGTTTTTGTAAATACAAATACAAGAATCAAACTGTCAACCTCGTAAAAGTCCGTTACTCTAACCACTGCAACACGGGACCCGTAATGTATTTAGTCATCAGTCTGTAGCGATTTCTGCTTTGAATTAACATACTTTTTCTAACAACGTATTTCTTAAGTCTCATGACAAATGATGGGCATATTGTAGCACATTTCCAGAGATATTTAGGGTTGACATATGATCACCATCAACAAAATGACATCTCACGTACAGATGCCGTGTAATAATCAAAATTCTATATTATTATATTCTATTCTTATATATATTTACACATATACATGAGCATTCGTTCTCTCACACATGCATCCAACAGTAGATACATCTTACGCAGTCTGATATCACTAATTACAAAATTGTTAAAATTTCTCTGTAAATAGCTTCTAAAGGGGGAGCCTGGAGTTCTGTAGTACAGGCTGTAGTAAGTCTAGTTCAGACTCCAGACTCTCACAATTTTAGATTTAAATTTAAACTGTTTATTAGATTTAAACTGTATGTCTCAATTCATTGATAAGAACAATATTGTTACCTTGTGAGATGTCAATAAAAGTTTATTTATTTTTATTTAATACGACCGTAAATTAGGATTTTCTTGAGGTTGCAAGATGTTTTCAACATTTTCTAAAACAAAATTTAATTAATAATTTTAGTCTGGTGATTGAACTTAGATTTGACTACTTGACCTAAACGCTATATATACTATTTCTATTTTTTTTACATTACTTAGGTATGTATGCATTTTTTTAAACGCGCCGTTTGTATTTACGATTTATTTTGTGTGTTTCTTCAAAACTACCGAATTACGACCGTATTTTATTCTGTTATTGGTCTTGCCTTTAAAAACCAAAGTATATAAGCAGATGTTTATGAAAAATATAACATTTTACGTTTTGCATTTACTTTTAATACAAAATTAAACAGATTATTTGACGAGAAATATTAAAATGAAAGTAATATAAAATAAAAAAAAATGAAAAGTTAAACATTTATTTCACATTTTCAAGTGATGAGATAAAATGTTTGTTAATATTTTATTTAAGCTATTCCTTTGTAAAAATTTCAATATAATATTTTATCACAAGTTGTAAGTGTCGGCCATAAGACATTACCGTAATGTGATGGCAAACAGACATAAAAAATGGTTAGATGAAGCTAAAATTGAATGTCGGAACGAGCTTTGTGAAGGAACAACGTTATTTGTCAAAGGTATCGATTACAGAGGGGCCCTTTTTATTCAATTTAGATGTTTTGTTCAAATTCAGGTTTCTTTGTTCAACTAATCGAGTAAATTGTAGTGAATGCCGTTTGATTGATGTAAAAATAACTATTGGTTGGATATTTAGAGATTTTCGAGCATGTTAGCCTTAAAAATTCCTAACCGATATTCAGATGATTGGAGATTTTTATCAGATACTAGCTGATGCCCGCTACTCCGTACGCGTGGAATTTTAGATTCCCATATATTTTGTCACCTTTTAAACCTTCCCTGAACCTTCACGAATATTTCAAGACCAAAATCACCAAAATGGGCCCAGCCGTTCTCGAGTTTTAGCGAGACTAACGAACAGTAATTGATTTTTATATATAAGATTTCGTATGCATGAAGTTTAGAAACCAAATTTTAACAAATTATAGGTTTAAGCCAGAAGTTTACTATACGGCTCGATAGATGGCTTTGTGCTGTCTAGTTCAACCACACTATGATTTCGTTACAATTAAAGCTTGTTCAATTATTTTCTATATTCAGCAGGCGTATTATGAGCTTTCAAAATATCATGCAAGTTCCAGGCGATTCTGTTGACGGCTGGAAACGGCCTGACTTTGTTTTCGTATTATGTATATATAACTTACATACATAAAACTAGCCGACTTTTTAATGGATTAAGTGTCTATGGCCGTGTAAAGCTTTTTGATAGAGTCGTTCAGAAACTTAATTATTGTGTTTACCGGCTAGTTATATTTAACAATTTTTTTTGTATTCAATATAATACAAAAAATAATATATTTGCTAACACAAGTTACTTAGACTATTATATAAAAGGAAAGAACGGTAATACTATTATCTATTTTTATATTTAGATTTTTTCATTTTATATGATTCATCTATGTTTTGGTATTGAGTTTTGGAACGACACCCGTCACTTGAACTGTCAGCTGATATAGCGGGAACATAATCACATTCCTTATTCAAAATTTTCGGTCGTTTTTATAAATAACTAGTTGATGCCCGCTACTCCGTACGCGTGGAATTTTAGATGGAAACCTACCTATATATTTTGTTTAAACCTTTTAAACCTTCCCTGGACTTTCACGAATATTTCAAGACCAAAATCACCAAAATCGGCCCAGCCTTTCTCGAGTTTTAGCGAGACTAACGAACAGCAATTGATTTTTATATATAAGATTCCTTCCCTAATTTCTGCAAAAGTTAAACGATGCCAAAATAGAAAAAAAAAAGCGGGAACATTGGCTTAGTTTTTCATTATCCTAGAACGGGCATTTATGTTTAAAAAAAAATTTTTTATGTTTATGATTCGCATGAAAGTAACTTAAATACACATGGCGATATTATTATTATTTTAATAATATATTAATATTATTTTTTATATTTAACTTATTTCGCATTCGACTAGTGTTTTGTTCATCATCGTCGCTCTCCGAAAATTCAAACACCTCCAATTCATCACCCATCGTTAATATGTAGATAATAGTTACTTTCAGTTCTAAATAAACCAAAACAATTTATTAAACGTAACAATGTAGCAGCTTCTATTGAATGGATTTACTTGTCACTTCTACATAGTTAAAACGATCAACTACATGCCAAATTTGCGCTCGTAATACGCTTAACGCCAGCCAGTGAAACAAAAGTCGGGTCGATATCAGTCTGAAGTCACGTGACCACTGATTCGCTGTCAATAATATGCTCATAATACGAATTTGCCAGGCAGTTCCATTCACGGCCTAAACGGAATAAGAGCTCATAATACGGCCGCAGGTGTAAATATAAGGATAATTAAATAAGCTAATTATAAGATAATAATATTTCAATATAATAATAATTCATGGACATTACACACAACGTCCTCTGGTCCCAAGCTAAGCTTATACGCTTGTGTTATGGGTACCAGAATACGAATAGAATACATAAACTACTTTTCTTTTGTAAATACATACTTATAATATGTATTATAAGTATGTATTTGTATTTGTGTATTTGTATTATAATATGTATTTGTGTATTTATACTGCGTCTGGGTGTCTTTGCAGTCACCATGGTCACGGGTGAGACTGAGCTGTAATGTGTCTTCTACGATCAGTTATTACAGGGTTTACCCACATTCGATTTTAATTTTACATTGACCATAAAGATAGACTTTTACAATAAACTATATCATATTACATTGTGCTCAGACTACATAAAATCAATAACATTATTTTAGTTTCTAAAATACATTAACAAATTGTAACAAAAAAAATAATAAATAATGTAAAATTGTAAAAAATAGTTTTATTTAAACAGATGAGTCGCGCAAGTGTTAGAAAATATTAAATCTCGTTTCATTAATAATTTCAAATAATGACTACATATTTTATTCAACAGAAGCCCTTACAAATCTATTGTTAATTTATAATGGGTATACCCTTAGGTAGACCTAATATTAATTTCTATTGAACATTACAATACAAACGAATAAAAATAATTGAAATTGAATCAAACAGGGAACTCAATGATAATTAAGTTGTAAACTCATTATTTTAAGGTTATACAAATGTTATCTTTTGTAGTTCGTTAGAAATTTCATTAAATTTTATGTTGGTAATCATAAAACCCTTTACGCTTAAAGAGTTTCGACGGTTTTCGTATAGGTATTTACTCAGTAGATATACAAATTTCAATATTTAAAGATGTTTCACATGGTTTCACAGAATATATTTTAATTGGGGTCCTAATATGTAATTGCTTAGTTTAAAATTGGTCAAGTGCGAGTCGGACTCGCGCACGAAGGGTTCCGTACCATCATGGGCGTGCACTCTATTAAGGCACAAAAGCACTGCTTTACTTGCCATTCACAGATATTTTAATAAAACGTTCGTATGTTTTAGATGACTTTATTCATTTATTTACTATTAATTAAACAAAATATTAGGTATAACTTAAAAACGCCTAATAATTCGTAAATAGCACCAATATGTGCTTGCAAATTGCTTTTTGCCAGGCGTTTGGCGAAGGAATGATATCAGCGTAGCTAGCAAGCTCGACGCCCCACGCCTGCCATGAGTTCATATGTGTGTAGAAATTTTGGTGTCCGTGCACAGTTCGCAAACGCACACAGGCTTGCATATCCAAGACGATTTGCACCGTAAATCCTGCGGCCTGCTTTCGCGATCGGATGTTACCGCGAGTATTCGGCAATGTTCGTTCGTTACTTATAATCCGAATAAATATAATAGTCGGAAGTCTAATAAATCACGTATGCATTTTTGTTTAGTAAGGTTTTATTTATTTAAATAGCAGAAATATTTTGGTTCGACGGAGGCCATTTTATTTTTTCGTGTGAACTGTTTAATATTGAGTTTCTATAATTTAATAATTACATGGATTTTCGATTGTTGATTTTAAAATGTTATTTGATTGTGAAATGTGTGTTGATAGTGTGTGTTTGTTAAAAATTAAAAATAACAAGTTCTCACAAATGTCTTTCAGTAAAAAGATTCTGTGTACCCGAGTTACGACAACTAAGCCAGCAAAAAGGTATTGTACCTCGAAAATTTCATGTTAAAAGTTATGAAACGTATGTACATACGTACATGTACGTATGTATGTACGTACGTAGTTATTGTTTAGTAATTCTAGTACAGTGTGGACTGATTCGGGATATTCAGATTTAAATTTGTTCTGTTGGCATGGTTTCCGACTTAGAGATCCGTCGCGTGGCTATGCTAAAAATCTATAAAAGAAAAAGTTTTTGTGACTGCCTACCCTAAGTTAAATTCCAGTGCACGCCGCTGCGTACCATTATCTATGCAACATAAGGCACGTTATTAATAAATGAGCAAACAACACACACAATACTTAATTAATCACGTTTGTTGTATGAGAGCAAGAAACGGTAAAAAAATCATGTTTGTTGTATGGGAGCCCCCCTTAAATATTTATTTTATTTTATTTTTAGTATTTGTTGTTATAGCGGCAATAGAAATACATCATCTGTGAAAATTTCAACTGTCTAGCTATCACCGTTCTTGAGATACAGCCTGGTGACATACGGACGGACGGACGGACGGACAGTGAAGTCTCAGTAATAGGGTCCCGTTTATACCCTTTTGGTACGGAACCCTAAAAACTAAAACTAAAGTACATTAACATAAAGTACATAAACATTGGTATCGATTCTACGTACATAACTAAACTTGACTAAAATATACAAATTGGTAGTGATAATCGGCAATGAACTTTGTATTATTACGATTTTAATTAATATAAATGTACATACACCTTAATATAACCAATTGAATAATTGGCTATTTCGCGGTATAAGATAAAATATGCCATAATTGTTTTAACTTTTTAGTTTTAAAGTTACTTTTATTCATTTCAAATATATTTACAATAATATACTTACATGGATTAAATAAATAGACAGACACGAGTGAAACCAATAAATGAATAAAGTAAAGAAAAATAAGTCTCTCAAGAAAATTCTCAGTTGTCAAACATTTCTAACAGTAGCGAAATAAATTAAATAATTTAATTATTTTTACAGTATACTGAGTTTATTTACTAAGTTTTGGTTTAGGCTATACTAGGTATCTATTTGGGTAGCCCAGGTTATGTAGCGCTGTTTAGTGCTAATTTACTTCTCGGGACAGACAGTTAACTTAGTTTAATAATATTTTACAGCATTACAACCTTTAAACTGAAAACGTTTATTGTATAATAACCTAACCTACCTATACCTAATGTATTCTAAATTTTGGTATTTGCTATAGAGCATTCCGTGTAGTGACGGATTAAGAATACAAGTGTCACCACCCCATCTCCTCCCAAGGGTGCTGTAAAAGTCAGCTAAGGGATATTGCACACAGGTAACTTCTTCTGTGAGAGACGGAAAACTCGAAAATAAACCCTGTGCCAACACGCCTGGTCAGCGCGGTACAGTAAACCATAATCCCTCCAAAGTGGAGGAGGCCCTTGCCTAACAGTGGGACGTAAATGGGCTGGAGAAGAAGAACAAGATAGAGGCACATTAACTAAGTAGGTACATGATTTAAGAGAAATTTCAACTACTTAGCTATCACCACTCATGAAATACATTCTGACGGATAATCCGATGCATAGACGGTTGGACGGATAGCGGAGTATTAGTAATTCTATTATAATCTGTCTATTATAATCACAAAGCCAGGACAGAACATCCTATTGAACATTTAAATGCAGCTCTGCAAACACTGGTATATGACGCCATCTAGTTTATGTTTTCTGCTATATTCTTTTAGTTCTTAGCTAAAATATTCATGAGTGATGGAATACATAATATGTTTTGTTATAAATCATGTAGTTACTAAATCTGTGCACGTAGTTGGTTATTTTGGTAAACATACGTTCGCAGATTTTCACCTCAGCGCACAGGATCATGTTAGCAAAATAAGTAAAATACTTCAGTTTAATTTCGTACCACGTACCTATTCAATGTAGCTCTTTGATGCATCTTCAAGATCTGTCTTCTTTTATGCTTAATGTATAAGTGGTCTGAGTTCAAGTGGGTTTAAAGGGAATTTTACGGGAATAAGATTTTGAAAAACTATTTACGCAATAGCTTTTAGTGTTAAAATCTTCTTTATCATTCTTCTGCCCTTACGTTTATTATATCGCACTATTCCTGAAAGAAAGCAGTAAGTGATTTTCGCTAACTTTTCAGGAGCGTAAAACAACTGTCCTATTTTTTTTTGTAGGATTCTATAAATAAGTTTCAAAGAGAAAATCGCAGGTAACACTTGCCTCCAACTACTCGTGTTATTTAATTTAGGAACAGCTTTATGTACTTTGAGAAAATCTAAAAAAACACGGTAAGTAACTTCTGTATTCCACGAAACGCAAAATATATTTGCAGGAGTAACTACAATTATGGCTTATTCGTTATAAAAGCATGTAAGTATTCAAAATTATCGAACATCAATCGTGTGAAATGTTTCTTCCGTAGTCTTCTGTCCAACTTCATATTTATGTTAACTTCTCTTTCTTTCATGTTCTCATTCACATTGTCTATTCATGTTTTCTTAGGTCTTCCTCTAGTCTTTTTTCCTTTCACATTTGTTTGTAAAACTCTTCTAACGGTGTTATTTTACTCTCATCTGATTACATGACCGTACCAGGACAGCCGCACATTCTTCAATTTTTTAGTCACTGGCTGATGCCAGCTCAAAAAGCTCTTAATTCTCACATTAATGATAAGCCTCATCATATTTGTTCCACTTAAACTACAGTATTTTTAGCGCAAAATCAAAACGGCTCGCACGTCACAAGGATCCGATTGGAACCTTTAGTTCATAAACATTGATACAAATTCTAGGTGCAAAACTAAAGTCAACTAAAAATGAAAAATAATATTGTCAGTAATACAATTTGCCAATGTTAACTGACCTTTCTTATTATAAAAATTATACAATATGACTAACGATTTTAATTAATATAAGTGTGTACACAGCGAAACAGCCAATTTATCGGTCAATTTAGTTAGGTTAAGTTTTATCGCGTCAGAATTGGCTTTATTATTTATTTATTTATTTTATTCTTAATTGTACACCATACAGAAGCATTTAACTTAATAATAAAATACAAGATTGTACAATGGGCGGCCTTATCGCTAAAAGCGATTTCTTCCAGACAACCTGGGTATGGACCTAAATGAGGAGCGAGTAGAGTTGTCGGTGCATGAATATTATTATTTTAATATATACATAAAAATATATTATACATCCTATAAATATATAATACATATCATAAAATAAAATACACAAATATCTATACTTATAATAAATCTGTAGAGAGGTCAATTCTGTACATGAAATATATTTTCATAATAACTATCAGGGGGTGATTAGTGATCGATACTGATGCCAAAAATGCAATCAGTAAAATTTTTGTCTGTCTGTCTGTCTGTCTGTCTGTCTGTCCGTCTGTATGTTCCTTATAGAAACAAAAACTACTCGACGGATTTTAACGAAACTTGGTACAATTATTCTTCATACTCCTGGGCAGGTTATAGTATACTTTTCATCACGCTACAATCAATAGGAGCAGAGTAGTGAAGGGAAATGTTGGGAAAACGGGTAAAGGTGCTCCATTTTTTAAGCTTCCGTCGCGTGTGCAGCCTTAATGGTTAAAGTTACATAGAAATCATGTATGACGGAAATATTCTACATAAAATTGTCTATAAAATATCCTGAAACAGCACATGTCTATATTTTATGGTTGACTCACAATAACACGTGTAACTCCTGATAGCTTAGCAGTTCGTTCATTCTGATTATATTTGTTTACTCTTACGTTTATAATACTCTCACTCAAGCAGTAGTTAAAAATGTTGCAAAAACGGGGAAAATTTCCTAAATTCTACGCGGACGGAGTCGAGGGCAACAGCTAGTACAAAATAAAAATATAGTATACACTATCAATAAACTCAATAAAATACACAATAATACATACATACAATTACACATAATAAATACATACTCTATATGCTTAAAGACAGTACAGTACAAATACTAAGTGCTTAAAATATAGTCCAACTAATTCTATGCTGTCAGTTCCAGGTAATGCTCTTTTACCATCTTTTTAAATGATTTCAAAGTTTTAGCCTGTCTAATAGTTACAGGCAAAGCGTTCCACAAACGTGTAGCTGTAATAGTGAACGATTTTTGATAGAACGTTGTGGAATGCTGTGTCGTTCTTAGTCTCAGATTATACGAGGACCTTACACTCCTATCAATCGCAACATCGTAATACTCGATCCGTGCTTTGAGATAAGGCGGAGATGAGGGATTAAATAGAGTGTTATACTATAGTAGATGCAATATGTGAGCATTCCGGCGATGGCGGATAGGTAACCACTTGAGTTTCGAAATTGGGAGACATGATCATATTTGCGTAACCCAAATATATGAATCTTATACAGAAACTTTGGAGGCGCTCAAGTTTATTTAATTGGCATTCGGTGATATCTAGATAGCCGACGTCGTGACGTGGCCTTATTGTCTAGGTACTTCAAAACATTAACTTAACTGTACTTTATTCTATGCATCTAAAGGAAATAACACATTAATTTTAAACTCCTATTTATGGTGAAAAAACCGCATAGCCTCTACAAAATGCAAAATTAACTAGTCGTAAGAACAGCATATCTCTGTTTATATTCAGTATTTCCGCTAACAAGGCTTTATATTTGCATAAAAGCTTTTAAACTTTATAAACGTCTTCACAAAGATTTGCAGTGAGACATATAAAGTGTTTAGTAGCAAAATAGTTGGTTGAAGGCTGGTATTTTTTAACCAACTTCAAAAAAGGAGGTTCTCAATTCGTCTAGATATGTTTTTTTTTAAATTTATTTTTGTTACCTCATAACTTTTAACTGGGCAAAGCGATTTTAATGATTCTTTTTTTATTTGAAAGCCGTGTAGTCCCATTAGCACCATGTCAGGATCTGATGGTTATCTCATGAGAAATCGAGGAAAACCCTCAATTTCCGAAAGCTCATCGGAAGTCGATTGGACTTGTTATTTAAAAAACTCAATTATTAAAATTATAATATGGTGGAATAATGTTTATTTTCTCAACAATAATATTAGGTCGGGGAGAAAGTTTTATCGTATTTTTTTTTTATAAACTCATAGTTTTTGTTACTTTTGTTTGCATTTGGTTATAATATATATATACCATTTTGTACTACAACTGGTGGCCATTTTATAGATAGTGACAAAATCCCATTGCTGTAGAATTTTGGGACTTCTGACCATAAAACTGCAACAAGTAGTTTTGGCAGTTCCCTTTGATGTTTACCTAACTTTACCTAAGGAATTCTGAAGAGTCCGAAATAGGTGAAAATCTGATCGTACAAAGTCAGGACAACATTGTACTAGAAGACTTGACCCCAGGATATACGTGGCATAGTACATAAGATACTCCAGGAATTGAGGGTGATCCACGCCCCTTATTGGGAAATTATTATCCTCCAGGGATATTGGCTTACGATAACTATAGACAAGAAAATGACACTTCTATTCCTAATCCTCGTTGCACCTAATTCTTTACGAATTAAATCATCCAATATTAATCGATTTTATCTTAATGCGTCTTCGTAACAGCTTAGAAATTCGTAACGTATGATAAATATAGAAGGTTTTGTTCGTAGAATGTTAAGGGCCTACATCAATATTATCGTATATCATCGCCGACACGTACATATTAACACAGCCAGTAGGCACAGAAAATGAAGAATTAGGGATACTTTTCCTATTTACTCAATATGTACTAAATCTTATATATAAAATTCCCGTGTCACAGTGTTAGTTACCGTACTCCTCCGAAACGGCTTGACCGATTTTTATGAAATTTTACATGCATATTCAGTAGGTCTGAGAATCGGCCAACATCTATTTTTCAATCCTTTTTTTTTTAGTATGGCAAAACAACGTTTGCCGGGTCAGCTAGTATATGTATATTATTTTAATTCTGATTTACGTGTTTCTATATATAATAGTGACTTATGTTTTTAAAGTTATTTCATTAGTTAATACGCGATAATAGACCGACAAATGAAAAAAATAAAAAATTTGAGAGGTTGTTTCGCTAAGATTTTCTATCGAGAAAACTTTTTTCAATCGCGTTTCTGAGTTTATGCGATCCTAGATCATATATTGAAAAAACATATACTTAAAAATTAGAGTTCTAGCCATTCAATCTAAAGAAACAATGAAAACTTCGTACGTAGAAAAATGCACGAAGCTATTTTGGTATCCTCTTAAACGTTAATGTATGAGGGCAAACACATTTACTTGGTAATAATATTACATCGGCTTTTACGGGATTAAATACTTACGATTGTTGAATGAGCTATGTGTTCTGTTTCATTAATGACAATGTTTTACGTAAAACGTACTTATTATTTACCAATAGCTATTGCCCACGACATTGACCGCGTGGAATTTAGGAAACTTTAGTAGTTTTTTTTTTGCAATATTTTTCACTAAAGCTTCGCTCCTATTGGTCGCAGCGTGATGTTATATAACCTATAGCCTTCTTCGATAAATGTACTATCCAAAACTAAACGAATTTTTCAAATCAGCCCGCGATTTCACACTTGTATATAGTAATTGTAAAACAATCCTGTTGAACCACGCTGTCTATAAAAAAAACTGCATCAAAATCCGTTGCGTAGTTTTGAAGATATAAACTCAAGTAGGGACATACATACAAAAATAACAGATTTGTTTTATAATAAGTAAGATACGGAAGTAATGTATTAGTAACTTAATAATCGTATTATGATGACTAAGTTAAAAAACCGAAAAGTTAAATATAGGTTGTTGCTATAAAAACATCGTTATTTTAATTATCACATTGTTATCTCACATATCTTAATATGAGTGCGTTTTCTTTTACCACCACACCATCGTCCCACGGTTGGGATCTGTCCTCCAATTTAGGAGGGTATTTGGCATACAATATAAAGCATATTTTGGAAGAGTGAGCAGTGATGTTCTTCAAAAGGTATGACCTAGTCACAATTAAAAGGAAACAATTATTAATTTAATAATCTACTATATAAAAATAAGTCGGATTTTCCTTCCTGACGCTATAACTCCAGAACGCACGAACCGATTTCCACGGTTTTGCATTCGTTGGAAAGGTCTCGGGCTCCGTGAGGTTTATAGTTCATTTTTTTTTTACTTTTTTTGGTATGGCAAAACAACGTTTGCCGGGCCAGCTAGTAATTATAATAAAAAAAATACCGTTGTGTTTCTGACGTCATTGAATGACCCTCGGTCATTGTAAAGCGACCGCAAAATTCATTAATTATCTTGTGGGTTGTGGCGAGATGTCCAACTTATCGAAATACTAAAGCCTACAAACGATTAATTTGTTTTTAAGGACAAATATCCCTGAAAATAAGTCTACTTGATAAATTATAAAAGACATTTCTGTATTGTAAGAATCATAAGAAAATAAGAAAGTAGGTATAAATAATATACTAAGTTCAAAAACTAAAAAAACACGCTTGAAAATACTGAAATTTTTTTTAAATGATTGCATTGTCATCGTTCCTTAGTATGTGTGTATAATTTCAGATCAATCTGACTACTGCAAGTGGGTGAAAATCATGTTCAAAGATTTGCGTTGCGTTGAAGCGTGTTAATATAATAATAGTTAATACTGCTGTCTTGAATGCTCGTTATAGTTTATAGTCAAATACTTATTTATATTTCAGCGCTATGATAATATATTTTTAGTGGTTTTAAGGTTTCTCACACACATTAACTTCATTTCTTTTTTTACGTATTTTCCTCATGCGGCTCTGCCGGAAGTGAGTTCTTGAAGAATTAAGTACAGCCTTTGATGACACCCACCAAAGATGGAGGCCCTACGGGAGTGCGAACGCGCTGGCGTAACTTTGCCACCCCGTAGGGCTCCGGGTAGGGGTCGTCGGCGCTCAATAGCCGGTGACCCTCCTTGACGAGGTGCAAATGTGGTTGCCGGCCACGGAACTAATGTTCGTCGGGTTGGGCCCTGATTGGCGGGCGCTGGGTCATGGTGAAGCACAATTCGGCAATGTTAACTGAACTTTCTTGTTAAAAAAACTATTTAATAAAGGCTTAAGATTTTAATTAATCTAGATGTGCACAACGAAATAGTCAAATAATCAAAATACACCAATAGTTGGTTTCATTTTTTTAGTTAAGTTTATTTAAGCACGTAGAATTGGCACTATTGTAGACACACGGATACACCATAAAGTGCATAAAGTTTTAATAAATAAAATAAATAAATAAGTAATCCCATTTAGCTTTTATTAGCAACAAGAGAATATTAAAAATAAGACATTAACCTGTATACAGAGTAACATAACAAATAATTAAGTTGTAAGATGTTCGCTTTATTATTAAACATAAAAATGCTTCATTAACGTCCATAATGGATTTTCAGTAAAGCTGCTTCTAATAATAATTAAACTGGTAATGTACTGCATTTCAAATATCAAAAAGCAAAAAAAAAATTCATTTTTTATTCTCTCTCTCCAGCCCATTAACCTTCCTATACCCACGTCTCGGTCTGTGAGACCGATGAAACAGTTTTTCGTAAATATTATTTTTTCTAAGCACTTTAAGACATCAAGCGTTCTGGTAGCTGCATTATTTCGGGTTCGCTTTAGGTTGGTACATGGCACGCAGTCGTGCGAGCAGCACGTGTAGGCCTACTACGGCTTGATCGGTCTGTGAGACCGACGCGGGTATACGATCGCAGTATGATTTTACTCGTAGTTGCAGATACTTAGGGTGACTAAAATTATGTTACAATATGGTCTCAATTTAGGGTCTCGCGATATGTGATTTTTAAGAATTAAAAGACATTTTATGTTTGTTTTAAGAATAAAAAAATTGATGCCTGTTTTATCTAACTATAAGATAAAAATGTGACTTTTTAAGGCCGGTTGTGGAAAGATTGATAGTCATTGAAGTAATAAATAGTTTATGCAAACAATTATTATTTTTCGTTTTGTTACATCCTATAGTTCCTGTAAAATAAACAAATATATAAACGGTTTCATAGAAAAATAACCAGATAATAGGAACCAAAGTTACGGTCTGTCACACCGTGCGCGGGTATAGGTGTTGTTATAAGCCACGCAAATTGGTAATGCGCTGGAACCTTGTCAAATAAACGCCCTTGTGACGTCATCAGCAAAGAAAAACTACAGCTAACAAAATGTAATATTCTCATCTATACGTCACTATGACGTCACCAACATGGCCGCCAGGCGCATTACCAATTTGTGTGGCTTATACATTTGACGCGGATATAGGAAGGTTAACGTCCCACTGTTGGGCACGACATGCCTACAATTTGGAGGGATTATGGTCTACTCTGTGGTGCTGTATGGTTTATTTTTGAGTTTCCGTGTCACATAGAGGATGTCGTCTATCTGCAATATCCCTTAGTTGGGTCTTACAGCATCCTCGGAAGGAAATGGGGTCCAATAATTTTTTATTAACATGATGTTATTAACTTCGAACGTATCTATCAATGTATTAATCTATGTAACGGAATCTTTGAAAGTAATTTTCACACACTTGCAGTAATTGGATTGATCTAAAGTTTTTCATACATATTAAGGATCGATAAAAAGTAAATAAATTAAAACATATTTAGGATTTTTAAGCACTTTTTTAGATTATTTAATAACGTTTTAAAATTAGACGAGGCTCTGCTACTGACACTTCGCTCGGTGTCCATTGTTCACAAAGCCGTATATTATTAACAGTCACATAGATAGACTCGATAGATAGACACTTCGTGGTGTGACGACATCTCCAAATCTGTAGGGCTCCGCTGGATGAAGATCAAATCAAATCAAATTTATTTGTGTACATAGGTATAAAAATGGTATTAAATAACAATATAATTTCTGCTATATCCTGCCAAAATATGGCGTACAAATATAAACACTAACAATAATATTTTTTTAAACAATAGTCAAATAAATAGTACAATAATGTCAGAAATAAGAATCTAAATACATACAATGTTAATCAATTTGGTCATCAAGAAATTGTTCAATGGAATAGGAACATTTATTTATCAAAAATTTTTTGAGCTCGATTTTAAAATTAGTCAAACTTTGTCACAAGATAGCACAAGACCACGCGTTGTGGCTTTCCATGGGGGAGCTCTATGTTCAGTAGTGGATGGAGAATTTCTGATGGATGGATGATAGCTAGATAGTTATAGTTGACGGGCCTCGTGGTCTAGTGGTTCATATAACGGACTGCCGTTCACGAGGTCTCGGGTTCGATTCCCGGTCAGGACAATCATTTGTGTGATGTTTTTAATTGTCATACAAATGTTTGTACTGCGTCTGGGTGTTTACTGTGTATTATAAGTATGTATTTACAAAAGAAAAGTAGTTTATGTATTATATCCGTATTCTGGTACCCATAACACAAGCATATAAGCTTAGCTTGGGACCAGAGGACGTTGTGTGAAATGTCTATGAATTTTTATGAATATAATTTTCACAGATGATGTATTTTTGTTGCCGTTATATCAGCAAAATACTAAACAGTAAAAATCAGAATACGTAACTATTCTAAATATTTCAGTGGCAAAATACATATACATATACCTAGCAAAGATTTGAAAAATGAAAAACAAGTCATCGTCTATTTTGATATTCTAAACACATAAATGACTTATAATAAATAAAGATTATAACACATTGAATAATAATCGTAGCAAGCTTATTATAGCAATATTTTATAATCAACATCCTTTTTTAGGGTTCCGTACCCAAAGGGTAAAAACGGGACCCTATTACTGAGACTTCGCTGTCCGTCCGACCGTCCGTCCGTCCGTCCGTCTGTCACCAGGCTCTATCTCAAGAACGGTGATAGCTAGAGAGTTGAAATTTTCACAGATGATGTATTTCTATTGCCGCTATAACAACAAATACTAAAAATAAAATAAAATAAATATTTAAGGGGGCTCCCATACAACAAACATGATTTTTTTACCGTTTCTTGCTCGATACTAATAACGTTGCCTTATCTTGCATAGATAATGGTACGGAACCCTTCGTGCGCGAGACCGACTCGCACTTGACCAATTTTTTAATACTATAGTTAATCCTTAAAACCGTAGGTATTAAACTAATGGCCCATCAAGATTACCCAGGTTATCCAAGTATTGTTAAAAACCCATAAATAAATTACCCATAAAATATTTGTATAATCTTCTGAAGCGCACTCAGTTTTTTCGATTGTGTTTAATTTAAAAATGTTTTTTTTTTTGTTTTCTTGTTTACTTGTCGCGCGTCGTCGGGTAGCAGAGACTTAAGAACCTTTAAAGGGCACCACAAACGACATATTACTATACACTAATATAGCGAGATATATCTATACTTATGACGTCACCGACAGACATATCTATCTTTCTCACCTCGTCTTTTTTCTATGTACATCTGTCTCTTTCTCTTTATATTAATATAAAATAATATGCCGTTTGTGACGCCCTTAATTCCCCTACAGTACAATCAGTTCTCGGAACAAAGTACCATACCCTTTTCATCTTGGTGGTGACATCGGCGACCACCGAAAGCCTCGCGTTGCATTGACCTCGTGGCATTTTGCCTTATCTATGATTTTAATTACAGGGCTTTTTACATGTTTTTTAGAGTTTAGTTACAATAAAACAGTAATTAATCTCTATTTCCGTCTTCCTGAAGAGGCCTGTCAAATAAGAGCCCTGCAATCTGAACTCGCCGACGTCTCTATTTTACATGGTACCGCCACTGCAGAATATTCAGTCAACTAAAGGAATAAGTAAATTAAAACCTATTATGTGTTCATAGTTTTGTTATTGTTAGTATTTTTTCATTGTCATATAGTCATTGTTGGTATATTATATGTGTTCAATGCAATATTGTAACCAAAAAATAAGAATTTCATAACTTATCTTCTAGACCAAATGGACGTGTAATTGGAAGCCTAATAGCGGTTAATTTATGTTCTAAGAAAGATTTACTCTAAAAATATTACACATTATCATTTATTATTTTGAAGTTGTTTAAAGAAAACTCGTTTAAAACACGTACAATCGATTCAACAGAGTCGAGACGGCGTCACGTAGGATTTTTATATCTTAAAACTTTCATTACTTTAAGTAAGTATATTTTATGATTGTTAGTTGTATTTTTGTTGTAAAATGAATCAAAGTTGTAACCTATGATAATTATTAAGAATAATTTGATTCCGATGATAAAAAAAAAAGATCTGAAATATTAATGGTCTTATTCATAATGATTTATCGGAGGTTTAAAAGTTCGCTGAAATAGGTTCGCGAAAATTGTCAAAACTTGTTATTCATAATAGTCTTTTTACGCTATAATGTTTATTGTCTCTCCGATAAAAGCTCCGTTTAAACCTCCGATAAGTCATTATGAATAAGACTATATATTTATAACACTTTTTTTATAAATTCTTTTAAAACCTTATAAATATTATAAAAATAATATTAATAGAATATTAGGACAAACTTTAGGATTTTTTTTAGGTTTTGTTTTTAAATTTAACGCGTACGAAGTTGCAAGCAACAGCTAGTATCACTAATATCGTTACTTGTAAAACTTTGTATGTATTGGATTCAACACATAATTTGATCAACAACCGGGTAAAAGTTCATTAACTAGAAATAGAACAAAAGAGACGAGTACAACAACACTTAAGTTTAATGTTTTGAGGTCCATCAACCCACAAATGAGTCGATTACCCTATATTAAAGTGTAGGCTAGTGTAACTAATATACCCTTACATATTATTAGCTACATCTACAACTTTACTTAATATAAAACATAGTCGTTATTTCTGTATGTTCCTATTATTGGTCTTATTCATAATGACTTATCGTAGGTTTAAACGGAGATTTTATCGGAGAGATAATAAACGTTTTATCGTAAAAAGACTATTATGAATAACAAGTTTTGACAATTTTCGCGAACCGATTTTAGCGAACTTTTAAACCTCCGATAAGTCATTATGAATAAGACCATATGACTTTAAATCTTTAAAAGTACGCAATGAATTTTAACGCGATTCTTTTTATTACATAGTTACTTATTATAAAAAAGTCGTTATTTTTATATGTATGTCCTTATGCGCGCTTATAGCATCAAAACTATTTAATGGATTTTGATGCGGTTTTCTTTAATAGATAGAATGGTTCCAGAAGATGGCTTTTTGGTATAATTTGTTAGGATTTGGTTTTTAATTTGCACGCGTATGAAGTCGCAGACAACAGCTAGTTTTATATATGAAATTATTGTGTCCCAAACAACTACTCTGTTTAGTAGATACCAAAATGCTTACTACCATACAGGAACCTTTATACTCCCTCCACTACCTGTATTCTCCCTCCACTGTTTGGTATAGTCTTCATCATAATTTTTAGGTGTATGTGAAAAAAGAAAGTTAAAAATTAAAATACTATAAATTAAGTAGCTCGTACCTACGTAATTTAGTAACCAAGCTTAGAAAATTATATAAAAAATAATTGGTCAAGTGCGAGTCGGACTCGCGCACGAAGGGTTCCGTACCATTATCTATGCAACATAAGGCAACGTTATTAGTATCGAGTAAGAAACGCCTTAAATATTTATTTTATTTTATTTTTGTATTTGTTGTTATAGCGGCAATAGAAATACATCATCTGTGAAAATTTCAACTGTCTAGCTATCACCGTTCTTGAGATACTGGGTACGGAACCCTAAAAATCATGTTTGTTGTATGGGAGCCCCCCTTAAATATTTATTTTATTTAATTTTTAGTATTTGTTGTTATAGCGGCAATAGAAATACATCATCTGTGAAAATTTCAACTCTCTAGCTATCACCGTTCTTGAGATACAGCCTGGTGACAGACGGACGGACGGACGGACGGACGGACGGACGGACGGACGGACAATGAAGTCTCAGTAATAGGGTCCCGTTTTTAGGGTTCCGTACCCAAAGGGTAAAAACGGGACCCTATTACTGAGACTTCGCTGTCCGTCCGTCCGTCCGTCCGTCCGTCTGTCACCAGGCTGTATCTCAAGAACGGTGATAGCTAGAGAGTTGAAATTTTCACAGATGATGTATTTCTATTGCCGCTATAACAACAAATACAAAAAATAAAATAAAATAAATATTTAAGGGGGGCTCCCATACAACAAACATGATTTTTAGGGTTCCATACCCAGTATCTCAAGAACGGTGATAGCTAGACAGTTGAAATTTTCACAGATGATGTATTTCTATTGCCGCTATAACAACAAATACTAAAAATAAAATAAAATAAATATTTAAGGGGGGCTCCCATACAACAAACATGATTTTTAGGGTTCCGTACCCAGTATCTCAAGAACGGTGATAGCTAGACAGTTGAAATTTTCACAGATGATGTATTTCTATTGCCGCTATAACAACAAATACTAAAAATAAAATAAAATAAATATTTAAGGGGGGCTCCCATACAACAAACATGATTTTTTTACCGTTTCTTGCTCGATACTAATAACGTTGCCTTATGTTGCATAGATAATGGTACGGAACCCATCGTGCGCGAGTCCGACTCGCACTTGACCATTTTTACCCTTTGGGTACGGAACCCTAAAAACCATCCTCTTGAACCACTATCCAGTAAAGAAAACTGCATCAAATTGCGTTGTGTATTTTTGACGATATAAGCTCACATACATAAGAAATACATAATACATACATATAAACAAAATATTACACATACATACAAAAGTAAAGACTTTGTTTTAAAATAAGTAAAGATACCTAATTAGGATTAATTCATCATTTGACAGTAAAAAAAATAATACCTGTAAATAGTTAATTATCACTGCACGACCCTGTGCTTGGATTAAGTAATTGTAAGCGAAACCCATTAAAACTCCTGTAGCCATAAAATTCTTTCATTATTTAAATATATTTATAGACTAAATTAAGTTAGAGACAAGGAATGGTGAGAAGGACCTTCAAGTTAATAGGATTGCATTAGGTACTATTCTACAGAAAATGTAACCATTATGTGACCAACATTAAAAGAATGTGGATAAATTAGACGAGGCATTACTCTACGAATTACAAATTATGTACGATGCAATTTTAATTATCTTATCTTTTTTTTTACATAAAACATGTTGGCACTTGATCCCATGCCTTCTGATGGTAAGCGACAATGGAATCTTTGATGGTAAAGCGTACAAACTATGTAGGAAGCCTATTTACCCTTTTTTGAACGTATCTCTCTATCTATTCACTCAGTTTCAGAAAGGTACTTTCAAATATGGGCTCTTAGTCGACTTAAATGTTTCATAGAAGTCTATACTAATATTAGAAAGTTGAAGAGTTTGTTTGTTTGTACATTTGAACGCGCTAATCTCAGGAACCACTGCTTCAATTTAAAAAATTCTTTAAATATAACTACTTTATATGGATTTTTTATATTACTTTTTTGACGGGCTTCGTGGCGTAGTGGTTCTTGTACTGGACTGCTGTTCACAAGGTCGCGGGTTCGATTCCCGCTTGGGGCAATCATTTGTGTGATATTCATAAATGTCTTACAAATGTTTGTACTACGTCTGGGTGTTTACTATGTATTATACGAGTAAGTATGTATTTACAAAAGAAAAGTAGTATATGTATTCTATCCGTATTCTGGTACCCATAACACAAGCATATAAGCTTAGCTTGGGACTAGAGGACGTTGTGTGAAATGTCCATGAATATTTATTTATTATTATTATTATTTAGACGCGTATATTTGTCAGTCTCACCTGTGACTATGGTGACTGCAGTCTCCAAAACGTCGGGCCAAAAGTTAAAACAAATATACGCGTCTAAATCCGTAAAAAGTAGTTTTATTTAAACAAATGAGTCGCAAGTGTTAGAAAATATTATATTTAAAAATTCTTTCAGTCTTGGATAGTACATTTACCTAGGAACGCTTTAGCCTATAACATATGGCTATGTAACATCACGCTGCAACTAAGTAAAAATGTTGTAAAAACGGAAAAGTTTCTATATTCCACGCATATGAAGTCGCGGGTTACAGCTAGTGTGGTTATATATCTATCACTTTTTAAACAAAAACTGATTGAATATTGACCAGAAATTCAAGAGTATAGGGTATCAAGTACCTATCGAGTATCGAAGTTCATTCGGTATCGATATGAAATTATACCAATGTCATGTTTTCTTGATATGTGGATAAACCTTTTAGAGAGTATTTGTCTCTTATACGCAAGGGTGGAACTATGCAATTCATCTATTTACTGTATCTGTTGAACATACTCCCTCCCTCTCACTTATGACCTATATGTATAAAATAGACGTTAATTTATTCTTAAAAAAAAGCCGTCGAACCATCTCGGAGGAATTTGATTTTGACACACGATAACAATGAGTATACAGTATATTTACTTAGTATAAAACAAAGACATTATTTTTGTATGTATTTCCCTGTGAGCTAATATCTTCAAAACTTCGTAACGGATTTGATGCGGTTTTTTTAATGAATAGAGTGGTTCAAGAAGACGGTTTTTTTGCACAATTGTTATGGTTTCCTTTTCTAAATTACATGCAAATGAGAATGCCGACAACTGCTAGATTTTTACCTACGAATTTTTTGATGTTTAAAGATTATCATTGTGTGATATTGCTAGTTTGTAATAAAACAGCGTTATCGTACACAAGCTACTTTATTCTCCAATATCTTACAAGAAGTGACAAAAGCCGCGTTACCCACATTATTTGCACATTTAGATATAAAACCAATATACCTACGTTACACATTGTATAGTCAATACATCAGTATTTAAATACATACTTAACATACGAGACCAACTGAGTTCCCGAAGGACTACAATTATTTAATTTTGTATAAAATACTGTTTAATTAAAATTTAGACACAGTACTTATTAGTCAGGACTGAGTGAACATTTCAACCGTTTAGAACAAATAATTTAATCGAGATTGTGAATCGATGTGATTACTTAATTGTACGTGATTCGAGTCTTTCATTACGAGTTAGACTCTGTTAATTAATACATCTCTGTCAGCACTTCAACAGTAAAACTAATAATGGAAATACTGGGTTCAAAACTAGAATAAAATAGAAAATACTAAAGGTCAGTTTAGTTTATAGATTAGATGTGATATAAAGGTCATTAGCCCGCGATTTCACCCGTCATTTATATTTATTGAGCCCTTCCCCCCAGCTATAAACCAAACCTTAACAAACTGTACAAAAAAGCCATACTTTTGAATCAATCTATCTATTAAAAAGACCGCATCAAAATTGGTGGCGTAGTTTTAAGATTAAAGCTCACACAGGGATATACATATAAAAAAAACAGCTTTGTTTTATAATAAGAGATTGTGTTAAATTTTATTATGAGGTAGGTGGTCCTTGTGATGATGAATTCAGAATATCTCCAGTGTAGGAATACTGTCATCAGATAACCTTCTCTGTAATTCGAAACTAAACACTGCCAACAAGGCTGGTCAGCATGGGATAGTAGTGTAAAAACCTCTGAAAGCGGAAAAGGCCTGTGCCCAACAGTAGGGCTTTATGGGATTGCGATGCGATGAGGTATCATGAGTGTATAGTTGAAGTTTTACTTCTTTTAGCGCGTTTGGAAAAATTATGAATGCTAAATGCTTAGGATACATGTGCCACAGGCTAGAAAAGTCGTCACGAGACATCGAAATCACGAAGCATTGTGCTTTCAGCTGATTACTGTTAGGCTTTAATGGGTTGATCACCATAAAGTTGGTTACAGCCTCACACGCGTTAAATAAAAATCTGATATCTCTGATAATCGTCCATTCTAAAATAATTTGTATTAATAATTCGATACAACCACTGCCTCGCCTCAAAAAGCGGCAGGACGCACTCCGACGAGGTTGGTAGCAGTCGGCCGAAGTGATGGAGCTTAATGGCATCGATGGAAATCGACCAAATATTCGGGCATTGACCAGCACTGACGGCTTTCTGCATCAGAGTTATCACCGACTTGCTATTGGCACCGAGCCTCTCGAGATTTTGTGAGAGTCTCTTTGGGTCAAACCGTTTACCGAAACAACCATCGGGATTATTTCTGTATAAACAATTATTAGCTCAGTCATTTAGTATTTTTACCTGGAAAGTTTTCCGGGAGTTTTGAAAATTGTTAATTTTATAGATTTTGATGTGCTCTTTCCAAATTTCAACTTTGCCACCACGACCTGCGGAGACATGACAGACTATAGTTAGCTGGGTTTTCATTCTATGGAACAATATTTAACCTTCGTATAATTGAAGTAAATAATACACGTTGGTGTGGATGTATAATGGTTTACGGTGCTCGTACGCAGAAACTATTGATTTTAGGGAAATAAAAATTATGACATAATTGTAGGAAATTTCCTCTACTTTTATTTTGTACAGATATGTTTTCCTGTAAAATGCGTCGGAAATGAGTTATTATCAAAAAACTGATTTTTTCAATATGGCGGCTCAAACGGGCAACATACGAGGTGGCAAAGTTGAAATTTGGAAAGAGCGCAACAAAATCTATAAAATTACCAATTTTCAAAACTCCCAGAAAACTTTCCAGGCAACCCTTTATTTTATCGACCAAATGACTGTATTATATTATGTAGATACTAAAGTAAATATACTAAAAGTTTCGTTGTTTAACATTACTCGGACAATATCTAAAACAACTTGAGTTATTTATTTTCTATTATTTTAGGACACGGTTCGAAAGAAATTTCAGTGTAATTATAAAAGCTATGTAGACATAACATTTACGAGGTCAGAACTTTAAAAATAACAATTACAGAACTGTGTTTAGAAAGTTAAGCTATTTTATTTAGGCTCTAGTGACTATAGCACTCAGGGAGAATATAGCTTCATATTAATTTAGGATCAAACAATAAAAAGTCTTTTAGAGATTAAACCCTAAAACTTAGGTCTGTTAAACATCAGCGTTTGGTTGGACAGCCAGTAGGTACATTTATATAGCCCGCGAATTTGCACGCGTGGAAAATTTAGAAAATTCCCAGTTTATTGTAACATTTCTCACTGATGCTTCGCTCCTATTGGTAGCAGCGTGATGTTATATAGCACATAACCTTCCGCGATATATAATGCTATCCGATAAACATATATCTATATTCCCCGTATATTGGTGACAGCGTGATGTTATATAGGCCTATAGGCTTCCTCGATAAATCTACTATCCAACACTGAAAGAATTTTTCAAATCGCAAGAGTGGTTCTTGAGATTAGCGCCTTCAAACAAACAAACATACTCGTCAGCTTAATATAGATATAGATCAATAGTCAAAATTCAAGAATAATATAAATTATTAAAAACGGTTCAATAAAAGTTATTTAAAAACCTATACGTATTTTTTTAATCAACCGCTGTATTGTACTCGTAAACAAAAACAACGATTTACTCGAATCGATTTAATGTCCTGAGGCTGAACGAGTGCCACAAGTTATTATTTACGAGCCAAGTACTGCCTTCTATAATAAAATGTATTTTACATTACAACCCCACGATATTGCTAGGATTTCGTAGGTAATGAGGGAGCGTATTACTGAGACTTCATTGCGCATCCGCCTCTTATCAGGTTATATCTGGACCAGTGATAGCTAGAGAACTGTATATTTCATAGTACCCGAGATAAAACCTGGTGGGCAAGTCCCGTATTTCAATAGTGTCACAATGGCATCACAATGACACATTATAACCTCAAAACATTAACAATAGACTACCAAACTTGATAAAATTCGCCAATAAGCATTCAGTTTGACGAGCTTCGTGGTTGAGTGGTTCATGTAACGGACTGCCGATCATGAGGTCGCGGGTTCGATTCCCGCTCGGGACAATCATTTGTGTGATATTTATAATTGTTATACAAATGTTTGTACTGCGTCTGGGTGTTTCTATGTATTATAAGTATATATTTACAAAAGAAAAGTAGTTTATGTATTCTATCCGTATTCTGGTACCCATAACACAAGCATATAGGCTTAGCTTGGGACCAGAGGACGTTGTGTGAAATGTCCATGAATATTTATTTATTATTTATTTATTATTTAGTTATTGCATTTTTTTGCAATAACATTAAAGCTACGTTAAGCTTGTTGCGTACACAAGTTCGTCTTAGTAGGCCTTACCTTAAATAACTAGGTAATTGTTTAGTGGCGAATTTTATCAAGTTTTGTAGTCTATTGTTAATTTTTTGAGGTTATAATGTGTCATTGTGATGCCATTGTGACACCATTGAAATACGGGACTTGCCCACCTGGTGATGGACGGACGCAAGGACAGTGAAGTCTTTACTAATTGGGTTCTGTTTTTCCTTTTGGTAAGAACCTCGAAAGCGAAATTCTAAACCCCGAAACACGTAATCACAGAGGACACCTTATCAGTCCCACACGTGTTTAAAACGAATATATACGTCTAAATCAGTAATAAGTGGGTTTATTTTATACTTGCTGTAGGTCGCAAGTAAGTACGCGGGTAATTTAGAAAAGTTTCTCCCATTTTGCTACATTCCTGGAATTTTGTAAAATTTCCTCGTTTTTGCTACATTTTTTACTGATGCTTTGTTCCTATTGTTTGCAGCGTGATGCTATATATCCTAAAGCCTTCCTCGATAAATGTACCAACTATCCAATACTGACAGAATTTTTCAAATCGGACCAGGCAGCGCGGTGGTTCCTGAGATTAGCGCGCTTAAATAAACAAACAAACTCTTCAGATTTAAATATATACCACAAATAGTAGATAATATTATAGATTCTAAAATCTTCGTTAAATGTAACAAATTCAAATAAAGAAAAATAAATTTATAAAATCAAATGACACATTTTTGTAAAATTATTATGTTTGCCTCATTTTGATATTGACAAGTCAAGTCTTATAACATGACCTTAATTCGTAGATCCACAAAGATAATAAACATCATAAATATAAGAATAAATAATAAAAGTAGTCTTGTATCTGTTTGTTTTCTATTTCATCTTTCATAAACAAAGGTCTGTAGCACAGATCACCTGCTACAGATAGAGCATTACGAGATTTTTGTTAACGACTAAACCACACCTTCCTCCAACGTTGATCACGTTGGAGGAAGGTGTGGTTTACGGGACATGGAATATCAAAATAGTCGTAGCAGAATCAAACGCCGAGTTCTCATACTTTACCAATATAAGAATAGCGCACACGTTCGGTGCGCGTTAATTGCCGTACGTGCGGAATGTGTTGGGGGTGATTTATGGTTGTTAGGCAGAGGTCACAGTTAAATGAGGATGAGGACACGGGACAGGAAATTTTTTTATTCTCCCTAAAGATTCTTGGTGGAAACCCGAAGTGTTAAACTAAAATTACCAATTTTTTCGTAGCTATTTTTTCGTATCTTATATATTATTATTTCTATTTCTTACTAGCTGTTGTGTACACTATATTCTGTATAGCCACCTATAATTGTTTGTTATATTATTACTTTTTATAATTTTAGTTTAATTTTATTATTTTCTTACTATTCAATTTAAAATTAAACTTGTAGTCTGTGACGTCACTAAGCGGCCCAGCGGAAGACCAGCGGCCGTATTATTAGCTTTTATTTACAGGCAGTTTACGCCGTGAAATGAACTGCCTGGCATATTCGTATTATGAACAAATTATTAGTCAGTCAGTTCGCTAAACCAGTCATACATTAATATGTTTAAGGAGAAGGTACAACTAAAAGTTTAAGTACTAACTAAAAATTTTCAACTAAAAGTTTTATTTTTGCCATAATACCTAATTTCGCCATGCAGTTTACGGCCTGCCTGGACCTTGAATGATTTTATAAAGCTCATAATACGCCGGCAGCGCTGATTTTTAACCAGAAATATGCTGAGCTGGGACCGTTTTGTGACGGATACATTACTCTTATGATTTATTCTTTTCCTTCTTTTTTGTTAACAACTTTTGTAATGTAACCTCGCAAATAAACTTATTTTCTTTCTTTCTTTCTTCTGTTGCCCGCGACTTCAGTCGCGTGTTTTAAATTTTGGATGACCGGAAATAAGAAACGTAACGTTTGTTTCTTTGTTTGAACCCGCTAATCTCAGGAACCAATGCAATGGTCCGATTTGAAAAATTCTTTCAGTGTTGGATAGTACATTCATCGAGGAAAGTTGTAGGCTATATAACATCACGCTGCGACTAGTAAGAGCAGAGTACCAGTGAAAAATGGGGAAAATTTTACTCTGACACTAATAATAATACCTATTCATTTAGAAAACTATTTTACGCTCTAATATTTTGAAATTGAATACCTTGATTGACGCTCAATGAATATCATCTGAACTAAAATGAGAGACGGGAATGCCTCTTGAAATCTTATTCATACCGAAGCTGGACGTGGGCGTCGTGTTTTATGTACTTTGAGGAATCTATCTATTACAACCCATATTGATATCTCCCTAATTAAAAAATAACGAAACGTTACTAAAACGGTAAATATTTTGTGTGAGAGATCGAAAGCTTGAATAAACTCTATGCCAACACGTCTGGCCGGCGTGAAACTCTTCTGAAATGTAGAAGGCTAGTGCTTAAAAGACGTTAAAGGGCTGTTAGAAGTTTTAAAACTAAAAAAAATCACGCATAAGTGTTACTTGATTCATAAAATACCTGTTTAATATATATTTTTGGCGTGTTTTTACCGCAGGTGACCCCGCGGGGCACAGCTAGTATTATCATACGTAGTTACTAGTAAGAAAGAAAGAAAGAACTTTATTGACACCAGTGTAAGTTTACAACATAATAGTATAAGTATTTAATAATTTACAACATGCTACGTAAATTATATACTAATTTAAACATACATTTAAGCTATATAGAAATTTTAACAACAAGTGCCAAAGGGCAGGCAACTCAGCATATAGTTAGATGGCAACACATGACACCCAACGCTGATTTTCAGTTGCAACCCGCTAGTGCTATACGGTCAAAAAGTAAACATAACAATAGTAAGTATAGTAACGTTTGTTGTGTGGAAATTTTTATTTTATACTGGTTTTTATTATTTGTTGTTATAGTGGCACATCATCCGTGGTAATTTCAACTGTCTATCTATTACCGTTCATGAGATACAGCCTGGCTACAGACGGATTTACGGATGGACGGATCTCAATAATAAGGTCCTGTTTTAACCTTTGGTATTGAATCCTAAAATTAGCACCCGGCTATTTTGGGCTAAAACGAAAATCCTACCTCAAATGAAGTTTAACAAAGGCTAGGCCTGTTTTTACGATATTAAATCTTTCACAAGGCTTATAAAACCGATAATTCAATTACACAAAGGGCTATGTTTTGAGCTAGGGATAGGCTTATCTGAAAAATTGTGGAAATATTATCTTGACATCTCTTGAGCAGTATTTTTGGTTGATTTAGATGTTTGTTTAGGAGTTAGGTAATACCAGCAGTATTAGGTAGTATAGTTAGTACGGCTAATACTTGTGGAATTGTTCGTACTACTTGATTTTATTAGAACTAGCCACTTTACCACGGCCGTTATAAAATTCATACATACCTATGCTTGTTAGCGCATATGTTACGTATACAATGATCGTCTTGCATGCGGAATCTATTAGAAGCGATCTGTGGTTTGAAAATAGCCTTTAAAATTATTTCGATATCGACTCGGCATATTTATGTTTGAACAGTTTTAAACTAGAAAATTTTGTATTAAATTGTTGGACAACTTAATTTATTGATATTTACTCTTTAAGTAAATAATTGTAATAAACAAAATAATTATTTTACTGTTTGAATTGAAATTCAAATTCAATTAGGTTGACTTTAAATTTATTTTTTAATTAAAACTCCATAATATAAGAACCCAAATCTCTCTCTCCAGCCCATTAACGTCCCATTGTTCGGTATGAGCCTCTTTTACTTTGGTAAGGATTATGGTCTACTGTTCCGCGCTGACCAGGCATGTTTTCGAGGGTTTATTTTGAAGTTATCCGTCCTTCATATAGGATCTGTGTATAATATTGTTATGCTGGCTTTTACAGCATCCTGGGTGACATTTGCATTCCCTATCCGTCACCACATGGAGAACCCGAAACTATTCAAAACTAATAAAAACAACAACCATACAGACGAAGCTATGATGAAATCTGTTCAATAGTTTTGACGTTAAAGAGTAACGAATAGTAACTTTCTTAATTAAAACCATCTTAATCTTGATATTGTAAATGTAAAATTGTAAAAGTTTGCGAGTACGGATGTTTGGATGTTTGTTACTCTTTCACGCTAAAATTACTGAAAAGATTTTGATGAAACTGTACAATAATGTAGCTTATGTAACAGATTAACATAAAAGCTACTTTTGATCCCGAAAGTATTTTTTACATATACAAAATATATTCGAATGCAAACTTATTTTATATAAAAATATTGAACAAAGTTATACTTTTTCTATTTAATAAATAATATACTTAATTAGTTTCTACTTAATTAACACTGAACTGTTTGATTCTAACTTCTAATGTAGCATTAAATAATATTTAAAAAGACTGATCATGATTGTATTCAATTTAATTAAAGGTTTATGTTTAATGATATCCGTGTCACCACTCACCAAGGGCTCGTTTGAAAATTAGCATCAGGTCTTTCAGATCTGACATGTGCTGAAACGGGTACCGATTTACTGCTGACTATAAAGCACGATAAGTATTATTAGGTACGCTGTTTCCTAACATAATATATAAGATAATTTTAAGTTATAAGTGTAATAATTATAGTATTATTTGGTTGTGATTAAGCAGTAATAAAATCTTTTTCTTTCTTTCTTTCTTTCGAAAGAATGCAAGATTCCCGTGGGATAATCGAAAAACAAACTGTGGTTTGTTTCTCCTTCACGCTAAACGGCTACGTATAATCTTTGTTTTTATATATGTTTATGTTTTTTACCGCGAGTAACACCGCGGGGCACAGCTAGTATCTAATAAATAAAATTATTCAAACTTACTTAACTTACATTCACATAAAGCTGAAGAGTTTGTTTGTTTGTTTGAACGCGTTTATCTTAGGAACTACAGGTTCGAATTCATAGATAAAGTCCATTAATCAAGGAATTTCTTTTTATTCCTCCGCTTTGCCCTGCCGGGCCATGATGGTGCCCTGAGCTTTACGGGTCATGACCCGGCGAGGGGTGGCCCCGCTAGTCGGGGCCCGACCCGACTAGGGGTGCATTAGGCGCCCCCGTCGCGTTTGCTGCGGCGGGTCTCTGGCGCCGGCTAATGCGCGCCGACGACTCCTGCCTGGGGCCCTGCGGGGTGGCAAAGTTTCGCCAGCGCGTTCGCGCTCCCGTAGGGCTTCCCTCTTTGCCGCCATCACCTCCCAAGCGGAGGAGAGGAGGCGACAGCGGCCCAACACTGTTCGCTCTCGGCCTCACCCAGCACACCAACGAGTTCGGCGCGCTGGGCGTCTCAAGCCGTGCACACGGCAAGAGTGTGCTCCGCCGTGTCCATTAATCGAAGAATGCTATAGGCTTTATAACATCACGCTGCAACCAATAGGAGCGAAGCATTAGTGAAAAATGTAACAAGAACCGGGAGAATTTTCTAAATTCACGATTCCACACGTACGGAGTTGCGTGCATCAGATAGTTATTCAGATTATTGCTTTATACCTAACTAGCTTCTGTCCGCGGCTTCGCACGCCATGGCCGAATCGAATTTGAAATCAAACCTAAAATAAAAACTGAAATCTGAACTGAAATTAATAAATACTAAAATCAATACTGAAATCCATAACAAAATTTACCTCAATCAACAATCGTTACAAAATACTATGTATATGTACTAAAATCAGAATTAAATACGATACCAAAATGACAACTACAATTGATACAAACCAAAACAAATACTAAGTTCAATTGTTATCAAAATTGTAAGAAAATATTAATTCAATACTGTATGTAACTCTACTTTCTGCCAAAATTAAACATTTGCGTTTAATATCTCTTACAGAGTTTTTAGCGAAATAATATATAGCCTATGTTACTTCCAGGATTATTTTATTTATTACAGGATAAATTATGTGTATACCTATTTTCGTGCAATTCCATTCGGTAGATTTTGCATCAAAGCGTCACAAACAAACAAACAAACTCACTTTCACTTTTATAGATAAGTAAGGATTATTCTTTTAAATTAAATACGGATAGAATTCATATACTACTTTTCTTTTGTAATATCAACTTAGTTTAAAAACTTAAGAGAAAATTTAATTAAATTCGTTGAAAAATACTGATTCATACATTATTGTTATCAATTGTATTGTCTTGTGCCAAGTAAACTAAAGATTGCCCAAGTTATTGGCACAAAGAGTAACTGAACTGTAATTTCACAATACTTACGCAAGTCAGGTTGGCCGAGTGGTCTAAGGCGCCAGATTTAAGCTCTGGTTCCCGAGAGGGAGCGTGGGTTCGAACCCCACACCTGACAAAGGTGTTCTTTTTGTTTTTGTTAATGTTTTTAAGTCATTGATAAAAATTGTAGAAAGTTAATATCAATAGTATTTATTACTTATTTTTAAACTAAACGTTTTTATGAATCATTTATGTATTTTATTATTTAACTAGCTGTGCCCCGCGGTGTTACCCGCGGTAAAAAGGATAAAAATAAGTTCATTTTCTATTCCATTTTCCATTGGAAAGTTGCATGAAAATTTATCCAGTTGTCTTTACGTGAAAGCACAATAAACATATGGATAGAAGACCGAGGAAACGTTCGCGTTGCTCAGCCGACAGTTAAAGTATTTTATTTTGTCGCGCGTAATTCTTTTTTCGTCATATCTCCTAAGATATTCATTTAAATTGCATGCTGTAAAGAGCAGTTATAATCTATATTAGTTGCGTAAGCTAACTAAGCTATTTAATTTGATAAAAAATATTACTATATACACATAAATAGCTTTTGAAAACACCCTATTGAATTTGATAATTTTTTCGACATTATTATGGGTACAGCGGGTTTCCCTTAAAAGATAGACATATCCATAACATATCGCCCTCGCGGACTTTTTTTAATAACTATTGGTAACAAATAATTCCTCCATACATTAGTTTGTTGTACCTCACATAGATAAGGCAGCGTTTTCATTTAAAGATCGCGCGCGTCCGAATTTCTCGGCAAATTTAATCATATCTCATCCAATATACAGCAAACCCCAACAAATTATGCGAAAAAAGCCATCCTCTTGAACCATCCTATCTATTAAAAAAAACCGCATCAAGATCCGTTGCGTATTTTTGAAGATATAAGCTCACATAGGGACATACATACAAAAATAACGACTTTGTTTTATAAGAAGTAAAGTTAAAGATAAAGATTAAAATTATTTTATTTATTTACATAATTAATACGAATATTTTATACAACATTCTCCGTTTCAAATAAGCGCTATGGAACATACGAATAGAATTTTTATGCCTAATACTTTTTATTTCTGGTACAGTACATAAACACGTAGGTAAATATTTTTACGTAGTAATACTACATTTATAATTATGCCCTAATAGGGAATCGAACTTACAAACTCAACGTGCCTGGTAACACAAGCACAGGCTTAACTTTTACATAATCCAGTAACGTTCAATTAAATTTGACATTCTAAATTTAAACTAAACAATATGGCGTCGAAATCGTCTAATTCGTCTAATTGATGTCAAATCCTGAATGACGTTTAGACCTTTACTTGACCTTTATACCCTACATAACATTATTACTTATAGACTTTTCGATACAAGACATTTTATCCAAGTATATATTGAGACAGTTTTACAAGATGTATATTAGTCTATCTATGGCTACATCACTCAGTCGGCTTGATGCCACTTACACATCTTTGTGTACGTAAAAACGTATCTATGTGTGTTTAATACAAGCTATACGTCATATGAAACGTCATTGTTCTGTGAAGTACGATTTAGCCAGGCTAAAGTTTATTGTACTCAATTTTAAACGTCAACCCACCATTTGATATATCTGTGCTTTGAAAGTAATTTATTGGTTTATAATTTTATACAGGTTGTGTACATACCGTTCCGTAGCGCTACTAACATAATATAGTTGTTATACTTTCGACCCCATATAACGGGATAAGGACAGGAGAATGATAATGATAAGTATTTGTTATATCTAGAGAGGCTCGCATTAGGCGGTTGGGTCAATGGTCCGATGGAGAAGGCAGTCGTCCTCAATACAGCTCGCATAGTGAGGAGGTTCCTATCTTTGGAACCCTGACCACCGACAGCTTGATCCTTTATCCTTTTCTTTTTAGGAATGTTTTATTTTTATATTCTCTTTAAAAAAAAATGTATAAAATATGAAAATAAAAGAATAAGTATTTGTTATTATAGCTTCAACTGATATACATAAACTGTGAAAATTCAGCTCTCTAGCTATCTCTCTCTCCAGCCCATTAACGTCCCACTGTTGGGCACGGGCCATTTTTTATATCAAAGATTATATTGCAAAGATTATTTTTACTTATTATAAAACAAAGTGGTAATTTTTAGGGTTCCGTACCCAAAGGGTAAAAACGGGACCCTATTACTGAGACTTCGCTGTCCGTCCGTCCGTCCGTCCGTCCGTCCGTCCGTCCGTCCGTCCGTCCGTCTGTCACCATGCTGTATCTCAAGAACGGTGATAGCTAGAGTTGAAATTTTCACAGATGATGTATTTCTATTGCCGCTATAACAACAAATACTAAAAATAAAATAAAATAAATATTTAAGGGGGGCTCCCATACAACAAACATGATTTTTTTACCGTTTCTTGCTCGATACTAATAACGTTGCCTTATGTTGCATAGATAATGGTACGGAACACTTCGTGCGCGAGTCCGACTCGCACTTGACCAATTTTTTTTGATTGTATGTCCCTATGTGAGCTTACATTTTCAAAACTACACGACGGATTTCGATGCGGTTTTTTTTCATGGAAGTGTCTATTATTACGATTATCGTATAATTAATTATTTTTTATTAATCCGACAATCGTGGATGTGACTATTTGTATGACTTTTTTTTTAATGAGTATATTCATACGGATATTATAATTTTTTTATTATTAAATTTATTACTAAGAATTTTTTTTGTGAAAAAAGTGAAAATCTTTTTCGACACTGTCCACGGAGCAGAAGATCAACTAAGGAGCAAAAGGAAAAAATTGCGGAGTTATTAGATCTCGAAGCTAACCGAGTGAAGGTTAGGTTAGGGTTTTTTTTTTCGAAACCTTATTTTATTTTATTTCTAAAGTTATATGAAACGTAATTAGTACAAATAATAAAGTAGTCGTATAAATAATTATTTTTTATTCATACGATTGTCGTGCGATTATCAACAGCCTTTTTTCATTGATAGAGTGGTTCAAGAGATAAGTTTTTGTATGATTTGTTGAAGGTTTATCTTCTTAATTACATGCACATGAAGTCGCGGGATCAGCTTGTATTATTATAATTTTCAACTATTTGTTGCCATCAACATGAATAACAGATAACTCAAAGCGCCTGACCAACACCAAAAAGCAATGTTTTAATTGAGAAATTACATTAAAATCGCTAAATTATGACACAATGGTACCAATTCTAGAAGCACAACTAAACTTAACATAAATAAAAAATGAAAATTGATATTGTGATTGTCAATAACACAATTCGGCGATGATATCAGATTTTTTTTTATTAGAAACTATACCTACGAGTATACCTATACTGTATACCTATGTATACCTGTAGACTGACGATTTTAATTAATAAAAATGTGCACAAAGAAATAGCCTATTAATCAAAATACGCCATAGTTGTTTTTATTTTTAGTTAAGTTTAGTTATGCACGTAGAATTGGTACAACTGTCTGGATAGAAGTGAGTTATTAGATAGGAACTATTTATTAATATGCAAAATAATGGTGCCGATTCTAGGTGCACAACTAAACTTAACTTAACTAAAAAATTAAAACAACTATTGCTGTATCTTTATTATTTGGCTATTTTGTTGTGTACCTACTTTTATATTAATTATAATCATTGGTCTATAATAAACAGTTTTTATGATAAGAAAGTTCAGTTAACATTACGGAAAGCTGTTATTGACACTATCAATTTTCATTTTTTAGTTAAGTTTAGTTGTGCACGTAGAATTGGTACCAATGTCGTGATAAATTTCATTTTTTCATCACCACGTGACATATTTAGTTCATGTTCTATGACTAACAATGAATATTAAAAAAATATAGTCTGCTAAATCATGCAGGTGTGGTCAAAGAGGATTAGAAAACTTTTTAGTTTGATTTTATATTCTATCCATCCATCAGCCTTTCTCCGTCCACTGCTGGATATAGGCCCCTCCCATAGAACGCCACAACCCGCGGTCCTGCGCTAACTGCATCCAGCGACCACCGGCGCATTGGGCGATATCGCCAGTCTACCTTGTTGGAGGCCGCCTTACATTGCGTCGCATCGTCTGGTGCGCGGTCGCCACTCAAGGAGCTTTCGTCCCCAACGGTCGTCGGATCGTCGAGCGATGTGGCATGCCCATTGCCACTTCAGCGTGTTAACTCTTCGGAGATCCGTAGAACGACCGGTGTCTACCACATAGCCAGATTTTATATTGTACGACGACCCTTGTTACCTTTAAATAATTGACGCGTACGAAAATGCGGGTCACAACTAGTACAATATAATATAATATACTTGTGTATTTACAAAAAGGACTAGTTCATTTATAACTCGTGATATTAAATAAGTATTTAAAACAATTCGACATCATGATTTATGAAGCAATACATAAAGAAATCCATAACAAAAGCAAGGCACTTCAAAGACGTCTTTAAACTGTTTGTTTAAAATTTGTCTAGTCCTTTGATCACAAGAGATTGCATAGTCTATTTGTCTCGATTTCATAAATTAACAAGTACAAAAATTTGATGGGTTATTGTGATAGCGTTATTTTAATGTTTACTCATACTAGTTAGAAAACAAAAGACACATTTAAACCACCAACGCAGCTTACGCAAAGGGATCCCTCAAATATGGATAATTTAGTAAATTATATATAACGGGTAAATTAAATTTACATGTTATGCAATTTTTTTTAATTAACGCTTCTCTCTAATTGTTTTAAACGTGACGTGATGTTATAGCCTATATCCTTCCTCAATAAAGGTACTATGCAAAACTGAAACGTTGTTCCTGAAATTAACGTATTTGTTCACGTATGAACATACATACGGACAAGTCCACCCTAGGTTATATATATTGAATAACTAACATCCCGTTTATGAATAAACTCACGTATTAATATAATCAGCAAATTCCTTCTATGCTCTATTTTAGTAACTCTTTGCGGTCACGTATTTTGCATATGTGTGTATAAATTAAACTACTATATAAACTATGTATTTCTACAATAAACCAGTCCAGTGAAATCACCCGAAGTTTCATTGACTCCCTCCTCACCACGTGGCTACCGTTGCGCCGCCCTAGCGCTGCCTGAGTCCAGCGCCGCGTCGCTCTAACTATCGCGCTGCCCGAATTCAGCGCCACGCCGCCGCCCTAACCGTCGCGCCGCCCTAACCGTCGCGCCGCCCTAGCGCTGCCCGAGTCCAACGCCGCGTGGCTCTATCCTTCGCGCCGCCCTACACCATCGCTGCACAAACCTAACCGTGCCTAACATCATGTAGTCTAGGTACTGAGCGTCTACTACGTCCGACAAATCAATAAGGTAGCTAGAGTCTACGTGTTTACGAGTATCTATGGACTCTCGTTCTGTACACGCCTGTCAGCGAGCAACACAGCACGTTCCCGGCGTGTCCAGTGTTCACACAAACTCTTTAACGTTATAAAGTTAGTGTAGAAATATAGATAGAAAGCACTCAGATGCAGTATATGTATAAGTATGACAATTATTAATATCACACAAATGATTGTCCCATGCGCGAATTGAACTCGCGACTGAACTCGTGAACGACAGTCCGTTATATCGACCACTTGACCACGAGTTCCGGCAAAAGAAATAATTGGGAACGATAAATTAAAATTAGGCTATTTTATTTAAACAATATGAGATTGTTTAAAGTATTCAATGAGGAAATAAATTAAGCCTAAAAGCAACACAAAATGTTAGTACAATCTTCAGTTCATCTTTTATGTGTCAAAGAAGAAAATACACAAGTCTGCAAAAAGATTGCGAAAGATAAAACTTAAGGTCATTGTGAACTTAGTACTTTCGTCTTGTTACGAGTTGAAAACAAAGTTAGTCTAGATTTCTAAATAAATTTATAACATTACTGAGTGAGAATCTTTCTCTAATTTTTTGGCATGTCAGATATCTTTTCAAGACGCTACTATTAGCTCAATGTGTATCTATTAGTTAATAATTGATTTTACTATGTACTTGTAAGTAATAATAGAGTTCAAGTAAAATTTTGTTAATTTTGTTATTCCTCTTTTTGTACAGTAAAGAGCGTATCTTTGAATTGAATTTTGACCCATTTGCAGTAGGGAGATTAATCTGTTTGCACACATGTTAAGGATCAATGATAGATATAATAATTTACTTAGTATATAAACTAAAAACTTGGTCAAGTGCTAGTCGGACTCGCGCACGAAGGGTTCCGTACCATTATCTATGCAACATAAGGCAACGTTATTAGTATCGAGCAAGAAACGGTAAAAAAATCATGTTTGTTGTATGGGAGCCCCCCTTAAATATTTATTTTATTTTATTTTTAGTATTTGTTGTTATAGCGGCAATAGAAATACATCATCTGTGAAAATTTCAACTCTCTAGCTATCACCGTTCTTGAGATACAGCCTGGTGACAGACGGACGGACGGACGGACGGACGGACGGACGGACGGACAGCGAAGTCTCAGTAATAGGGTCCCGTTTTTACCCTTTGGGTACGGAACCCTTAAAACACGTTTGGTAATCCTGAATATTATATTTAAATTACAGGAATCAGGAATTTAAATAAATCTGCTTTTTAGGGTTCCGTACCCAAAGGGTAATGAAATTGGTCAAGTGCGAGTCGGACTCGCGCACGAAGGGTTCCGTACCATTATCTATGCAACATAAGGCAACGTTATTAGTATCGAGCAAGAAACGGTAAAAAATCATGTTTGTTGTATGGGAGCCCCCCTTAAATATTTATTTTATTTTATTTTTAGTATTTGTTGTTATAGCAGCAATAGAAATACATCATGTGTGAAAATTTCAACTGTCTAGCTATCACCGTTCTTGAGATACTGGGTACGGAACCCTAAAAATCATGTTTGTTGTATGGGAGCCCCCCTTAAATATTTATTTTATTTTATTTTTAGTATTTGTTGTTATAGAGGCAATAGAAATACATCATCTGTGAAAATTTCAACTGTCTAGCTATCACCGTTCTTGAGATACTGCGTACGGAACCCTAAAAATCATGTTTGTTGTATGGGAGCCCCCCTTAAATATTTATTTTATTTTATTTTTAGTATTTGTTGTTATAGCGGCAATAGAAATACATCATCTGTGAAAATTTCATCTCTCTAGCTATCACCGTTCTTGAGATACAGCCTGGTGACAGACGGACGGACGGACGGACGGACGGACGGACGGACGGACGGACGGACGGACAGCGAAGTCTCAGTAATAGGGTCCCGTTTTTACCCTTTGGGTACGGAACCCTAAAAACGGGACCCTATTACTGAGACTTCGCTGTCCGTCCGTCCGTCTGTCACCAGGCTGTATCTCAAGAACGGTATTAGCTAGAGAGTTGAAATTTTCACAGATGATGTATTACTATTGCCGCTATACCAACAAATACTAAAAATAAAATAAAATAAATATTTAAGGGGGGCTCCCATACAACAAACATGATTTTTTTACCGTTTCTTGCTCGATACTAATAACGTTGCCTTATGTTGCATAGATAATGGTACGGAACCCTTCGTGCGCGAGTCCGACTCGCACTTGACCAATTTTTATAGATTTATACGCGTATGTTTGGTTTTAAATCTTAGCTGGACGTTTCGGAGATTTTTCTGTCACCATGGTCATATATGGGACAAATCTGTAAAAAGTGGTTTTGTTTAAATAAATGACTCGCGTAAGTGTTAGAGAAAATCAGGAATTGAATTTAAGGAAAGTCCTAAAAATGCTATGCGTAAAAATCTCTTAAACTATTTTATACTATAATAATAAAAATATTCTTTTTAATAATGTAAAACTTTATTATACATCATCATTAAATGTATGAGAGTCGTTTTTAAGTGGAACAAAAAGTTTTGGCTGTTAATTAAATCACGTACAAAATATACTTCAAAAAACCATTCTGAAATCAACATGAAATTTAATGTCCTAATTATACTCCAGGCATGTTGCAACTTCTTTACTTATTATAAAACAAAGTCATTAGTTTTGTATGTATGTCCCTATGTGAGTTTATATCTTTAAAACTACGCAACAGATTTTGATGCGGTTTTCTTTAATGATAGAGTGGCTCAAGAGGATGCCTTTTTTGTATAATTTGTCAAAGTTTGGTTTCTAAATTCAAATTAAGTGGAATTTATTATGGAACTCATCGTGGAAGTTAATACAATAACTTATTATTCAAATTGTGGTATATAACAAGTAATATAATTAAAGAAAATATTTGATTGTTTGTTTGTCTGTTCAAAATGAGTAGAGTCTGAAACTCCGAAAGTAGTGGAACAATGTAAAATCTATTTTACACATTACAGCTCAGTCTCACCCATGACCATGGTGACTGACAAGTCTCCGAAACGTCGGGCCAAAATTTAAAACAAATATACTCGTCTAAATCCGTAAAAAGTAGTTTTATTTAAGATCTATTTTCTCAAATCCCCGTGAACAACACGCCTGGTCAGCGTGGCATACCTAATCTCTCCCAAAGTAAAAGAAGCCCGTGCCCAACAGTGGGACGTGAATGGGTTAGAGAGAGAGAGAAAAAAATATTTTTAATTATCTTAAATTCATTTAGGTATTACCTGTTATAAAATATTCAATGTTATGTATGAGATATATTTATTAGCACTCCGTGTGGTGACGGATTAAGAATACAAGTGTCACCACCCCATCTCCTCCCAAGGGTGCTGTAAAAGTCAGCTAAGGCATATTGCACACAGATAACATCCTCTGTGAGAAACGGAAAACTCGAAAATAAACCCTGTGCCAACACGTCTGGTCCATATCCAGACCATAATCCCTCCAAAGTGGAGGAGGCCCGTGCCCAACAGTGGGACGTAAATGGGCTGGAGAGAGAGATATTTATTAGATACACTTTTATCTGCGCTATGAATATATGCCGATATTTTTATTCAATCTCAAATATATAAATATTGTAACTATAATATCTAAGTTGACGCTACAATTTTCTATTGAAATACCTCTTAGATTAAGATGAAATTCTTATTATATTTTGTAGGTATTTGCAAAGCTTTATAGAATATTTCAGACTTTTGTAAACAATTCAAATAACTAAGAAAAATCTTGGATAGAATAATTAAAAATAATTAATTTGTTCCAATACGATAAAACGACTTAAACCAAGTCGATTCTACAATTAAGTGTTGTCTATCGACATATTGGTAAGTGCCTTTCCCCACTTCTTTTTCAGGGTGATGAGAAAGGGTTGTGGGCTATTATCTTTCTTCTAGTATATAAAATTTCCACGTAGTTACCGCACTCCTCCGAAACGGCTTTACCGATTTTTACCAAATTTTATATTCGTATTCAGTAGGTCTGAGAATCGGACAACATCTATTGTTCATCCCCCTAAATGTTAAGGGTGGCCCTTAACATTCTTATGGCAAAAGAACGTTTGCCGGGCCAGCTAGTCTACTAGCTACTATATACGCATCTAAATCCATACATGCGGTTTTATTTGCATTACCAGTTGTATGAATGTAAGTGAGGCCAAAGAAGTATGTTTGGATCGTAGCAGATGGCGCTCAAGGTAGGCATGTAATGCCTTTTTAAAAAAAATAAAAATATCACGCCCTTTTCTCGTCTGGTAGGCAGCTGCCTACTACTATGGTGAATTTATTTCTAAAAACCATGGAAAAATTTTTTTTATGATTTATGATCAACTGACCTTGCTGTTAAGATTTGACCGCAAGGGAAAACCATCATTCTTATCTACTATACACACTCTTAGAAAGCTGAGAGCAGAGCTTTATTACTTGTAGGTTAACACAGATCAGTGGCTTCCCTTGATGGACATTGTAAACCACTGATCTGGAAACTGGCTTACGAAATAGACAGATAAGAAGCCTGGATTGTCACATGACATGTAACTATCAGGCATGTCTGAAACACATGATTAATTCAGTATTTAAGTCTACCTCCATTACCTATGAATAGCTTTTATTTAGTCTAGATGCTATTACTCAATTCTTTTCAATCATACTACTAGTGTTCTTGTCTAAGTCCAAAAGTAATGTTGCGTAAAATTAGCATTGTTAATATTTTTTGTAAACTCTTAATACGAAATCCATTTCGTGGAATAGAGTTTCTGATCATGATCCATTAGTTTTTTTCGGAAAATTTGCTATATTAACGATTATTTTCCTATAAAAGCAAATGATCTCTATTTGCCCTTTAAATGAAGGATTTAAAATATTAATGCGTTCTTAGGGATATACTACTCTGTGTGTGTCTGTGTGGAATTTAAATTAGTCTATTATATCAACTTGGCAACTTTGAAAATATGTATTGCAATCTGTCCTAAGTTAATCAGGAAAAGGCAATACACGGATTGCGTACAACGATGACGTCACAACATTAAAAATAATATCTTTAAGAGGATACCAAAATAGCTTCGTGCATTTTTCTACGTACGAAGTTTTCATTGTTTCTTTAGATTGAATGTCTAGAGCTCTAATTTTTAAGTATATGTTTTTTCAATATATGATCTAGGATCGCATAAACTCAGAAACGCGATTGAAAAAAGTTTTCTCGATAGAAAATCTTAGCGAAACAACCTCACTAATTTTTTATTTTTTTCATTTGTCGGTCTATTATCGCGTATTAACTAATAAAATAACTTTACAAACATAAGTAACTATTATATATAGAAACACGTAAATCAGAATTAAAATATATTTAGTAGATTTTGAGTAAATAGGAAAGTATCCCTAATACTTCATTTTCTGTGCCTACTGCCTGTGTTAATATGTACGTGTCGGCGATGATATTGAATAATATTGATGTAGGCCCTTAAGTATTTTTTTTAAATTCTATATAGTGAATATTTCAATAATATTGAAATTAGTTGCTTAAAATAGTCTATATTTTCAAAAAAAATATAATAACAGCAGGTCAAAAGTTATGAACAATCTCAATTATAGGTTTCCCTACATGTACATACATAATAGACAGACATAGGTACCAATTCTAGGTGCACAACTAAACTGAAATTTCTTGTTAATAAAACTGTACTCTCCTTCGCTAAGTTATTAAAAATACTTTGTGTCTTTTAACTGCTAGTCCATAAAATACAAATGAGACAGCAATTATGCTCCCAAGAATACAAACTGAAATTATGAAACAACCGACTTGATTCAACAAGGCGTGTCATAAATGGTTATGTAAATATCCACACCCTACCATTAGGAAACACCAAGCGATGATATCATTACCATTTTTTTTTGTTTTCGCTAAACTGTCTAATATAGAGAAAGTTAGCAAAAAACATAAATGAGCGACATAACTTAATGAATGAGTGACAACCATAGAATTAGTATATAATATAATTAACTTTCCTAGGTAACAACATTTTATTGTAGGTGTGTCAGGATAAACAAGATTGACAGTGGTCCCAATTCTAAATGGACAACTAAACTTAACTATAAAATTAAAATGGATAGTGTCAATATATCTATTGCAACAGCCGCGGTTTCCTTTTTAAGAAAATAATTGAGCAACTGTTGCTTGATAGAATTGCTGGCATGTCTCGACAATGATTACTACATCTGATGTCATTATTGCATTTAAGTAGGTATATATATGTATGTATAATATGTATGTATGTGTATGTAAGTGTATGTATAAATATGTTTGTTTGTATTGTCTATGTGTATTATATTGTGTTATTTGTTTATATATTTGTATTAAGGTAGTGTATAAGTTAGTTACGAATAATAATTTTTCTAAATTGTAACTTTTGAATACACCTATAGAACTTCTCTACACCTCCCAAGGTTGACTGGTAGATAATGCCCCAGACATTAAAACCGCCTTTGTACAATTATTGTATAAAAAGTTTGAAATAAATAAATAAAAGAATCTCCGGTGACGGATTAAGAATACAAGTGTCACCAATCCATCTCCTCCCAAGGGTGCTGTAAAAGTCAGCTAAGGGATATTGCGCACTCATAACATCTTCTGTGAGAGACGGCAAACTCGAAAATAAACCCTGTGCCAACACGTCTGGTCAGCGCGGCACAGTAGACCATAATCTCTCCAAAGTGGAGGAGGCCCGTGCCCAACAGTGGGACGTAAATGGGCTGGAGAAGAAATAAAATAAATAAATATTTGCTCTTTCGTTGTACACATTTATATTAATGTAAATCGTTAGTCCATAATACACAGTTTTTATAATAACCAAGTTCAGTTAACATTGCCAAATAATTTTAGTTAATTTAAGTTTAGTTGTGCGGCACCAATACCCAAAGTGTCACCATGTTCCTTTCCAGCTTTCCAGGTGAGCTGTAAGAGAAAGATCAGGGATATTACAAGCAGATAGCGTCCACTGTAGGAGATAGAAAACTCAAAATTAAATTCTATGCCGAGCGAGCAGCCTGGTCACTACGGCACATTAGACCAAATGCTCTACCGAAGAGGCCTGTGTCAAAATTTAATAAAAAAAATGTACAATTTTATTTAGCGGTATTAACATATCAATCAACCACCTTATCGGATTAAGTGTCGCTACTTTTTTTCTAAGAAATTCGTTGGGAGAAATATTACTTATATCATTAATATCTCGTTTAAAAATAAGATACGACAAATCTCTTTACCCGAATCAGCCGACGGATTAATAACTCGCCTTTACGTACCTAATTGTATGAAAAATCAAAATGCTCGACAAATCTTTTGGAGAATTTTGTTTTATTTCGTAAGATCTTTTACTTTTGTCATTTGTGAAATCAATCGGTTATAAGAACTGAGTTTCATTTGGATCGAGGTCAATCATTTTATAAATGACTAGTAATCCGCCCCGGCTTCGCACTCTACGTCAATCTAGACTGTTTTTTCTTACCGAAGTTTTGCTAGCATCGGTGTAGATGTTCCTAATTTGCCAAAGATATTTTTAAAATAAAATTTACCAGAAATTGTGCAGCTTCCCGACGGTGAATGATTTTTTAAATCGTCTATTACTTTTAGATCTATTCGTTCCTTTCTACTTTTAATCTAACAAACAAGAAAACTTTTCCTCTCTATAATTGTTTAGGGTATAGGTCTATAATTCCATGGGTTTAGTAATAAAACCAGCAAAAAATATATGCATATATGTAGCATATCATATCTACCAATCAGAAACTAAAATATCAGCACTGCGCTTCTATCAACCTCAATGTTTACCTTAAGAAAGCAAAATTAATGCGTTGGAAATATGATATTTATGACAAACATATAGCAAGGCGCGACAACCACATTAGTGGTGCCATATAAAAGAGTATAGGTTTTAAAACACTAACACTGTAAAGAAGCAGGAATGATCAGATGTTTTCAATATGGTGTACAGAAAAATTCCACACATTTTGGACTTACGGTATGCAATGGTAAGTTTAAGGTATACCCACCTAGTCTTTTGACATGGTCCTGTTCTTTCTATTCATCCAATGTCTCACTGTTGGGCACGGACCTCCTTTATTTTGAGAAAGTATTCAAGCTAGCTTGCCGCGCTGACCAGGCGTGTTGGCATAGGGTTTAGTTTCGAGTTTTCCATCTTTTGCAGAGTTAGGCATGTAAACATTACCTTTAGCTGGCTCTTACAGCCCCCTGGGGAAGACTGGTATGGTATGTATTCATAATCAGTCACAATAGGAAAAATATAGCATGGTCAGACGTATCTATGCGGGCCTTTAGACGCCTGCAATACTAGAAGTGTCGCTTGAGATCCCGCAGTAATCTTCCTTTTAAAATAACCCCTGGCCTTGCTCCTTTAAGAAAATCCTGACAGATCCGTTTAAATACATAAAAATACCAAGGGGTATTTTTATGTATTTAAACGGAGCTGTATCTAACTCTCCAGCTATATCTAACTCTGATCAATTTGATGTCAGATCCTCTCAGAGATAAAAGGCTTTAGTCTAACGAAAGGATTATCGATAAAATGAAACCTCATTTAAGAAAATATTTTTTGTAATTTAATTATTAGCTAAACTCTATATTAACGGGCCACAATTTAGTGGTTCATGTAACGGACTGCCTTTCACGAGGTCGTGGGTTTGATTCCCGAACAGGACAATCATTTGTGTTACATTTATAATTGTTATACAAATGTTTCTACTGCGTCTGGGTGTTTTCTAGGTATTTTATGCAGGAATGTATTAAAAAAATTTGTTTATGTAGTCTATGCGTTTTCTGTTAACCATAACACAAGCATATAAGCTTAGCTTGGGACCAGAGGACGTTGTGTGAAATGTCCATGAATATTTATTATTATACTAGCTGTTGCCCGCGACTTTGTACCCGTGGAATTCCTACATACTTGACACTTATCGTCTCGTTTTGGATAATGCACACAATATCTATAAAATTGTACAGTAACCTATGTGTTATTCTGATGTAGAAGCTACATTATTGTAAAGTTTCATTTAAATCCTGTAGTTTTTGCGTGAAAGAGTAGCAAACATCCAAACATACATACTCACAAACTTTCACATTTATAATAATAGTAGGATCTATGTCATATTGATAAAATAAGCACTCTAAAAACGTAAAACTTTACCGATATTGGGTCAAAGAATTATATACATGTGAGTGTTCTTATATAGGGCTTATAATATTTCCTTTTATTTCGAATTATTGTTTGATGAATCAGATATTCACATATCAAAGACACAAAGTGAATTTAAAGTGGGATCCTTATGAAGATGATATGAGTCAATGATGTATCAAACTTTCCATTAGTGCTAAATCACTTAGTGCTTCAATATTAACTAATATTTTAATTATTTGTTTAATGTAATATACAGAGTTAGAATTAGACTACATATACTATAGGTGTATAGTATTAATTCGATACAGTATAAAAATAAATAGCCAAAAATGAGATTTTTTTTTCAAACAAACTAAATAGCTTTAAACTCCAACCAATAATCTAAGGTACAATAGCAACTTTCTATCTCTTTCAAGCGCATCTTTTTTATTATTTTGGTCACTTTCGTAATAAAAGTGCAAGTGATTTGAATAGTGAAGAATGGTTACTTGCATCGTAAAATGTACCGTCAATTATCGTTGTAAGAATGTAAGGTAACGAAAGATACATCGTGTTCTTATAGTACTAAAACTTTTAACCTAATTTGCGTCTAAACTATTGCTTGTATTTATTTGATTTTTGGTACAGAGCTTAAAAATGTTACCTAGTATATCCAGTTAAAAAAAAGCCCATATGTCGTATCAACCTTGTATAAATGATAAGTCCAAACCCCGTCATATTCTAAAAGTCAGTTTGGATTTGATTCTCATTCACGATACTTACATAATTGCAATCTTTACCTACTAATATTATAAAGCTGAAGATTTGCTTCTCTTGTATCACCATTTATTCAAGGATGAAAACAAGTATCTATAAATATTTTACGTAAGAAAGGGTACTTAAAATTCATCAAGACAGGTTTACACTTACCGACTACCCTCAGTAGATTGCATGTAAGGTGATCATAAGGTAAACGTATGCCCTATTTTCGCTTTGATAATGTATGAGACCTCGGCGTGTGATTTTACTACAGCCAATGAAAATGCATAGTTCAATACTCCGCAACCTGCGCTTCCCTCTAACGTTGGTGCGTTTAGCTAATAAAAATGTCGTAATGCTCTATCTATTATGGATGATTTGTGTTTAGAACGTAACATTGCTGTTTATATAAAGTTAAACACGAAAGCAATACATTTTCATCAGACTCCACACGATTTATGGACCGGAAATTAAAAGGGTGGTTGTCTAGCTAGACATGTAGATAATAAACTTAATTATTCAAGGTAGAATAATTTAATTATTTACATAATAGGAGTAATAGTTTCAAACTATAATGCAAGCTGAAGTATATTTTACTTTTTAAAATTAATAATAAGTAAACTTTATTTTATGCTCTGAAAATATAATTAATACATAAATATTTCATACAAAGTAGATACATATAGGTACCTACAACATAAATGAGGTAGGTACAGATATTTATAAATCCTATTGGCCGTAGCGTGATTTTATACAGCATACAGCCATTCTCGATGTATTTCATTCTTTTATGAATGTACTATTATCCAACACTGAAATAATGTTTCAAATCGAACCATAGCGGTTCTTGAGAAAAGCGCGATCAAACAAATACATAAACAAACTCTTCATCTTTATATTATTACTATAGATATCTAGAAAAGTTTAGCACAGGATAAATGAGTAAAACGCCTTTTTTTTTTTATAAATATTCACGGACATATTACACAACGTCCTCTGGTCCCAAGCTAAGCTTATATGCTTGTGTTATGGGTACCAGAATACTACTTTTCTTTTGTAAATACATACTTATAATACATAGTAAACACCCAGACGCAGTACAAACATTTGTATGCCATTTATGGATATCACACAAATGATTGTCCTGACCGGGAATCGAACCCGTGACTTCGTGATCGGCAGTCCATTACATAAACTACTCCACCACGAAGCCCGTCAAATTTTATTTTTAAGACGCGACTCTCAGCTTACTTATACAAATAAAAGTAAACAAATGTTGTTATTACAAAAATACTTTACTATTATTGTTTCTTTTTTTATACAAATCTAATTTCAACGAGTATTATATCATAAAACATGTAGGTACTTAATGTTCCTTTATTGACATTAAAGAGAGTCTAGACTTATGTTGATTAAATAAGCTTTAGAAATGTTAGCTGAGTATAAACACAATATAAAGCGTTCCATCTTTATGTAATATACAACTGTGTAATTGTATTTCTTTTATTATTTAAATGAATTCGCTGTTAGGGTATGTTAATGAGATGGATATAAATATAGTTCTGTTTCTAAACACAGCTTAGACTACAAGTTGGCCATGACTCAAGGTGGAGTAATGACTTCATAGAGCGATTGGTTGTGCAGGGTAAAGTGGAGGGCACTAGGTCGTGGGGCAGGTCACCTATGCGCTGGACTGACCAAGTGAAATGTGCAGTGCGAACTGGAATTTCAGAGTGCACCAGACAGTCTAGCAATAGGAAGAGATGGCGGCAAATTGTGCAAAAATCGTGCCCACTTCCACCAATGACACGGATGCCTCAGCGTGACCACGACCGCTCTGACAATAGCGAGACGACAGATAAGTACAACTACAAGTGAAGCTCACTTGTAGTTGTACTTATCTGTTGTTCTTACACTTACTCCAATGTATTTCGTAGAAGTATCTTGTCGGAAGGTTGTGGTGTTCAGTTTTCTGTCATCCAGAACTCCCTTCTACCTTGGTGAGCGATACTTATCTATCTTTTGGTAGTTGGTAGGTCTGCGGTTCCTTATTGCCTACCTTCTTATATCGTTTCGTTTAGTAGAATCGAGGTAGATAAATAAATAAATATTCATGGACATTTCACACAACGTTCTCTGGTCCCAAGCTTAGCTTATATACTTGTGTTATGGGTACCAGAATACGGATAAGAATACATATACTGCTTTTCTTTTGTAAATGCATACTTATAATACATAAAAACACCCAGACGCAGTACAAACATTTGTATGACATTTAGAAATATCACACAAATGATTGATAAAAAATGCAAAGATGTCTAGAAAATCTAAAAACTGCGTAAAATGACAACTCTAATAAATATATCATATTCTATAAGAAATCCACTATAACAAAATTGCACATTACTCAGCAAAAGAAACCTATATCAAGATTCATTTCCAAAATGTCCAGGAAGGTTCAAAATGAGCTTATCTCTGCCGAATGATTGAGGTAAATTGGATGACTTCTTATTCCATTGCAGTCAAATATGTCAGCGGTTTGTGTAATCTGTGTATACAATCAGCCGGAAATGGTTAAAACTATTTCTCATTGATTGTATCAATAGAAAACGAGTAAAATCGTTCACAGGTTAATTTTATATTCAACGTTCATTATTCACTTAATAGATGTTCTTGATGTATTAGCCAATCTAGAATAGGTAGACTGTGTTGTTTCCTATGTCCGCGTGGTCATGGATTAAGGAACAAGTCACCATCCTATGTCTTTCCGAGAATACTATAAAAGCCAGCTAAGGGATATTATATCGATAACTACCCTCACCCTGTGAGAGACAAAAGCCTTAACTGGAGGTTGCTGTGACTGTCTGTATGGTGACGGATTAAGACTAAATGTATCAATAACCCGTTTCCTTCCCAGAATAAGAGTCAATGTATATCAACGGAGGAAAATTTCTGTAAAAGAAAAAAAAGCTTTAAATTAAACACTGTTCCATGCCTGCCATGCTTTCATGTCATGGTGACATAAATAGACGAAATCATCTCCCAATGTGAAGGAGACCTATACTCAAAAGTGCGACATTATTGACCTAAGAATAATCTACTTAGTTTAAAAACTAAAAAACACGCATAAATATCCTGAATATTTTTCAAATGATTGCATTGTCATCAATACTCAATTCTATACTACCTACTTACAAAACGTTGACAGTTTATGTTGTCAGAGACATAAGTTTCTGTTGTCACAATCGTAGTAAACACAAGTAAACAATTAGAATAATTTTACCTGATTCTATAAACAAAGCGTTTTATGTGAAATTATCTGATTGTATATGAAAGGCATACGTAGAAACACAATAATCTTGGTGAGTCTACTCATATACAATTACGTGTATAATTAAAAACACAAGTGTGGTCATAGTGATACTTCAATATGCTATTCTAGTAATTCTGATCAAGGAATTGGGATTATTCTATTAAATTATTGCATTGTCATCGGTCCTTGTTAGGTGTGCAAAATTTCAGATCAATCCGTCTACTGCAAGTGGCTGAAAATCGCTTTCAAAGATTCCGTTACACAGATTAATACATTGATAGATACATACCAAACTTATAAAAGCGTGTTAAAAAGAAGACAGATTACACCACTTTACCCCAATTCCAGATCAACTGACTCTATACAAAGGTTGTCCGGATGAGATCGCAATATGCGATAAGACCGCCAGTTTAAGTGACATGTAGCATGTTATGGTGTACATTATAGTGTATTCCATTCTATTCTGTTCTGTACAACGTCCTACCCTGTATTTTTTTCAAATAATATCTACATAGTCTAAAAAATAAATAAATTTACCTTCCAATATGCTAATCCTAAATAAGCTGCATAATTTAAGCTTACATTTGTAGGATGTCTGGAACAAACTGGCTTGCTATGTAATTTATGAAGATAATTTGTTGCGATATTTTAATGCGTTATATCGTTCGCTATTTAATCATAATGTCTATTTGAAATAGAAATCTTAGACTTTATTATCGAAATAATAAGTAACTTATAAAGTTATTTGATAAAGCTTATTATTACGCAAGGAATGGCAACGATATGAAGTTCAAACAAGTAACACGATCACCTTTTTAAATTTAAACATTATTACGCATCTCTAGATTTGAAATTACATTTTGTGTTAATGTTCATCTTTACTTGTCTATAAATACAAATATTATAAAGTTTAAGAGTTTGTTTGTTTATTTGTTTGAACGCGCTAATCTCAGAAACCACTGGTCCGATTTGAAAAATTCTTATAGTGTTGGATAGTAAATTTACCGAGGAAGGCTATATATGCTATATAACATCACGCTGTGTCTAATAGGAGCGAAGCAGTAGTGAAAAATGGTGCAAGAACGGGGACATTTTCAAAATTCTATGCGTACGGAGTCGCGGGCAACAGCTAGTATATAATAAACTAGCTTTTGCCAGCAACTTCGTACGTGTGGAATTTAGAAACCAAACCTAAGCAAATCATCTTTACTTATTATAAAGCAAAGTCATTATTCTTGTATGTATGTCCCTTTGTGAACTTATATCTTCTAAACAACGCAACGGATTTTGATGCGGTTTTTTTTTAATATAGTGGTTTACGAGGATAACTTTTTTGATAACATGTTAAGTTTTGGTCTACATTTGGTGAGGGAGGGCTCGAAAACTATAAACGCGGGTGAAATCGCGAGTATTAGGTAGTACATTATATGTAACAAGTATACACATTATATGTGAAAAGCTTAAATCCCTAACTGCTATAATTTAAAGACATTTAAAGTTTAATAATATGTAGCTTACATAATAATATATGCTTGTGTGGCTGACCCGGCAAACGTTGTTTTGCCATACAAACAAATAATTTGCAATAAAATAAAATTGCGACTATAATTAAAGATTTAAGCTATCCTATCTCTCAAGTTGGCCCAGACTGCTCACGGTGTGCCAATTTAATTTAAAATCGGTTAAGTAGTTTAGGAATCCATCACGGACAAACATCGTGACAGGAGATTTATATATATAAAGAATGCAGAAGCGAGCTGTCAGAGCGATTGTGAGAGTGCCACCGGATGTTTCTGCTAGACCTCACTTCAAGAAACTAGGTATTCTCACCCTACCATCTATCATCATCCTCCAAGTAGCAGTTTATGTGAGAACCAGACTTATAACGTATAAGAAGCGCGGTGACGAGCGCCACTATAGCACGCGTAATGTGAATAGATTAGCACCAGTACCGCGTTCGCTTACAAAATCTGGTAAGTTGACTCATGTTATGGGCCCCGATGTGTATAACACTCCCTAAACATGTCACTAATGCACCTTCCCTGGCGTCCTTTAAATCCAGGCTGAAACGTTGGCTTATTGAACAGACGTTCTACTCTTTCGAAGAATTTATGTTGACACACAAGTGACTTATTGTACTCGTAGTACATTATTTTTATTTGATTATTTGTGTCTGATTATATTTATTATTATTATTATTTTTATATAAATATTTCTTTTTATATTTGACATGTTATTATACTAAAAAATAATTATTACTTAATCATTACAATTGTATTTTTATAATCTTAAAATTACATTGGAATGTATCAATCTTAAATGTATGACGTGTAAAATATGTTTACCATTAAATAAGTATTTGAGTATTTGAGTATTTGATATATATACATGATAATATAGGAATGCGGGTTTCTTCCTGATAACGCTTCGGGCTAAAATCAATAATCAGATGTTACTGTAATAACGTTGAGCTTGATCTATGCTTACTATAAAAATTTGCTTAGTTCAAAAACTTAAATATTTTTCATAAATACAGGGTGCTTCAAAAAAATGTATACACACTTTGAACTTCCATAGAAAATTTATTTACCGTTCTACAAAGTTAAATTTCAGGAAAATAGAAAGCTGAAAGTCCAATGTAAATGAAACATAAATAACAAATGTTAATACTGTTCTCTAGGTTACGTGGATTACGTTTGTACACCTCATCTTTTACTGTGCCCCACAAGAAAAGGCCAGTGGATAGGACGCAGCGGGCCAATCGAGTTTCCAGCACGCTCTCCAGACCTTACACCGCTGGATTTCTTCTTGTGGGGCACAGTAAAAGATGAGGTGTACAAACGTAAACCACGTAACCTAGACATTCTTTGGAATGAGATTCAAGCAGTGTGTAGAGAAATCTCATTGGACGTTTTGATACGATGTTCAGAATCAGTGGTGACTCGTACTCAGAATTGTATTGATGCTGCAGGTCACCAATTTGAACAGTATTAACATTTGTTATTTATGTTTCATTTACATTGGACTTTCAGCTTTCTATTTTCCTGAAATTTAACTTTGTGGAACGGTAAATAAATTTTCTATGGAAGTTCAAAGTGTGTATACATTTTTTTGAAGCACGCGGTATTATTTCATAAATATTTTTTTTTTAATTACTGCGTTGTCATCGGTCCTTGTTAATTGTGCAGAATTTCAGATTAATCCAACTACTTACTACAACTGAGTGACAATCACTTTCAAAGATTCCGTTACATAGATTAATACATTGATAGATACGTACCCAACAAATTTGTTGAAAATTTAGCAATATTGAAACCGTGATTTTTCTCTTGGAAAATTGCAGTCATTTAAATACTGTAGTATAATAATAATAGTAGCTAATAATCGATTAAATACATCACTAATTCATCCGACAAATAATGTGACTACTTCCGAGTTACTCAACTAGTGTACACTTGGCTTAGGCCCGTGCCATTAGTTTCTTTCCGGTTAGCCGAGATAAAAAAGAAATAACAACATAATAATAAATAATAAATATTCATGGACATTTCACACAACGTCCTCTGGTCCCAAGCTAAGCTATATGCTTGTGTTATGGGTACTAGAATACGGATATAATACATAAACTACTTTTCTTTAGTAAATACATACTTATAATACATAGTAAACACCCAGACGCAGTACAAACCTTTGTATGACATTTATGGATATCACATAAATGATAGTCCTGACCGGGAATCGAACCCGAGACCTCGCGATCGGCAGTCCATTACATAAACCACTCCACCACGAAGCATCGTATCTGTTCATATTGCATAAAACCAATCTAAAAAAAACGTAAATAACATCAGACAATATTTTATAAAACTGTATAACGCATAATATTTTATTATAATTTTAATTATCATCGATATTAGGTAAACTTCTGATATTGAGGAACTTCATTTGAATTACAAAAGACAGTATAATCTCCGCAGTTATTTGGGCAATATACGTCAGAGTAACAGTATCAAAGACCTTTATATACCGAGTATAAAACTAGCAGGAGTTGTTACACATCCTGTTTTTGATGTGAAATATGTCTGATTGGTGTGTTGTTGAAGTAACAATCACTAACGTAAGACTTATTCATTTATTTATTGCATCCATATATTGGAGGAAAAAAAATAGAGAATACCGTTGATTGCCGATTGGTGACTACAAACAGACTCCACAAACTTGTCCTATAGATTCTATGAGACGACACTGTCCGTACACTAGAAGTATGAGCGCAGATTTATCACATGTATAGTCCATGGCTACAATACTCAGCCGGCTTGAAGCCATTTACATATGTATATTACATTTACATTGTATATGAGTGTGTGTGAAACAAGTTCTGTGTGTCTATATGATATACGCCACAGGTTAATCTAATGTTTTAATCGCAAGTTTCAGTCTCTTCCCGATAAATACTTGTTTTATTGCTTGTAAAAGTGACGTTTCTATAAATGTCACATGAATACCATATTTTATTAAACCCTAAAGTACGATTTAGCCCGGCTAAGTTACATGTCTTAAACATTTAATGTCAATAAACTATTTGGTAAATCTCAAAGATCGGCTGACAAATACAACTCCTAATGAATTAATGCTCGAAACCTTTAGTTGATAGAAGACAAGCTGAAAAAATAAATTCTGTGTGGGAAAATATTTTCAATAAATATGAATTGTTACCTATAAAATTTCTTAGTTCGTAGCAAATGAAAATCAAAACAGCAATCAAGATTGCGAGTTTAATATAATTATGCAACAAGGATTTTTATTGATGAATAGAATGATACGTACCCATTTCTTGCTTAGAATGTGCACGGTTCTCTTTCAGCTCAGAGCTGTAATAGCACTTGGTAAAAATGTACCTATCTATTAGTAAAAAAATAGTATCGGACTGCTCTTTTTGGAGCCTCCTACATACATTCTATAAACTTAACTTCTGTATTAAGATTTTATTAACGCTTTTTAACCGACTTTAAAAAAAGGTAGAGGTTCTGAACTCGTCTGCATGATATTTTTGTTTTTTTTTTATGTTTGTTACCTCATAACTTTTAACTGGGCGAATCAATTTGAATTATTCTTTTTTTAATTTGAATGCTGGTGTTTAACGTGTGGTTCCATTTGCACCAGTATAGGATCTGATTGTCTCCTTCGAAATCTAGGAAAACCCTTAAATGAAGGCACATGACGTAGCTTGTACTTGTTTTTAAAAATCCTTAATTATATTGTACTCATTATTAATTTAAAAAATGGAAACCACCTTTGCTTTTACATCGCTGCTGCACTGGTCAGAGATCCAGAGGTAGACCGAGAACAAGATGGAAATATGTAGCCATAAAAGACATAACGGAAAGCAAGCTATCCAAAGGCGATGTCTTACATAGAGCGAAGTGGTGAAGTTGTCACTGTTGGGCACGGGCCTTGTTCACTTTTGTTCTAAATATGTATCCGTTATAAGGACATCTAAAAGTCCGTGTAATAGTGCCCAACAATGGGCCATTAATAGATTTAGGAGTAGGAAACTTCCATATCCATACATCCCACTAATCACACTCTGAAATGTTTCTCTTAATTTTAAACTCATCACTATTTAAGCCTCGCTAAATGTCGCATTTAAATGCAAACCAAAGATCGATTAACGTTCATGTCATTGTCATAGATTTAATTTCCTCGTCCAGTTCCACTGTCAAGTGTCACTAGTTTCCATTTTCGACCGTTTTCGTAATATAATTCAGTGTCAAATACAGCAGTTTTAATTCTTTTATGAGGTGACGGATTAAGAATACAAATACCACCACCTAGTTTCCTCTCCAGGTCATTAAGAGCTAAGGGATGTTATGACCAAATAACAATCTTCTGTCAAGCAAACTCGAAATTAAAACCAGTGCCAACACGCTTAACCAGGGCGGCATAAGTAAACTATATGGTATGTAAATACCCTCCCAAAGTGGAAGACGTTTGTGCCCAAGAGTGGGCATTATTGAGCTGCGAAGAAGTAGGATTCTGTCAGTCACTCTTTTATGCTAAAACTTTTAAATCAATTTAAATGAAATTTTGTAGAGTCAGCCTGTGACATAGGCTACTTAATATTTTCTAACACTTGCGCGACTCATCTCACCCGTAACCATGGTGACTGCAAAGTCTCCGAAACGTCGAGCCAAAATTTAAAACAAATATACGCGTCTAAATCCGTAAAAAGTAGTTTTATTTAAATAGGCTACTTAACTTTACGTAAATGTTCACTCCATGCGTACGAAGTCGCAGACAACAGCTAGTTTAAAATATATTACCAAATTTAGTAAAATGGAGTTATTTATTATTGTTTCATTTAACAAAAGACCGATAAAGTTATCGTCACCCTTTTGTTGAATAATTTGTACATTAGCCGCTGTTAATGTGCAAATTATGACACCAAACCATTTAGCTGATCATTTTAACAAATAATTAAAAGGGAAACAGTATTCATTTATTATACAAAAGGGATTGTTTATAGCTTTAGATCTGTTATACTTTTCCAGCTCATTAGCGTCCCAGTGTTGGGCAAGGGACACCTCCACCTCTTGAGGGATTTTGTTCTACTTTGCCGCGTTGATCAGTCGTGTTGGATATAAGGTGGTGAAATTTGTAAACTTAATTCGTTACCACACGGATAGATGCCAACATTAGATTTTCCGAAAATAAAAACAGTTTTGATAAAGTAAAAAAAGGATCTTTGTCTTTAGCTTTTAATTATTAAACGATTAATCTTTACGAAAGGTTTTAGGTTTACATATAATTGGAACAACAGCATGACATACATTTTTTGTAGGAAATTCCTTTATTTAATTTTAGGAAGCTCGTTGCTATGAAGTATTATATTTTTTAACGAACAAAATGGCTTTAGGGTAAAGTGATAGCAAAGCAAATTTTTATGTCGAAAAATGTTCTTTGTAATATTTTGTTCACGAGACAAACTGTTGTATTATTAATTGTAATGATATGATATTTGGTGCTAGGGTGATTAGAATAAAGATGAAGAAAAACTGGAACTTCAAAGAAAAAGGCTATATAAAGAAAATGTCGAAGTATATAATTGCCAAAGAAAAGACGCTCTTAACCAATAATGATGGCAACGATGATGGAGTTGATATAACTAAGGATTATAAAAATAAAAAGAGTATTTTTATGATCGCAAAGCAAACAATATGGTTGTTTTATATTGTACAAATAATTACTACTACACCTTTCCTAAATAACGCCTCTCTCTACTACTACTCTACTAACGGCTCTCTGCTATATTAACGATAACGTCGCACAAACTCTTTGGGGGCTGGCCTAAACTGCGTCGTCCGATACGTGGTCGTCACTCGAGAATCTTCCTTCCCCAACGGTCTTCAGGTCATCGAGCGATGATGTGGCCTGTCCATTGTTACTTCAACGTTCTCGTTCATTACCCCTCGGTCTACGTCGGATACGCTACAGATCTCCGTATAACCGACCTCATCACGTAGGGAAACACCGTATATATCTGGGTTAAATTAGCTTAATGACAATTTTCCGGTCAATTTCCATCCCTTGCTTATTACATGGACCTAAAGTTTTCCACTTGCTTGGAACTGAGATTACAAAATAATATGTATATTTGCACGTTTTTTTACTTAAGTATGGTTAATGGTTAAGATTATGGTATCCCGTCTATGTTTGGCAAATGAATTTTAAGTTTTTTTTATCTATAAATAACATAATATTAAAATTACAGACATTATAAAATACTTTGAAATTAAAAAAAAAATCGCGTATGGCACATAATTACCAATGTCAAAAATGCCTGGCAATAAAAAAGGTATGTCAGGTAGACTTATTTAAAAACAAAAAATTGCAAATTACGCCTCTTAAAATGTTTTTAAAATCCAGGATTATTACCTGGACAGGTAGGATGCGTATTAATGAACGCGACCGCTACCGCCTGCCAGGTAGGCTAGACTCTAACCGAAAGAGTAAGAAGGACGACATATCACAAATTCAGCTGACCTGAAATTCTTTCTCGAAAATGTTGCTAGGTCCTATACTATTAAAGGAAAGATTGCAGACTCGTGAAGGCTGAAAAAGGAACTACCCCACGAGTAGTACACACTAATGTAGATATGCGCCAACAGCGGCGGACGGCCTCTCTCCACATGTTCCGGGGAGAGGCGTCGGACTGACGGGGGCGCCTAGGGCCCGCCCCGTCACAGTGAGCCCCTACCGATAGGGGGCCACCCCCGGTCGGGTCATGGTAATACCTGAGTGACTACCATGGCCCGGCCAAGGGTTGAGGAGGAACACCGTGGGGTTTAGTGGGTAGTCCGGATCCGTTTATGACCCGGGAGTCCGACACAATGTGCGTAAATGCATTCCCTACATAAAAAAAAAACTAATGTAAATATTTAACAACCTACGAACAGCTGTGCTTTGTGAGGGCTCGAGTGAACTTGTCCATTTTAAATGATTGTAAAATCTTTGCTAATACATCTATAAAATCTGTTCTTAAAATATTTACATGGAATTCCTAAATAAATATATTTTCTTAAACATGCCTGTTTGTATTATGTCCCGGTGACTAAATATTTAAATGTGTGCATGTCACGAAAGTAATTTGCTTAGTTCAAAAACAAAAAAACACGCTTGAAAATCCTTAATATTCTTTTAAAATTATTGCATCGGTCTATAATAAGTGCGCAAAATTTCAAATTAAGTGTAATAATAAACTTTTAATAAAAGCGTGTTAAAACATTAATTCATAGCAGGCGTTTCGCAGTAAGAATACCACAAAAATTCCTATATAGTAATTGTTGAAATTCAATATTATTATTTGGCATTGTTCATATTCTTTTAAAACTCTTGATTCAAAAACCAATTCGGGGAATAGAGTTTCTGATCATGATCCATAAGTTTTATTTTCGGAAAATTTGCTATATTAAGGATTATTTTTCCAAAAAAGCAAATGATCTCTATTTGCCCTTGAAATGAAGCACTTAAACTATAAATGAAGGGGTTCTTAGGGATATACTACTCTGTGGTGGAGTTGAAATTGGTTTATTATTCAACTTGGCAACTTTGAAAAGATGTATTGCAATCTGTCTTATGTCTATCAGGAAAAGGCAATACACAGATTTCGTACAACGATGACGTCACAACATTTAAAAGTAAGTAGGTATTATAATAGTATTTTTTAAAAATTCTATATAGTGAAAATTTCAATAACATTGAAATCAGTTGCTTAAAATAGTCCATATTTTCTAAAAAAAAATATAAAACAACAGGTCAAAAATTATGAACAATCTCAATTGAATTAAAAGACAAATTACCGGTGCCTGCCCAAGCACGCACGTTTTATGTTTTTGCGTTCCTGAGTGCGAGCCTGCGTGTTAGTAAAAATCCCTGCTTAGCGAAATCAAGTTTTTCCATAAACTTAATACCATAACTATAATAGCAAACGAAGTTATTTCTATAATATTAAAAGTCACCAAAAATAACAAAACTGCCTCAATAATATGTCAGTTTACTCATAAATAAAATACGTCAAAAGTATGTCAACATAATTATTTTATGTTTGTACTCGTGTTTGTACTAGACTTTACATAATTTTTACAGTAATCAATTAGGGTTTCAGAAAATAGAACAGCTTTTAAAATATTAAATTACTGATGCTAATGTGTTTTTTACTTCAATGCTAGGAATCAAACAATATATAATAATAGTTTAAAGACTGTACCCACCTTTTGGCTCTAAGTATAAAATGACAATAATAGCAATTCTACATGCAGAACTAAACTTTACAAAAAATGAAAATTAATAACACAATTCGGCAATGTTCAATGTCGTAAAGGACAGCAGGTCGTTGCAGTTTTGTAAATATATATTTCCGCCTTAAACCAGATGGCCTGGTACATCGTACTTCATAGACTAATAATGTTTCATATGACGTATAGCCTGTATCATAGACACACATAGATATATATATATATATTTCACGCACACATATGTGAATGGCTTCAAACCATTGATACTACATTTGGTAGAATATGCCTGTGTATTTCCCTTCAATTTAAAGAAAATTACGGAATTCTAACTCAATACATAGATATTGATGATATATATTGTCGCGGGTTCGATTCCCGCTTGGGACAATCATTTGTGTGATATCCATAAATGTCATACAAATGTTTGTACTGCGTCTGGGTGTTTTCTATGTATTTACAAAAGAAAAGTAGTTTATAAATGTATTCTATCCGTATTCTGGTACCCATAACAAGCATATAAAGCTTAGCTTGGGACCAGAGGACGTTGTGTGAAATGTCCATAAATATTTATTTATTTATTTATTATTTATTTATTTTTGAACAAATGGATTCGACTACCAATAATAATAGTCAGAAGCCAAATAAAACACAACAGTATTATACAAAATTACAATGTTAGTGTCAATATATGGAATATTGCGTCTAAACACGAAAACTTTAATAATTTTCTTTGTAACAAATTGTGGCTTATTTCCGGCGTAATGTAAACTATTATTTCGACAAATTTCGACAATATAAGCAATAAATTCTATTGTATAGTTTATGAATCTATATAATTATTATAAAGCAGAAGAGTTTGTTTGTTTGAAAGCGTTTATCTCAGGAACCGCTAGTCCGATTTGAAAATTTCTTCCAGTGCTGAATAGACCATTTATCGAGGAAGGCTATAAGCTATATAACATCACGCCGCGACGAATAGGAGCGAAGCATTATTTAAAAATATTGGAATACCAAGGAAAATTTTCGAAGTTCCAGCGTACGAAGCCGCGGGCAACTGCTAGTAGTTTATAAATATTTAATAACCTCACATATTTAAGAATTATGTCAGATTTTATCGATATGCCCATATTATACGACCAATTACGAAATATTAGGTTGAATTGTAGTTTTGGTAAAAACTAGTTGTGAATGTAATTTAGCCGTGTTATTTCTTACCTGATAAAGTTTTCTATTCTTGTTGCAATTACTGACTTACTGTAGATATAACTTAACCTAGGTACATACCTTGGAAACGAGTTGCGTACTATATTATCATCAAAATGTGTTCATAATTTATGGTGTGATAATCACATCATAATAAGCTTATTAGCGCCATAAATGTGTGTTGTATTGGAGCCCCCTTAAATATTTATGTATATATTTGTTGACAGACCGACAATGAACAACGGAGTCCCAGTAATAAGTTGTCGTTTCGTTTTGAAACGGAGTCCAAATATACTTGAACGGAAAAATTAAATATACTTGAGCATTCACAACGTTTATAATTACAAAGTTTTACAAAAAGAACAGTTTGTCAGGTGTGGGGTTCGAACCCACGCTCCCTCTCGGGAACCAGAGCTTAAATCTGGCGCCTTAGACCACTCGGCCAACCTGACTTGATATCAGTTTGTGAAATTGCCAGTTTAAACAAATAAATTGCGTCAGTATTATTGTTAAGTTATTGTTATCAAAGGAATGTTAAAATTATGAATGAATTGATTGTTTTAATTATGTTTGTTATAAGCACAGATTTACCCGATAGAGTAGGTAAATAAATAAATAAATATTCATGGACTTTTCACACAACGTCCTCTGGTCCCAAGCTAAGCTTATTAAGCTTGTGTTATGGATACCAGAATACGGATATAATACATTTTTCAAAGTCAAAGTCAAAGTCAAAATATTTTATTTCAAGTTGGCATCTTTTACAAGCTCTTTTGAAACGTCAGAAACTAGGTAGGTGTCTGTTCCAAACGCGGATCCTATGGAGAAGAACAGACAAGAAACTCCAAAACTAACTTAATAATAAAATAGCCTTGTTGGAGCGAATCGACCTGTCCCAGCAGAAGGCACCCGTTCACGAGTAAACGGCTTAAAGCCCGGTTTCCACCGCGAGCGGAACGGACCCATTAATGACTTCGTTAAACTCGCAAACGCAAACTGCATACTTGTATTTCCACCAACAAATAGTCGGACGGAAAGAGCCGAGCGTGTAGAAAGAGTAGAAATGAGCTCGCTCAGTTCTTGGGAGCACCAACTCTTCGTTGGTGGAAACTCAAACCTATTTAATTAAAAAGGAGTCCGTTCCGCCTAACCATTTTCCGCACATTACCCTTTCGCAGTGGAAACCGGGCTTAAGACGATACCAAAATAGCTTCGTGCATTTTTCTATGTACGAAGTTTTCATTGTTTCTTTAGATTGAATGGCTAGAGCTCTAATTTTTAAGTATGTGTTTTTTCAATATATGATCTAGGATGGCATAAACTCAGAAACGCGATTGAGAAAAGTTTTCTCGATAGAAAATCTTAGCGAAACAACCTCTCTAATTTTTTATTTTTTTCATTTGTCGGTCTATTATCGCGTATTAACTAATGAAATAACTTTAAAAACATAAGTAACTATTATATATAGAAACACGTAAATCAGAATTAAAATATATTTAGTAGATTTTGAGTAAATAGGAAAAGTATCCCCAATTCTTCATTTTCTGTGCCTACTGGCTGTGTTAATATGTACGTGTCGGCGATGATATACGATAATATTGATGTAGGCCCTTAACGCACACATCAGCCCCGCACAGCTCGACCATTTTATAGGGAACCGTGCGACCCGACGTGCAACGCTGCCAACTTCGAGACATTTGAGTGAGCATGACGAAGTCGCTCCGTTGGACAGTACACAAAGCAAATAAAAAGCAATTAGAAATATACAAAGGAAATATACTAGGTTCGGCATAATGCTCACACCTTTACAGTCTCATGAATAAATAATTACAATGTAGATATATATAAACATAAAGTTTCTGACAACATACACAATCATTTAACTTGAAACATAACACCCAGACGCAGGACAAACATTTGTATGACAATTATAAATATCACACAAATGATTTACCCGAGCGGGAATCGAACCCGCGACCAGCGACGGCAGTCCGGTACCTGAATCTCTAGACCACGAGGCCCGTCTTTGGCTACATCACTCACCCGGCTTGAAGCTACATAAATATCTATGTGTGCCTGAAATAAGTCCTATGTGTGTCTATGTGTATTTTTTATAAAGAATTAGTATTTTATACGCCACAGGTTAAATTGAACCATAGACTAATAAAACAGGTCTTCTCTTCCCAATGGAATACCTGTTTTATTGCATATAAATGTGACATTTGTTGCAAAAACTACTATATTATTTGTATTAAGAATAACCATGTCTTTTTAGACCATGAAGTACGATTTAGCTAGGCTACATTTACGTGTCTTCAAAATTGTCTATAAATAAATAAATATCCTGTAGTCTGGTAACCATAACACAGGCAATAGCTTAGCACATGACATAAATCTATATGACTTTACTCTTTCCACATAACGTTGTGTGAAATGTCCAGGAATGTTTACTTTTTTTTAACTTCAAATACATATTACCTAGGTTACCAAAACAATCCTACACTAAACTAATATTTATTAATTAAGTTTCATTATTCTAGGTATTGTGTAAGTAAGTAAAGGTGTAACATAACTAAGTGTACCTAAAAGTTCCACAATATTGCTGTTAACTAACTACTAAAGTAAATTTGGCTCGTAAACTTACGGTCTTACCGAAAAACGTAAACAGTCAACACGTTACTAAAGGTTACATTACAGCTATGTAACTTTTACCCGGCAAAATTTTGCTCGTTTTTGAGTTACGTATTTTTATTGAAAAACTAGCTGCAACTTCTTATGCGTGGAAATAAACTCACATACGGACTATACACAAATAGAAACTTCGTTTTATAATAGGTAAAGTACTAAATAATACTAAGTATAGGTACTAATACTATTAATATTGCATGCAGATAACATCCTCTGTGAGTGACGGAGATATTGAAACTAAACCTTGTACCAACACGCCTTGTCAGCGCGGCATAGTTTACCATAATCCCCCGCCCCCCAAAGTGGAGGAGCCCGTGCCCAGCAGTGGGACGTGGTCTGGCGAGAGATAAATACTAGTATATAAGAAGTTAAAAATTATAATAATATTCCCTTGTAGGAAAATTTTTGAAAAAAATATTGAAATTCTTAAGAAACTATGGATCACGGTCACCTAGGTTACTGTGAATTTAAAATTATTGAATAAATTATTTTGAAAAGTATTTTTTCATCAAACCGAAAGAAATATATAACTACACCACAAATGGCAGTCACTACAAAAAACTTAAAAAACAGGCTTTGTCCCTAAAAGTGCGATTTTTATCATTACTTTTAATATTTTAATTACTCATTTTTAGGGTTCCGTACCCAAAGGGTAAAAACGGGACCCTATTACTGAGACTTCGCTGTCCGTCCGTCCGTCCGTCCGTCCGTCCGTCTGTCACCAGGCTGTATCTCAAGAACGGTGATAGCTAGACAGTTGAAATTTTCACAGATGATGTATTTCTATTGCCGCTATAACAACAAATACTAAAAATAAAATAAAATAAATATTTAAGGGGGGCTCCCATACAACAAACATGATTTTTTTACCGTTTCTTGCTCGATACTAATAACGTTCCCTTATGTTGCATAGATAATGGTACGGAACCCTTCGTGCGCGAGTCCGACTCGCACTTGACCAATTTTTATTTATTGTTTTGAGTTATTTAGTTAATTTACCAAAGTATTGTATCGGGCAGGCGACGTCCACTAAAAGGTTGGGCAAAAGGTTTTCCTTTGATCAACTGCCTTTTGATCATCAAAGGTATGACTATACGGAAAAAAATGGACCACAACGAAATTAAATATAGCGAAGTCGAGTGGGACCAAAAGAAACAGCAAAAAAAAGTAATACAATCGAACTATTGCAAGAATACACAATACAGATCTAGTGCGTGTGATTTCAAAAGAGCATTTTACGTAATAGTATTTTTTGTTACAAATGTTTTGAGATTGAATTAATTTTTTTTACCACTATATCGATCGATGAGTTTCGTGGCACATCGACAGTGTAATTGACTTACGTTCACAAGGTTTGCCAACATATAACAACTAATTATATGTGCAACAAACATATATTTATCAGCTAGTTTGTCTGTGGCTACATTACACACTCGGCTTGAAACATAAGAAGCCTATATGAATCTATATGTGCAATTTATTATACGTCCGTATTCATCTAATGACAACCATAAAAATCGGGCTTTTTGGATGGTCATATTTCTTTTGATTATCATGTTTTGAAAAAAAGAAAGAAAAAGAAGCATAGATATATCTTCTTCTTCTTCTTTGTGTCCTCTGTCCCCCAGGTGGGACAGAGGGCGTCCACAGTACTTCTCCATATCCATCAATCTTGGGCCACGCGTTTCGTTTCGGTCCATGTTAATCCGATTGTCTTCAATTCCGCTACCACGGAGCGCCTCCACGTGTGTTTAGGGCGGCCGGGTCTTCGCTTGCCTTGTAGGGACCATTCTAGCGCTTCTCTAGGGATGTGGTCCGGATTTCTTATGAGAGTGTGTCCAATCCACTTCCATTTTCGGTTCTATACTAGGGCAATTCCTGAGAATACCGGACTGGTGATAGCCCTTCAAGGGCGTTTAAGTTTCCAAATTTCCCAGTCGTAGCATCAACAGAATAACAAGGTTAGTTCATTTGCATGCCACCAATTTGTTCACTCCAAAGTGTCATTTGACGAAATGAAAAATGTTTCTGAATTATTCATGTTGTTTTATAAAATAGTTTAGTGAAATTGTCCATTGTACTTTGTTCATTTATAAATAATGAAATTGCTAGAATTCGTGATTCTTTTTTCATAAAACTTCGGGTTGAAAATAAATTAATCTTCGTAAGCTGTGTTTGTATTCGTTTATATATTATTGAATTTAATTTATTTTTGAGACCCCATGCCAAAAAAGTACGAAGTTTAACGCGACCTTATTACTGAGAATTCGCTGTTCGTCTGTCACCAGGCTGTATATCTGAAATAGTGATAGCTAGAGAACTGTTTCTCAGGTTATGTTTATCAGTTGATGCTTTAAAAACAGATATTCGTAATCATCATTCTCCTGTACTTATGCCGTTATTTAGGGTCGCTATGACGAATATATTATGACTAGCTGTAGCCCGCGACTTTGTACGCGTGGAGTTTAGAAAACTTTCCCCGGTTTTCCAACATTTTTCGCTAATGCTTCGCTCCTATTAGTCGCAGCGTGATGTTATGTAGTCTTCCTCGATACATAGACTATAAAACGCTGAAAGATTTTTTTAAATCGGTCCAATAGGTCCTGAGATTAGCGCGTTCAAACAAATAGTTCGTATAAAAACTTGTACGTTATTATTAACAATACAATAACTTTTTCTAACACTTGCGCGACTCATTTGCATAAATAAAACTACTTTTTACGGATTTAGACACGTATTTTTTCTGGCTATTGTTTAGGCACGGTAAAAGTTGAATCAAATACAATAATGAATATGAGATTAAAATTGTAACATCATTTATTAATCTAAAATTCACAAGAGGGAGTATTTACTTTATGTCTTGATATTTTTATTTTTTTCTCTCTAGTCCATTAACTTCCCACTGTTGGACAGAGGCCTCTTCCAATTTGGGAGGGATTATAGTCTGCTGTGCAGCCCTGACAAATCGTGTTGGCATAGGGTTTATTTTCGAGTTTTATTCTCTCATATTATTCTATCTCTTCTATCTAGACGGGCCTCGTGGTGTAGTGGTTCATATAACGGACTACCGATCATGAGGTCTCGGGTTCGATTCCCGGTCAGGACAATCATTTGTGTGATGTTTTTAATTGTCATACAAATGTTTGTACTGCGTCTGGGTGTTTACTATGTATTATAAGTATGTATTTACAAAAGAAAAGTAGTTTATGTATTATATCCGTATTCTGGTACCCATAACACAAGCATATAAGCTTAGCTTGGGACCAGAGGACGTTGTGTGAAATGTCCATGAATGAATATCATCATATTAAATCTCTGGTTTATTTTAATACAAGCACTAAGCTTAGTTTCAAACCAGAGGGCGCTGTGTAAAACGTCCATTAATACTCATTTGGCGCCTGGAACAGCCTTAATATCTTGCTGGTTTTCTACAGAAATGCGATGTAACAGTTTGACTGTTTTATAATAGGATTTAACTGTACAATAAATGGGAGCCATATTGAAAATTCTGTTACTCAAAGAGCGAAAGTTAGACTATTTAAATGATTTACTGAGCAATAGAGCCATAGCAATAGCCAATTGTGTAACGTTTTGTTTTAGAAATAGAAAGGAAATTAAATTCAGATCGGAAATATGCAGTAAGGAGAGCTTTGAGTGTATGTATTAAAAAAAAAACAAAAAAAATACTTTTAGATTTGATGGTTAGTTTGTATTGGAAATGAATATGATGAATGAATCGATTTAAAAAATTAATACTCATGATTGCCTACGAAAAATCCCGCGATGGCATATTTTAATCCACAATAATAATTACAGAATAGCCATCATTTTGATCCTAATCCTTTGAAACGATTTATTGATTAAAGTTGATTTAGATATGTATAAACAGCAGTTTAAATTATTGCAATCAGAATTTTCGATTCAAAGCTATAACGGGTATAAAATTAAGCTAAATCTTATATATAAAATTCACGTGTCACAGTGTTAGTTATCGTACTCCTCCGAAACGGCTTGACCGCTTTTTATGAAATTTTTATGTATAGTGTGTATGTATGTATAGGTTTATGTATGTATATATATATATATATGTATATTTTATATGTGTATGTAGGTATATTTAATTTTAGGTAAGTTTAACTAAAGTTTAATTTTTCTTCACTATTGTTTTTAAGTAGTAAGTACACCAATTTACCCCTGTTCCAGATCAACTGAGCCCATCCAAAGGTTGTCTGGGAGAGATCACAATATGCCATAAGACCACCAATTGTCAATGTTTTGTTTTAATTTCGTTACATAAGTGACATGTAATATGTTATGGTGTACAATAAAGTGTATTTTATTCTATTCTGTTCTGTTCTGCTGTGCTCTGCTCCGCTCTGCTCTGCTCTGCTCTACTCTATTCTAAAATTATAATTTCCGAATTTAGTCATGGTTAAATAATAAAAAGCTATTAAAAATCTATCGTTAATAATGTTAATCATTAGAATTAATTTATTCGTTTATTTTCTTTTTAAGGTAAAATTTTAAGGAGAAATTCCAAACCAATATTGCAAAACCGTTTTAATATAATTTGTGAAAGGTACATAACACGGCCCTCTTGATTGTTAATAAAACCAAATAATTTTAATAAGTATTTTTGTAGCTCAACTTTTTTCATAAATTTTTCCTTGATAAAGGTAACTGTTCACAAAAGTAGATTTCTGTGTACATACCTACATAAATAGGTGATATTGAAAGAATTAAGATTTACTTCTCTTTATACAGCTCATTATCTTTATTGGATTATTTTTACTGTTCCGCGCTGAGAAGGCGTGTTAGTTTAGTTTCAAGCTTTCCGTTTCTCTGTTAGGATATTATCTGTGTATAATATTCCTTAAGTGGCTTTAACAACACCCTGGGGAAGAAATAAGGTGGTGATATTGTATTCTTAATTCATCACTACACGAACCATGGATGGTATTGGTCTCTCATCTATACTTTAATATTATAAAGCGGAAGAGTTTGTTTGTTTGTTTGAACGCACAGGAACCACTGGGTCGATATGAAAAATTCTTTCAGCGTTAGATAGGGCATTTATCGAGGAAGGTTTTAGGCTATACAACATCACGCAACGACCTGTAGAAGCGAAGCAGTAGTGAAAAATGTTGCAAAAACAGGGAAAATTTCGAGTAGTCGAGGAGTCGCGGGCAACAGCTAGTAGCTATATTAAAGGAAATTAAGTATTTATCCGAAATATGCAATACAGCGTAAACAAAGCATTTTAAAACGCTTTTATTAGCTCGGTATTTATCTACCAATGTATAACTATATAACGGAATCTTTGAAAGGGATTAACACCGACTTGTAGTAGTCGGATTGATCTGACAATTTTGCAAAACAAGGAGCGGTGACAATGCAATTATTATAAAAAAATATTGACGGTTTTTAAGCGTATTTTATAGCTTCTAAATGAAGCATAAATTTAAAAATAAGTAAATTCAAGCAGTAATAATTGAGTATTTTTAACACGATTATATATATTCGGTTTGTATCTATCAATGTATTAATCCATGTAACGGAATCTTTCAACGCGATTTTCACCCACTTGCGATAGTATTGATTTGAAATTTTACACACATATCAAGGACCGTTTTTCAAGGAAAGTTTTTCAGGAGATACACATCAAATCCTGACCTGGTGCCAATGGGACCACACTGGAACAACCAGATTGCGAATAAAAAAGAATCATTATAATCACCTGGCCCAGTTAAAAATTATGAGGTAACAAACATAAAAAAAGAAACATACAGACGAATTGAGAACCTCTTGCTTTTTTGAAGTCGGTTAAGAATAGAACAGAACAAACATCATTATACAAATAATTGAATCTAATATAATTGAATCTAAAAAAATAATTAAGTCTATCGAAAATTCAAAAAAAGTGTTAATACTACGTAGTACGTAACAACTTGTTACTATTTTCTAACTGTTATTTTTTTCCTGTGGCACACTGTGATTGGGGGTGGGAATAGGCCGCGACGCGGGGCTGCCCGGGCGCCTGCTATTTTCGTTTGTTGTTGTTTATTGATACATTGTTACGCGTTAAACTTTTATCACTGCATGCTGCATGGTAAGTTTATTATGGATTTGCTTTATTTATTGGTTTTTAATACGAATATGTGTATTAATAATATTTTCAATTTGTTACAGCAAATAAAACTATCTTAAATAAGCATTACAGTAAATTAGAAGAAAATTTCGTAATTTTCAAGTCCTGTTTTAATTTTAGGAATGTTACAGTCTAAGTAAGCGTTAGCGGTCCTCTTTTCTTACATTTTACGTAAGAAACTGGCGGGCCAAGGCGTTATAGGCAGGTGAGTCGCAGCGGTCCCAATGACCGCCAATTTTAGTTTGGCAAAGTTTTTGTGGCTACCCAAAACGACCGCTCCCGTCCTTAACCTGATAAACATTCTGTTAACGACCAATCTAAAGTTATAACAATTGAATAATTTGTAGGACAGTGTAACAAAGTTTAAATTATGTTATTTGTTCTTGTTTCATTTTGCTATACTAGTAAAATATATTATTTATATGGAACTACTGCTTTACGGATTCTAAAGGGTTTATTTTTGTTGATACCTATCCCAACGTTTTGAAGATTTTTCAGATAAATCTTCCATACGTCGCGCGTCAGCATAGGTAAAAAAAAATTGTCTGTCTATGTTTTTATTTTGTTTATACAAAACAAAAAGACAGACAGATAATTTCAGACAACTGCGATGTTAAATATCAATAAATGAATATCGCGCAAGAGTTAGACAATTTAACGTATAATGATCTTATTCATAATGACTTATCGGAGGTTTAAACGGAGATTTTATCGGAGAGATAATGAACGATTTAGCGTAAAAAGACTATTATGAATAACAAGTTTTGACAATTTTCGTAATCCTATTTTAGCGAACTTTTAAACCTCCGATAAGTCATTATGAATAAGGCCATAAATCTTTACTTATTAATTAGAAAAGTTATGAAAGAATGTATTTTTGTATGCATAATTGTATACATATATCCTATGCGAGCTTAAATCTTCAAAACTACGCAATGGATCTTGATGTGGTTTTTTAAATTGATAGAAGGATTCAAGAGAATGATTTTTTGTATAATTTGTTAAGGGATTTTTTGTTTTCTGAATTCGACGCATACGAATTTGCGGGCAACAGCAAGTAGATAACAAAACAAAATACAAAAAAATATCAAATAAAAAATTCAATTATCTTATTTATGTACCTATTTTTCTTTACAATAAGTAAGGCTTCTTATTTAGGCACTGACAACATAACTATTTGTTTTCTTTTTGTGACTATTTTCAAAGGATTTATTTAAGCCTTCAAAAGTCGAGGGAAAATCTATAACCCAGCTCACTGAGTCGGCATATTACTCATTTAAGCAAATAAATACTCGTGAAATATGATTTTCATGAAAGTTCTTAGCTTTGCCAAATATTATCATTCGAGCTAGCTTGGATTTATGACGGCTCACTTTGTAGATGCGAAACCGTCTATATAGTTGAAGAGCCCATTTAACACCGACATTCATAGCTTTTCTTTATCCTTGACCGGCCTCGTGTTCTAGAGGTCTCGGCTAACGAGGTCGCGGGTTCGATTCCCGCACGGTATAATCATATAGATATTTATAATTGGCATACAAATGTTTGTACTGCGTCTGGGTGTATTTTTTGTTTTTTAAGTATGTATTAACAAAAAAAAGAATGTATGTAGTATGTACCTGTTTCTGGTAGCCATAACACAAGCATAGAAGTACAGCATACTTTGGGACGTTAAAGAAATCTTTTTACGTGACTTGAACTCAGAAGTTGTTACTTTACCGAGATTATAATTTTTGTACCGATCATGATCATGCATTGAACTCAATCAAACAAAAAGTCGGGAGCGAAGGTATTTTGCCTTTTTGCCCGAATGTCAGGGTAGGCATATGTTTTTACAATTACGTTAATAATTTATTTATTAGTGCAACAATTATTGTATACGCGTGTAGATTTCGGTAAGTTTTTCTATATTATAAGTTGTCAATACAATGAAGGTCTCTGTTAGCCTCGCTCTTAACCTAATGTGAAGGTATTTATATCACGGTGCGTGAATTCCTTGATAGAAGTGCAAAGCTCATAGTCACACTGTGAAGAGAACGTTTAAGATTGTTTTTGATGAAAATTGTTCTGAACTTAAGTTTGTTCTAAATCTAGATAAAGTGTTAGCAATTTAAGAGCTGGTCCAACATTGACTTTCATAGTTCTGATAACCAAATAACACCTATTGTAGATTTCTTCGGAATCTGCGCGAATTTCACCGCGTCTTATTAGACTATAATCCCTCCCCAAGTGGAGGAGACCCGCGCCCAATAGTAGAACCGCAATGGGCAGAAGAAAGAAAGAGCATTAATCCTACAGGATTCTCTGCATTATCAGGCAACCACCGCTGAAAAATGTACGAGACCAATGCTCATAATCAAGTTTACAGACAGTTTCTTTTGTAGTGTGCGCGTGCAATTTTATATCCTACTAATTTAATACTCAAAAACATAAAAGCATTGCGGTTTTAGGGTAGTATTCGTAAAACCTATAAATCAAGATAGATGACATTAAGGCTGGAAACAGACTGATCGTCAGCGCTGACCGTCGGTCGGCGTAGCTGTAGCGACATCTAGTAAAGAATAGCTGTCACTACACACAGCACAAGAACGATAGATGGCGTTGAATGAGCCATGTGACGTCACAAAACATCCTACATCGCACATGTAAAAACTGCACACGACTTAAGACAGCCACAAGATCTACATATGCAAACGTGGGACTAAAGCCCTGGCCAGTGCCGATTATCTAGCCTGGTCGGAGAATTCTCCATTTGTGGTTTGGAGGAGTCCAATCATCCACGCTACTCCAGATACCTAGCTATATCCATGCAAATATATGAACGCGCGCGCTACGCTGACGAAAATCACGCGCGTAGCGTCAACATAGCTGTGTGCGCGTTCATAGACTTTCAATACTTTCATAGATACAGTTACGCTTTCGCGTCCGGTAGTCAGCACTGACGGTCGGTTCAATACTATTTTCGGCCTGAAATTTTTCCATCAATATGGCAAACTAAGCTCAACCTTTCAATCCTCTTGCGACGCCTATACAAGTAATAAGAAGCTTGTCTACGTAATAAAATGTAAAGCTATAGTATATTTTTACACCGAATTTACTATTCATGTGGTGACGGATTAAGAACACAAGTGTCACTACCCCTTTTCCTTCTTAGGGTGCTAAAATAAACGCCAGCTAAGGAATATAGTGCACGGATAACATGCTCTGTGAGAGAGGGAAAACTGGAAAATAAACCATGTGCTAACACACCTGGTCAGGGTGGCGCAGTAGGCAATAATACCTCACAAAGTTCAAGAGAAAAAGAGAGAGAGCGAAACTTAACTATATTCTTAGTTTTTGGTACGTCTGTATTAGAATTTTATTTTATTTATCTAGCTACCGGATGACCTTTGAATTTCAGGTAAAAGAAGTCGCTGGCAATAGCTGGTTATTACATATTACATGCCCGGTATTTGAAATATCTATAATATATATCCTGTAACATTCTCGGAGATCGTGGCTTCCTATTAATAAAAAGACTTAAGGTTGGATCATTATTTCCATATTTCGTAGAGAACAAACTCTATCTCTTTATTAAAGTAGGTATACATTTAGTCTACAAGTTGATCATGCATCGATACGTACGAAACTACTAAGAAAGAGCGTGTTAAAAACACTGTAAACCTAAAGCTTAACCGCATAGTAAAGTTCGTACCGGGTGTCGAAGTAAGGCGCTACAACACGCTACAGTTGAATTCAGGCACGCCTTGACGCCGGCCGACCGTGTGTCATTTGAACTGTGTTCTTACGATAAAACGCTAGAGTTAATGTTAATATCATTAATATCAATTTAAAAACAATTAATAAAATAAAAAAGTGTTAAAAATGTATAAATACTTTAAAAAAACTTTAATCTAGTTAGTTAATTTTCTCGTAAATTTTGTGGTTAAATATATCTAAGTGGTGTTTATAAGTTTTGACTTTAAGAAACTTACTGTTTAAAGTTAAGTTAAGTGATATTAACACAAATATGGATTAATCTAGTGTTCATAAGTGCGTGATAAAAGCTAAAACAACTATTTCTAAATTAGTGAACAGGTAATATATTTTTTATAGTGTTGTCTATGCTCTATTTTTTTTTTACTTTTAATATCGTGGTTTTTTGAAGTAAGATATAATAATAATGTACACAGAAATGTGGGGCATGAATGGAAAATGGATATATTGGATAAACCGAAAGTTCTTTTGAAAAAAAGATACACAAAGAAGTGTGATAATTTCATTTGCTGAAAAATTTGCCGAAATATATGCATGTGCTTTGTTATTTGCTAATAATGCTTACGGAAGCTACTCCCTTTTATATTTTTCTTCGTTTTTATTGGCGTTGTAAATTGTTATTCTTTACTTATTATGAAAAAGTTGTTATTTTTGTATGTATATCCCTATATCAGTTTAAATCTTTAAAACTACGGAATGGATATTGAAACTGTTTTTAGGGTTCCGTACCCAAAGGGTAAAAACGGGACCCTATTACTGAGACTTCGCTGTCCGTCCGTCCGTCCGTCCGTCCGTCCGTCCGTCCGTCCGTCTGTCACCAGGCTGTATCTCAAGAACGGTGATAGCTAGACAGTTGAAATTTTCACAGATGATGTATTTCTATTGCCGCTATAACAACAAATACTAAAAAAAAAAAAATTATTTAAGGGGGCTCCCATACAAAAAACTGATTTTTTTACCGTTTCTTGCTCGATACTAATAACGTTGCCTTATGTTGCATAGATAATGGTACGGAACCCTTCGTGCGCGAGTCCCACTCGCACTTGACCAATTTTTATTTTAACGGTGTGGTCTCTAATTTCGAAGCGTAAGTTGGATGCCACAGCTAGTAATATTACATTTTGTTGGTTAGCTACTCAAAATTAGCTTTCTATTTATATATGTATATTAGTTCAAGTTGAGTCCTTCGTGTGGTGACGGATCAAGAATACTAGTTTCATCTCCTCCTAAGGGTGCAGTAAAAGACAGCTAAGGGATATTAGACACAGACAACATCCTCTGTGAGAGAAGGAAAACTCGAAAATAAACCCTGTGCCAACACGCCTGGTCAGCGCGGCACAGTAGACCATAATCCCTCTCAAAGTGGAGGAGGCCCGTGCCCAATAGTGGGACGTAAATGGACTGGAGAGAGGGAGAGAGAACATTTTTATTTAAAAAAGGGCTCCCTGCGACCTTAATGCTATCGTCGCTCTACCTTGTTGGGACGCCCTACGCTGCTTCGTCCGGTCTGTGGTCGCCACTCTAGAACCTTTCTTCCCCAACGATCATAAGTTCTACGAACGATATTGCCGCCCATTGCCACTTCAACATGCTAACCGGATACGCTTGTTCTCCTATCTACGGGCGTATCACACACTACACTGAGAATTTATGGTGTGATGACTTCTGTTCTTCATCCATAACAACACGGGTATTATTCCTATTAACAAAATAATATGCGGCCGAGTACTCGAGTAGGCATGGCCAATTTTAATGAGGATATTCAATATCAATTTTATTGACATGAAATTGTTACTTTTATCAATATTATCAACCCACTTAATATAGCAGAACGTTATTAATATCGTTGTGGATCATTCATCATTGTAAACGATTAGATTTGCGTATGTAGAGGTAATAGAGTTGAGAGTAATAACGTCACGATTGACCGATTTGTTAAGTTACTAAAAGACTTTTTTGACGGGCCTCGTGGTGTTACTGATTTCTGAGCAAAAGCTTCGTTCGACTAGCTTTGCTTATTTCTGCATTATGGTGGACTGGTAGAAAATGCTGACAATAAATCCATATTTTGTAAGAAGTGTGTAAATAAATAAATACTTTTTGTGCCTTAGCGTTTCTTATTCATTTTTTTAGTATCTCTGGTCCCAAGCTACTCTTATATGCTTCTGTTATGGGTACTAGAATACGGACATACTACAGAAACGACTTTTCTTTTCTAAATACTGATTTATAATACATAGTAAACACCCAGACGCAGGACAAACATGGACAAACATGGGCCTCCTCCACTTCGAGAGGACTTTTGGTCTATATTTGAAACAATGACTAAATAAAGACGGGCTTCGTGGTGGAGTAATTCATGTAACGGACTGCCGATCAAAAAACCGCGGGTTCGATTCCCGCTTGGGACAATCATTTGATAAATGTCATACAAATGTGTGTACTGCGTCTGGGTGTATACTATGTATTATATGTATGTATTTAGAAAAGAAAAGTAGTAGAATACAGTATAATACAGAATATAGTAACCAGAATACGGATATACTCCATACTCGTACATAACGAGTATGTAAAATATCCGTGTTCTGGAACCCATAACACAAGCAGATAAGCTTAGCTTGGGACCAGAGGACGTTGTGTGAAATGTCCATGAATATTTATTTATTATTATTTATTATTAATGACTAAATATGCTGGCATTTGTTTCTCTCTCATAGAAGTTCTTATCGGCTTATGTTTTTGCTGGCTCTTCAGACATCATAGAAAGAAAATAGGGGTTTATTTAGATTCCGCCACTACATAAAGGAGTTGAATTGTTTATGTTTTTAAAATATGTCTGTATCTTGGTGTTTTGAACATTGAAAAATTGATAAAATTTTATTGGAATAGAATGCATTATTACGCCGCCAGCTGTCAGATTAAAATAAACGAGTGGTTAAGAGCGCGGTAATAACTGAACAGATTGAGGACCCGGAGTTCGATCCTAAGTGAAACGAATTACATGTTTGTTCATGTTTGGAATTTTTTTAAATTATTTTTTTTTGTATTTTGATTCATTTTTAAATTCGTTAGTACTTTCAAAGTCAAAGTCAAAGTCAAAGTATTTTTTATTGTGGACAAATAGGTACATAAGATGTTGAGATCAAATTAACAGGTTTCGTTTATTATATATTATATTATATCGTTCAACTTTCGTTTATTATTATGGTTTTATTAACGTTTTTAGAGGTCCGTGCGAAAATCAAAAATGGAACCCTATTACTGACCACTTCGCTAAATAGGTATGAATAATTTTCCAAAAATCCATCCCGAGATACGCTCGGTCAACCAGATATTTGAATTTATGTAAGCAATTGGCGATATCGCTCTTGTTAATAAGATTTAAACGAAATCCACTCGAGAAGGTTCCGTTGTTATGATACCTTCTCACTCAGTAATAATTCGAGAGGTCTATAATTAAATTTGCCTTATTCGGAACGACTACAAGATAATGAGAATGGACAATCGAATACTGTAACCGAATATCTAATACAGTGTAGGCAGACACAACCGTAGGCTTTATTTAAGCATCATTTACACTGTTAAGAGGATACCAAAATAGCTTCGTGCATTTTTCTATGTACGAAGTTTTCTTTGTTTCTTTAGATTGAATGGCTAGAGCTCTAATTTTTAAGTATATGTTTTTTCAATATATTATCTAGGATCGCATAAACTCAGAAACGCGATTGAAAAAAGTTTTCTCGATAGAAAATCTTGGCGAAACAACCTCTCAAATTTTTTATTTTTTTCATTTGTCGGTCTATTATCGCGTATTAACTAATGAAATAACTTTAAAAACATAAGTAACTATCATATATAGAAACACGTAAATCAGAATTAAAATATATTTAGTAGATTTTGAGTAAATAGGAAAAGTATCCCTAATTCTTCATTTTCTGTGCCTACTGGCTGTGTTAATATGTACGTGACGGCGATGATATACGATAATATTGATGTAGGCCCTTAACAAGTGTACGTATAAAAATTGCGACTTAATTTTTTATTTTCATCAATCAATCATAATAGTTAAATAGATGCTTTGTTTATAGGCAGGCTAAGAATTTAAGATGGAAACGGCAAGCAAAAGCATAATAATCCGCACACAATTACAAATCAATTATTTGATTGAATTATTAATTAAGAAAATTATATAGTTTAACAAAAAGATTTGCGTTACAGTAAAATCACAGATATGTTCGTATTTCGTTATGTAACAAAGAAGTTTAAGCATTATTTGACAGTACGACGATTTAGAGAGTATTCCTCTCTTTCCAGCCCATTATAGTCCCACTGTTGGGCACGAGCTACCTCCATTTTGCGAGGGATTATGGTCTACTATACCACGCTGACCAGACGTTTTGGCATAGGGCTTATTTTCGAGGATTCTGTCACTCACATCCTCTGTGAGTTGTTTGCGTAAAATATTCCTCGGGTGCTGTAAACACCCTGAGAAGTAAAAGGAGTGGTGACACCTGTATTCTTAATCAACACGGACTTTAGGAGGAGAGGAGGAGATATTATGTATTAATCTGGTGCTTTCTGATTATGCAAAATATAGGTAGAAAATATTATTGATATTTCAAGAGAGTTAGAACATCTAAAACTACCCTAGATATGACGTCACAACCTAATTTTTGTGAATATTTTTACGCAGAAATGTGTTACGCATTTTATATTATGCATACGTAGTTTTCATTGAGTATGATACGTAAATATCGAATTCAGTTTCCACAACATAAATCGGCTTAGGTTATGTTCCGCGATATACGCAAATAGCGAGAACAAGAAAACAGCAATGTCGATATAACTGCTACGGTATTGTGAATTTGGATCTCATTCAAAATAAATCGTGTGATTCATAGATAGTTCTATCCTGTGTTGTCTGGTTACCTGGTACCATTGTAGACGTTCTATAAACAGGCCTGTATATGAATTTATTAATTTTAGCAATTGTCTTGCTATGTTTTTACTCCTCTCTCCAGCCCATTTACCTCCCACTGTTGGGCACGGGCCTCCTCCACCTTGAGAGGGATTATGGTCTACTGTGCCGCGTTGACCAGGCGTGTTGGCACAGGGTTTATTTACGAGTTTTCCGTCTCTCACAGAGGATGTTTTCTGTGTAAAATATCCCTTAGCTGACCCTTAGGAGGAGATGGAGTGGTGACACTGGTATTCTTAATCCGTCACCACACGGATGCTGCACATGCTTTTACTTTTTATTTTTAATTTTATTAAAAAAAAAAAAAAAAAATTAAGTAAAAAGTAAAAATGCTTTTACTTAATAAATCAAATTATAGTGGAAAAAATTACCACCATGAGCTGGACTTGAACCCACGACCTCGGAATACCGTTCTGTTGATCGCAGGGTTCAAGTCCCACTCATGGCAATCATTTTTTCCACTGTTAGATAACTTTCCTCCTTTTGGGCAATCATCTATACATATTATAAAAATCTAAAAAGTCTATATCTGTACCTTAAAGTTATTGAAATAAGATTTTGCGTAATAGAAGCCAAAACAGTGGTTTAGAGAATTTTTGTCTGTCTGTTTGTATGCTTGTACGCGCACCACGTCAAAACTACAGCAAGGAATAGAATATGCCTGGACCTGCGACCACGTAAATGGCAGTCCGTTACGTGAACCACTATCTAATGCTTAAGCACTCTAAGTCTCAACACATTAGAATAAGAAAATAGACGTGCAGGAAGCGATATCTATCTCTTAAAGAAACTGTCTACTAGAGCTTTAATATTGCATCAATTTCAAATATTCTCTAAAGATAGACAAATTCCAATACCAATTTTCATTCAATCGGTATATTCTCTAAAGAAATTTACGCACTTGAGTGTTGAATGAGAGATTTTAAACAAGCAAGTCTAATAATACACCGTTCAGTGGTAAGTTGTGCTAATTTTAATGTAAACAAACATCTTCATGGAAGTTATGTTTACTCATTGTTAATTGAATACTAGAAATTTAATGCGTAGGTACTAAATCTGGTATTAACACAAGGAAATGTTATGAGGATTAATATTTCTCTTTATTTAGCTTTCAGGGAATTAACTACGAAGTTATTTTTAATGTAATCCTCGTAAATATCCATCCAAAGGTTACCTGTCAGAGATCGCTGTTAGCGATAAGGCTATTTCTGTTGTAAGTATATTCTATTCACCATATTTCTAAGGTGTAAAAAAGCGTTTATTAAATAAATGTACCTATAATATTAATTGTTATAATGAGCCAATAAATTTAAGTATAAACACAGGTGTGCAATGTGAGAGCAATGACCGAGAAAGTATTTGCTATCGAAAAGAACGTCAAATGACTATCGCGGAGCTTTTAAGTAATGATATATGGATTCAAAAAGAAGGTGGTGTAAAAACAGTGGTAAAAAAGCAGTCTAGGCCATCTAAAAATCATTTTGTGGGAAATACTGGAAAGGCTCCTGTAGATACTGTGGGGAAATTTAAAGCGGCTGAGTCAAAAACAGCCGTATTTATTTCAAATGTAAATAAAGACACTGAAGAGAAAGATATTTGTGAATATATTCTATCAAAAACTCAAGAAATAGTTACCTTGCAAAAGATTAATATGAAGTATGAAAAGCCATACAGTGCTTTCAAGTTATATGTAGCTAGTCATAAGTAGACATGTTTTTGTATGACGAGCTATGGCCAGCAGGAATATCTTTTCGTCGTTTTGTATATATCAAAAGAAGAACAGAACTATCTGAAGAGGCTGGCAACAGCCAGAATAACATGAATATAAAACACCTATAATGGGCTTCTGTTTTATTTTATTTAAAATTGTATTTCATTGTTGTGTGATTTGGTAATGGATTTTGACTGTCTGAGTAAAGAACGTTATTATAATTATTTTGAAACATGTTTCGAAAATGGAAACAAATACCCATTTTTATGGACACATAATTTTGACACAATCTTGACTATATTAAATTTAAAACAGCATAATCATTGGGCACATTTTTCCGCCAAAGAAAACCATATTTTTCTCTGGTTTAAACTGAGTATGTCATTTCATGTTAATACTAACCATGCTAAAACTTAAATCGAGAACTCTACCTCATAAAAGCATTTCTTGGCTATGCAAAGTAGAAGCAGTTAATAACAATTAGCATTGACTTATGTAGGTACATAAAATGTTTCTTCTTCTAAGTCCATTACTCACCCACTGCTTGGTTCGCAGCTTGCTTTTTAAAATACCTACAGTAATTTATTCTGATATAATACTTTTTTACCCCTGCATTTACTCTGTAGATTTCTTTACACTATCCCCTTTCTTTTGAACCGACTTCAAAAAAAGGAGGTTCTCAATTCGTCTGTATGTTTTTTATATTATTTTTTATGTTTGTTACCTCATAAAATTATATAAATATATATTTAACTACATGTATCGTCTATATTTAACTGTAAATTTATAACATACCTATACTATTTTTGTGCACCTACAACTACTGCTATTTCCTATAAACATCTCCATTCAAAGGTTGCCTGGTAGAGATCGCTCTTAGCGATAAGGCCTCCCATTGTATTTTCCTTAGTCTTAAGATAATTTTTATAACTTGTTTTTTATGGTGTACAATAAAGAATATATAAATAAATTAATAAATAAATAAACTTTTAACTGGGCAAAGCGACTTAAATGATTCTTTTTTATTTGAAAGCTGGTGGTTCTTTTGTGGTCTCAATGGATCTGATGGTTATCTCCTGAGAAATCAAGGAAAAATTTCAGAGGCACCTGAAGTAAGTACAACTTTTTTTTTCTAAAACTCTCAATTATTATTATATATTTATGAAATACTAATTTGATTAGATCAAAAACTAAAAAACGCGCTTAAAAATACTGCTTTTTTTAATTATTATCTTGTCATTGGTCTTTAATAGGTATGCATTTCAGATCAATCCGACTACTGTAAGTGGGTGAAATGGGTTTCAAATATTCAGTTACATAGATTAATACATTGATAGATATGTTCGAAGTTAATAAATAATCAAAATATAATAAATAAAAAGGGGATAGCTCATATGTATCACGTATTTTTAATTCACCTTTACATCGTCTAATAAAATGAATGAATATTATCGATTTACATTCTTAGATATTTAAATTAAGTCTCAAATATATAGCAATAATTTGCATATGATTTCTATTCGTAATAACCCGCTCTAATGAGTTTCACACGCATATTCTCGTTATAATTCAACGCAATTATACTAAATTGGTATTTCGTTTTGATAACGAGTTTGAAACACGAGTACAGTATTGTTATTTCGTACTGTAAAGCTTAGTACTGTTTAAAAAAATTAACTTTCTTTACCTATTTATTACAAAACAAAGTCGCTTTTTGTGCAGGTATGTGAGCTTAAACATTCAAAAGTACGCAACGGATCTTCATGCCGTTTTCTTAACAGATAGAGCGGTTCAAAGCTAAGGATTTTTTGAGTTATTTATTAGCTTAGTAATAATTAACAAAATTTTACGAGACGAACTTGCAGGTCACAGCTAATAATTCATAAAGTTCCACTCTATGAATGGTACTTAATGAGAACTCAAAGAGTGCGCTTAGCTTGTAAATATAATAGGTACTTAAAACAAATAGAAATAACCTACAACCTCGGACATTTACCTATGACATTTATATTTATATGCCTCGGTCAAATCCATCTTATGGTTATCTGGGAGAGATCGCAGCTCGCGATAAGACCGCCCTTTGTACCTATGACATGTCTGTTATGTAAGCTTTATAAATCATTATGGTGTGCAATAAAGAATATTTTACTTTTACTTTACTTTATAAATATCACACAAACAATTGTATCGTGCGGGATTCGCATTTGCGACCTCGTGAACGGCAGTGTAGCAAGAACCACTAGACCGCTAGGCCCGTCGAAATCATCAAACAAATAATCGAACGTCCTATGTGGGCTTATATTTTCAAAACCACGCAACGGATTGTGATGCGGCTTTTTTAAATAAATAGAGTGGTTCGAGAGGATGGTTTTATAACCAACTTTTTGTATAATTTGTTAAGGTTTGATTTCTAAATTCCACGCATACGAAATTGCGAGCAACAATACTAATAAAAGCATGACAAAACAATTGATAACTGTAGTTATAAATATTCCCTTCTATATACACACATGTTATTTACACAATATGTCATAGAATTGACGATCGTATTCCAGATGCCAGATAACATTATCTATTGCATATCAGTAGCTTTTATATTCAGTCACTTGAGTTCAAGGCTATCTGCAGCTATTTATATTTCTATACTTCAAAAGTTAGTATGACGACACGAGGTCTTAGATCAAATATTTGGGAACATGGGGCAAAAGATAAATCTGATGGGTATTTAGTGGTTCTACTATTGGATACGAAATTCATCTAAATTAGTAAAGTCTGTTACTAATTAAACTAAATTATAGTGGAAAAAATGATAACCATGAGCGGGACTTGAACCTAGGGATGACACGTATATACTGGTACAGGTATAAATACCCAGTATGAGTATACCAGTACGCAGACTGGGTATGTATAGCAGAAACCCGGTCCGTACCCGATAGGTACAAATGTACTGCCGAGATAAACGCCAAACTAAATCGTATGACAGTACTGAGTACGGCGCCTTTACGGGTCTGAATGTACATCTATAATTACGTACTGTTGTGTGAAGATTATATCTTATTTGTTTTGTGCTGTAGGGATCTTACCTACTTTTGTGGGTAACGATCTAGACCAGCTATTGGAGTGCTGTAGGGATCTTGTTTACTCTTTTGAGTAAAGATCTAGACCGGCTAGTGTTGTACTGCCGAAGAGATCTTGCTTACTTTTGTGGATAACGATCTAGGCCAGCTACCAGTATTTTAAATAAGCGTTACCTACAAATTTTTTTTTTTGATTAATTATTTTCACAACAGTATTGTTGTATATGAGTGTGTAAGTCACTAATTGTAATATTTTAATTTTAGTTTGTTTCTGATTGTACTTTTTTTTTAATCGTTTTGTCTTTTTGTGTTTGTGTCTGCATCTCGACCGTTAAATAAATATATTTTTCTTTCTTTCTTCTTTCATATTTATCACTAAACTCTTAGTTGACAGTCCTTTATGTACTGGTCCGATTTTGCTTTACAGATTTTATAATCTGTAAAGCAAAATCGGACCAGTTTTTTGAATTTTTGAATGAACACCAAACCTTCCAAAATAATTTTTGGAAGGTTTGGTGTTCATTCAAAAACTCTCATCTAAATGTTCCAAACGTCGTTAAATCGAGTTTCTAAAAGGAAACCTCTAGACCAGGTTTGAAAATACCTATAGGTATTTTAATACTGGGTTTTAGTACTGGGTATACGGCCATACCCATACCTTTGAGCCCGGGTATAGAATATCGCAGGTATATCTCATGCCTACTAGAACCCACGACCTCGGATTACCGTTCCGTTGCTCTCCCATCTGAGCTATCATAGTTCCCGCACATGTTTACAGTCATTATTTCGGTCCAATTGTGTTCTGTAAAGAACACTAAACGATCGATTGATCGAGTTGGTGCAAACCGCTCAATAGATGGCGTTGTACATAATCATCGATGCGATGTTTAACTCACATTGAGAAGATTGTAGTGGAAGATTTGGTAAACATGTGCGGAAAACATGATAGCTCAGATGGGAGAGCAACGGAACAGTATTCCGAGGTCGTGGGTTCAAGTCCATCATCCTCCTGCCCTTATCCCATTATTTGGGGTCGGCGCAACATGTCTTTATCTTCCACAGTCTTCTATTAGCCGTCATGTCTGTGTCAACTCCTCGTTCTTTCATGTCCTCTTTCATACAGTCCATCCATCTTTTCTTAGGTATTCCTCTAGACTTTTTTCCTTCCACATTTATACTCAGAACTCTCCTAACGACATTACTTTCCTCTCGTCTCATAACATACCAGGACATCCGCTCGTTCTTCAATTTTTCAGTCACTGGCATCACTTTCGTCATGGGTTCAAGTCCCTCTCATGGTTACCTATCATTTTTTCCACTATAATTTAGTTTATTTAGTAAAAGTATAGCAAGTCTATTGCAAAAATTTATAAATTAATGTAGTAAAGTCTGCCGGCGTATTATAAGCTTTTTAAAATCATTCAAGTTCCAGACAGGCCGTAAACTGCATGGCTAAATTAGGTATTATGGCAGAAACTCAAGCGTGTTAATATTAACTAATTATCCATTCATCTGCTTCTCTCCTTCCACTGTTGGATATAGGCTTCTCCCATAGAATGCCACAACGCCTAATGTTGTGCCGCTTGCATCCAATGGATTATCTGATATAAATCCTAAATTAGAGGACATTTGGTCTACTATATTATTTCCATTTCTTTATTTTCGCGGTGACAGCTCCTGTTATACATAAATAGCTAATGCTCGTGGTTTCACTCGCGTTTTTAGTTACTGAGCCCTCCCCACCCCCCCAATATACACCAAAGTTTAACAAATTATACAAAGGAGCCATCCTTTTGAACCAATCTATCTCTTAAAAAAAGTTGCATCAAAATCCGTGGCGTACTCTTGAAGATAAAGGCTTACATAGGGACATACATACGAAAATAATGACTTTGTTTTATAAAAAGTCAAGATATATGCATCTTTTTATGAAAATATGATACTATCTATCTAATTTATGTATTTGTAGCGTAGCGTACTACTTAATTTATTTCATTAAATTATATGCAATTTACACCCAACAAACAAACCAACAAAAATCTTAAATCTTGCATTATTTTATATAGTGAAATTTCAACCACCTGTTGATACTACTCGCATCGACCGCGATCATACGATCTACGGCAGTCAATAAATCATTATTGCACTGGACTCACGTCGCTTAAAACTAATCACGCACCACTCGTTATTTTATTCTCTCCTTCTATAAACGTAGTGCTATCATATACACAAGCAACTATATATTTTTTTATTTGCTCATGCCTTTTGGTTTCTCCGTCTCTGGTATGACCTTCTACGTGTGTGAGCCAAAATGATCCATACCTACATAATGTCAAAAGACACTCAATCAAGGAAAACAAGAGCTGTAGTCGAAAAAATAAAAAAAAATTATAGTATAACTGCCCTAACACCAACATCTATATTTACACTTATATTTTTATACTTTTATGGGGTCAAAATGTCAAATGTCACTGCCACGTTGTATAATAACTTATTCTAGTATATTTGAGCAGGACTTTTAGGCGCGCTGCCCAACGACAGCGATGCGGACAAGACTTTTCTAGCTACTTTTTTTCTAAATAAAATACTTACATAAGTATATAGCATTTATAAAAAGATTAACTTTTTATTGATTTATGTTCTACAATAAACTACATTGAATAATGTTATTGTCTGTTTATTTTATAGCAATAAAATCTTTCGTCGTTCTTTTACGATCGAATAGGTACATTCCGTTATTCGATCTACTGTAATACACCAAGGTTTGAAAAATAAATAGAGTAGATGATATATAAATGAATTTATAGATCTACTTAATATGTATTTTAAATGATGCTTGTTGGAGGGCTACAACGTCGTCAAGTTCGCACTGGGCACAAGCGGCATAGGACGTGTTATGGCGTTCTATAAGGGTTTTTAGGATTTATGGGTGAAGAAAAGCTAATAGATTTGGGTGATGTGATGACGGCTTAAAATTTTATTCGGAGTTCTTAAATATTAAGAGCTATTATAATTTCATACCTCCTGTTTGCATAATTTATACCTTAAAATTAGAAGAATAATATAGACTACCTGCCCGCGGCTTCGTACGCGTAAAATTTTGAAAATTGTCCCCATTTTTGCAATATTTTTCACTACTGCTTCGCTGCTATTGGTCACAGCGTAATTTTATATATCCTAAAGCCTTCCTCGACAAATATACTATCCAACAATGAAATATTTTTTTAAATTGGACTAATATTTCCAGAGATTAGCGCATCCAAGCACACAAACGAACAAAATTTTCAGATTTTTATTATTAAATCAGTATCGATGTTATGTACCCGATAATTAATTGTAAGAACTTTCTTTTCCAGCGTGTTGACCGTTCTGCGGGCGTATTATGAGCTTTTTAAAAATCATGCAAGTTCCAGGCCGGCCGTACACTGCCTGGCTAAATTACGTATTATGGCAGATATAAAACATTTAGTTGAAAATTTTTAGTTAGTACTTAAACTTTTAGTTGTACCTTCTCTATAAAGATATTAATCTATGACTGGTTTAGCGAACTGACTGGCTGGGAGTAATGTACATATTGCGAATTTGGCAGGCAGTTCAATTCACGGCGTAAGCTGCCAGGAAATAAGAGCTCATAACACGACAGCAGGCTATGTTATGATAAATTCTTTTATTTATTTTGAGAAGTTGAAAACATAAATATATTAAACTTCACGTATTTTGCGTAGAAACAGCGGCTTGTCAATCTTAATTGTATAAACAAATCGTATACTAAGAAATACGTAGCTTAGCAGATAACTAAGCAATAATTTGTAAATAGGCCCTTATTTATTTACATTAAGTAAATAAATAAGGGCCTATTTACAAATTATTGCTTAGTTAATTTACTGGGTATGTTGTTGACTTCCTATATTATTATACTAGCTGTTACGCGCCACTCCGTCCGCCTGAAATTTCTAATTACTACTTAAAATCATATAGTCATCATACCGTCACGCCCTTTTCCCATGGGTAGGCAAAGACTATAGAGCGCCATCTGCTATGATTTAAACATACTTCCTTGGTTTCTTCCACACTTATACATCTGGGCATACATGCCCGACGGTTGTAAGTGCTACGCCTTAGCCTTTTGAAGGATATCGGCGATGACATCGAAATATTTTTTCTCGGGCTTTCTCTCCCAGTGATTCCATTTACCTCCGCCGTGTATATGCCTTTCGTTAATCGTCTATCATCCATCCTCTCTGTATGACAAACCACTTAAGCATGTACATATTTCTAAATTCTATAGCTAAAACATTCTTGGAGACTAAAGCGAACGAGAAGAACTAGAAGAACGAAATTTAGTTTATGGACATTATTTTTAGAGATTACGCTCTACATATTTCAAAATTTAACCTTTTTATTACTTGCTATATTCATTTGCTTTCCCTTAGGATTAATAATAGATGCAGAAAAATTAACAAAATACACTGAGCTTAAGGAGGAAATAGCACGATTATGGCACTTACAGAAAGTTACAATCGTTCCCATAGTGCTTTCCACTACAGGAATAATTCCTAAGCAGTTGCATCAATCCTTGATAACCCTAAACCTCCCGTCGAATACTTACCAGATTATGCAAAAGGCAGCAATTTTAAATACTTGCAGATTAGTTCGCAAATTTTTACATGGTGATTCATCAAACATTTTACCTAATACTCAACATATCGCTAGTTCCACCGATGAACACTTGGCTTAGGCCCGTGTCGTCGGTGTTTTACCGGTCAGCCGAGATAAATATGAATAAGAACAAATAATATTACAAATCGTAGAAGAAAGCAAACATGAGCCCATTATTGATAGACGGGTAACAATCCCTTGCCTCTTCTTGAGGCTCAGAAGAAGGTTTCGAAATTAAGAAGAAAAGACAAAGATGTTATAAAGTTTTAATAAAATTGACTTGTGACAATTGGTGAATAAGCGATCTTAAATCTAAAAGTGTGATTTCTCCTTTTGTGAGTGAATTTGAAAGTCAATTACGTTAGATTTTAGCATTATTGAATGTAAGATTCTCTTTAAACATTTTCACGGATAAATGAATGATGTTCAATTTACAAGTAAAGGTAAAAGAAAATAATATAAATATTTAATGATTTTAATCGACTTCAAAAAAAGGAGGAGATTCTCAATTCTTATTCTCGGTATGCTTTTTTTTGTTACCCCATAACTTTTAACTGGGCGAAGCAATTTTAATAATTTTTTTTTTATTTGAAAGCTGGTGGTTTCTGTGTGGTCTCGATGGCTCATCCCTGAGAAATTGAGGAAAACCCTTGAATTTCAAAGACAAATGAAGTCTGTTGAACTTTTTTTTAAACATACTCCATTATATTTACAAAAGTGGTTCGATATTCATCTATCTACTACGTCATAGCCTTCCCCCATAAACCCCGCTAATACAAAAACTTTTATACTTTTTTTTTGGTTGGTGACTTCAAATTTCCACAAATTTTCGCTAATATTTATAGACAGATTGTAGACATGTACTGATGATGATAGACAGTCAGATGATGATAAACAGTATTATGTAGCCGTTACTTTGATTTAGATATGACATCTCTAACCCTGTTTTGTGACTGGCTCTGTACTGAACTGTTAGACCTTCATCAAAATATATTTGAATATAATATCTTGCTTGACGAGCGAACTTTGTATAGCCAAATTAGCCATATACTTGTTTATTTATTTACGCACTTTATTGTACATTTTTTCATGGCATAGTTATAATATTACCGATATAAAAATATACCTACTTTAGGTATACAAGTGGCGGTCATATCGCTCTTGGCGATTTCTTCCAGGCAAACTTTGTATGGAATTACTGGAAACTACATAACACCAATTTTCACATAATTAATAGCTTCGAAATTTTCTTTTTGCTAAATAAAAGAAAATTTGGAAGCTATTAATTATGTGAAAATCCGCTAATTAAGATTTTTAGAGCAAGTAATTTATTTTGCAATTGACTGGGCTAACTTTTTCTTAATATGAGTGCATGTAAAAGATATGCTTAGACATATAGCACGTTATGCCTTTTGCCATTGGGGTAAGCAGATACTATGACACACCATCTGCATCTAAATATACTTCCTTGGCTTAATTTATACTCATACATCAGATCAGGACGTTTTCAATACAAGCGAAGGTAGTAAAAAGTGTGTTAAAAATAAACAAAATACTATAAATATTCACTTTTAAACCTCAAGAAACTGGCGTTTTCAGTTTTTCATCTGGAACTAAACAAACTTCAGTGGTGATCAAACCAGCGTCCGTATACAATAAGTATGAGCATTGCTCTCGTCTAATTTTCCTTTATCTACTCTTATTGAATTAATGCTGTGGGGTTCACACAAACCAGACGGCAGTGTCGCTGGAACGCCGAAATGAAATAATAATAACGCTGCGATAACGCAATGCTTTGTGGCCCATACGTTTTCAAGGTTTTGTATCCAAAGGTAAAATGGACTACATTAGTGAGACGTCGTTGTCCGTCAATCCGTTTATCACCAGTCTGTATCTCTGTAACGATATTGTATTTTCAGCTAGAGAGCTGAAAATTTCACAGTTTGTGTATGTCAGTTGATGCTACAACAACAAAATATACTCATCATCGTTATTATCCTGCCCTTATCCATTATTATATGAAGTCAGTGTGACGAATGTATTGTGATAATAACGGCACTGAATCCTTCGTGAGGGGACCCAACTCGTACTTGACCGGTTTTTTCATTTCTAGTTTTAAGATGCAGTCATGTTTGTTATCGAATATTTCATGAATTTTCAACGTTATTCTGTTACTACGTCAATATCTAATATTGAATATAACCCTCCAGCGAAAACGCCTACACCCGACTATGTCATACAAACTTAATTAAGAGGATACCAAAATAGCTTCGTGCATTTTTCTATGTACGAAGTTTTCATTGTTTCTTTAGATTGAATGGCTAGAGCTCTAATTTTTAAGTATATGTTTTTTCAATATATGATCTAGGATCGCATAAACTCAGAAACGCGATTGAAAAAAGTTTTCTCGATAGAAAATCTTAGCGAAACAACCTCTCTAATTTTTTATTTTTTTCAATTTTCGGTCTATTATCGCGTATTAAGTAATGAAATAACTTTAAAAACATAAGTAACTATTATATATAGAAACACGTAAATCAGAATTAAAATATATTTAGTAGATTTTGAGTAAATAGGAAAAGTATCCCTAATTCTTCATTTTCTGTGCCTACTGGCTGTGTTAATATGTACGTGTTGGCGATGATATACGATAATATTGATGTAGGCCCTTAACTTGTCGGTCTAGTTTATGGTTTACAAAACTAAATGTCATACTAGAATAATAACAATAATAAATTCTTTATTGTTTCCAAGAAGTTGTACAGCGTATACTTAGGATTAAATAAATGGTTAGCACTAATGTTACATTTCGGTTAGAATTTTGCTAATGCTTAAAAAGGTAAACCTGTGTTATAAGCATTAGCTAGAAATATGACAACAGAACTATATTAACCTATACTAATATTTTAAAGCTGAAGAGTTTGTTTGGTTGTTTAAACGCGCTTATCTCAGGAACCACCATAGAATATCTCTCTCTCCAGCCCATTTACGTCCCACTGTTGGGCACAGGGCCTCCTCCACTTTGGGAGGGATTATGGTCTACTGTGCCGCGCTGACCAGGCGTGTTGACACAGGGTTTAGTTTCGAGTTTTCCGTCTCTCACAGAGGATGTTATCTGTGAGCAATATCCCTTAGCTGACTTTTACAGCACCCTTGGGAGGAGATGGGGTGGTGACACTTGGATTCTTAATCCGTCACCACACGGAAACATAGAATATCTATAGGCAGTTATTCTGAGAGAATCGCTGATCCTATTTGATAAATTCTTTAAGTGTAGGATAGTATATTTATTTATATTTAGAAACCAAATTCACGAGGAAGCCATTGTTTTGAACCAACTATTTAATTAAAAAAACGCATCAACTTCCGTTGCGTAGTTTTGAAGATATAAGCTCACGTAGAGACATACATACAAAAATAACGATAGTGTTTTATAATAAGATATGTAAAGATATAAAAGTGCATATGTGTTATTGGAACAAGAAAGATTTAAACATAAAACCGTAATTGTTAAATAAGTAAGTAAAGTTACCTACTTTCGTCAATAGATGGCTCCATTCGGTTAATATTCAAGCTATTGTTTTAGTCTGTTACTTATAGTACAAAGTACAAACATAATAAGGTTTGTACTTAGTAGGGGTGGGTCGTTAACAGATTTTCCGTTAACGAAACGTTAACGTTAATTGGAGTTCGTCAACTAGTTGACGAACTAGTTAATTTCATCAACAAAGTTACGCGTCAAAAAAAAAAAAAAAAAATATCGCACGCTGACCAGACGTGTTGGCACCGGGTTTGTTTTTCCTTACCTGGTTTTTACAAAACCCTGGTAAAGAAATGGGGTGGTGACACCAGTAATCCAGTATTTCGAGTTTTCCGTCTTTCACAGTTGATGTTATCTGTGTAGATACAATATTCCTTAGCTGGTTTTTACAAAACCCTGGTGAGGAAATGGGGTGTTGACACCAGTATTCCAGTATTTCGAGTTTTCCGCCTTTCACAGTTGATGTTATCTGTGTAGGTACAATATTCCTTAGCTGGTTTTTACAAAACCCTGGTGAGGAAATAGGGTGGTGACACCAGTATTCCAGTATTTCGAGTTTTCCGTCTTTCACCGTTGATGTTATCTGTGTAGGTACAATATTCCTTAGCTGGTTTTTACAAAACCCTGGTGAGGAAATGGGGTGGTGACACCAGTATTCCAGTATTTCGAGTTTTCCGCCTTTCACAGTTGATGTTATCTGTGTAGGTACAATATTCCTTAGCTGGTTTTTACAAAACCCTGGTGAGGAAATAGGGTGGTGACACCAGTATTCCACTATTTCGAGATTTCCGTCTTTCACAGTTGATGTTATCTGTGTAGGTACAATATTCCTCAGCTGGTTTTTACAAAACCCTGGTTAGAAAATGGGGTGGTGACACCAGTATTCCAGTATTTCGAGTTTTCCGTCTTTCACAGTTGATGTTATCTGTGTAGGTACAATATTCCTCAGCTGGTTTTTACAAAACCCTGGTGAGGAAATGGGGTGGTGACACCAGAATTCCAGTATTTCGAGTTTTCCGTTTTTCACAGTTGATGTTATCTGTGTACAATATTCCTTAGCTGGTTTTTACAAAACGCTGGGAAGGAAATGGGGTGGTGACACCAGTATTTCGAGTTTTCCGTCTTTTACAGTTGATGTTATCTGTGTAGGTACAATATTCCTTAGCTGGTTTTTACAAAACCCTGGTAAGGAAATGGGGTGGTGACACCAGTAATCCAGTATTTCGAGTTTTCCGTCTTTCACAGTTGATGTTATCTGTGTAGGTACAATATTCCTTAGCTGGTTTTTACAAAACCCTGGTGAGGAAATGGGGTGGTGACACCAGAATTCCAGTATTTCGAGTTTTCCGTTTTTCACAGTTGATGTTATCTGTGTAAAATATTCCTTAGCTGGTTTTTACAAAACCCTGGGAAGGAAATGGGGTGGTGACACCAGTATTCTTAATCCGTCACCACACGGAGGGCTGTCAGGACTGTCTCGTTTTTGAGTTTTCCGTCTTTCACCTTTCACAGAAGATGTTATCTGTGTGCAATATTCCTTAGCTAACTTTTACAGCATCCTTGGGAGAAATGGGGTGGTGACACTTGTAATCTCAATGCGTCACCACACGAAGGAACAGTGATTCATAACATTATTATTAAGGAAAATATCTCTTAACCAAGTAATTTTAAAGTTCACTATTGTACCTATATCATAACAGTCGCTTACGATCTTTCGTTTTAAGAAGTATAATTTCTAAAGAAACGATAAAGCAAGGCAAAACAGTTTCTTAACTCATATACATTGAAAGAAACGAACATTGAAAAAAATTTAACATTGAAAAAAACTGAACATTGAATTCAATGTTTAACTCTTAAACATTAAAAGAAACGACCATTGAAAAAAATTTAACATTGAAAAAAACTGAACATTGAAATCAATGTTTAACTCATAAACATTGAAAAAAACGAACATTGAAAAAAACTGAACATTGAATTCAATGACATCATTAAATTCAACTAGTTGATTCCGAAACGGTTAACCATTGATACGTTGACGAGAGGTCAACTAGTTGATCAACTAGTTCGTTAATTCAATGCTCATCGCTAGTACTTAGCTCTGACAATAAAAGTGGGATTACATAATCCCACTGCTGCTTTTTATTTTTGCAAGGACTGCTTATCCGAGAAGGAATAGTGGTCTTTCTTTGAAACTAGGTAATAATCCCACTGCTGCTTTTTATTTTTGCAAGAACTGCTTATCTGAGAAGTAGGGGTGGGTCGTTAACAGATTTTCCGTTAACGAAACGTTAACGTTAATTGGAGTTCGTCAACTAGTTGACCAACTAGTTAATTTCAGCAACAAATTTACTCGTAAAAAAAAAAATGAAAAACACAGTTGATGTTATCTGTGTAGGTACAATATTCCTTAGCTGGTTTTTACAAAACCCTGGTGAGGAAATGGGGTGGTGACACTAGTATTCCAGTATTTCGAGATTTCCGTCTTTCACAGTTGATGTTATCTGTGTAGGTACAATATTCCTTAGCTGGTTTTTACAAAACCCTGGTGAGGAAATGGGGTGGTGACACCAATATTCCAGTATTTCAAGTTTTCCGTCTTTCACAGTTGATGTTATCTGTGTAGGTACAATATTCCTTACCTGGTTTTTACAAAACCCTGGTGAGGAAATGGGGTGGTGACACTAGTATTCCAGTATTTCGAGATTTCCGTCTTTCACAGTTGATGTTATCTGTGTAGGTACAATATTCCTTAGCTGGTTTTTACAAAACCCTGGTGAGGAAATGGGGTGGTGACACCAATATTCCAGTATTTCAAGTTTTCCGTCTTTCACAGTTGATGTTATCTGTGTAGGTACAATATTCCTTACCTGGTTTTTACAAAACCCTGGTGAGGAAATGGGGTGGTGACACTAGAATTCCAGTATTTCGAGTTTTCCGTTTTTCACAGTTGATGTTATCTGTGTACAATATTCCTTAGCTGGTTTTTACAAAACCCTGGGAAGGAAAAGGGGTGGTGACACCAGTATTTTGAGTTTTCCGTCTTTCACAGTTGATGTTATCTGTGTAGGTACAATATTCCTTAGCTGGTTTTTACAAAACCCTGGTAAGGAAATGGGGTGGTGACACCAGTATTCCAGTATTTCGAGTTTTCCGTCTTTCACAGTTGATGTTATCTGTGTAGGTACAATATTCTTTAGCTGGTTTTTACAAAACCCTGGTGAGGAAATGGGGTGGTGACACCAGTATTCCAGTATTTCGAGATTTCCGTCTTTCACAGTTGATGTTATCTGTGTAGGTACAATATTCCTCAGCTGGTTTTTACAAAACCCTGGTGAGGAAATGGGGTGGTGACACCAGTATTCCAGTATTTCGAGTTTTCCGTTTTTCACAGTTGATGTTATCTGTGTAAAATATTCCTTAGCTGGTTTTTACAAAACCCGGTGGTGACACCAGTATTCTTAATCCGTCACCACACGGAGGGCTGTCAGGACTGTCTCGTTTTTAAGTTTTCCGTCTTTCACCTTTCACAGAAGATGTTATCTGTGTGCAATATTCCTTAGCTAACTTTTATAGCATCCTTGGGAGAAATGGGGTGGTGACACTTGTAATCTCAATGCGTCACCACACGGAGGAACAGTGATTCATAACATTATTATTTAGGAAAATATCTCTTAACTAAGTAATTTTAAAGTTCACTATTGTACCTATATCATAACAGTCGCTTACGATCTTTCGTTTTAAGAAGTATAATTTCTTTGAGAAAACATTGACAAGAAACGAACATTGAAAAAATTTAAACATTGAAAAAAACTGAACATTGAATTCAATGTTTAACTCTTAAACATTAAAAGAAACGACCATTGAAAAAAATTAAACATTGAAAAAAACTGAACATTGAAATCAATGTTTAACTCATAAACATTGAAAAAAACGAACATTGAAAAAAACTGAACATTGAATTCAATGACATCATTAAATTCAACTAGTTGATTCCGAAACGGTTAACCATTGAAACGTTGACGAGAGGTCAACTAGTTGATCAACTAGTTCGTTAATTCAATGCTCATCGCTACTGAGAAGGGATAATGGTTTTTCTTTGAAACTAGGTATTACTAAAATTCATGAAAATTAATAATACGGTTCTTTGACATTTGACAGATAAAAGTCAGGAATAATTATTCATATAGGTTTACAAAATAGAATAGTTTGCGCTAAGTAAATTATTTTCATGCCATATGCATCGTTTTAGAAATGCGCTATGACGCTCATATACTCACAAAGATATACCAGCGTCGGAGAAGACGATAGGGGTGATGCAATTATTAAATAAAAATTCATCAATTAGGTCTGTCATCGAGAAAATAAAGAAATGGAAATAGTATAATGATATAATTACTATACCAGCTGTCGCCCGCAACTACGTACGCGTAGAGTTTAGAAACAAATATTTGACTAATTGCACAAAAAAGCCAACCGCTTTTACCATTCCATATATTGAAAAACCCTAAAAACCACATCAAAATCCGTTGCGTAGTTGTGAAGATATAAGCTCACATAGAGACATCCAAACAAAAATAACGAGTTTGTTTTTTAATAAGTAGAAATAAAGATACATTTGTATACAAATAGGTATTAAATTAAGACCCCAATATCATCACAATATTTGTTAGGGCACGACACAAATAATGTTAAATAATCAACGTCGTACTACAAGGGTCTCTAACTAATATTGTTAACGGAAACCTGTCAGTATTTATTTGTGTAAACCTCAACTAATGTTCTAAATAAGGGTTTTTTATTTTACATTTTACACAAAGTCCTCTGGTCCCAAGTTAAACTTATGTGCTTGTGTTATGCGTACCAGAATACGGATTTAATACATATACTACTTCCCCGTTGGGAGGGACTATGGTCTACTGTGCCGCGCTGACCAGGCGTGTAGGCGCGTTTAGCATCGAGTTTTCCGTCTCTCACAATAGTCGTTAACTGTTCATATTGTCCCTTAGCTGGCTCTAACAGCGCCTTGAGAAAGAAATGGGGTGGTGACACTTGTATTCTTAATCCGTCACCATACGGACCAATATTTATATGAATTCAATAATAACAATTAATTTATTATCAATATCTGAATATACTTTTTATGTCTGGACGATTCCACAATCGTGTTAGCTTAATCTCATAAAATCTTCGACGATATTATTGCCAAGTAAATGGGTATATAGCTATTGGTACCAGAGTTAATATTGGAGCAACGAATCCTTTTATCAAATGTTACAAGATTTCTAAAGCAATTTACAATACGTATCCCAGATTATATTGATCAATATTTGATTAATTCAGTCCTTAGAGATGAGAAAATCTATACTTGCTATATAATAATATAATATAAAGCTAAAGAGTTTGATGTTTGAACGCACTAATCTTAAGAACAACTGTCCCGAATATAACATTTCTTTCTGTGCTGGATAAATAAATAAATAAATATTCATGGACATTTCACACAACGTCCTCTGGTCCCAAACTAAGCTTATATGCTTGTGTTATGGGTACCAGAGTACGAATATAATACATATACTACTTTTCTTTTGTAAATACATACTTATAATACATAGAAACACCCAGACGCAGTACAAACATTTGTATGACAATTAGAAAAATCACACAAATGATTGTCCCGAGCGGGAATCGAACCCGCGACCTCTCGATCGGCAGTCCGTTACTTAAACCACTCAACCACGAGGCTCGTCGATAGTCCATTTAACGAAGGCTTTAGGCTATATAACATAATGTTGCGACCAATAGTAGCAAAGCTCCAATACTTGCAATATTGCAAAACTGGATACAATTTCCTAAATTCCACGCGTATGAAGTCGCGGGCTATAGGTAGTATAACATATTTTTTTTTCTAAATGAATAGAAAAAAAAATTAATCAAAATCTGTAGCAAGTCTTGCTAGATTGTGAGCTTTATGAAGCTGTGTCTATAAAACCCCTTGTAGTTTCAAATATAAGAGGTTGTTAGTTCGTGTGGTAACGGATTAATTAAAAAATAATTTATTTATTTATTTATATCTCGATCCATCTTCGATATAGATGGCGCAGCTAGCCGTGTTTAAATTTTTGAATTATCATTCGATGTCAACCTGTATATCTGCCTTTCACGTGATATCTAAAATGCAAATTTACTAAACACTACATTTTGATAGTCTTATAATTTTCATTTTCATATTTTCATAACAAAGAAAAATATGCAATTTTTACCCTCACTGGGCATTGAACTAGGTCAAGTATCCTCTTCGCACTAGCAACCACGTTAATCTAGCAGAAAAAGAATCATATTTTGTATTTAAATTCACACTGTCGTGATTACAATTTTCAAGTGACACACTTTTAGTACTAGTAGTTCGGTACGTATTTATCAATGTATTAATCTATGTATCTCGTGTGGTGACGGATTAAGAATACAAGTGTCACCACTCCGTCTCCTTACAATAGTGCTGTAAAAGTCAGCTAAGGGATATTGCACACTGATAAAATCCTCTATGAGAGACGTAAATCTCAAAAATAAACCCTGTGCCAACACGCCGGGTCAGCGTGGCACAGTAGATCGTAATCCCTCCCAAAGTGGTGGAGGCCTGTGCCCAAAAGTGGGACGTAAATGGGCTGGAGAGAGAGAATCTATGTAGGTAATATGTATTTGCGCGTCTTTAAAAGTTATTATCACACACTTGCAGTAATTAAAGTACAGAACAAAAGTAGAAGAAGTAAAGAAGGAGTAAAGTACAGAATCCTTCGTGTACATGCCCAACTTGTACTTGACCGAATTAAAAGTTCTAGCTCTATATAAGCATTATATTGACTAATGGTCTTATTCATAATGACTTATCGGAAGTTTAAAAGTTCGCTAAAATCGGTTCGCGAAAATTGTCAACACTTGTTATTCATGATATTACGCTAAAATAATAAATAAATATTCTTTTTACGCTAAAACGTTTATTACCTCTCCGATTAAATCTCCGTTTAAACCTCCGATAAGTCATTATAAATAAGACCATAAGTCAATACAAAAATTTAAGCTGACGAATAGCATAGTGATCCAAGTAACAAAGTTATAGTGTTTAGTGTCTCAGAACCTAAAAAATAAATGATTGAATAGAGTTCCAAGACAGAGTTAGTTATAATTATTGTAAGTCTGTACATAACAATTGTTTTGAAATTTAAATAGCATGAAAGTACTGTAAAAGTTTGGCAGTAATCCCTTAAAATAAAATGTCCAAACTTTGAAAGGAGGAAAACTTTTGAAATCGAAACGAAACTCTTTGTCGGAAGCTTAGAAACTTCTAAGCTTAAGTATATACGTTAGGAATAGAAAGACTTTTATATTATAAACGTATATATTTTATGCTTCTATAATAATATATTTATATAATAACATATCTAGGTTATTATAATTGATGACGTGTATGAAAGATTGGATGAAATATATACTGTCTTTAAAATATAATATAAAATTTAATTTTTTAATACCTATACTAACTAAGTACTATGATACTATAAAGCTGAAGAATTTGTTTGTTTGAACGCGCTAATCTCAGGAACCACTGGTCCTTATTGAAAAATTCTTTCAGTGTTGGATAGCACATTTATCAAGAAAAGCTATAGGCTGTATAACATCACGCTGCGACCAATAGGTTTTCAGTAACCTTATTCACGGAAACATTTCACGACCAGAATACAAATCTTTGTTAAATAAAATGATAAGCCTTAAGAGCTTATTGTAATTCTCACTCATTAAAAAAGTATTATATGTTATCAAATTAGCAGTATTTTATGGTAAAAAACAAAGGGATTTAAATTTATATGACTACTGTAAGCATTATGCCATGTTACACTTACTTTTATCTTATTTTATGCCAACAACTCGAGTACTTAGCTACAAAACAACAATAGTAATTATTAATGCAAACATTTTATAAAAGAATATTAAAATATGGGTAGTTGTAAAATCATGCGGCGACATCCCCACACTTCTTTATAAAATGGGATGTCGCCATTCCTTAGGGGTCAGTGGTGGTTAAGCGCTGGTACAGTTAACAACGGTCTACTGCTATTTAACATTGAGTATAAATGTTGTAATTATGTAATAACAGTTCTGTTGAATTGAAAGATAAAGCTTTGTATTGTTGCACATTTCATTGCATTTTAATAAATTGACAAATTAATAGTCTCTAAATCTATAAAACTCTTATTTTATTTTACACTATGGTAAATTGTTAATTTATTAAAACAATATTGTCATCTGTTTGTTGTTTAATAGGATAAGGTTTGGATTAATTATGCAATTCCATATTGAAGGACGTTGCTGAAAATCGTTGTAGTGTGGTGGTCGTATCTGACAACAATAGCTGAGCAGCGTTCCTATTTTTCCGACATTCGTCATTGTTTGTGAATAACCTTTTTTATAATTGATAAGTTGTTTCCTTTTTGTATTTTTTATGTATTTTTTTAGTGTAAATAATGTAGTTATAATGTTTGCGCTGTTCGATAACTAAATAATGTTTCTTCCTTTCTTACATATCCAATAAAATTAATTAATTAAAAATGCCAAAGATTAAATTAGACTTGTTATTTAGCAGAAAGACGCTTTAGTTAAATGTCGACAGTAAGATATGACAGAGTCATGCGTTAGTAAAAGTAAATGTCACGATAGTTTAATGGTTAGCAGACTGGGAAGGGTATTGCAAGACCGTAGATTCAAATTATCCGTACCCCTAGGATGATGTAAAAGCTAGCTAAGGGACATTATAAAGAGACTGATTTTCTGTGAGAAGAAGAAGTTAACATTTACCTATTGCCTAGACGCCTGGTCAACATGGCATTGTAGATCAAATATCCTCCTCAAGTAGAGCCAGCTAAGGGACAATATGAACAGTTAACGACTATTGTGAGAGACGGAAAACTCGATACTAAACGCGCCTACACGCCTGGTCAGCGCGGCTTAGTAGACCATAGTCCCTCCCGACGGGGAAGTAGTATATGTATTAAATCCGTATTCTGGTACGCATAACACAAGCACATAAGTTTAACTTGGGACCAGAGGACTTTGTGTAAAATGTAAAATAAAAACATTAGTTGAGGTTTACATACATAAATACTGACAGGTTTCCGTTAACAATATTAATTATAGACCCTTGTAGTACGACGTTGATTAATTTAACATTATTTGTGTCGTGCCCTAACAAATATTGTGATGATATTGGGGTCTTAATTTAATAACTATTTGTATACAAATGTATCTTTATTTCTACTTATTAAAAAACAAACTCGTTATTTTTGTTTGGATGTCTCTATGTGAGCTTATATCTTCACAACTACGCAACGGATTTTGATGTGGTTTTTTCAATATATGGAATGGTAAAAGCGGGTGGCTTTTTTGTGCAATTAGTTAAATATTTGTTTCTAAACTCTACGCGTACGTAGTTGCGGGTGACAGCTGGTATAGTAAATGTATCATTATACTATTTCCATTTCTTTATTTTCTCGATGACAGACTTAATTGATGAATTTTTGTTTATTAATTGCCTCACCCCTATCGTCTTCTCTGACCCTGGTATATCTTTGTGAGTATATGAGCGTCATATTTTTCTAAAACGATGCATACGGCATGAAAATAATTTACTTAGCGCAAACTACCAAAACAAAAAATAAATCTTAAAAATCCGGAATATTTCTTTAAATTATACAATACAATACAAAATTCTTTATTGTACACCAAAGAAAAGGCAAACTATATAATTAGATATAGTACAGCTTAAGGTATGTACAAGCGGCGGGCTTATCGCTAATAGCGATCGCTTCCAGACAACCTTTATGGAGACTGTCGAGGACTTACAACAGCTAGGGGCAATTTAGGTGTATCCCATTCTGGCATGTAATATTAATTTCTATTTTAACCTACATAACTATAAACATAAATTATGTGTTCTCGATAAATGTACTGTCCAACACTGAAAGAATTTTTCAAATCGGACGTGTGGTTCCTGAGATTAGCGCGTTCAAACAAACAAACTCTCCAGCTTTATAATATTAAAATAAAGATGTATTATTGTACCGCCATTAAAAGCATACCAATTAAAATTTATTTGAATAAAATCCACAAAACTTTTTGCGAACACCATAGCCTCAAGCGATTAGATATTATTATGTTCTACGTCTTATGACGAATGAAATAAATTGAACAAGATTTTATTATTCTGTTTTTTATTAATGTACTGATTACTTTTCTTGAGAATCGAGACAGAGATACGATCGAGTTGATTGTCATGAAATCTATACTTAGTATAAGGTGAAGAGATTGTTTGTTTGTTTAAACGCGTTAATCTCAGGAACCAGTGGTCCGATTTGAAATTTTATTTCAGTGTTGGACAGTAAATTTATCGAGGAAGGCTGTATAACATCACGCTGTGACTAATAGGAGCGAAGCAGTAGTGAAACATGCTGAAAAAACGGTAATTTTACGTATGGCGTCGCGGGCAACAGCTAGTCATTTGTAGTAAAACATAAATGATTTCACGACATTTATTGGTATCAATTCTACGTTCACAACTAATCTTAACTAAAAAATGAAAACAGACGGGCCTCGTGGTCTAGTGGTCCATGCAACGGACTGCTGTTCATGAGACCGCGGGTTTGAGTCCTGCTCGGGACAATCATTTTTGTGATCTTTATAATTGTCATACAGTAAATGTTTGTACAGCGTCTGGATGTTTCTACGTATTATAAGTATGTATTTACAAAAGAAAAGTAGTTTATGTAATATATCCATATTCTGGTACCCATAATACAAGCATATAAGCTCAGCTTAGGACCAGAGGACGTTGTGAAATGTCATGATTTTTTTTTTAAATTATGCCATATTTTGATTAACTGGCTATTTCTTGGGGCACATTTTTGTTAATTAAAATCGTTAGTCAGCCAAGGTCAAAGTCAGCTAAGGTATACAAGGATTTTCTAATAAAAAAGTTCTGTTAACATTGCTGAGTCATGTTATTGACACTATCAATTTTTAATTTAGTTAAGTCTAGTTGTGTATGTAGAATTGGTACTATACATATATTATCTGTATTACATTTTTTAAACACGCTTTCATTAGCTCCTTACATATCTGTGTGAATGTGATTTTCACCCATTTTCAGTAGTCAGATTGAACTTAAATTTTGTACACTTATTAAGTACCGATAATAATTATAAAATGCAAAATATTATTCACACGTTCTACGTCTACGTGGCCAACTAAACTTTACCTTAATAAAAATTTAAAATGATATTATGGTCAATGACACCATTCGCCGGCCGGTATTGACTGAACTTTCTTATTATGAAACTGTGTATGAAAGACAAAAAGAAATTCAGTGATAAAAACAAATTATCAAAATATAACCAATTGGTCGCTTAAATAAGCATTTAGCTTCTATTTTGTAAACCTATAAGAAAAATTGTTCTTGCCTTTTATTTATCTGTCAAATGTCAAAGAACCGTATTATTAAATTTGATGAATTTTAGTGATACCTAGTTTCAAGAAAGACCACTATTCCTTCTCGGATAAGCAGTAGGAGTGAGGCGTATTTATCGTAACAGGTAGACGTCACAGGTATTTTAAGATACCAGATACTAGCTGTTGCTGCGATTAAGAAATACCTGTTATTAAAAATAACAGGCAAACACTATCAACTGTCAATACTCAACGCAGACACTCGATAACAAACTAGTAACAGAACAGCCTTGCATTTGCTGTGAAAAATTAACAGTCAAGGTTGTTCATACCAAAAATAACAGCCTGTTATTTAATAACAGGTATTGGCACCTGGTATTTTGGCATAACAGTAACAGGAATAACAGATATCACCTTTTTGCTGTTATAACCCATCGCTAAAGCAGTTCTTTCAAAAATAAAAAGCAGCAGTGGGATTATGTAATCCCACTTTTATTGTCAGAGCTAAGTACAAACCTCATTATGTTTGTACTTTGTACTATAAGTAACAGACTAAAACAATAGCTTGAATATTAACCGAACGGAGCCATCTATTGACGAAAGTAGGTAACTTTACTTACTTATTTAACAATTACGGTTTTTATGTTTAAATCTTTCTTGTTCCAATAACACATATGCACTTTTATATCTTTACATATCTTATTATAAAACACAATAGTTATTTTTGTATGTATGTCTCTATGTGAGCTTATATCTTCAAAACTACGCAACGGAAGTTGATGCGTTTTTTTTATTAAATAGTTGGTTCAAGACAATGGCTTCCGCGTGAATTTGGTAGAGTTTGGTTTCTAAATATACTATCCTACACTTAAGGGCCTACATCAATATTATCGTATATCATCGCCGACACGTACATATTAACACAGCCAGTAGGCACAGAAAATGAAGAATTAGGGATACTTTTCCTATTTACTCAAAATCTACTAAATATATTGTTACGTGTTAGGGTTCGAAGGATTTGGAGAGAAAGACCTGCTGACTCTTATGAAGACTTTATTCACTAGCACTAGTTACACACTAAGCACTAGGTCCAAACACTAAGCACTAGGTCCAAACACTAAGCACTAACAATGTCCTAGGTCGTAGCAAAGTCGTAGGTTTCTCTGGTATCACTCTTGATCACTTGTTTCCGCTCTCGAAGTCGCCTCGATCGTAGCTCGTTGTGAACTGCCCGGGCTCGCCTCCCTGCCGCTATTTATATGCGCCGAGATGAGTTCCAGACTATTCCAGAATGTTCCCGACTGTGCGCGAACGTGATCGCCCGGAACGAATGTTTCTGGAAAGTTCGCGCATGTACGGTAGTTCCTCTAACGCCATCTAGTATCTAATATTATCTATCTAGTATCTAGTATCTATTCGGTTCTTTAGTTGGTTTTACTAGTTGCTGCTAGATGGCGCTAGCTCCTTTGTGCTTTGTGTGTTTGTAACAATATGTTCATTCGGGACGGGCTTCGTGGTCTAGTGGTTCATGTAACGGACTGCCGACCAGGAGGTCTCGGGTTCGATTCCCGGTCGGGACAATACTTTGTGTGATGTTTATATTTGTCATACAAATGTTTGTACTGCGTCTGGGTGTTTCTATGTATTATAAGTATGTATTTACAAAAGAAAAGTAGTATATGTATTCTATCCGTATTCTGGTACCCATAACACAAGCATATAAGCTTAGCTTGGGACCAGAGGACGCTGTGTGAAATGTCCATGAATATTTATATATTTATTTATTTATTATTCTGATCCACGTGTTTCTATACATAATAGTTACCTATGTTTTTAAAGTTATTTCATTAGTTAATACGCGATAATAGACCGACAAATGAAAAAAATAAAAAATTTGAGAGGTTGTTTCGCCAAGATTTTCTATCGATAAAACTTTTTTCAATCGCGTTTCTGAGTTGATGCGATCCTAGATCATATATTCAAAAAACATATACTTAAAAATTAGAGCTCTAGCCATTCAATCTAAAGAAACAATGAAAACTTCGTACGTAGAAAAATGCACGAAGCTATTTTGGTATCCTCTTAAAGAATTTATCAAATACGATCAGCGATTCTCTCAGAATAACTGCCTATAGATATTCTATGTTTCCGTGTGGTGAAGGATTAAGAATACAAGTGTCACCACCCCATCTCCTCCCAAGGGTGCTGTAAAAGTCAGCTAAGGGATATTGCACACAGATAACATCCTCTGTGAGAGACGGAAAACTCGAAACTAAACCCTGTGTCAACACGCCTTAGTCGTTAGATGCACACAAGACTTGTTTTTAAATCTAGGAGAAACTGGCTGTTGCGTTCAACCTGGTGTTCTAATTAATAATAGGTTAAGTGGAAGCGTGATATCTCTCAGGCGCGAGAGGAACGAACATATACTGTATATCACAGCGTTACAAATTTACAATAGTACAAACTTACCCTGTTTTGTTCTTCAACAATGTCTTCACTGTGTCAAGCCCTAGCTATAGCTTCATTAACTAACTACGATAAATTGGCCAAAATAACGCAGAATGCTAATCAAACTATACTTAACTTTATGCAGGCAGACACGAACTCTTTAAGTCCTCAAAATGACCACATTTGGCGCGACTTAAGCCGTGAACTTTCACCAATCGTCTTAATGCAATTATACTATCACAATTATAGTTATCAAACAGTTCAACTCACACCAAATAGTATTAAGTATGGAGACACAAAATTCACTAGTTTTTATAATACTTTTTTGTCATACAAAATGGCGAATACTCAACTTCGCAATGACATTTCAAGGTTTTGTTTCAATGGTAATTATCGATTCACACAACAAGGATAATTAGTTTTATCAACAATTAATTCTAGTGACAATTTTTAACTCGCGAAACAATTGCAAGGAAAACGCTTCAATCGCATTCAAATCGCGACGTAGTTTGCAAACAAGATGTGTTTTGCGACTGACAACGCGCGCTCGGTAACCGTGTCGCGCGCGCGGAAACGAGCCACGAGGACAGATGCACCGGTCAGTTCTCGACGTCATCGATAGTGACGTTATCAATAATTAGAGATGCCCGTGCGCAGACAAAATATGATAAGTTAATCGTTTGGTACATAACATCTACCCGCCTCGGCCAGGACTACCTGGCCGCTAATTCACTGGCAGTCGCGACAAGGTTGATACAGCTCTCTTCAAAATTGAACCGTCCACCCGGACCTCAGCAAAACGGGGCACTCCATCTGCTCCAAAGACGAGGTTGAGAATGCGCCCCCTGCGCCAACACAGTGGCGGTGAGTTAGCGTCCTTAACCAAAACGAGGTCACCAACATGAGGTGGATCAGTCTTGTCAGTCCACTTAACGCGCTGCTGGAGAATGTGCAAATATTCTAAATTCCAACGTTTCCAAAAGCTCTGAGTGAGTTGTTGGACCAATTCAAACCGCGAGAGACGATTAGGTCTCACATCAACAAGGGGATATTCCGGCAGGGCGTTCAGTGGCTGCCCAATCAAAAAATGGCCCGGCGTGAGGGCTTCCAAGTCGTTAGGATCTGAAGAGATCGGGCACAACGGGCGTGAATTCAAAACGGCCTCGATTTTGCAAAACACAGTTGCGAGCTCTTCAAAGGTCAATACAGACTCGCCAATTACCCGTCGCAAATGTGTCTTAGCAACCTTTACTACGCTTTCAAATATTCCTCCCCAGTGGGGACATGACACGGGACTGAACCTCCAAGTTATTCTACGTGTAGCTAGTCTAGACGCAATTTCAGTCTCGTTAGCCGACAAAAAATCATACATCGCTTTTAAATAGTTGTTTGTGCCTTTGAAGTTGGTACCGCAATCCGACCGAATCAAGGACGGTAGTCCTCGTCGTGACACGAATCTATCTAACGTCGCAACAAATGCCTCTGTCGAGAGGGCTGAGACGAGTTCCAAATGTACCGCCTTGGTGGACAGACAGACAAAGACGCACAAATAAGCCTTGACAGTTTTACTGTTCCTGAGGGTCGAGGTCTTAACAAAAAAAGGGCCTGCAAAGTCCGTACCAACTCCAGCAAAGGGCCTTATCTCAGTGACCCGATCCGAAGGTAGGTCACCCATGATAGGCTGCATGGTAGGGGCCTTGAGCCTATAGCAAGGCATACAACGAAAGACCACACTACGGATCGTCCGACGGGCCGATAAAATCCAAAATTCCCGTTGCAAAATGGCCAATAAGGCATTACAGCCGGCGTGGGAGTTCTTGATGTGACGATCAGTCACCAACATGTTCACCAAGTGGCCACTCTTTGGCAATAAGAGGGGGTGACGAGATCCATAAGGGAGGTTTGCGTTCCTAAGACGCCCTCCGACACGCAAAAGACCCTCACTATCCAAAAAAGGGTTCAGCTTACAAATGGCTCCAGACAGCTTGGATTTGCCTTTCCTCAAGATGTCAATCTCGTCTTCAAAATGTGCCTCTTGCACAGAACGAACCCAGTGAAGAAGAGCATCTTGGAGCTCTTGTGGCGATAAGAAGGCCTCCAAACATTTGTTCTGTGGATGTCTACAATTTCTCATGAAGCGCTTGATCCAAGCGGTGACACTCAACAATTTGTCCAATGAACTGTAACGATTAAGTAAGAAATCGGGGTCGAACGGACGGTCCTGCCGTTCGAGCGCAAGCGTTCGCAACCCAGGCAGTGCGACAATGTCTAAGGCCGGAGTTCGCGGCCAATTAGATTCTGATCTGGTCAACCACTCAGGTCCCCACCACAGAGAGTGCTCAACTAAAAGGGGGGCCATACATCCCCGTGACGCACAGTCAGCAGGGTTGACCTCGCCAGGCACATGCCTGCAAACCAACGGGGTCTCCGATTTCTGTATCTGAGAGACACGATTTGCTACAAACACCTCTAAGGTGTGAACTGACGTCTTCAGCCAACATAGCACAATTTGACTGTCAGTCCATGCATATATCGTGGAAACGTCAATTGACGTGCACAAGGTGGACATGACGTGATTCAAAAGGCGAACAAGAAGGGCCGCCCCTGACAACTCTAACTTAGGGATTGTCAAGGCAGTTCGAAGAGGCGCGACCTTGCTCTTCGCCATGACCAACAACACTTTCACCTGACCATCTGTGGTCACGGTGCGCAAGTATACGGCTGCTGCGTACCCACGTTCCGAAGCGTCCGAGAAACCATGAAGGGACGCGGTGTGCTTCCCTGGCGGAAGCAGAGCACGGGGTAACGATATCCTATTGATGGCAGGCAATGAGGAAGCAAATAGGAGCCAGTCCTTCAAAACAGCTTCGCGAAGTGGCTCGTCCCATCCAAGACCTGCAGTCCAAAGTCTCTGCAGGAAGCATTTGGCCCAGAATATGACCGGGCATATCCAGCCATTGGGATCAAAGGTTCTCGCGACAGTCGACAGAACCAGTCGTTTCGTCCAAGTGTGATGCGAATCCAAATTGACATTAAATGTAAAGATGTCCTGGACTGGTCTGTACTGGATTCCAAGCACTGACATCATGGTAGGGTTGTCACGGTTCTCAAATAGGTGAGGATCCTGCTGGTGGTCATCCGGTAGCCCGTCCAAGAGCGCAGGTAAGTTGGAGATCCATTTACGCAACTCATATCCTGCGGAGGCTAGAATGCCAATCAACTCGTCACGCAAGAGCAGGGCCTCTCTCTCCGTGGCCGCGCCAGTGCACACATCGTCAACATATAGGTCCTCCTTCAAAATGGCGGCTGCGCGAGGAAACGACATACGCTCTCGATCCGCGAGCTCCCAAAGCGAACGTATAGCCAAAAAGGGGCTAGACCTCAGCCCGTATGTGTTCGTGTTGAGCTCGTAGACAAGCATGGGATCTTGCTGGTTTTCTCGCCACAATATCAGCTGGTATCGGCGATCATCCGGGTGAATTACCGTTTGCCTGAACATCATCTTGATGTCAGCCACAAAAACAAATTGATGACGTCGAAACCGCGTGATGACGTCACAAAGGTCCTTCAGCAATTTGGGACCAGGATGCAGACACTGGTTCAATGACACTCCTGAAGTAGTCTGCGCAGAACCATCAAATACTGTGCGTAACTTACCACTGGATGGTTTTATTACAGCATGATGCGGGAGAAAGAAGTGCTCCGTCGAACGCCAATCCAATTTTGACACAGACATGTGTCCCAAATCCTCATACTCCCGCATGAAGTCAATATACTTTTCCTTGAGTAGTGGGTCCCTGCTCATACGGCGCTCCATCGCCAACAAACGCTTCTCTGCAATAGGCCGCGAGACGCCAAGTGGCGGACGTACGGCGAGAAATGGCAATCTTGTCATGATCCGGCCAGAACGGAGATAACTGGTGTTGGTCTTGTAGAACTGCTCACACTCTTCATGCTCCGGATCAGAGCGGGGAGCTTGTGGTGGCTCCTCCACTTCCCAGAATCTCTGCACGGCGTCAGAAAGGGCGGACCCCACCATCAAGGCCGTTCCAAGTTCGGCAGGGGGGGGAGTCCTCAATACAGGCCCCATCAGTGCGAACCCAAATATGGTCCGGAGGGCTACCAAGCCACCTGGCTGCAAAACACGATCCTTGCCGAGTAATATTTTACCCAAAACATCGGCACCAAGCAACAAATCGACCGTGCCAGGCAGGTCAAATTTAGGGTCAGCCAAATTCAAATCCGCGGTCAATTTTACCGCATCCGCAGACAAACGAACTTGCGGGTGATTGCCCAAGATATTCGCCATCACAATGGCCGACGATTCCAACGTCGGACGTGGAGAATTTGAGGGGGAGAACTCAAACAAAACACGGCCCTCAACCGTGGCCACGGGGGCGTTCCCGACACCCCTTATTACATCTGAATATTTTTCAATAGTCTGGCCAGTCTGCCCTACCAACCAAGACGAGGCTATGCACCCCTGTGAGCCTGTGTCCAATATCGCTCGGACTACAACCGAGGCGCCCGTCCGTCCCCAGACCCTGACATGGGCCGTGGGCAAGAGGACGGTCTCAAAAGGGGGCGGTGCATAGCGGGGGCAGACGCCAACATCCTAATGCTGGCGTGGCGGCGACTGAGCGCCGTTGTCCCGAGACGGCAAATCAAAATGCGGGTAGTGCCTAAACTCGGCCTCCTCTCGGTGACGACTGCCACGAGCCATAGACGGCGGTTCGTAGCGCCTGGAGCGTCCGTACCGAGGGTTGCGCGTCTCCAAACGGGGACGTTGCGCCAGAGGGGGGGACGGTAGTGGTACCGGACGTGCGTCACGGTAATCGTGGTACACTACCGGAGGTGATCTCGCTTGATCACGTGGAAGCGGGGAGGGCGAGCGGGACACAAAGGTGCGGGATTGAACCCGGGGCCCGCTTTCATACCCGCCCGTGGGGCTGCGCGCCGAACCAACTCGGCGATCAACGGCAGCGCAGTTTGCGCGGCGTGGGGGTGATGAGCCGGACTCCAAGTTGCGGGACTGGTCCCGGTGTCCGCTGACATACCCGCCCGAAGGCGACCCCGCGTGGTCGCGACGGCCATTCGCGTTGGCGCACAGGATTTTCAAATGGTGCCCTCCGCAAATAGGACACGGGTGAGTGTCGGGGCAGGCGCGCTGGTAATGGTCCCCTAGGCAAGAGAAACACCAGCCGCGGGCCTGGGCAATCCGCCTACGAGCGGCCACGTGCAGGACCGCGAAGTCTGGGCACCGCACCGTTTGGTGTCCCTGCGACTTGCAAAACCGGCAGTCCGGTGGCGCAGCTTGAGCGACAGCGAAGCGGGCGGCCGTGCCTCCTCTTGGTGCAGGTTGGGCATTGCGCCGTTGGTTGGTGGGTCTGGGACGTGATGCTTCCACCGGCGTGTCGGCGACCATGACGTCACCCATGCGACACTCGTCCTCCAGGAACGTCAGGAGCTGGTCAAAGGTAGGGAGAGCAGATGCCTCATCCCTAGTGTGCCCCTGTTCAAAACGTGCCCTCAAAGACACCGGCAATCGCTTGAGCACAATACGCACTAGTAGGTAAGACCACTTGGCAACCGGCAGTCCTAAGCGGTTGAGCGAATTGGTGGCTATTAGGAGGGGGTTCAGCAGCTCGGTCCTCAACTGGGCAGCATTGCTCACGACGGGAAGGTTCAAAATCTGGTCGACGTGGGTATCTGCCAGACAGCGCTGGTTGTGATAGCGCTTGGTGAGCAACGCCCGCGCGATCCCATAGCTCCCGTCACATATTGGGAGGTGCTGTACTAAGCCCCTCGCCTCTCCATCAAGCACGGAGAGTAAATAGGCCAGTTTTTGAGACGGACCCAAATCGTCCCTCGAGTCCACAAGGCTCTCAAACAAACCAATAAACCCCATCCACGTGTCTAATCGACCATCAAAACGTGGAAGATCCAAATTGGGTAATCTAGTCAAAAGGCCCACGGGAGTCTTTAAGGGGGCCCGGTGAGCCGGTACTCCGGCGCGCGAGGCTAAAATCTCCCGCGCGCGCTGGGCGATGTCGTCGGCAAGGTCCATAATCTGGACGTAGTCCTCGTGGACTTGGTCCCGTCGCTCCTGGGGGAATGACTCCAGGGGCACATCATCCAGATGCAAGATGAAGCGCCGGTAAAGCGCCTCCACCTCCTGAAGTCGTGTAGGGCATTTCTCATGCCTGTCCAACAATGCCTCGATTCGGTTCTCCCTTTTCACCAAGGCGGCAGCTGACGTGAACCATCTCAAATGAGTCGCAATCCCGGAATATGTCTCGCGGACAACATTATACGCGGCGGTAGACATCTTCAAAGCACAAACGGCACGAAACAAACAATCTTATAATAACAACAAAAAAAAACAAATATCTTTCACAAACAAACAATATTACAATAGCGAAAAACAAAATATCTTTCAATGAGACAAGCCGCTATTACTCCAAACAAATATCAAATCTTTAATATTTTAAATCAAACAAACAAACAATTCCTTGCCAATGTGCAATTAATTTAAGACTTAAATTATTTATTTTAAGGTAACCAACAAACAAACAAACGTATAAAATAAATGTTGTATTACACAAACGCACAACGCCACAATTTAACTATAACGTTGTTCAATATTAGACAATAATTAAATAATAATTTATATTAAATAATAACCTGAGCAACAACAAATACGATTAGCAATAGCACAAATAATTATCAAATCCTTTAAAATCCAATTGCCAATTCAAGTACTCAAATTAATTATTTAAAACTATACCAACAATTTAGATTAAACAAACAAACAACTAAATTAATCAAATTAAATTAATTAAATTAATTAAATCAATTTTCACAAATAATGAGGGTATAGTTTGTTCAACATGGAACATTCGAGAAACGGAGTTTAAACCACGCTCTGGGTACCAAAATATGTTGCGTTCAACCTGGTGTTCTAATTAATAATAGGTTAAGTGGAAGCGTGATATCTCTCAGGCGCGAGAGGAACGAACATATACTGTATATCACAGCGTTACAAATTTACAATAGTACAAACTTACCCTGTTTTGTTCTTCAACAATGTCTTCACTGTGTCAAGCCCTAGCTATAGCTTCATTAACTAACTACGATAAATTGGCCAAAATAACGCAGAATGCTAATCAAACTATACTTAACTTTATGCAGGCAGACACGAACTCTTTAAGTCCTCAAAATGACCACATTTGGCGCGACTTAAGCCGTGAACTTTCACCAATCGTCTTAATGCAATTATACTATCACAATTATAGTTATCAAACAGTTCAACTCACACCAAATAGTATTAAGTATGGAGACACAAAATTCACTAGTTTTTATAATACTTTTTTGTCATACAAAATGGCGAATACTCAACTTCGCAATGACATTTCAAGGTTTTGTTTCAATGGTAATTATCGATTCACACAACAAGGATAATTAGTTTTATCAACAATTAATTCTAGTGACAATTTTTAACTCGCGAAACAATTGCAAGGAAAACGCTTCAATCGCATTCAAATCGCGACGTAGTTTGCAAACAAGATGTGTTTTGCGACTGACAACGCGCGCTCGGTAACCGTGTCGCGCGCGCGGAAACGAGCCACGAGGACAGATGCACCGGTCAGTTCTCGACGTCATCGATAGTGACGTTATCAATAATTTGAGATGCCCGTGCGCAGACAAAATATGATAAGTTAATCGTTTGGTACATAACACTGGCATCTAAGATATAGGCTCGGCCTAGTTTAGATGCTAGTGGTTATGTTAGGTAATATTTTTGTCTTAGAGTTACATATTGTTATATTTGTTTTGAGATGTTCATGTCTTTTGTAAATAGATACTTATAATACATAGAAACACCCAGACGCAGTACAAAAATTAGTATGACAATAAAGTTTTTTATCATTTTTATCATTATCTATGAAGCCAAGAAAGTATGTTTGGATCGTAGCAAATGGCATTCTATAGTCTCTGCCTACCCCAATAGGAAAAAGGCGTGATGCTATGATGATGAGAATTTTGTAATTTACGTTAAAAAATAAAAAATTGCTTTTGACATTATTTCTCTCTTAACTTGTTAACGCCTGTAAGAGCTTCAAAGTATGTAATTTTAAATGTGTCTTGTCAGTATCATTAATCATACGAAGTTGAAGCCTTAACTTGAATGTAAAATATAATTTAAAATATTATACGCTTAAATATCTGCCCACATAAAGTGCTCGAAAGATTAATGAATATCAGCCATGTTGGCAAATTCCGTAAATTAGGATGATAGCTTGTAAATCAATGCGACGATGGATTAAGGAGACAAGTATAATTACCTCATTTCCTTCCCAGGGTGTTGTAACCAACAGCCAATAGGCCTGGTCACAATGACATTAGTGGAGTATACTCTCTAAATAAGATTTTTTCTGTGTATATTCCTTATGTGGCGATGGATTAAAAATACAAGTGCCATTACCCCATTTCCTTCCCAGAGAGCTGTAACCATCAGCCAATTACTACAAAATATTCTGTGAAAGAAGGAAATCACAAAATTTATGCCAACACGCCTGGTCAACGTGGTATGGTAGACTTTCCCCTTTAAATAAGATGTTTTCTGCTTATATTATTCCTTAGCTGGCTTTTACAACACCCTGGGAAGAAAATAAATAAATAAATAATCAACTAATCACAACGTCCTCTGGTCCTACGCGAAGCTTATATGCTTGTGTTATGGGTACCAGAATACGGATAAACTACATATACTACTTTTCTTTTGTAAATACATACTTATAATACATAGAAACACCCAGACGCAGTACAAAAACTTGTATGACAAAAAAAAAAAAAATCACACAATCCCGAGCGGGAATCGAACCCCGCGACCTCTTGATCGGCAGTCCGTAACATGAACCACTCAACCACGAGGCCCGTCGAAATAGGGTTCCGTCATTTGTATTATTAATTCGTCACTACATTATCATTTTCCTGCCGTTACCCTGATAATTGGGGTGGCGCAATAATCTTCTCATCCGTCTAGGTGGACATGAATATCATAGTCGTTAAGAAACTTAATATTTAAAATGAAATGTCCAAAAATGGTTATTTGTAATTTTTACCAGAATCGCGATAGCTATTTTGTTTCTTTTTTACTGAGAAAGAGGTTTATACCATGCTAATAAAAATGACACCATAAAACATACTGTTTACAACCTAAAGGGCAAACGAAGTTTCCTCAACAAATGTGAAGAGACGATGTCTGTACGATACTGTACTATTTTATGTTTTAGACTTAAATTCATTATGGGATATTTATGTACAGTATTGCAGTATAAGTATTATTTACAGAAGAAAAGTAGTTTATGTAGTCCATCCGTATCCTGGTACCCATAACACAAGCACATAAGCTTAGTTTGAGAACAGAGGACGTTGTGTCAAGTGCCCATGAATATTTATTATGATTTTAGTGTATATAGTTCAAAATATTCGGTCAAAAAGTATTTGGTATCCAAACAGCGTAGAAAGTTATTACTTGTCACAGTAGTATCATTTCCGATCCCTCATCGAGTAATGACATCCTCTTTAGGCCAAATGTTGGTTCAAAGTAAACGTTTCGTGTCATCATTCATGATATAAATTGTCAGTTTAGTAGTTTTTCTGATTATAGCTTAAGGCCTAGACTACCGAATATTGCAAATTTTTTTTACTAAATCTAATAGGTTTCAACCACTATAGACTAAAATAATGGAGAACGGCTCTCATAGGGCAATCCTCGGTGTGTGACATATTGGCAAGAAGTACCCTAGCTAGAGTGTCACTACAGTCCACGTAAACAAACTCCGCTATGGTCTAATGAACTCCACGTGTACGTAGAAATTAGAGTATAGATCAGAGTAGCCTCCTCTCCAATCTCTACGTGGATGAAGAGCTTAAATATTGTTAAGATTTTATTTTTTATTGTTAAGATCTAACATCAGTGATATCGTGTATAGGGCATCAAAAAACGCATAATAAGGGACATACATCAACAACACACACACAAGAACACTTATTAATATTTAACTTATAGAGCAAGAACCCACGACGGCCAGACCTTCCTTATTTTATAAAAGTTGAAAGTTTCTCTGTACATGTCTTCTATACAGGTGAGAACGACCAGTGATTATAGACTTTGCGTTGTGGTTACCTAGGCAGGAAACAGGTAGTAAAGATGTATAAAAAGTACTTCAAATTTGTTAGAGTATAAAGCTAATTTTTTTTTATATTTTCTTCGGGATGACTTTAGAAAACTCGTCATCCATTGCCGGAAACGAGACGAGATTTCTAAAGTTATCTCCGTTTGTGTTCAATTCAGCCACATGGTTTCGTCTTAACAGATTATTATTCTAAAGTTAATATTTCCAAAAATATACAGACAAATATGCGTTACGTAAATTTGCCATTACAACTGTACATTTTCGTATGTAATTTCAAAACACGCGGTGTTTGTAAATAATTATAGAGTCGTTTACACGATTGATTAATTATATACAACATCACTGTGCGTATTTGTAAATATAACGCATGTTTCAAATGTACTGAAGCTAGTCATTTGGATAAATATTTGAGAATCTGTTTCTCTTTAAGCAATTTTAGAGCTTATTTAAAAATAGCTGTTTATTTTTTTGCGTCAATGTAGGATATTTTTGAGATCAGAATTTTTTTTCACTCGTCTAAGTGTCATGTGTAAAAAACTAGTTAAATTTATATAATTATGTACCTACCTTCCTCTCCTCCCCAGCCCATTAATAAATAATACGGAGAATTTATCAGTGTAGTGACAGATTTGGAATACTCCAATTCCTCACAAGGGCTTAAGAGCCAACTTAGGGATAAAAAAACATCGCTTCTCGGCCTTTTGGTTAAAATCGAAGTGTTAAATCCTGTTCTTTTCTCTATCTCACAAAAGATAGTCCTTCGTAAAAATTAAACGAAGGACTATCTTTTGTGAGATATAGAAGGCTCGAACCTCAATCTGATACCAACATACCTGTTATACGCGGCATAGTAGACTAGGCACCCTAGCTTAGTGGACGAAGCTTTTACACAGTGACATTTATAGACCGAGAATTTTTTTTAAATAAATTTATATAATATGTTTTATGCCTAATATATTCGTAATAATAAATTTTTCTATCCCGCTACATACACATATAAACGTTAAAGCAATATATTATGTAAATACTTTTATATCATATCTCACACAGTTTGGCGTGACTGTACGCCAAATAATTTTACCGGTGAATTTTATCACTCGGTCTTAACTTATGCGTGTTCCGCACGAAACGAACTTAATTACGACCCAATATTGTCCATAACATTTACATAAATATTACGCCGTAAACATTTGTATTTTACTAAAAAAAATAAACAGTGAATGTAGCCAATGCGACGATAAATGGAGCCGGTATTGAGAATGATGATGATAGGTATTTGTTGTTGTAGAACCACAAACCCTTCAGAAGTGGAGCCCTCATAAATAGGGAGCCACCCCTGGGTGGGACATGGTAATAGCTGAATGACTACCATGGCCCGGCTAAGGGCGAGCAGGAACACCGTGGGGTTTAGTGGGTAAACCGGCACTAATAACTACTAACTTAGGAGGGGATTTTTTTACATGCCTGTTCGCCATGTAAAAAAATCCCCTCCTAAGGCGGAGAATGCCAACAGTGTATGCTAATAGAAGTAGGTTATGCTCTGAATTTGCATGTTACTTAAAACCGACTTTCCAAAAATATGGTTGTTTGTGGTATGTTAACCAAATTCTCAAAATTTCTTTATTGTACACATACATACATTTAAAGAAGTCAAAATAAAATATTAAGGGCCTACATCAATATTATCGTATATCATCGCCGACACGTACATATTTTTTTTTTTTTTTTAAATAAATAAATAAATATTCATGGACATTTCACACATCGTCCTCTGGTCCCAAGCTAAGCTTATATGCTTGTGTTTTGGGTACCAGAATACGGATATAATACATAAACTACTTTTCTTTTGTAAATACATACTTATAATACATATAAAACACCCAGACGTAGTACAAACATTTGTATGACATTTATGAATATCACACAAATGATTGTCCCAAGCGGGAATCGAACCCGCGACCTTGTGAACGGCAATCCAGTACATGAACCACTACGCCACGAAGCCCGTCATTAACACAGCCAGTAGGCACAGAAAATGAAGAATTAGGGATTTCCTATTTACTCAAAATCTACTAAATATATTTTAATTCTGATCCACGTGTAGAAACACGTGGATCATATATACATCATGGATACATAATAGTTACCTATGTTTTTAAAGTTATTTCATTAGTTTTTTCAATCGCGTTTCTGAGTTCATGCGATCCTAGATCATATATTGAAAAAACATATACTTAAAAATTAGAGCTCTAGCCATTCAATCTAAAGAAACAATGAAAACTTCGTACATAGAAAAATGCACGAAGCTATTTTGATATCCTCTTAACTTAGACACCTAGTTTCTGACGTTTCAAAAGAGCTTGTAAAACATGACAACTTGAAATATTATTATTGTTTATGTTTTGACTTTGACTTTGACTCTGAGGCGCGTTTGGTTCATTTTCCCTTGAGCAATATTATAAAATTATTTTTACTTAAGTATAACTGAGTATTGTCCACGACTTCGTACGCGTGAAATTTAGAAAAGTTTCCCCGTTATTGCAACATTTTTCAGTGATGCTTCGCTTCTATTGGTAACAGCGTGATATTATATTGCCTATAGCCTTTATCGATAAATGTACTATCCAACACTGAAAGAATTTCTCAAATTAGACCAGTGGTTCCTAAAATTAGCGTGTTCAAACAAACTCTTTAGCTTTATAATATTACTATAGATTATTTTTACTTAAATATATAGTTACATTCTGTACAAAATAATAAATGTTCAATGTATTATTAAATATGTAGGTACAATATGAGCTTCATTTTGTATGAAACACGTATCTCTTTAATGTTACTGTCTATATTACTATAAACCACGCATATAAATACATCGAGCTTTTCTAGAATAACGGTATTTCAAAAATAATTTATCGTCATTAGGTATAATTTGAAACCTCTTTTTAGATAGTTCCAATTGTTCCCCATTCTTACATTAGATACTAGCTGTGCAATGTAATGTTACTGACCATTTACGATCATAGTTAGACAGATGTTGATCGCTCGGCGACACGGCTACCGTTGGAGATGAAAGGTCCTCGAGTGGGGCGGCCTCCAAAAAGGTTGACTGACGATATCGTCAAATGTCATGGGGCCTGTGTCCAGCAGTGGACGGAGAAAGGCTAATGGATGGATAGAATATGTATGTAAGGAGTGATCTCCCTAACTACTGCTAATAGGAAGCTATAGGCTTCGAAAGTATGTATGTCTATAAGTAGTTTCTCCCAATGCCACAGCTATTCTATCTACGAGTAATTTCAATATTTAATTATTACCTATTATTTAAGTGCAAGGTTTTAACAATTTCTAACTTTATACCACAAAAGTACTAGCCAGAGCACTCAAAAAGTGTCCGTGTATAAATGAGCAGTTGGCTGTTATCCAGCGTTGAGTCATCAAGTATATGCCGACAGTAAAGTGGAGTTTCAAAACAAAAAGTATTCGCGCGCCCTGCAATTAAAATTCCAAACTGAAAAATGATGTTGTTAAAAGAGGCCGCATACTACATGTTACGAGTATGTTAGGTATTGATAGTATGTCAGTGATGTTATGAAAACTCCGGTTAAGTACAAATTGGACCCGCACACAAAGGTTTCTACAGCATTGGTATCATCTAGGCGTATCATCCAGTTACATTGTAAAAGGTTTTTGTATGAAAGGTGGAAAAGTGGTTGTTATTTTTGTATACCTAAAAAAAGGCAATACACTAAATATTATAGGGAGACTCATAAGTCTCCCTCTATTATTTATTGTATTGTCTTTCTTTATGTATGAATAAATGTAGAACCACATGTAGGAGAGACTGAAGGTACCATGGTAAATGCATGGAACTGCACATGTTTACCAAATTTTTTACTAAAATGGTACTCAAAGAGTATACATCACATCTATGTTTTTGTACAGTGCCATCTATCGGCCACTTTACACAACTCGATGGTACATATTTTTTTAACATTTGGTTGACATGTGCTGCTACCACGGTAAATCTAACGATATTACCAGGTCGTGGGTTCAAGTCCCGCTCATGGTAATCATTATTTCCGCTACAATTTGATTTATTATGTAATAGCAAGTCAATTGCTAAAATTGCCAAAGCGCTGAAGGTGCGTCCGTGTGGTGACGGATTGACAATTTATTTTTTGACATTTCACTCAACGTCCTCTGGTCCGGAATACGGATATAATACATAAACTACTTTTCTTTTGTAAATACATACTTATAATACATAGTAAACACCCAGACGCAGGACAAACATTTGTATGACATTTATGGATATCACACAAATGATTGTCCGAGGCGGGAATAGAACCCGCAACCTCGTGAACGGCAGTCCGTTACATGAACCACTAGACCACGAAGCCCGTCAATACCAATGTCACCCTATTTCTTTCCCAGGGTGCTGTGAGAGTCAGCTAGGGGACAAAATAAGCAGTTATCGTCTACTGTGAGAGAGGGAAAACTAGAAACTAAACCCTGTGCCAACACGCCCGGTCAGCGCGGCACAGTAGACCGTAATCCCTTTCAAAGTAGAGGAGGCCTTTGCCCAGCAGTGGGTAGTTAAATAACTAGCTGTCGCCCGCAACTTCGTATGCGTAGAATTCTGTAACAACAACTTGATAAATTATACAAAAAAGCCATCCTTTTGAACCAATTAATCATTTTTAAAAAAACCACATGTATGAGTGTGAATGAAGTCAAGGAAGTATGTTTGGATCGTAGCAGATGGCGCTCTATATTCTCTGCCTACCCCCATGGGAAAAAGGCGTGATGTTATAATGATAATGATAAAAAACCGCATCAAAATCCGTTATATAATTTTGAAGATATAAGCTCACATAGGGACATACATACATAAAACTAGTAAAGATTGCATAGAAAGTCCATTGGTTCAATCATTGTAGAATTTCATTACACATAATAATATTTTAATCTATAAGTATGAAGAAAATATATTTTCATCATATTTTTATATCAGTACATATATTTCCCTTATTGTTTTCTATATAGTGTGCGAGAACTCGTCATCTCGTCTATCCCAAGGGTTTATTTTTACAGTCTATGCGACGCGCTTAGGGATTTTGTTAGAGAAATATTGTATTGTCAATAAATTTTTATTTATATCTATTCTAAAATAGACACAAATATTCTATATTTCAGATAGGCATGTTACTAAGGGATATATTTTTAAAGATATAATAAATATTCATTCTTGGAAATTTCAAACAACGTCTTCTGGTCCCAAGCTAAGCTTATATGCTTGTGTTATGGGTACCAGATTACGGATAGAATACAGATATACTACTTTTTTTTTGTAAATACATACATACATATAATACATAGAGACACCCAGACGCAGTACAAACATTTGTATAACAATTATAAAGATCACACAAATAATTGGCCCGAGCGGGAATCGAACCGACGACCTCTTGATTGGCAGTCCGTTACATGAGCCACTGAACCACGAGGCTCGTCTTAATAAATAAACAAATACATATTCATGGACATTTTACACAACGTTCTTCAACGTTCACGCTATGCTTGTTATGGATACCGGAATACGTATAGACTATAATATAAAATACTTTTTGTACTACTTATAATACTGTACTATACTTATAATACATAGCAAATACCAAGAATTAGATATCTTTACTTATTATAAAAAAATTGGTCAAGTGCGAGTCGGACTCGCGCACGAAGGGTTCCGTACCATTATCTATGCAACATAAGGCAACGTTATTAGTATCGAGCAAGAAACGCCTTAAATATTAATTTTATTTTATTTTTAGTATTTGTTGTTATAGCGGCAATAGAAATACATCATCTGTGAAAATTTCAACTCCCTAGCTACTCGTATCACCGTTCTTGAGATACAGCCTGGTGACAGACGGACAGACGGACGGACGGACGGACGGACAGCGAAGTCTCAGTAATAGGGTCCCGTTTTTACCCTTTGGGTACGGAACCCTAACAAAGTCGTTACTACCTACGTTCTTACTTAACTTATTTAGCGGTAATACGGTGGATAGTTAAAATATTAGTATTATAAAATTTCTGATTATATTAAAGATGATAAAGCTTGGGAGTAGGTTGCTCTGGAGCAATACATATTCTATATTGTAAAGTTATTAGCATTGTAAGTATAATTGACATTTAATTTAAAAATACTGATTTGATTAAAAGCTCTGCTGAGTTTCTTACGCCGGTTCTTCTCAGCAGATTGCGTCCTGAACCGGTGGTAGGGAAAAAAATTGGACATGTCATAAGCACATAATTTTTCTGAAAAATTGTGTCTACGTGATTAAATGATTTTTCATTTCATTTCAATTCATTGAAAACGGCCGTATATCTATTAATCTATCCATCAAATATATAAAGAATATTAATACATATCTTTTTCATATAAAACAATATATTTTATGCTTATGTTGTAATAATAAAATAAACACTGGCATCAGGTAGGCGAGGATTGAAGTATTATTAATGGCCGTCTCATTTATTATTCACGGAGCTTTGAGGCTTTCCAACACAAGATTTAGATCTTATCGCGAAAAAAGGACCATTATATAAATATTTATTAGTACGTAAAAAGTATAGGACCAAAATAAGAGATAAAGAATTTTATCTTTATTTTATATTTATTTATTATAGTTTAAGTAATATTATTATTATTGTAACGTAAAAACTTCACCTCTCAGTGATAAATTAGCACCTGCCTCTTATTATCTCTGCACCACTGATGGTTGGCTGATAGAGAATGCCATTGGCATTAAGCCCGCCATTGTACACCATTTTGTATGTGCAAAAAGTTTGAAATAAATAAATAAATAAAATAAAGAAACAGCAAGATATTTTAATACAGTATTTTTAGGTTATCTTGAAATAGTTTTTCGTAAATAAACCGAACTTCGTGGCTTCGTGGTTTAGTGTTCATATAACGGACTGCCGTTCACGAGGTCGCGGGTTCGATTCCCGCCTCGGACATTCATTTGTGTGATGTTTTTAAATGTCATACAAATGTTTGTTCTGCGTCTGGGTGTTTACTATGTATAATAAGTATGTATTTACAAAAGAAAAGCAGTTTATGTATTCTATCCGTATTCTGGTACCCATAACACAAGCATAATAAGCTTAGCTTGGGACCAGAGGACATTGTGGGAAATGTCCATAAATATTTTAAAACAAAAAAAAACTTCTTATTTTAAAATAATTTTATTACCTGAGTAAAACTTTAAATGTGATTCTCACCTACCTGCAGTAGTCTTATTGATCTGAAATTATGCACACATATTAAGAACCGATGGCCGTGCTATAACTTAAATATTCAAATTTTTCAAGCGTGTTTTTAGGGTTCCGTACCCAAAGGGTAAAAACGGGACCCTATTACTGAGACTTCGCTGTCCGTTCGTCCGTCCGTCCGTCCGTCCGTCCGTCCGTCTGTCACCAGGCTGTATCTCAAGAACGGTGATAGCTAGAGAGTTGAAATTTTCACAGATGATGTATTTCTATTGCCGCTATAACAACAAATACTAAAAATAAAATAAAATAAATATTTAAGGGGGGCTCCCATACAACAAACATGATTTTTTTACCGTTTCTTGCTCGATACTAATAACGTTGCCTTATGTTGCATAGATAATGGTACGGAACCCTTCGTGCGTGAGTCCGACTCGCACTTGACCAATTTTATTCAGTTTTTGAACTAAGCAAATTATCAATTTCTTAATATTACTAAGAAATAAATAAATCTGATCCTATTTTGTAAATAAACATAAAAGTTACAATCGATTTAATACAAATCGAGCACTTAACTTTTGGTAGTTTTGTTTAAAACAAAAACAAATATAACTCCCCTGAGTTTTCAATCGACTTCCAAGTTTTGTAATAATGAAAATAGTAAATAAGAAGTAATGTTAGTATCGATACAAGAGATTTTTTTATGAATAGCCTGATTAAATAAAAAGTTTTTTGTTTTTACATTTCTATCTGTGTTTATTTTCGAGTTTTCACAGAGGAGTTTTCAAGTTATCTGTATACAATTGCTAACTGGCTATTACAGCACCCTGGGAAGGAAAAAGTGTGATAACCCTTGTTTTCACCACCCTTTTTTCTGCCGTAATCCGTCACTGCATTTATCAAAAAAAGAATTTGTGTGGGTTAAAATCTGTATATCCACTATTACATTTCCGTGAACAATTTTATTTTGAAGATTCTTTTCAGTAATGAAAGACACGGCTTTAAACTAAAGTGTAAACAAAAGGTGCTAACAACGTCTTGCTATCATGAAAATGAAGGATCCTTATTTACGTTGATTAAGTTCGTAATAAGATCCCAGCTTGATAGCAGTACTGGCTTATCTTTTCTCTATTGGGAAATTCCAAGTTTTATGTCTAAAGAATTATTTTATAGTTACTGTGATTATCTAGGCTAGATAAGAGTATTATTATTTCAAATTATTTTTTTCAAAGTTTCCTTATAAATATAATTTTATTTTATTTTATTCTGATGACTTTTATAGTAAACTAGCTGTTGTCCGCGACCCCATCGCATGGAATTTAGAAAAATTTCCCCGTTTTTGCAACATTTTTAACTATTGCTTCGCTTCTACCGGTCGTAGCGTGATGTTATATAGCCTAAAGCCTTCTCGATAAATGCCCTATCTAACACTGAAAGAATTTTTCTAATCGGCCCTATGGTTCCTGAGATTAGCGCGTTTAAACAAACAAACAAACAAACTCTTCCGCTTTATAATATTTGTATTATTAAGTATTAGTCTTCGATCACTAATATTTCTAGATAAACAATCCCATGCAAAAGTTCTCTAAAAACTGTCGCCAATTGTTTTGACCTTGTATTCACAAAGCTACTTACAAAAAGCAATAAATTTTTATGACAGGTACCCACTGGTCAATCTATATCAAAACAAATTCAACCTTACACGCTCATTTTAAAGTCAGAATTACAAAGTGGTAATAAAAAGCAATAAAATTTTACGACCGAGGCTCGTCGCTTGGACAAGGAATGAGTGGAGTCGAACTGCCGAATATTTTTTGTTACTGTAATTTAAATTTTGTTCAACTTGTTTTAAAAAATTGGTATACTTAATAAAGCATATTCTAATCTATGGTGTATCTATACTAATATTATAAAGCTGAAGAGTTTGTTTATTTGTTTGAACGCGCTAATCTCAGAATTCTTCCGATCTTTGGCGTGCTATAAGTGCTATAACCGATATCCATTCTCCACACCTAACCGGATCTCGAGGAAAGCTAAAAACAAAAAATCTTACATCTTTAATTTTATTACATTCACTTATTCTAAATTAAATCTATAAAATGTTCTATAATATTTAGACAGTAAAAAAGTCTCATGAAACAAGAAAAAAAAACAATAATACTTTATTAATAAAAAAAATAATAAAACAATAGCGTCTCCAACAAATGGAATACAGTCAACGCACATAACTCGACCAATTTAAGTGGGTTGTGATACTATGATTAAAAACATTAAGTAAAGGTCTTTACAATTCAGATGCCTTATAACTCCTGTTATTTATTACGAATTAATTTAAAAAATGTTTTTACGATGATTTCTAGACAAAATATCAGTATTTACAATACAGTGATAACAATTTAATAATGTTAATATTAATACATACCGAAAATATGAAATTCCATCCTTCTTTAGCGTCCTGGATGTGTGATTTTTACACTTTTTAAAGGAGCACTGAGGCATGTTTACCGTCGGAGCGTTGGAACGCTACTAAATTAAAAGCGCACCCAAATGTTCGAGTGGGCGCTCATTCGGTAAGGACATTTTTTGTCACTGATTGTTTATCTAGAATATTAGTGATCGAAGGTATTAGTATAGAAAAGCTGTTGCCCGCAACTTCGTGGAACGTGGAATGCGTCGAATTTAGGAAACAAACCATACAAAAAAGCCATCCTCTTGAACCACTATGCTTATTCAATAAATCGCATCTTAATCCGTTGCCTAGTTTTAAAAATATAGGCTCACATAGGGACATACATACTAAAAAAGCGACTTTATTTTATAATAAGTAAAAAATCATTCAATTACATATTATGTTCTTAATGCTAAAATATATTGAGGTGTCAATAAAAATATTAGATAGTAATTTTATAAATACAGTCGAAGATATTGTCGCCTAACCAACTTTGATGCGATTAATCGCTTAGAAAATATTCGTAATTAGAGTAAGCTTAGTAATATATTCTTGAAACAAGTAAAATGAACCGAAGAAATTATTGTAAGACTGTACGAAAGAGTTTATGAAAGAGAGAAGAGTTAATTCAAGTATGACGTTAGTTAGAATATTATCAAAAAAAGTAAGAGATTTGACGAGCCTCGTGGTCAAGTGGTTTATGTAGCGGACTGTCGTTCACGAAGTCGCGGGTTCGATTCCCGCACGGGATAAGCTTTGTGTAATATTTTATAATTGTCATACAAATGTTTGTATAGTACTGCGTCTGGGTGTTTATTATCTATACTTATAATAAATCTGTAGAGAGGTCAATTCTGTACATGAAATATATTTTCAAAATAACTATCAGGGGGTGATAAGTGATCGATACTGATGCCAAAAATGCAATCAGTAAAATTTTTGTCTGTCTGTCTGTCTGTCTGTCAGTCTGTATGTTCCTTATAGAAACAAAAACTACTCGACGGATTTTAATGAAACTTGGTACAAATATCCTTCATACTCCTGGGCAGGTTATAGTATACTTTTCATCACGCTACAATTAATAAGAGCAGAGTAGTGAAGGGAAATGTTGGGAAAACGGGAGAAGTTACTCCATTTTTAAGCTTCCGTCGCGTGTGCAGCCTTAATGGTTAAAGTTACATAGAAATCATGTATGACGAAAATATTCTACATGAAATTGTCTAAAAAATATCCCGCAACAGCATATAACTATATTTTATGGTTGACTCACAATAACACGTGTAACTCCTGATAGCTTAGCTGTTCGGAGCATTCTGATTATATTTGTTTACTCTTACGTTTATAATACTCTCACTCATCCCTAATTTAAAAAGTTAACATTATTACCTATTCAATAAAAAAAGAATCATAGAAATAGGTATAGAAACACCAAACTTATACATGAAATAAGCCATCGCGCCGTCGCACGTGAAAATGTTCTAAATTCTACGCGGACGGAGTCGCAGGCAACAGCTAGTGTGTTATAATTTTTTATTCACACAAGAAAAGTAGTTTACCTAGTTTATGTAGTGTATGTATTGTGGTACCCATAACACAAGCATATAAGCTTAGCTTGAAGCCAGAGGACGTTGTGTGAAATGTCCATGAATATTTATTTACTTACTTGTACTCGTATGTTGCGTCAAGTGATTATGGAAAAGGCCTTCCTTCGATAAGTTGGATATGCTTCTGGACTATAAGCGTAATGTATATAACTGTTATGTACCACGTAATAGTTATTTAAATAAATATTAATTATTATTCATTTATTTAAATAACTTCATGGGCTTTTCATACAACGTCCTCTGGTCCCAAGCTAAGCTTATATGCTTATGTTATGGGTACCAGAACACGGATATAATACATATACTACCTACTTTTCTTTTGTGTATGCTTTAGTTTTCGGGATTGTCGTCCCTCTGAATTTTTCAGTTTAAATTGTTCTTCAGCTGACTCTAATGCAGTTATAACTTATAATACATAGAAACAGCCAGACGCAGAACAAACATTTGTATGTGTATGACATTATTTATGTTGTAACAGTTATTTATAATAAAAATAAAATATTTGAATTATTTTGTTACAGATAATATGCACCATGGAAGAATACAACGATACCCACACCGATATAACAAACAACTCCGAAACATATCAGCCTTACTACGAGCGCCCCGAGACATACATAGTGCCTCTGATATTTGCCCTGATATTCGTCATTGGTGTCGTCGGAAATGGAACTCTAGTTGCTGTATTTGTGAGGCATAAAGCTATGAGGAATGTTCCAAATACGTAAGTTGAGAACAAGGGGCCAAGTCTGCTATTACAATGTGTCACAATGATCAGTCACTGCATAATGGCGAATCTTATCAAGTATTTTTTTTTCATGGACACTTCACACAACGTCCTCTGGTCCCAAGCTAAGCCTATATTGCTTGTGTTATGGGTACCAGAATACGGATATAATACATATACATACTACTTTTCTTTTGTAAATACATACTTATAATACATAGTAAACACCCAGACGCAGTACAAACATTTGTATGACAATTAAAAACATCACACAAATGATTGTCCTGGCCGGGAATCGAACCTGAGACCTCATGATCAGCAGTCCGTTATATGAACCACTCCACCACGAGGCCCGTCATTTTCCCGTCAGTTTGGTAGTCTACTTTTAATTTTTTGTCACAAATGACACAAGTGACTGATCATTGTGACAATATTGTAATAGCAGACTTGGGCCCCTGTAGTGTTACTGATATCGCTATATGATTACGCAGTTAAGCTAAAGGAAGCGATTTCTGGTTAAAATGGCGAAACCAAATCTTCCTATCTATTGCTTTACTATCTTAACCCAACATGTCGGGTATTGGTTTCTACCAATACCTACCCAAATAGACATTGTCAGGGCAATATTGATAGGGCGAAAAAAGGTATCTTGTGTTTGAATATTATTATAAACAGAGTCCTTGTTTTTGTATGCGTGTCTCTATGTGAGCTTATATCTTCAAAACTAGGCAAAGGATTTTAAAACGCTTTTTTATTATCTTTTGTGAGCGGTTCAGGAGGATGGTTAATGTTATTATACCATAAGTTTTAATTAAGAAACTATTAGTACGAAATAATAGTCAAGATTGACTACGCACACGCAAAATGAACCTGAAAATATCGGAGAGAAACGAAAAACAAGAAAACTAAAGCCTATACAAGAACATAATATCTTTGGCATTATAATAATTCTAAATATTTATTTATTTATTTATAAGTTTCCATTACCGGTAAAGACTTATATGAACTGAGTAAAAGAAAACTACTATTTTAATATTTTAGAAAGAAGTCAATCTTTTCACTACAAATTTATTTGACTCAATTAGCATAAATTTTATAGTATTGGCACAGTACGCTGTTTCCTAGTCTAGGAGATATAGACAAAATTTTATTGCATTTGTTTGGCATTAACTTAGTAATAAATGTCTTAAATTAAAATCATTGAATTTGCCAAAACATAACTTTACAGACAAAATTCATAAAAGAAGTTAGAAGTAAGTTTGAATTTGCGACATTATTTAGTTTATAGTACTTATACTTGATTTCTTACTATATATAATAAAAAGGCTTGTATGTCCATGTGTGTTACTCTTCGACGTTTAAAAAACTATTGAATTCTAGATTAACACATATGCATTTAGTCCACTTTAACCCAAACAAGACACAAGTTTGCGCGTTCACCGCTAAGAAAGCCCCATTTGCTGTAGTACCTCAATTCCAGAACACATCCCTCACCATCTCAGATCACATCGGGATCCTCGGTGTCGACATCTCCAGTGACGTCCAGTTCCGATGTCATCTGGAAGACAAGGCCAAGCTGGCATCTAAAAAACTGGGTGTACTTAATACAGCAAAGCGGTACTTCTCATCGGGGCAAAGACTCACCTTGTATAAGGCGCAGGTCCGGCCCCATATGGAGTACTGCTGTCATCTTTGGGCGGGTGCACCACAATACCAGCTTGGGCCCTTTGACTCGCTCCAAAGACGTGCTGTGAGAATTGTCGACGATCCCATGATGCAGGTGATATGGAACCCTTGAGTCTGAGGAGAGACTTTGCCTCCCTGTGTGTTTTTTATCGCCTGTATAACGGGATGTGTTCTGAAGAATTATTTGACATGGTGCCCACGGCCTCCTTCTATCATCGCACCTCTCGCCATCGGCAGCGAGTTCATTGTCACACCCTAGAACCGTTACCATCCCGTACTGTACGGTTCGAGCGCCACTTTATCCCACGTACGATCAGGTTGTGGAATGAACTCCCTGCCATGGTTTTCCCACAGGACTACAGCATGGAGCTCTTCAAAAAGGGCGTCAAAAGGTTCCTACAGGGTCGGCAACGCGCGGGTGGTACCTCTGGTGTTGCAAGCGTCCATAGGCTACGGTAATCGCTTACCATCAGGCGAGCCGTATGCTTGTTTGTCACCCTAGTCGTATAAAAAAAAAATGCAACTTTTTATTTCGAAAAGATTCGGTGTTCCCATGGGATAAAATAACTGGTTATTGCTCACTAGCAATCCGCTCGGCAAGGCAGACCCAATAACCACTATTAACCACTGTTAATAGTGGTTATTGGGTCTGCCTTACCGAGCTGGCCATGCATGTTGGCATAGGGTTTAAATTCAAGCATGTTATCTGCTTGTTATTATCCTTAGCTGCCTCATTCCCTGAGGAGGAAATGAGATGGTGACACCTCTCCAGTCCATCAACGTCCCACTGTTGGGCACGGGCCTCGTACACTTTGGGAGGGACTTTGATCTACTGTGCCGCGCTGACCAGGCGTGTTGGCACAAGGTTTACTTTCGAGTTTTTCGTCTATCACAGTAGACGTTAACTGCTTTTATTGGACACACGGAGTTACCATCCTTTACCACTTCGATATCTCACTTTTGTTTGCAAGTAACACTGCGGGGCACAGCTAATACTAAAATAACTTTCTTCTATTAGCTTCTAAGAAATTTCCAAGTCACTTAACATTACAGAATTGATAGAGCCATTTACATAATTGTGATTCACAGCTCAGCACTTGCTCGGCACGCATTGATGTAATCAGAATTGAAATGAGAAAATCTGTTAGATTTAAAATTTGTGGATATAATAGTTTTTTGGGATGTCTTTAATATTTATTTAATTGAAAAAGTTTAATTGTAAGGCATTGAGACGTTTTAAAGAAAAATCCGTTATAGATTCTTGAGACTTTTTTCGATCCTAAATATAAAATAGTTTACTTTCGTCGTTGTTTTAGTTCGTAGTGACGTATTAAGAATACAAGTGTCACCACCCCATTTCCTTCCCAGGGTGCTGTAAGAGCCAGCTAAAGGATATTGTTAAAAGATAACATCCTATGTGAAAGACAGAAAACTGGAAAATAAACTGTGCCAACACAACTGGTCAGCGCGGCATAGTAGACCATAATTCCTCCAAAGTGGAGGAGGCCCGTGCCCAACAGTGGGACGTAAATGGGCTGGTGAGGAGGTAAAAATAAACACACACGCTTAAAAATCTCTACATAAAAAGTTGACGAATTTATTTGTTTGAACGCGCTAATCACAAGAACTACTAGTCCGATTTGTATAAAATTTCTTTCAGTGTTGGATAGTACATTTATCGAGTAACGATCTTATTCATAATGACTTATCGGAGGTTTAAACGGAGATTTTATCGGAGAGATAATAACGTTTTAACGTATAAAGACTATAATCTATAACAAGTTTTGACAATTTTAGCGAACCTATTTTAGCGAACTTTTAAACCTCCGATAAGTCATTATGAACAAGACCATAATACTATAGGCTATATAACATCACGGTGCGAGTAATAGTAGCGAAGAGTCGGTGAAAAATGTTGCAAAAATAGGAAAAAATTTCTAAACTCCACGAACGACGTACGTAATATTTATTTTTAACACCCTTGCTCGTAAAGCTGATGTAATTCCACGGGTTTTAAATATGTAAAGCGGGTCATAAAAAACGCGTGTGTTACCAAAGCAAATAGTTAAGTTATAGTCCATACAAATTTCATAACAGTATTACTTGCCATTTCAAATATGGAACTGATCGCCGCCGCACGACTCGAGCACCGCGCTGTTACTATTCAAATTTCGAACTAATCGCCGCGCGGCGCCAGTCAGTAGGCAGCGCTAGCGCGCTGTTAAAATGGCGGGAAAGCAACAGTGTGCATTCACAGATTGAGTTTATTTAATGTTTTTTTTTATGTTTCCTCGCAAATGTGTTAAAAAACGTCGTACGATATACGTGCGTATTGGTTATAACATGCTCGGCTCAATTACGCCCTCGCCTTCGGCTCGGGCTGAAATTCCGCCTCGCATGTTATAACCATCTTAACGCACTAATATCGTAATGTACTATTAAATGCAATGAGCAATGTTATCGGTCTTCACATCTACAGGTTTCGAGCCTACACTACAATGCAATACAAAATTCTTTATTGTACACCAAAGAAAAAAAGATACATAATTTAATTAAGTACGTACAGCATATGGTATGTACAAGCGGCGGTCTTATCGCTAATAGCGATCTCTTACAGACAACCTATATGGAAACTGTCGAAGAATTACAGCTAAGGGCAAATTAGGTGTATCCCATTAGGCGTGTAATATTACTATTGTAACCTACATAACTATAAAAAATAATACTAACGTAACATACACAAATAATGTAGTACAGACTCAGGCTCTCATTACGTGTTATTTGTCATAAGATTTTAATTCTAACCAAATTTTAATTCTTTTGATTTTAATTCTAACCAAAAAACCAAACTGTAATATTGTAACGTTTTGAGTGCAATAAATAAATAAATTGAAATTGATATGTGTACAAAACTTCCGATCAATGCAACTGGATGAAAATCACTTTCAAAGATTCCGTTGCATAGATTAATACATTGGTAGATGCGTACCGAGCTAATGAAAGCGTGTTTACAAAAGAAAGGAAATAAGGTGAAAGGAAATGGGTAGCAATAAAAATGTTTCAATGTATGTCTTGATACTAAATAGGGAATTTTACGAACTGATTCAATTGAAAATTTTTAAGTAAACATTTATCTCCGATACTTTTAATGTATCCATGAAGAACAGTTTAATTAATTTTAAAAGGTTCCAGTACTTTTTTGCTCGTTTCTAAGATAATCAAAAACTTGTTGATCATAACGACAAAAGTCAACACTCCAATGTAATTATTCGTTTCTAACTTTGAAATCATAAAACAAAATTATACATAACATATATAAATAATATGCTTAGTTCAAAAACTAAAAAACACGCTAGAATATCCTAAATATTTTTTTTAAAATTTGCATTCTCATTCGGTCCTTAATATGTGTGCAAAATTTCATAAAAATCCGATTACTGCAGGTGCGTGAAAATTACTTTCAAAGATTCCGTTACATAGATCAATACATTGATAGATACATACCGAACTTATAAAAGCGTGTTAAAAAAAGGTTAACTACAGTCAGACTCTTTTGTATTTGATGTAGCTGTTGATTGTTTTAATATGTTCAATTAAATGACAGTAGATTTGAGTTAAAAAAGTTTCAAAACCGAACCTTTATTTTCGGAGATCACCCCCTAAACATACAGTTTAGGGGGTGATCTATAACATTATATTAATATTAAAGGCTAGCTGTTCCCCGCGATTTTTTAACTAAGAATCCGCTTTCCAATAACTAATAATATTTTTTTAGCTGCAGTACGCCCATAAATACGATTTTGCTAATTTTAAATATAATACTATACTAAGAAAGTGTGTATTTTCTGTGTAAATATTGTGTGGTATTATCTCTGATCCCTTGATCTTCTTGATGGCATGAGACATCCTTAAAGGATATGTGGCATGGGATGGGACTGAATGATTGATGACACTGTAAGGTTTGGGTGGCTTAGTGGTCTAAAGAAATAGCTTGGATAGGTTTATATTTGTCAATGATTTTTAAAACTGCAGACTACGAAACGCCTTTTTTTCACATAATTTGTAGATTAATAATTAAATATATTTACCGGGGCCGTTGGGAAATGATTTGTGCCAACGGCCCCGGTGAACGACGGGCCCGGCTTCACCGGGGCCGTTGCAACTTTTTTTTCCCAACGGCCCCGGTACCGGGGCGGTTCACCGGGGCCGTTGGCACTCACCCTAATTTTGTCCATTTCAGCGCGGCGCTCGGGAATAGGGAAAGCAAAGCAAATACCTAAATTGAGACTGTGGTCCTCTCTTAATATTCCTGCATATTTATTTGTTCCCGGCTCATTAGACCCCGCTGTTTGGCACCGGTTTCTTCCGCTTCGGGACGATTTTTTGTCTGGTATGAACAGGTTCGTTGGGCTTATGTAACATCTGCTCATAATAAGCCTTAGCTGTTTCTTATGTCACCTTGAGGAGGAAATAGGGTGATACCACTTGAATTAATTATGAAACATTTGATAATGTAGCTGTTGTTTGCAATTTCATACGCGTGAAATGTTGGAAATAAAATACCTTAACAAATTCTAGCTAAGCTAGTCGTAACTTCGTAAGTGTTGTAACAAAAAGGCCATCCTTCAAAATCACTCTATCTATATAAAAAAAAACCTGTCAAGAACGAGGTAAACTTGCACGCTGACGGTTCCGTACCTACTTGACAGAAAAATATAAATCCTTACTAATTTATAAGTGCGGAATCCGGATGATGACACAGTAATAATTTTGACGAGGATAAGTGTTAATATGTGGAACAAAACGATAGCGCGATTTAAAAAACGCACAACGCCATCTATTGAGCAGAAGAGTAAACTTATGTTTGTTAAGGATTGATTTCAAAATTTCACGCATACGAAGTCGCGGGAAACAGCTAGTAACTAAATATAAATAAACAGTTAATTAAACATAAAGCAACTCACCAACTTAACTTAGTATGTATTTGCAATATAGGGAATCGCCTGCATTTCAGCTACTTCATAAGTTTAGAGTTTAGTGTGAACTAGTTTCATACAAAGTAAAGATTTTCCCCTTTTTTTTAATATTTACGCACATTTCACACAACGTCCTCTGGTCCCAAACTAAGCTTATTATGCTTGTGTTATGGGTACCAGAATACGGATAGAATACATAAACTACTTTTCTTTTGTAAATACATACTTATAATACATAGAAACACCCAGACGCAGGACAAACATTTGTATGACAATTAGAAAAATCACACAAATAATTGTCCCGAGCGGGAATCTAACCCGCAACCTCTTGATCGGCAGTTCATTCCATAAACCACTCAACCACGAGGCTCGTCTTTTGCTTGGTAGAGATTATAGAGGATGCTAATTATTTATATTATTTCCAGGTATATCCTGTCTCTGGCTCTCGCAGACTTGCTGGTCATCATAACATGTGTTCCGTTCACATCTATCGTATACACATTCGATTCCTGGCCTTGGGGAACTACTGTATGTAGAGTGTCAGAAGCAGCCAAGGATGTTAGCATTGGCGTGTCAGTATTCACTCTGACAGCGCTCTCTGCTGACAGATACTTTGCAATTGTGGATCCACTAAGAAAGCTCCATGCTACAGGTTAGTAACACGTTAATTATGTAGGGTTCCGTAACAAAAGATAAAACAGGACGCTATTACTGAGACTTAGATTTTCACTCGTCCGTCCGATCTGTTACCAGGCTGTATCTCAGGAATTTTAATAAAAAAGATATTGAGCTAAAATTTTCATAGATTATTTATATCTATTTATGCTATAACAACAAATATTTAAGAAAATTTATGAATTTATCTAGCCTAATCAAGAAGAATACAATAAATATTTAAGGAGGCTCCCATACAACAAATGATTTCTGTGTAACTTAAGGATACACTTAGACGATATGATTATGACAATATTGACGAATGTATTACGACTAGCTGTTGCTCGCGAATTCTTACGCGTGGCATTTTGAAAAACTTCCCTGTTTTTGCAACATTTTTCACTAATGCTTCGCTCCTATTGATCGCAGCGTGATGTTTTATAGCCTATTGTTACGACGAAAAACATTTTTTTTCTGTCAAATAAATAAAACAACTTTTCACGGATTTAGACGCGTATATTTCTTTTAAATTTTGACCCGACGTTTCGGAGACTTTGCAGTCACCATGGTCACGGGTGAGACTGAGCTGTAATGTGTCTTCTACGATCAGTTGTTACAGGGTTTACCCATATTTAATTTAATTTTACATTGAAAATTACAAATACAATCAAATTTTTTTTTCGGTCAGTAATAATTTTACATAAAATTTCCCATATCTAGATCCTTATTACAACGTAACACTATATCTTTCCTTGATAAATGTACTACCAACACTGAAAGAATTTTTCATATCAGACTAGAGGTTCCTGAGATTAGCGCCTTCAAACAAACAAACAAATACAAACAAACTGTTCAGCTTTATAATATTAGTATAGAAGATAAAATGGTCCTCGTATGCGACTCCAGTTCGTACTTCACCTATTTTTTTACAAGATTTTATTAATTCCGTTCGTATAAAAAACAAAGATATAATAGCAAATCTCTTTGTAATATCAATTTTCATATTCTCATAGACATTCCTCATCGACTACTATTTTATAAATTTATTCTAACATCAACTTTGAAGACGCTAGTATTTTCAAATAAGAAATTCTAGAATGGTTTACGTGACAAGAAATACAAATACATAGCTTATTTTATATCAAAGAATAATTTTCAACTTTTTGTTGAAAATTATTATTTAATTCAATTCCGCAATTTAAAAAATACGAAACGAATTTCGTAGCCTTTGCGTTATGTAAACTTGGAATTCTTTTAATTTAATTTCGAATAAACGAAACTTCATTGTTTGATTTGACATACATATTAATATTTCTCTGCGTCAATAGCAGCTGTTAACCTCACCCAGACTGACTACCCGTTATGGGTAGTATCGTCACCCAATTTTTTCTGCAGGGTGTTGTAAGAGCCAGCTAAGGGATTTTTACGCAGATAAAATCCACTGTGAGAGACGGAAATCTCGAAATTAAACCCTATGCCAATGCCTGGTCAAGCGCAACATAATAGACCAAAAGTCCTCCCAGTGTAGAGGCCCGTGCCCAACAGTGGGGCGATAATGGGCAGGAAAGAGATCATCTAGTCTGTGTAGCTGCCTGTAACACCATCTTTGGCAATAAAAGGACGTGATAATGATGGTAATCACCACGCTTATATCTATGGAGCAGGGTAGAAACTATAAACGCAGCATGACCAGATGTATGAGTATAAATGAAGCAAAGAAAGTGAGTCTGATTGTAGCAGACGGCGCTCTATAGTCTCTGCCTACCTTTATGGGAAAAAGGCGTGATGTTACGATGACAAAAAGCAGCCGAAACCGCGAGCATTAGCTAGTATTTCCTGATGACATTACAGCACCAAGTAACGATACATTTACTAAATCGCATTACAATGACTTGTCGAAAATTCGTCTTTACGGTTGAAATACGACACAGATCATCTCCAATAGAGAGAGCATTACTCGATTTTTGTTAGCTACTAAACGACTATCCATTTATAATATATAGGTGTGTATGTATAGGCGTATGTAAGTATTCGCAAGTAAGTTTATTTATTATTATTTTTATATTTATTAACGCATCTGTTATTTTAATTCTCTTTACAACCTTAAGGTGACTGGTAGAAAAAGCTTCAGGCGTTAAGGCCGACTTTATGCACTTTGTTTTTGCGTAAAGTATTATTTGAATAAACGCACGAACGTTGGAAGAAGGCGCGGATTGCGGAGTGCAGAATATTTGCATTTTCATTGACCGTAGCAAAATCACACGCTAAGTTCCTCATACGTTACCTATGCGAGACTAGAGCTGCTCTAGTCTAGTCTTACCAAGTGTATGCTCTAGTAGAGCATACACTTGGTAAGCGTTGATCGCCTTGCGTGCGGAATCTATTTATCGTTATCTGTGGAGCACCAGTATCCAAACAAAAGGGATGATTAATTGAATAGATTCAAACCAGGCATTCAAATATTTCCGCAATAAATTTCGAAGTTTAATATAAAATAAGTCTTTATATTCAATTCCTTGAATTAATATCAGGGTGCCAAGTCTGCTATTACAATGATAGGTCACTGATTGCTTAATGGCGAATTTTATCAAGTTTGGTAGTCTACTCTTAACTTTTTGCATACTTTTTGTCACAAATGACGCAATAAATAATGGCGTCAGTGACTGATCATTGTGACAACATTGTAATTGCAGACTTGGGCCCCTGGTCTGAATTTAAGCGTATTTAGTAACTACAAAGTGCTTACGTAAATTTTCTGGTAGGGATAATTCCAATTAAAATATTTGCTCAATAATGCTGACCTAGATTTTTGCTGATTTAGACTTTCATATAGATTGTCAAAATAAAAACGTCAAGGAAGTATTAAGGATGGCAATTGGCATTGAGAGTCCACAAAAATTTTATTGATTTTTTCCTGTGTTTACATTAAAAGGAAACACCAGTTATAAAAGAATGTATGTAAAAGCTGTTTATATAAACGAAGAATAGAATTCGTATATCGTAAAACATTCCCTATACACCTGTCAAAATATACAGGGTGTCCCAGAACTCAACGTCAAGCCGAAACGGGGTGACAGGATAGATCATAACCATCACGAGAAAAATCAGAAAAAAAATCTATCCCATGCAGTTTGGAAATTATGGGCATTTTAAGAAAAACCTAGAAATTTGGTCTAACTGTACCATTTTTCGGTTATTGTGGTTAATTTTTATTATTTTTGGTCATTTAAACTTTGGAACCGTAACCCTAAATAACATCTCGAGAATCACAGTCTAAAATAATGACACAATTACCCCAAGTTTCCTAGAATTTAGACTATTTGTTAAACTATGAATTTAAAATTTTCAAACTTTGTCGACTTTGAAACACCCTCCTTTAAAAAAAATGTACTAGAGTGCCTTGGCAAGTGCCATTAAGAGTTGGCGCATTTAATCAGGATTGTAAAATGGTACAATACTTGTAAGTTTCGTACTAAAAAAAACGAGTAAAAAATAAAAACCTCAAGTAACCCGATTTTTGCTAACCCATTTTACTCAGTTAAAATGTTTTTTATTCGCACAAGCCCTTGGTAGGTTCTTTATTTTACGGTAAAATGATGAGAGATATGGATAGTGGACATGTTTGCCATGAGCGAGCGAGACAGATAGTGACGCCACTTTTACCAAAGCAACAAAATACTAATAAAATAATGAAAAATGTTGACCTTGTTTTGTTTAGGTTTATTGGAATAAAAGTCAGATTTGAAAATAACATTTTTTATTAAAACAAATGTTCAAATTGTTTACCATCAGCTTCAACACACGCCCTACATCTTCTTAAAAAAGATCTACTTATTAGCCGGGCATATCCTCGAGAGTTGATGTCCTCAGCAGCTTGAGAAATTCGTTCACGCAGCTCGGCTACGCTCTCAATGGGCTTAGAATAAACTTTTTCTTTGAGAACGCCCCAATAAAAAAAATCCAGGGGATTTAAATCTGGGGAACGGGCTGGCCACGAGATAGTGCCTGAACGTCCAATCCACCTTCCCGGATATTCTTGGTCAAGGAAATCTCTTACTTGCACTGCGTAATGCGCTGGGCAGCCATCTTGTTGATACCACATGTGGCAACGATCTGTTAGTGGTACGTCCTCTAACAAACTTGGTAAATTTTCTCGTAAAAAATTTAGGTAATTCGTGCCATTCAAATTCTCAGGCAGCTCAAAAGGCCCAACTATTTTGCCGTTTAAAATTCCTGTCCACAGGTTAACTTTAAAGCGATATTGGGATCGGTCTTCTCGCATTAAATGTGGATTCTCCACATGCCACTCATGAAAATTGTGTAAGTTTATGTAGCCATCTTTTTTAAATGTAGATTCATCTGACCAGAGAATTTTTTGGATGAATTGGGGATTTTCATTATGCCTCTGTAGCATTGTTCTACAAAATGAAATCCTTTCAGGATAATCTCGAGGGAGAAGACTTTGAACTCGTTGTACGTGAAATGGATGCATTTCAGCTCTTTGTAAAATACGATGTGCTGTGCTTTTGGGTATTCCCGTTCTTTCTTCAATTCCACGAACGGAAATACTTGGGTCATCTGCGACCTCTTCCAACACTTCTTCTTCGTAAGGAAAGCGAGGTCTACCTCCAGCCCGTATTTGATTCGGGAAATGGCCGTCCTCTGTGAGTGAATGGTGCACATTAACAAACACGCGGTGATCCGGATAGCGCTCTAAATTTGGATATCTTTCACGATAAAGTCTAGCGGCGGCACTTGCGTTGCATCTGCATTCCCCATAAATGAGATGCATGTTCGCATATTCTTGTGAAGTGTAGCGCGTAGGCATAGTGATGAGAAGGATGTCAACACAAAAGTCCAATTCCAAAAGAGAGAAGCCAAAGTTGCCGGTATGTAATCAACAAGTCCAATTCACAAAAATCCAAGTCCAAAAAGAAAAGCCAAAGTTGTCAGTACTAAATTAACACAAGCGAATACGGAAAGGTGCGCAGTAGACGAATGAGCGAAATGTACTAACTGGTGTCAGACTGGCAGCGTAGCTATTTGCTTGGTATGGCGTCTGTATCTGTTTCATTCGCACTCGTTTAAACGATGCATCTCCGTCTCACTGCGTGGCGTCACTATCTGTCTCGCTCGCTCATGGCAAACATGTCCACTATCCATCTCTCTCATCATTTTGCCGTAAAATAAAGAACCTACCAAGGGCTTGTGCGAATAAAAAACATTTTTCCTGAGTAAAATGGGTTAGCAAAAATCGGGTTACTTGAGGTTTTTATTTTTTACTCGTTTTTTTTAGTACGAAACTTACAAGTATTGTACCATTTTACAATCCTGATTAAATGCGCCAACTCTTAATGGCACTTGCCAAGGCACTCTAGTACATTTTTTTTAAAGGAGGGTGTTTCAAAGTCGACAAAGTTTGAAAATTTTAAATTCATAGTTTAACAAATAGTCTAAATTCTAGGAAACTTGGGGTAATTGTGTCATTATTTTAGACTGTGATTCTCGAGATGTTATTTAGGGTTACGGTTCCAAAGTTTAAATGACCAAAAATAATAAAAATTAACCACAATAACCGAAAAATGGTACAGTTAGACCAAATTTCTAGGTTTTTCTTAAAATGCCCATAATTTTCAAACTGCATGGGATAGATTTTTTTTCTGATTTTTCTCGTGATGGTTATGATCTATCCTGTCACCCCGTTTCGGCTTGACGTTGAGTTCTGGGACACCCTGTATAAATGAAGTAAACGTATGTTTAATTTTTATTAAGTTTGACAGACATTTGGTAAACATATTGTGCGAAGAATGTTGGCACCTAGTTTACTTTTGCGATTTCAATACAATAATAAGCATTGTGTGGGCCATATGCATAAGCTAATCTCTTACTAATAATATTATGTGTGATGGAAAACGAAGGTTTACGGCCTGTGTGTTACCAGTGATGACATATGGAGCTAAAACATAAACTTTGAATGTAGCCCTCATTAAAAAGCTCAAGGTCGTTATACACGTTATGTAATTACTATGTTACTCTGAGAGGAATAATAATAGTGAAATAAGTTGGTTAGTATTATGTAATATCTTGTATAACCGATTTTCAGTAAATAGAGGATTCATTTATTTACTCGTAACAAAATGAGTGTACCTATCCAACATAGCCAGAAGAGTTTAAAGTTCCTTGGTGGAGATCTAAATCTAGCCATGCAAACATTCAAGTCCTCTGTAATTTTTTAAATAAAACGTTGGCACTTGATCCCTTTCCACCTGATGGTAAGCGGCAATGGAATCTTTTGTTGTGAAGCGTACCAACTATTTAAGAAGCCTCTATTGTTGAAAGTGTCTACATAGTTTCGTCTATATAGTTTAGTTAATTCTGTCTTGGTTAAATTGCTTCCTTACCACCCAGACTTTCTATAGCGAGGAATTCTGAATTAAGCGATATTTAAAAATTATTTATCAATAATTCGAAAACTATTCTCATCTTCTAAAGCTAACATTATATAATTTTCCACTGTCAATAACAGATGTTTAGCAGATGCCCTAAGTCATCAAGTACGTTTTTTGATCGAAGATAATAAGATCAGTAGGTACATGTTAACAATATAAACACAGGTTTATTTTCTTTGGCGCGATACCAAATCTTCCGTATCTTTCATTTGGCACATGAGTTATTTCAGTGCCTAAGATAAACTATCTGTATTATGGAGTCACATTGTTGATCGGATGTATCAACAAATGTTGCGTTATTTTTATATAGGTACTGTATTATATATTCTCCGTATGGTGACGGACTAAGAATACAAGTGTCACCAGCCCATCTCTCCCAAGGGTGTTGTAAAAGCCAGCTAAGGGATATTGCACACAGATGACATCCTCTGTGAGAGACGGAAAACTCGAAAGTAAGCCCTGTGCCAACACGCCTGTTCAACGCGGCACTCTCTCTCTCTCTCCAGCCCATTTACGTCCCACTGTTGGGCACGGGCCTCCACCACATTGGAGGGATATGGTCTACTGTACCACGCTGACCAGGCGTGTTGGCACAGGGTTTATTTTCGAGTTTCCCGTCTCTCACAGAGGATGTTATCTGCGCGGCACAGTAGACCATAATCCCAACCAAAGTGGAGGAGGCCCGTGCCCAACAGTGGGACGTTAATGGGCTAGAGAGAGAGGGACCTATGCTAAACGGGACCCTATTACTAAGACTTCGTTGTCCATCCATCCGTCCGTCTGTCACCAGGCTGTATATTGTAAACTACGCTAGCTAGAGAGCTGAAAATTTTATTGCTTTTTTATATCAGTTGATGCTATAACACAAAACATTCATCATCATTCTCTTGTCCTTACCCCGTTAATTCACGATATTAGATAATAACAATGACACAGAACCCTTTTTGTGTGATTCTAACTCATATTTGACCGCTCATTATTTTGTTAATAAGCAACCAGACGTTGTCGAGCCAGTGTCATTATGAGGTGGATAGTTTAATAGCGATACTAACAAAACCTTTACCACAATAATTTCCTTCTTGTCAAGTTAATTAAAAAATAATATTTACAATGCTCGTGTTGGCTTTAAATAAAGCGCTTTTAGTTTTACGTAGGTCTGTAGTAGGGCATGCGCTTAGGTAACGAATATAATAAGTTTTGTAGAGTATAGTACCATTTATAGATTACTAGCTGAAACGGCAAACGTTGTTTTGCCATACTAAAAAAAAAGTTAGAAAAATAGATGTTGGCCGATTCTCAGACCTACTGAATATGTATGTAAAATTTGAGAAGAATCGGTCAAGCCGTTTCGGAGGAGTACGGTAAATAACACTGTGACACGTGAATTTTATATATTAGATTTATTAATTACTAGCTGTTGCCCTCGACTCCGTCCGCGTAGAATTTAATTTTTCCCCGTTTTTGCAACATTTTTAACTACTGCTTGAGTGAGAGTATTATAAACGTAAGAGTAAACAAATACCTATAATCAGAATGAACGAACTGCTAAGCTATCAGGAGTTACACGTGTTATTGTGAGTCAACCATAAAATATAGATATGTGCTGTTTCGGGATATTTTTTAGACAATTTTATGTAGAATATTTCCGTCATACATTATTTCTATGTAACTTTAACCATTAAGGCTGCACACGCGACGGAAGCTTAAAAAATGGAGCACCTTTTCCCGTTTTCCCAACATTTCCCTTCACTACTCTGCTCCTATTGATTGTAGCGTGATGAAAAGTAATGATGATGACGTGATGAATACTATAACCTGCCCAGGAGTATGAAGAATAATTGTACCAAGTTTCGTTAAAATCCGTAGAGTAGTTTTTGTTTCTATAAGTAACATAGAGTCGGACAGACAGACAGACAGACAAAAATTTTACTGATTGCATTTTTGGCATCAGTATCGATTGTTTACGCGCCTACTAAAATTGTGGAGCAACGTAAGGACGATTTTAATGTGTTGTCGTCATTAGGTTAGGCATATAGATTTAAGTTCACGAGTCATTGTATCTCGCACTCATTCGTTCACTTTTACATTAAACCGCCATCAGGAAGCATCTACGTTTTTTACTGTTCAAATAATTCCTACGGTCACCATAAAATTACCCCTATACATGGTCCACATCGAGCCTGATGACCAGAGGATTATGGATTAGCGTTATCAAACCTGGATTTAAAGGATATACGGGATTAATAACCGTAATAGTGAAGAACGGTTGGAATTTGAACGCGTCGCATTGGAATGTGGATGATTCCGTGGTGTTAAGTCCAGATTGATTAATAATTTTGTAACCCAGCACTCATACAGGTATAATTAATGGTAAAACAACGTATTTAAAAGGTACGTAATAATATTGTTTATGTTAAATTCGAATCTATTGCATTGTGAATTTTGTGTTAACGCCATTCGAGTTAAAATTGTACATTAAAGTGTATAGTTAGCGGTCAGCTGCATTATTTTAATTCGTTTGACTATTTTTGTATACATTCACATTATTTGTTTTTCAAATTGTGCATAGATATTCGTGTTATATGTGTAAAATTGCAGTAGAAGTGCTATTATCTGGACACTCATTTCAAATATTGGTTATACATAGCATAGTAGTTATTTATGATGTATAAGAATTAATTTGTGTAACTACTACTATATACATATAATTAGTATAACAGTTATAACATTATTTTCTATGTAAAAGTTAAAAAATTTACATAAGTATTGATGGTTGTAAGCGTACCTACTCAGCAGTCATTAACCGCTTGCAGTGAAAATCATTCATAGTAGGTATATTTTTTACGTTACTGTTTCATTCGTTCCGTAAATCTTTAACTGAGTGAGTTAGAGGTATTGATTGTAATAGCTGTGACTAGGCATTTTAACAAAGCTGTATTAGGATAATTAATTTATACTTTGCATTGTTATTTACGTGAACATTGTATCAATTCCAGGGGATTTCATCAACTTCCCAGAATGGCCACAGAACAAATTAAAGATTTAACTAAGAAAAGAAGCAGTTTTAAAGGCCAATTAACAACTTTTATTAATTATTGCATGGAATTAAAACAGCCGTTGTTGTCTGCGACTGCTAAAGAATTGCAGTTGCGTATAGGTAAGATCGAAGCGTTGTATGAGCGTTTTGACGAGGTACAGTTACAGATCGAGTGTTTAGTTGACGATGTTAATCCACAGCTTGCCGCTCGTGCGGAATTTGAGACACAGTATTATAAAGCGTTAGCGTGTGCGCAAGATATGTTAGGTACATATACTGAGTCGCCCTCTTGTGATGGTAAAAGTATTGCGAGTAATCGGAAGCTTGTCAAATTGCCAACTATTCAATTACCAAAATTTAATGGTTCGTATGAGAATTGGTTGGAGTTTAGGGACACCTTTTCTAGTCTTATACATTCTAACGAGGATATTGACGACATAAATAAGTATCATTATTTGCGCGCCTGTTTAGAGTCATCTGCTGCTGTGGTAATACAATCTACACAGTTTTCGGCCAACAATTATTCTGTAGCTTGGAAAACGTTATGTGAACGTTATGATAACAAAAGGTTATTAATTCAAAATCACGTCACTACTTTATTTAATATTGAAAATATTACTAAGGAGTCTTCTAATAATTTAAAGCGTTTAATTGATCAATTAAAGAAAAACTTGCAAGCCTTAGAGGCTTTAGGTGAGCCAGTCGGACAGTGGGACACATTATTAATTTATTTAATTACTAAAAAGTTAGATCATAGAACTTATAGGGAGTGGGAAGAGTACAAAGGTCGTTTAAATGAAGATAATTCAAATAAATTCAGTGAGTTTATGACATTCTTACGTAGTCGCGCTGACTTATTGGAAACTTTAGAACTTTCCCATACTAATCCCATAAAATCAAATATGAAGTCTATGGTTTCTATACAACATAATAACAATAAATCTAGTTTATCTACAGTAAGTAAAATATGTCCTAAATGTAGGGGTGATCATTTATTGTCTTGTTGTTCACAATTTCTTGCACTTAGTAATGAAGCCCGACATAAGCTGCTGCCTACTTTTAAAGTTTGTTTTAATTGTTTTAGATCTGGTCACTATGCTGATCATTGTAAGAAGCCAGGTTGTCATATTTGTAAGCGCAAGCACAATAGTTTAGTGCATGTGAGTGATTTAAAACCTTTACCTAACTTGCAGAATGAGAACGTAAATACATCCGTAAATATACCATCGTTACCGTTATCGTCTGTGTCGACAAATGTCAGCCAAAGTCAAACTTTGTCGGCAAATATAGCTTCTTCGGAGCAATTCGACGTGTTATTGTCTACCGCATTAGTAAAACTGTATGATAGTAATAATCAAGAACATGTTGTTAGGGCAGTTCTTGACAGCGGTAGCACGTCTTGTGTTATGTCAGAGAGTTTATTTAATAAATTAAATTTAACTCCTCATTATATAGATAAATCAATTCTGGGCATTAACAACGTGACGTCACACGTAGGTAAAACTTGTCGTGTAAGTATGAAGTCTTTAAATGAAAGATTCGTCATCGACTTTTATTGTTTTGTTTTACCATCAATAACTAATAATGTACCCAGTCGTGAGATTGATGTTAGTAATCTGAAAATACCATCAGATATTTGTTTAGCGGATCCCACATTTTATAAGCCTGCTGCTGTTGATATATTGCTGGGCGCTGATCTCTTCTGGGATTTGTTGGGATCACATCGAATAGATTTAGGTAATAAAAAGCCTATGCTTTGTGAAACAAAGTTAGGATGGATTATTTCAGGTCCGATTATTAATAGTCATATTTCCTTATTTTCAAGTGATGTACGGTGCCATTTTGTCAATAGTTCGAGCGGCTGCTGTTCTGATATTGACAATGAAACCAATTTAACGCGTTTTTGGCAATTAGAGGAAATACCCTCACTACCGTCATCTCATTATTCATTAGCAGAGAAAGAGTGTGAAGAACATTTTCTCAAAAACATGTCTCGTCTAGAGGATGGTCGATTCTGCGTACGGATTCCGTTGAAGGAACACCCTAGTGTTTTAGGAGAATCATTTACTAGGGCTACGCAGTGTTTACTTTCCATGGAGCGTAGATTAAAAGGTAATCCTCAATTATGTAAAATGTATCATGACTTCATGTCTGAGTATGAGTCTTTGGGCCATATGTCTGAGTGTCATCAACTTGACTCAAGTGAAGTTGGTTATTATATACCACATCATGGTATCCAACGCGACCAAAGTACAACAACTAAGTTAAGAGTGGTGTATAATGCTAGTTGTCCTACTACGTCAGGAGTTTCATTTAATGACATTCAATTAATAGGTCCCACAGTTCAAGATGACTTACTAGCTATACTACTTCGTTTCAGACAGTATAAATACATTTTAGCAGCCGACGTCGAGAAGATGTATAGGCAAATAGTTGTCCATCCGTCTGATAGGTTTCTTCAACGTATTCTCTGGCGTGATAACATTCATGAACCTATTAAAGTCTTTGAATTAAACACTGTTACATATGGCACTGCTAGTGCACCCTATTTAGCAACAAGGTGTTTAAAACAGTTAGGTATTGAGTGTACTAATAGTAAAGTGGCTGAAATAATTCAGCATGATTTTTATGTTGACGATCTGCTCACTGGGGGAGATAATTTGGTTGAGGTTATGGATATTCGTAATGAAGTATCGGCGGCATTGCCGTCAGCTGGTATGCCGTTAAGAAAATGGCAATCTAATGAGCCTCAATTGGTGTCAGATTGTTCCAAAACACCATATGATTTAAATATCGGATCTCATGAAGCCAGCAAGCTTTTAGGTCTTGGTTGGTGTGCAGATTCAGATGAACTCTGCTTTCCGATAGGCTTGACACTACCTGAATGTAATACCAAGCGTGATATCTTATCAGCCATCGCACAAATATTTGATCCACTTGGTCTGCTTGCCCCAGGAGTAGTTCGTATGAAAATATTATTGCAACGGTTATGGTTGCAAAAATTATCTTGGGATGAACCTTTAAGTCCTGATATTCATAAGCGTTGGTATGAAATTGTTAGAACTTTACCTTTAATTAATGATATTCGAATTCCTCGAATGGTCATTTGTGACTCTTATAAAGTTTTTCAGTTACACATCTTTACAGATGCGTCAGAGCTGGCTTACGGAGCCTGTGCTTATGTTCGTACTGTTAATGATAATGGAGAGGTAGTGGTTCGTTTATTGTCAGCTAAGAGTCGTGTAGCCCCAATTAAATCACTGTCCATTCCCAGGTTGGAGTTGTGTGGCGCTGTAGTAGGCATCCGTCTTTATGAGAAGATTGTAAAATCATTACGGGTTGCTGTGAACAAGGTTTGCATCTGGACTGATTCCACCATCGTGTTGGGATGGTTGCAGATGCACCCTTCTAAGCTTCAGCCTTTTGTGCGAAATCGCGTAGCTGAAGTTTTAGATAAGGCGAGCACTTGTACTTGGCGACACATCCCAACTGAGCTCAATCCTGCAGACCTACTATCCCGTGGTATGGATATTAGTTCCCTGCAGGCATCGAAGCTATGGTGGAACGGTCCAGTCTTCCTTAGCCAAGAACCCATTAAGTTTCCCATTCAACCGAAAGGTGTTGAGTCGTTACCAGAAACCAAGCCAGATATTTCCTTTGCAGCTGTAATTAACAGTAGCGAACAATCAAGTTTTATTGATATGAGTCGTTTTTCTAGTTATTTAAGATTAGTTCGTACAGTAGCTTACGTTCTTAGGTGGATTAGTCGCTGTAGAAGGCGTCCTATACCTTCTTTCTTTTTAGATAAATGTGAATTAGAACAAGCACTTAACATATTAATTAGGCAGTGTCAGAGAGATTCATTTCCTGAATACTTAATATTATTAAATAAACAAACGTTACCTAAAAAGAGTTCTCTACTTAAGTTTAATGTGTATTTGGATTCTCATAGTATAATGCGTGTAGGGGGCCGCATTGATAACTCTGAATACAATCATGATAAAAAACACCCTATTTTGTTACAGTCCACTCATGTTTTAACTAAATTAATATTTGAGTTTGAGCATCGTAAGTTGATGCATGCTGGCCCACAAATGCTTCTTGCGTCTGTTAGGGAGACTTATTGGCCAATAGGCGGAAGAAATTTAGCTAGGGCTTGCTATCGTAAATGCGTACGGTGTAGGCGAATGACCGGCAAGACTATTGAGCCAATAATGGGAAACCTGCCGCGTGAGCGTGTTTCTTCCACTGGTTTTCCCTTTGAAAATGTAGGCGTAGATTACGCAGGGCCTATGATGTGTGCGAGTCGTCAAGGCCGAGGATGTAGGCTGGTAAAGGTGTACATCGCGATTTTTGTTTGTTTTAGTACCAAAGCCCTACATTTAGAGTTAGTTGGGGATTTGACAAGCAATCGATTTTTAATGGCATTGTATCGTTTCATTTCGCGAAGAGGAAAGCCTCTTAACCTTTACTCTGATAATGGTGCCTCGTTTGTCGGTGCAAACAACGACTTAGCAAAATTTATTAAGCAAAACTGCAGTTCTTTAGGTGAGCGCGCGGCCAGCGATGGCATTAAATTCCATTTTATTCCGGCTTATAGTCCTCACATGGGAGGCCTCTGGGAAGCTGGTGTTAAATCTACCAAATACCATTTGCAAAGAGTGCTGGGTAATTGTAATTTGTCTTATGAGGAATTTAACACCACGTTGACCCAGATTGAAGCGATATTAAACTCCCGACCGTTAACTCCGTTGTCTTCTGATCCTGCAGACTATACCCCATTGACACCAGGTCATTTTATTATTGGACGACCTCTGATTGGTTTACCACAACCAGAATATACCGATCGTAGCAAGAGTCAACTCACACGCTTCCAGCGCATTCAACAGCTTCGGCTACATTTCTGGACCAGATGGACCAAAGAATATATTGCAGAGTTGCAACTCAGAACCAAGTGGCGTTCTTGCAAGGGCAGTTTACAGCTCAATACATTGGTTGTGGTGAAGGAGGAGAATTTGCCTCCTCTGAAGTGGAGATTGGGAAGGATCGTAGCTCTGTATCCTGGATCTGATGGAGTGGCACGCGTAGCTGATATTCGGACATCAAGCGGAGTAATTCGGCGCTCATTCAGCAAGATTTGTCCCTTACCAGTGGCTTCAGATTCTGGGTGAAAATTACCTTTTCACCGCCCGGGGGGATGTTTACGCGCCTACTAAAATTGTGGAGCAACGTAAGGACGATTTTAATGTGTTGTCGTCATTAGGTTAGGCATATAGATTTAAGTTCACGAGTCATTGTATCTCGCACTCATTCGTTCACTTTTACATTAAACCGCCATCAGGAAGCATCTACGTTTTTTACTGTTCAAATAATTCCTACGGTCACCATAAAATTACCCCTATACATCGATCACTAATCACCCCCTGATAGTTATTTTGAAAATATATTTCATGTACAGAATCGACCTCTCTACAGATTTATTATAAGTATAGATTTAACACTTCTATACACAAATAAGGTACAAAGGCGGACATAATGCCGGAGGCGTTCTCTTCCAGTCAACCTTAGGTGGTGCAAAAAGAGGAAGTAGTATACACACTGAAACAGAGGCTAAGCAAAATAGCAAGTATATAACAACATCACGGCGTATTATTTGGAGTCATCCCAGCAGTACGTTAATTTCTATAAGAATTCTTCGTATTGTAACTAAAACTAATCGCAACTAAATCAAATGGATAAAAGTTTTTATAAGTAATATTTTGTTAAACAGTTTTTCAATAATATTAACTCCATAAGTTTTTCTAATAGCAACGTAATTAGGTATGTTACAAAAAAAATTAAGAAAATAAATTCATTTCATCAGTAAATAGAAATAGGTACTTCATAAAATGTACCACGATCATCATGTTCCAAGTTTATTAACTATGTAGATACATTTATCTACAGCATAAACTGACTCTAACAAATTAGTTTTATGCTAGACTAGGTCACTACTTAATTTAGTAAGGTTAAAGTAATAGAAAAAATGCATATATAAGTCACTTACAACCGTCGGGCATGTATGACCAGATGTATGAGTGTGGATGAAGCCAACGAAGTATGCTTCGATCGTAGCAGATGGCGCTCTGTAGTCTCTGCCTACCCCCATGGGAAAAAGGCGTGATGTTATGATGACGATGATGACGATGATTGTGTTAGGTCGTCATTTCTCGTAAAATCGGTCCAACTTTGGAATTCCCTCCCTCTTGAGATCAGGATGGCCTCTAGCAGATCCACCTTTAAGCGTAAAATAAAAGAACACCTGCTCCAAATATTAGCTGATGTTAAATCATATCTTGTATATATGCTATGTATGTATATATTGTATTTACAAGTAGTTTATTGTATTTAATAGTTATTTATGTACCTAAGTATTATATAGTTATTATGTTGTTATTTAGTATGTAGGTACTAATATTTTATGTTAATATTATGTATTCTATTTAGTTTATTCGTTCCTTGATGTTTATTTTTTAAGCAAATAACGCACCTACCACTAATGTCTCTGCATCATCCTAGGTTGACTTGTAGATAATGCTTTTAGCATTAAGACCACTATTGTACAATTTTGTGCTGAAAGTTTTTAAATAAATAAAAAAAAAATATTATAAAGCTGTAGAGTTTGTCTGTTTGAACGCCCTATATGCAAAAACTTCCGGTTTGAATTGAAAACTGTTTTTTGTTTTGGATAGTTAATTTATCGAGGAAGGCCATAAGCTATATAAAACCACGCTACGACTAATAGGAACGAAGTTTTAATGATTTTTTTTTTTTTAATTTCCACGCGTCAAGTCGCGGTCAACAGCTAGTTTATAAGATTAGTAGGATTGCGTTTGAAAAAGCTTATGTCAATATTTTGCAAGCTATATCATCTTACGTCTATGATGAAAATTGTACAAATACCAATAAACTTTTATTAGATTATCCATATCCTACATATAAATGTGTATATCTATATGTTGTTGCAATAATCTGTAGCTAAATATGATCCACAAATTTGAGAGGTTGTTTCGCCAAGATTTTCTATCGAGAAAACTTTATTCAATCGCGTTTCTGAGTTCATGCGATCCTAGATCATACAGGGTGACTTTGCAAGGTGTTACCAAACTTTTTAAATAAGCTCTATAGAACAATACTAAAATACGTCTTTGTAGTAACTATTTGTAAACGTAGTATTTTTAAAAAAAAAAACTATTTAAAATGTCCTTAAAAGTAACTCAACAAAGAGACACCGCGTGCGTTGTCATTCATCAGAGACCAGAGCCACAAACGACCTTATGCAGACCACATAACGACAAGCGCGCCAACAAGTTCTTATGCAGTGGACATACGGTGCAATTTCATCAACACGCCACCGGTCAATGACCCTTCAATAAACACTCCCCCTCCATTTGTCGGCCTACGCTTCCCGCTAACCCTTGCTTGCGCGGGCGCCCGAACCTTATGTTGTTAAGCATAAGGCTTATTTTCGCGCACCATAATCACTACTACACTTACAGTTTAACTTTTGCGAAACTATCGTGACGTGCGTGCGTATTTTTCTATGAATGGAGTAAATTATCCATGCGTACTATTTTTAAACAGCGGATAGGATTAATTAAAATGAAAAATTTTTTTTTGATGTTCTTTACGTAAATCGATTAAGTTACTGATTCAGAGTCGCTCCTAAAAATTTGGCAACACCTTGCAAAGTCACCCAGTATATTGAAAAAACATATACTTAAAAATTAGAGCTCTAGCCATTCAATCTAAAGAAACAATGAAAACTTCGTACGTAGAAAAATGCACGAAGCTATTTTGGTATCCTCTTAAACGTAATCAACATCATGTGGGCCGTTGACTTTTCTGTCTACTTAAGCAATAACATAAAAATTGCTGTCAGGTAGTATGTGTATCTGTTTTGGTACGTCGAATATATCATCATTCTTCTATATTGATCCTGTTATTTGGGGTCGGTGCAGTGAGATTTCATGTTCATGTTGCAGTTGGGTTTGGTTGATTTTTATCACCGGCCTGCTGCCTGACGTCAACCCTCCTCATTAATGAACAAGTGTCGCGAGATGTAATTTCCTCGGTCGGTTTTTACCACCCCCGCGGGGAACTTATGAGGAGGTAAAACCAGTATTCTTTTTGTCCACCACCCCACGGATAATGATTCTCCTTAATTATTTAGAATTACTTTTTTCGAATAAGTAACTTATTATTTATATTCTTAGGTAGCAGCAAGCGTGCTACAAGAATAACAGTTGCCACAGCCATCGGTATATGGGTGTTAGCAGCACTGCTCGCCACTCCTGCATATATAGGATCTTATGTTCGTATCTTCATCGTTAATCCTACTACACAGGTAATAATCAAAATACTACATTTAGTGTCCATTGAACTTGAATTCAATAATTATCTATGCATCCGTCAGCCAATTATCGTCACGGGCCTCCTCTACTTTGGGAGGGTTTATGGTCTACTGTGCCGCTAACCAGGCATGTTGTCACAGGGTTTAGTTTCGAGTTTACCGTCTCTCACAGTAGACGTTAACTGTTTATATTGTCACTTAGCCGGCTTACAGCACTCTGGGAAAGGAATGGGGTGGTGACACTTGTATTCTTAATCCGTCATCACACGGACCTATGCATATTATAATAAAAATGTAACAATAAAAATAAGATTAAGGTATTATATTAGCGTTACAGAAGCCAAAATATCATACTTTAGATATTTTGTCTATTGTTTTTTATGTCTGTCCGGCTGTTTGTATGTTTGTAGGTACATCACTCTAAAACTTCTTTCCAAGCCACAAATATGGGACTTTTTTTTTTTCTTTGGAATGCTTTTTACGCACTTACCCCCCGACTGCAGGGGCAGCCGGAGGACGTCGTGTGGGACTCCCGGGGAGATATTCTCGACCCAGCCTACCCACTAAACCTACGGTGTTCTCCTCGCCCGTTGCCGGGCCATGGTAGTTACTCAGGTATTACCACGACCCGACACGGGGGGGGGGCCCTAGTAGTGGGGGCTCACTGCGTCGGGGTGGGCAACGTGCCCCCCCGTCGGACTGACCGCTCTCGCCGGAACACTCGGCGAGAGGTCGTCCGCCACTAACAGCGCGACAGGTCCCCTGACCCGTCGGCCGGCTATTGCGCGCCGACGACCCCTACCCGTGGCCCTGCGGGGGGGGCAGTGTGTCGCCCGAGCGTTCACGCTCCCGCAGGGCCTCTCTCTTGGCCGCCATCACCTCGGACGCAAACGAGGCGACGGCGGCCCAACACTCTCTGCTGCCGGCCATCGAGGCGATGACGGCCGGCAGCGACAAATTAACGCCTATTGCGCCATACTAATATGGGACTTGTTGTGGGACCCTCCAGTTTAGGAGGATATTTTCTCGATATATTACACGCCTGTTTTTAACGGGGATTAAAAGTATAATATTTAAATAATTCTTCCTTTTAGTTTTTAGCATGTTACCCGTACCCAGTGGAATGGGGCGAGAACTATCCAAGGACAATGGTGCTGATAAGATTTTTGGTATACTACTCGGTACCATTAGCTGTGATTGCATTGTTCTATATACTGATGGCACGACATCTAGTTCTTAGTACACAGAATGTACCAGGGGAAATGCAGGGTACACAAAGACAGGTAAATATTTTTTAGAAAACTTAATTTATCGCTTAATATTCTCGATTCACGACCCGTTTTTTAAAAGCTGTTTAAAACCATTTTTAAGACGCTTTTATTAACTTTGAACGTATCTATCAATCGTATCGATCGATTCTCGATTCGTTTTTTTAAAAGCTGTTTAAAATCAATCAATTTAGAAAATCAATGTACTAATCGTAACGGAATGTGTAACGGAATCTTTGAAAATTATTTTCTCTCACTTGCAGTGGTTGGATTGATTTGAAATTTACACACATACTATATAAAATGACCGATGACAATGCAATAATAAAAAAAATATTAGGGATTATTGAGTGTGTTTTTTAGTTTTTGATTTAGGCAAATTTTTTGTTTATATTTATCTTGAGGTTTTGGAGACAATGATTACGATTAAGAATGAACTATAATAATGTTTTAATTTTTACTGACATGGCATATACTACCATTAATATGTAAACTAATTCACGATAAAACTGGATGTTATCATAAAATTTCTCATTTTCCTCGGGCATTAGGCAAAAGAATCTGTAGAACAATATTATCGTATTGTAAGCCCTTGATCATTTCAGATGCGAGCTAGAAGAAAGGTAGCTGTCACTGTTCTGGCATTTGTGCTGGTGTTTGCTGCTTGCTTCCTACCCTCACATGTCTTCATGATGTGGTTCTATTATAAGTATGCATTGCAATTTGTAACAAAACTCTCTCTCTCCAGCCCCCAAATATCCCACTGTTGTGCACGGGCCTCCTCACTTAATTATGTTGGGAAAATATGAATTTACTGCGCGTAATTATGATTTACATTCAGGTAAGATGCACACAATAACGAGCGTACCTACAAATAAATTTATTATTTTATTTATTAGACTGGACTAAATTTCTTCTTAGACCATTACTCTCTCTCTCAATGGGGACGGGCCTCCTACACATTAGGAGAGTATTTGGTGGAATTTACCAGGCGTAGAGTTTAGTGTCTAGTATTCCTTCTCTTATAGAAAATGTCATCTGTATTTTACTATTCACTTGGAAAATGGGGTGATAAATGATTGTACTCACAATTTAAGACCACGTAGAACTTATATGGTACTTTATGTAAATCTTATTTAGATCTTTTAAATAAGAAAGTCCGCGACTGCGCGTTGTGGCGTTCTATGGATGGAGCAAGGTTGATGGATGGATGGATGAAAATAAGAAAGTAGAATCTACTTTTCAAACATTTTCATTGTCATAAATTTTTTTTTTATTCAGTCCAACAGCACAGGAGGATTATAATGGATGGTGGCATGCGCTCAGAATCATCGGGTTCTGCCTATCATTCCTCAACAGCTGTGTAAATCCTATCGCTTTGTACTGTACAAGCGGTATCTTTAGGAAACATTTCAACAGGTCAGTTCCCTTCTTTATCTAGTTTCATGAAAATTTCTGGTAGTTATGGAATCCTAAGGCATATGATAACGTTTATCTCGTTAATATCATATTTGAAGTATCAAATATGATATTAAGTCCTAGTAAGGACACTGCTGAAAACCAGCGTTATCAGATGGTCGTCAAGCCATCTCGCAATAATAGCTGAGCAGTTTTCCATTTTTTCCGACGCTCGGGTTGCAAATATTTGTGTATAACTATGTTGTACTTATTTTTGTTTTGTGTGTTTATTCCTAGTTTTATTATTTTGTATTATGTTATCCACTTCAATTCAATTCAATTTCATTTATTTGCGATAGTGGGTAATAAATAAGATTTTACAATAAAGAATGTATCACCACAATCAGCCAAAATAGCATGCAAATATTTAACATCAGTACCGATCGCGCGCTTGCGGTGGCGGGACGCTCCGTAGCGAAACCGGTTTATTTATAGTCGTTAGCGCGAGTAGGTATTGTATTTCTGAGAATTGCGATGCATTTTATTACAATCTGCGGATATGGATAGCAATGATCGAATATTATTAGAAGATCAACTTAGTGATGTAAACATTACAATTTGTAATCAAGAAGAGATTTGCATGGAGGATTCGGAAGCACTAGAATCTAGTCCAACACATGTGGTTGAGGAGACTGACAATCGAGCAGAGAAGAGGAGTCGTAATATTGATGAAGAGGAATTGTGGATGGAGGTGGGCAGAAGAGTTAAAATTATGGCACGAAGCACTTCCAAGAATAGTACTTTAAGAGTACGAGAAGAACAGATTGAAGTTAGTATGACGTCAAAAACCGAGAAACTACCAAAGCAGATAGGGTTAGCACGCATGCTTAAAAGTGAGAACATACTGGATGTGTTAAAAATTAAATATATTAATGCATATAAAGTTCTATTACAATTTAATAATGAAAGGAGCGCTGACAAACTGATGAAGTGCAAATATTTCCTAGATAAAAATTATAAATGTCAGAAAACATTTGAGGTTGGCGTTTCATACGGAATTATCAGAGGTATTGAACTTGAACTGAGTGAAGAAGACATTCAAAAAGATTTGGAGAGTAACATACCCATAACAAATGTAAAACGCCTACAACGCCGTAACCTTCATACTGGTCAATTTGAAGATAGTGAAAGCGTCCGACTATGCTTTCTAGGCTCATCGTTACCTGCATACGTGTATACATATGGATTACGATTAAAAGTGGACCCCTATGTCTTTCCCGTAACACAATGTTCAAGGTGCTGGAAATTCGGCCATCTGTCTAAAATGTGTTCATTCCTAGATAATATCTGTCCAAAATGCGGTAAGAACCACACAAATTGTGAAACTACTAGCTACAAATGCGTTAACTGCAAAGGGAAACATATGGCGCTGTCTAAAACGTGTCCGATTTATAAGAAAGAAAAAAGATTGCGAGAGCTAATGGCAGAGTTTAATTGCACATACAAACAAGCTCTTACTGCATATGTCCCACCCTCTCCTCAAGCGGAACCTATCTCTCCAAGTCTATCTAAATCTGATGAAAGTAATCATCAAAAAACCACGTATTACCCGGCCACGCCATTACAAAAAGAAGTTTTAAAAGTCACAGCAGAGGTACACAATGAAGACACGACATCCGAACTCTCCAATCAGGCTACAAATAAAAAGAATAAAAAACAAAAGAAGAAACACGACAATAGTCAGTCTCAATCTCACCAAGAAGATATCGAAAAGGTAATAAATGACTTTACAAAAGAAAACTATAATGAAGAAGAGACAGACGAGCAGGCAAACACTGATAAAATGAGTTTTAAAGACTTATTAGACAAGTTACGAGACATAATTTTTATAACGAAAATGACATTCTGGGAAAAGATGCAGTCGTGTGGACAAACTATATATAAATGGGCCAAGTCATTCGTCGTAGATTATTTATCTGAGTGGACATTTGTTAAACAATTCTTCCCTAATGGATAAGCTGAATAAACATAAAATGAATATAATACAATGGAACTGTCAAAGTGTCCGACCTAAGCTAATAGAACTGGAACAATTTCTATCTCAAGAAAAAATACATATAGGTATACTAAGTGAGACATGGCTAGATCCAGAAAACACAGTAAACATATCAGGTTACTCAGTGATACGCCAAGATCGAAACGATGGATATGGAGGTGTCGCTATTATAATACATTCTTCTATTAAGTTCCAAGTATGTCAAGAGCTAGATATTAATCCTGGTATACAAGTCCTACACGTCAAAATTCTAAATTGCACCGACATTAATAACATATTGTCTATATACTGTCCAGCAACTGTACGAACAACGTGTAATGATTGGGACAAAGTGTTTAGTCTCTTTCAGAACCGAACAATAATAGCTGGAGATTTTAACGGTCATCACCCCTGCTGGTCTAACAAAACAGATAGCAGAGGATCTCAAATCTTTGACACTATCTTGGATAATAACTATGCGACATTAAATGATGGTACGCCAACAAGAATAAAACTAGTTAACGGTAGATTACAGAAATCATCCCCCGATATTACCTTCACCACAAATGACATTGCTCTCAAATTTAACTGGCAAGTTTGCAACGAAAACCTTGGAAGTGATCACCTAATAATTAAATTTAGCACACAGAATAACTTTTCCCCATCCTACAACTTTAAATATAATTATAAAAAAGCAGATTGGAAAAATTATACGAACCTCCTCAAATTAACTTTCTCAGATATGACATTGGAATCTGACCCACAAAAGGCCTATGACCAATTCATGGACACCATCATTGCTGCTGCAAATAGTCATATCCCTGTGGTGAAACTCTGTCAAGACCATTTACGATTAGCGAAATTCGCTCCTAAACCTTATTGGAATACGGATATTTCTCGTGCTGTAGCTGAACGAAGACTTGCACTATCGACCTTTAGAAAAAATCCAACTCCTGCTAATTTGATAATCTTGCAATCTAAAACTTCCACAGCTCAAAGCACGATCCGAAAAGCCAAAAGAGATTCTTGGCGCAATTTCTGTAGTAATATTGCTGAAACTACATCTGCTCGTGAAATGTGGAACAACATGAGATGGCTTAAAGGGTATCGAAAACCAAGACAACATATTGATGAGAACACCGCGAATAATCTTATGCATAAACTTTGTCCTGACTTTGTGTCGCCTAGTAAACCATTTTTCACTTCTTGTAACCCTAACCTTGAAATCCCAATTTCTATACAAGAATTTAACCGCGCAGTTAAGGCTAAGGATACAGCTCCCGGTGATGATGGGATTTCCTTTTCTATGGTCAAACATTTACCTAATAATGGAAAGCAAATTTTAATTAATATTTATAATTTGGTTTTAAATACAGGATATGTACCGGAGCAATGGAGAAGAACTAATATTGTGCCTATTCCAAAACACAGTAGCGATGCGCAGACTGATGTTCGACCTATTGCTTTGATCTCATGTCTTTGTAAAATTTTCCACTGCATACTTAAACATAGATTAGAGTGGTTCCTAGAAAAAAATGATTGCTTCTCAAGGTATACTGTTGGCTTTAGGAAGACATTATCTTGTTTTGACAGTCTTGTTCGCATGGTTTCCCAAATTCAACTTGGATTTTGCAATAATATGTTAACTTTGGGTTGTTTTGTAGATATAAATAACGCCTACAACAACGTTGATATCAGAGTGCTCTTGCGCACTCTAGATAGCATCGGAGTTGGCGAAACCTTTTGTAACTATTTATGGAATTTCTTACAATCTAGGGAACTAACTATTAAATGTCCTAATATATATAATATAGTCAGAACAACAGGACGAGGACTTGCACAAGGGGACCCGTTGTCCCCATTATTATTTAATGTGGCAACAATGCATATATGCCATATGATTCAGAGTGTCTGCATTTCTCAGTATGCAGATGATTTTGTTTTGTATGGAACATATAAAACCTTAGAGGAAGGTCGTATCGCTATTCAGTCTGCTCTAAACACTATGTGTCAACTAGTTGAGGACCTTGGCTTGGAGATATCTCACAGAAAGACGAAAATTTGCTTATTTCGTAAGGGAGTGAATAGAAAAAGTGTAGACATAAGTCTTCATGGTACGCGTATACAACTGTCTGAATGTGTCAAGTATCTGGGAATGTGGTTCGACAGATCATTGAAATGGGGCAAACACATAAATGAGATCACTTCAAAAACTCAAAAATTCGTGAATATTTTCAAGGTGCTAGCGGGGTCAAACTGGGGCGTTCATCCTAAATTTCTGCGAAAATTATATATCGCTATTGTGCGAAGTCGGTTAGACTATGGGAGCTTTCTTTACGATACGAGTGTAAAAAGTCATCTATACAAACTCGAGAAAGTACAAAACCAATGTATGCGTGTCATAGGAGGTTTTATAAAGTCCACCCCTATTCATGTTATGCAGAACGAGCTCTGTCTGCCACCTCTGTACCTTCGTCGATACTATCTTGCTGGGAAATTTTGGCTCAAATGTAGTGCATTACGTAATAATGAGAATACTGAACTGATTAAAAAACTCTCCAAACAATGTTCACGATTGAGTTTTTGGAGTCGCAGGAAAAAACCCCTGCTAGTTAACATAGAGGAATTACTAAAATCAACACGCATACACTGTTCAAGTAAATTAGAAATGTTTAGCTTAGATACTTGGGTTCAGAACATAAATTTAGATAATGTAATAATTGATAGAATAGATGGAGTGTCAGGGTCTAAAAGGGAATTGGGTTTCACATATTTAAATCACAATAGCATTAAACTTATTACTGATAGGTTTGGTGACTACTACAAGATATACACTGATGGTGCTAAGTCGGATATAGGTATAGGAGCTGCTGTCTTTGACCCTCAGAGGGGTGTAAGGATGAAATTCAAAATTTCAACTAATATTTCTATTATGTTTGTTGAGTTATTTGCTATAGCAAAGGCCCTCTCTTACATGATGAATATTGGTTGTGACAAATTCGTCCTCCTTACCGATTCTCGTAGTGCTCTCCAGCATGTGGCTCGGTGCACCTCGAATATTCGAGGAGCTCCGATAGCTTACTCTATACTGGAGGCTATCCGACGACTGGAGTTATCAAATAAAAAAGTTGTGATACAGTGGATTCCATCTCATGTGGGAATCAAAGGTAACGAAGAGGTCGACCGGTTAGCAAGTGAAGCCATAGATCCGTATTTTACAGACATACTACCAACATTAAAAAATATAGTTTTTGACCTTTGGACGGAATATTATAACAATGTATCTCTATTAAAAGGAGTCTGGTATAAGACTTTCCAATCGGTTCCTTTTCGCTACCCATGGTTTGAATCTCGCAACTTAGACAGAGACACTCTTGTTACAGCGTTTAGAATTCGCTCCGGTCATATTCCACTGAACAAGTTTGCATTCTTAATGAAAAAAGTGGCGTCTCCTAATTGTTCAGAATGTGGTCAAATTGAGGATGTTTACCATGTTCTAGTGGAGTGTGAACGGAACGAATCTGTGAGGAGAATTATATTTAATAAAATCAAAGATGCAGGACACAATGTAGGACTATGTAACAGTATGTTAGCTTCCCCTGATTGTAAGAATGCAAGAGAACTGTACAAATTATTTAAAATAGCAATTAAGGCTAGATTATAAGTTACATATATTGTGTAGTATTACGAGGACGACATGGTCGCTCCCTATTTTGTGAACCAAGTCCTCTATAAATAAATAAAGATTAAAAAAAAAAAAAAAAAAAATATTTAACATAATTTTAACTTTGATAATACAATAAATCAAAAGCATTATTACAATTAAAATAATACAAGTTCATAATTTTCTAATTTAGGTAAAAAAGCAATAAATAAATAAAATACATGTCAACAAGAAGTATAGGCAAAGTCAAATAATAATAATTAATAAATTGATTATATACACATCAACAGATCATATATTTATTAAAAATCTACACATTCCATCCAATGTAACTTGTAAATTGTTTTGCCCTTATGTTGGAAAAATAAATTCTTTCTTTCTTTCTATCTATATTAATCTTTACTCTTAAGAGGATACCAAAATAGCTTCGTGCATTTTTCTACGTACGAAGTTTTCATTGTTTCTTTAGATTGAATGGCTAGAGCTCTAATTTTTATGTATATGTTTTTTCAATATATGATCTAGGATCGCATAAACTCAGAAACGCGATTGAAAAAAGTTTTCTCGATAGAAAATCTTAGCGAAACAACCTCTCAAATTTTTTATTTTTTTCATTTGTCGGTCTACTATCGCGTATTAACTAATGAAATAACTTTAAAAACATAAGTAACTATTATATATAGACACGTAAATCAGAATTAAAATATATTTAGTAGATTTTGAGTAAACAAAAAAAATATCCCTAATTCTTCATTTTCTATACCTACTAGCTGTGTTAATATGTACAGTTCGACGATAATATTGATGTAGGCCCTTAATTGATGTAAAAATGTCATGTGCAAAAATGTCATGTCAATATCTATGTATGTACTCGTATGTTTCTTTAGGTAGGGCGGAATTATAATATTCCATTCTTTTGCCGTGCCAGTTTTCTTCTCAACCCAGTAGGTTATTTGAGTACTTCTGGTAGGTTATAGGTACATGAGGATATTGTTATGTAGTACTTATACGTTATCACGGGGATGTTTTCCATGTATGTTATTTGTTGACAGGTACCTTTTATGTAGAAATAGTTCGGTCCATGGTCCAAGGGGATCATTGTCACTGTCTACTTCTAGAAGACTACACTCTAGCAGAAAGACTAATATCAGCATGGTGCCTAGAACGTAAGTCAAGAATTTTATTGCATTAAGGTTATGGCCAATCATATAATCCAAGTCTTAGGTGAAGGAAATTCAAGGTTTCTTCTCTCTATAGCTCTCTATATAAATAAGTGGTTATTGTTAATTTTTGCTTAAAAATATTATGATAAATAGGTTATTCATGACTTAGATCAAAACTTATACTTTGGTAGTGTTTGCTACCAATAATATAAATTTTGAATATTCATAATATTTTCTAACACTTGCGCGACTCATTTGCCTAAACAAAACCACCTTTTACGGATTTAGACGCGCATATTTGTTGTAAATTTTGGCCCGACGTTTCGTTTCGTTTTTAATATTCATTCTAAATGCTATACTTTCTGATAAAATGATCGCTTTCAAATGTAATTTTTTTACTATATTAAATATCATCATCTTTTAACGGACTACTTGAAGGATATATGTTAATATCTAGTAATAATACAATATTTACTGATACCTTTATACTCGTAGAACCAGCGTAGCTCGTGACAGCAGCGTGAAGCTCCTGAACAACGGCTCATCAAAACTCTGAGGCAGGACTCGTGGCCTTCGGTCCACGGCGAACAACAACCAAGTAAAATCTAAAGAGAACTATAGCAAATCTTTTAACTTTAAAACGGATAGCAAGGCTCCCTTTCCAAAGTGTTGCGAGAATGTTAATCACGTAGAAACAGATTTTGACGTGAAAGATCTTAGCAGTACTGAAAGCGTCTTTTTGCCTATAGATAATTTTGAATCTTGTTAAGGCCGTTCCTCAAAAATATATCAGAAGGCGTTGCGGCAGCGAAGGGGATTCTGCTGTCTTCATGTGGGCTTGGTGGGCTCATGCACCATGCCTATTGGAAGCTATTGTATCCCTGTCTTAATATTCCAAACCGTCCAGGGGAATTTATCCAATCCTAGTACCTAGACTACCTAGTAAATTACTCTTCCTTTAATATTAAGTGTCTTTCTTATTCAATTTCGTTATAATATCTGATCTAGTCAAGGAGTACATAATTGTCAGTTTGCAAGAAGTTAGTGACGCACACCATAATCTGCGCTATGGATCTGGAAATGAGGATCTCTGATCAAAGTTATTTCATTAATATTCATTTTTACCAAAGACAAGTTATGGTAACGACAAGAACTATGAAATCTCCAAGAGTCGCGAAATATAATGGCTAGAATTACCGTATAAAACATATAGGAATACTACTACTATTGTCCAATGAATAGGGAAGTTTTTGAGCAGGGTATAATAATCGTAAGGTACGATCGAATTCGGTGAAATAAGTCAGCAAAATATAAAATCTGTTGAATCAAGAACAACGGGCTTTTCCAGCTACTAATTGATTTTGTAGTTCTTAAAATTACCATTATAACTTGTACCAATTAAATAAGTGAAATATTTCTCGCATCTTGGAATGCACTGTGTTAAAAAATTTCAAAGATAATACGAATATACCTAAGGTTGAACCTATTTGAACTGCTAATAGCAGATTCTGAAGTAATTTGATGTCTCCTACCATTGTCTCTTAAGATGTCTAACCACCCCTTAAACAAAAATGTTATTTATATCTTACTAGATATAACATTAGTTGTAGTTAATGCGAAATGTAAATAGCAAAAAGCTTTTCAACCTATTATTTACAGTTTATATTATTAAATACTTTTAATTACCATGACTTTAACGTAACTAAAAGTACCAAGTTATGTAGACATACCCTTAAAAGCATTTTGACATGTAAAGTGAAATGCTTCGACAGTATATTTGTGGATAACATGATAAGAACATTAAGTATTTGACTGCTTTTATTATTTGAAACTACAAATAATACTTGTAAAGCTGTAACTCGAAAGCCCCGCGACCGGGTCGCGCGACTAGCACTGATTTGTATTGAATATGCTATTCGGTTCTTATATTTTGAAGTTGTCACAGATTTGTAAAGTGACCGTTTATTTGGCACTGCTCATGTCGTGACAGAGTCGCGCAACCTACATTTGAAAATGGGAGAACAGTGTGACTAACATAAATGTATTCTTGTCGTCTTTTGGCAACGTGTAAATTGGCACTAAGTTGATGGTGGCGCACCGCAGTCGCACCTCGCGGTCGCGTTACTTCCAAGTGCCACCTTAACCTAGAAATGTGATAGACATAATAAGGTTAAAGAAGAATTTATTTTCTCAAAAGAACAATACAGTTCACTTATATGAGATAGGTAGTAAATTAAATTTATAATAATACATTTCGCCTGGAGGCAAAGCATGCAAGTACACTTATATAAATATTAATTACATCATTATAAAAAACATAAATAACTAATTCGCCAGATAGGCAGTTAACAATAGTTTATACAAATCAGCTTACAAAGTTCGCTAAAAATACGGACTAATAAATATTAATACATTATATTTAATTGACGGGATTATTTTATCTTGTAATGTGAATGTGTGTAAGAATTTAATTTACTATAACTTTATTCTAGATTTATAAAGTGCTATATCTTGTAACTACTTTAACTGTTTTAGCATATCATAAAACTAGTTGTTGGCCGCAGCTACATACGTGTGGAAATTGGAATTACAGTTTATTGTATGACGAGTCTCGTGGTTGAGTGGTTTCCGCTCGGGACAATCATTTGTGTGATTTTTCTTATTGTCATACAAATGTTTGTACTGCGTCTGGGTGTTTCCTTGTATTATAAGTATGTATTTACAAAAGAAAAGTAGTATATGTATTCTATCCGTATTCTGGTACCCATGACACAAGCATATAAGCTTAGCTTGGGACCAGAGGACGTTGTGTGAAATGTCCATGAATATTTATTATTATTTATTGTATCTAATAAAAAGCCTATCCTTTCTGTCTTTATGATACCTGTGTACCAAGACAATTTTTTAATCAGAAAACAAAAATATGTGTCTATAATAATATTAAATAGTTTAGCTTCAAAACCGAAAAAACATAAGTATTTTAGTCTGAAACCAAAATAAAATCGTTGCAAATCTTACAGATCCAGTTGTGTAAAATGGAATTTTTTTTATTGTTATATTATCCTTGATCCTTGATAAAAACCTAAGTTAAAATTACCGATTAAGCCTTTGTTTTGATTGGTGTGAAAATCACAATCTATAATTTAGTGTTTTGGAAAACCCTCACTTCCTCGATTTTTTCAGAGATAACCATCAGATCTTGACCTGGTGCCAATGGGACTACACGAGAACTACCATCTTTCAAATAAAAAAAGAATAATTAAAATCGCTTCGCCCAGTTAAATGTTAGCTCATAAGGTAACAAACATAAAAAAAAACATAAAAAAAAAATACAGATGAATTGAGAACCATCTCCTTTTTTTGAAGTCGGTTAACAATCCGTTAACATAGGTGTTTAGTAAATCGTTTTACAGAAAAACGATAACTTAAGCTAATTACTTATGCACATTAATAATTAATTTTATTAAATTATCTGTTTATATAATAGAGTTACTTAAGAAAAATTATATGTTAATATTGCCTATATAGATGTTTAAACAATATTTTTGTAATATACATAATGAGTTATCTTACATTTGTAAATACTAATGGTCTTATTCATAATGACTTACCGGAGGTTTAAACGGAGATTTTATCGGAGAGATAATAAACGTTTTAGCGTAAAAAAACCATTATGAATAACAAGTTTTGACAATTTTCGAGAACCGATTTTAGCGAACTTTTAAACCTCCGATAAGTCATTATGAATAAGACCATAAATATCATTATAATAAAATTTACGATGCAAGTAAGAAATGAGTGTGTTTTATTTAATACTAGCTGTTGTCCTCTACTTCGTACGCCTGGAATTTAGACGATTTTTAGAATAGAATAGAATACTCTTTATTGTACATCTTAACAATATTACAGTAGGTAATTAATAATAAACAATTTTAGAATTTATCTAGATAAGTACAATAGGCAGTCTTATCGCATGTTGCGATCTCTTCGAGACAACCATTGGATGGACTGAGAGGAAAGAAAAATTTGGCTAATTGTGATGTACATACATAAATACACACATACCTACATATACATACATAATTAGATAACTATAACATACATATAAAAATACATAAAAAATATACACATATAAACTTTAAATATATTTAGTGACCTATTTGGATAACAACGACAAATAATGTTCCTTCAGGTACTTCTTAAAGGTGATGCTTCACTCCTATTTAGACAATTCTCACAATATCTTTATAAATTGTAGCCTATATGTTAATCTGATGTATAAGATAGATTATTGTAAAGTTTCATTAAAATCCATTCAGTAGTTTTTACGTGAAAAAGTAACAAAAATCCAAACATCCATACTCACAAACTTTCACATTAATAATATTAGTAGGATAGTATTTTCTAGATCTAGAATCCTTTAGTATGCTGTATTGACCTAATGCTTTGTTTAGGACGACGCGACGTAGTATTTCACCAATGTACAAAAATAAATAAATAATTTTAATTTCACAAAATACAATTATTTAGTAAATAAGTACAAGTTAATATAGCTGTCCTTGTGTTTGAATTACACTTAAAAGCGGACTTTGCAGTCGTCAAATTCACAATTTAGTCTTTGTGTGATAGACGCTGAAAATACATGTTGAGACAACAGGATAAACTGTTTCTTTTTTGGATAGTAATACTTGAGAAGCATAGATAAATAGATATGGAAGATCTAGGTACTGAGAGAAAAATTCCTTATTCTAGACGCAATATCCACGAAGAAAACAGGGGAGCAACATGTCCATGTTTTTGTATGGAGCATGGCTTGCTGTCGTACCCTGTTAACATCAGGTGCACTTCATTACTTAGGCATTACGACAGGGTAAGCTTAACTATAGAAATAAATCAAGGAAATGTATTGACATCAAAATTATTTAGACTCGGCGAGACGATTAAAACGGCTTTCACCGATCTTCTTTTATTGCGATAATGTACACATATACGACCTAATCTTAATTTATTACTCATATAAGATGTGTGTATAAGATAACGCCTACGTCTGTCATCAATTATTTTATAAGCTCAATATACTATATGATATCATAAATCGAGTATACCTACTGAAACTTTTACTTTCTTGTTTTTACATAGAAACATCACGGATTCTCGCCTCTCTACCTGGAAAGAAAGGTCTATGACCAGTGAGTGTACCAGTGATGACTTATGGAACTGATACGTGGTTTCTGACTGTCGGCCTCATAACATAGTCGAGTATTATTAAAATGGGTTCAATCGACTTCCTTTTCATTTGAATCGTTTTCCTCGATTTCTCAGGAGATAACCATCAGATCCTGACTTGGTGCCAATGGGACCACACGGGAACCACCAGCTCTCAAATAAAAAAAGAATCATTACAATTAGGGGGCCCTTCGGTGCAGATAGTGCAGGACCGCGCGTTGTGGCATTCTATGGAAGGGGCCTATGTCCAGCAGTGGACGTAGAAAAGCTGATAGATGGATGAAAATACCTTTTTAGGGTTCGTGCCAAAACTTAAAACCCTATACTATGTTTTAAAATCACTGTATTTTGCACAAAGAAAACAGCAGAATACGCAACGTGTTTTTTCTAAGATTTTGTCGGTAAAATCTGGCTGATCTGGTTATCCTTTTGGGCGCGGTACTTGGGAATAGGAATAGTAATACCTCAAGCAAATACCTAAGTTGCGAATTTGTTAGCACTACCGTCTCGTTTCAAGAACCACATTTAATTAACATTCAGAACCTTCCTGGAGTTTAAATATCAAGTTACTCTTCGATCAGTTATCAAAACGCTGACTACCAAGTAACAGAGGATAGCATTTAATCTCTTTATACATAATAATGAGAATACGCATAATCTCTAAAAGCTTAATGTTAAATTTGGTATATGTCACTAACTGTTACCTGCAACTCCGTACGCGTAAAATTTAGAAAATAAAATAAATCTTAACAAATCATGCAGAGAAAACCATTTTCTTGAACCACTCTTAAAAAAACCGCATCGAAATTTACTGTGTAGTTTTAATGATATAATTTAACGGGAAAGAGAGAGCTAATAGGGACGTAAGTACAAAATAACAACTTTGTTTTATAATAAGTAAAGATGAGAAAAAGGATTATTTCTAAAAGCTTAATGTTAAATTTCATAATGACAATAACTTTCTCGTGAAATACAAGAGGATAATATTTAATAATAAACTTATTTATTATATCGTACATACATTTTGTTTCCTACGAAAGTTTTAAGTATCTTACAAGTTTAATGTTTAAACACTTATCTACTAATATGCATGTTTTATAGGTACTCTGAAAATATCATAAAAATATTTCTGTAGTTAATTTATACAGGCTTTAAAATTTAATAAATACGTGTCGTAAACATGACTTACGACTCCAACGAGCTATTGTGAAAATATTGAAGTTTTGACGGGTCTCGCGGTCTAGTGGTACATGTTACGGACTGCCGTTCACGAGGTCGCGGATTCGATTCCCGCACAGAACAATCAAATGTTTGATATTTATGAATATCATACAAATGTTTGTAGGTTTGCGTCTGGCTGTTTACTATGTATTATTAGAGTGCATTTACAAAAGAAAAGCAGTTTATGTAGTCTATTCGTACCTAATCTAGGACCCTTACAAGCATATAGGTAAGCTTAGCTTGGGACCAGAGGTCGTTATATGATAAATAAATAAATGTTAATAAATACTCATGGACATTTCACACAACGTCCTCTGGTCCCAAGCTAAGCTTATTATGCTTGTGTTATGGGTACTTACCAGAATGATATGTCAATAAATGAATGTAATTAATATAAACAGGGTTTTTATTTAAACAAGCGCTCCCAAAACAGGACATACTTCAACCAACTAATGTAAATATAATTTAACTCTAGCTATCACGGTTCCAGAGATACAGCCTGGGGGCAGATGGCTGGACAGATGGACTGGATGGCTGGGCGAAGTCTCAGTAGTAAGGTTCCGTTTCACTTTCGGCACGGAATCCTAAAAAGAAAACATTCTATATTGAAAATAAAATAACGGTACGCGATTTATTTTATTTTGAAAGATTTTACGTTTTACAAACTTTCGAAGAATTTACACTAGAGGGTTTTGGGTCAGGGCTTACGGCCACAGCTGTTTGTCTTCTTATATGTAAGAACTGGAAACTAGCCTTCTTTGAATTTTTCAATTATTGTAATGCAATTAATACTATCAAACATATATAGTATTAATTGCATAACAATAATAATTAGAATATAAGTGTCACCATCCCATTTCTTTCCCAGGTGTTTTAAGATGCCAGCTAAGGAACAATATAAGCAGTTAAGGTCTACTGAGAGAGACGTAAAACTCGAAAATAAGCCCTGTGCCAACACGCCTGGTTAGCGCGACACAGTAGATCATATTCCCGCCTAAAGTGGAGGAGGCCCGTGCCCCTGTTCATACGCTGAACGTTGAAAAAAAATTTGGTAGTTCCTTTTTAACATGCCTTGTAGGTTTTTGCATCTGTACTAATATTAAAAAGCTGAAAAGTTTGTTTGTTTGAACGTACTAATCTCAGAAGCTACTATTTCGAATTGAAATAGTCTTTTTGTGTTCGATAGTCCATTTATTTAGGAAGGCTATAGGCTGTATAACATCACGCTGCAACCAGTAGAAGCGAAGCGAAGTGAAAAATGTTGCAAAAGCGGTAAAAATTATCTAAATTCCACGCGTACGAAACCGCGGGCAACAGCTAGTATGTACATAAAATAAAATCCAGTTTTTACAGTATAATCGAGACCGTAGGTATAAGTTAGTTAAGTACCTAACTCATAACTCATTTATTCATAAGGGATTCTTACATGTCATACATTAAACATTTCATAAATCAAATTTCATAATACAATGTCATACCATACACATTATATGTTATTACATTTTATGTTTTGTAAATAATAATATTGTAAATACTACTGATGAATAAAGCTAGTTAAATCAAGGGAGCTCAAGAGTATCTTTTAAAAATTAAAAACTAATTTTAATTCTAACACGACTTTATTATTCGGCGATCGAACATAGAGTGAGTGAATACTAACTAACTAATACGAAGTCTAAACAATAAGTCTTATCTGCTATGGTTTCTTAGTATAAATCTACTGAGTCGGCATTTATGCAGCTGCGCGACTGTGTGTGGCGGATGTAAGGCGCGTTATTGTTATATTAAGACAATATAGAGTCGGTCTGCATAACTAGCTATTAGCTGCTTTTATGTCATACTCAAATACATATTAAATTAATAAATATAACTGATAACAATCAGCATAATAAAATAATAATAAATAAATAATCGGTATGTTCCAGCTATTTCAAAGTGAAGAAATAATCAAATAAAAAAATTTATTTAATATAATGTTTGTATAAATTCGTCGACTCTATTTAATGCCTGCTTGACAAGCCAACGCTTTAACCGCAGTTTAAAAGATTTCGTAGATGGTGCAGTAATTATATTTTGTGGCAGTCTGTTATATACAGAGAGGCCTATATCATGAGTTGTCTTGCTCGACTTTGTCAGTTTTCTCGCTACACTCACCAGATTTTCGCGATATCTAGTGTTGTACGAAGTAACGGCACTTCGCTTTTGAAATTTATCTAAATTCCGTCGTACGTACACAGCTATCTGATAAATAATTATTGACTGATGGTTCTTTATTATTTACATATGTACGCCTCATAAAACACTCCTCTTGAACGTAATTAGGTGTTGAATGCCCCTGGTGACGTCATAACGCACTATATCTTACAATAACAGTACTTAATTAAGCTGAGGTATTCTACAATACCTGCAGCTTATATTACTGCAGAGAATCAGATAAGCTGCATTAATACAAATAAGATTCTGCATACGAGCGCTTAACTAGTTTTCTTTACAAATATGTATTTGCAAATACTTATAGTTTATTGGATTCAATGTAGGTATATTCAATCTGAGGATATACATATTCAATCTTTAGATATTATAAAACAAAGTCGTTATTTTTGTATGTATGTCCCTATGTGAGCTTCTAAACTACGCAATGGAATTTCATGCGCTTTTTTTGTAGTTAGGGTGGTTCAAGAGGTTGGCTTTTTTGTATAATTTATTAGGGTTTGTTTTCTAAATTCCATGGGTACGAAGTTGCGGGCTTCAGTAAGTAATTTTAATAAAAAGTTCAACCGACTTCTCAGGAGATAACCATCAGATCCTGACCTGACGCCAATGAAATCAAACGGGAACCACCAGCTTTCAAATAAAAAAAGAATCATTAAAATCGCTTCGCCCAGTTAAAAGTTATGAGGTAACAAACATAAAAAAAAACATACAGACGAATTAAGAACCTTCTCCTTTTTTGAAGTCTTTTAAAAATGGAAAATGCTGTTAGTTACACTTTAATACAGTATTCTTTCTTTACATAAACGTAAACAACTGTTTTGTAAAATATATTTCCCTGTTCACAAAGCGACGAAACCCATACAATTAATAAGTTAAAACGTATGACTTGTCTATAGTAATATAATAAGTCATACTAATATACTTATTGGAATATAACTTTATATTGTTATTTGTATACTTCTACCTCTGTGATTCAAGGTTTCAGCGATTCAAATGTTATGATTGTAAACAATATTCAAACTATCTTATAACTATTGGTTTTCAAAGTTAGTTGTAGTAAATAATAGTATAGCTTTGAAGCAATATTTACCAAATATTTAATAAATAGTTGATATATTCATGTACAGGTATTTCATCAAATGAAATACCTACCCTATCTGCAAATTTATTCAATGAATAAAAATAAAAAGTTGCTTAAAAATCCTGAATATTATTTTCCATTATATCATTGTCATCGGTCGGTTAATATGTGTGCAAAATTTTAGATCAATCTGACTACTGAATGCGGGTGTTTCACAGTCACTTTCAAAGATCCCATTACATAGATATTTAATGGGATCAATGATATAATGAAAAATAATATTCAGGATTTTAAGCAACTTTTTAAGTCGATTTTTTATGGACTTTATCGATCTTAGGAGCAAAATGTTTATGAAATATTATTCTGGATAGAGCGATACGATAATAGCTTTCTCTCAATTAATTATGTGGGTAATAATCACACCCTCATCGTGACATTGCTTGAATACCTATATTGTAGTTTAGTAATTAGTGGTTAAACAACCTCATTTCTGAATGGAAGCTTGCGGTCTGACTAAATGTTAATCTCTCTCTCTCTCTCTCTCTCTCCAGCCCATTAACGTCCCACTGTTGGGCACGGGCCTCCTCCACTTCAGGAGGGATTATGGTCTACTGTGCCACGCTGACCAGGCGGGTTAGCACAGGGTTTATTTTCGAGATTGCCGTCTCTCACAAAGGTTGTTATCGGTGTGCAATATCCCTTAGCTGACTTTTACAGCACCCTTGGGAGGAGATGGGGTGGTGACACTTGTATTCTTAATCCGTCACCACACGGACAATATCTATAATATTGTTGATCTAAATTCTGATAATACCTTTCCATAATTTCATATCAGTAAGATCTCAATTAACATTTAGGTATGTGTATATACATTATAAAGCTGAAGGGTTCGAATTGAAACATTCTTTCAGTATTGGATAGTTCATTTATCGAGGCAGGCTATCGGTCAACTCTACTTGTACACAGTCTCGGGCAAGAGCTAGTTTTTGTATAAAAACAGAAAAACTATAGGTACACTAAAACTGCATTCTGTTTTATAAAAATAAAGTATACGGAGCAGCATAAGCCATACTTATAGCTTACTAGTTTTCCATGTGGTGACGGATTAAGAATACAAGTGTCCTGGTGCTGGCAGCTGGCTTTTATAGAATCCTGGGAAGGCCCAGGGTGCTATAGAAGCCAGCTATATGATATTGTACACAGATAACATCCTCTATGAGAGACGAAAACCTGGAAAACAAACCCTGTGCCAAAACGCCTGGTCAGTGCAGCATAGTAGGTAGAGTTAGGTCGACGTTAGGACGTTAATGAGCTGGAGAGAGAGAGAGTGAGAGAGATAGCTATAGGCGTGCATCGCAGTTTTACTTACGTACTTACTAGACCCTCTCTTATGAGCTGGGGCCCAAATCTGCATTACAATGATGTTACATTATTGACTCAATCGAGGAACATTGTGGTGGTCAAATTGGTTACTGTTAGCACGACCGCAATAAGCTCAGTTGGAAGAGCTACGGAACGGTATTCCGAGGTCGTCGGTTCAAGTCCGCGGTGATCACTTTTTCCACTACAATTTATTTATTAAGTAAAAGCGTAGCAAGTCAATTGCAAAATTAATAAATTACTTTATGTTACATTTTTGTCATAATGATCAGTCACTGATTGCTTAATGGCGAATTTTATCAAGTTTGTTAGTCTACTATTTATTTTTTGTCAGAAATGACGCTATTATGGCGCCATAATCGCGTCAGTGACTGATCATTATAACAACATTGTAAATATTTTAATCGCAGACTTGAGTCCCTGTTGATCTATTCTTAAACCTACCTGATATGCACATGAAATATAGAAATCGGTCGAGCCGTTTTAGAGGAGCAATATAACAAACTTAGAGAACTTTATAATTTATATTAGACTATCTAATATATAAATTTCTCGTGTCACATTGTTCGATTTTCATGAAATTTTATATGCAAATTCAGTAGATCTGAGAATCGGCTACTATCTATTTTTCATACCCCTAAGTGATAAGGGTTGTCCAGCACTGACATTTGTATGGCAAAACAATGATTGCCGGGTCAGCTAGTCTAATATATAAAATTTCCATGTCACAATGTTAGTTACCGTACTCCTCCGAAACGGCTTTACCGATTTTTACCAAATTTTATATGCGTATTCAGTAGGTCTGAGAATCGGCTACCATCTATTTTTCAAACAAACATTTGTATGGCAAAACAACGTTTGCCGGGTCAGCTAGTTTAACTATAATTGTTTAGCTGGGCTGATTATATTATAGATTAATTTAATTCCCTACAGTAGATGTTACAATAACATAATTGAAGATCTTTTCCAACATTATTCTACTCTACATTAACTTTTTATATTCAAATTAAAACGGCTGTTTGTTCACTTACAATTTAATGAAATAAATAATTGTGTGTGAAGTACTTTTATAGCTATCAACTTTTTAATCTAACATCGTTTAAATTTGTTTATACAGCCTCCATTACATTTCAAACAAATAGGTTTTATTCCAATCCTTTTTTTGTCTGATGAACCGTGATATCAACAATTGATTTTTTTACTTAAGTAACATACAACATACGTAATAATATGCTCAAGTTCCATCTGCGTTATAACGATCAATGGGATGTAGACCGCGTATAGGTTAGGGATCATGACAAGGTGTGGTTAAAACGCAAATATTGTAACTAAAATTGACACAGTGGTGACACTTGTATTGTTAATCCTCCACCACACTGTCTTTCTTCTTATTTTCTCCTGTAATGGCCATATAAGCATAAATGTATGAGATCTTATACCAACTTATATCAAAGTCAAACCCTGACTGTAAAATGTCGTGTCCTAATTGATAGACACATTCTTGATGACGGACGGATCAAAGAGAGGCATGCATCGCTAGACTGAAGGCTCTAAATATTTTATATGTTAATGAATTACATGTAGCCATTGTAACAAGGGTTGGAATAACTAAGATGAGTATTTTAATATTGAAAAGAACATTAAAGCGGCTTAGAATAATTCTCTTATAAATGGTTGCATTTATCTTTACTTATTATAAATCGAAGTCGATATTTTGTATGTATGTCTCTATGTGAGCTTATATCTTCGATAGATAGATTTAGAAAATTTCCCCGTTTTGCAACAATTTTAACTACTGCCTCGCTCCTATTGATCGTAGCGTGATGTTATATAGCCTATAGCCTTCCTCAGTGAATGTACCATTCAACACTGAAAGAATTTTCCAAATCGGGCCGTGGTTACTGAGATTAACGCGTTCAAACAAACAAACAAACTCTTAGTATAGAAAATACGCAACAGATTTTGATGCGTTTTTTTTATGATAGAGTGGTTCAAGAGAATGGCTCTTTTGTATAATTTGCTAAAGCTTGGTTTCTAAATTAAACGCGTACGAAGTGGCATGCAACAACTAGTAACGTATTTTAAGGCTTACATACTTTTAGGTTATGCTTTTTACGGTTCCGTATATAAAGTGTAAGAAGTCTAAGAGTCTATTGCTACGACTCCGCTCTCCGTTCGTTTGTTGTCTGTTTCTGTCACCAAGCTGTATCTCAGAAGCGGTGATAGCGAATCAAAGTTAAAAAGACCTATTTGTTTTTAATTTTCTATTACTTAAATTAACTGTACTGACAATAAGAATTAGAACAAATAGTAGGTACTTAGCTAATTGGACGCTATAGACGGATTAGAAGTTACGCGTATACATTGTTGGGTTTTGGTATTCATAAAAAAGCCCTTATAGCAGCATTACTTTGGTATCAATCTGTTTGCCTGTCCATCTTTCAAGCTTTTTATTTGTTAACACAAATAAAATGTTTTGGGCGGGCTCGACCACGACATCAGGATTGGCATCAAGTCATTTAAATCACTTTATTATGGTGGCACTGAATCACAATTATAAAAACCAAACAAAAAAACAAGCCGCGGCCGGTCCAAAGTTTGACATTAATGAACAAAAATCAATACTAATAATGAAATTCTGTACATTTCTTCTACATTTTTGCGATATACTCGTAGTTAGCTATTATAAATTATTTATTGAGGAAGAGGGCGAGGCAATATTGATAATGATATTATTTAACGTTGGTGTAACCGCTATAAACATACTATATTATATATATACTATACATGACGGGCCTCGTGGTGGAGTGGTTTATTGATATATTATATGACTGCTGATCATGAGGTCTCGGGTTCGATTCCCGGTCAGCACAATCATTTGTGTGATGTTTTTAATTATCATACAAATGTTTGTACCGCGTCTGGGTGTTTACTATGTATTATAAGTATGTATTTACAAAAGAAAAGTAGTTTATGTATTCTATCCGTATTATGGTACCCATAACACAAGCATAATAAGCTTAGCTTGGGACCAGAGGACGTTGTGTAAAATATCTATGAATATTTATTATTTATTTATTTATATTATAGGAGCCTTGTGTTTTTTTTTTTTTAACCCCTCTCTGCCCTACCGGGCCATGGTGGTGCCTTGAGCCTTACCACGACCCGGCAAGGGTGGCCTCCTTTCTTCACGGGGGGCTCAATGCGACGGGGGGATGTTATTAAAAATAATTAGTTTTCATTTAGTCGTCTAAACTACATACGTGCTGTGAATTACTTGGATGTTCTCCGATAACTGCACAACTTCGATAGACACCCTACAAGGATGTCAATTCTGTTGTTTCAAAACTTAAACTTAATAAAAATTAAACCAACTATTGTAATAAATAAATAAATATTCATAGACATTTTACACAACGTCCTCTGGTCCCAAGCTAAGCTTATTATGCTTGTGTTATGGGTACCAGAATACGCATATAATACATAAACTACTTTTCTTTTGTAAATACATACTTATAATACATAGTAAACACCCAGACGCAGTACAAACATTTGTATGACAATTAAAAACATCACACAAATGATTGTCCTGACCGGGAATCGAACCCGAGACCTCATAATCAGCAGTCCGTTATATAAACCACTCCACCACGAGGCCCGTCAAAATAAATAATAATAATAGATACATATTCATGGACATTTCACACAACGTCCTTTGGTCCCAAGCTAAGCTTATACGCTTGTGTTATAGGTACCAGAATACGGATATAATACATAAACTACTTTTCTTTTGTAAATACGTACCTACTTATAATACATAGAAAACACCCAGAAAAAGTACAAACATTTGTATGATTTATGAATATCTCAAAAATGATCGTCCCAAGCGAGAATCGAACCCGCGACCTTACGCGATCGGTAGTCCGCTACATGAACCACCCTACCACGAAGCATATTGTAGTTTAATAACGAACATGCTATTCATTTGCACTTTAGAATACAAGTGTCTCCACCTCTTTTCCTTCCCAGGGTGTTGTAAAAACCAGCTTGGAGACATTTGCCATCAAGTCTGGTCAGCGCGATATAGTAGATCTTAATAACTCCTAAAGTGGAGGAGCACCGTGCCCAATAGTGGGATGTCAAGCGGCTGGAGATAGAGCTGCTATTCCAATCTATACTAATTATAAAGCTGAAGAGTTTGTTTGTTTGAAGGCGCTAATCTCAGGAACCACGGGTCCGAATTAAAAAAAAAACAGTTTTGGATAGTACATTTATCGAGGAGGGCTTTAGGGTATATGTATAACATCACGCTGCGACTAAAATGGTAGATATTTTTATTTTTATATTTTTTTAGGTACATACTTGACACTTATTGTGAAATTTTGGACAATTCACACAATATCTTTAAAAATTGTAGCCTATGTGTTATTCTGACGTATAAGCTAGATTGTTATAAAGTTTCATTAAAATCCATTCAGTAGTTTTTGGCTGAAAGAGTAACAAACGTCCATACTCACAAACTTTCACATTTATAACAATAGTAGGATTATCACAAACAGCCTCAAACAGGGCTCTTACAAACAGAAACGATAATAAGCTACGATGACATGGTGTGTTGTTTATGTGGTCATTCATAACAAAGAGATGTCTTGCTTATATCATTGCGATACTTACTTATTTCATATTTCTTACTGTGTTTTCTTTATTCACACATTTAGAAAGATAAACTTATTGTAAGTTATCTATACATAATAATATAAAGCTGAAGACTATGTTTGTTTGTTTAAACGCGCTAATCTCAGAAACTGCTGGTTCGAATAGAAAAATTAATTTTGTGTTAGATAGTCTATTTATTGAGAAAGGCTGTAGGCTATATGACTTCAGGGCGTACCCTGAAATCATATAGCCTACAGCCTTTCTCAAAATTCTTCTTCTGATTTTTCTGAATCAGTTAAAAATGATGGCTGAGGCCATAATTATATACGCTTTTACGTGTGATGTATCTACAAGTACCAACCCACAATCTGAGCAGTTTCGTAATACACTTTACTGAAAAAATACCACTTTTTCATAATATGTGTACCTTGATAGTAATTCAACATCATCTCTAAACATGGTAGAATATTAGCTTTCTACACATTCTCTGTGGTATCAATAAACAGACTCTACTGGTTCGATGTGAAAAATTCTTTCATTGTTAGATAGTACACTTATCAAGGAAGACTATAGACTATATAACATCACGCTGCTACTAATAGGAACGAAGCATCATTGAAAATGACGGGCCTCATGGTTCAGGCAACGGACTACTGTTCACGAGGTCGCAGGTTCGATTCTCGCTCGGGACAATCATTTGTGTGATGTAATTGTAATGTTTGTCCTGCGTCTGGGTGTTTACTGTGTATTTATATGTACATATTATTATGTATTTACAAAAGCAACGTAGTTAAGGTATTGTATCCGTATTCTGGTACCCATAACACAAGCATTATGCTCATTAAGCTTAAATTGGGACCAGAGGACTTTATCGGAAATGTCCATGCTTACACGCTTTTGTTATGGGTATCAGCATACGGATAGAATACACTAGCTGCTGCAGAATTTAGAAAATTTTCCCGTTTTTAACAATATTTTTTATAGATGCTTCGCTCCTATTGGTCGCTGCGTGATGTTATATAGCCTATAGCCGTCCTCGATAAATGAACTTTCCACACTGAAATAATTATTTTTTATAAATAACACAAGCATAATAACACAAGCATAATACGCTTAGCTTGGGACCAGAGGACGTTGTGTGAAATGTCCATGAATATTTATTATTTATTTTTCAAATCGGACCAGTGTTTGTACGCCGTTATCTCATGAACCACAGTTCATGAGATAACGGCGTACAAACAAACAAAAAAATTTACCTCTTCAGCTTTATAATATTAGATAGATAGATAGATTAACTCTTTATTGTACACATTTACAAGAAACAGAAGACAGAAATTAGGCTTAAGACTAGATACAAATGGCGGCCTTATCACATAAAGTGATCTCTTCCAGGCAACCATGGGATGGAAAGAAAAGTTAGAGACTAAAATAAAGTGGGGCTGCAGTGTACAAGTAGATTGATGAAAATAAAAAAAAAAAATAATAATAAAATAAATATTACTTAAACTATACCATACATAGACTATATTAGTATAGATAAACTACTTTTCTTTTAACACATACTTATAATACACTAGCTGGCCCGGCAAACGTTGTTTTGCCATACCAAAAAAAAGTAAAAAAAAAAAAAAGAACTATAAACCTCACGGAGCCCGAGACCTTTCCAACGAATGCAAAACCGTGGAAATCAGTTCGTGCGTTCTGGAGTTATAGCGTCAGGAAGGAAAACCCGACTTATTTTTATATAGTAGATAGTAAACACCAGAAATATAAGAAATGATTAAATAAGTTTACAGAAATAAATATTAGGTTTCCGATCATGATTGCTTCCTAGTTGGCGGTAGCTTGTTTAATAGCAAAATCTTTGCTCCAACTTTTATGTACAAGTTCAAACTTCTATTTCCTGGAAAATTCTTTGTCAAAGTAAATTATATACATTTCATTTCAAACAAAACTTTGGAAAAGGCAGGATAATATTCCTTTCATAACTATGTATTACAAATTGGCATAATTTCATTCAGGAAATTAATCGCGGTAACTTAAATAAAAACTTTTCAGAAGTTACTTTTCTTTACTTACTAGCCGATGCCCGCGACTGCGTACACGTGGAATTCAGAAAACATGCCCCGTTTTTAAACATTTTTCAACGATACTACGTGCCTGTCCGTCGCAGCGTGATGTTAGCCTATAGCCTTCCTAGACAAATGTACTATCCAACACCGAAAGAATTTTTAAAACCGCACCAGTGGTTCATGAGACTAACGCGTTCAAACAAACAAGCTTAAGTTTTATAATATTAACATAGATTATTATTTATGGACTTTACACACAACGTCCTCTGGTCCCAAAGTAAGCTATATTTATATGCTTGTGTTATGGGTACCAGAATACAGATATACTACATATATTATACTTTTTTTTGTAAATACTTACATAAAAAACACGAATAATACAACCCTTTCTTAACAGTTGGTCAAAAATTCTCTCTAATTATTGTATTTAACATGATACAGCAAGCAGTAACTCAAGCTAAAACCACTATGTACTAACGAGCTCGCCATTATTATTCCCAAGAGATAGCGTGTGAGAAAAGAATGCCTATCCTGGCAAAACAAATTCCTTTATCCGCAAGATAAAAGTTTATTACATTTTAACAATTATATTGGATTCTTTAATACTTATGAGATTCATTTATTAAAATGAAAAGTAATTGTATTCTGAGTCGGTCTGTTAAGATATTACTTTTACAAATTAAAATATTTTCCTTCTCAACCATATTGCCTATAGGTATATTAGTTCTTTTAAGTATTTGTCTATTTATTTATTTGAAATAATCACGTAACATAAATGACCAAAAGTATTAATGAAATTTTATAGAATTTGTTGTCTTAGTTCCAAAGTTAATAGCCCAGCTTAATAACAAGTGTTTTACGATACTTGTAAGAGCTAACAATTGCATCGAAATTCTGTGATTATTTTACTTTTTTTATTTTTTTATCCGTAGGAATGCTTTTTACGCACTTACCCCCCGACTACAGGGGCAGCCGGAGGACGTCGTGTGGGACTCCCGGGGAGAAATTCTCGACCCAGCCTACCCACTAAACCTACGGTGTTCTCCTCGCCCGTTGCCGGGCCGTGGTATTACCACGTATTACCACGACCCGACACGGGGTGGCCCCCTAGCGATGGGGGCTCACTGCGACGTGGTGGGCGACGTGCCCCCCCTTCGGACTGACATCTCTCGCCGGTACACTTTGCAAGAGGTCGTCCGCCACTAACCCGCAGGGCCTCTCTCTTGGCCGCCATCATCTCGGATGCAAACGAGGCGACGGCGGCCCAACACTCTTTGCTGCCGGCAGGATTATTTTACATTACACTAGGTTGGGCCTGTCTCGTAGACATCCAAAACCTTAACTCTAAAATAAAGTTGAAAGTTTTTTCTTTTTAGTATAATTTTATTATTTTAAAGTTTCGTACAAAGACGAAACCTTTTTAATCTCGTTTCGGTGTCCAATTGTATGTCCGTCTGTCATTTTTTTATTCTTAATGTAGAAATATTGCAGAAAACAAACGCCAGTATGATTAATGATGGTGACAAGCCAAGTTTACAATTTTATACCCCTCCACTCGTTATCAAATTACGTACAATCTAAAACTTTTAGTTGTACCTTCTCCTTAAACATATTAACCTATGACTGAAGGGCTGGAAGTTATGCTCGTAATACGAATTCGTCAGGCAGTTCAATTCACGACGTAACCTGCCTGGAAATAAAAGCTCATATTACGGCCGCTGATCTCAAACTAAAGTAAATCTCAAATGTAGCAGAGATCCGTAAAATAATGATTGGGAAATTAAATTTCATAATTATCATTATTCAGTAATTGATGCCATCATAATTCTCCAGACGCAGTTCACGAGGTTGCAGGTTCGATTCCCGCACGGGACAATCATGTGTGTGATATTTAAAAATGTCATGATTCGCTCCTATTGGATGCAGCGTCATGTTACATAGCCTAAACCCTTCCTCAATAAATTGACTATCCAAGACAAAAAAAGTTTTTCAAATCGGACCACGGGTTTCCAAGATTAGCCGGCTCAAACAAACAAACAAACAAATTCTTCGGCTTTATAGTATAGAAGTATACATGTAAATTTAAGTTAACGAAATTGTTTATGCTTTCAAAATTACGATAAAATCTCCTTAGAATTTTGTGCAAAAATAACATCAAGTGAATAAATTATGTTATGTTTTGATAAAGGTGTTATATAATTTGCTTTACATAATGAAGGTACAAAAAGAGTTTTTAAGTACAAAGGCTTTTTATTAGTACTCTAGTTTCGTAAAAAATACTATAAGTTTAAAAATAATTCGCAATTTTTAAAGGACGGTTGTGATGCTTTTCATAGGTATTTAGGTCTTCAGGTGTCCAGGTGTCGTCTGTATTATCTTAATTCCTTTATAACAGGATTGCTAAAAGCTAATATTTTTACAATTACCCTAATTTTATCCCCAAAAAAAAAACATACAGACATGAATTGCTAACCTCCTCCTTTTTTGAAGTCGGTTAAAAATAAAATACCATTATACCATACATTTAAAATACACAAATCACTATTGCTTTCATTAAGGGCCTACATCAATATTATCGTCGACATGTACATATTAACACAGCTAGTAGGTATTGAAAATGAAGAATTAGGGATATTTTTTTTGTTTACTTAAAATCTACTAAATATATTTTAATTCTGATTTACGTGTTTCTATATATAATAGTTACTTATGTTTTTAAAGTTATTTCATTAGTTAATACGCAATAATAGACCGACAAATGAAAAAAATAAAAAAATAGAGAGGTTGTTTCGCTAAGATTTTCTATCGAGAAAACTTTTTTCAATTGCGTTTCTGAGTTTATGCGATCCTAGATTATATATTTAAAAAACATATACTTAAAAATTAGAGCTCTAGCCATTCAATCTAAAGAAAAAATGAAAACTTCGTACGTAGAAAAATGCACGAAGCTATTTTGGTATCCTCTTATTGTATCAAGTAATGTGTAAAATCTGTAAAATAAATATATAAAAAGGACAATAGTAATACATACAAATCTGGTTTATTGTTCATTGCATGTATTGAATTTTAAATGGATTCACGCTATTATCTTTTCGTGTGTGGGAAGATTCAAGCTTGTATTGCTGCTATGATGTGTGGGCGGACTCTGGCATTTATTTGTCACTAATGCGTGGGTAATATAAATATCGTCGCATGGGAGAAAGAAGTTTTTATCCTGAGCTATTTGGACGGATTCAATTAATAATTATATTAACATAACCTTTATAAACACATTGCACATTGGATGCAAATGGCACTAGACCGAGCGATATGGCGTTCTATGGGGGCTCCCCCATAGAACGCCATATGTCCAACAGTGGACGAAGAGAGGCTGATGGACGGATGGATAGAACCCTTATGAAATATTTGAATGATCTATAATAAAATAATATACTTTACTAGCTGTTGGCCGTAACGCATGAAATTTAGAAAATTTTCCTCGTATTGTCAACATTTTTTACTACTGCTTTGCTTCTATTGGTCGCAGCGTGATGTTATATAGCCTTTAGCCTTCTTTGACAAATTAACTATACGACACAAAAATTTTTTTTTAATTCAAACATATAGGTTAACAGCTGTGCCCACGACGCGGTCTGCGTGGATCGACTTTTTTCGATCGAACCAATCAATTTTTTGATTCTTATTTTGGCCGCTGATGAATTTGCAAGTAACCAAATTGAGAAATTTCGTATAAAGTAAATATCTCTTGATTGGTTGGACCGATTGCGATGAAACAAAGACTATATAATACCTTGCGTTGTCTATAATTTTTACGTATTATATTTATTTTTATAAGTGTTGTACATTTTTCGTGATACGTGCACAGACAAACATCTAAACAGAGAAACAGACAAAAATTTCAAAAATGCTGGATATGGGTTCTGTTGGTTGTCCTTTAACCATCTGACTAATTTTTTTTAAATATATTCAATGTACAAAATTTTTTTTCTACAGATTTTTTATATGTATAGGAAATCGAAAATTAGTCAGTAATACACAGATTTTCTAATAAAAAAGTTCTGTTAACATTGCCCAGTTATGTTATTGAAACTATCAATTTTTTTTTTGTTTAGTTATGTTTAGTTGTGCTTGTAGAACTGGTACCATTATCTATATTAAGTTTTTTAAATGCGCTTTCATTAGCTCCGTGCATATCTATCAATGTATTATTTAATGAATTCTTTGAATGGGATTTTCACCCATTTACAGTAGTCAGATTGATCTAAAATTTTGCACACATATTAAGGACCGATGATAATTATATAATGCAAAAAAAAAGGATTTTAAAGCAAGTTTTCCAGTTTTAGAACACCTGAACACACGTACTAATTGCCCAATTTAACTTAACCTAACTAAATAATCAAAAATAATAGTTAAAAAAAACTAAAAAACACGCTTTATATAGAAAACCCAACAAAAAATTAGAAAAAAGAGTTTCTCTGGAAATGCGCGCATGCGTAGTTCGCGTACTAGCCCTCTCTCTTACTCTCATGCAAAGGATCCGGAAAGAGATTAATGAATCCTGGCGAATCTAACCAGGATAATCGGATATTTTAATCGAATTATTGCATTGTCTTGACAGGTGTACAAAATTTCAATAGAATCTGACCGTTTAAAGTGGGTCAAAATAGCGTCCAAAGGAGTCGGTTACAAACATACAAACAAACATACAAACATACAAACAAACATACAAACAAACATACAAACATACAAACAAACATACAAGTGAAGCTAATATAAAGCGTGTAAAAATGATATAGTCGATGACACAATTCGCCGATTTTGACTGAACTTTCTTATTATAAAACTGTTTGAAAGACTAAAAATTTTCATTAATATAGAGATACACGTGTATGGTTAAAACCAATTAATCAAAATATAACCAATTGGTAGCATAAATAAGCATTATAGCTTCTATTTTGTAAACCTATAAGATAACTTATTCCTGCTTTTAATATATATGTCAAAGAGCCTTAATTACCTTTTTAACATTATTTTCATTTTTGATGAATATTGGTGTGGTTACCATACCAAATACCAAGCTTTTGAATTTGAAATTTTGAATCATTTTAATTCAAAGATAAACCACTATCCCTTCTCGGATTAGCAGTTCTTACAAAAATTAACTTCAGAAGTGGGACAAAGCCCAACACTATACTGAAAATATTGACAAAAATACTTCATACTATAAGTAACAGACTAAAACAATAGCTTGAATATTAACCGAACGGAGCCATCTATTGACGAAAGTACGTAACTTTATAATTTTAAGGTTACTTATTTAACAATTATGGTTTTAAGCTTAACTCTTTCTTGTTCCAATGACACATATGCACTTGTTTATCTTCACATAATTATGTTATTATAAAAAAAAATCGTTATTTTGTATGTATGTCTCTATGTGAGCTTATATTTTCGAAACTACGCAACGGATGTTGATGCATTTTTTATTAGATAGAGTGGTTAAAAAAAATGGCTTCCTTGTAAATTTGGTAGGGTTTGGTTTCTAAATTGTACGCGTACGAAGTTGCGGGCAACAGCTACTTATAAATAAAATAAGATCGTGTTTTCTGTATGTCCCCATGTGAGTATATATAATATAATATTTAAAGCAACGCAAGGAATTTTAATGTAGTTTTAGTAATAGAGTAGTTTAAGAGAAGAAATTATTCTATATTAATATTATAAAGCTTAAGAGTTTGTTTGTTTGAACGCGCTTATCTCAAGAACTACTGGTATTCAAATTGAAAAGTTATTTTTGTGTTGGATAGTCCAGTTATCGAGGAAAATTTTCGCAATATTTTTCACGTATGCTCCTACTGGTTGCAGTGTGATGTTATATAGCCTATAACTTTCCTCGATATATGTACTACCCTACACATAAGGAATTTATCAAATTGGATCAGTGATTCTCTCAGAATAACTGCCTATATATATTCTATGGTGGTTCTTGAAATAAGCGCATAAACAAACAAACATAGTCTTCAGCTTTATAATATCAGTATCCTACCTAGCTGTCCCGGTAAACGTTGTTTCGCCATACTAATGTCAGGGGGGGGGAACCCTTATCACTTAGGGGTATGAAAAATAGATTTTGTCCGATTCTCAGACATAACGGATATTAATTATAGACCAATAGCTCTCTTGCCGACCTTTGCAAAAATATTTGAAAAAGCTATGTGCAACCGACTTTATGAGTTTTTAGAAAAATATAATATCTTAGATGACTGTCAAAATGGCTTTAGAAAATCAAGATCAACTACACTAGCTGTCTATAAATATATCCAAGAGGCACTACAATATATAAATGATAGGAAACATGTAATTGGGTTGTTGTTAGATATGACCAAGGCATATGACAAGGTTCCTTACAATATTCTACTAACAAGGCTGTGGAATAAGAGGACCAGCACACTCTTGGTTTGTATCATATCTGGAAAATAGAACACAAATTGTAGAAATTAAACACTTTGATTATTCCGAATATGAAATAAATACAGTCAGATCTCAAAGCAAGAGGTTAACCTGCTCAATTCCACAGGGAAGTGTCCTGGGATGTGTGTTGTTTCTTATATTTATAAATGACCTGCCAAAAGTACTAAATAAAGGTGACATAACACCAGTGCTATTTGCAGATGATATATCCTTATTAATAAAATGTGAAAACCCTAGCATTTGTAACATTATAACTCAAACTACTCTTCAAACAGTAACAAACTGGCTTAAGACCCATAATTTGGAAATAAACTTATCTAAAACTAAAGTTATGCAATTTAGGTCATATAAAAAAAATTGGTCAAGTGCGAGTCGGACTCGCGCACGAAGGGTTCCGTACCATTATCTATGCAACATAAGGCAAAATCATGTTTGTTGTATGGGAGCCCCCCTTAAATATTTATTTTATTTTATTTTTAGTATTTGTTGTTATAGCGGCAATAGAAATACATCATCTGTGAAAATTTCAACTCTCTAGCTATCACCGTTCTTGAGATACAGCCTGGTGACAGACGGACGGACGGACGGACAGCGAAGTCTCAGTAATAGGGTCCCGTTTTTACCCTTTGGGTACGGAACCCTAAAAACACCTCTATCTTTAAATTTAGTATTTGAAAACACAACTATTGAAGAAGTGGATACATTTAGCTTACTTGGTATGAAAATTGATACACATTTGAACTGGAAAACTCACATAGAACACATCAAATCAAAATTATCAAAATTTTCTTATGCCCTTTTTCAAATAAAACTGTGTACTGATAAGCGTACTGCTTTATCAGCATATTATGCCTATGCGTACTCATGGCTAAGGTATGGGATTATGCTGTGGGGCAATAGTGTTAACGTTAATTAGTTGTTAATTATGCAAAAAAAAATGTGTACGTATAATAGCACAATTATATAATACAATTAGCTGTAAACCATATTTTATTGATTTTAAACTGTTAACAGTGTCCTCATTAAATATACTTGACATGTGTATGTTTGTTGTTAAAAACATACATATCTTCAAGAAAGTAGAGGATACTCACGATAGAAACACACGTCATAAAGCTAGGTTATACTTACCACCCTCAAGAATTAAAATGCTTAATACAAGTCCATATTATATGGCAGTTAAAATATTTAATAATTTACCAGCCAATATAAAGAATGCTGATTTCATCCAATCATCGCATCACACAAAAACTAATCTTATCTACTCTTCTGTGGTTCTTGAAACATTTGGCGATATCGTTACTCCACCTAAGACATGACTACTTAATATTTAAAAGATAAATAAATAAACAAATATTCATGCACATTTAACACAACGTCCTCTGGTCGTAAGCTAAGCTTATACTTGCGTATGGATACCAGAATACGGATAGAACACATATACTACTTTTTTTTTGTAAATACTTACTTATAATACATAGAAACACCCAGACGCAGTACAAACATTTGTATGACAATTAGAAAAATCACACCAATGATTGTCCCGAGTGGGAATCGAACCCCCAACCTCTTGATCGGCAGTCCGTTACATGAAAAAACCACCACGAGGCTCGTCAAAAAATGTATGTTCGTAATGTGTATCTCAACCTAATGTACTTAATCCTAAAAAAAAATATTTTAGTAACATAAGAATTTTCTGGAACGCTTCAATTTTCACCAAGAACTGACGGCTACCTTTAGAGCATTAATCCAACAAGAGTTTGCCATGCGCCCCCTGCTAGAAAGATACAAGAGCAGTGCTCATAATGTCATCAATTTAAATATGTGACTGTGTGCAGTTTTTATGTGCTGTTTGCGTATCGAGCAATGTAATTACGTTAGTGTTTGTGTTCTTAATTCGAACCTGCAGTACATTTTGACAAATAAAACGACCTGTGTAAACTACTACTGTCCTCAAAGAAGATTAAGCTTTGAAAATGCACACGGAATTATGCTTATATTTTAGTCGACCGTTGAATTCTCAGTGGAAATATGTTAGAAGATATAATAATATGTTATGTAACTACACTCTATATTTTTCCTTCCAATCCAGAAAGTTTATTTTATTTCTCAGGTTAGAAATCGACTGCGGTTTACTATACATGCATAGTTTATTTATCCATTTATTAAGACCGGTAAATCATCAAGAATAAGATAATTCTTGTGAATAAATGTTAATGTTATTGTGCTGATGGTCCAACCGAACTCTCAGAAGTTTCTAGAGGATATCACCATCCTCTACCACGACAATTGTATGTAAACCGTTAAAAAGCAACCTGACAAACGCCACGCTTGGTTCCAAAGAGCCTCTCGCGAAAGGCTTAGCATCAATTTGAAATCTTTGTTAACCTTAACCCTTGCAGTCATGCGCCAGGATGAACTAACTCACAAGTCTCTACTCTACTAACTCACAAGTAGGTTAGTTTAAAAAACTAGTAAAGACAAACTTTAATAAAAATTGCACTTACCTATAGTTTGCAAATAACTGCTTTGAAAGAATACTCTTTAATGTACGCCAGTATAACATTACAATGAATTTTAATAAACAGTACTTAAGCTAGGTCTTATAACAAGTTGTGATCTCTTACAACACTTACTTTGACAACCATAGGAAGGAATTAATGAATTAAAGAGAAGATAATAGTATATTGTGACACAGCACAATTTATAAATATTCTACAAATAAATAAATCAATATACTTACACGTACCTACATAATGATAATTATAATTTTTATTGTTTCTAAATAAAAATAAAAAAAATATGTATCTTCTTCTTCTCCAGCCCATTTACGTCCCACTGTTGGGCATGGGCCTCCTCCACTTTGGGAGGGATTATGGTCTACTGTGCCGCGCTGACCAGGCATGGTGGCACAGTTTTTATTTTCGAGCTTTCCGTCTCTCACAGAAGATGTTATCATGACATTGAAAGACAGAAATTGCCTTGTCTATAGGTACTTATTATAAAACAAAGTCGTTATTTTGTATGTATGTCCCTATGTGAGCTACGGATTTTGATGCGGTTTTTTTAATAGGTAGAGTGATTCCAGAGGATGGCTTTGATGTATAATATGTTGCGTTTATTTTTTACTTTCTGAATTCTACGTGTACGAAGTTGTAAAACTAATGCTATCCACATAACTTACATACTTTTGTAGAAAATTTTTGCTATATCGTATGGAGATCATAGAGTCATATAGATCAACCACACAGGACCCACACAATTGTAAAACTTCTCCAAAGAAAAGGCAAACGTGCGGTCCGCATCCAACGATAGCATAAAACAACATTACAGTCATGAACAAAAGCATATTATAAATAAAAAATATTGTATGAACAGCTTACAACGTAAACTGAAGAAAATCTTTGTTTATAATACTTTGATCTCATGTAATAAAGCTAAGATTTATGATAATGATCGTAAATTGTGGCCAGTTTATGCATTAACTTATAATTCAGCATTACAATGTTTTGTTAATGTCTATAGTCTGATTTAAAAGGAAAGCAGAAAATTGAATCTGTTTTTCTGCTAAATATCTGTCAGTGCAATATTCAACTTTACATTTATCGTAATTTTGTCTTTAACTTGCCAACGTAATTTCATTGATAGCTACGAGTACATACACACTAAGATAAATGAGAATATACTTTTATGTTATTCTTTTCTTTTTTTGCTTCTTAGTGGGAGTGGCTTTATAATTTTAAATCTTGTTAGATTAATGCTCTAAAACTCTACTACGTTAAAACTATTTATCTGCAGTCCAGTTACTTGTCCACTGTCCCATATTGGATAGAACATTGCACTCGAAAGACGACAGGACGCACTGACGGTCTCCCGTACCGGTGGACCCTAATGGGAGAGAAATCGATGAACTATATGGGCATTGTCTAGTGAGATCGCTTTTTGTGTATGAGCCATCGCCAACTTACAATTGATGCATTATATTAATGGCCCATTATTATTAAATAGGTACTTCAAAAGTGCGTCTCAATAACCCTAAAATAATCACGTCGATTGGCTAGAACTAGAAGCGGATAAATTTACTAGTAAGACCAGTTTCACCATCCAAATTATTACAACTAATAATACCGAAGAAAGCTCTCTCTCTCCCGCCCAGTAACGAGCCACTGCTGGGCACGGGTCTATTCCACATTGGGACTACGGGCTACTGTGTCGCGCTGACCGGGCGTGATGGCACAGGAAACTAACAAAGCTATGCATGTGGCTATAATTCCCTTGGCCGCAGATTTCGAAACAGTTAATAAATTTTTCATATCGAACAAAGTAACGAAGTGTATCAATTTATCATCAATCATATATGATTGATGATATGAGAGCGGAAAAGATTACACACATTTGAGTACGGCTTATAACTTACAAATGTTTGTGAACATGGAAGTTTGCTCAATTAGAAACTTTTCTCATTTGAGCGAGTCATCGTCTTTTGATAACATACCTACTTGTTTTTGTCAATACCTGTTGCTATGCTGATATTACGGTTGTGAATTATGCTGAAAATGGTTTAGAAATAATAAAATATAAAATACTGTAACATAGAATAGTGAAAAGAAAGAACTCTCATAGAATTACGATTTAATGCTTAACACTTTTTGTTACTTACGTAAATAGGACGTATGAAGAATAGCGTGTAATGCGTATTGACAGCATGATAAATTCAATAAGACTAAAAGATTTCTTTTCGAATTCCATACAATTTCGAATATTGTCGTTACGTCGCACAATTAGTGAAAAATAAAGTTACACTAAATATCTCAGACATAATACATAGGTTTCTTAAATTTTATTATTTAAACCAAGTAGGTATAGGTACTTGTGGTAACAGATTAGGAAAACAAGCGCCACCACACCATTTCCTCCCCGTGGTGTTGTAGGCGCCAGTTAAGGGATATTACGAGCAGTTAACTTTAACTTGAGAGACGAAAATCTCGATATAAACCCTACGCCGAGAAGCCTGGTCGGCGTGGCATACTTACTACCCAATCAAATACCCTCTACAGATGGCCTGTGCCCAATAGTAGGAATGTAATGGACTGGGGAGAGGGATACCTGTATTTATTTTTTACAAAATACTTAATGGATACAACACTGCTTCGACTCGAAAGGCGGTAGGATGCACTCCGACGAGGTTGACAACAGTCAGTCGGAGTTGAGCCTAATGTGAAAGAAAAAATATTAATTACTAGTTGTGCCCCGCGGTGTTACCTGCGGTAAAAAGGATAAAAATCTGTTAGTTTTTTATTATACCACAGGAACATTGAATTCTTTTGGGATAGAAAGTAGCCTGTATGTTATTCTGATGTATAAGCTACATTATTGTAAAGTTTCATTAAAATCCATTCAGTAGTTTTTACGTGAAAAGTAACAGACACCCTAACATCCATACTCGCGAACTTTCATATTTATAATATTAATAGGATTATTATTCTAAAAATTACTTAAGTATACGTTGTATTACTTTTGAGATGATGATACTTAAAGAAAACGGAAATTTGGTTGTTATTTACCCAACATTATGTTGAAAAGCGCGTGATATTTATACTGTAGACCTTTTTGTGTACAATCAAATATTCATATTTATTTATATTTACATCTTTTCTACGTATGGGATTGATCATACATTTAAATAATTCTTTTTATATACTTGAGTGTTTAACTAAAAATATTTTAGAGAAACAATGGTAATATGAAAAGCGTATAAAATTAACAACATTTTTAAATAACACGCTTTTATAACCGATTTTTATAACCGATTTTAGCGAACTTTTAAACCTCCGAAAAGTCAGTGGTTCATGAGTTTAGCGCGTTCAAACAAGCAAATACTAAAAGCTTTCTAAAATTAGTAAAGATTCAGCATCTTTGAAAACATTTTTCAGCCACTTGGTCTTATTTCATACATATTAAGAACCGATGACAATGCAATAATGTAAAGTAATAGTCAAGACTTTCAAGCGTGTTTTTTTTTTCATTTTTGTCCTAAGCAAATTGTCATTACAAAATAATAATTTTACCTATGCAAAGCTGTGGTGGATATTAGTATAACTAGGTCCGTGTGGTAACGGATTAAGAATACAAGTGTCACCACCCCATTTCTTTCCCAAGGTACTGTAAGAGCCAGCAAAGGGACAATTTAAGCAGTTAACGTCTCTGAGAAACAGAAAACTCAAAACCAAACAGTAGACCATAGCCCCTACCAAAGTGGAGGAGAGCCGGGTCCAGTTAATCCAGTTCCAGGACGTCAATGGGCTGGAGAGGGAGGAAACCTAAATTTTTCTATCTATATTGTGTATTTCTTTTGTAAGTTATAACATTAGTGGTGACGCCGTTTGTGATTACGCCAGTATAAAATATAATTGATTATTCTTCTTCGGTAAAAGTGGACTGTATGTGATAAGCGTGGTCGTTAAAGAAAAATAGATGGAAAGATGGGATGCATAGCATCTAGGTACCTTTATTTCTCGGTCTTCGTTGCTTGTATCTCGACCGGGGTCTTGGTGACTGCCTTCCTCCTCAATCTCTCTTCTCAAAACGAACACACACTCGCGTGACGTAACACAGGTGCACCATATAAGGAAAGAGTTCATAAAAATGTTCACGAGTAGTTTATATAAGAGATTGCAGTCTCTTTGGCGATTGCGGGTCACAAAAAAGGAAATTTCTTCCTGGCGGGTAAACTAGGAGTACATTCACAAGAAGCTTGTACGACTTCTGGCGGGAACTTCCGATGCGTCCGGAAGCGCGGCGGTTACGATCGATACATGTAGTATCTCGATCGATGTCAAAGGTGTACTAATTAAAATTTGCAACGATCCTTTTCTGGAAACGTCGGCGTCGGTACGAACCGGCGGAATCTCATTGGCTCTCTATGTCGTGATGCTATGCGTTGTTAGGTTGGTAGTAGGAAATGACCACAATTTAAAAAGTAAATTAATGTATTAACAATTATAAAATATACTGGCGTTACCATATCCACCCCCCCTTAATGGGTCACCATTAAACAACAAACAACCATAAGAGACAACAAATAAAGTGCGGGAAATGCAATTATATGTTAAGCGAAGCGGTGCGATATTACGCTGAATTACAACTAAAGTCATGCGACATAATATATTACTAGAATTGCAATTAAGCTTGCGGTAATGATAAATAAATTTGCGGTACATAAACAACTAAATTTACTATGAAAAAATTAACAAAAAATTTGCGGTATATTGCAATAACTAATGTAATGATAGCTGTTAGCAATTATTGATTAGGTAAAGGACATAATCGTACGACCGGGCGGAGATATGTTCCCTTGACGGTTCTAACGGTACAAACACGAACTACGTTATCCTTTGAAGGATGGACACTCTCTACCACAGCTAACGGCCACGATAAAGGCGGTGCATTATCGTTCATAACGATTACAACCGTGCCAGGAACAATAGGTACACTAGGAGTGTTCCATTTCTGCCTGACTTGTAATTTATGTAAATATTCCAGTCTCCAGCGGTTCCAAAACGCTTGGACCAGCTTGTCTAATAGCGTATGCCTATGAATCAAACTTATATTATCAGCTTTGATGTCAGGCGCGGGTAATGATAATAAAGGCGCGGTATTTAAAAAGTGACTCGGTGTGAGAGCAGAAGGCTCAGCGGGATCAGAGCTCAAAACTGTCAGCGGTCTAGAGTTGAGTAAACATTCAATTTGAATAAGGACAGTAGAGAGTTCTTCGTACGATAAGATTTGTTGACCGATGACGCGGAACAAATGTGTTTTAATTGTTTTAACCATGCTCTCCCAGGCTCCCCCAAAATGTGGAGAATTGGGACAAATAAACTTCCATTTTATGCGACTCTCCGCGAACTCTTCCTCTAGCTTCGAGCGGTATTCATAATTTATAAATTTATATAAATCGCGCAAATACGCATCAGCACCCTTATAATTGGTCGCGTTATCTGAATACATAATCTGAACAGGCCCTCTGCGGGAAAGGAATCTCTTCAGTGCAGCTAGAAAGCTAGGCGTGCTGAGGTCCGTGGCGACTTCTACATGTACGGCACGTGTTGTGAGACACGTAAAGATACATAAATATGCCTTCTCACTGCGAACACCTCGACGACGCACAGGTGTATAGGCTATAGGACCGGCGTAATCGCAGCCTGTATGTGTAAATGCCTTTACTGCCGGCTGAGTGCGACAATCAGGTAAGTCTGCCATAAGCGGATATGTAGAACGCGGTTTAGTTTTAAAACACGTGTTGCACAAATGTATTCTCTGTCGTATAATACGACGTGCGGAGAGAATCCAAAACCTTTGTCTTAACAAAGACATTAAAAGTTCCGGTCCGGCGTGATAATTTTTAATGTGATAATAGTCAATGATCATGTTTACTATATGGTCACTGCGCGGTAATATAACTGGGTGTTTCTGAGAAAATCCCAGTGCGGAATTGACAAGACGACCTCCTACGAGAATCAATCCGTTGTCAATGAAGGGTCTCAAACGATTGAGAGCCTGCGAACAAGGTTTATTATTTATAATATTCTGATGTTCCTCTGCAAAGTGCTGGCTTTGCAAGGCGCGAAGAATTTTGTTTTCAGCGAAGTTAAGATCATCAGCAGTTACAACAACACTGCTACGACGGGGCAATAACTTTGCAAATCTAAAAACATACACAACAGTACGGAGTAGTTTACTCCATGAGGAAATGCGAGAAGAAAGTTCATATAAAACGCATTGTTTTATAGGCATGCATACAGTGTGCGTAAACATCTTCTGTTCCGGAATATCGTGAACAGATTGACCGTCAAGACTAGTCAGCGACCAGTGAACAATATCTAATGACGCCCACTGAGGCCCATGCAGCCATAGCCGATGAGAGATTAATTTCTGTGGTGTAATGCCACGAGAAAGAACGTCGGCAGGGTTATCAACGCCTGCGACGTGATAGAAATTATGAGCGGATATGTTTTCCGTAATTTTAACAACCCTGTTTGCAACGAAGGTTTGCCATCTATGCGGTGAACTCCTTATCCAATATAACGCTAATTTTGAGTCAGTAAAAGCGTACACCTGTATCGGACAGATGGATGAATAACTATCTAGGACTATGCGTAGTAATTTTGACATTAGAAGTGCGCCACAAAGTTCGAGACGAGCGATGGTGAGTGGTTTACATGGAGCGACCTTAGACTTGGCGCATATAAGACGCACAGTGTTTCCTGAAGGAGTACTCACATGCGCGTATACCACCGCACCGTATGCTGCTTCACTTGCGTCATCTTCCATGAGTTGCCTCACTGTGCGCAGAGCGTGATAGGGACTCGAAGTAATGCCAAAACAAACCCTATTAAATTTATAAAGAACTAAAGATTCCTGCGGAGTGAAGCGGTAAAGAAAACATTGATAGCGGCGATCTTCCTCACGCACACATATCTGTAAAAATTGCTGTCGACAATCGGCAGTCATTGCATAGAGGTGCAAGCGAAAATTTAATATTATTTTAAACAAATCACCTTGCAAGTTAGGACCTGAGTGTAGAATATCATTTAAAGATAACCGGCTACCGGTAGATGGCGTGCTGGCATCTAACACTATGCGTAGCTTAGTGGTTGTATGATCCTCACGTACGACACCGTGATGCGGTATGACATAGATAGGAGTGGGGTCACTGGAGTTGTACGAAGGTGCGGGCGAAACATAGTCCTTTGCAAGATATTCCTTAATGACGTCATCATATGCCAACCTTAGATTAGGCGAAGCTTCCAACTTCCTTTCGAGACACATGAAACGTTTGCGAGTGGTTTCAAAAGTATCACCAAGAGCGTAGACGTCCCCCTTAAAGGGCAGCGCCACGACATATCTACCACTGTTGGGATCGCGGGTTGTAGTTAATTTATAAAATTCTTCACACTCAACATCCGAAGGGTGCTGAATGGGCGTTGCGGAGGGAAGCTCTTCTAGCTCCCAAAAACGTCTGACTAAAGAGTCAATAGCGGTAGGCTCTTCAATAGAACACGTTAGAACATGTTGAGCGGAACGCGGTAGTGTAATCGGTACAGAACCCATCACAACATAACCTAACACCGTGCGCAATGCAGTGGGTGCCGACGGATCGCAATGGGAGCGAACCACGTCCGGGAGTAGTAAGTGTGGGAAAAGAGACGCGCCGATTAGCAAATCAATTTTATTTGGGATGCCATGATGATCATCTGCTATTTGTAATCCCGATAAATGTGATAAAACGGAAGTGTCTACCACAGCGGTGGGCAATAAATCTGTTATCCTATCAACACAACTTTTTTTCGGCTGGCAACACTGCCAGAAAGACGTAAATAAATTTGCTCTGTATAAATTTTATTAAAATTATTGTAATTTAGTGATAAATATCATTTTAATTATACATTATATTAAGTAAACAAATAATTAAACATAAGGAAAACTGGGAAAAGCATTACCAGTTCTAGTATAAAAATTTACCTGGACAAAAGTGAAGTGAATTCAAAAGGGGAGTATTGTTTTTTATACTATTTATAACTATTTAACAACTACATCATTACTAAGTATTAGATATTCCTTCTGAATTTAAAGCAAAACAATAGTTTTTAAAACTTTTAAAACAGTGAAACTTGCTTTAATTACCTACCCACATCCAAGTGGTTTAATTCAAATTTCAAATTAACTGTCCATAGTCACAATAAATTAATATTTTTCTTTTATCTATACACTCTTACTTCTTAAACACTCATTACTTCTTTTCTTACCTAGCTATTCATCTCAACCTATCACATCCAAATCTTTTAATACAATAGTCATAGTCTTTTACTATACTTGGCCATAAACCTTCTCATCCCTCTAACATATCTTGCTCACACTTTCCACTGATTTCAGATCCAATCTCAACAACATGCCAATGCAAACCCGCAGAGCTATCAACCAGGAGATGAGTAGCAAGCTGAAACTAGCCTTGGAAGAATTAAAGTATACTAAGGCTGAATGTCAACAGCTACTACAAGAGAGAGAAGAAAGTGAAGAGGAATTATCAAAGATAAATGAAAAAAACACAAGTCTCAAAAGGGAATTGGTAGCACTGCACAATCAGCTCCAGGAAGTTGTTGAGGAACGGGATAAACTCCAATTGGTGACAGACGGTTTTAATCATTGTAGTGATTTATATGAGGAAGCTCTCTGTAAGGTTAGGGACTTAGAGGATGAGTTAAACCATGCTAATTTAAAAATATGTAATTACCAGAAACAAGAAATACATGCCCAGGCTGTTGCAACAGACCATCTTTATAATCAATTGATAAATTCAAGTTCTAATCAAAATGATCTAGGAAATTTAATTAATATTGATCTGACAGACCAAAACTCATTAGCTAATCAAAGTAGTACTTTTAAACCTAGCCACAATAAAGTTAAAAAATATATAAAATTAAATAAAATTATGAGAAAATGTAATAGGTTAAAAAAGCAACAAAAACACTTTTCTAACACAAACCAATTAAGAAAAGAACGCATTGCTCTAATGGATAAATTAAAAAATTATCAGATTAAGTTAGAAGATTGTAAAAATATATATGAAGTCGACACTCAGCAGTTGCAGTCTGAGATAAGTTCACTAGAGAAGTCGCTTCAATCACTATACAGCAAATATGTCATCTCACAAAAACAAATAGATGAACATATCCTTGCCGCTAATAACTTAGTAGATATTTGTAATTATAATGCTGACAGAGCTGACTCTCTTACCAATTATAATAGCAATTGTACCTGTCAGTCTAAAACTACAAACATTCCCTTGTCTGAGGTAGCAGAAAGCCGTGTGGCTGAAATACTAGATTGTAGTGTAGATGTTACTCTAAGGTCTTGTACATCATCCCAAGTAATAGAGACGCAAATATGTTCTGACTCTAATAAATCAACTAGTAATACAAATTTTCATTCTTTAATGTTCTCAGACAGTAGTGGAAAGGGTTTTGGTGTATTACTAGGTAACAGCCTGGAGCATTCCGTTCAAAACTATTGTTTACCCGGAGTACACTATAATCAAATAGTTGAGTCTATAATGAAAGACACATATAACTCCAAAACTGACATAACTGTATTTGTAGGTAATTGTCTAAACATTAGGAAAAAAGATATTACTGATAGTTTCACTAGTATGCTAAAGCTTAAATGCCATAAAATAAGGTTATGTGCTTTTCCTTATCTTGACAATTTGTCATCTAGACAAAATAACTATATTTATATGCTAAATAAGCATATGCAATTTTTAATTAGTCACCACTCTGACAAGTTTACTTTCTTTGACACCAACACTTTTGTTGGTCCTATAAAAATGACAAGGGATACTGTGTACCTGCCTAATAAGTTTAAGGTAAACATTGCTACATTGTTAGCTTATAATATTAAGTTAGATGTTAAAAGTTTGACAAGATCCTTCTGCACTAACATTGCAGTTAGTGACGGGAGTGTTACGAGGGATATTCCTGATTTAAACTAGTTATTAAGACAACAGAGAAGCTAAGTCACTCTCTAACACTTTCACACCAAAATGTAAATCGCTTCTCTGGCAAACTATTAGATGTTGAATTGTTAATTGATAAACACAATATTGATGTTTTATGTTTTACTGAAACATGGCTAAAGTCAGAGGAAATGCCGTTTAATATAGATAATTTTACTATTGCTAGTTCATTCCAGAGAGTCGCCGCCGCCGGGGGAGGGTCTCTAATTATTGTTAAAAATAACTTGAAATACAAAGAAAGATTAGATATTAAAACACTTTCTGTGGAACGTATTTGCGAAATCGCGTGTGCTGAAATTGAAAATTACATAATTTTATGCGTGTATAGGCCACCATCTTCTAGTATATCAGATTTTTTTGAAATTATGGAAGAGGCACTTATTATGTTAAAAGTAAATAAAAACATATTGGTTTGTGGAGACTTCAACATTGACATTTTGAAAGATACCACAGACAAACAAAATTTTTTAACCTTATTCAAATCTTATAGCTTGGTAAACCAGTACTTTGAGCCAACCAGAGTAACACCTACCTCGGCCACTTGCATCGATAATATTATGACTAACTTTGAATTATTGGAAAAACAATTAATAAGTGGTATTAGGTCAGATCACACTTGTCAAATAGTAAAATTAAATTTTAATCGAAAGAATACATCCGTTATTATTCGGTGTAGGAATTTAACAAAAAAGTGTCTTGAAAATTTCAATAAAAATTTAGAGCCGCGCTTATCCTCATTAAAAGCAACAAATGGCGACCCAAATGATATGTATTGTACACTCCACAACGCTATAAAATTAGAATTTGAGAAGGCATGTAAAATAAAAAAGGTCACTATAAATAGTAAATTTAAGTTTAGCGCTTGGGCTACGGACGGTATTAGACGCAGTAGGGATATTTTGTATGAATTATATGAGAAAAAGTCTTATACACCTAACCCACTATTTTTAAATTATGTCAGAAACTACTCAAAAATATTTAAAAAAGTTTGCATTCAGGCAAAAGCGGCATATATTAGTGAACAAATAAAAAAAGCCGACAATAAAGTTAAAATGACCTGGAAAATGATAAATAAAGAAACTCGTAATAAGAGACCTAAAAGTTGTGATATTCGTCTTAATATAAGTAACAAAATAGTATCTGACAAGGCAGAAGTCGCTAATTACTTTGAAAATTTTTTTACGAATATTCCGATTGAAACAACTAAATATCTCTCATCGTCTCCAGCAGCGGCTGAGAAACTCTTTAAAGAAAATGTAAAAATCTCTGTCTCTGAACCTGTGTTATTTGAATTTGACTTTATAGGGGCCAATGACATAATTAATGCATTTCGGTCCCTATCAATAAAAAAGACAGAGGATATGTGGGGGCTGTCGGTAAAAGCCATTCAAGCCGTTATTGTAAATATTGCACCGATGCTGGCAGATATATTTAATACGTGTGTCAATAATGGGGATTTTCCTGACCTAATGAAGTGCAGTAAAATTGTTCCAATTTTTAAAGCAGGTTGTACCACTGATGCTACTAATTACAGGCCTATATCCGTACTACCAAGCCTAAGTAAAATTTTTGAACGGATAATTTTAAACCAAATGTTAGCATATTTTGATGTCATGGGACTACTTCACAAAAATCAATTTGGGTTTACTAAAGGGCGATCTACTGTAGATGCTGGATCTAACTTAACCAAAACTATATTAGGAGCGTGGGAAGAATGCTGTGATGCTATTGGAGTATTTTGTGACCTTTCTAAGGCATTTGACTGTGTGGACCACGAAACTCTTATCCTAAAGTTAAAATTATACGGTATCCAAGGTAAATCTCTTCAACTCCTGCAGTCATATTTATCCGACCGAAATCTAAAAGTGGCCATTGAAAATGCCGTTTCCTCTGGCTCTAAAGTCAAGATGGGGGTGCCACAGGGATCAATCCTAGGTCCATTGCTATTTCTAGTGTACATAAATGATCTCCCATATGTAGTGAAGGAATCCATGTCAAATATAGTCCTATTTGCAGATGATACATCACTTATATTTAAAGTAAATAGGAATGATAGGGATCTAATTGAACCAAACTCAACTTTAAATGCTATAGCCAACTGGTTTTCTGCTAATAACCTTCTTTTAAATGCAGGTAAAACTAAATGTATAAAATTTACAACACCTAACGTTAATTTCACTGACGTAAATCTTAAATTAGATGGCAAACTGTTAGATCTCGTCCCATCAGCTGTCTTCCTAGGAATAACAGTAGACTCTAAATTGCAATGGGGGCCCCATATACAGGCTCTCGCAAGTAAACTGAGTTCTGCTGCGTTTGCCGTTAGACGTATAAGACAGCTGACAGACGTTCCTACAGCTAGGTTAGTGTATTTTGCTTACTTTCATAGTATTATGTCTTATGGCATCTTACTGTGGGGGTCTGCAGCAGACGTCCAAACTATTTTTATCTTGCAAAAAAGAGCAGTTCGTGCTATTTACAAATTAGGCAGTCGTGAGTCGCTTCGGGATTTGTTTAAGGAGATAAATATACTTACACTGCCATCTCTGTATATTCTCTCAAACATCATGTACGTTCGTAAAAACATCTCGCTCTTCATTAAGAATAGTGACGTCCACAGCCTTAATACTCGCAATAAAGAAAAGCTTATGGTTCCTAGATTTAGGCTTAGCAAAACTAGCAAAAGTTTTATGATTAACAGTATTAGGTTCTATAACAAAATTCCACCCAATGTCACTGAATTACCAGACAATAAATTCAAACAGGTTGTTAAGAACACACTGATTTCTAAAGCATACTATAGTACCAAACATTATATGGAAGATATACACGCTTGGTCTTCACTTCGTAGCGGCCCTCTGGCAATGAAATAAGTAGGTAATATTCTTATTAATACGAAAAATACTGTCTGCTTAATTGTAGGTATTAGTATTTTCTCGCTTTGTTGACGTCAGATATGATAACTTCTGTTAATTATCTATTATCGTATTGATTTATGATTTCAAATTAAATGATTGTGTATGTTGTCAGAAACTGTATGTTTATATATATCTACATTGTAATTACTTATTCATGAGACTGTAAAGGTGTGAGCATTATGCCGAACCTAGTATATTTCCTTTGTATATTTCTAATTGCTTTTTATTTGCTTTGTGTACTGTCCAACGGAGCGACTTCGTCATGCTCACTCAAATGTCTCGAAGTTGGTAGCGTTGCACGTCGGGTCGCACGGTTCCCTACAAAATGGTCGAGCTGTGCGGGGCTGATGTGTGCGTTATACTCGTGAACGGGTGCCTTCTGCTGGGACTGGTCGATTTGCTCCAACAAGGCTATTTTATTATTAAGTTAGTTTTAGTTTTAAAAAAAGTTAGTTTTAGTTAGTCGTGATAGTACTGATCGGCATCATTCTCACACCCCTGATACAATTATGTATAATATTGTTGAAAAAAAAAAAATGAAAGGAAATGGAAAAAAAAAATCCATGGAGTTTCTTGTCTGTTCTTCTCCATAGGATCCGCGTTTGGAACAGACACCTAGTTTCTGACGTTTCAAAAGAGCTTGTAAAACATGCCAACTTGAAATAAAATATTTTGACTTTGACTTTGACTTTGAACAACAAGCGGTTCAATATTAAAATATATATTTTTATTGTAGCGCGAATAAAACTTTAAATTAATAGGATTAGTGTAAATCTCTTTCTCTGCCCCACCGAACCCCTTAACTAAAGTACGTTCGGTGTATTGAGGTTGAATACCTAACAAATCACAACACTCTTTAGTGATAAAATGACTTTGTGAAGCGGAATCTAAAAGCGCACGAATTATTTTTCGTTGGCATTTGTTATCATAAACAATAACTTGCGCGGTTGATAACAAAACTGTTGAATTTTGCGCGGGCGCGCTCGGATTGCTTATATTGTTATTATTAAAAGGACTGGCGCACGCGTTCGCGCAGAGCGCCGTTACATCGCAATGCTGCGTAGTTGAAGCGTCAGGTGGCGCGCACGGCGCGCGGCATTCACCCGATGGCTCAGTGAGCGAAACAGCGGGGTAGCGCGGTTGCACGGGGTTTGAACCGCGTGGAAAGTGCAATAACGTATGATGGCGGCTACGCTTACCCGTGAGTTGGACACAGGCGCGACAATTCGAATTAGAAGAGCAATTAGAAACTTTGTGATTTAAACTAAGGCAATTTAAACACGCATTGTAATCTTTTACACATTTATAACGATCATGCGGCGACATTTTATTAAAATCAGGACACTTAAACAAGTGTTTATGCAAAACATTTGTACATAAACATTTATGCGATGACTCATCTGTTATGATATAAGTTTGATACTTGGGTGGCGAAGTATTAGTACTAGAACGACGGTTATATTTATCGTTATTACTACTCGGGCGCATAATACTAGTGCCTTTCACGTGAGTGCGTTCCAATACCTTTGCGCGTGTTTTTATAAAATCAATTAAACCATCAAATGTAGGCATATTAGTTCCACATTGAAGTTCAAAAGCGCGGACACTATCTGAGTCTATCTTTTTCAAAGCGGTATGAACTATGATTAAATCTGCGAGATTATCTAGCTTTAAGTTCTGTAAAGCGCGCACAGCGCTTGTAAAATTGTCATTAAATAAATCAAAGTTCGTTGTGGAAGCGGATTGAAATGATTTAAATTCGAACATTTGATTTAAATACGCGGAAACGAGCATGCGTTTGTCATCGTACTTATCTTTGAGTAATTTGACAATTAAATTATAATTCTCCGCACACGGAGTTATACCCGATATCACGGACCTAGCCGTACCTTTCAGGATACCCAGCAGATAATATAATCGTTCTGCATCAGTCAGTTCTGGATTAGTGTGAACTGTAGATTCGAAACTCAACCAGAACAATGAAAACAATCGAATGTCACCCGAAAATGGTATCAATTCGATGGGGGCTAACCTCGGTGTCGATTTGCGTATTACATTAGAATCACGTGACGTGTTTACTTCTGTATAGCGGGCACGAGCGCGTGTTATTCTACTATATAGGGATTCAAACGAGATTAAGCTATGATAATCAGGTTTAGCGGAGGGATTAATAGTTAACAAGCGAGCGTTGTATTCGTCTAAGATCTGTTCAAACTTGGATCGTAAATCTGATATGTGAGACGACTCGTCGAGGAAACATTCTCTCTTACGTATGTCTGTATTAGCGGTGATTGATAAATCATATATTTTTTGTATTATCTCAAATATCGCATCACGTTTAGCTAGTAAAATGCGTAACATCGAATCCTGAGACTCATCAACATCTTTATATTCAGTATCGCTATTTGAAGACGATGTGGTAGGTTTTTTAGACATAATTAAAACAAACTTTTACAATAAAATGTAAACAAGTATTGATAAGAGCGAAGAAAATAATATTGTAGGTAGATAAAGGTAACAGCGGCTAAATACGTGACCTACTTAGCACGCGATTCGAGAACATTCGTTTTGCGAAAAAGAAATAAAATGTAGGTATATTTATATTATTATTTTAATGCTCTAAGAGTAACGGAATGTTTTTAGAATAAGTATATTTTAAACAATCACTTATTAGGCACTATTTTAGTATGCTAATAAGGGCGGTTATATATTTATATTGCGGGATAAAAGACCTCGTGTGGGCCGTAAATCTCTTATTAGACCTAGGTATGTTAGGTATGCTAATAAGGGCGGTTGTTTGCGTGTTTAGCGGAACAAATAATATAATAAGGATCAAATCTATACGGTTCGACTGGACCAAACAATGTGGTAAGGATCAAATCTATCCGGCTCGAAGGACCAAACAATATGGTGACGCCGTTTGTGATTACGCCAGTATAAAATATAATTGATTATTCTTCTTCGGTAAAAGTGGACTGTATGTGATAAGCGTGGTCGTTAAAGAAAAATAGATGGAAAGATGGGATGCATAGCATCTAGGTACCTTTATTTCTCGGTCTTCGTTGCTTGTATCTCGACCGGGGTCTTGGTGACTGCCTTCCTCCTCAATCTCTCTTCTCAAAACGAACACACACTCGCGTGACGTAACACAGGTGCACCATATAAGGAAAGAGTTCATAAAAATGTTCACGAGTAGTTTATATAAGAGATTGCAGTCTCTTTGGCGATTGCGGGTCACAAAAAAGGAAATTTCTTCCTGGCGGGTAAACTAGGAGTACATTCACAAGAAGCTTGTACGACTTCTGGCGGGAACTTCCGATGCGTCCGGAAGCGCGGCGGTTACGATCGATACATGTAGTATCTCGATCGATGTCAAAGGTGTACTAATTAAAATTTGCAACGATCCTTTTCTGGAAACGTCGGCGTCGGTACGAACCGGCGGAATCTCATTGGCTCTCTATGTCGTGATGCTATGCGTTGTTAGGTTGGTAGTAGGAAATGACCACAATTTAAAAAGTAAATTAATGTATTAACAATTATAAAATATACTGGCGTTACCAATTAGTAAACAAATAAACACTATTAAATATGCATTGAATTGCTCTGGACTGTTGATATGTTGGTGTGTCAGATAATTTCATGAATATATTCAGTATTGAATAAGTACAGGAGTGACGTCAATCAAATAAATGAGATCAGACTGTTCATATGATGAGAATTGAACGAAGTGGTGAACATATTATTTCCTTGTTGAAATAATTATGTTTAGCAACAAATATCAGAACTAAACATTATTTGCTTCTTCTTTATTAACGGGCCCGGTGGTGCGGCGGTTAGTTTAGAGATTGCCATTGTGGAGGGCGCAGCTTCGATTCTTACCCAATTATTGTGTGATATTTATTCGTCCTATTAATATTAGTGCTACGTCTGTGTGTTCTCTATCAGTAAAAGTACGTAATTACAACAAAAAAATTATGTCCGTATTCAGTCGTTTCAGTCAGCCAACAACAACAACTTGGCTATAAAAAAAAACCAGACCAGAGGGCGTTGTCTGAAATATTCTGATAAATAAATAATAAATATTGATGAACATTTCACACAACGTCGTCTGGTCCCAAGCTAAGCTTATGTGCTTGTGTTAAGGGTACCAGAATGTGGTATGAAAAAGTAGTATATGTAATGTAGTATATCCTACATATACTACTTTTCTTTTGTAAATACATACTTATAATACATAGCAACACCCAGACGCAGAACAAACATTTGTATGACATTTATTAAGATCACACAAATGATTGTCCCGAGCGGGAATCGAACCCGCGACGAATACAGTAATCGAGAATTATTTGTGTGATATTTATAAACGTCATACGAATGTTCGAGCTGCATCTGGAGGTTTTCTATGTATTATAAGTGTGTATTTATTTTTTATTTATTTTTTTATTGCATAAGTTTATTTAATTACATTTAACAATTTACAGTTAAAAACTAAAATATAAAAACAAAATATGTACAGTACCTATAAAATAAATTAATATTATATACATAAAAGCTAGGCATCAAAATACTCCTCCCCATCGCTGTCGACAGGAAGTGTGCCCAGAAGGCTGGCGGCATTGACACGTTGGAATACAATTCTTATTTTTTGAACAAAATAAAGGCCAGCCTTCTGGTCACGAGAGGCGTCGATCAGTCGGCCCGCTAAATTTTTATAAAGATTCCGGCACTGGGGCCCTACGACCGTAGTGTTTCGACCCTACACCAGAAGACGACGTTGTGTGAAATGTCCATGAATATAAAAAAGACATTTCTGTTAAAAACAAGTTTCCACAATGAAATTCGAAAATAGAAGTAGCTACGAGTACTGAAAGGTCATACATTAAAACCTTGTTTTGTAATTGTTATATTACGTTTTAAAAATATCAACAGACCTGTATTATAGTGTAGGGACATTTAATTCTTCTAGTTTCCTTTTATCATAATTTTAATGGTATATTTTCACAAACAAAAAGAGAATCCGTTTTTTAGGATTCAACTACTGAACAGAAGTTAAAGTTAAATCTTATAAGCTGCTTAGTTTATCTAAATAATAATACACAATAATGTACATATTTACCAACCACAATAATCCTTTTAACGTAACACGTTGTGAAATTTATGTAAGCTGAGATAAATAAAGGGTGTGAAGCGACCGAAAAATTGGTATTAGAATAATTCGAGCAAATGATTTTTATTAAATGGTGCGTGCACGAAAATGTCGAGCGAGAACTTACTTAATACATAATACTAATTTCTAGAATACGGAGTAACTAAGAAGTAAACGGTTAAACAGTGGTAGGTACCGATTCTACTCGCACGACTAAACTTAACTAAAAATGAAAATTGATAGTGTCAATACCATAATTTGGCAATGTTACCTGAATATTCTTAATATCAAAACTATATAATATATATACTAAATATATATAAAACTATATACCTACTATATATATTATAATTTAGTTTATTTATATAATATATATTATGACTATATATACATTATAGACGAACGATTTTAATTAATATGAATGTGTACAAGGCACTAGCAAGTAATAGATATATTGACACTTCTCCAGCCCATTTACGTCCCACTGTTGGGCACGGGCCTCCTCCACTTTGGGAGGAATTATGGTCTACTGCCGCGCTGACCAGGCGTGTTGGCACAGTTGGTTTATTTTCGAGATTTCCGTCTCTCACAGAAGATGTTATCTATGTACAATATCGCTTAGCTGACTTTTACAGCACTCTTGGGAGGAGATGGGGTGGTGACACTAAATCCGTCATCACACGGACATACTGACACTATAAATTTAATTTGTTTAGTTTAGTTATTTGTGCACGTAGCATTGGTACCATTTTTAACTTAAAACTAAACAAAATATATCTGTGTTGTGAAGGAATAAGAATATAAGTGTCAATACCCCTTTCTCCGGGTGTAAACACCAACTAAGGATTAGTAGACGAAAATAACATTGAGAGGCATTGATCTTGAAATTAAATCCCATACCAACACGCCAGGGGGCCAAGTCTGCTATTACAATGTTGACACAATGATCAGTCACTGATTACATAATAGCGAATTTTATCAAGTTTGGTAGTCTACTCTTCATTGTTGTCATAAATGACGCCATTATGACGACATTGTAATAGCAGATGTGGGCCCCTGGTCACCGTGGCATAGTAAACCAAATATACTTCCTCGTGCCCAACAGTGGAATGTTAATAGGCTGGGAGCGAAGAAACGATAGTAACATGTATGATAGTAGTATAGTAGTAATAATATAATAAACTAGCTGGCCCGGCAAACGTTGTTTTGCCATACCAAAAAAAAGTAAAAAAAAAAATAAAAAAAAAATTAACTATTAACCTCACGGAGCCCGAGACCTTTCCAACGAATGCAAAACCGTGGAAATCGGTCCGTGCGTTCTGGAGTTATAGCGTCAGGAAGGAAAACCCGACTTATTTTTATATAGTAGATATTCATGGACATTTCACACAACGTCCTCTGGTCCCAAGCTAAGCTTATATGCTTGTGTTATGGATACCAGAATACGGATATACTACATAATACTACTTTTCTTTTGTAATTACATACATATAATACATAGTAAACACCCAGACGCAAGACAAACATTTGTATGACATTTATAAATATCGCACAAATGATTGTACTATCTTGATCGGCAGTCCGTTACATGAACCACTCCACCACGAAGCCTGTCATATATAGATATGACAGGCTTCGTGGTGGAGAAAAAAACAGCTTTCTGATGATAGCATGAGAAAGCTGTTTTTTTCTTAAAATAAAGAATTCATAATGCCATTGCCATTCAACGTGGCAATGCGACCAGCCTTCTAAGCACATTGCCTATTGATATCGATGCGGATAAATTTTCCTATGCATAATCTAACACTTTTTTTCTCCAATGTCTTTTTTTTACTTGTATTTATAGTGCTCTTTATATATAGGTTGTAAATAAATATGATTAAAAATTAAGACGAAGAAGTTTAAACTTTCATAAGAAACAATGTTGCTTATTTGCGATGGAATAAATTAAATTTCTCAGTACTTTAGTCTTAATGAACAATATTTTCTTAACAATCAGTAAACACGACAGTTACAGCCTGAAAATTAATTAAATTCATTCATTAGACATTAGATAATTAATTTTAGTTGATTTGCGTTCCTTAACTGTTTTTGTTTCATATATATCTAAAGATAGGCCTTAATTGGGTAATTGTAGGCATAATAAACACAAATGATTGTCCTGAGCGGGAATCGAACCCGCGACCTCTTGATCGGCAGTCCGTTACCTGGACCTCTAGACCACGAAGCCCGTCAATAGTTTATAATTCCCGTTCATAATAGTCTTTTTACGCTAAAACGTTTATTATCTCTCCGATAAAATCCCCGTTGAAACCTCCGATAAGTCATTATGAATAAGATCGTTAATATTCAGTAATTTGGGTTTTTAAACTTATATCTATTCTCTGCACACAAATCTTTTAAAATTGTATTTGTATGATCCGGCTTTTATTTTCAGTCTAAATCCACATTCATATGTGTCTGACGTGAAGTGACGTTTTGTCATAAGACAGACAATCGGTTTAATGCGTTTGATATGCGTGTACATTTAAATTATGCGCTGTGTTGCATAGGCCTGAATAGATGTATGCATACGATACCGTTCTAATGCAGCACGTCAGATCACATCAGGCGAATGTAAAAAAACTTAAAGATTCAGATAAAAAAGGCAAATTAAAAAAAATCCTTATAAACGACCTACCTTATAACAATAACGTTACTTGTTTTATTTGACAAATACAAGACAATCATGAGTCAGTTTAAATTTGTTATTATATCAAAACAAACAAAAGATGCGAAATAAATGGTTTTTTAGGGTTCCGTACCCAAAGGGTAAAAACGGGACCCTATTACTGAGACTTCGCTGTCCGTCCGTCGTCCGTCCGTCCGTCCGTCCGTCCGTCCGTCCGTCCGTCCGTCCGTCTGTCACCAGGCTGTATCTCAAGAACGGTGATAGCTAGACAGTTGAAATTTTCACATATGATGTATTTCTATTGCCGCTATAACAACAAATACTAAAAATAAAATAAAGATTTAAGGGGGGCTCCCATACAACAAACATGATTTTTTTACCGTTTCTTGCTCGATACTAATAACGTTGCCTTATGTTGCATAGATAATGATACGGAACCTTCGTGCGCGAGTCCGACTCGCACTTGACCAATTTTATTATTAAATTGAAGCAAGTCAAGGCTGTATTTTTGAGTATTTAACTAATAGGAGTAGTAATAAACGATCTTTTTTGTAACAAATTCACTGCCAAGATCATTGGGATGCGACAGTAATACACACTAAGCAGTAATTTGCTGTTGCACACACAAAGCGACAGGATTCGTGGTTGAGTGGTTCATGTAAAGCCAATTAGAATCCATACAGAAAAGATTCTTAAGGTACCTTGAATATAAGACAAAGTGTTGTGATGCTAACTACCTTAATCGCTGCAGGAGGCACCATATATCGCCACTGCAAAATCGCAGGACAATAGCGGATGTCACCTACTTCTCTGACATAGTTAACAGCCGCATAGACTCTTCAGAATTACTGCAAAGAATTCAACTATATACTCCGAAGCGATTGGTAATAAATCCATCCTGCTTAGCAGTATCGCTAGTCGATACAAATTATAGATCTAACTCATTCTTTCCCCGTGCAATTAATCAGGTCAATGCATATGTTAATAGCGTTCAGTTAGATATTTTCTTTAATAGCAAACAACAGTGCCGTTCCTTATTGGCTAATTCGTTTTTTGACGTCTGATCCTGTGTGCAGAGCTGTGTATTCCTGTTTTTATCTTTAAGTATTTCTTTTTTTTTCTCTGTAAATGTATATCTGTGCTTCTCTGTTTTGTTTGTAAACCTATTGTTTTCTCTAACGAAAGAACTGTGTTATCTGTGTGGTCTTTACTAATCACTACATCTTTTATTTGTATAATTTATATTATTTGAGTTGTTTTCCTATGTCTATCTGTGGAAGCTTCAAAAGGCTTATTTAGATAATATTGTAATCTAGCTATATTTTATTGTACAAGCTGCTTGCTTTCCAAAATAAATAAATAAATAAAGGATTACCGTTCATGAGGTGGCGGGTTTGAGCCGGGCAATCATTTGTGTTATGTTTATTAATGTTATACAAATGTTTAATCTGCGTCTGGGTGTTTCTATGTATTATAAGTATGTATTTGCAAAAGAAAAGTTGTATATGTAGAATATCCATATTCTGGTGAATATGGATATTCTACATATACAACTTGTCAATGCTTGTGTTGTGGGTACCAACCCATAACACAAGCATTATAGGCTTAGCTTGGGCCCAGAGGACGTTGTTGCTGTGTGAGTGTAATCTTAGTAAATAAATAAAAAATTAAAAAAGCCGGCGGTGCCGGTACATATTAACTCCATGTACACTGTTAAATGAAGAGAACGACAGTCATTCTTACAATTATTTCAGAGGGGTCCTGACAATGTCCACTCCTGGTATTTAATGCTCAAAGGTTATACGTCTCAATCATTTTATCAAATTTCATGTCTGAATGTTATTTATTAATTTGCCTTTGTTTTGGAATTTGATGTTAAAACAGTATAACAGCTCCAAAAGATCATCTTTTCTCTTTGTGATTTTAAATATATTTTCTAAGATTACGTTTCGCCATTAAGGAGACAAGGAAATTGGTTTATTGTAAAGCCAAAATAAAATTTCTTTGGCTTTACAATGAACCAATTATTATATTTTAACAATATCAATATATTGATGTTGTTAAAATATAGTATTGTTTTTATTTTGATGGTGTACAATACTAGCTGTGCCCAATAAGTTAAAAAATAAAATATTTTAGTACTTACACAGAAATTTGTTTGTCTATCCTTTGAATTATCCTAAACATTTCTACTTATTGAAAAATAACTCAATTGATGGTTAGTCCACAGTTGACGGAAGTTCCATCTGTGATCATGGTGACTACAGTCTCCAAAATTTCGGGCAAAAAATTAAACAAATACACGCGTTTTAATGCGTATCAAGTGGTTTTATTTAAACGAATGAGTCACGCATTCGATAAAGAATATTGAGAGTAACTGATGGTGACAGTATTTTGTGAAGTTCTGCACACATCGTAAATATCTACTCTTATCATTTTTTCTAACTATATAAAAGATTTATATCCTAAACAGTATGGGTACTTAAAAGATTATCCAAAAAAACTTTTCTCGCATCTCCAAACATGTCACTAGGGACGATATGAATCATATACATGACGTTTGCGATAGATGCAAGCCATCATAGCTTAAGTGATGTCAATTAATTTGTTATTAACACGTATATAGTAATCTTCATGAAAAACATGCTGTGAATACATATACACGATCAGTAGACGTTGTCCGCGACTCCATACGCGTGAAGATTAGAAAATTTTGTCTATTTTTGCGTCATTTTTCAACAACAATGCGTCGCAGCGTGATGTTTATATATATATGGCCTATAGTTTATATGTCTGTATAGCCTATAGCCTTTCTCTATAAATGGACTATCCATCATAAAAATATTTTTTCATTTCGAACCAGTAGTTTCTGAGATTAGCGCGTTCAAATAAAACATACTCTTCAGCTTTATAATATTTATATATACATATGGGCAGGATTAGGACTTCAACTGACCCTTTCCTCTGAAGTGCCGACGATTGTCCCATTATACCGTGATTTGACACTATTCCGACCAATCGAAAATAAATGAACAATAAAGAAATAATCATGTCGATGCCAGTGTACATAGGTAGAGTGTTCTGGGAATTAATGTAAATGGAATTTTCTCTTAAAAACAAAGAAAAAGATGAATAATAAAAAACAACAATAATATAAAAGATGAATGGATTTTGTGAAATACGATATGATTTTTAAACTTTCGCGGCTTTCACACATATTAATATATAACGACCGGGTCTATTCCGCGGGTTCACCCGTGACCACGGTCGAAACAAGTCGACCGAAACGTCGGGACAAAACAGGTATCGTACCTAAAATAAATTATATTTCCCGCGGAGTAGACCCGGTCGTTATATATTAATAATACGATATGAATGTAAAAGGACACAGAGGACTTCTGACAGAAACTTATCTTGAGACAAAAATTGGTCAAGTGCGAGTCGGACTCGCGCACGAAGGGTTCCGTACCATTATCTATGCAACATAAGGCACGTTATTAATAAATGAGTAAACAACAAACACATCATCATCATAACATCACGCCTTTTTCCCATGGGGGTAGGCAGAGACTATAGAGCGCCATCTGCCACGATCGAAGCACACTTTCTTGGCTTCATCCACACTCATACATCTGGTCATACATGCCCGACGGTTGTAAGTGCTACGCACTTGCCCCTTTTGGAGTATCCCGGCGATGACATCGGAGTATATTTTTCTCGGGCGTCCTCTCCCAGCATTTCCACTTACTTTCGCCGTGTATATGCCTTTCGTTAATCGTCTCTCATCCATCCTCTCCACATGACCAAACCACCTAAGCATACTTTTCTCCACCTTAGTCACTACATCCTCTTTCAGACCGCAACGTTCTCTTATAACTTCATTTCTTAATCTCTCTTTCAAAGTCACACCACACAACACACACAATACTTAATTAATCACGTTTGTTGTATGAGAGCAAGAAACGGTAAAAAAATCATGTTTGTTGTATGGGAGCCCCCCTTAAATATTTATTTTATTTTATTTTTAGTATTTGTTGTTATAACGGCAATAGAAATACATCATCTGTGAAAATTTCAACTCTATACCTATCACCGTTCTTGAGATACAGCCTGGTGACAGACGGACGGACGGACTGACAGCGAAGTCTAAAACGGGACCCTATTAGGTCTCGTTTTTACCCTTTGGGTACGGAACCCTAAAAAAGCAATGCTATATATCTTTTCGTTTCAAAATAAAAATTATTACATAGAAATTAACAGGTCTGTTCGCGTTGTAAAATGTCTTAACACCGGTTGTAAAACAAACTGTTATTAGGCTATTTATATCTTTTATTGTTCCAATAAACTACTTTGAGGCGGATTTAGTTGCTACGGTCTGATTTTACGCTTGAACATGTATCATGATTCCTGCTTAATGTGTTATAAGAAACGTGGAAAAGTATTCGAAAACGTGAATTTTGTATGTATATTAATTGAGTAGTTTGAGTCCCTTAACTGAGACAATGCCAGTCAACCTGATCCTGATTCATTCGTCGATTTTATCAGTATCGCGGGAAGACTACTAGACTTATTGGTCTTGAACCATTCGCATCCGAAAAATTCCCACATGCTCGGAGTCGTTTCAAAATTTTCACAAAGGTAAAAATTTCAAAGTTTTATGTTTAGATTCGCTATTGTTTGCATTCCCCCATGTGCATTGTACACAATTTTCAAAGGGAAATACATTTTATGTATTATCTGGGATATAAACACGATAAATCTGTTTACAAGAATTTGCATAGATGCAGAATCTCTGCCAAGTTTTGAATAGTTTCAGCTTCCAGACAGGGCAGATGATAGGCATAACAATATAATTTACGATTTGTTTTCCTCTAGGAATACGTACATGCTAAAACAATTATTTGTCGTTTTGCCAAAACAGCTTATATTGTATTGTAACAGAGTGCTTAATTTTTAGATTTTTTTAGCCTATATATGTATGGCCTTATTCATAATGACTTATCGGAGGTTTAAAAGGAGATTTTATCGGAGAGATAACAAACGGTTTAGCGTAAAAAGACTATTATGAATAACAGTTTTTGACAATTTTCGCGAACAGATTTTAGCGATCTTTTAAACCTCCGATAAGTCATTATGAATAAGACCATTAATCATTTAATCATAGGTATGTATTTTATTTTACAGTGTGGTGACGGATTAAAAATACAAGTGTCACCATCCTATTTGTTCTCAGAGTAAGACTGCTGTAAGAGTCAGCTAAGAGCAAGCATTTAACATCAACGGTTAGAGACGAAATTATACAGAAGAAATTAAATTACCCTCAAAGGAAGTAGTTCAAGATTTTTGGACCACAATATTATCGAACCCCACATCGTACAACAAAGATGCTAAATGGATTAAAGATTTAGAATCAAAAACAAACACAATAGAATTAACAGATGAGGAAGAAATCAAAGAAGAGCAGATTAGAGTTGCCATAAGAAATCTACTGAACTGGAAGACTCCTGGAATAGATAAAATTCAAAATTACTATTTAAAATATCTCACAAGTACACACAAATATTTGTCTTTAATTTTCACGAAAATAGTTTCAGGCAACGTCCCATTAGAAGATTGGTTCACAACAGGTCAGGTTATATTAATACCTAAAAACAACAACACAGAAGATCCCAAAAATTGGAGACCCATAGCATGCCTACCCAGTGTTTATAAACAACTAACATCCATATTAGCTGATATTCTGTACAACCATTGCCACACAAACATCATTGCAATAGAACAAAGAGGATGCCGCCGTAAAGCCAGGGGCTGTAAGGATCATTCGATGGTGAATAAAGCTATACTAGAGGATGCCCATCTATCCCAAAAGAACCTTAGTATGGCGTGGATTGACTATCAAAAAGCCTTTGACACTGTGTCACACGACTGGCTAATTAAGGTACTCGATATCTACAAATGTCCGCCCATGATTAAGAGATTCCTAAAGCGGTCTATGCCAACATGGAGAGTGATCATGTCAGCGCGTGGCTCACAAGAAACTATAACTACTGAACCGATTTCTATCCGACGCGGTATCTTCCAAGGAAATTCTTTACCACCGTTGTTATTTTGCATAGCCATAAACCCTATCTCTTCTATACTTAATAAATACGAGTTAAAAGGATATAAACTTAACGACAGCTTCTGGATAAACCATTTATTATATATGGACGCCCTTAAAGTTTTTTCAAAGACCAATCAGTTATGACCCGACAACACCAGCGTGATATTTTGAAAGCACCGGTAGATGGTAAATGTCGCATATGTCTCAACAAGGACGAAACAACCCAACACATCACCTCAGGTTGCGAAAAACTGGCAGGAACATACTATGTCAAAAGACATAATAACCTCGTTCAGTACATCTACTGGTGCTTAGCAAAAAAAAACATAAAATAGAAGTCAAAAGTCTCTTTGGTGGAAGGAAAAAATGATACAGCCTCAAATAAAAGAAAATGACACAACAAAAATAATGTGGGAAATGCCAATCCAGACAGACATTGCAGTAACGCACAATAGACCACACCTAATTTACATAGATAAAATTAACAATAAAACATTTTTAATAGATATTAAAGTACCATCAGACTACAATATAGGAGCAAAAGAAATAGAAAAATTAAGCAAATACCATCTTCTCAAAACCGAAATCAGTCGTTTATGGAATACACACACCACCATCATACCCATAGTAGTAGGCGCAACAGGAGTAGTAGCGAAAAGTTTTAATAGATATATACTCGTAGATAAATTAGAATGCAGCATAGATATTACAATCCTTCAAAAACAAGCAGCAATACACACCTCCACCATATTGAGCAAAGTCCTTGGTGACACCGTATTTGTAACAAACGCGAACGGCACATAAAATTCTACAAACAACACATCTCAACCACAAAACACGCATCCACCATCACAACCACCAACATCGTCATCCACATCAATAACAAACAGTACACATACACAATCCGTTGAACCAACAGAAGCACCTAATACTCTACTAAATCATACAAACACAGATAACACGCACTCAATGAGAGGTCGAGGACGAGGTAGAGAAAGAGGAAGGGGACGAATAGGACGGACACTTGACACAACACACAACCAGCTACACGCACAAGAAGCACAACACACTAACACAAGCCATACAAACACACACAACACAAACACTGTAAGAGGCAGAAGACGAGGTAGAGGGAGAGGTAGGGGAATAGGGAGTATGAATGAGGTAGTGGGGACATAGATATCTCTTTTCCCGTAGGAAACGGGACGGGGTATCTATGAAAAACCGACAAAAAAAAAGTCGAGAAAAAGCTGAAAGCTTAAACTAATAAATATTCTTCGACATTTCACACAACTTCCTCGAGTCCCAAGCTAAGCTATGCTTATGTTATGGATACCAGAATACGGATAGAATACCTACATATACTACTTTTCTTTTGTAAATACATACTTATAATACAAAAAAAACACCCAGACGCAGTACAAACATTTAAATGTCAATTAGAAAAATCACAAATGATTGTCCCGAGCGGGAATCGAAACCGCGACCTCTTGATCGGATAATAAGTAAGGATAAGGATTATATACAATAAGTGTCCCCGTACCCCTCCTACACCAATAATATAAGAATAATAATCTTTAAGAAAAACCTATCAAAATCCGTTGCGTAGGTTTTCAAGTTTAAGCTCACATACATACAAAAATAATGACTTTGTTTTACAATAAGTAAAGATACCCACTTACATATTGCGTTATAGATACATAAGATATATCCAAAAGAATAGCTGTTGCAAAATTTGGAACCAGGAAACAGCGTTAAATGCGTATACCTAGTGATAATAATCAGGCGTAGGATCCGGTATAAACTGAACACCTCCAGAGTCCGATTTTGTGCAAATTTCCCGGCGCACTGCAGTGCAAGATTTGTTCACTGGCTACCTGGCCTGGGAATAAAAGCTTAAAAAGGCTACAATAAAGGCTAAGAAGATACTGCTTTTATTCCAATATTACGAAGGTACTCTCTATTTATTTGCACAGAGAGAATCAAATGGAACAGAATATTATTATGTAGATGTCTGTGGCTGGTGAATGTACGTGACAAAATTCATGATTGTGTGCTACTTCATTGAAGTTTGTTGAATATATTTTGAATAATAATATATAATGAAAATTGTTCCTGTTTTTGCAACATTTTTCACTACTGCTTCGCTGCTATTGATCGAAGCGTGATGTTATAGCCTTCCTCAATAAATGTACTATCCAGCACTGAAAGAACTTTTAGCATTGAAAGGAAAGGAGTTGGAATTGTCAGGACATCCCTGCTGAAAACGGGAAAAATACTCAACTCATAACGTAATGACTTAATCTCAATTTGGGTGTATGTTTGAAGTATTTAATGTGCGCAAAATTACAAATATTAAAAAGGTGAAAACTCTAACACTCTTTCCAGCTAAAACTAATAAACCAAATTAAATAAAATTTCATACATAGATAGTTCAAAGCCTGGGAGAGTACGCTTTAGAAATAGCTGCTGTTTTAAAATCGTTTGTAGGTTTTGCGTTTAACGAGAACCGATCCGTGCCATATGTAGCAGCACCGGTATTGGCAGTCGAATAACCTACTTATAATAGTTAACATTTACATAAGTGGTAAAGACTTCCCTAAAAGCGTTCTTAATAAGAATTCAGTCTATGCCATTTTCTATTGAAATCTAATTAGAATAATAAAGGTGAATATTGCCATTGAAAAAAAATGGAGTAAGTAAATTTCTTTACAAATCCTATAATGTTAAAGAACTTGAATGCTTTTGTAAATGCTAATAGGACAAAAAAGAATTGATAAAACGAATATTGGGCGATAGACAACCTCTTTTGCCTATTCACTAGTAGCCTGTCTTCTAATAAAATATTTAAGGCATCTTAGCATCAATTTAACAAAATGATTGACGATATAAAATTCTTGAAATACGAGTATTTTGAATTAAACTTTCTGATGCAAAGCTCTTTTTTAGATTCGACCTTCTTATCCATACTCTATACTAATATTGGTAACTACTGGTCCAATTTGAAAAATAACTGATTGATGACTGTAAGCTAAATAACATCACGCTGCGTTCAATAAGAGCGAAACATCAGTAAAAATGTTGCAAAAACAGAGAAAATTTTCTAAATTCCACGCGTGCGGATTCGCGGGCCATGGTTAGTCTTCTTATATGACTATATTACAATCTTTTGTATAAAGAATCAGAGTTTTGAAACGGACTGAAACGATTTTTTTGAAATGTAATATGTAGGGGATTTCGGGAGAGAGTAATCATACGTATAATTATTTAAATATTATGATTTATTTTAGATTTGGAAGTAGAGACAGGAAGTGACAAGATCATCCCGCGGTGGTACTTATGGAGGACCATCTACATCGTACGGTACGCATTATACTTACTATTAGGTACTTCAATAACAAAGTGATCTAGCTAGGTTTCATTACAAAGAAAGGCTATTTACAAAAAAAATCCAAACAATCCTTGGTCATCCGGTTACCATCTTATATTTCAACCGTCACAGAAGTAGATTGCGTTTTTAATCTCGAGATCAAAGATTGAATTCAAGTTTTTCAAATTATAGCAAGCCGTTCTTTTCTTTTGAAAATTCAAAATTAAATCATTTAAAATCAAGGGCCTCTAAACTTTGAAGATGTTACTTTGTTAAAGATTGCAACCTTTTACTGGCATTCAAATTTAAGGGTGCTATTTTCAAAGCTTTTAATGAACAAAGTACTCACTAATTTGAGAACAGCGGTTCCATTGCTCAATTTGGTTACAAGACTTTATAGGCACTTATATAAATTGGAAAGTATTAGGTATAATATTTATGACATTTTAATAATTATAATGTAAGGAGCCATCGTTTAGATATCGAAAACTTCTTATATTTATTGATTTTTAACACGCTTAAATTATAATATTTTCTAACACTTGCGCGACTCATCTGTCTAAATAAAACTACTTTTTACGGATTTATATACGCTTAAATTAGTTCGGGACGTATCTATCAATGTATTATTCTATGTAACGGAATCTTTGAAAGTGGTTTTCGCCCACTTATAGTAGTCAGATCGAACTGAAATTTTACACACTGACAATGTAATGACGCCATGACACGATTACAATGTAATTATTAAAAATAATATTCAGGATTTTCATGCGTGTTTTTAAATTTTTGAACTAAGTAGATTATTTTATTTCTATACTGTGATATTCACAAATGTCATACAAATGTTTGTCCTGCGTCTGGGTGTTTCTACATATTATAAATATTTATTTACAAAAAAGTGTAAGTGTATCCGTATCTGGTACCCATAACAAGCATAGAAATATAACCTACTTTGGCTTACCAGAGGACGTTGTGTGAAATTACCAAAATATTTATTTATATATCTATTCATTTTATTTAAGCTTATTTTTTGCTAGCAATTTACATTGTAGTAGGAAACATACTAAGATATATAAAGGAGACTTTATTGCAAAAGGCTTTCTTAGTCAACCTTGGATGCTATATATACATACATATAATATAGATCAAGACCACGTTATATCTTTATGTAGAGTAAAATATCATAGAGAAAACAATAACGGCCAATATCACGTATGTGGGACCACAAAAACGTATCACATGTATTTTGTAGTACTTATTGAATGCGATTTCATCATATGCGTGAAATTTGGAATCAATAGGTTTTTGCATAGTTTTTAGGAAGTTTCTATTACTCTAAGTAAGTTAGATTTCAGAAAAATATAAATTAAATTTGCAGGTACTTAGGTAGTTTTTGTGTGATGCGTGACAGGTAGACAGACAAACACCAAGACAGAAAAGGCAGCATTTTAAAAACGAATTGCTTGTCAGTAAACTTTCCATTGCAATGGGCAGGCCACATCGCTCGTAAGACTGATGATGGTTTGAAAAGAAAGTTCTAGAATGGCGACCACAGACCGGACGATGCAGCGTAGTGCGGCCCCCGACAAGTTGCAGCGACGATATCGTTAAGCGGCAACATACGGCGCAAGACCGCGTGTTGTGGCGTTCTATAGGGCAGGCCTATGTCCAACAGTAGACGAAGAAAGGCTGATCGAAACTTTCCAGTAGTATGAAGTAAAGTTTTTACTGGTCTACAAAAGCTTAATTTTTAACACGCAAATATTAGTTTGGTACGTATCTATCAATTTTTTAATCTATGTAACGGAATCTTTAAGAGTGATTTTCACCAGAGAGTGATTTAATTAGATTTCAGAAAAATATAAATTAAATTTGCAGGTACTTAGGTAGTTTTTGTGTGATGCGTGACAGGTAGACAGACAAACACCAAGACAGAAAAGGCAGCATTTTAAAAACGAATTGCTTGTCAGTAAACTTTCCATTGCAATGGGCAGGCCACATCGCTCGTAAGACTGATGATGGTTTGAAAAGAAAGTTCTAGAATGGCGACCACAGACCGGACGATGCAGCGTAGTGCGGCCCCCGACAAGTTGCAGCGACGATATCGTTAAGCGGCAACATACGGCGCAAGACCGCGTGTTGTGGCGTTCTATAGGGCAGGCCTATGTCCAACAGTAGACGAAGAAAGGCTGATCGAAACTTTCCAGTAGTATGAAGTAAAGTTTTTACTGGTCTACAAAAGCTTAATTTTTAACACGCAAATATTAGTTTGGTACGTATCTATCAATTTTTTAATCTATGTAACGGAATCTTTAAGAGTGATTTTCACCAGAGAGTGATTTAATTATGTATTTACAAAAGAAAAGTAGTTTATGTAGTATATCCGTATTCTGGTATCCATAACACAAGCATATAAGCTTAGCTTGGGGCCAGAGGACGTTATGTGAAATGTTCGTGAATATTTTATTTATTTATTTTACAGTAGGCAGATTGATCTGAAATTTTGCAGGCTTGCCATGGACCGATGACAATGCAATAATTAAAAAAAGAATCAGGATTTTCTATAAAATCTTCAAAATACAGACATCAACTTATTACATTGTTTTTATGGCACAGAGATATATATTTCTGTTTGATGTCCATTTTCACGAGGACATGATATGACCTTGCTCATTCACTTAGTAGACGATTGGGTGTTAGTTTCATATTGGTACCGACCGATTCTACGGGCACATCTAAACTTAACATAACTAAAAAAGTGGATACTGAGTGTTAATTAGACAAATCGGCAATGTTAATTGAACTTTTTTTAACAGACTTCAAAAATTAGGAGGAGGTTCTCAATTCGTCTGTATGTTTATTTTTGATTTGTTTATTTATGTGTGTTACTTCATAACTTTTAAGGTGGCGAAGTGATTTTAACGATTCATTTTTATTTGAAAGCCGGTGATTTTCGTGTGGTCCCGTTGGCACCAAGTCAGGATCTGATAGTTATCTCCTGAGAAATCGAGGAAAACCCTAAAAATTCAAAGGCATATGAAGTCGGTTAGACTTCTTTTTTAAATACTCATTATTGTTCTGTATATTTAATCTGAATATACAGTACAATACAAACAAATTCAATCTGTTCCGTGTGGTGACGGATTAAGAATACAAGTGTCACCACCCCTTATCCTCCCGAGGGTGCTGTAAAACCCAGCTAAGGGATATTGTTATGAGATAACATCTTCTATAAGAGATGGAACACTCGAAATTAAACCCTGTGACAACAAGCCTCTTCAGTGCAGCACAGTAGACCACAATCCCTCCCAAAGTGGAGGAGGCCCGTGCCCAACAGTGGGACGTTAATGGGCTGGAGAGAGAGAGAGAGAGATATTCAATCTGTATATTACAGATTAACTAGTTGTTGCCCGCGACTCAGTGGCGTGCACTCTATACAAGCTTATAAGCTCTGCTTTACTTGCCATTCACAGATATTTTAATAAAACGTTCGTATGTTTTAGATGACTTTATTCATTTATTTACTATTAATTATACAAAATATTATAACTTAAAAACGCCTACCTAATAATTCATAAATAGCACCAATATGTGCTTGCAAATTGTTTTTTGCCAGGCGTTTGGCGAAGGAATAATATTAGCGTAGCGAGCAAGCTCCACGCCGCCCGCCTGCCATGAGTTCATATGTGTGTAGAAATTTTGGTGTCCGTGCACAGTTCGCAAACGCACACAGGCTTGCATATTGAAGACGCCTTGTACTGCATGTCATGCGGCATGAGTTAGCGATCGGAAGTTTTCGCGAGTATTCGGCGTTCGTTCGTTACCTATTATAATCCGAATAAATAATATTTATATAGCAGAAATATTTTGGTTCGACGGAGGCCATTTTATTTTTTCATGTGGTTCATTGAACTGTTTAATATTGAGTTTCTTTAATTTAATAATTGTATGGATTTCCGTTTGTTGATTATAAAATGTTATTTGATTGTGAAATGTGTGTTGATAGTGTGTGTTTGTTAAAAATTAAAAATAACAAGTTCTCACAATTGTCGTTCGGTGAAAAAATTCAAATTGTGTCTATAGGTAGATGTATACCCGAGTTACAACTTAATCAACAAAAGGGTAACGTAACTAGATAATTTCATGTTAAAAGTTATGAAACGTATAACTGGCTATGTGGTTGTGTACACACGAATAAATTATTTTGTTTCCCTTGCATATTGTTTAGTAATTCTAGTACAGTGTGGACTGATTCGGGATATTCAGATTTAAATAATTTCCATTCCGCGACAAAGAATAAAATATAAAAAAATAGAAAGAAAGCTTAAAATTAAATACTTTTGGTAAATCTCGTATCGAAACGAGTATCAACAGTCAGTTACGATTAGATATACCGACATCTATGGACAAATTGCGTTATTTTTTGCGTCTATAAGTTGTGTAATAGGTAGCTGATGAATTACTTCACAATCCATAATCACTAGATGGCAGTTTTTATCTTCAGTCCACTTTACGCTTTGTGTTTAGTAAACAAGTGGTTTTGAAGTTCCAGCGGATTGTCGTAAGTAGTTTAGTTTTATTTATGAGTTCATAGATTATTAATATTATTATACATCAAGATAAACTAGATGATTTGTGCTTTATAATTAAGTATACATATAGCATACATATCACAGTTTTAAGAGTAAAATCGAGTTATATTTTGAATTGTTATGTTTTCTCCTCTGTCCTCTTCTGTTCTCATTTTTAATACTTTAAAATAAATTTTCAGATCTTAAAAAATAGATAGATTTCATCTGTAGTCTTCTAGTAATTTTTCGTAGTATTTGTCTTCACTCTAGGTATTATAGATAAGAAGCTATAAAGGTTTTTTGTTACAACATGCGAGCGCGGTACCGATCGAATCAGCGCCACGCGTAGCTGGACGGACAACGGTATAATAGGTATTAACTAAAAAATGAAAACAGCTATTGCTGTATCTTCAATGTTTCGCTATTTTTTTGCACACATTTATATTAATTAAAATCGTTAGTCTATAATAAACAGTTTTTATATAAAAAAAGTTCTGTTAACATTGCCGAATTGTGTTATAGACGCTATCAATTTTCATTTTTTAGTTAAGTTAAGTTTAGGTCTGCACATAGAATAGGCACCAATGTAACTCGAAAATTTCATGTTAAAAGTTATGAAACGTATGTACATACGTACATGTACGTATGTATGTACGTACGTAGTTATTGTTTAGTAATTCTAGTACAGTGTGGACTGATTCGGGATATTCAGATTTAAATTTGTTCTGTTGGCATGGTTTCCGACTTAGAGATCCGTCGCGTGGCTATGCTAAAAATCTATAAGAGTACTACCTACAGTATAAGAGCCTACCCTGCTTCAAAATTATGTGCACGCCACTGCCGCGACTTCATACGCGTGAAATTTAGAAATCTATCCTTAACAAACAGAAGTTTACTCATCTGCTCAATAGATGGCATTGTACGTTTTTTTGTAAATCGCGCTATCGTTTCGTTCCACACATTAACACTTATGCTCGTCAAAATTATTACTGAGTTATCATCCGGATTTCGCATTTATAAATTAGTAAGGACGATTTTAATTAAAAAAATATGTACCTACAGCGAAACAGTCAAATCATCAATACCTCATAGTTGTTTCCATTCTTTAGTTAAGTTTAGTTGTGCACGTAGAATTGGTACCACTGTTTGCTTGCTACATCCCATAAGCTTGCTAAGTAACACGTTGATGTTAAAGTTTTCGTTTGATATTAATTATTGATTATTTTGATAATAATATTATGCATAGCATCGAGAATTCGTTAGAAGCTGGCATTATTGCAAGGCTCATCTTTTCCACTTCCCACTTGCCCATGGCCTCCCAATTGTTAGGTTGTCCTTCATAATAACTATCGGTCATAGCGGGGCGTGTATCCTAACGTACCCAGGGCCTCTAATATAAAGACGGCTTTGATAACCGCAAATCCTAAAGATAGATCATAGTTCAGTATCCGACTTATCTAGACTGATATCCAAGTAATTGGGAGCGGTGCAACATGTCTTTTTAAGCTAGAGACTAGTGAAGTCTCTATATGTAAGAAATAAAAGAAAAAATAGAAAAGTAAATAAACAAAAAAAATATTCTCATATTTCTCTTTCAATCACTCTATTTTCTTTGAACCCCTCTACTCTTTAAAATAAATAAAAATTTTTAATAAAAATACTTTTTATACAAATGTCTATTACATTGGATAAAGGATTGTTTGAACGTAAACTTAATATCTCTCACAATGTCCCGAATAATGTTGAAAAGGACACGCAGCTTATTCTGAAGTTGTTTTTTTAATATGTTAAAAGCAATTCAAAGAGTAACACCGATAAAATGTTATTATCAAAGTATTACATATTTGATACAAATGGACGTGTATTAAAATGATTGTTTGGATTTGAATATTGCTTTAGTTTTTACTATGAAAACTATTTTGTATATTTGAGTTAAGTATTGCTTAACGCGTTCAATGCTGAATAATTTGCGAATTTATAGCCAATGCTAATAAAAGAGTCATTCGCCCAGTGCTGAAAACGCGCATGTGCGTTCAAAAAATTTTTCGCGTAGTGCTAAGAACGCTTATATGCGTTCATAGAAAACTCGCGTAGTGCGGCTGGACGCTATAGCGCGTTGTCTTTTACCTTCCCGCAGTGCGGCCGACGCTTATGTGCGTTCGGTAACTTTCGAGTTTTATGACTGTCATATAACAATTACGGGTCATATAAAGGTGTTGGATGGATAAAGGTGCTTCCACACTAGTGTTTATTTGTAAGAGACTTTGTGAAGTTTACGCCATAATATATCTTCGTTCGGTTTTGTTAAAATAGTAAGTTATACCTTAATAAAACAGTAATAGTAAAGGTACCTTCTCCCGAAAGCCCTTTTATTCTTAATTTTTTTAAATTTACGACTTTTCGCCCGCCTCGTAATAGACACCATTTATAAATAGACTAAAACTACCTATTACTTTAGTTAAAAGAGCGAGACATAATAAAATTATTTCAATAATCTATTGTACTAAATTAGGTTATTATTATTATTATTAGGACGGGCCTCGTGGTCTAGTGGTTCATATAACGGACTGCCGTTCACGAGGTCTCGGGTTCGATTCCCGGTCAGGACAATCATTTGTGTGATGTTTTTAATTGTCATACAAATGTTTGTACTGCGTCTGGGTGTTTACTATGTATTATAAGTATGTATTTACAAAAGAAAAGTAGTTTATGTATTATATCCGTATTCTGGTACCCATAACACAAGCATATAAGCTTAGCTTGGGACCAGAAGACGTTGTGTGAAATGTCCATGAATATTTATTTATTTATTTATTGTTGTCGTCGCCGCCGCCGTCCCCCCCCCCCCCTGCAATATTCGTAGCAGAAACCTGACTAGTGTGTAGTCTCCTTTACAATTCCACATTTTACGACCGCTTCGAAACAATAGACACCCAGAATACACGGTATAAACACACAGGTGCGGCGCACCCTGCTTGCCTACAAATTTTTTTTTGTATGGACGCGTATACGCGTCGGCCCGCACTTGGTGAAGATCAGAAAAACGCGCATAAGCGTTAGCCGCACTGAACGTATTAAAAGCGATTTTTAACCAACTTCAAAAATAGAGGGGTTTTTCTAATAGTCTGTATATTTTTTTATTTTATGTTTGTTACCTTTTAACTGGGCAAAGCTATTTTAATGATCCTTTTTTTATTTGAAAGCTGGAGCTCACCGTGTAGTCCCATTGACAACAGATCAGTATCTGATAGATATCTCCTAATAAATCTAGGAAATCCCTCAAAGTTCAAAGGCACGTAAAGTTGGTTCAACTTATTTTAAAAACATACCCAATTTACAAGCATGCTTAATTTTCCAAAAAATATAGTCTCTTACTACCCCCACATTACTTGCTTATAAATATCAGACTGATATTTATAAGCAAGTAATTCTAAATTGTCTAAACCTGCATCATCATCATGATACCATCACACCATTTGGCTGTGGGGGTAGTAAGAGACTATATTTTTTGTTGTTACTAAAACTGAATTGTATCAGTTAGTAATAACAAACACCACACGACGATTGTATATTTAAGATTCTAAATTGCCTTACATTTTAGTAAGTCCATTTCAAGTGCCACTTTTTCCTAAATAAAACGATTATTTTTGAGATATATCCCAATTTTCGCTCACAAAACGAACCGTTTTATCCTTTGATGCCTTTGTTAAATTGAATTGACGTAATAATGAGACGTAGAAAAGATTTAGAGTTTGAGATGCAGTGACCGAATCTTTATACGAATCCTTTGTCATCATTTTCACGCTGAAATTTCACTTAAATTGTTTTAGGAGGCATTTTGGGTTAATTTTTAGTAGACAGTAAATTAAATTAATAAATTTCTATCTGCAATCTTCTTTTTTCTGTTTAATGGCTTCTTTAGAGGCTATTTTTATATCGCGGATATTTTTAAGCCGCCAGTATTATTTTAAGTAATATGTACAGTATCTGTTTACCAAGGCAGCAGATATTGGAAAATTCCAATCACCGGAGTGACTTGTCTGTGATCGTGAGAGCAAGAAATGAGGTGTCGACGTATGTATTATGCAACTACTTATTATTTATTTTAAACAACACAATCTTTGTGTTTGTTTTGTTTCAGAATTTTTTTTTTATTAATAGATACTAGCTGTTCTCCGCAACTTCGTACGCGTGGAATCTAAATACCAAACCTTATAAATTGTACAAAATACCTTCCTTAAAACCACTCTATCTTTTTAAACAAACCGCAACAAGATCGCTGTCGTAGTTTTAAAGATTTAAAGCTCACATAGGGGACATACATACAAAAATAACGACTTTATTTTATAATAATTACAAAATAACAGCAGAAACAAGTCAAGTGGGAAGGATTATGTATGTAATTAATTATCATATACCTATTTGATTAGGTTTATTATAAACAAGAACCTTTTACGTCTAAGAAAACCAGCTTTAATTAGTGTGAAATTCTTTATAAAACTTGATCTGTGGTTAGAATCAATAAAACTATGTACGTTAATTTATCTAAGTGATTTTATGTGATGTTTATAATTATGGTCTTATTCATAACGACTTATCGGAGGCTTAAAAGTTCGCTAAAATGGGTTCGCCAAAATTGTCAAAACTTGTTATTCATAATAGTCTTTTTACGATAAAACGTTTATTATCTGTCTGATAAAATCTCCGTTTAAACCTCCGATAAGTAATATGAATAAGGCCATTAATCTATAAAATATATTGTCATCTATCATTTATTGAATCACAACATGTATTTATGCTTGGACTTTGGTACATACTAATTCTAAAAAGAACCTGTCAAGAGCGAGATATATTCGCACGCTTAGGGTTTCGTATCTACTTGACCGAAATACATAAACAACTGTATTCAAATAATCACTCATGACTCAATTAAGCTTAAACCAAATAACTAACTTAATGAAATATAAGGAAACGGCTACATTTCAGCTACTTTATAAGTACTCGTAGGTACGAGTTTGTGTAAATGCGGACTATTAACTACGCCACGCGCCACGAAGAATATCAGATATTAAATAACACTTGATATTTCAATTTATCATGATTGAAGTGATAACACTTTAGCGTGAAAATAAATTTCTCTAGAAAATATTGAAGATGTATTGGTTTGATTTCTCATCCGATTACGGATAGATGAGAAGGAAAGGAAATAAATTTCGTCTACTACATTAGAAGTTTTCTGGAAATTTCGTTTATATGAATGGGATATCGTTTTGATCTCAATAGTGATTCTTAGCTTTGAGCGACGCATTTTAAATTAAATAAGAAAGAAGATATTTCATTTAGATACTTATTTTTTTAAACGTTTGTAGTTTGTGTTATCCTTGTGGTTTAATGATTAAGGACACAAGTGTCACGACCCCTTTTCCTTCCTAGGGTGCTGTAAAATTCAGCTAGGTGATATTTTACAACTTAGTGAGTTTTCTGTGCCAACATGTTTGGTCAGCATGACACAAAAATCCATCCCTAAGTGGAGGTTTGCCCAACAGTGGGGCTTTAATGGGCTGGAGAGAGTGATATTTTATAGAATTAGCATGTCCTACCTTAAGAATAAGCTCAGCTTCCGTAGACTCAAAATTTACAATGACAAACAGCCTAACTTAGTGAAAATTACAAAACTTAAGTAACTATTTGTTTGTGTGCTGGTTGCGAAATTCGCTAACTGCTATTTTAAAATAAAACGAACAATGTATTAAAATTAATAATATATTTACACCAAATATTATTTGTTATATTTACAAATTTAATTTCACTATAGAATAAATAAATTTACAAGTATAAATCACGCTGGGATCACATGTGTCTGACGTGACATGACTCATCAGAAATACATTTTCATGCATTCAAGCCACCACAAGACAGCGCATTAGAGAAACATCCAAGCCGCTTATATTTTTATCTGATGTGATGTGACGTGATGCATCAGAAAGGTGTAGTTTGCATACATCTATTTTAATCATTGCAACACACGCATTAGGGAAACAACAAACGATCGGTTTCCCATCTGATGCCTCCCGTCACATCACGTCAGACAAATATGAACCCTGCATTATCCTAACAAAATGTGTTATTATGTACATTAGTAAGTTTATAATATTAAGAACACACAGTACCTACTACTTAGTATTTAATCATTATGAATTTAACATCATAAACTCCAAACAATATCCTTCTCTAAAATGGCAAGAGAGCTGAAAACATCACAATTTGTGAATATCCGTTAATGCTATAACCACAATAACTGGCTATCATCATTCTCCTGCCCTTATCCCAGGTGTGGAATATGCCGAATATATTACGATAATACGGTATGGAATCCTTTATGAGCGAGTCCAAAACGTACCTACTTGACAGGTTTATTCGTTATAATTATGTCGTACTCTTAAATATAAATATATGATGCACTGACATTTTCATTTTTATAATTGTTATATAGCAAAATATTACAATATTTTTAACTCAAATATGTATGTGAACATTTTATTTATATTTATTTACAAATGTTAGGTATTATGATATGCTTTCATTCAATGCATTCAATTTTGTATCAACAGAATGGGCATTGTTTGCTTCTAAATACATAATAATAAACTCAATTTATTTTACAAAATACTTTAAAAAGTATCATCTAATATATAAAATTCTCGTGTCACAATGTTCGTTCTCATATTCCTCCGAAACGGCTTGATCGATTATTATGAGTTTTTTATGCATAATCAGTAGGTCTGAGAATCGGCTACTATCTATTTTAATATCCGTAAGTGTTAAGGGTTTTCCACCCATAACATTTATATGGCAAAACAACGTTTGCCGGGTCAGCTTTATATAAAATACTAGCTGCCCCGGCAAACGTTGTTTTGCCATACAATTCTGTGTAAAATAAAATTTCATCAAAATCGGTCCAGCCATTTGTGAATCTAAACCGTCCTCAAACCCCCTTGAATACACACAACAAATTTCATCAAAATCGGTCCAGCCGTTTAGGAGTTCAATTACAAACACACGTACAGAAGATTTATATACGAGTATATAAAGATGGTATTCATGTGACATTTTATTTTCTCATATTACAAACGTCACTTTTACAAACAATAAAACAAGTATTCTATTGGGAAGAGATATTAACATTACAACATTAGATTAAACTATGGCGTGTATTATAGACACACATAAAACTTTTTTCACACACATAAATATGTATGGCTTCAAGCTGAGTGTAGCCATAGACAATACATCCGGTGAATATGTGGTTGGCGCTTAATTGTGTCTGTCTATCTCGTTGGGAATAAGACGTAATGATGATAATATTAATTAATACAAAAATTTAACTATGAATAATTCAATCTACTGGCAAGATAAAGCTTTCAATACTACTTACATCTTTGGCATCAAAATTAGTTTCAACTTTAACACCGTTATCGTTCTCACAACACTTTGGGAATGGTGCCAAATTGTCTATTTTATTATTACAATGTATGTAGTTTTCTTTAGATTTCTCCGGTTTATTTCCTGTGGACCGAAGACCACATGTTGGCCCTCAGAGCTTCGATGAACCATTTTGAAGAAGTCTTACACTGTAGTCGCGGCCCATACTAGCTCTGTGGACAAATTTCCGTAAATTAAATGGCTGTAAATATTTTTATAGTTCACCTTAAAATTTTACTTTACTCAAATAGGTATGATCAGTGGGCACTACCATCAGTTATGAAGGGAGCTCGCTTTTAATATTTCCCAAGTGCTATGGTATTTTACATAAACTTTGTGGTGACGAATTAAGAATACAAATGTCACCAGCCCATTTCTTCCGCAGGGCCAAAAGCCTTAAGAGCCAATTATTGGCCATATAACATCTGTGAGAGACGGAAAACTAGAAGCTAAACCTTATTGCATCCTGCTCCTATCACAGCATAGTAGAATAAAAACCCTCTTGAAGTCTTGTGCCCAACTACCAGGACAATAATAGGCTAGAAAGAGAAAAAACGGCTTGAAGAGGAATGGAAATGGGCACGTCAAATCGCTGGAACAGCTGACAACCCTTGAGGAAGAACATTCCTCGAGTGGGCAAACAACCTTCGTGTAGCATTCTAATCGGGATACCTATGTCCAGCAGTAGACGGAAAAAGGCTGACAGGTTGACGCATAGAAGCAGCGGTTGAGCTGAGTTTTTTGTTTTTTTGACTTCATGAGAAACGGTTAGGTACCATTTAAAATCAGATGGGTCGTTTGTTCGTCTGCCGCTATAGACGATAATAAGGAGATCTGTGTTCAAGCGATGGACTTTTTATAAACAAAAAATATCATAAAACTATGAAAACGTATAACATTCAGGTATGTCTCCTCATCTCCTGGGTATTTAAGGCTAAACACTTGTATGTTAAAAGTGATGGATACTTTACTTACGTCCTGGATACCATAGTGACGTTAGTCTTACGACTTAATCTTCTTGATGTTGATAATGACATTGATCCTCTTGGGCCGTGACCTGAACTCTTCCTACATAGAAGATACCTGAAAACAATATACCTATATTAACAAAGAAAAAAAAATTCTTATTAACATTAGGAGTAAAGCCTTATATCTCCTCCGCTGTGCTTGGGTAACTAGATGTAGGTATATCTATGAAGCCAAGGTAATGTCACCAAGGGATCCCTCCCAGATTGACTTGCAGCACTCTGGGAAGAAAAATAGGACAGTGACACTTGTATTCTTAATCCGTCACCAGACGAAAAATCCGATATCATACCGAAAAAATATTGTAAATCTCAAGTAAATTTCAATACATATTAAATTTTGTAACATAATGCGTATTTCCTCCGTATGGTGACGGATTAAGAATACAAGTGTCACCACCCCATCTCACCCCAAGGCCGCTGTAAAAGTCAGCTAAGGAATATTGCACACAGATAATATCCTCTGTGAGAGACGGAAATCTCGAAAATAAACCCTGTGCCAATACGCCTGATCAGCACGGCACAGTAGACTATAATCCCTCCAAAGTGGAGGAGGCCCGTGTCCAAAAGTGGGACGTAAATGGGCTGGAGAGGAACGTGTATTTATGAATGTGCGCATTATGTTAATAAAAATCTAATCTATTGGTTGTCGTAATTAAGTAAATCATTTTCAGTGAAATGATTCTTGATTAAACAATATTTTTGTAACATTTATAAACGTATTTCAAAACAAGAAGTTAGATAGTTAATTATGTTTCAATTAATTAAATAATTATTTGTTCAACTTCAGGTTAGTGCCGCAAAATTTAATTAATATTACATCGCAGGTTATATTTATATTGTTGCTTTTATTTTACTGAAATAAATACCAAAATCCGGTTAGATGTGAGTTAGTATCGTGCACATAGGGTTCCGTACTAAGAGTATCAAATAAACAAGAGCTATTTGCTTTGAGAACAATACTGCCTGCGTCGGCGACGTGAGAAAGTAAAGCATATGAACACTATTACGTCATTTTAGAATTAAAGATTACGGAAAACTCGAAAATAAACCCTATGCCAAGACACGGACAGAGGGGCATAGAAGACCTGAGACCTGAAGTGGAGGAGACCACGGCAATGGACTGATAAGAAGGTAAATCATAAATATTTACGTTAAACAAAGTAATTGTTATACATTTCACACAACGTCCTCTGGTCCCAAGCTAAGCTTATATGCGTGTGTTATGGGTACCAGAATACGGATAGAATACATATACTACTTTTTTTTTGTAAATACATACTTATAATACACAGAAACACCCAGACGCAGTACAAAATGTTTGTAGTAACAGTAGTATATGTATTCTATCCGTATTCTGGTACCCATAACACAAGCATATAAGCTTAGCCTGGGACCAGAGGACGTTGTGTGAAATGTCCATGAATAAAAAAAAGAAAAAGAAAAAAACATAAATGACAATTAGAAAAATCACACAAATGATTGTCCCGAGCGGGAATCGAACCCGCGACCTCTTGATCGGCAGTCCGTTACATGAACCACTCAACCACGAGGCTCGTCAAAATTCGTGTTATATAGGTTCATTAACTAATTGTTTTGTTCTATAATTAATTACATTACAAGGGGCTCTGTTTTTATGTCGTTTTTACCTTACACAAACATTTACTACGAAAACACAATGTTTACAAAATATATTTCTTTGCTTTTTATAAATAATAAAATAAAATAATAAGTGATTAAGTAATAAATAAGATTTTTATAAGCGTTTTATATGCCATTTCTCGACTGAAGGATAGCGTCGACAAAGCTAGCTCTCGGGGGGAGGTGTTGCTGGCTGTGTCGCTCGACATTGCGAACGCCTTCAACACCATCCCCTGGGCAACAATTGCCGAGGGACTGTGGTACCACAATGTTCCACGGTACCTCAGGTGCATCCTTGCGGACTACCTCACCGATCGGGCCATTGTTTACCCGGCCCGAGACCGAGAGATTCGCAGGGACGTAAATGCGGTGTTCCACAGGGTTCGGTCCTATGGAACATCGGCTACGACTGGGTCCTGCGTGGTGCTAATCTCCCGGGCGTCGGCATTTTTTGTTATGCCGACTACACCCTAGTGACCGCACGGAGCCCGACATTTGGAGAAGCTGGCGTCCTCGCCACGGCGGGTACAGCCCGTATTGTGAGCCGCATCAGGGCCCTCGGCCTAGAGGTGGCCCTCGAGAAGTCCGAGGCCATATTCTTCCATGGGCCTCGGACAAAGCCCCCCCCTCGGGTTTTCCATTGTTGTGGGTGGAAACTCCATCGCTGTTGGCGGAACTATGAAATATCTCGGTCTCGTCCACGACAGCCGGTGGAGGTTTAGCAAGCATTTCCGTGCCCTGGCGCCCAAATTGGTGTCGTGCGCGGGAAAGCTCGCGAGGCTGCTCCCCAATTGTGGGGGGGGCAGGGAAAGTCGGTTGACGGCGTGGTGCGCTCCATGGCTCTATATGGAGCGCCCATCTGGGCGAGGGAAGCCCTCAGCGCTGAAAACAGAGCCCTGCTGCGACGTCCGCAGCGGGTCCTGGCGCAGAGGGCTTCCGGAGCGTACCGCACCGTCTCTTATGAGGCGGCGTGCCTAATCGCAGGCAGCCTCCCCTGGGATCTCGAAGCTGAGGCCCAGGCAGAGGTGTACCGACGGAGGGCCCTGATGCGGCAGGCGGGAACAGAGCCCCTGACGGAAGAGATCGCTCGCTGGAGGAGCGAATGTCGCGACGATCTCTTCCGGAGATGGGAGGAACGATGTCCGAACCCCTCGGCAGGCAAACAGCTTGTCGAGGCAGTCCGCCCAGTGCTACGGCAGTGGGTAGAGGCGGAGCACCGGGAGCCGACCTACTTTCTGACTCAGCTCCTCACAGGTCACGGTTGCCGTGTCCACGGAGCCACCACTGCGTGGCTGGCTCCGTGGACACGGCTGAGCATACGCTCGCTGTGTGCACGGGCTGGGCCGCCCAACGCGCCACCAATTGTGGATGCAGTTGGGCCTGACCTGTCGCTCTCAGCCGTTGTATTAGCCATGGCCGAGAGCGAACGGTGCTGGGCTGCCGTCACCTCATATGCTCATGAGGTGATGGCGGCTAAGAGAGAAGCCCTGCGGGAGCGCGAGCGTGCCTGAGACACGTTGCCTCCCCGCAGGGTCCCAACTCGGGGCCACCGGTGGGCAAATGCTGGCGCCCTTGGCAGGAGAGGAGGCCGAGCGTGATAGCACAGGGTTTATTTTAAAGTTTTCCATCGCGGACACAGAATGTTATGTTTACAATATCGTTGATCTGGCTTTTACAGCACCCTGGGAAGGAAAAGGGGCGGTGACATTCGTTTTCTTAATCCGCGTCTACACTGACAGTCTCGTGCTCATGCTCAATAGTGCGATATTAAATATCCGGAGATAAAAGACCAGGTATTTAACTGAAAATAATTACCTGTATTTACCGTGTGGTGATTAAGAATACTTGGTGTCACCACCCCATCTCTTCCCAAGGATGCTGTAAAAGTCAGTTAAGGGATATTGCACACAGATAACATCCTCTGTGAGAGACAGAAAACTCGAAACCAAACCCTGTGCCAACACGCCTGGTCAGCACGGCACAGTAGACCATAATCCCTCCTAAAGTGGAGGAGGCCAATGCCCAACAGTGGGACGTAACTGGGCTGGAGAGAGGGAGAATTACCTGTTAAAGTGCTTCCTAAAGATTCCACTCGTGCAATACAAAGCTATAGGATTAACACAGCTGTTGAGGAATGATAGGCAGAACCCGATGATCCTGAGCGCATGCCACCATCCATTATAGTCTTCTTGTGCCGTCGGGCTAAACAAAATAAAAATAAAATGAAATCATCTGTCATGTCCTGTAAACTTGTAATCGGCCGCTGATTAGTTGCCAAATACCTATGTGTACATAGATTAGACTGCTTTAAAGAGGAATTCAAACAGTCTTTTTCAACTAAATAATAATGTAATCCAAATTACTTAAGTAATTTTAATGCGTGACTTAAGCCAGATGTGGATTATAATTTAAGCAAATCTAAGGGTGATAGAAGCAAATGCACCAGTTATTGTCGCACAGAAAAAGGCGTCTCCATATTCGGCAAATCTAACAAGTAGTGAGAGGGTTTCTTAAGACTTATAATTCATTATTTTGCATTCTTGCAGATATTACCTGTAATAGAACCACATCATGAAGACATGTGAGGGTAGGAAGCAAGCAGCGAATACCAGCACAAATGCCAGTACAGTGACAGCTACCTTTCTTCGGGCCCGCATCTAAAATAATAATTGATTTACTTTTGTCTACATGTGACCTATTATGTATTTGACTGATTTATATATTTACAGGCTCTCTTCAAGCCAAGCTGATCCAAACTTTGATTTCATATTTGTCATCTCTTACAGAACTTGTTGTCTGCTTTGTAAATACCTATTATCTGACTCTCATAGCATCTAAGGCAGCTATTGGAATCTGGTGCAGTCTCAATTTGCCAGCACATGGGATTATTTTCCATCAATTCATGAGCTCCTTTCTCCATTTCCATCTACTGCTAGTCATACGCCACAACCCCTTAATATGCGGCCCTGCATCACTAGTATTTACCAGTACCCTGTGATTCTAATGATGTAATAATTATTATCATAGCTCCATCTTTTTAAGGGCCACCATTTGCGAATTTTGCCGATTCAACGATGTCAGTTCCTAATGAATACATATTTAAAGTAGTAATTACCTGTCTTTGTGTCCCTTGCATCTCTCCAGGCATGTTCCGTGTACTTAGTACTAGGTGCCGTGCCATCAGTACGTAGAACAATGCAATAACAGCCAGCGGTAGAGAATAGTAGACCAAAAATTTCATCAGTACTATCGCCCGAGGGTAACCTTCTCCCCATTCCACTGGGTACGGGTAGCACACTAGGAACTGGATAAATACATTATTAACGTCCGTTATCTGTGTATTAACGGTATAAAAAAAGGATAGTAGGTATAGTACATCTATAGAAATATAGCAATATGGGCCCAGAGGACGTTATATGAAATGTCCAACGATTATATATAATGTTCAGTCGTAGATAAAGTCGTCTATGTAACAATAATGTATTCCTCCCCAGCATATTAATGTCCCACAGTTGGACACGAGCCTCCTCCACCTCTGGGGGTGTGCCACAATTTAGGTTCAAGTTTTCCATATATCACAGAAAATATTTATTTGTTTATTATAAGCCGTACGTAGAGGGAACGGATTTGTGACATTTGTAAAAATGCGTCAGCACGCGGATAATATCTTATAGACCTGAAAACTTCGATCACTAATATTCTAGATAAACAATCAGTGACAAAAAATGTCCTTACCGAATGAGCGCCCACTCGAACATTTGGGTGCGCTTTTAATTTAGTAGCGTTCCAACGCTCCGACGGTAAACATGCCTCAGTGCTTCTTTAAAAAGTGTAAAAATCACACATCCAGGACGCTAAAGAAGGATGGAATTTCATATTTTCGGTATGTATTAATATTAACATTATTAAATTGTTATCACTGTATTGTAAATACTGATATTTTGTCTAGAAATCATCGTAAAAACATTTTTTAAATTAATTCGTAATAAATAACAGGAGTTATAAGGCATCTGAATTGTAAAGACCTTTACTTAATGTTTTTAATCATAGTATCACAACCCACTTAAATTGTTCGAGTTATGTGCGTTGACTGTATTCCATTTGTTGGAGACGCTATTGTTTTATTATTTTTTTTATTAATAAAGTATTATTGTTTTTTTCTTGTTTCATGAGACTTTTTTACTGTCTAAATATTATAGAACATTTTATAGATTTAATTTAGAATAAGTGAATGTAATAAAATTAAAGATGTAAGATTTTTTGTTTTTAGCTTTCCTCGAGATCCGGTTAGGTGTGGAGAATGGATATCGGTTATAGCACGCCAAAGATCGGAAGAATTCTGAGATTAGCGCGTTCAAACAAATAAACAAACTCTTCAGCTTTATAATATTAGTATAGATACACCATAGATTAGAATATGCTTTATTAAGTATACCAATTTTTTAAAACAAGTTGAACAAAATTTAAATTACAGTAACAAAAATTATTCGGCAGTTCGACTCCACTCATTCCTTGTCCAAGCGACGAGGCTCGGTCGTAAAATTTTATTGCTTTTTATTACCACTTTGTAATTCTGACTTTAAAATGAGCGTGTAAGGTTGAATTTGTTTTGATATAGATTGACCAGTGGGTACCTGTCATAAAAATTTATTGCTTTTTGTAAGTAGCTTTGTGAATACAAGGTCAAAACAATTGGCGACAGTTTTTAGAGAACTTTTGCATGGGATTGTTTATCTAGAATATTAGTGATCGAAGCCTGAAAAACAATAATATGGTATGAACCTTGTATCCAGTTTCTATTACCTGTGTAGTAGGATTGATGACGAAGGTACGAACATAAGATCCTATATATGCAGGAGTGGCGAGCAGTGCTGCTAACACCCATATGCCGATGGCTGTAGCAACGGTCAGTCTGGTAGCTCGTCTGCTTCCTCCTGAGAAATATGTACTATGATAACAATTACATAATAAAAAGAATACCAAACCCCACTGCAAATTTTTTGTACTATCTTACAATTTTCCATTCATACATTAAATTTTCATTTTCCATCTCATGGCCTTTTCCCCCCGGGATAGGCTAAGACTATAAAGCGCCATCTGCTACAATCTAATCACATTTTCTTGGCTTCATACACTTATAAATTGGTCATACATGCACGAGACATCGTTATCGTTTCCTAGCTTATCGTTTCCCGCAGATTTTCTTCATTTTCATAATTGACAGATAATTTTTGTCACCACCCATCAACGAGAGCGAGACATTATTTTCGAATATTTGAAACTAGGGTTCCAATTAATATATTTCATAATAATAAAATGATTTATGTAATATATCGGCCAAATTAAACGGGTGTCAGGTGGTGGTTCAATAAATTCGAGTCAATTTGATAAAGAATTTTTAATAGAGTCCCGATAATATCAAACCGATGAGGGATTTTATTAATACAGTTTAATCAATCGTAATAATTTTTATATATATAAATCTTCTGTACGTGTGTTTGTAATTGAACTCCTCCTAAACGGCTGGACCGATTTTGATGAAATTTGTTGTGTGTATTCAAGGGGGTTTGAGGATGGTTTAGATTCACAATTGGCTGGGCAGATTTTGGTGACTTTGGTCTTGAAATATTCGTGAAAGTACAGGAAAGGTTTAAACGGTGATAAAATATATGGGGATCTCAAATACCAGGCGTACAGAGTAGCAGGCATCAGCTATCTTCTTATATATAAAAATAAATTGCTGTTCGTTAGTCTCGCTAAAACTCGAGAACGGCTGGACTGATTAGGCTAGTTTTGGTTTTGAATTGTTTGTCGCAGCACTGAGAAGGTTTAAACGGTGAGAAAGTATCGAAGAATTGCGATGAAGATAGTAAAAATAACTATTACGCAAGTGGAACTGCGAGGCACAGCTAGTATTAAATAAATATTTAACATATTTAGAAACCATTTTTTTTGACGGGCTTCGTGCTCTAGTGGTTCATATAACGGACTGCCGTTCACGAGGTCGCGGGTTCGATTCCTGCCTCGGACATTCATTTGTGTGATGATTATAAATGTCATACAAATGTTTGTTCTGCGTCTGGATGTTTGTTATGTATAATAAGTATGTATTTGCAAAAGAAAAGTAGTTTATGTTTTCTATCCGTATTCTGGTACCCATAACACAAGCTTAATAACCTTAGCTTGGGACCAGAGGACGTTGTGTGAAATGTCCATAAATATTTATTTATTTATTTTTTACTACAGTTACTGTGCTCATGAGCTAAACTGACATTATGCCTTTATCAGTTGATAAATTGCTAATTCAATACTGTTTTTCCCCACAAACCAATCAAAAACTATCCACATAGTACACAAAGTTAATCAAAAGACACAAATCTTGCACAATTAACGAAAACACATCTACCATTAATATTGAGATTAATTATTGTCGTTATAAAACAAGGACAGAAAACATTTGCAGAGTAATTAACAAAGATCGTTATTCAGTAAGATTTATCGCTGGCCTTACAAGGTAATAGGAAAAAAATAAAACCTTTGTTTTGGTTCTTACAAAATTATTGGTTACAAGGGAAGTGGCTGCTTATAAATTTATAGGTTAAGACGATACCAAAATAGCTTCGTGCATTTTTCTACGTACGAAGTTTTCATTGTTTCTTTAGATTGAATGGCTAGAGCTCTAATTTTTAAGTATATGTTTTTTCAATATATGATCTAGGATCGCATAAACTCAGAAACACGATTGAAAAAAGTTTTCTCGATAGAAAATCTTAGCGAAACAACCTCTCTAATTTTTTATTTTTTTCATTTGTCGGTCTATTATCGCGTATTAACTAATGAAATAACTTTAAAAACATAAGTAACTATTATATATAGAAACACGTAAATCAGAATTAAAATATATTTAGTAGATTTTGAGTAAATAGGAAAAGTATCCCTAATTCTTCATTTTCTGTGCCTACTGGCTGTGTTAATATGTACGTGTCGGCGATGATATACGATAATATTGATGTAGGCCCTTAAGGAAATGCTTACCACAACCACGAACAAATTATTTGCACACTTTAGCATATTTTTTGTATATATTGACTGGGTCTCCGATTATTAGTAAATTTAATAAAGACTTTTGAATAATATTTAATTGAATAATATTTAATTGAATAAGCTGGTATTTGGCAGCATCGTAATTGATTGAAAGAGATGACATGTACGTAATGACTCTCCGTATGGTAACAGGTTAAAGGAATACAAATACAACGAATCCATGTCCTTCGCAGGGTGTTGTAAAAGCCAGCTAAGGGATATTGTGCACAGATAGCATCCTTTGTAAGCGGCTCGGCTTAAGCCTGTGCCTACACGCCTGGTCAGCGGGGTACAGTAGACTATAATCCTCCCAGAGTGAAGGAGGCCTGTGCCCAAGAGTGGGACGTTAATAGGCTGGAGAGGGATGGAGAGATGAGTACCATAAAACTACCGATTGTAATCTAAATATTTTAAGACTAGCTGTTGCCGGCGACTCCGTACGCGTGGAATTGCAAAACCTTTCCCGTTATTGCAACATTTTTCACTAATGCGTTGCTTCTATTGATCGCAGCGGCAGCGTGATGTTATATAGCCTATAGCTTTCTTCGATAAATGGACTATCCAACAAAAAAAATTTTTTTTTAATTCGAACCAGTAGTTCCTGAGATTAGCGTGTCCAAACAAACAATCCTTTCAGCTTTATAATATTAGTATAGATATAGATTTAAAAGCACCACAAAATAGCAGATGCTGAAAGATGAAACGGAAGGAAATTTGTTAAATCAATATACTAATCAAAATATTTGCTAACATACTACCTAATATATTATTATAATAAAGCTATAAATTTAAACTGTTTATGACATTAATTTGCTTTGAAATAAGTTTATTTAATATACAATGGGTAACATTTGACGTCATTCATACGTTTACGTGACGATGTAGCCTAAAATAGCAAAAACTAGACTTTTCTAACTCTCAACTATAAACTATCGAAACATAGAAATTACAGATTGAAAATATCAAACACCCACAGGCAGTAAATGGCTCGAAAATTAATTTCAGAATATCAATATATAATAAGCTATGTAGTTCATTTCGCTCCGTAAGTTGTTCATACAATTTGTTAAAACCATTTCATATTGATAATATGTTTGAAATAGCTAAGCTAACCAGCCGAGTCAGAATGCAAGGATTTATAAATATGGTTGTTTAATATACCAAAAGAGCAAATTATGGGCGTTTTTCCCTATGCGTCACCATACAAACAAACCTAGACCTAAAAGACTAGAAGAACCTCGATGTTTCCTGCCCTTTATCCACTTTTCTCTCTCTCCAGCCCATTAATTTCCCATTGTTAGGCACGAACCTTTGCCATTTTGAGAGGGTTAACGGTCTACTGTGGTTTCAAAATTTATGTGCAGAAAAAGTCATGGTATACACTAATAATAAATTGGTATTACAAAACAAAGTATAATTCGTAAATGATTAACTCTCAAAAGGGCAAATCTTTTTTACTCAGTAGACTAAGAAAGTATACCTATCAATTAAAAAGTTTCTTCAAAGATAAACTTATCAAATCAATCATAAGAATTGTTGTATAGTTTAGAGCATAAATCCAACAGGAAGTTGCATTGCGATCCCGGTAAAAAAGATTCGAGAGCTCATGCTATCTGCTCAATACTAGTACGCATACAGCGTCATTAGTGTGTGAGTGACGATTTCGTACGGCGCTAGCGACTCACGGAATAACGTTATAGTGTTTCTGTGCGCTACCTCGGCACTAACTTGGCAGGATAGTTACAAAAAAATACGTCTGTAATAACGTATGTAAGCTACTCCTGTTAGTTTGAAGCTCTAAAATCTATAAAGAGAAATATATACTACTTTGATTTTTCAATCCCCAGATATACAGTCAGGTAGTACATATTAGACAGATAACAATATATTGCATTTTTCAATCGTCAGATAGGCACTATCTGGTCAATAACGGCCCTAACTAAGGAATAAATCTATCTACCTCTTTGACCGGCAGATAAACGTTTATTCAATAGATACAACTAGATTCCTTTATTGAAAATCAATAATATTTCATTGTAAATAATAATATTGTATAAAATCTGTACTGTAATTAATAGTTTTTGGTAATATTAGTTTATATTATTTTATTAATTATTTCCTAAAACCTCTCCCGAGTTGATCCTCTCATTACAAATTAAACGTTAAAATTCTATAAGCAATTGGGATTGTTCATAATTTTTGACCTGTTGTTTTTATATTTCTTTTAAAAAAAATATAGTCTATTTTAAGCAACTAATTTCAATATTATTGAAATATTTATTTATTTATAGAATTTAAAAAAAAAATACTTAAAGATATTATTTTAAAAGGATTTCGAAAACACAAGACAATCAACATGGCAATCTATGAGTTTCTTTACAAGAACTATGTTGAATATTGACAAAAGAAATCCTGTTTGTGCAATCTTCTGTGACATGACACAGGCATTTGACCATGTTCATCACGAAGTACTAATTAGAAAACTGGAATGCTATGGCATTAGGGGAAACATTCTTGACTTGTTGAACTCCTACTTATCTGGTAGAAAACAATACACTGAAATCACAAGAATAGATTTTAAAACTAAACATGAAGTCACTACCACTTCGAAAGAGCGCACTGTATTTTATGGTGTGCCACAGGGCAGTGTTTTAGGCCCTCTATTGTTTATCTTGTACATTAATGACCTGCCAAAATCAGTTGAGCAACCTATGACTCTCTTTGCAGACGACAGCACACTTACGGTAGCATGTAAATCTCTTGACGATTAAGAAAATGACATAAATAAATCACTATCTCAATTGACATCTTGGCTACATAATAATAATTTAATAATTAATTTTAATAAAACGCAAAATGTCCATTTTAAGCAACGAGCTCAGAATACTGATAATCATAATATTGCTATCAAATATGACGATAATAATGTCGATAGTACCGATAGTGCAAATTTTCTAGGACTTGTAATCGATTCCAAATTAAACTGGAAAGCTCATAATGCCCAGCTATCTCGAAAGCTTAGTAGTCGTTCCTATGCGCTGTATAAACTTACACCTGAAGTAAATTTTCATCCCACTCATTCAAATTTAGTTATTATTAAGGATGCTATTATTATTAACAAATAAGGTTTTTTTTTTGTTGTAATTTAATCTTGTTAATGTTTACCCGCTTACCTGTGTTCTATAACTTGTTGATATTGTAGTAAGGCACTGGTTCTTGTAATACAGTACATACTAGTACCGGAACCAGAGTAGTTTTAAGCAAAATGTAACATTTTATACGTGACAATAAAGATTTATTATTATTATTAAATATCGCTACTTTCTTGACGGCATATCACGGTCTTGTTGAATCTATTCTTAGATACGGAATTTTATTTTGGGGTCACTCAGTTGATAAAGATTGTAAGTGACAGTTGTAAGCCATGTTTTGTTAGACATAAGATTTTGACGCTTCCTTCACTGTACATATACGAAACAGTGGTTTTTGTTAAATCTAACCTTAACCTCTTTCCAAATTTGTCAGAAATTAGCAAACGCAATCAGCGTAATAAGTATAGACTTTGCATGCATAAAGCTAAGACATCACTTCTGGGGAAAAGCATTTTTTGTATGGCCCCCATCATCTACAATAAAATACCTAACTTCTATAAGGACCTCAACATGTTAAAAAAAAAAGGAGGGACCTCTTGACACAAAAATGTTATTATACACTGAAAGAGTTTCTAGACGATAGTCAATAAATCTAGGATAATTCTAATGACTTAATTTTGACTACTAATTCTACGTTTGACATCAACTTAATTTTATTTACTAATGGATTATACAATTTGACATTATCTAGCATGACGTGAAAAGATTATATTATAATTATTGCAATGTTTAATTTTAAGTAGTTGCATGTCTGTATTCTTTGCTAGTGTATTATTAATTTTATATTCTTATGTTTTTAATTTGTACGTCTATAATTAGACAGAACATGTTGAACCAATTTTCTGATATCTACATCATATTGCACACATGTTGTAACAAATAAATGATTCTTTCTGTCTTTCTTTCTTTAAATGTTGTGACGTCATCGTTGTACGCAATCTGTGTATTGCCCTTTCCTGATAGACTTAAGACAGATTACAATACATCTTTTCAAAGTTGCCAAGTTGATATAATAAACCAATTTCAATTCCACCACACAGTAGTATATCCCTAAGAACGCCTTAATATTTTAAGTCCTTCATTTCAAGGGCAAATAGAGATTATTTGCTTTTTTGGAAAAAAAATCGTTAATATAGCAAATTTTCCGAAAAAAACTAATGGATCAGAAACTCTATTCCCCAAAATGGTTTTCGAATTAAGAGTTTAAAAAAAATATGAACAATGCCAATTCTTTCCCTAATTTTTAATATGGCAAAAGTTATTGACAAATAAAGAAAAAAAATTCCAATATTAGCAAATTAATAGCAAATCACTGTCAATAAGCTACAAAATCACCACGCGAGAGAATAAACAAATTTTATATATCCTTAAACGTAAAATAAAAAATCAAAGCATTTGCTATCCTCTTTTATCACATAGTAAGTACACCATATGCGTCTGTCTCGCTCCACAATATTGCAGTGAATTTGGCAACTAAAAGTCACAGATATAAAAATTATTGTCAACTATATCTTCTAATATATAAAATTCCCGTGTCACAGTGTTAGTTACCGTACTCCTCCGAAACGGCTTGAACGATTTTTATGAAATTTTACATGCGTATTCAGTAGGTCTGAGAATCGGTCAACATCTATTTTTCAAACGTTTTTTTCTTTTTTTTTTAGTATGGCAAAACAACGTTTGCCGGGTCAGCTAGTATTACTATATATTCTCTCATTCATTTATTCTCTTATTATTTACATATTTTTTTAAAAAAGATTATAAAAACAACACTCATTCAAATTAAAAAAACACAATAAACACACTATAAATACAATATACACACTTAATAAAAACATGCACACATTATAACCTTTTTAAAAAAATATATAAAAAATAGTGCACCACCGGCATCGGGTACAGGGACCAAGCTGCCGGCGGCGGTCAGGGATCCAGAGACAGGAACCTCCTCACTATGCGAGCCGTATCGAGGACGACTGCCTTCTGCATCAGACCCTTGACCCAACTGCCTAACGCGAGCCTCTCTAGATGTTGGTCGAGGCTCTTGGCTATTAGTCCATTGACTGATATGACTATCGGTACAATGATCGCCGAGTCTACATCCCACATGTCGACAATCTCGTGAGCTAAGTCCAGATATTTCATTTGTTTATCTTTCTCTGCTTTCACGAGGTTCTCGTCATGAGGGATGGTGACATCGATTATCATTGCGCGGCGCGCTGATCGATCTACCACCACGATATCAGGTCTATTAGCAACAATAGTCCTGTCCGTGATGATAGATCGATCCCAATACAAAGTGATACGACCACTTGCTAGAACCGGCTTACTATATATTATTATTATTGTCAACTATTCGCTTGTTAACTAGCCATTGAAAAATGCAACAATTTTATTTGTACTTTTATCAATCAGATAAGTTTATTCGCTAGTTAGTTATTTGTTAGTTTATCTGGGGATTATAAACAAAGACTACTAAACTAAATTTGATATATTGTACAAAAAAAAACGTTTGGTAGGTATGTACATAAAATGTTTTCATGGTAGCATGCTATTTTTAATAATTATTAAAATCCAAAATTATCCAAAATCCAAAATAATTATAAAAACCCTTCGTGCGCGAGTCCGACTCGCACTTGACCAATTTTTTTTATTGTAATCAATAAAAAAAATTGGTCAAGTGCGAGTCGGACTCGCGCACGAAGGGTTCCGTACCATTATCTATGCAACATAAGGCAACGTTATTAGTATCGAGCAAGAAACAGTAAAAAAATCATGTTTGTTGTATGGGAGCTCCCCTTAAATATTTATTTTATTTTATTTTTAGTATTTGTTGTTATAGCGGCAATAGAAATACATCATCTGTGAAAATTTCAACTCTCTAGCTATCACCGTTCTTGAGATACAGCCTGGTGACAGACGGACGGACGGACGGACGGACGGACGGACGGACAGCGAAGTCTCAGTAATAGGGTCCCGTTTTTACCCTTTGGGTACGGAACCCTAAAAAAGACATTACTAATTTCAAATTTCACTACGTTTAAAAACAGATCAAGCATCATTTAATCCGAATATACGCGGTATGTCGTGGTCTGTCTGTACGTGATACGATTTTCAGGCCATCAGCTTTGCGTACGTAGATGCGACCCCTTTTAGTCCAGCAGTACCTCCATTAGTGCGACATTCCTGTCGCACCCGCCGGAATAGTAGCCGGTTGATTTTGGTAAGCCGTTCATTTATGTAAATACGGGGCGACAATATAGGCGAGTCCATAGCGAGAAAGCGGCGACACGTGCGGCGCGCAATACCTCGTCGCGCAGTGTGTGGCGTGACAACCTCACCAACAAGCTACGCGGTCGCTTGCTAGCCGCGCCTCCGCTTGCATCACTCCGATACGCTCAGCGAAAACTACGTCACTTTTCTCCACGGTTACCCCCAGTTCAGACGCCAACAAAATAAACGAATGAATGACATTCTCTCCGTTCTCCTCAGGAAGATGGCCTATATCAAGATCAGCTGATAATGAATCTTGATTGCTGTCGTTAAGGTCCAATTCCGATTGCGTAACGAATTCCCTGAGGACGGACGCCTCTTCGAACACTGGCTTAGTTTCTTTTATTTCAAGCGCCTCAATTTTCTTCTCCAGGCCATTCATGCGCTCTTCCATTCTGGACATTGCAGTGCGAAATTCCATGCGAAATTCCCGCTGCTCCGCCATGTATTCCGCAAGCTCACGATTTAAGTCCGCAAGATCCGAATTCTCACTCGATGTGCCCAAGAGCAAGCTAATAATATAAGTTATCACTAACCTGTAGTATGTAATTTTCTTAGTGGATCTACAATAGCAAAGTATCGGTCAGCAGAGAGCGCTGTCAGAGTAAATACTGACACACCGATGCTGACATCCTTGGCAGCTTCTGACACTCGACATACAGTAGTTCCCCAAGGCCAGGAATCGAACGTGTATACGATAGATGTGAACGGAACACATGTTATGATGACCAGCAAGTCTGCGAGAGCCAGGGAGAGGATGTACCTGAAAATAAAATATATTTATAACATACAAATATGTATGACACAAACTAAAGAGTAATGCTGTACAGCATTATGCTGAGAAGGGACCGAGTTTTAGTAAAACTTCTTGGGTCCTTAATTTGTACCCATCATTTTATTTAACCACTTTATGTACATACTAGGTACAAAGGCGGTCTTATTGCCAAAAGCATTCTCTACTAGTCGACCTTTGGGTGATGCAGAGATCGATAAATGGCAAATAATTCATATTAAAAACAAGACAAAAACAATTAGCAATTTTTTGTCTTTGTTAAACTATTATTATTTAGTTGTGCTTAACTATTTGTTTATTAATTTACTAGCTGTGCCCCGCGGTGTTACCCGCGATACTAAGGATAAAAAATAAGTTCGTTTTCTATGTATTGGAAAGTTTCATGAAAAGCCATCCAGTAGTCTTTATGTGAAAGCACAATAAACATCCTTACATATCCAAACATTGGAGTATGAATAGAAGACCGAGGAAACGTTCGCGTTGCTCAGCCAACAGTTTAAGTATTTTATTTTGTCGCGCGTAATTCTTTTATCGTCATATCCCCTAAGATATTCATTTAAATTGCATGCTGTAAAGAGCAGTTATAATCTATATTAATTGCGTAAGCTGACTAAGCTATTTAATTTGATAAAAAATATTACTATATACACATAAATAGCTTTTGAAAACACCCTATTGAATTAGAGATTTTTTTTGATATTATTATGGGTATAGCGGGTTTTCCTTAAAAGATAGACATATGCCCTCGCGAACTTTTTTGAAGAACTAATAAGAATAGGTAACAAATAATTCCTCCATACATTAGTTTGTTATACCTCACATAGATAAGGCAGCGTTTTCATTTATAGCTCCCGCGCGTCCGAATTACTCGGCAAATTTAATCATATCTCATCCAATATATAGCAAACCCCAACAAATTATGGAAAAAAGCCATCCTCTTGAACCATTCTATCTATTAAAAAAACCGCATCAAGATCCGTTGCGTATTTTTCAAGATATAAGCTCACATAGGGACATACATACAAAAATAACGACTTTGTTTTATAAGAAGTATAAAGATTTAAAAAAAATATTAGTTAATCAATTTTATAAATCTAGATTTTAGGCAGTTTTTCTACGATACGTATATATTAGGTATTCATTGACTTCTCTAAAATCAGTCCAGAGAGTGTATTAACGGTATTAACATAATTTTAAAAGTATCTATTTAGTAAAGTATATTTTACTTTCTCAATTTAAATATGATTAGAATTACAAACATCAGGCTACGAAATCCCATTACGCAAATGTCTCATAATGGTAAGTAACTACAATACTTCTGAATATGGTTAAAAGAAAAATAACTTCTTCGAATAAAGTGTACCAGACACTCGTAAATTAACTTTTAAGTGAGGTAATATTATTGCCCTACGTTTCGGAGACTTTCAATCACTTCAAATGTGGGTAAACCCTGTAATAACTGATCGTTTTAAGTGAGGTTTTTAAACTCTTTAATATTTGTTAGCTCTTCCCCGCAACTTTGTAAGAGTGGAATTTAAAAACCAAACACTTACAAATTATACAAAAAAACCTACTGAAAAAAAAAAACATTAAAATCCATTGCGTCGTTTTGAAAGTCTATCTTTATGATCAATGTAAACATTAAAATCGAATGTTGGAAGAAACCCTGTAATAACTGATCGTAGAGGACACATTCCAGCCCAGTCTCACCCGTGACCATGGTGACTGCAAAGTCTCCAAAACGTCAGGCCAAAATTTAAAACAAATATATCGTCTAAATCCGTAAAAAGTAGTTTTATTTATTTGCTATTTCGATTTATCTTAAATAAATTCGTTAGTCTATAATACGCAGTTTTTAGTAAGTAGAAAATTCAGTCAAAATTGGAGAATTGTGTTATTAGCACTATAAATTTTATTTTCTTAATTAAGTCTAGTTTAGTTGTGCATTTAGAAATAGTGCCAATGCCACCTAATGTTGGATCAACGCACGGTGTACGGACGGGTGCTAAAAACGGAAATTTTTTATTCTGCTCAATTATGGACTGGCATTAAGATGTAAAAGGCGAGAGTAGAACACCCAGATGCCAATTCCTTCTAGTTTTGGTGCTATGTGATACCAAAGTTAGCTGTTTTTTTGCGGTTCGAAAACGAAAATATGATGTTTCTTTTAAATTATTTTTCTAATAAATAAATATTTGATAGTATCTGATAGCATATTTAATAATGTATTTTTGATGATTTTTTCCTATGCAATAATGTCAATATTAGGGCTAAAAAAGTTTATTTTAGTTTATCAGATTTTATTTTGGCATGTAGTTACACACTTTTGCCATCTAGTTTTTACTTTAAAATGAAGGTAAATAATCATTCTATGCACACAAAAAAAAACTAGATGCCAAATACGTGGAACTTTTGAGAAAATTGAGATAGCGCAACTGACAAACTTAAGTGTCAACAGGCTATCGAAACGAAAAATGCGAAAAAAATTTGACGATAATGGCCTATTATGCCTTGTACTAGAAAAACTAGACTAACTACTAATATGTAATTTTAACTTATGGTAACAATGTACTTAGTATGTATTAAAAATAAATAAAAAACATAGCTACTAGGCTGGTGAATGTGGCCATCTAAGGTGATTGAGAATTTTTCATCACATTTACACTTTCCTCATCGTTTCTAATAGAAGAGAATTTTCAAAATTGTATATATCAAAAGTTCCACTCTTACTGCACGTAATTTTTTTTCTGTACTAAGTATAAAGCTAGATCTTTGATTCTAAATGAAGACTATTTGCCAAAATTTTGTACTTTGGAAAAAAAAAACATTATCTGAAAAGTAGAAAATGCCTGTTTTAAGACTAAATACTGAAGTAACAGCTTAGCAAAAAAGCCTAAAATATAGCTTATTAAGTAATGTGATACAATACAAGATTAAATAGTTAAACAGGTAATTTCAAAGAAATATAACTTTTTCGTAATTAAGTCGCAGAATAACGGCGAACTTTAGTAGCGCATAGCACCAAAACTAGACGGAATTGGCATCTGGGTGTTCTACTCTCGCCTTTTACATCTTTATGCCAGTCCATAATTAAGCAGAACAAAAAATTTCCGATTTTAGCTCCGTCCGTACACTGTGCTACGCTTTAAACATAAGAGATAGGTAGGATATTTTTTTTAATAAAAATAGTTTGCAATTTGTTTGCTCTGTATTTATTTCTAGTGTGGCATGTTATGAGATCTACGTAAAGCCATACAAAATGATGACGTCAAGGAATAACCATCGTAGTAGCAGCATGGTAGCAGCAAGTCGTAGATGCGTGCGTGGTTAGATTAAGCGATATGGATTCGCGCCAATTTGTATCGAATCTTGACGTCACACGTGTCAGTAAATAAAACTGAACAGACTATAGGGAGAAAGAGACAGATGTATATAGAAAATAAGGCGCGACGAATAAGGACAGAAGTATATTAATATACCGAGATGTATAATATATACTTATTATGTCACCGACAGAAAAATACGTCTCTTTCTCGTTGTATTAATTTATATTAACCCGTTACAGCAAAGCGTCCGATTAATCGAACGCAATATAATTGTCCATTTGAATAATAAAACCAATCATATTTGATAAATATTTGTTTCCGAACGAAAGTTAAATGCATGTTTTTGCATCTGACAACATCGCGTGCACATATAAATGAAAAAATAAACTTCAATTGTTTCTTTTCTCAAAATTGCGGATCAAAATCGCAGTTGTGTGAAAAAGTAGTAAGCATTTTTTTATTGTTGTTGTATTTTTTTATAGATATAATAAAAAATACCAGTTCAGTTTATTCAAATATTATCTAACTACGTAAATATTGCTCCTTTGGCTTAAAGACTACAGGCCCACGTTGAAAAATGACGGGTCATTTGAACGACCAGGTGACCTATCTAGAACGATAGACGAGCATAAAATAATAAGATTCAGCACTATGCCGTCACTTGTAAGCTGTCCAACTGAGTACAGGTGAGAATTCAAAAGTACAAGTAGACTCACTACATTTTGGTCATTTGTTTCTGTACGGCAATCTTACCACCTATAGATCGATGAAAAATAATAAGAAAACGCGCAGTGCCGTACAAAAATGTGGAGCCACAAAGTATCTTTGCTGAGGCATCTGAAACAACTTTGCTACGAATTCCTTTTTCTTTCATTTATATCAAATCACATACGTCTTCTTTATAGGAATACATACCGTCTAAAATATCGTCGTCATAAAATCTAAATCATAAGTAAATGTTTTATGTTTAGCCTATTATATCTTCCATGTAACCCCAATGGACCATTATATTACATAAAACCTTTATTTACTTCATTAACAAACTTTATGCTGTAATGGGTTAATATGCCGTTTGTGACACTCTTAAAGTCTGTAGACGTCTCCTGTGAGAATAGACACTAAACCCTTGGCCACCACTTGCTTGGTGCGGCATAAGTAGACTAGACCTTCTCAAAGCGGATACCCGTGTCAACAGTGGAAGGTTAATTGCGTTGAGGAGGAGGAAAATGCAACACCCTCTATCTCTAAAGAAAAGAGGACAAAAAATTCTAATAGTCGATTTTTTACCAAAATTTTAGAAAAAATATTTACTCACGTATTTGGAACATTCCTCATAGCTTTATGCCTAACAAATACAGCAACTAGTGTTCCATTTCCGACGACACCAATGACGAATATCAGGGCAAATATCAGAGGCACTATGTATGTCTCAGGGCGCTCGTAGTAAGGCTGATATGACTCCGACTCATTCATCATATCATATTGAGTGTTGTTATAGTCCTCCATTGCAGATTATCTATAACAAAAATAACACTGTTATTATATAGATCCTGAGGAAACGACAAACTAATATTTCTTATTTCATTTTATAGACGTTTTAATTTTTTGGTAAGTTCAGTTGTGTTATTTAATGCGAAAAAAGGTTACCAAGTGCGTAGCACTTACAACCGTCGAGCATATATGACCAGATGTATGAGTGCGGATAAAGCCAAGGAAGTATGTTTGGATCGTAGCAAATGGTGGTCTATAGTGGACTACAGAGCGCCGTTTGCTACCCCCGTAGGAAAAAGGCGTGATGTTATGATGATCATGATGAAAAAAGGTTAAGTAATGATTCCGAATTCCATGCGTACAAAGTCGTAGACAACAGCTAGTAATTAGTATTTGTCCGTCAAAATTAATTCTGGGCCCACTGAGACTAAGATTGTACCAAAATTATTAGCTAACATGCTGTAAAAGAGATTTCATTTCGTTTTCTCAAAACTAGTTCTAATTAATGGCTTTACAAATCACTCTTATACAAAATGAAGGCGAAATTATAAGACCATAGAACCGACCGATATATTTCGACCAAGATTATTGACTAAAATATAGTTTAGACCTACCTAAACGAAAAAGTACTTTTATATTAGTAAGGAATATTCTGAAAGATATTGTTCGTGTGTTATTGTATTTACATTCAACCTATTTTACTTTATACTATATTTAGAACATTTTAAGTAACAGTCCCCAGAGGTATATTAACGGTACACTGATCACTTAATCCGATGACTAGAGTATTTGGAATCTAGAGTGATTTGCAAATATTCGTTCCATATTTCGGTGCTCTCAGTCGAATATTTCAATTATAAGGCGTGGGTCGAGAGAATCTATCCTATCGTTTTTAATTAATAATATAAATTTAATAATAAACCAACCAGTATTTTGACAAGCTATTTCATTTACTATCTGTTCACACTAAAATTAGAATGGGTAAATTAGAATGGGTTATTGTAATTTAGTTTCGAATAATACTGGACATTAGTCTAGCAGCTGACGGGAAAAAGCCGATGCATTAATGGATAGTAACTTATTGAAAACAAAAGGGATTAAGTTGGGTTCTAATTATGCTTCTACTTTAAAATATACACTACCTTATGATTGACTGGCGGGCACCGACGTAAATAAAACTAATTCAAAAACCAACTTTTAACATTTTGTTAACTTAAAACATTAATAGATTTTATTGACTTCCATATTATAAAAATATAAAATACATAAGGGTAAATAAAACTACTTAGACTTCGCTGTTAGTCCGTCCGTCAAGCTGTATCTCTAGAACAGCTATCTGTATCTCAGCTAGAGAACTGAAAATTTTTCAGTTTATGTATAAATATATATATATATATATATATATATATATATATTTACATCCCAGAATCATTTTGGCGTCATGCACAAAGCCCATCAGTACGACGTCCCCGGGTTCCCCTTACTTTTGCTAACATGTTTTGATGAATATTGCTTAGTTTTTTTATTTCCAGCTGCGTGGGGTACGTCATTTTTTGATATTTAAATTTTTCGAGATATTCGTCATGCAGTTATGCCCAGACATTTTTGAACCCCGAACCATAATGATACATTACAGACATCCAGGATATATTGGTCGTACTTCAGCCATGGCGTCGATTATGTAACGTCCTGACAGGATGGTAGGTACTTTGGGGAATGCGACGTTGCCAGATTTACTTTTATCATCTCTTTAGATACCTACCGCTTGCTTGTGACACACAATTTCAACATTTCATATATTTAAACATTTGTTAGTTTTATATCTATAATCTATATACGGATGCCGGATGCCCCACGTGTAATAACATACGACTACTTGCCTACCTTATAATTATCCTATTATCATAATTATTATTCATTTATTTCTCTTATAAATTACATTTTTAAATATAAAATAAAAAAATAAAAATACATTTAATATTGAATTAATCAATATTACTTTCTTTTTATTAATTATTATTTTGGATATAACACTGCCTCGCCTCGAAAGGCGGCAGGACGCACTCCGACGAGGTCCGCAACAGTCAGCCGGAGTGGTGGAGCCTAATGGGAAAGAAACCGACGAACTATACGGGCATTGTCAAGCAAGACCGCTTTCTGCATCGGTCACCGACTTGCTATTGACGCCGAGCCTCTCGAGATTTTGTGAGAGGCTCTTTGGGAATAAACCGTTCACTGATACAACTATCGGGATTTTTTTCTGTTGATACGACCCTCATAACTATTAAACACATAATTAACACATAACTATTAACAATAATTAACACATATTAATTATTATAATCAATTAATGGATTGAATGGTCAATGAATGTCTTATCTTTCACGCAACACCTATTAAAGAACTCTAATGAAATTTGGTAGATTTTGTAATTTCATATTTATTATGATTAAAAAACTAAGAAATACTGGGAACCATGCTTTCTGCTTACAGTTGGTAGCTTACAGTCACATAGTATCATATATCTTCAATCATGATCATAATTGCTATTGAACGTCCGTATTCTGCAATTGAACGTCCGTATACAGCTATTGGGCGTCTGTATATTGCAATAGGACGTCCGTATTATGTGTACGTACATAGCACAAAGCTTTGCGTCAGTTTGACGATACTAAATAACAAATACTGTAGGTACCAATGTACTGGGCGTAACAGAAAGGTGTAATCATTTAAAACCAATAATCTATCAACGAAACTGGACAAATTTACCATAAAACATGAGGTAGATCCCAAAAACCAAATGTTGGTCTCCTATTCAAAAATTTCGATCAGCTGATCAATTTATTATAGGAGTCCAAACATTTGTTTTCGAATTTCAACCTATGTGTCTTGGAGAAAGTTCTTTGTTGTGTTTCATGAGATAATTTACGTCCTGAAAATTGACCAAACCTATCTGTTTCCCCTGTACAATGGGTAGAACGGTTATGCAAACTTCCACCTTTTTTTATTTCCTTATCAAATATAATACAAATCGATATAGCAGGTATAGATTCCCTATACACACTTCTATTCTACTTTTACCCCTTAGGAGATGATTTCAGAGATAAAAGTATTCAAAGTTCTTTCCCGAGTCTCAAACTATCTTCATATTTTATAAATCAAGTATTTAATGTATCAAATGTGCTGGACAGCATGCTTTAATGAATTGCGAACATAAAGTAAGGTCTGACCAAGTAAAATGTGTTCCCTGGAAAGGAACCGCCCGGCAAATTATAAAGGATGCTCGGTTTTCCAAGAACTACTTAAAGATAAATACCCATTTATTTAAATACGTGTTAGGTATACATACCTATCTACTAAAAACTTTAGTGAAATTTGGTAGATTTTGTAATTTAATAAATACAATTTTAAAAAATGAAAATATACTGAGAATCGTGCTTTCTGCTTACAGTTGGTAGCTTACAGTCATATAGTACCGTCTATCTTCAATCGTGATCATAATTGCAATTGAACGTCCGTATTCTGCTATTGAACGTCCGTATACAGCTATTGAACGTCCGTATATAGCCATTGGGCGTCTGTATATTGCAATAGGACGTCCGTATTATGTGTACATACATTGCACAAAGCTTTGCATCAGTTTGATGATACCAAATAACAAATACCGATAGGTATTAATGTACTGGGCGTAACAGAAAGGTGTAGTCATTTTAGACGGTGTATCTATCAACGAAACGTTCGTCTCCTATTCAAAAATTTCGATCAGATGATCAATTTATTATAGGAGTCCAAATTATTATGCAAACTTTCATCCTTTTCTATTTCCTTATCAGATATAATACAAATCGATACAGCAGGTATAGATTTCCTATACAAGCTTTTATTCTTCTTTTACCCCTTAGGAGATGATTTCAGAGGTAAAAGTATTCAAAGTTCTTCCCCAAGTCTCAAACTATCTTCATATTTCATTAAACAAGTATTTAATGTATCAAATGTGCTGGACAGCATGCTTTAATGAATTGTGAATATAAAGTAAGGTATGACCAAGTAAAATGTATTCTCTGTGAAGGAAACCTCTCGGAAAATTATAAATGATGATATATGATGCAATCATAATCACAATTGCAATTGAACGTCCGTATTGTGCAATTGGACGTCCGTATACAGCTATTGGGCGTCTGTATATTGCAATAGGATGTCCGTATTATGTGTACGTACATAGCACAAAGCTTTGCGTCAGTTTAACGATACTAAATAACAAATACCGATAGGTACCAATGTACTGGGCGTAACAGAAAGGTGTAGTCATTCTAGACGGTGTATCTATCTACGAAACGTTCGTCTCCTATTCAAAAATTTCGATCAGCTGATCAATTTATTATAATAGGAGTCGATACATTTTTGTTTGCTGGAGAGCATGCCTTAATGAATTGTGAATATAAAGTAAGGTGTAACCAAGTTAAATGTATTCTCTGCGAAGGAAACCGCTCGGAAAATTATATATGATATATTATTATGAAGCAATCATGATCACAATTGCAATTGAACGTCCGTATTCTGCAATTGGGCGTCTGTATATTGCAATAGGACGTCCGTATATAGCCATTGGGCGTCTGCATATTGCAATAGGACGTCCGTATTATGTATACGTACATTGCACAAAGCTTTGCGTCAGTTTGATGATACCAAATAACAAATACCGATAGGTGTTAATGTACTGGGCGTAACAGAAAGGTGTAGTCATTTTAGACGGTGTATCTATCAACGAAACGTTCGTCTCCTATTCAAAAATTTCGATCAGATGATCAATTTATTGTAAGAGTCCAAAATATTATGCAAACTTCCATCCTTTTCTATTTCCTTATCAGATATAATACAAATCGCTACAGCAGGTATAGATTTCTTATACAAACTTTTATTCTTCTTTTACCCCTTAGGAGATGATTTCAGAGGTAAAAGTATTCAAAGTTCTTCCCCGAGTCTCAAACTATCTTCATATTTCATTAAACAAGTATTCAATGCATCAAATGTGCTGGACAGCATGCTTTAATGAATTGTGAATATAAAGTAAGGTATGACCAAGTAAAATGTATTCTCTGTGAAGGAAACCTCTCGGAAAATTATAAATGATGATATATGATGCAATCATAATCACAATTGCAATTGAACGTCCGTATTGTGCAATTGGACGTCCGTATACAGCTATTGGGCGTCTGTATATTGCAATAGGACGTCCGTATTATGTGTACGTACATAGCACAAAGCTTTGCGTCAGTTTAACGATACTAAATAACAAATACCGATAGGTACCAATGTACTGGGCGTAACAGAAAGGTGTAGTCATTCTAGACGGTGTATCTATCTACGAAACGTTCGTCTCCTATTCAAAAATTTCTATCAGCTGATCAATTTATTATAATAGGAGTCGATACATTTTTGTTTACGAATTTCAACGAAGTTCTTTGTTGTGTTTCATGAGTTAATTTACGTCCTGAAAATTGACCAAACCTTTCTGTTTCCCCTATACAATCGGTAGAACGGTTATGCAAACTTCCATTCTTTTCTATTACCTTATCAGATATAATACAATTCGATATAGCAGGTGTGATTCCCTATACTAACTTCTATTCTCCTTTTGCCCCATAGATGATTTCAGAGATAAAAGTATTCAAAGTTCTTTTCCGAGTCTCAAACTATCTTCATATTTTATAAAAATTGGTCAAGTGCGAGTCGGACTCGCGCACGAAGGGTTCCGTACCATTATCTATGCAACATAAGGCAACGTTATTAGTATCGAGCAAGAAACGGTAAAAAAATCATGTTTGTTGTATGGGAGCCCCCCTTAAATATTTATTTTATTTTATTTTTAGTATTTGTTGTTATAGCGGCAATAGAAATACATCATCTGTGAAAATTTCAACTGTCTAGCTATCACCGTTCTTGAGATACTGGGTACGGAACCCTAAAAATCATGTTTTTTGTATGGGAGCCCCCCTTAAATATTAATTTTATTTTATTTTTAGTATTTGTTGTTATAGCGGCAATAGAAATACATCATCTGTGAAAATTTCAACTCTCTAGCTATCACCGTTCTTGAGATACAGCCTGGTGACAGACGGACGGACGGACGGACGGACGGACGGACGGACGGACGGACGGACGGACGGACGGACAGCGAAGTCTCAGTAATAGGGTCCCGTTTTTACCTTTTGGGTACGGAACCCTAAAAAGTAATTAATGTAACAAATGTAATATTATTTAATTAACTTAGTTCATGTTCATAATAAGTGATGTCATAATACGAGGGGCGCCGAATATAACGCAAAACCTATGTGTTCGAAGACTGTATATTGTATTGACTGTAGTAGATATTGTTTGAGTTATAGTCATAATGTTATGGCTGAGCTGGCAACGTCGCAAATACGGACGCCAAATAACCGAGTCCGTAGCTAGAAATTCGCTTGGATATACGCGTGTGGATATACGCGCTGCAGCAGCGCCTCACCCGCGCTGTGATTTTTTCGGGAACTTATTAATATTTTTTTGCAGCCATTTCAACGATTTTTTTACTTCCGTCGATATTTGTACTACGGCTAGCTGGGACCAATAGCGTCTCAGAGCAACCGCTCAAAAAAGTGGCGTCCGGTATACGGACGCTCAATGCTGGTGGACGCCCGTTTAAATGCACTTTTTCCTTCAGAGGACGGCCAATCGTTTGCAGGATATATATATATATATATATATATATATATATATATATATATATATATATATATATATATATATATATATTATATATATATCGGCGCAACCACAACAATTAGTCTAGAGAACCTAGAATAATTAAGTTAAACCATTTGATTGTTCCAATATTAATTTACAAACCACCAAGTTGATTACTTTAGGGTTTATTACGATGTAAAAATAACGTCATTGTAAATTCAATACTTAACCTAAAAACTTACGAACACGTGCAGGTACGATCGAATGACATGCACGTGCGCCGGCACTATAAATACCGCCGCACGGTGGGCAATCGAGGCAGTTACACTCGAGCCGCCGTACAGTACGGACCTTTCTTGGGAATCGTTACGCTGCTCGTTGCTATTTATAGTTAGTGATAAAGAGTTTATTCCGGTCATAATCGCGAGTGTATAATTATAAAGTGTGTATTTGTGAGAAAGTGTAAAGTGACGATTGAGAGGTGATGTTTTGTGTGAACATCATTATCATGGTGGTAGAGGCGCAGGTTATAGGGGATTTGGTTGGAGACCTGCTGTGGAACCTTTTATGTGTGAAAGAGAATGTCAGATTGATGTATGAACATCTTAAAGACAGTGTCTACAATTTGTAGACTGATTTTAAAACATGGCCATTCCATCCTCATCTATGTTACTCCAACATCAGAAGTGGGATAAAAAACCCGAGAGGCGGCCCCTACGACTAACTCAATAAGTGTAAAACGTTTAAATCGTTAAAATCAAAAGTAAAGATATCGTGCAATTTTGTCGTCGTAATAATAAATAGTAGGATATGCGCATAACCGCGTTCCTACCAATAATTAAAAGTAGTTAAAAACGTGTCTCCACAAGTGAGTAAAATTTATTACTTTCAAATAGTCGTCATAGTAAGCAAAGGTGATATTTAAAGCAGCAACTTGTAGCTATGGAACCACGTCATCATACTCGGTAAGCAGTATCATTCTTCTATTAAATAAGAGAGAAAGATAAAAACAAAAGTCATTTGCAATAATAAGCTGTGGTGCAATAAAAATACCAAAATTCGACATGAAATTTCATATTGTTATGACATTTCATATGCCTAGTTCATCTTTGTAATAAGAAAATAAAACGTCACGTAACAAAGCTAAGTTTATTGTAAAATTGCGCAATACACAGATTTAATAGACACTTTTTATATTGCTTTGATTATCTTCAAAGTAAGATTGATAAAAACAAGCCACAAGTACTTACCCCATGTTATAACTGCGTAAATTAAAACGTATTCACAATGCTTTTTCACTTCACTTATCTCTTTCCATAAAACTACTCAATTTGTTTAAAACTTATCACAAAACACTTAATTGATAGATCACCACATATTCAGTACACTCATTATAAAAAAAAAACAATGTTCTCTAGTTATCTTTTAAAAACTGAATAAGTTTCACAATAACACCACGTAATTTTATCGCTTAGATGCGCTTCGTTTGTAATCAACGTTTTCACTACCTGTTGCTACACTACCGAAATGAACTTTATAATAGTATGATTTTATTGAACTACCGTCATTAATTTTGACATGGTAGAAAAGTTAACAATTGTGATGAAATCGATGGATTTTGTATTCGACAATTACACACACATTGTAAAATGATAAACCAAGTTGAGAATTTCATCTTGATAACGAAGACATTACCGTAACTAGAATATAGTGCAGTTTTCAATCCTTATAGATAACGTTTTGATTTATTTTAATTTTATCATCGTGACATCGTTCGAATAAGAGTCGAGTCGATTAGTAATAGCCAATTAAATCAATATGTTTGGAACTAGTTAAAAATCGCTTCAACCTTAAACATTTTTCTTTTTGAAAGAAATTGGAATAGATTGATTAAAATTTACAGTTGACGATTTCATAACAAATCCAAATAATCCATTTCTTTAAAATCTACGGTCAGTTATTTAAAGATAGTTCTTAAATAAAATAAGGAACTAATAGACAGTGATTTCCGGTGTGTGATTAATATTTTTACCTCTATACAAATAATGAAGTCAGTGTTGACAACTTTTAGTGATAGCAATTTTATCGAAAATATTAAAGTGATAAAAAAAAGCAATACAAGAAATTCTTAAGCTAATAATTTTAATAATGGATGTTAAGGGTTCTTAACAATCAAATTCACGAATCAAATAGTTTTGATGCGCTCCTGAGTCTTCTGACTATATCTTTGAGGATATAAGCGTTAAATTGTTGCGTTGTATCTGACATCCTTTTGGTCAGATTCATTTTATCTGCTCGTATTAGCTTTTTCTTATCCTATTGATCTTTAGAGCCTCTGGGGCCACGGTCATAATAATAAGGCCCAGACCCCAGCATCGACCTTCCTCACTCTCCGAGAACCTCCGAGATTCATTCATTTCATTCCATTTACTATTATATTACCCCGATATCAGTACACAATTACATCTCTGTAATAATAATCAATAATAATAATAATAAGTGGTACCTCTGAGCTAAACCATGTGTTACCCTTGAGCTAACCACGGATCCTTGATGCATCCACATGTGAACCATGAGATACCGTTGGGACGCCTTGTGGAGCCATGAGTGGACACGTACACACCACAGATGCTAAGTGAATAAGTCAGTACATTGGAGATGTCTTTGTGTACTGTCCTAACAATAACCCTTTCAAAATGAGCAACATGGGTTGCTTACAGATACCGATCTCAGAGAAAACTCTTAATTTCAGATAACACACATCACATCGCAGCCAGGTGCAGAGCGCGCACCGCCTGTCAGAATGGCCGTATCGGCGCAACCACAACAATTAGTCTAGAGAACCTAGAATAATTAAGTTAAACCATTTGATTGTTCCAATATTAATTTACAAACCACCAAGTTGATTACTTTAGGGTTTATTACGATGTAAAAATAACGTCATTGTAAATTCAATACTTAACCTAAAAACTTACGAACACGTGCAGGTACGATCGAATGACATGCACGTGCGCCGGCACTATAAATACCGCCGCACGGTGGGCAATCGAGGCAGTTACACTCGAGCCGCCGTACAGTACGGACCTTTCTTGGGAATCGTTACGCTGCTCGTTGCTATTTATAGTTAGTGATAAAGAGTTTATTCCGGTCATAATCGCGAGTGTATAATTATAAAGTGTGTATTTGTGAGAAAGTGTAAAGTGACGATTGAGAGGTGATGTTTTGTGTGAACATCATTATCATGGTGGTAGAGGCGCAGGTTATAGGGGATTTGGTTGGAGACCTGCTGTGGAACCTTTTATGTGTGAAAGAGAATGTCAGATTGATGTATGAACATCTTAAAGACAGTGTCTACAATTTGTAGACTGATTTTAAAACATGGCCATTCCATCCTCATCTATGTTACTCCAACATATATATATACATAAACTGAAAGCATCAACTGATATATATATATATATGTCGGAGAATAGACAAGAGGCCTGAACAGGAATCCGAGCACGTAGCGTAAGAACTGTCATACCGATATTCACACCTCAATCTATCATACTCTTGCACACTTATAAGGATAACTGGCCTCCACATCAACCCCTTATAGCCAGTGCCCAAGCCTCGCAACGAAGAATCATCACTACATTCACACAATGAGGAATACATGTACGCGCAAACACGTACATGACGACTTTACACAATACACGTACACACGCGCACACAGATACACGCCGCGCCGACGCCCACAAGGATCAGCTCAATGCCGATACGTCGGAGATTGAGCAGCGCGACGACTCGTGCAATACCAACTTCTACACACACACTAATACGCCGTGATGTATACAGCACGAATTCTCGAATAATACTGGACCTCAGCCACGTTCGCCTATCGTATTTAAAGCAAAGCAACTTGCGAGTGGGGGTAGTGGGGGAGTTGCGACATAATACAATCTTAACATTACGGCCATGATAAGAGTTATGTAATCTTCAATATCTTTAGGGCATATTCTTAGTTAATATCTCGACATTAATCAGATACTAATCTAAATGAGATTTAACTAACTAATTGGGCATAAGTAAATCAAGAACTAATTTCGTATACCTACAAATTGGTTATAAACACTTTAATATTCCTTTAAAACCCATGTCCTTTACGTCTAGCCGACACGGCCATTCTGACCAGCGACCGTCCTCGGGCGATAATAAACTTGGGTTTGATTGGAATATACAAAACTATTCATACAACCGCTCGTCCATCCTGCATCTGTCCGCGTCACTTTCGCATAGAATAATCTACTTAGTTCAAAAACCTAAAAACACGCTTGAAAATCCGAATACCATTCCAAATGACTGCACCGCCATCGATACCCAAAACGTGTGCAAACCTTCAGATCAATTCGACATTAACAGACACTCACCGAACCAATAAAAGTGCGTTAAAAAGAAGCGGCCCGACCCGGAGTGCCGAGTCGCTATTCTAGCTACAAAATAATTCTATGCCTCCCACCCACAAAAAAAGCTGAAAGCCCGTGCCATCAGAGACACAAGTCTGCGCCGTCATAATGCTGTCACAATCTTAGCAAACAACCAAAACATTCCCATCTGATTCTTTAAACAAAGCGATCCTATGTGAAACTATCCGACTGTATATGAAAGGCATACCGGAGAAACAACAATCCTGGTGAGTCCACTCATACACAACAAAATTATTACGTGCATAACCAAACACACAAGTGTGCTCACAGTGACACTGCAACGAGCCACTCCAGCGACTCTGAATGAAATACACCGACAGACACACACCGAACACATAAAAGAGTGTTAAAAATAATTAAAAGGACAATTCAATAAGGCACACTTCCTCAATTTAGTTAGTGACCTTTTCACAAGTGGTTTAACAAGTGTTTAGCATGTTGCTTACTATAGTACTAAGTAACTAATAACAATAGACAATTTCTAAATAACCACGGCCATGTATTAGGTTGTGGCCTTTTAGTCATACTTCACTACTTTCTCATTATGCCACCTCGCCAACTAACATTTGGGCCACCTAGCCGTTCAGTTTTTGACACCTCGCATCCACATTTTGGGCCACTATGCCACTCCACTCCCTATTTCGGGCCACCTCACCCTCCTGTCTGGGCCACCTCGCCCTCCTGCCTGGGCCACCTCGCCCTCCTTCAGACCGCAACATCCCTTCATAACTCCATCTCCCAATCTATCGACGGGCTTCGTCGTCCGGTAGTTCATACAACGGAACGCCGCCCGCGAGGTCGCGGGTTCGATTCCCGCCTCGGACGATCATTTGTGTGATCTTTACAAATGTCATACAAACGTTTGTCCCGCGTCCGGGCCTCTACCGTGTATCACGAGTGTATATTTACAAAAGAAAAGCAGCTTACGCACTCCATCCGTATTCTGGTACCCACAACACAAGCACAATAAGCTCGGCTTGGGACCAGAGGACGCTGCGTGAAACGTCCATGGTTATCCATTTATTTATCCCTCAAAGCCACACCACACACGCACCTCTCAAAGATTTAAAGTATTCGTCAAACAAAATTATTGGGTATCATAAAATTATCGTCAGGTCATCGCGTAATACCACAGTCGCATCCACTGTTAAAGACGCCATTGACCACCAACCATAAGCACTATTTAAGTAGGCCTTGCACAAGTAAAATTCTTTAAGGCGTCGCGTCGGTGACTTCCGCTGTACCACCTTTATGATGAAATAAACAGAAATAAATAGTACCTACTCTTTACTTTACTTGTGATGTAATTTTTAACAAAAAGAAATTGACTTCACATAGCCCTATTTCTTTAACACAGACACACCTTTGAAATATCTTTCCTCAAAAAATGTATCACCAATATCGATTCACAAACGACGAAAAAGCATAAACACGGTTGAATCGAGAAACCTTCCTCTTTAATTACTGTTGAAAGTTAATATGTAGAAGATAAATGTCCAAGAGATCTTTCAACCTTATCTTCGTGTAACTCAAATGGGTGTTAAGCCTACACACATGGCTGCTTTGGATATTGCTTTCATCATCAAGTTTAAAGGCGCATAGTATTATAGTTAGCCAAAAAAAACCTCTCTAAAATCTAAAGCGGTTCCAGGTAGCTATAGTCTAGTAAAAGCACCACGCAGCAAACTCCGCGGTCATACGATTATCTGGTGCTAAACCGTATATCCGTCACTGTAGTCTATATTCAATTTGTTTAAAGCTAACACTTGGTACCATACATTACATATGTCTTCATGAACTTACCTGACCTTTAAGTAGATTACAAGAGTCAAAAACAAATTTGACAAACGACAACAATACTAAAGTTTCAAACTGAAAGTTCTAAAATTGTAAACGCTCTGTTGTACTCATCACTCAGTTTAAGTACTACAAGTATCACCTACATTTAACTAGTAACAGGTATAAGCCCTACATCTTTAGATAACGTGATCTAAATTTATCCTCACTAACTCTCTGGTCACGTCAATGTTAATTAGGGTGTCAGTTTATTATTTACGAAAGCACGAAATAACTTAATCGATTCGAATTAACTTACTTCACCAAGGTTGGTGTTTTATCTACCACAAAGCACTTTTCACACTAACTTCAAAATTTTAAAACTCTTTTTCACTTACCAGTAGGTATTTTGCGTACAATATCACTTTAAACTTAATTGTAAACTTTCAATGATTTATCTCGGCACGAGTAACTACATTAAATAAAACGATTGAATAAGCAAACACAAAATATCTCACGACAGACACAGCCTCTATGTCCTTTACTATGTCACATTACTGTTTACAACATTATTTTAAATCATAATAAACCAGTTCAAATTTAGTGTTAAAATAAGTCATTTTTGTCCCGCTCTTTCTACTAAGAGTACATGTATGATACAATATGTTGAACACACACACGCATATTACAAAACAATCGTAATTATTATGTGGTTTTTAAGGTCCCACAATTGGAGTAACTTTGTATTTTCATAACACTGACGGTACTTACAGAAGTATTTTATAAAACACCATGACGGTAGGAAACTAATACATCACCCTTAAATACGTAACGCAGAGGAATTGTCTCATACAGCCAAACTAAATTGATAATGTTTTATCAAAAATAGTTTCATATCAATTTGTAATTTTTTTTTTTTTTTTTTATTTTTTTTTTTTTTTTTTTTGACTTGGCATCCTTTTGGGACACTTCAGGAAAAAACGTGATTATCCGTTTTATAAAGACTAAAATAATTGTCAAGATGCTTTCTCGTTTTAGATTACGCCCACACAATTACTAGGTTTTCTAACGAATGTTAAATCCTTTTCAAATATTTCTATACTGGCAACACCTTTCACATATCAAAGGCGGTAGAACAAACCAAGTACCTACCTACGTTAAGTTTGCCTGGCAGTATTTACATAAAAGAACTGACTGAATAACTACTCGGTTATTGATATGCACCGATCCGACTGAAAGTATGTGGCGCCATTACTAAACTTATTCTGCTCTTTATGAAAATATTACTCTGATCAGAGATGTATGAACTGCAGTGATCTATGAATCGTTCAGTGACAAACATTAAACGAGTGAACTCTATAGGTTACCTATTTCCTTGCACATATCAAATATCACATACTGAATTTTAATCAGGCAGTTACCTACTTCTGCTTTTATAATACGATTGCTATCACGTAATGTTTCCCCAAAGTATATCTAGTGCGCATCGAAATATATCTTCAGTATTCAACAATATCTGTTCATAACGTATATCAAAATATCTCTGTTAATAATTTCTCACTGTACCTAAGCATTAAATTTATAGACTAGGCATATCGTAACATTTCAGATAGCTTTATGTTTCTTTCTTTTTAACATCTCTATTTATAAATAACTTCGACATTTTACTTGAAACAAACATTGCATGTAAATAACGCCCAAATATTCTTTGCGGTTTGTGCTACCCACTTTCGTTTACTTTTAAACATTTTACTCACTTATAGTAAAAAAATATTGCTTACCGAATACGACGTTCAGTACTCACGTGCCTGCTGCTTCGGACACTAAATTCCTTGCCACTATCACCATTTCTTACGCACTATTTTACTACCAATCCTCGATAGGACCATGGATAAAAAATCATGACTACTTATTTTCGCACACTGTTCACTGTTAACCTATATTTTTACGAATACACTCCCAAACCCTCGCGATCACTATGTGGGTTACGTGTAGTTCTTATCCCACTTCTGATGTCGGAGAATAGACAAGAGGCCTGAACAGGAATCCGAGCACGTAGCGTAAGAACTGTCATACCGATATTCACACCTCAATCTATCATACTCTTGCACACTTATAAGGATAACTGGCCTCCACATCAACCCCTTATAGCCAGTGCCCAAGCCTCGCAACGAAGAATCATCACTACATTCACACAATGAGGAATACATGTACGCGCAAACACGTACATGACGACTTTACACAATACACGTACACACGCGCACACAGATACACGCCGCGCCGACGCCCACAAGGATCAGCTCAATGCCGATACGTCGGAGATTGAGCAGCGCGACGACTCGTGCAATACCAACTTCTACACACACACTAATACGCCGTGATGTATACAGCACGAATTCTCGAATAATACTGGACCTCAGCCACGTTCGCCTATCGTATTTAAAGCAAAGCAACTTGCGAGTGGGGGTAGTGGGGGAGTTGCGACATAATACAATCTTAACATTACGGCCATGATAAGAGTTATGTAATCTTCAATATCTTTAGGGCATATTCTTAGTTAATATCTCGACATTAATCAGATACTAATCTAAATGAGATTTAACTAACTAATTGGGCATAAGTAAATCAAGAACTAATTTCGTATACCTACAAATTGGTTATAAACACTTTAATATTCCTTTAAAACCCATGTCCTTTACGTCTAGCCGACATATATATTATATATATATATATCAGTTGATGCTGTAACAACAAAAACATCAACATTCTCGTGCCCTTATCCCGTTTTTTGGAGTCGAGAATATTATAACCGTGTAGGCACATTGTATGATTTCATTGTTTGCAAGTAGACGTTTGTCAACAGGTCTACGAATCTATAGAGACCATTGTGCTAGCCACCTTAGTTATTATAAACAAATATATTTATTACAGTATGTATGGTCCTATTGTTTGCTCGCCGGCTAACTTATTATACACAAATATATCATGTATGGATTCATTGTATGCAACACTCTGCGTATCAGCAGTTTTAGGAATATATAGAAACGATTGTTCTCCTTACCTATATAAGCTAATATTATATCAAATATATAGAGTCGCAAATAAACGCCATTCAAGTCCGGACGTATTTCATTTTTATCCTCTAACCAACCGACACGACATATACACCTAAAAACCGTTTTGTTTTCGACAATGAAGTTGCCTATGCGAAGCCGGGACTACAAGATTACTAGTTGTTATTAATATGGTAATTATATCAACGATTTCTCAATTAGTAAAATGTGAACTGTTTCGATTTATTTCCATTTGGCAGTTATTTAATAACGCCAATGTATTAATTAATGCGATTGATAATATTTCCTTTCGTGTTCCATTTTGTTTGTCATTTTATCATCCTTCTTAATTACTATTCAGTCTATTATTTAACATTGCATTAACAATAATGTTAATGTTTTCTTTTGTTAAATGTTAAGTAAATGTTTTGTATTTTCATGCAGGTTTTTTAGTGATATGTATATTTTAGATCTAAGTATGATAATAGGTAGAGCTCTATTGGTTCTACCCTTGTAGTAAACTACCCTTATGTATAATATTTTCTAACACTTGCGCACTTGACTCATTTGTTCAAATAAAACTACTATTTATGGATTTAGAAGCGTATATTTGTTTTAATATAATATTACTTTACTGAAGGAATAAATAAAAGGTATTGTAGTATAGTGCAGCACAAAAACAATGACGAATTCAAGCTGAATTTTATACAGCTTTATTGTCTATGGATAGTTCCGCGTTCAAAGCTTTCAGTTCGTAATCAGTTTTAAAAGTTCACGTAGTAGATTGCTAAAATAAAAAAAACACCGTACAGTGTATGAATTTTAAACAATTTAATTACTTTTATAACAAACATTATTTTAAAAACACGTAAATTTAACAATTTCTGACGTCTAATTTCACCTTGATACGTACATATATGTATTAATACATGCTTTTCGGCATAGGCCAGCCCACCATAGGTAACCCGCGAATCCCTGCTATCTTAACGATATTGTCTTTCCACATTGTTGGTGACGCCCAGGATGTCTAAATTTAAGAACTTCACTAATCAATTTTGAAAGATCCATTAGGAGCCATCCATAAAGTACGTCACACGTTAATGGGGGGGTCGATAGTTATGTGACGTCACATGTTAAAATTTAAAATACTAAAACGCAAAGTTTAGATGTGAATTGAAAATTTAAAAAATTTACGAACTTGATCTATATTTATTAATAATTTAGCATTCTTGCTATGAGATAATCTCTCATGCAACGTCATTTAACTTCTAGAGCAGCGTTGTATATTTTTATATTTTTCCTCATATAAAGCCGCTAATCAACACAAACAATCACATAAAAAACAAGAAATGTTACGTGTAGCGAAAATTCGTCCTCAAAAAATTGCGGCTAGACGTGCCCGAGAATATCGAATATCTTTAATTCAAAAGTCCTAAAATTCGTGTGACGTACTTTATGGATGACCTCTTACGTCATTTAAACGCTGAAATAATTTTCGCAATAATAAATTGCACAAAACGAGTTAAGAATCCATAAAAATAATTGTTTATATGACATTAAGTGAGGACATAATCGTATAAAACCAGTAATCATAGAAGTGTTTTTATAAAAACCGAGTAAGTACGAGTTAGTCTCGTGCAGCAAGGGTTCCGTGTCAACTATACTAATACAATTATAAAGCTGAAGAGTTTGTTTGCTGGAACTACTAATCTCTGGAGATTAGCGCGTTCCGGCAAACAAACTCTGCCACCACCACTGCAGTGGTTCGAATTGAAAAATTATTTTTGTGTTGTATAGCCTGTTTATCGAGGAAGGCTATAGGCTATATAACATCACGCTACAACCGATAGGTGCAAAGCATTAGTGAAAAATTTTGCAAAAACGGTAAAAAAATCTCTAAATTCCACGCGTACGGAGTCGCGGACAACAGCTAGTTACCTATATTCGTCATTATTATTATCATCAAGCTATAATAACCACATCCTAAAAAATGTTTATTGTATGTATGCCTTCTTAAAAATTATTTTATTCTGGATTTTTGTTTTTATTGTTAGGTATAGCGGCAACAGAAATACACCATAAATGAAAATGTAAACTCTTTAGCTATCACTTTTTATAAGATACAGCCTAATAACAAATAGACGGATGGATAGAGGAGTCATACTTTGTCACAATAATGGGGTCCCGCTTTATTTTTTTTGCGGAACTCTAAAAATCAGAAGCGTAAAAGCTTTTCTGTGTAGACAGCTTTTCGGCTAACGTAAAAAGATGACAAGGGTACAAAATGTTTTTACAATGGTGGTGAATTAAAATGGATGGTAAATTAAAACGTTTTAAATTAGGCCAGAATCTTTATCTGACAGTTCACATATTTTGATAGATTTGGGACATACACGATGACAAATGGAAATTCATTGACCATTTTGAGAAGATTTATAAGTAACACTGCTAAATGAAAATATTAGTTATTTTTTAACATCATGAATATTAAATATTTATGGACATTTCACGCAACGTCCTTTGGTCCCAGGCTAAGCTATATATGTATCTATATTTGTGTTATAGGTACCAGAATACCGATATACTACATATGTCTATACTTTTTTGCGTAAATGCAAGCAATGCGTAATTGCATGCGTTTGCGTAAATGCATGAAAATTGCAAATTGCACATAATAAAACATCCAGACGCGGGACAAACATTTGAGTGACTTAAATAAACATCACACAAATGAATGCCTGTGAACGGCAGTCAGTTACATAAACGATGTTAAAAATAAAGACAGTGCAATGTAATAGTAAGAGTTGGATAGATAGTATCTTGTTGCTTGTTATCTGTCTCTCTCTTTTATTGTAAGTGTCATAGCGGATCTTTCTTGTAACTGAACGACTGTGTGCTTATAAATAAATAAAAACTTATTGTATTAAATTAAGCCTATATTTCATTTATATTTCACTACTATTTTCACTACAGGTCACTAACTAGCATGGATTTATAAACGTAGGCTTAAGGATTGCAAATACTGCAGTGAAAATTAATAGTCAAAAATACCGGCGGCGTGGTTGACGCCATTTTGAGGTTGAGTAATACCGGGAAGGGAAATTACTTGTCCCACTATCGTTGGGCAAGGCAGGAGTGCCTACAGGAAGGTTTTTGAAATGCATTCGACACAGGGAAGTGGACAACAGAACGTCATGAAGCTGGAGGGTTCCAGGAATTGGAATATTTGGAAGTTCCAAACGTCCGTGTTGCTGCGAGGTCAAGGTCTTTACAAAATCGTGGACGGGACAACAGTAAAACCTGAAGATGAGACTCAGCGTAGTACTTGGGAAACCCAAGATGCGCGAGCTCAAACGCTGATAGTTACGAGGATGTCGGAAGAAGTCATGTTGCATATCATCTCGTGCGATACTGCGGCGGCTATGTGGAGAAAATTGTTAAGCGTGTACGAACAAAAATCTGAAACTAGCATTCACATTGTGCAACAACGTTTTTTTCAATTCAAGTTTGAAGAAGGAACAGAGATGTCTGTGTTTTTATCAAAGGTACATGAGATACAGAATCAGTTAAAACAGCTGGGAGAAAATATGTCTGATAAATTTGTTATCACCAAGGTTCTTATGTCCTTATCAGAAAATTACAAGCATTTCATCTCGGCATGGGAGTCTGCTCCTGATGACACGTAGACCTATGATAATCTGGTAGCCAGATTATTGATAGAGGAAGAAAGTATTAAAGAAAAAGGCGGGCCACCGGCACCGTCGTCTACGGCGTTTGTGGCAAAGAAAGTAGATAAAAAAGTGTAAAGTGTTATAAGTGTCACCGACTTGGACATTATCAAAGCGAGTGCCGATATAATAATAATTATGTGAACAATAATTTTCGTAACTTTAAAGACAGTCGCCCAGATCTCAAGTGTTATTTTTGTAATAAACCAGGACATCTAAAGAGCCAGTGCCGTTTTAAAAGGGACAAAGAAAAAGAAGGTAATGCTTTTATAGTCAACAGTGTTTTTGATGAACAGTTACAAAAATCTCAGTGGTTAGTCGATTCAGGTGCAAGCGAGCATATGTGTTGTGATTACGAACTATTCAATTCATATTCGACCGTAAAAGATAAATCGGTAATGGTAGGGAACGGAACGAAAATTAATGTCCAGGGTTGCGGTCAGGTGGCGCTGCAAGTTTGGAATGGGAGTGAATGGATAGACACTACCATAGACAATGTACTTCATGTTCTTGAGTTGAAAACCAATTTTATCTCTGTCAATTGTGCGACAAGCAGAGGTTATGTTATCGTTACGGAAGAGAATAAATGCAAGTTTTACAACAAAACAATAATAAATAAACAAAACAAAGTGATGGCTATTGCTGAGCGACGCGGAAGCATGTATTTTTTGGATTTTCACTATTTTAATGCATGTAAGCGAACCTTGCTGACGTGTGTTGTGATCAGCATGAGTGGTATGAAAAGATGGCACACCAAAACATGGCTTATGTGAAAGGTGTGCTGAAGAAAAATAATATTAACGTTAAAAATGCCAATATTCAAACATGCGAAAGTTGTCTAAAAGGGAAAATTCACCGCTTGCCGTATCCTGTAAGTAACAATGCGACGTCGAGAGTATGCGAAATTATTCACGCCGATACCTGTGGTCCTATGGAAAAGCCATTGATTGGAGGCTGCAGATATTTTGTGGTATTTAAAGATGAATACTCAAAGTACAGGCGGGTGTTCGTTGTGAAAACGAAATCTTTTACATAAAATACATAATCTTTACTTGTTTTCTCATTTGCAAAAGAAAGTAAAAAGTATTGTTGTTTAATTTTCATTATTTCGTTATGACATACCAAAATTAAAATGTAGTTCTCATTTTGAATCAAATACAGTCTTTACTAATCAATGTACCCATAGCAACAGATCTATTTATATCACATACTTTGTCATATTGTCAGTTTATTATTACCTTGGAGAGAAAGCAAACATTACGAACTTGACACCTAAAAGCTATTTAAGAGAGTGTGCGAAAGTGGGCGTTTAAAGACTAGGGAATAGTTACTTATTACGTTTTAGTGCTATTTATATGATTTAAGAAAGGTATCTAAGTTGTCGAGTAAAACTCGACTTCACCCGGGATACAGTAGTCAAACTAGTTCAAAAGTCTATTGTTTTTGAGATTTCTTTGTTACATGTTGTGTAAGCATTTCTTACATTCGAAACGTTAAAATGTGTGCCCCATTTCTTCCCCAGGGTGCTGCAAAAGTCAGCTAAAAAAATATTATAAGCAGTTAACATCAAGGTAAAAATCTCTACTCTTTTTAAAAATATAATATAGTCCAGGTTCTCTTAGGATAGTGTAGCTACACGACGATGAAAGGATTTCTACTATAGGTCTAGTACTTTTAGAGCCTATTCATTTAAAATAAACAATTAAATCTTTCCTCTTTATACTTTTAGTACCTATAGACAAATAGAGTAAAATAATTTAGAGGTTAAACTTTTCGATACAAGGTTAGTCTGCAAAAGGCGATAAAGACAACAAAAGTTCTAGTAAGTGTCTAACAAATACTGGTAAGCATCGTCTTGATCCAAAACAAACTACTAATGTAAAAAGGTTTGTGTACTAAAAAGTCCGCAAAAACTTGTTAGCAGTACTTTTTAGCGGCTAGAAGATACAAACATTAATCTCCATCAGGTCTGGTGAATTATATTGAAATATACGTAAAAAGTATGAGTAAAAAGGCTGAAAGTATATTTTCTCAAGATTTTGACTACAAGCCAAAAACATTTTTTTGGATAGAATATGGGCAACAATGTTTAAAAAATGTTGTGATTAATCTTTAGACAATTTATTTAGTCTAGAATTGTTCATGTGCTATGTCCAGAACAGTTTTTATCCCATACAATAAATGAGTGTATGTTGATGATACGCTTATACGACATGGTTATTTGTGACGACTAATAGTTATTTTACTACTGTACTGCACGGAACCCTTCACACTCGAATCCGACTCGTAATTATCAGCTTTTTTGAAGATGTTTTTGTCTTTGAATATTCTTTAGCGGCGTCTAATGCTACCACGTGTCGTAGGAAATGTGTAAAAATGGCCATAAACTATTTCATAAGAAAGTTAGAGATCTTCAAAACCTTACATTTTATTACGTATATCTTTAGTGAAAGTAATACATTTACTAGACATATTTAATTAAGTAAAACAAAGAGACGTGATTCACGACTTGGTCGGTAATAAACTGTGTCTGTTTATTATGGGGTAAAGCGTATAGTAGAAAATTTTTAATGTTTTGACATAACTGTTAACACATGCTATCTAACAATTTTTTTGCATTTGCATTATCAATATTTATAATAATATAAAATTTTAAAGCTTTAAAATGCTTGTATGTATCTAAGCTACTTTTGTAGGTACGGTATTAATTTATATTAAAACAAAAAAAAACTAATAAAACAAAAACTCCTTCGCAAATAATGTGAGAGTTGTCAACAATAAGAGTAAAATACTAATTTGTTCTGCTACACCAGGTGTGGCCAACTTTTGTGCACATAAGATCTACTTTTTATTTTAAAATTGAGACGCGATCGACCTATTTCTTAGGTAAGAAGGGGGACGTTTATGCAATGTGCTTTTATACCGCCGTGCACTCTTGAAAATAATAGAAAACTACTAAAAGTGGTCACGCTGAACGTCTCCCTACTCGAAGCATGACTGCGTACCTGTTCGTTCCTGTACTAGAAGCGTTTGGTATTGAATGCGTCCCCTCATGGAACTTGCAAGTGATCGACCAAAATTGACTTGTTGGTCACTCCTGTGCCATACCATACAGACAAAGCCACTGTTTGTTTGTTTGTTTAAACGCGTTAATCTCAGGAACCGCTGATCCGATTTGAATAATTCTTTCACTGTTGGATAGTATATTTATTGAGGAAGGCTATAGGCTATATAACATCACGCTGCGAAAAATAGGAGTGTAGCACCTGTGAAAAATGTTGCAAACACGGGGTATTCATCTATATTCCAATTTTAGTCAAGAGAGCGTTACGTTCTATTCAGAAAATGAGTAACATAAACGTTATAACATTTATTTAAACATAATATAGTAGTACTTATTTCATTTATATACAGTTTAACTCAAAAACATTTTAAATGCTACACAAAGCTCGCAAACAAACTTTTGAAACGCTAGATTCTAGATAACGACTTTGTGATGACAATAAAGGATTTTAAAAGCTTTTATGAAACTGTTTGTGAATGTACTGCATAAAAGTATGCATTACTGTTATGAGTAAATGCAATTTAGTAGCTTGTTTATCAAGCGTTTCGGAGTTCTGCACTTTGAACGATAAATGTGTGAACTGGAATGTTATTTATTTATTTTTATTTATTTAAACTCTTTATTGTACATTTTTAAACGCTAGCTAGTCTATCATCCAATTTGCTGCTAATTTAACGTACTGATCGGTAAACAATTTAGCATTATAAATACTACATAGCAAGCTATATTTTCAGAATGATAAAATAAGAACCGACAAGTAACAGGTATTGAATTTGCTAAGGGCCTCGTTCACCATCTTCAAGTAAAGCGTTGATTAGTTACTTATCATTAGCGTTAATTGTCAAGTAATAATTACGAGTATCTTCTGTCAATTTCAATGTTGCTAGTCAAATGTCATTGCAGACTTCAACTGTGAATAGGCATGTTCACTCAGGTTACAAATCCATCTAATTCTTTTTTCACTTATTAAATACAGCATATAAAACCTAAAATAAAATTATAAGAACCTAATTATTATTCTATAATTAAATAAAAATAATTTAAAATGCTTTAATTTTTATCGGTGATCAGCCGACTGCGAACACCAATCAGAGCGCGGTGACGTCACTGGTCGAAAAACAAGCTGACATTTCTGTCATAATCAATACTTAAAGTACGACCGGCAAACTGTTTATATCTTTATTTCAATAGTACGACTATAAAAACCTCATATTTTGTTAGTATAATGGAGAGTGGTTTCATCAAAGCAAATAGCGGTAATTTACCGAAGATAGATTCTTTGATGGTAGCAAATTTCTTTGCAACAAACAAAGACTTTTGTGCAGCGGAGCTCAGAAACGTGAAAATATCTTTGTAAGTATTAAATTGTATGCTGATTTACATTATTTATCATTCAAAATACACCTTATCCGAATTACATACAAATTTATAACATATGGAACGAATTATCATATTTAACAAAGAAATATTTAAAAGTAAGGTTATGTACCTTGTCTATGTTGTAAACAAAGTTATAATAGTTTAACTTATGCTCTTATTTCCTCTATTCCAGATCATCAAGAGAATCTTATGGCGATGATGCCGTGGGATACGTACAACTAAAGAGAGAATCTAATATTTGTACTGTGAAGTGTCGTGTGTGCCCAGAGCACAAAGTTCGTGCCAAACCCTACACAGTGACTGTCGTTGTGAATGAAAAAAACAGTATAGTTAAGAGTACACAATGCCACGACTGTGCTGCGTCAGCAGGCGGTTGTAAACATGGAGTGGCATTTTTGATGTGGCTTCATAGAAGAAGCGAAGAACCGTCGTGTACAGAGGTAGCATGCTACTGGAAAAAATGTACGTTATCCAAAGTGGGAACAACTTTTTAAAGTATATAACAGCAGCCGAATTAGCAAAATGCCATGCCTCAACCTCATCGGATCCCCATGTTGTTGAAAAATTTGTGGAACAACTAACAGCTAAAGGCAATAGCAACTGCGAGCTGTTAAAATATGTACAAAATACCACTAATGAGATGGAAGGTCTGTCTTTGTACCATTTAGTGCAGAAATATAAGGAAGAATGTAGTGAGGACTTTATTAAGAAAGTATTGGGTTTATTTACTCCAGCATTATTAGAAAAAATTGAAGAAGTTACAAGAGACCAGTCCAGCAGCAGCTTATGGCATGAGTTAAGGTTTGGACGAATAACTGCTTCAAAAGCCTATGAAGTTAAGAAATGCAAGACAAGGGATGGTGCATTAATATCTTTGATAATGGGTGGTACCATTCCTGAGACTCCAGCTATTAAGCGTGGCAGGATTTTAGAAAATAAAGTACGAGAAACTGTTGAAAAAATATTAAAAAAAAAGATACGAAGATGTGGGCTTTTTATTAGCCAAAAATTTCCTATGATTGCTGGTTCTCCTGATGGTATCGGTGAGCAATTTCTGATAGAAATAAAATGTCCTTTCAATGAGAACACTATAAAAAATTATATTCAGAATGGGAAACCCTCATCGAAGTGTTATGACCAGATGCAAATCCAAATGTATGTTTGTGGATATAAAAAGTGTTTCTTTTGCATCGCAGATATAAACTTTCAAAGTAATAACAAAGTTAATATAATATCAGTAAATTATAATGAAGAGTATGTTGAGACTTTATTGCAGTCTTTATTATTATTTTGGAAGACAAATATCTACCCGTTACTATATAAAACAACAGAAACGTAGTAGGCACTTATGTAAAATATGCAAGTAAATAAAAATACTAAATGATTGGTATTTTAGTCTTTTATTTCCAGTTTACATTGTTCAATACCTTAGTATCTAGTTACTTATTAATTAATGAGTTTTGCAAATTTATGAGGCCACATGCTATAACTATAATATCGTCAAGTTTTCCTAAAAGATTATTGTTTACACAAGCATGGGACTTCAGAAAAGAAAACTCCCTTATGCGTCTAATGACTCTCTCTATGTGGATCCTTAGACTTGCAATTTTTTTTGTTTCTTTCACTTCCTCCTTAGATAATTTATTACCAGACACTACACTAGGTGGCCTTGTTAGCTTACAACCAATCGCAAATAATAGTGGTTCTATATGCTTAAAGCCTCTGTCAGCCATTACATGTGACCCACTAGGTAAACATTTAAGGAAATCACAAGTTTCTACCAGACATACATCACTTATTCTACCTCCATACCCTTGTGAAATATAATTCACTAGTGCATTAGGTGTACTAGAAACTAGGTATTTTATGGTGTTGGCTTTTTTATATTCAGACCAAGTTAGAGATTGATTCACGGCTTTACCAGGCTTTTGAATTTCAATTTCTAGGCAATCTACTGGCTGGGCGACAGACATCAGTAGAAATGTTGGCTCTATTTGGTTGGCAAGCAAACTTTGTAGGTAAACAACCGGGTCTCATTCTTATGCGGGATACTACACCCATTGTAGTGTATTCTACATAGTTTTCCATGTCTTTCGGAAGCTGGAATTAGATATACATTAATCAATAGGTTATTTAGATTAGCCAAGTAAACAAAATACAACTGGTAAACATTTGTAGCCATGTAACTAACCTAAAAAAAATGATTTGTATGTAACACAATATTAATATTAGTTTTTACATTTTGAGTTTGCCAGAACTTACATCAAAGTGATCTTCACAAAAATAACTGGTACTTGTCGCTGACAATGATGCTGGGTGTCTTCTAGCAAGTGATAACCATTTTCTTCTTATTAGTGCATTTTTTGGAACGTATATGAAAAGTTTCTGTGGTGTTGTTATTGACGTACTCTTGCACATTGGCACTGCACATGTTTTGTAAAACGAGGTCATTATTACAGTTTGTATCAACAATATTTCAGTAAAAAACAGTGGACTGTCATAGAACGCGAGCTTTGTTTATCGACCTGTGACGTAGATATTTATCACGTGACAGTTTGGGAGCGTTTAGGCGGCAATTTTTGAAAAATATTTTTTTAATTGATTTTTTATTGAAGTTAGTGATATTTTTTTCTCAAAAATATTTTTTTCGTGTTTATTTAAGCTCTATTTATAAATTAAAAGCTATTTCTAAAATTAGTGAACATGCCTATTATAGGTACAAGTAGTTGTTATTGTTTTATGTCGCGTGTTATTTTATAAGCAACGTCAGGAAAAAGTCGGCGATAATACGTTCGGAGCTTTACCGCACTGGAGGTGGTAAAAGTAGTGCATCTCCACTAGATGATGTGGAAGAACAAATAAAATGCATGATATCGCTGAGCACCGGTGGCATGCAAAGTGTTTACGACTCGGATACATTAGCACAAACCCCAGAAAATAAAGGTAAGTTTATTTGCTTAAAAAATCCGCAAAGTACGACATAAACTCTGTACCGTATCCCTTAAGGCATAAAAATAATATATACATGAAAAATATATATTATGCTTTTTACAGATGACATTGATGTGCCCATAGCAAATGAATTTATGGAAATTCCACAAATTGACATAGCCGAGGTTGTAGAAAGTGAGGCTTCTAAAAACTGTAAGTATCTATAATACTATAATGTATTTCGTCATTCCCTTGTCTGGTTCCTATTATTTCATGTTGGTGCAGCAATGTAGTCTTCCACAATTCTCTCACATACACTGTATCCATGATCACTCTATGCAAGGTATTTTCTATAATATTTTCTATTACAGGTGCTACTTTCAGACTTCCCTTTTATAAGTACCATATACCTGTCGTTGTCATTTCTGAAGATTGCCTGCCTGAAAGAGTGCTCGCTGTCACATGATCAAATATAAAGCATGGTTTATTTTCATACTTATACCCAGACAGTGAGTGTTCTAGGCTGTTGCATCTAATATTTTCTATTAGGGGTGCTATTTCAGACTTCTTTTATATAAGTAATATGTATTTATCATTAACATTTCTGAAGAATTATAATGTGCCTACTGTGTGACATAATCAAATTTAAATCATTGTTATTCCCTCATAGCAAAATTGAGTAAATTAATGCTCTTATTAATCTTGTACAGATCTTCTAGTTAATGAGTGTGAACCATTGCCACCCATTACTAGTGCAATAACCGACCCAGGTGAAAAAAATGATCTACCTAATATGAATGGTAATTATTGTTATTATTTCTAATATATGGTTTTTGTATTGATAAACTTTGATATCCTGCAGATATCAGTCATGTGAACTTAAGACCTACCTAACATGGCAGACATGGCCATATTCTATTTCTTATCAAGCATAATGTATACCGGGAGTACACTACTTAAACACATGTAGAACACTGAAGTCGTCTCCTTCATATATTAATGCAATATATACATACATTATGTATGTATGTAAACTGTATGTCATCACGCTATATCCCTCGCAGGGTAAGCAGAGAGAACAGAGTGCTATATATATAATATAGTTAAACATATTTTTGTTATAGATATAACATTACATGAGATGACCAATGGCCAATATGATCTAACCCCAAGTACTTCTACAAATAAAAAATGGGATGTCACTAGTAGAAGAAATTTAAAATCCAGGAAACATCCTGCACTGTTTGGTAAGCCATAATAATAATTTACATATTTTAATGATCAATTTCCTTTAAGAATTTTATTTAATTATTGTATTTTTATAGCGAGTGTACCAAAAAGAACACTATTTGATGAGCTGACTCAAGCTAAGTTAGAATTAGTTCAACTCCAAAAAGTATTTCTTGAAGCATAAATCATTGAAAAGAAGAAAGTGTGGGAGTTTGAAGAAAACGAACACAAAAAGGAATCAGAGTTTAAAAAAAAAGGAGCGCAAATGGAAGGAAGAGGAATACAAATTAAAATTAGAAAGAAATTTTAAATGAAAAAAATTGTTTTATTTACTAAGTGATGGTAAAAAATATTCTTGCACCAGTCAATTTCTAACATCATTATTAGGTTCAGAGCTCTGGCCTGCAGTTTCTTGAAGAGTCTGTGTATCAGTAGATAAATTATTAATGTCGTCCCCAAAGTTTCTTTCGTTTACATCAATTGCTATATTATGCTAGCAAATTTTAGTGTTGCCTGTCGCCTAAGGACAGGAAACCTATTTTTGCATACTCCAAAACATCTTTCAATCGTATTTCTTGTTCGTATGTGGGACTCGTTATATAAATTTTCTGCAGGAGATGATGGGTTCAGAAATGGTGTTGAAAGATATTGCTTCAACTCATAACCACTGTCACCAAGAAGTAAGCCAGCTCTAAATTGCCTACTTTCAAATCTTTGTTTCAAAGAGGAATTATTAAAAATTGTTTGATCATGAACAGATCCTGGCCATCTTGCTACAATATCCAAACATCTTAATCGGCTGTCACACACCGCCTGAATATTAATTGAAAAAGTAGACTTTCTGTTTCTATAATTTTCAGCCGAATCGCCCCCTGAAATAATAAATTGTACTAACAGCCGTTTAGTCAGAGTCAGAGTCGTTTAATGATTGCTTAAATCAATCCTTAGTGTAGATTTTAAAAAGTTACCTCTCAGAGTCCGTTAATGTTTCGTTAGTGACGTTAATGGTTCATTAATGGTGTAGTGGTTCTGGTAACGGACTGCCGATCAAGAGGGTTTGATTCCCGCTCGGGACAATCATTTGTGTGATTTTTCTAATTGTCATACAAATGTTTGTACTGCGTCTGGGTGTTTCTATGTATTATAAGTATGTAATTACAAAAAAAAGTAGTATATGTATTCTATCCGTATTCTGGTACCCATAACACAAGCATATAAGCTTAGCTTGGGACCAGAGGACGTTGTGTGAAATGTCCATGAATATTTATTATTTATTATTATATTATTATATTATGGTTTAAGCTTTCAGGTTTTTCTCGACTTTTTTTGTCGGTTTTTCATAGATACCCCGTCCCGTTTCCTACGGGAAAAGAGATATCTATGTCCCCACTACCTCATTCATACTCCCTATTCCCCTACCTCTCCCTCTACCTCGTCTTCTGCCTCTTACAGTATTTGTGTTGGGTGTGTTTGTATGGCTTGTGTTAGTGTGTTGTGCTTCTTGTGTGTGTAGCTGGTTGTGTGTTGTGTCAAGTGTCCGTCCTATTCGTCCCCTTCCACTTCCGCTTCCTCTACCTCTACCTCGTCCTCGACCTCTCATTGAGTGCGTGTTTTCTGCGTGTGTATGATTTAGTTGAGTAATAAGTGCTTCTGTTGGTTCAACGGATTGTGTGTGTGTACTGTTTGTTATTGGTGTGGATGACGATGTTGGTGATTGTGATGGTGGATGCGTGTTTTGTGGTTGTGATGTGTTGTTTGTAGAATTTTCTGTGCCGTTCGCGTTTGTTACAAATACGGTGTCACCAAGGACTTTGCTCAATATGGTGGAGGTGTGTATTGCCGCTTGTTTTTGAAGGATTGTAATATCTATGCTGCATTCTAATTTATCTATATATCTATTTAAACTTTTCGCTACTACTCCTGTTGCGCCTACTACTATGGGTATGATGGTGGTGTGTGTATTCCATAAACGATTAATTTCGGTTTTGAGAAGATGGTATTTGCTTAATTTTTCTATTATATTATATTATTATTTTATTATTTATTATTAACTTTAATGACAGGACAAACCTTACTAACTAGATAAGTTTAAAATTTCGCAACCACTTGAATATATTTTTATTAATGTGGCAACATCTTACTGCTATCGATAACATCGAACGTCGAATTCCCGCTCAACGCTTTCTTACAGTAATCCTTACTAACAAATCGTTAAATTTTGTCTCCGAGAGGCACCGCTCATTAGCCGATTTAATGATAATTAGTTAAATGTTCATTAGGGCTTAAGTAATGAACGACTCTGAGTGCGGCAATAAGTACTTAACAGTATTCTATCTTGGGGTAGGTAGATGACGTAGGAGGATGTAGGTGACTTTATAATAACGTGGGTACAATCTAGAGCACCTATAACCCTAGGGAATCTTGCGATTTCATAAAAACCATCTTGTAGCGTACTTATTTAAGTACGCTACAAGATATTCGCAATTATACGATATAAAAGAACACTAAATTATATAAGAGTTTATCAGATTGAATCTTTGTGAGAGTTTCAACGTTAGGTGTAATGTGTAATTTAATGATAACAAATACTTATGTTGATTAGCAAAAAAATGCCTTTGCTAGTTAGAAATGTAAATATCTAGAGAATAACAACGTGTGGGAAAATACACGATCGAATACTAGTTGATTCTAAAGAGGGAACAGCCGGCAAATTCACAATTTCGGTATTGCTGTCCCTATTTCTGAGCGCCACGCCGTCTTTGACATAAAGGCATTTCGTACTACGCTGTTTTCTTCACAGATATTGCCTCTAGACCAACGAATTTTTTCTCACAGTAACTAGGTCTTTCATGTATATGCTTCTCTTACTTTCTTTTTTCTCTCTTACATATTTTGGCTTGCTAACGTAGGTACCCTCTAATTATCTCTAGTTTTCATATTATTATATGGAATTTATCGGTACTTGATGAGAATTAAAGAAAATCTGATTATTCCGAATGTTCGAAGCGGTTGAAAATCACATTTACCAGTCAAACTACAAATACAGTTTAGAACTGAAGTACTCTCCTGATTGAGTGAGTAAATTAAACCCTATTGCAACACGCCTGTTCAGCGTGATATGGTAGACTATAATCCCTCCCAAAGTGGAAGAGGCCCGTGCCCAACAGTGGGGACTTTAGTGGGCTGGAGGGAGGGGGGGTAGAGCAATAAATAACAATAAAATTGGAATATCGAGGATAATAACCTAATACAAATCACACGACATAGTAGAAATACGAGCTTAACAGAAGCTAAATAATCGCATTTAGGTTGAGGCTCTCTCTTTTTTTGCATATCCTATAGTAAAAGGCACACCCTTTTACTATGGGATACGCAAAAAAAAAGTGGTTTATGAGATACAATAATACTATTACTACGGTACCGGTACAGTACGGTACATCTCGCCAGACGAAGCAGGCCCAGAGCACCGTCTGCACGTGCCTGGGGCCCACTGAGCGACACCTCAGCCAAGGGACCACCTGCCTCTTTAGTTAAGTGGCCTGTAGCTCTTTTAGAAAAAAATCTCGCGTTTATAGGACTCACCGCTCTATTTTTTTTAATATAACTTGTAAATTGTGTTTTTAATATAACTTGTAAATTGTGTTTTTAATATAACTTGTAAATTGTGTTTTTAATATAACTTGTAAATTGTGTTTTTAATATAACTTGTATAAAAAATTTTATTTGGTTTTTTTTTGTACCTCGTCGTAACAATACATAAATCCATTATTTTTGTTTTGATTCAACAGCAAACAACATTTTTGATTCCAAGATTAATAATAAGAATAATAAATCATGGGTGTGAAATTCTTTTAACCTGTGACTGTTTGAATCAATTATGATATAAGTGTTAATGTAATAAATTTTCCACATTATAATATTTTCTAAAACTTGCGCGACTCATCTGTTTAAATAAAACTACTTTTTACGGATTTAGACGCGTATATTTGTTTTAAATTTTGGCCCGACGTTTCGGAGACTTTGCCGTCACCATGGTCACGGGTGAGACTCACCCGTGACCATGGTGACTGCAAAGTCTGCAAAGTAGTTTTATTTCCACATTATAATTTATATATAAAGACTGTGTCTTCGTCACGGTATAAATTCGAAATTTTGAAAACAAATGGTTTGTATTGTTAGAATATCATTTATATATTTCATAACAAAAGTTTATTTCCTAATTAAATAAATAACAATAGTATTCCTATTCTAAGTTTAATTAATATATAGTCTGTGGAAATGATTAAAAAAATTTAAATTTAAAAAAGAAAAATTATTAGCAGCCTTCCCGTGTGATGACACCTATTCGGATTTACTAGCATAACCAAAAGAGTAGAATGAATGAGATATTTATTGAGTATAACTATCATAAAATTATGTGGTTAAACCGATGTCAGATTTAAAGGTCGTCATGCAGTTGATTGTATTAGTCACAGTATCCATGATAACAATAAAAGAATGAATATCCAGGTGCACATTATGACAACTTAAGGATAGAAAAGACAAACACTATAGCAATAGATAATAAAAAAATCATGACCGAATCACGCAAATGGTCCAATGGTCGTGGTAGTCAATCTGTTTGTCTGTTATGAATATGGGGTTGTCACGGTGCATCGAACCAGAGCAGATACAAGTTAAAGTTAAATTCGACACAAGACGATTCCAGCATTTTTATGACATCGTTAGTGCCCATAAAAATTATGTGAGAGGTTGGGAGAACTCAAAACCTTGTTCACCAGCACATTGTCGCCCTGTGCACTTTCAATTTGTAAAAAAGAGTGAGGCAGTGGTTAAGGCCGAAGTAACAAGAATTAAAGAGGAAATATCAACTCTTCGACCAACCGAATGCGAAACAAATACAGTTAGCCATCAGCTTGCGATGACAATGGTTGATGCTGAAATTTGCACTTATCTACCTGAGGCTAAGTCCAATGCTGCACGCTACATTTTTTTTTAGCAAAACCAACTGACATAAAAAACTTGGAAGCTGTAGATCGAAGAGTAGCATCATCTGAAATGTTGGAGTTTGGATTATCTTCGCTGCACGCACGCATAAATGTAATGGAATGCCTTTTACGTATATCGTAAAGACTGGATATCAAGAAATGGTCTCCTCCTCCCCCATTAACGTCCCACTGCTGGGCACGGGCCTCCTCCACTTTGGGAGGGATTATGGTCTACTGTGCCGCGCTGACCAGACGTGTTGGCACAGGGTTTATTTTCGAGTTTTCTTTCTCTCACAGAGGATGTTATCTGTGTACAATATCCCTTAGCTGGCTTTTACAGCACCCTGGGGAGGAAATGGGGTGGTGATACATGTATTCTTAATCCGTCACCACACAACTCCAGTAAGAAGAGTAGAATCAGTTCCAACGAAGACATTTAAAATTTCCTACTTCTTACTTCGGATCCGCTTATATCATCCATCAGGCCCACTTTTGATGCGAAGAAAATGTTTTTTTTTAACGAAGCCCTTGAGCTACTTAAGCTTCAAGAACCTGAGTCTGAATTTAGAGAAGTTTCTCAATTGGACTCAGATTCTGAAATGGACACTGACTCTGAATCGGACTATGAATCGTCACAATTAAACAGGATTGGCAATGTTAAAAAACATTTATTTTAATTAAAACAATACAAAAATACATATTATTATTACGTTTAAAACATAATTGAAAGCAATATATTTTAATAATTGTTTAAAACATATTAAATTGTTAGACAGAAAAAATTAAGAAACGAATTTTTTCGTATGTTTTTTACCAAAGGCATGAATTGCTTGATAGAATCAAAGTCGAACTAAATCAACCAATTAAAATTTTTATCTAGCTTGTGTTGCTTCCAAAAACAGGACGAAGTTATATGTTCGGTTGTTGATATTATTTTTTATTTTGTTGTTTTATAAGATTTATGTTTACGGTTGTTATTATAGTATGAGTATATTGTATTCCTTGATAGATTATATTATCTGATTAAAGTTAAATTATTGCCTCTTAGATATGTATTTACTATATATTCAAATATTTTATGAATTTGAAATAATTTTTTTTGCGCTAATTGTAATCGCCAAGCTGGAATATAGTAAATTATATCATTATGATAAATTGCAAAAAAATATTTTAACATTAAAAAACAGGTTTCGCTCCTCTGGCCGTATGCAATATAGGTACCAAAAGAATTCAAATAATTCAAGGATTGACTCCCTAAAAAATTATTAGGGCCAATTGAGCGTGACCGGAGATTAATTTTGTTCTGTCAGCTCCATAAAAAATTTTGAACAAAAGTTTCTTAATGAGCCTTTTAAAACTCTATGCTATAATAATACAATTTTTGACTATGTATTTAGTGTTTTCAATCATAGTCATAGTAATTGAATGTCCAAGGAAGCCCAATTCCCATCCACAGTGGGCCGTAAGTTTGTGCCCCATCTTAGAGGTATATAAAAAAAGGTAACAATTAACGATGTGGTATGCAGGTTCTATCGACGTTAGGGGTGAATGTACGCTTATCGGTTATATGTGATATTTGGAAAATAAATCTTAGCGCAGAAGAATTACCGAAATTGCAAGGATTTGGTAAAACACAATTCTTCTAATCGGTAAAACCAAAATATCAGTAACGGTAGATTACGTAGAAATAACAGTTACCGCTTACTTTGCGAGTACATCTCTACTGCTCTCTGATATACTGATTGGTCAATCCTTGGCGGAGTACCCGTCGATAAGAGTTTTTAATTTGAGAAAATTTGACTTTGTATCAGGTATCATTGTAACGTTGTACGTACATAATTCATATTACAACTTTAAATACACTTAAATTTAATATATTTACAGCACTAATACCTAATAACTACTTAAATAAATTATAATATTCACAATATATACAACACATTTTACTAAAACTTAATCTTTATAAAACATATTTACATAAACATATAAAACATATTATTAAACTAAACACTAAACAGCCTTATGTGGTAAAATAATAAAATAGCATACTGCCAATTATATATAAGATATTTCACCTAGCAACACTCCCGTTTGCTGTCGGTAAATTGGCACGGCAAGTGATCGATGACATTTGAAAAACTGCATAACCGACACTTGCCATATTGTTCGAATGAATGCACGTCACGTTAATTTATATTTTATTATCGTTATTTGAATAATATTTCAATATTACATATTATCGTGCGTCACTGAGCGTTCGTCGAATATATTACATTGGTAAATATATAATAAATAAACACTGGTGTCGATCTACCCCAAACTGGGTGAGTGGTATTTTATTGTATTTTAAATAGGCAATTAACGTAGTTATTAGCGTAATAATCAAATCATAATGCTTGTATTCAATATTAGTATGCATTACATTATATATCATGCTTGTATTGATTTTGCATAATCATGCTATAAAAAGTTTTCAACATTTTTTAGTGCAACCCTCATATTTTTAATAAATCATGGACAACTTTTAAATTAATTAATTATTAACGTATTTCTTTTAAAATTGTGATCTCCAATCTGATTGTATCAACTCCACGGCATCGCTTCTACTCTATGGGTGGTTATTTTTATAATGCGGTGCCATGGATGTTCGCAAAGTATACGGAACCGCTTGTAATGCAATTTTTGATGGCGCGTTCCAGGGTTCAACATTCCAGGGTTCAACTTTCCAACGTTCAACATTCCGACGTTTCGACACTCCCAACGTTTCGACGCTTCCGCGATTCAACTACATTGCCTTCCGTCACCTGACTCTCGAGGCTGGCTGCCCATCCCTGCTGTACTGCTGCCAGCGGTTCCCAGAAGCGACTCCTTGGGCCGCTGATTATAATTCAGGGGAGTACCTAAATCGATAACATTGGGGAGCTTGTGTGGATTAAGTGCGGAACCCCGACCATCATATTATAAATTTTTTATTTTTATTTTCACGCGGAGAATTTACCGATTCCTAAATTATATTTTTTTAAAATAAACCCCTATTTACACAAAACAATAATTTTCATTCCAAACCCCCCCCCGCGACACTGGCGCCCTTAAACGTGGTTAAATTCACACAAGTTCCTTTATTATCGGTTCTTTTAGTAGTTAGCGTGTTTGTGGCTTATTTTTGTAAAACGTTTTTTGTTTTTGGTTTTTAGTTGTTACTAAAGTGTACTAAAAGTGTTAAAGTTTTGTAATAGTAACGTAAATTACTGTATACATTGTTCTGGTTTACAAATTTTTTTTCTTTCTCATTTTATAACGGCATATATCTACCTACATTTTGTATATATAAAAAAAAAAATTATAATAATAATTTTACCTCGTTTTTTTTTATAGGTAGGTACGTTAAAAATTATTATTTTAATTTGTTATTGTTAATTTTTAAGGAAAGCTGTTTTTGTATTGTAAAGTACACATTAGTAGCACTTTTGCTTTCATTTTATTTTTTATTTGCTGCTAACCATTTTTTATTTTTTATTTTTACTAATATAAATTTTTATGTAAAAACAAACGTTGATAGCTTAATTATATTGTAACAGATCGGAGAAGATTATTTATTTAGATTTGTGCTTTTATTCATTAGTTTTACCACTTACCCAATTTTTTATTTTTGGCACAATGCTACCCGTCAAATATCTATCACTTCAAAAATCGGAGCTCGAATATGAGGTTCGCATTCGTGGAGCTAGCGCAGCACCTTCTGTCGAAGAGTTACGTAAACAAATTATTAAATTATCATCAGAATACCCGGACGAACACATATTGGAGTCTCCTTTAGATATTCGACAGGACCTCAAAGGTTGTCTCGAAGTTCTCACTAAAATTCACACAAATTTAGATGTCTCGGATCCTAGTGAACCATCACTTATGAGAACACAAAATATGTTAAACCATCTTAATAATCGCTTAGCAAGGTTAACGCCCAGTGACGACACTAAATCCGAGTATGATGAAGTTTGTAAAGGCTATAAACTTCTTTCGCAGCGATTCGCGTCTCTTCAAGCAAAAAAACCTATTCCGGTATCATCTAATTCTTCCTCTAGCTCGACACCGGAAGTACATAATTTAATTTCTGTGACATGCGATCGTACTATTGCTGATCTTAACAAATTAAAGTTTAATGGTAAAACGTGTGTGCGTTCATTTATACAACACGTCGATGAATTTATTGTTGCACGAAATATAATTCCCTCAAAAATATTAGCTTTTGCTACGGAAATTTTCCAGGACGACGCTCTTCATTGGTACCGTTCAGTAAAGGACAAGATATCATCCTGGCCTGAGCTCTCTGCTAAGCTCAAGGAAGACTTTGATCAGTCTGATTACGACTACCGCCTTAAATCAGAAATTCGTTCGCGCACTCAGGGCGAACGTGAAAACATAACTATTTATCTCTCGATTATGAATGGAATGTTCTCACGTCTTTCTAAGCCTTTTACCGAGTCGGAACAACTAGAAATACTTTTTCATAATATAAGGCCTTGCTATGCTAGTACGTTAGCTGTATCAATATCTCAGATTGACACTATAGATGCCTTACGCTTACTCTGTCGTAATTACGAGACTATTAATTCTCGCCTTTTACAATTTCAAGAACCCCCTAAGGTTACTTCTGAAACCGTCGCTCCAGAATTTGCGTACTCTAAAGAAACAAATAAAATCTTTAATAGAAATTTTGAAAATACAATTAATAAACAAAACAATATATACAAAAATAATTACAACAAGGGAGAATTTTCAAAAAATCATAGCTTTAATCATAATAATAAAAATCAACAATATGGTTACAATAAAAATCAACAATACGGTTACAATAAGAATCAACAACATGGTTACAATAAAAATCAACAATATATTTACAATAAAAATCAACACAAACAATTTATACACACAGTTCAAGTAAATAAACAACCATATTGCCCTAGGTGTCGTAATAACACACATCACATAAGACAGTGTCAAGCAAATCGTGACATATTTTGTTTCAAATGCGGATTGAAGGATGTGAAAACACCTGATTGCCCTGTGTGTAGTAAAGGTAATGAGAATTTAAAAAACTAAATGAGCGGAATTGTGGAAATTTTAACAGGGAACACTGGGAAACTTGGCTTTCATTTCTTAGAACATTTTCTTCTACTTATAGAATATCTACAATTCCGCATTCAAAACCATCAAATGACACTAGACCATATGTGTATATTAAGATTAACGGTATTGAAGTTTGCGGTCTTCTTGATTCTGGTGCTGCAGTAACAATTTTAGGAAATAATTCCCATTTACATTTTGTTGATTGCACTTTGCAACAGGATGAAACCATTTCAATGGTGGCAGCTGGTGGACAATCTCTTAAGAGTATTGGTTACATGTATTTACCCATTACTTTCGAGGGCAAATTGCATGTGATTAAGACATATGTAGTCCCTGAAGTGGATACTCCTATTATATTAGGTGTTGATTTCTGGCGTGTTTTTCAGATTTGTCCTAAATATTTAGGTAGTATTACTTTGTCAGATAGTCCATTAGCTGAGGTAAAATTAAATAATTCACAAACTTTTATTAATTCATATAGTCAGTTAGTTGCATCGCAAAAGTCAATAGCTGACAATATTATTGCTCAATTTAAATCTATATCTACTGAAGAGAAAGGACTGGGTAGAACAAATTTAATTACGCACAGAATAGACACTGGTGATGCCCAACCAATAAGGCAGCGTTATTATAGGATGTCTCCAGAGAAACAACGCATCTTAACAGAACAGGTCGATGAAATGTTGGCTCTCGACGTTATCGAGCCTTGCGAGAGTGCATGGTCTTCTCCGGTGCTTATCGTGAATAAGAAGAATGGACAGCCCAGGTTTTGTCTCGATAGTCGAAAACTCAACGCAGCAACGAAGAAAGATGCCTATAATTTACCCTATGTCTCGGAAATTCTTGACAACCTTCGTGATGCAAAATATCTTTCCAGCGTTGACCTTTCAAAAGCTTTTTGGCAAATTCCAATAGAGACTAAGGATCGTGATAAGACTGCATTTTATGTACCAGGCAGAGGCACTCTACGGTTCAAAACCACTGCTTTTGGCCTGACAAATGCACCAGCGACTCAACAGCGCTTGGTGGACCTGCTTTTTGGAGATATGGATGGTAAGGTTTTCGCATTCTTAGACGATATAATAATCATAAGTTCTTCATTTGAGGATCACGTGTCTCTTCTTTTACGTGTCCTAGAGAAATTAAAACGAGCTAACTTGACAGTAAATTTCGAGAAGTGTAATTTTTTCAGAAGCGAACTTAAGTACCTTGGATACGTCGTAGATGCTCACGGTCTACGCACGGACCAAGAAAAGGTACAGGCAATTTTAAATTTTCCAGTCCCTAACAGTAAAAAGGAACTGAAACGCTTTCTTGGCACTGCTACTTGGTATCGACGTTTTGTCCCTAATTTTAGTACAGTAGCTGGCCCACTTAATAAACTTACATCTAATGGCAAAAAGGCACCTCCTTTTAAATGGACGCCGGAGGCTGATGCAGCTTTTAATACTCTGAAGGAGTGTTTAGTCTCCGCACCGGTCCTCTCTTGTCCGGTGTACACTGAGCCTTTTCAGGTCCACTCGGACGCTAGCAATTATGGCATAGGAGCGATGTTAACACAAAACATTGATGGTAAGGAGCATCCCATAGCCTACATGAGTAGATCTCTTTCCGGTGCGGAGAGAAACTACAGCATCACAGAAAGAGAAACGCTTGCTGTGTTAGTTGCTCTTGAGCACTGGAGATGCTATCTCGAGAATGGACAGAAATTTGTGGTTTACACTGACCATTCTGCACTGAAGTGGTTCCTGTCATTAGACAATCCTACAGGTAGACTAGCACGTTGGGGAGTAAGATTATCTTCATTTAACTTTGAAATTAAGCACCGAAAGGGCGTTGATAATGTAATACCAGATGCTCTCTCTCGTGCTGTCCCTATTTCAGCTATCTCTCTTTCAAATTCTATTAACACTACTTCTGATGATTGGTACAAAAAGATTTTTAACGGTTGTATGAATAATCCAAACCATTTTCCAAATTTTATAATTAAAAATAACTCTTTATTTAGACTTTCCAAAAATAAATCTAATCTTACTGCTGAGTTCGCATGGAAAGAAGTCGTTCCAATGGAATTCCGAGAACAGGTAGTAAGCGAGAACCATTCTGTACCAACAGCTGGTCATCTCGGTGTTTTTAAAACTTACAATCGCTTAGCTTTATCTTATTACTGGCCTGGCATGCATCAAAGTGTTGTAAAATACGTAGGTTCTTGTTCGGTTTGTTTAGCTTACAAGTCGCAAAATCACACTACATTGGGAGAAATGGGACGTCCGAAGCAGTGCTCACGCCCCCATCAAATGATTTCCATTGATTTTGTAGGTCCTCTTCCTGTCTCTCGTAAGCAAAATAGTTATATGCTGGTAGTAACATGCTGTTTCACTAAATATTGTAACATTTTCCCTCTACGCCGCGCAACCGCAGACGCTGCAGTAAAAATTTTAGAAGACTCCATATTTTTAGTTTATGGTGTACCACAAACGATCTTTTTAGATAATGGAAGCCATTTCATCAGCTCAACAACTAAAGCGTTGTTTGAGAAATATAAAGTCCCTAATGTATATTTCACGCCCAGGTATACGCCTCAAATAAACTTAGTCGAGCGTTACAACAAAACTATAGTCACTAGCCTATCAACCTTCGTTGAAAATGACCATAGATCTTGGGACACTTACATTCCCAAGGTACAATTCGCTATTAATAATTCAGTAAACGAAGCTACTGGCTACACTCCTTCCTTCTTAGTATACGGTAGGGAGTTAGTATTATGTGGATCGCACTATACGGATTCTGATTTAAATGATGAAGTTTTGTTCTTGCCTCGCGATATATACGCTGAAAACTTAGGATGCCTTTCGTCAATTTTCAATGATGTGCAGGCCTCATTGTGGAATGCACATGTGAAGAATACCACACACTATAATTTACGCAGGAAACCTGCCGAGTACAAAGTGGGTGACATAGTCTTTAAACGTACATATATATTGAGCGATAAAGACAAATATTTTAGTAAAAAGTTGGCTCCAAAATATATGAAATGTCGTGTAATCGAAAAACGTTCGCCGCTTGTGTATGTTCTAGAGGATATGTCCGGAAAAAACATAGGTGTTTGGCATATTAAGGATCTGAAGCTATTTAACAATAATAATCAATTAGTTAAATAAATTAAATGTTAAGTCAAACCTAGATTTAAATAAATATAGTTACTCTGTTGTTCATTCAAAGATATTTTGTAGTTAATATCATTGATTCAATTCTAATTCTTTTTACTTCATGTTTTGGAGTGTTGTTTTTTCGTTTCTTTGTCTACAACCATTCTTAAAATATAAGTGGTTGCGTTTCAGTCACTGCCTATGTTTGTCTTTGATGAATTAAAACAAGCCTACACGGATTTTTTTATGTTAGTTAGGAGTTTTGGTACTGCGGTCCCTTTTTAGCGCGTACCTAAAGAGCGGGTTATGACTCTTTAAATAAGCCCTCATTGTTTGCGTTTTTTAGCGCGTACCTAAAGAGCGGGTTATGACTCTTTAAATAAGCCCTCATTGTTTGCGTTTTTCAGCGTGTGAAGAGCGGATTGACTCTTAAAATAAGCCTACATTAAAGTTCTTTATTGGAGCGGGTCGTGACTCCAATAAATTCATCAAAGACCAAATATATTCCACAGTGCCGATACGTGAAAAGTTACCAATACACTTGCAGTATTCTTTCTCTAGGGTGATCTTGTCAACCAGTTCTGTTTTGAGTCCAATTCTATTTTTGAAGTGCACTCTTGTATGTAAGGTTAGTCTGTTGATGTTGAAATACATCAGACAATCATCTGTTAGGTCGTATGATAGGTCGCATGACAGGTTTAGGTAGTTTGTTTGTGGAAGTATGAATGTGAAACAGTTACTGAGCGGTTCAATAGGCGCTTACCGCAGCGGATTTTATTAGGTAAAATCCTTTCTCTGGGAGAGGGGGTATATGTAACGTTGTACGTACATAATTCATATTACAACTTTAAATACACTTAAATTTAATATATTTACAGCACTAATACCTAATAACTACTTAAATAAATTATAATATTCACAATATATACAACACATTTTACTAAAACTTAATCTTTATAAAACATATTTACATAAACATATAAAACATATTATTAAACTAAACACTAAACAGCCTTATGTGGTAAAATAATAAAATAGCATACTGCCAATTATATATAAGATATTTCACCTAGCAACACTCCCGTTTGCTGTCGGTAAATTGGCACGGCAAGTGATCGATGACATTTGAAAAACTGCATAACCGACACTTGCCATATTGTTCGAATGAATGCACGTCACGTTAATTTATATTTTATTATCGTTATTTGAATAATATTTCAATATTACATATTATCGTGCGTCACTGAGCGTTCGTCGAATATATTACATTGGTAAATATATAATAAATAAACACTGGTGTCGATCTACCCCAAACTGGGTGAGTGGTATTTTATTGTATTTTAAATAGGCAATTAACGTAGTTATTAGCGTAATAATCAAATCATAATGCTTGTATTCAATATTAGTATGCATTACATTATATATCATGCTTGTATTGATTTTGCATAATCATGCTATAAAAAGTTTTCAACATTTTTTAGTGCAACCCTCATATTTTTAATAAATCATGGACAACTTTTAAATTAATTAATTATTAACGTATTTCTTTTAAAATTGTGATCTCCAATCTGATTGTATCAACTCCACGGCATCGCTTCTACTCTATGGGTGGTTATTTTTATAATGCGGTGCCATGGATGTTCGCAAAGTATACGGAACCGCTTGTAATGCAATTTTTGATGGCGCGTTCCAGGGTTCAACATTCCAGGGTTCAACTTTCCAACGTTCAACATTCCGACGTTTCGACACTCCCAACGTTTCGACGCTTCAGCGATTCAACTACATTGCCTTCCGTCACCTGACTCTCGAGGCTGGCTGCCCATCCCTGCTGTACTGCTGCCAGCGGTTCCCAGAAGCGACTCCTTGGGCCGCTGATTATAATTCAGGGGAGTACCTAAATCGATAACATTGGGGAGCTTGTGTGGATTAAGTGCGGAACCCCGACCATCATATTATAAATTTTTTATTTTTATTTTCACGCGGAGAATTTACCGATTCCTAAATTATATTTTTTTAAAATAAACCCCTATTTACACAAAACAATAATTTTCATTCCAAACCCCCCCCGCGACATCATCTAATAATTAAAAATTTAATCGTTATTTGAACCCTTCACAATTGTACTATTAAAGGTGATACAATAAATAAAGTTTGTTGTCCTTCTAAGTTCATTGTCCTTCATAAACTATAGTGGTTTTCAAATGCCATACTTAATGTAAATATTTGTATTCGTAGTTTGTATGAGATAATAAATTTAAAAAAAATTATACAGGATATGTAAGAATTGCGAAAGAAAGATTAAATATTTGCTTTATATATAAATCACTTTGTTAATGTAAACTGCATATCATAAAAACCAGCTGGGTAATAAGCAAATAATAACTTATGGGAAGAGGAAGAGGTCATAAAACTTGCCCTTTCCAGTTAATACGCAACTGACACTACAATCTACTAATAACGTAACTTTTAAAATATGAATACCATAGCGTTATTTATGTTCTGGTTTACAACATATAAAACTATGGTAATCATATTATGATCGTAGGTATTATATTGTGCTTTTGCGATTTATTTACTAAATACAATCACAAAAGATTAATTCTGCATGTTAAGCAATACAATTGAAATTTCTAGTCGGACACTATCGCATTATTCCAAATTCCATTCATCACAGCTAAAATTAGGAACATTTGGTTGAATACCTACTTTGTACTACGTATCTATTCAATTTCAATATGTGAATAATAATTTCCTATATCTATTCAAATTCTAAAATTATAGAGATTCAATAAGAACGCGTACTTGTATTCAGTAACTTTAAACTATTTATAGAACACAATAACTTAATTACGTTTATCCAATAATTGAGTATATTTAAAAAAAATTTAACCGACTGCATGTGCCATTGCAATTTGAGGATTTTCCTCTATTTCTCACGAAATATCCATCAGATCCTGACCTGGTGCCAATGGGACCAAACCAGAACCACCAGCTTTCAAACAGTTAAAAGTTACAAGGTAACAAACATAATAACATGAAATAATTTAAAAAAAACATACAGACGAATTGAGAACCTCCTCCTTTTTGAAGTCGGTTAAAAACAATAAAATACACAAGGCTAATGCCTGGGATGTATCGTAGTGCTATATCTGTGCAAACCGATTTGTTCTAAAGACTTACAGACCCTATTACAGAGACTGCCGTCTGTCAGTCAGTTACCAGGCTGTATCTCATTAACGATGACATTAACTGTTACGTGTTTAGATTAAACATGGTCGAACAAAAAATTTACCTAAATTATTTAATATACATAATAGGTACTTGTATCTAATAAATTAAATTAATACGTAATGAAATTATTTTGTGACATAATGCCCGGAATAATACCCGGATCATGAAAAAAAAATTTCAAAACAGTAAAGTTGCAGGTCAATTTATAAATAAATTATTGTAGAAAATGAACCACCGTCTTTGTTCCGTTGCCTCCACAGATCTCCTCTATAAATACCGCATTATGAGATTTTTGTTACCGACTAACGCACCAACGAACGGTTGGTAGCGGCATATGAAGTAATGCATTTTCATTCGTCATGGCAAAATTACACGCAGAGTTTACATATATTTAGTTTTTATACTTACATATTATCGTTATACGCAGAATATGTTCGGTGTGCGTTGACCCTCTTGCGTGCGGAATCTATTAGGGGTTGTCTATGGTTCCCTCTAACGAACTCTCTTGGGCATTGTGATTGTTCTTTTCTTAGTACAATATAAAAATAAAATGCTGTGGAACTCTTATAAATAAACCTTGGTTTACATTTAATAATGCAGCATAGTTCTCAGTCTCCGGCCCATTGAAGTCCCACTGCTGGACACAGGCCTGTTCCACGTTGGGAGGGATTTTAGTCTATGGGTCACGCTGACTAGGCGTGTTGGCATAAGGTTTATTTTTTAGTTTTCTCTGTCTTACAGAGTTTATTATCTGCTTGTAATATCCCCTTGCTGACTTTTACAGCACCATGGTGAGGAAATGGGGCTGTGACAACTGTATTCTACATCGATACATAGCAGCATAAATACATAGCAGAATGTAATTATTACCACAGTCTTCTTGTCTTTGTTTGGGTTAAAAAATTATTTATTTCAGTCACTCATTTCAGCTCATGGCAAAAAGTTGTTCTGATTTTTATTTTATTTTAATTATACAGTAGGTAAAATTAAACACCATAATAAACAAATAAACAAAATAATGGTGACTTGTATCTTTATTCCGTCATTATACGGATCTATACTAATATTATAAAGCTGATGAGTTTGTTAGTTTAAACGCGATAATCTCAGAAACAACTAGTTTGAATTGAAAAATTCTTTTTGTATTGGATAGTACCTATATTTATCGAAGGAGTAAGGCTATATAACATCACGCTGCGACCAATAGGAGCGAAGCATTAATGAAAAATGTTCTAAAAATGTTTCTTTTTATTTTACGCATACTATGTCGCAGGCAACAGCTAGTATATTTCGGTAAATAAATATAATAAATTCCCAAACATTTCCACGAACCAATTACAGCTAAATGCACATAATACACCAACGAATGCCCCAGGAAGCTTACAATGATTCGTGTTAGGATGATCTTTTGTGTTATTGTTAGGAGAACAATTGGAAAATAGATGGATTTGAACCACTCCGTTGTAAATAAAGCTTGTGTTTTTTTTAGTATCTGTTGTGATCTCTTGACTCTTTCCTTTCTTTGATTAATGGCTAATTACTGTTTTTTATATCGAATGTAGAAAGTTCGTTTTATTTTTGATTAGAATATAGGTATCTTAGCCCAATTGAACCGTGTGTTGTGGCGTTTAATGGGGGAGGTCTATGTCCAGCAGTGGACTGAGAAAGGCTGATGATAGATGATTATTCTAATTTATACCTAGAGCTGTTAAATTTTATTAAAACCCCTCTAATAGTTTCTGAGTGACAGAGCAACAAACATACATTGTTACAAAATTGCGGTTCTAATATTAGTAGAATACACATGTTTTGTAAATCTTATAAGGATACGACAAATACATAGAGATGTTAACATCGACAGTAGACACCGAAGTTTAAACTTATATCACATGAAATAGCTCACACAAATCCAATTTGCCAAAGGAAGCTGTTTGAGTTCACTGCATTGAGGTTGCTTTGACTACTTAATTAATTTAACGAAGAACGTTTTGGTTTCCAATTTCTATTAATTCTGAGCACACACAAGTATAGAGTATTTACACATCTTAGTTTTTTCATTGCGGTATTTGGCCGTGCAGTGATGGATTAGGAACACAGTGTCGCCGTCCTACCTCTAATTGTCTAGAGTGCTGTAAAAGCCAGCTAAGAGAAATTTTACACAGATAATATACTCGGTGAAAGACGGAAATCTCGAAAAGCAACTCTTTGCCAATATGCCAGGTCAGCGCGTTACAGTAGACCATATGTCGAGGTGGACAAAGCCCAACAGTGAAACGTTAATAATTCAAATTGACAACGACGACAGGATGACTATAATTAGGTATCCTTTACTAATAACTATTAGAAAATAGGTGAAAACACTGTATCTCCCCCTTTAATGCCAAAACTATAGACACGATTGAAATGAGTTTTGGTACACAGTCTAGAGTATAAATTAGTTTAATTTTTAAGTTGTTTAGTAACGAATAATATATAATTATTTCACAGATACTTCTCATAATACTAATAGAGAAATATAAAATATACAAAACAGACGCCGGGTGATATTACAAACGATGTCAAAACAAGTATCTCTTAAACGCTGAAGGTGCATTAACGAGCATAAAAAATCTTTAAAAGAAAGTAACTTCTCCCAAAGACTAAAAAAGGAGTAAAAGAAGCTTTCCATTTTCTAAGCAGGATTATTTTAATAAATTATCGAAATAAATGAGTCCTATAGCACAAAAAATAGTCTGGACGCTAATTACGCAAAATATCAAAAATTCAAAGGGGTACGAAGTCGATGAACAAAAAATAATTGCTTTGGAAATCATGAAACAAAGCCCAAAAGTTAAGTTGTTGAGGAAAATATTTATAGTGAATAATGATGAATAAAAACTTTAAATAAGTTAATACCCAGACTAAAAGTGAAGTCAAGAATCAATCATCACCCGTGACAACTATTTAGAGTATTTCAAATAAACTCATTTTTATTAAAAAGTTATTTCAGGTGGAAAACTGATCAGAAAAACCAAAATTTTGTTCCATTATGTTTGATGAGGTAGCATTGGAGCCTAAGCTTACTTACGATAAAGTTAACAGTGAAATCAATGGCTTTGTTAAGCTAGATATGAAATGTTCTGAATATGCTGACCATGCTTTAGTATTCATGGTGCGAGGTGGAATTTGTGCAGGTGCTGCCCCATCACAAATATTGAATAACAGAAATGGCAACAGAATTAATAAAAACTGGTTTTAAAGGAAAAAAGCGATAGTTCCAAATCGAAAATAATTTGTAACTTAGTTGACCCGTGTCAGTGACAACTTTAGTTGTGCGCTAGCTGTCACTAAACGGGAACGCAACGCCAAAAATAATTGAAAAGTGATCGAAAATGGTAAAATGTACGGTGAAAAAGTGTACGTCACGATCGGAAAAGGTGAACAGAGCATGTGGAATTAGTATTCACGCGTAAGTTTGTTAAAATAATATAAAAATTTATTAAAATTCATAGTAAAATTTTTCACGTCACCAATGTTGTCAGGCCATGCTTAATTTTTTTTCCCAACTTTCTAGGGAGTTTAGTGAGATGTGAAACGTAGGCCCCTTAGTCAAAGTATTACTATAAATTTGTGTTATTTTCGTAATCCTGAAATATTAACGATAAAAAAGTCAGTTTGTTTCTTTGTTTGAATTTTTATTTTATTTGCACTCAACGTCTTCGTTATTGGAATGGGGCGAAATTTGGTATGTATTTAATTAATTGATTGTCAAGGAGGCGGTAGGTAGGTGTTTAGTATTTCCAATCATGTTCTGGCATAAAAGTCACCGATTTCGAGATTACTAATCGGATGACCAAGGAAGCCAAATTTCGATCCACAGTGGGCCGCAAGCTTGTTCCCCACCTTAGTGGTATATAAAAAAGGTAACAATTAACGATGTGGTATGCAGGTTATATCGACGTTGGAAGTGAATGTATGCTTATCGGTGATATGTGATATTTTGAAATTAAATCTTAGCGCAGAAGAATTACCGAAACTGCATGGATTTGGTAAAACCGAAATATTAGTAACGGTAGATTACGTAGAAATAATAGTTACCACTTACTTTGTGAGTACGTTTCTACTGCTCTCTGATATACTAATTGGTCAATCCTTAACGGAGCACCCGTCGATAAGAGTTTTTAATCCAACAAATATCTGACTTTGTATCAGGTCACAGCTAATAATTTAAATTTAATTATGTTTAGAACCCCTCACAATTGTACTATTAATTTAATGATACCATAGTGACAGTTCGTTGTCCTTCATAAACCATAGTGGTTTTCAAATGCCATACTTAATGTAAATATTTGTATTTGAAGAAAAGCCAGATGGAAGCTGTTTGAGTTCACTGCATTGGGGTTGCTTTGACTACTTAATTAAGTTAACGAAGAACGTTTTGGTTTCCAATTTCTATTAAATCTGAACATGAGTAGAGCACACATAAGTATAGTATTTACACATCTTAGTCTTTTCATTGCGATATTTGGCCGTGCAGTGATGGATTAGGAATACAAGTGTCTCCTTCCTACCTCTACTTGTCTAGAGTGTTGTAAAAGCCAGCTAAGAGACATTTTACACAGATAATATACTCGGTGAAAGACGGAAATCTCGAAAAGAAACTCTTTGCCAAGATGCCTGGTCAGCGCGTCACAGTACACCATATGTCGAAGTGGACAAAGCCCAACAGTGAAACGTTAATAATTCAAATTGACAACGACGACAGGATGACAATAATTAAGTATCCTTTACTAATAACTATTAGAAAATAGGTGAAAAACACTGTATCTCCCCCTTTAATGCCAAAACTATAGACTCGATTGAAATGAGTTTTGGTACACAGTCTAGAGTATAAATTAGTTTAATTTTTAAGTTGTTTAGTAACGAATAATATATAATTATTTCACCGATACTTCTCACAATACTAATAGAGAAATAGAAAATATACAAAACAGACGCCGGGTGATATTGCAAACGATGTCAAAACAAGTATCTCTTAAACGCTGAAGGTGCATTAACGAGCATAAAAAATCTTTAAAAGAAAGTAACTTCTCCCAAAGACTAAAAAAGGAGTAAAAGGAGCTTTCCATTTTCTAAGCAGGATTATTTTAATAAATTATCGAAATACATGAGTCCTATAGCACAAAAAATAGTCTGGACGCTAATTACACAAAATATCAAAAATTCAAAGGGGTACGAAGTCGATGAACAAAAAATAATTGCTTTGGAAATCATGAAACAAAGCCCAAAAAGTTAAGTTTTTGAGGAAAATATTTGTATTACCATGTATAAAAACTTTAAATAAGTTAATACCCAGTCTAAAAGTGAAGTCAGGAATCAATCATCACCCGTGACAACTATTTAGAGTATTTCAAGTAAACTCATTTTTATTAAAAAGTTATTTCAGGTGGAAAACTGGGCAGAAAAACGAAAATTTTGTTCCATTATATTTGATGAGGTAGCATTGGAGCCTAAACTTACTTACGATAAAGTTAACAGCAAAATCAATGGCTTTGTTGCTGACCATGCTTTAGTTTTCATGGTGCGAGGTGCAGTTTGTGTAGGTGCTGCCCCATCACAAATATTGAAAAACATAATAACAGAATTAATAAAAACTGGTTTAATTCCCTTAAGTTTAATCTGTGACCAGGGAACTGGATTCCAGTCTGCTTTAAAAAAGATGCAAGACGACACCAGAAGACAGCAAATACTGACAAAGAAGCCCATTAATAAGTAGATGTATTTTATGTAAATAAATGTGTTTTAAATAGTTTTCTAAGTAATTTTATAAAATGTTTTAGATGACACAATTACAATTGAAAATCATAACTTGTCTGTGATTTATGATCCACCTCACCTAATCAAAGGTCTTCGAAATAATTTCTTAAAAAAGTTGCCCCATCACAAATGTTGAAAAACATAATAGCAGAAATGGCAACAGAATTAATAAAAACTGGTTTAATTTCCTTGGATTTAATCTGTGACCAGGGAACTAGATTCCAGTCTGCTTTAAAAAAGATGCAAGACGACACCAGAAGACAGCAAATACTGACAAAGAAGCCCATTAATAAGTAGATGTATTTTATGTATGTAAATGTTTTAAATAGTTTCTTAGTAATTTTATAAAATGTTTTAGATGACACAATTACAATTGAAAATCATAACTTGTCTGTGATTTATGATCTACCTCACCTAATCAAAGGTCTTCGAAATAATTTCTTAAAAAAGGACATAACATACTATTACAAAATATCCAAGTGGACTGATATTGAAGACAAAACTGACTGCACGAATGCGTAAGGATAAAATTGTGTTATAATTTGTTGTAAGAACTGTAATTTCAAACACAATGCAAATTGTTACTGAAAATAAAACATTGAAAAAAAAAAGACGTGTGGCACTCGGGGACTGCCGCGGTAAAGCTATTGCATAGCATTTTGTATCAACTTATGCAATTATAATTATTTATTTATTTTATTTATGCAGTATTTCTTTTTCTTTGATATTAATTCAAGTTACACTTTTTGAGCGTGGTGACCGATAAGAAAACAAACAAATTTTACAAGTACAGCTATTCACTGTTGTACATAAATACCTATACACCTATATACTTTCTCAAAAACAGCTGCTTATGTATTCGTCCGATTTCGGAGCAGCTCGTCTCGATTCGTGCGAGCTTCGTAGAGTCGTACAATACGGCTAGTTGCACGCACACAAACACCGTGTCGAAGACTGCCGAAAAGAAACGACGTTAGACAATGCACGGCCTTCAAGCCACACCTCCGTGCCCGTCGGAGTGGGGAGCGTGAGGTTATTTTTCGTTACGGAATTTCTCTATTCGGTCCCCGCGCTCAAGGCCCTCGATAGAAGCTATGCAATAGCTTAAAAAAACACAAATATTTAGCTTCATTCATACTAAAATAAATGTTTATGTTGATATATTGTTTACATTTATATTGGCAACACTGCTTGGAACTTCCCTTTCCTTTTAAGATGGCGAACGCATAGTTGTCTTTACTTTTGTGATGTTTTTAAAATATAAAATAAACCAGAACACTTAAAACAAGTCGTTGTGTCTTAATTATTTTAACATGGTAGCAGTCCGAAAAGGTAGAAAATTATAATTTTGAAATGTAACGCGTGACTCAAGTTTTAACAAAAGAAGAAAAAGATGACGTCAAAAAATAGCGGTATGTAGGATACATACACACATATTATGTATAGTTTATTTATTTACGTATTTTATCATTCACGCGCACATACATACTCTACATACAATACATTATCTATATAAATATGTTATAATATCATAACACACTTAATTCCGACGTCGACGAATGTCGTGGAGACTTCATGGTGCACTATAATATTATTTTACTTTTTATTGACGATTGCCTATGGTCGTGGTGGGACACTCGTCAATTTTGACACAGGCATTAATTAATTGGAATTATATTTTTCATCGGATGTATATTACATTTTAAGTATATTATTATACTCTATGATATTAAACATGGTATCTAATTTACTATTTTTTTTTTCTCTTCTCTACTACAATCTGTCTCCTTTTCTGGGACATTCAGAAGTATGTTTGACATTATTTTGAGACGTGCTGGGTATGTGACCTGTGCCACATCCACTTCAAATTACCATTGCTTTATTGTGACGGAACTAAATCCTGCGGTACTTTTCGCTTCAGTCGTCGCACTTGGTGCTCATCATCCATTAGTGACCGGGCAAGGGTGTTTGGATGCTGTAATATACGTGCCTTATACGTTTTGGTATGACGTATGATTTCTTGCTTGATTTACCATAGGTATAAATATTCCAATTTTCGATGGTACAGATTACCTACACTAATTGAAAAATACGGATAATTAAGTTTCTACAGTTCAAAAATTGCATGGATGTTGTGATGAGAGCGAAAATTGCAACCGTCAAAAATGAGTGGGACAACAGAGATATACAAGTAACAAACTATATTTACAGTGCTACAAACAAGCAGTTGGAATACCTATATAAGTGAACTGAATAAAGCCTACGAAATAATTTAGAAATTTGATGAGATGTACCTAAAGCAATCGACGGCGTTGGAAATAGTATGTCAACAAAACCTCGAAAGTGTCAAATTGAAAAATTATTCTGCGGTGTTTTTGTTTTTCGATGACTTTGAAAAAAGCTGTAAATGAGTTAAAACAAGCAGGTGCAATGGCATCAGCAACATAAAAACTAAACTATATGTTGAAAGCACTACCAGTGAGTTACGCCTACATAGGTGATTTAATAGATGTGTGGGAACATTGTTTTGTATTAAAATATTTTTGGTTAAAATGGTTATAAACCTTTGTAGTTAAAACGTTTCGGTCTTGACATGTCTAAATTCAAATATTTAAAATAGGAATATTAAATTGTCAACTTAATAAGCTTAGTAATTTTCATGATTCATTCCGGATAGAGAATTCAGTCTGATTGTACCAATTTATATTCCCTTAGGACGACAGTATCCCTAAGGAATGTTTTAGAGTTAATTATATTTTTATGCCTATTTATACCTATCAGTTATTCAGTTAATATGTTTGTGGTGCATCTGTGAAAAGTGAAATACAATTTTATTATTGAAACCAGTGCCTGTTTAATTTATTACACTAGGATTGAAATCCCTACACACACGCTCCTTCCACAGATGTCTTACCAGAGGGTGAAAGGACAGTGGACTATTTAAAAAGTAAAATAAAATTGAAATGTATAGAAAACGTGACTGTAATGTCAAATGACACATAAAATGTTTTTAAAGCAGATATCAACCGATCATATAATTGTTTTAGCTGTGGCAAACCTGGCCACCTGAGAAGTTTGTAAACCAGGTTAAAATTTAAGAAGATAATTCAGGAGCTGTAGCTATTTCTAAATATGGAATCTTTACTAAGAATTCTAAGCATTTTGAATTTCACTATCATTTGATGCATGAAAATAGATAGACCAAAAATTAATGTGTAATAATGCAAGGTAATATTGAAGTTGTAAAAATGGAGTCAGAAAATAATATTGCAGATTTAATTACAAAAGCTTTGAAAAATGTTAAATTAAAAATAAAGGTTGTTAAATTAATAATGATTGTAGTAAGTGTTTTACAATACAAATATAAGGAGGCGTGTTGATATATTGTGTACTTTTATATTGGCAACACTGCTTGGAACTTTCCTTTCTGATCAAGATGGCGAACGCATAGTCATGTTTTTAACAGTTTAGATACTTGATATTATGTTATCAATATCACAAGATATATCAAGAACATATAAATAACGAACTCATTGGTATATAAATTGATAAATTAAATAAACAAGGAACCGGATACGACAGGTTAAGGTAAGGTGCTAATAATATCATAAAATACTGGTAAGGATATGGTATGACGTTAATTGATACCTCGTATAGTAGTGAGATCATAGCTAAGTGTTATAAACATAAATTTAGATACGAATGTAGACCGTTAAGATATACTGGTTACTAATAGGTATTCCATTATCTATAAAACTTTTGAATTCCTTGAAGGCATATTTTTAAGCGACGCCTGTTCTAAGGTCCTAAAACAGCTTCAGCTTCAACGGTTGCTGAAAAACTGAAACCAATGTTGCAAATATTTCTATTATCGCAGTTTCGGCGTGAAAGAGAAACATACAAGGACAAAATGTTCGTGTTTATAATATTGACAGATTTGGATAAAGTTGGCCACAGTCGGCCAGTTACTACATACTAAGATCTAGAATCTAAGACCCACATGACCACCTAGGTGTATATACTAATGGTCTTATTCATAATGACTCATCGGAGGTTTAAACGGAGATTTTATCGGAGAGATAATAAACGTCTTAGCGTAAAAAGACTATTATGAATAACAAGTTTTCATAATTTTCGCGGACCGATTTGAATGAGACCACATTACTATGAATAAGACCATATTACTCATACAGTTTTTAGTCAAGGTTTTTGTTCATATTGTTCTTATTCATATAAACAGGATTAACATTCCGTAGTCTACCATATTACATTTTGCCTAGAGAGCAACACAATGGAACTAAATAAGCCAATTGTACAATGCATAGGTGAGTTCAATGCAAGTAAATTATCCTATTGTAATACAATTCCCAGTAGCACGAACACAAGGAGTTTTATTTAACTACCAATTCTACGTGCACAACTAAACTTAACTAAAAATGAAGATTGATAGTGCCAATACACAAATTTCTTATTATAAAAACTGTGTATTATAGACTAACAATTTTAAATAATATAAAAGTGTATAACGAAACAGCCATTTAAACAAAATACATCATAGCTGTTAACCACGACACAACATTTTTCACTACTGGTCCGCTCCTATCGGTCGCAACGTGAAGTTATAAAGCCTATAGCCTTCCTCGATAATCGCCTATATCCAACACAAAAAGAATTCGAATCGGTAGTTACTGAGATTAGCGCGTTTAAATAAACATACAAACTCTTCAGCTTTATAATAATATTCTTTATTGGCTAATATAGTTTTTTACAGAATTGAAGCTATTAGTATAGTTTCATTAATCACCGTAGTTACGAAGAAGAACATTGTAAAAAAGACACATTATCGCATCTTCTTGACAATCCAAGTTTCATTTCATCAACCAACACAATTTACACCCTTAAACAAAATTGACACTAAAAACAAATAAATATAAACTTTATGATACGGTTAACAAATTGAATTTCACACCACAAGCAATTAATTTAACAGCAAAACCAAGACGAGAATAATATTTAATAGCAAGCGTCCACTTAAATTAATGATGTAGTTTATGTTTTCAAAATTGAAATGAAATCTCGCCTAAAATCTCGCCCTAAGTAAGATAAACAATACATTTATAAGTCTTCATTACTTATAATAAAACAAAGTCGTTATTTTTGTATGAATTATGAGCTTATATCTTCAAATTTACGTATGGGATTTTGATGCGGTTTTTTTAACAGTTAGAGTAGCTCAAGAGGATGGCTTTTTTCGAAAGCTTCTTAGTTAAAGAAGGTTTCATTCACCAAAAGACCAATGCGTACACACCTGAACAAAATGGCATTTGTGAACTCGATGCAAAGCTAGGGAAGAAGTTTTGGGCAGAAGCAGCTAATACACCCGTGTACTCGTGTTTGAAGAACCCCTCGGTAACTTCAAGCTTAAACAATGTGATACCATATAAAATCCTTGGATGGTACATATACCTAAGAAGAAAAGGCTGAAATGGGACAGAAAAATTCAGATGTATATTCTTGTAGGATTTTCAGAAACAGTAAACAGTTATCGTGACTATGACCCTAAAAGGAATTGTATAACTGTGAAAAGAGACGTCATAGTGACGGAAAATGAGATTAAAGTTCCTGAAAGTTGTTGGATACAGGACGATGTACAATCTGAAGCGTATGGATCACCGGCAAGTGATGGTAGAGATTCAGTGTGGGAGACAACACTGAACGAATCTCCCCATGACTCAGATACATCAGTAAACACAGACTCTTTCAGTGAAAGTGATAAGACTAACTCCATCATGTATAGAGACAGATATCTCAAACACTGAGTTAAAGTCACCTCCAGATCTTGCTCAGGACAAACGAATACGGAAAGCACCTGAACGATTTGGCTATGGCAATATGTGCACCTCCAGTTCTAGTCAAGAATTTGAACAGATAGATCTTGCAGAGGCTCTGGTTGGGCCTGAAGCTGCTCAGTGGAAGCAGGTCATGTAAGAAAAATTACAGGCGTTCGAGGAACATGATGCAAGGGAAATTGTCAACAAACCTAGTGATCGGTCAATAGTGCAATGCAAGTGGGTGTTAAATAAAACACTAAATGTGAATGATGATGTTCGGTATCGTGCTCGAATTGCGGCCAAAGGTTTTACACAACGTCACGGCATAGACTATGGTGAGACCTTTTTTCCTGTTGTTAAACATTCGACACTTTGAATTTTGTTTGCTTTAAGTGTCCAGTGGGACATGGACATTACACATTTAGATGTTACTACAGCTTTTTTAAATGGAAATTTAAACGAAGATATTTATATTATGTCTTTTCGGCAGGTTTTGTAAAAAGCAATGGAAAGGGCTTAAAACTTAAGGGTGCCCGCAAACTACAAACTTTCTATCGGCCGATAGTTTGGTCGGCTTCTTAATCAGTATGAAGATGTATGCAGATACGCACATTATAGTCATTCAGTATCGGCCGATAAAAAAGTTTGATGGGCTTCACGATTGCCTTCAAACTGATTCATCGGCGAACTATCGGCCGACCGCTTGATCAGTATGGCGCTCAAGCGCCGCCCGCACACTTGGCGTTTGTTCGGCCGATGGCTTCAGTTCACTCCGCGTCGGACGCGGGGATGGTCGTCTGCTGTATTTTACGTTCATGATGGATTCCGCCTCGTCTCTGCTTATTGAAACGTATGTAGAAAATTTGATTCAAGAAATTGAGAAAAGGCCTGCACTCTATAAAAAAAACTTAAAAGAGTACTCTGATGTCAATAAAAAGAAAAAACTATGGGAGGAAGTATGTGAAGCAGTTGTTCCTAACTGGCATGAGCTTAGTGCCGAGGATAAAACAAAACAAGGTAAACATCGATCATTTTTATTGTAATAACTACATTTTTTAAATCACTTTATTATATTGACAGGAAATTGCGCCCGCTGGAGAAATAAAATATGATGACATATACTGCCGCACATTATCCATGTTATTTCTTCCTCGGTTGTTTACATTTATTGTTACGTTATTCATGGGACAACTGTAGAGAGTATCTGTAAATTTTACACCATCTTTGATTCGTACATAATTATGAAGGACACAGCAAGCTTTGACAATTCGAATACAAAAATTTATATTCACATCAATGGGACGGTGGAAAATACGCCACTTGTTAGCGAGAATGCCAAAAGTACATTCAACCATGCGTCGAGCTCTAGTATGTCTATAGTTGAAAATTCGCTTGGTGTAATTTAAATTTCTTTTTGCATATGGTCGTAATATTTGATTACCAAGCCCAAATGCTTCATCGCCTACGACAGAGAATGGCATAATGTTTCCGTTTTCGTCGTTGGGTAAATGCCTTCCAGTTGGAATATTGAGCAGATTCTCTGATAGCCGTCTACCCATTTCGGAATTTTTAAATATTTCTGAATCACTTGATGTTCCATACGAACCAACATCAATGTATACAAATTTGTAATCTGCATTCGTCCATGCCATTAAAACGCAAGAAAAGAACTTTTTATAGTTAAAATATGACGATCCAGAATGTTCTGGCTGTATCATGCGTATATGCTTCCCATCAATCGCTCCAATAATGTTTGGAAAATTTGTGCGACTGTTGAATTCGTCAGCAATTTTAATCCAGTCATCTTCTTGTTTGTTTGCCATATACAAAGGTTGGAGTATGTTCCATATTTGCTCACATGTAATTTTAATAATATCTCGTATTGTAGATGCACCCATTAGATAATCAAAAGACAACGCGTTGAAGCTAGCTCCAGTAGCTAGATATCTGTAAGATATAAATAAAGTTTATTTTTTTTCAGGTCACGAAGTACAAAAAAATGGGCAAATTTACGTACTTGCTTTCGTCGGGAATTGAACGCACAAAAAAACACTAAATCAGGGCAAGCTGCAACTAAGAGGCGTAAATATGTCTACTTTCAGCAGTTACTATTTTTACTTCCATGCATGGAAAAGGGAACATCGGAAGGTTGCCCAGAACCGGAGGGTATTCATGAAGAGGATGAAGATGTTGCCCAACCTATTCCATCCACTTCTACAGCTTTTACTAAACGAAATAACAAAACTAACACAGCACCGGCTCAAACAGATTTAGATAAAGCGCTAATAGGAGCACTAAATAAGGAAGACACTATAGATGAAGATAAGAGTTTTGTTTCTTGATAAGAGTTTGATAAGAGATAAGAGTTTTGTTTGTTGTGTCTCTTGTACCCTCATTTAAGAATTTAAACCCAGAAGAAAAACTTGATGCTAAGATTGCTATCCTTAATATTTTTAAACAGATAAGACAAGCCAGGCGTCAGGCTACTTCTGAATCATCCAGTAACTACAACTTATCCTCTTTTCCTGTATATCAACGACCGCAGCCATTGCAAACCTACGCAGCCAGTTCGACACCATCTCCCATTCAGTACGTTCAATCGCCATGTAATTCAAATGAGACAGCGCAATCTTATATTTCAAATTTTTCAGATGATTCGCAAATGTTCGATTTATAAATTATGTCTTCTAATGCTTAAATAATTATGATTTTAGTTACACATAATTAAAGTTAATTACTTAAAAGCAATAAATGGTTTTACTTACCGTATTGTAACGCTCAATCTCTCCTCTGCAGGTATAGCAAGTCTTAAATGTGTATCTTGCTTTGATATTGAAGGTCCAATTAATTTAACAAGTTCATTGAAACTAGTAATGCTACTAATATATATGTAGTGGGTCCAGATTCCAAGTATACAAAGTCACGGGCAACAGCTAATCCTAAATAAATTGGTAGAACATAATTTATGTGATATTTTGATAGAAGTACCTACATTTACTTAACATAATTTAAAACTTGTTTACCTAAAAACCCTTTATATAAGATTAAGTTACAGAGCTTTAGAGTAAAGAGGTTTTGATAATACAATTACCACTATAACGTAGAGTTTATAAACTATTCTCTGCCTTTGTTGTACATAATTTATTTTCAATTTTTACTTTAGGTAAAAAGTTACATTTAATTGGTGTCGAAATTTTCTTTTATAAAAACTGTGTATTATAGACTAACAATTTCAATTCATATATAAGTGTATGACGAAACAGCCAATTAACCAAAATACATCATAACTGTTAACATCGACACAACATTTTTTACTACTGCTTCGCTCCTATCGGTCGCAACGTGAAGTTATACAGCCTATAGCCTTCCTCGATAAATATACTATACATCACAAAAATAATATTTCTACTCGAATCAGTAGTTACTGAGATTAGCGATTATACAATTAATGTGGCGGAAAAACCCCGTAGCTTTAAGATTCAACACCAGAGGAATCACTCGCGCGTCGCTAACCCTGAAGACATCATTTCACTCTTTTCTTAGGGTCTGTCTGTCACCAGGCTGTATCACTTTAACGATGACCGCTAGGGAACTGAAAGTTTTATAGTTTGTGTAATGTGTATATCAGTTGATAATATTACAACAAATGCTCAACATCATCATCCCCCTGCCCTTATCCCATTGATTGGTGTCCCGTTATTTGGTGTTAAATTCGGATAAAGTAATTATTCGGTATAACGAATATATCATAATAATAGCAGTACCTACGGAACACATTGTGTGCGAGTTCAACTCGTACTTGGCCAATTTTTAAAGACCCTTTTGCTGTATTCCAATGGGAAAAACTCGACAGGTAGTTTATTCTACGACTTAATTTTACGTGATATTAATTGTCAAAAAAAAACTTTATTTTTCTTGTCAACATTTAATATTTTCACGCGGAGTCATACACATTGTTATTTGGAACGTACAGTACTCCTCTACTCTAAATCCCGTAAAGTATAGCTAGCGTATTGGGACGTACTCGTATGTCTGTCATCTGTTAATATGAAAAATGATTACAGAGATTTATAAACTAAAGATTAAAGCGTTTTTAAAAATAGCAATCTCTTTAGATGTAGAATACTAGGATAAATAAACAAACATTAAAAGACTATACAGTTCTTTTCTTGTAAAGGTTAAGACATGAAAAAGCTCAACCTACATGTTACTAAACATGAAAAGAATTGATTACACATACATGTATCTTTATAGAAAAGATTTCCTCCTTCATTTAAAGACTTTTAATTTTCCAGATTAAAGTCAACTCCTTAGGGGAAAATTGGACAAGCATGATTGCTGTAATCTCGAAGCTAATAATGAGGGTTAATTATTAATGTCACGCGCCACATTTCTTAGGATAAGGGTTGTAATAAATAGATAATCACAAACCAAAATCTTATTGTTCTTGCATAAACAGAATAAAATTTCTGAGAAATTTGTAAATAGGATATTTCAATAAATCGTTTTAAGAAACTTTGTAATATAAAAGTAGTTTATTCAGCTCGACGGCCAATTAAGTTATATTTTTGTTGGATATTTATATATGTAGGTATGTATATTTGTAAATACGTATGAGTTTCCTAACTTCTTAACTGTCGTAAAGAGACTCACACAACAAACATATTTTGTGTAGGTATGTTGATGAGTTGATGACATGCTTATATATTTATTTATTTTGGAAAGCAAGCAGCTTGTACAACAAAATATAGCTAGATTACAATATTTCTAAATAAGCCTTTTGAAGCTTCCACAGATAGAGATAAGAAAAGAAAACAACTGAAATAAAATAAAATATACAAATAAAAAATGTAGTGATTAGGGGAACCTGTTGAACCTTGGCACTACCTTGGTACCTAGGCCATTGGGCTCGTTTCAAATATTCGCGCGATACTAAATTCTACTGTTTATGGTATTCGGTACGTCACTATCAACTATTCAATGTGAAGTTAGTAGCATACCGACATTAAGCTGGTGTTTGGTGTTATCGACGTTTAAACTTTTTTGGGCGAAAAAGTAAGTATGTCTAATATATTATGAAGTCTAATAGTCTTAAACGTTTTATAATAGTCACTTAACTGTTTATGCTATCGGTTCATTTAAGTAACAAGTCTCAACACAAAAAAAAACTTACGAGATACGTAACCTCTAAACTATTTAAAATCCACTAGTTTTAGCAGTGTTGTACCTCGGTCACTGTCGATCAGTTGTTCCATGGCCAGTGGCCAAGGTACAACCTGGATGTTGTACTTTGACTAGAATATTTCATTAAATTATTTCACATTTACGTATTATTTCCTAATCAAATATCTTTATTATTTCAGAAATCATGCCGAGAAGTAAAGAGAAGAAGAAACGGACATCTATTAATATGAGTGATTTGACAAATGCCATTACAATGATTAAGGAGAAAAAAATCTCCATTTTCGGTGCTTCCAAACATTTTGGATTACCAAGAACAACTTTGCGTCGTCATTTAAAGCACTGTTTGGAAATAGGTAAGGATGTTAGCAAGTTACACGAAAACCTTGCAGTTCAAGTTCAAGTTTTTGATCGCACCGAAGAGCATAGTCTGGTTGACTATATTAAAGACGCAGCCCACTTGCAATTTGGATTGACGCTAAAAGACGTGAAAATACTTGCATACCTATAACCAAAGTACCCTAGTTGGGATACAAATAAAATGGCTGAAGATTATTGGCTGCGATTATTTAGGAAGCGATACCAAAACGAATTGTCTTCAAGAAAGCCTGAAGCTACTAGTTTGGCTCAATGGCGCTACAATGCATTAATGTATCACGTAAAGCAAGTAATGCACCTACTTCAAATGTCTCTGCATCACCTTAGGTTGGCTGGTAGATAATGCTTTTAGCATTAAGTCCGCCTAATGTACAATACTGTGCTAAAAGTTTTTAAATAAATAATAAATTCCCTCGTGTAAACTTTAAAGATTTTATGATAACTGTAGCTTCTGAAGGCAGTATTGGATATTATATGAATGGACAATCATGAAAGTCATATTTCAATACTGGCAATACAAATGGCCAAAGATAATGGTGTAAAACTTATTACTCAACATCGACATACTAGTAACCATATGCAACCATTAGACAAGCCAGTTTTTGGACCTTTCAAGACTTATTTTAATACAGCGGCGAACTAGTTACTAATGTCTTCAGGACATGTGGGAAAACCATTAACTATACAGGGTGTGGCGTAAATGGTGGTCCAACGCTAAGGTGGTTATAGTTCAAGTATTCACCTATCATATAAAAAAAAATTACCATTTTTAGCCATTTATTTTTTTTACACTACTCACATCTAAAATGCATGATTTGTTAAAAACGAGAAATTAATTTTCAGTTTTTTATTTATTGGTTTATTTTTGGGGTTTACATGAAAAAACGATGCATGTGCTAGTGCTAGTACTCGCCCGTACAACACAAAAAACACACTCAAAAAATAATGTCATTTGTCGAAGTTACATTCTCATTTATAAAATACTAGCTGACCCGGCAAACGTTGTTTTGCCATACATACTACAAAAAAAAGTTTGAAAAATAGATGTTGGCCGATTCTCAGACCTACTGAATACGCTTGTAAAATTTCATAAAAATCGTTCAAGCCGTTTCGGAGGAGTACGGTAACTAACACTGTGACACGGGAATTTTATATATTAGATTTATCGATTTTTTACAAAAAAAATAAAAAAAATCATATTTCCGAAACCAATGGCTAAAAATGGTTAAATTTTTTTATATAATAGGTGAATACTTGAACTATAACCACCTTAGCGTTGGACCACCATTTACGCCACATCCTGTATATGATATTGCTGGCTTGGTGGGACAGGTTTTCCTCTTGCCTTCACACCTGGTTTCCATCCTTTAAATGAAAACGTCTACACAGACGCCGATTTTATCATCCTATTCTGATCGTCCACTTATCGAAAAATCACCTACCAGAATTGATCAGGTAGCTATTAGTCAGCCGACTACTTCAGGTTTCGAAGTTATAGACGGAAAATCGTCAACTTTATATCGCCAGCTTATAATACGGCCTCACCTAAAAGCCGAATCTCGTAAAGAATTTCAAACTGCCCTCAACCCATTGGCATTAAACCCGCCATTGTACACTATTTTGTAAGTGCAAAAAGTTTTAAGTAAATCAATAAATAAATTTATTTATTCAAAGTACTAAACAATTTTAAAGAAATTTTTGAATAATTCAATAGGTATTTTAATAGATGGCTGGTGACATTATATTTATAAATAACAACCGAGATTAGTTCTAGCCGTGCTAGGTTTACCTTGGGAAATTAAAATGTAAATATTTTGAAACTTATATAACTAAAGAAAATAATACGTTTTAGCAAGATATAATTTTTTTTTTGTTGGTCCGTTGGTATTTGCATAGCAGTGGCAAGATGAAGAAGCAGTGGATTAAGCCCTGGGTTAACCAACGATGATTATGATGGCCAAGAGAAAAGCCCTGAAGGAGCACGAGCGATCTGATAACAACACTGCCGTAAGCGGCGAGGAGGCCACATGTGGCGGCGGTTGAGGAAGCCTGCCGCGCCTAATGAGGCGGATGGCCTCACTCCAATTATACCAGGGGGAGATCTACTGAATTGACTTGCCGGATTCTGGTGAGGTTCAAGCTTAGACTATTAATCTAATAGGTTGTTTTTTTTTGTAAAAATTGATGATAAGCGGCATTTGTATAATTTATTGTTGCCGACATTGTCGATGAGATATATGTATTATGTATTGTGTAATTATATTATATTATATTATTATTGTACTTTGACACTGTTATTGACATTCAATTATTATAATATCACTTATCAGTGGTATTGTTATTGTTACTATTACTGTATTACCAATTATCACTAGTTTATAAGAAACATAAAAATAAGATGCATGTTAGAAATAAGATAAAATGATACTCACCAATAGATGTAAAAAGACAAAGATAGTGAAATGAAAAATTATGTTATTGACCATCTTTAGTACACATAATACATTTACACAATTTACATGTACACAATTTAATACAATTAAAGGAAGCATGTTAGAAATAGAATGAGACAATATGCATGTAATAGACGTAAGAATATAAAAGATAGAGTAAGAAATAACAAATAAGACAGAATTGTAATAGTATAAATAGCGCAATTTCTTAGTATATATTCTAGTATGTAGGACCAGTCTCTATGAGACTTAAGGTAAAAATGTATGCTTTTAGTATGTAGGACCAGTCTCTATGAGACTTAAGGTAAAATGCATGTTCTTATAGTACGTAGGACCAGTCTCAACGAGACTTAAGGTAAAGTTGTAAGAAAACAAAATGTATTGATTAAATAAATAAAGAATAAAAAGACCCCTGATTATGTTAGGGATGCATTCGCATGCCGGGCCTTGGCGCCCGGACATTAAAAAAAAAAAAAAAAAAAAAAAAATAGGTTGTTTTAATACATACTCTAAAAACTCAAGGCACATACCATAGTATGTACGCTTGGTTATGGCTAGGGGAAAACAATTATGATGACGGTAGCACATTGTCATAAAGATAAACAACAATAATTATCATAATAATGCCGAACTATTCTTGTGCAAGTAAAAAACGTACTTAGCTGGCTTTTTATATCAATTAATGTCGAGTGAGATGAAATATTATTAGTTAGTTAGTAGTAAGCTGTTATATAAATGCCGCAATATTTACTTAAGATGTTAATTTAATAACGTTTTCCACTTCACTGACCCTATTTCCAATATATATTTACACACTCCACTTGTATTCAAAATTAAATTATTTAGATTTTGTTGTATATTATTCAAATACTCTAGATATTTTGGGTTCTCATCTGTTTTGTTTATTTATTTATAATAACAACTTTTAAATAAAAACTGGTCAAGTGCGAGTCGGACTCGCGCACGAAGGGTTCCGTACCATTATCTATGCAACATAAGGCACGTTATTAATAAATGAGCAAACAACACACAATACTTAATTAATCACGTTTGTTGTATGAGAGCAAGAAACGGTAAAAAAGTCATGTTTGTTGTATGGGAGCCCCCCTTAAATATTTATTTTATTTTATTTTTAGTATTTGTTGTTATAGCGGCAATAGAAATACATCATCTGTGAAAATTTCTCTCTCACTCTCTAGCTATCACCGTTCTTGAGATACAGCCTGGTGACAGACAAACGGACGGACAGCGAAGGCTCAGTAATAGGGTCCCGTTTTTACCCTTTGGGTACGGAACCCTAAAAATAACTAAAAATCTTTTTTATATTTTGTTTTCAAATTATCAAAACAATTAATAATCACTCGAAATTTGAACAATGAATTGGGAATCGAAACAAATTCAACTTTCTTTGTAATACGAGAAAGACTTCTAAACTGACACCCGAAACCCAAAATAAAAATTTTACGTAAATATCTTTCTCTGCAGCCTATTAACGTCCCGCTTTTGGGCACGGGACCCCTCCACTTTGCGAGAGATCATAGTCTAATAGGCCGCGCTCAGGTATGTTGGGAAAGGTTTTATTTTTTCGAGTTTTCCGTCTCCCACAGAGGATGTTATCTGTGTGCAATATCCCGTAGCTGGCTTCTACAGCACACTGGAGGACATGGGATGGTGACACTTATATTATAAATCCGTCAGCATACGGAAAATGAATGATGTTAATACCACTTGATTATTTATAATCTTTACACAATTAATAAATAATTAAAATAATTGTAAGAAACCCTGAGAAATGTACATAAAAGCAAACGACATATTTACAATTCTTTGATCATAATTATGTAATATTTCAACCACAATAGCGTTTACTGAATATGAATGACTAGCTAAAATGCTGCGTGTTTCCCTATGTGATAAGATCCGTAATGCGGAAATCCGTAGAAGGACTGATATGTACGACAAAGCCCGAAGAGTTAGCACGCTGAAGTGGCAATGAGCAGGTCACAGGGCTCAATGATCTGCTGACCGTTCGGAACGAAAAGTCTGCAAGTGGTGACCACGCAATGGACGGAGAAAGTTTGATGGATACAATTACTATCTGTTGCCAACAACCTCGAATTGAGAATCTCTGTATATAATCCATCCACTCTCGGTGACGGTCTCCTATTAAGAAAAAAAATACGATAATATAACGATCGGGCTATTATTTTCGAAAATTACCTCCTGCGTACGCGGGTATGCAGACATTTTTCCAGCCCACGCACCACTGTTGGGCAAGGGTGTTCTCCACTTTTGAAGGGATTATGGTCTACTGTGCCGCACTGACCAGGCATGTTAGCACAAGATTTATATACGAGTTTTCCGTCTCTCACAAAGAATTTAATTTGTGTAATATTCCTTAGCTGGCTTTTAAAACACCTTAGAAAGGAAAATGGTGGTGACATTTGTGTGAAATAACTAATTTTATTTATTACTTGTATTCTTAATCCGTCACTAATCTATTGCTGTCGTTAAAAATACTTAAGTTAAAACCACAACGAAATAACATAACAAATACTTAATACTTATTGCTGCAAAACAGTAGGTAATTGCAAATCAATAAACAGCAGGTGTGAGTCCTGACAGTTAGAATATTAATGACTTGTTTATTATAGCTAGAAACTTAACTACATAATATATCATATGTCTGGTAGAAAACTATAATAGTCTAGCTGTTGCCAGCGACTTCGTCCGCACGAAATAATTGATGACTGGGCAGTAAGAAACTTAAAGCAGATTTTCTCGAAGGAAATAGATAATATCCCGGGAGAAATTGTCCCCTGTATTTTATGTTAGATCTTTACCAACATACCACTGAAAAAAGTATTCAATTCAATCCAGTAGTTTTGACATGATGCACGTACAAACATACAGACGGACAAAAAATCTATAAACCATTGCTTTGGGTTCTCTGACGCCAATAAAGATCACATAACTAATTTTTTTTCAATATCTTCAAAGTACAGACATCGACCTTTTAGATTTTTATCTATGTATAGATATAGATGAATAGATTAGAATAGCGTAAGATGAGTACAATAGATCCTACGATTACCGTACATGTAGTATAATAGGATCGTTGCTAATGACAATATTTTTCCAATTCAATTGGAACAGGCCGTGATGGTTCACGGTATATAGGTAAATATCCCGAAGGGATTTCTAAATAACAGAAATTTTACAGAGCTGATTATTACTAGAATCTATTACTAAAAAACTAATGTAAACAATCAAACGAATGAATAATTACGTTCAACTGAGATTTATTGCTGAACATAAATCATTGAACGCTCATTTTTTTCAGTTCAATCTAAAAATAAACGAATAAACGTGTGATTTCTAATGCGATGTTCATGTTTGTAATGCGGTACTAAAATTGTAGAGCATTGAGGAATTATTATTTCGTCTGTGGATCACAGACTAAATAGTAATTTAAACTAGTACCTACCTAATCTTGGTACGATTTAAAAAATTATTTCGGTACTACATTTATAGAGAGAGGTAGGCTATAGGCAATATACCATCACGCTGCGATCAATACGAGCGAAGCATCAGTGATAAATGTTGCAAAAAGTGGGAAAATTTTCGACATTCAACGCGAACGAAGTCGCGGGCAACTGCTAGTAAACATGTTAACATTATGATTATGTCATTAACGTAATTTATCTGCGTTTCAGATTAACTCTCAAAATCTGCTGGCTGACAAGAGATATGAGGATATGAAGCCATGTAAGTATTTGGCAAAGCTCATGGCAAAATAAATTGTAAGTTAGTCCTATATGCAGCAAATTTTATCACACTGTGACGAATATAAAACACCCATTTCCTCAGATAGGTGCTATAAAAGCCTGTACATATTTTGTGATAATATTTTCGGCGGTTTCGTTTTGAGGCGGACATATGTAATTTTATACCAAGCCACCTGGTTATCGTGTACACAAATTACTCATTATGAAGTAGGCCTGCCCATTGAGACTTATAAAAATGAAGTGGTTATGATAAAGGTCGGGCGTGCGTATCAGGTGTCAGATAAAATCTAAAAATAAATTTAAAAACAGCAAAATACAAATACATTTTTTACAATATCTACTTTTTACAATTTTTACGGATACAGAAAATGGCACAGTTTAATGGTAAAGTTTGCAGTCACTATGGTCTTTGCACTTTCTTTTTATATTTTCGCTTACGTGTATTTGATTAAATGAGTGCTATGGAATACCACTTTTTATTTTTGCAAACAGTAACAACTATACCTAATAAAAAACACGCCGAAACAGCAAGGGAGTTTGATATACCCAAATATCATACAATTAATGGTCTTGTACGAGAGTCGACTCCCTTCCTTGGAAGCGCTGCACTACGATACGAGGCCCATCAAAATATTTATTTATGTCGAGTATTGCCCTAAAATAGATTAGATTGTTTTAATCTACTAAAGAAAGCAAAACCATTTATTATTTTTTTCAACCTTATTACAGGCCCACTATATACAATATACAAACATACCCAAATATTACAAATATCTACTTTAGACGACTAATTCTGTTTAAGTGTTAATTTAGCACTTATTTGTACCTAAAAATGCTACCACCTGGCTCTTTGACCTTTACAAGTGAAAACAAGCCTTATTTTAACCAACGTACCTACTTGAATTACAACTTCACACCGACGCGAGGGTTAATAAAGGCATAACTTCTAGAATTTATTTACATTGTGCTTTCATAATTCATGGAGAGGAAGTATATTTTGGTACCGCATACTCCACAGCGTTAATTTACTGACTGAAAGGAACCTAAATGGTGTTGAATCAAGACACATGTGATCATAAAAGTGAACATATTTACAATTTTGATATTAAAACTTCTTTAGTCGTGTTAAGCACTCTTTGGTAGAAGAAAATCTTATGGATTCACGTCACCTATTAGATCACCTATAGAAATATATATGTTGTAAGGCCGTCTGTACTCCATAGGGTAAATTTCCCTCTGAAACTGTTACTGAATCTCAACCAACTTTATCCTATCAAGGGTCAAAAGGTCAAGTACGAATTAGACTCGAATACGAAGAGTTCCGTGCCGTTATTATCATAATATCTTCGTCATATTTCCAACCCTAAATAACGGGGTTAGGACACGGGAATGACGGTGACGAACTTTTGTTGGTGTATTATTAAACTGTAAAATTCAGCTCTCTAGCTGTCACCATTCTAAAGATATAACCTGGTGACAGACGGATAAACGGACAGCGAAGTCCTAGGTTCCGTTTGACGTTTTGATGCAGAACCCAAAGAATTGCGACAATTTGTAAAAAAATGTATCGAAGAAAGTTACGATGCCTGTCTTTAAATCAAAATACCGGATAGATTTAAATGAAACTCTGTAGCTGTATAGCTTATAGATCAGGAAAACACATCTTAATATATATATTTCTTGTGTGCGTGTGTATGTGACTGAACTCCTCCTAAACGACTGGACCGATTTTGATGAAATTTGTTGTGTGTATTCAGGGGGGTCTGAGGATGGTTTAGATTCACAATTGGCTGGACCGATTTTGATGAAATTTTTTTTACACGGAATTGTATGGCAAAACAACGTTTGCCGGCGCAGCTAGTAGTATTATAATAATAGATTTAACTGTCGTTATATGAATGACTGTTATGACAAACAAACAAATTACGCAAAAGCAGAGTTTTTACTAGTTTTAAATTCTGCCATGTCACCGGCTTAACTAAAATACGGATTATTTGCTTTTTAATTTGCCGTTTACGTTTATGTTGCTTAAAATTACAAATTTGTTTTTAATCATTTTATATCTAATATATAAAATTCACGTGTCACAGTGTTAGTTACCGTACTCCTCCGAAACGGCTTGACCGATTCTTCTCAAATTTTGCATACATATTCAGTAGGTCTGAGAAAAAAAAAAGTTTGAAATATAGATGATATTTCAAACTTTTTTTTTTTAGTGTGGCAAAACAACGTTTGCCGGGTCAGCTAGTATTATATAAGAAAATTTTGTAATGCATGTTTTAATTTGGTTAAGTTTAGTTGTAATGAGAATAGGTATTATTGTAATGCACCTAAGCTTAACGATAATTTTATTTGTGTTTGTTACTTATTAAAGAATCGACTACCAGTCGTCGTATGAGATGCAACTTCCACCTAAAGCTTTAGAGAAAAACTAAAACAAATATTTGATTGAGAATGAGTTTTTTGAATTTGAAGATGACTTTCTTAAGAATACCTTTGACAGGAAAGAAATGTGTACATAATTGTGATTATGTTTTTAAACGTATTTAATCATCATTATTGCAATGTATTTTTAAATAAAATAATATAATCTGATTCTCATTCAATGTATTAATTCTGTGTAATCTTATGTAATCAATTTATAAATGAAATTATTTCATTTCGTTTTATTTATTAATTGATTAGATTATTATTTATATTAGCTATACGAAATTAATGATTATTATAATATCATCAGACTAAAAGTCAAGAAGCGGGGCCATAACGCATAAGCGTAACTAATTATATTTAGTTAACTAACAAGAACATTTTACAACGAGCAAAACTTTCAAAGTCCTTACAGAAACAGGATTTTATTACAGAACTAGCTGTTGCCCGCGACTCCGTACGCGTGGAAATATAGATTCTCATATATTTTGTCACCATTTAAACCTTTCCTGGACTTTCATGAATATTTCAAGACTAAAATCACCAAAATCGGCCCAGCCATTCTCGAGTTTTAGCGAGACTAACGAACAGCAATAGATTTTTATATATAAGACTAGCTGATGCCCGCTACTCCGTACGCGTGGAATTTTAGATCTCTATATATTTGGACCGTTTAAACCTTCCCTGGACTTTTACGAATATTTTAAGACCAAAATCACCAAAATCGGCCCAGCCGTTCTCGAGTTTTAGCGAGACTAACGAACAGCAATTGATTTTTATATATAAGATAATAACTGAACTGTAAATAATTACCGTACAACTTTAGATGTAAAACTTATTAGGGCGAGTAATTAGTAATTGAAGCCACTGCATATTTACAACATATTCTTAATATGCTAATTATTTTAATAAAGCAATAAAGTTGGAATTATGCTGAATTAAATTTGTGGTGAAACGTTTATAAGATAATACACATTCGTTTATGTATATTATACTTATACATATCTTTTCGTTATTTTCTCAATGATAGATCTAATTTAACCATTAATTTATTACTAGCTCGCAAATTGTATAAAAAAACAATCCTCTTGAACCGCTATATCTATTAATAAAAAACACATCAGAATATAAAGATGGTAAGGTTGATGCTGATGTGGAAAGAAGGGTGTTAGCGGGAAATAAGCTGAATGGTGCCTTGCATGCTATTGTGGCTAACCAAGCGATTACTGAAAAGGCTCGAATGGCGATCCACAATGGCGTGTTGTTACCTACGCTTATGTATGGAAGCGAATGTTGGGTGTGGCAGGAGAAGCACAAAAGTAGAATAAATGCTGTAGAGATGCGCTCTTTGAGAAGTATGTGTGGTGTGACTTTGAAAGAGAGATTAAGAAATGAAGTTATAAGAGAACGTGGTGGTCTGAAAGAGGATGTAGTGACTAAGGTGGAGAAAAGTATGCTTAGGTGGTTTGGTCATGTGGAGAGGATGGATGAGAGACGCTTAACGAAAGGCATATACACGGCGAAAGTAAGTGGAAATGCTGGGAGAGGACGCCCGAGAAAAATATACTCCGATGTCATCGCCGGGATACTCCAAAAGGGGCAAGTGCGTAGCACTTACAACCGTCGGGCATGTATGACCAGATGTATGAGTGTGGATGAAGCCAAGGAAGTGTGCTTCGATCGTGGCAGATGGCGCTCTATAGTCTCTGCCTACCCCCATGGGAAAAAGGCGTGATGTTATGATGATGATGATGATGACATCAGAATCTGTTACGTACTTTTTAAGATATAGACATAACATAGGGAGATAACATTTAGTTTAAAACTATTTCGTTTAAAGACTAAAAGTAAATTGTTTAGTTCAAAAACTAAGAAACACAAGTATATCTTGAATATTTTCTTTATTTATTGTATTGTCATCGGTCTTTAATTTGTGTGCAAAATTTCAGATCAATCCTACTTCTGCAAGTCTGTGAAAACTTTCAAAAATTCCGTGGCATAGATTAATACATTGATAGATACGTACTGGGCTAATAAGAGCGCGTTAAAAACTAATTAATCTATCTATAATGTCCTACGCAACTTATATTTGTAATAATAATAATATTGTACAGTTTGTAAACAATACTTGTTTAAAAATTTAGTTTTACTAAGATCAATACTAAGCAAAAAACATTTCTTTTGTTTCGTCTAAGTTTTTCTATAGATCAAGTTAACTGAAGCTGAAAAACAAACTAAAATTAGACTTTTTAGAACATGCAATTTCGTAGTACATTACTTTTATGTGTTTATTCGTTACAAATATTTTATTTATATTGTTTACGATGTAGTTATAAGAAAAAAGACACAATGGTACCAACTCTACGTGGACAATAAACTTAATTAAAAAAAATCACTTTCAACGATTCCCTTACATACTCGTAGATAAATACATTGATAGATACATACCAAACTTATAAAAGCGTTTTAATGAAAACAACTGTGGCGTATTTTGATTCATTGTGTAATTTTTTATCCTTTTTACCGCGGGTAACACCGCGGGGCACAGCTAATTACAGATTAATCTGAATATTAGAAGTGGGTGAAAATCACTTATTAAGATTTCATTACATAGTGTAAGTAGTCTGTGATGGGTTCCTTTCCCCTCTCTCTCTGGGCAATGGCGTCGATGGATTAATACCAATAATTGTATCATGTGTATCATTACTATATAAATAATAACAGCTAATACATTGTTATGGGTTGAATGTTTAATACTTTTCAACAATGAATGAGTTTTACTTAACTTCTACCATGCACAAGGTTAGTATTGATACATAAAAAAAGGAAATCATATGAATTATTATTCTAAAACTACGTGAATACTACAAGCTATGTTGATGAATTGTGGACGCCAGGAGTTTTCAATAATGCTGCGGAACTGTTCCAAAACCAAGCCTCGGCTAGCGTGAGATGTATTTCAGTATAATTCGGATGATTTTGTAATATAGTTTTTAAAGGGCATTATCATAGGCTACAATAATAAAATCACAGTTAACTAGATTGATAATTCGACAACAGATAAAGTGTTATTAATAAGAAGTAAATATTACCCCTTTCTGCCACTGCCACAATCACAACAATATAAAAAAAAATGTGATTTAGCCTTTATAAACAATATTATATTGCGATAGCTTGTTGTGCCAACAGCAGCAAGCAGAGATTGTATTTAAATGTTCATCAGGTATAAACTGAAAATATTTAAAGAATTTGATAGCATTGAATACACAGCAGAGTGTGAAACGATTTCATCTGGTCATCCTACTTTAAGAGTAAGCTCAGAGGGGGTAATATACCCAGTAGCAGTCTGCTGTGATATAGGGCAGCAAATTGTAGTCACTCTACCAGTGGAGGGCACAATTAGGTGTGATTTTAGTTTCAGCACAAGAGGACTATTCAATAGAGTTGGTACAACAAATATAACATTAACAAAATAGTTTTCTTAATTATATAGGACGCTGAGGATAAAGCGGAATATAAAAGTTAGTCGACACAGATATTAAAATACCATTAAAATGGAAAATCTTAGCCAGCCTCCGTCATTGCTGTTGGCGGCGGGCAATCCAAAGGAAAATTTTCGGAAATTCAAACAAAAGTTCATGTTCTATTTAAAAGCCTCGGGCAATTCTATCAAAATGAATGAAGACGAAAAAATAGCTCTATTACTCCACGTAATGGGAGATGACGCTATAGAAATTTTTAATACTTTTGAACAAGACAAAAATCCAACAATGGAAAAGCTCATGACGAAATTTGAAAACTATTTTGTTCCCTTAAAAAATGAAACTATGTCAAGACACATGTTCTTCCAGAGAGTGCAAGGAGAAGATAAAAGTTTTAATGAATTTTTAACTATGTTAAGAACTCTTGCTGGAGATTGTGGATTTGGGTCTTTAAAATAGAGTTTACAGACCAAATAATAAGAGGAAAGGACGCCACCACAGACTATCCTGACAACATAGAGTAGTGACTTAGGTATAAACTCTGGTCCTACCTAGATTAGTATAAATATAAACGTAAGTAACAAATGTATGTTCTATATATTCTAAATAAGTATTATGTGATGCAGACCCTCATATCTCCAAGTATTGGGACAAGACAAGGGCACTAATTAGACTATGTAGATACCTGTATTCTCTTTTTGAAATTAAGACCATATGATAAAACACGCAACAAAAATAAATACTCAATTACAAAAGTCTGTGTGGTTACATGCAAATACGTGGAAAATAATCAGACCATCATTACAAGTGCATTACAAACCCACACAACACTTAGAATTTGTTTATTTATATTAATTTTATAGACCAAGGGGTAGTGTATTCTGAATACCCAACTAACTGATTTAAACTAATATATAACAAATAATAAATATTCATGGACATTTCACACAACGTTCTCTGGTCCCAAGCTAAGCTTATATGCTTGTGTATTTGTTATGTATGGATCCAGAATACGGATAAAATACATTACAAAAAGAAAAATAGTATACTATTTTTCTTTTTGTAAATACATACTTATAATATATAGAAACACCCAGATGCAGTAAAAATATTTGTATGACAATTAGAAATATTACGCAAATGATTGTCTCGAGCGGGAATCTAGCCCGCGACCTCTTGATCGGCAGTCCGGTACATGAACCACTCAACCACGAGGCCCGTAAAACTATAATATAGCTTTTTTACTCATATAACTTTTCAATAACAATATTCGGTTATGTTAACATTCCTATAAAATAAAAATGTGTAATTTATGATAACGATTTTATTTAAATTTAATAAATTGGCATTCCACCACACATCACCATGTCACTCAAGATGCTAGCAGAATATCAGCGCTTCTTAATTTTCTTAGACACGCTCAGCTAAAACTTTATAAATAGATCTATGTAGATAGATTGACAGATATATATGAAAGATACACCGATAGATAGACAGACATACATATAAACTTGACAGTACGGAACCTTGCAAACGTGAATTTGACTCTAATTTGGTCAGCGAATTAATTTATTTTAATGTGATAAAAGAACTAACTTTCGTTCGTGCGCCAAAATACACGATAGTTGATTTCATTTCAGTTTAGCTTAGTTTATTTCATGACGTAAAAGAATTGGTACTAATGTATCTACAAAACTAAAATCCAAATTAGTTTTGCTCACCTTAATTTCAGACTTATTAAAGATAGCATTAAAACTTTAAATAAATCCTGTTATGTGTATAAATCCTGTTATTGGAATTGTGTTTATTTTAAACAAGACTTTAGTAATGAAACCAATATATCTCTATATTGCATTAGCCCTCTATAAATATATCGAAATAACTATACATTATACATATAGACAAACAATGGTACCAATGCTACGTGCAAAACAAAACTTAACTGAAAAATGAAAACAACTATAGTATATTTTATTTTATTGGTTATTTTGTTATGCTCAATTATATCGTAACTTTATAAATACACAGTCTTTATAATAATAAAATACTAGTTAAGTTGTTAAACTTAATCGAAGCATTTTTTAAAGACAATAAGTTATTATTGAATGACATGAAATTGATACGAAATTTTTCACAAAAATCGATTACGATACCTAACACATTTTTGTTGTAGGTATATTAAGGTTCCATACCAACAGGTAAAACGGAACGTCTTTACTGAGACTTCACTGTGCGTCCGTTCGTCTGTCACCAGACTGTATTTCTGAAACGCTGATAGCTAGAGAGATGTAAATGACAAGAAATACTCATCATAATAATTTTCCAACATTTAATTCGTTATTTAGGGACGAGAATATGTACGGAATCCTTCGTGTGAGAATTAAATTCTTACTTGCCTATTTTAATATAGATTAATGGTCTTATTAAAAGTTCGCTAAAATCGGTTCACGAAAATTGCCAAAAAATTGTTCTTCATAATAGTCTTTTTACGCTAAAACGTTTATTATCTCTCCGATAAAATCTCCGTTTAAACCTCCGATAAGTCATTATGATACGACGATTCGACCATTTAACCTGTAACTGTTGTATTTTATAGAACAAATAAATAATTCGACCGAATACTCAATTATTATTGAAATTCAACATATTTAATGTGTTTTATATATTACAGTAGGTATTACTTACCAAATAGAATTTCTATTGACTATTGCAGACAATAGTATCCCATATATCTGATATTTCTTAAGAAGATTATCTTATTTTAAGGAGATGGATAACGCTATTCAACTTTGATGGAACCTTTTTCAGAATTTCATCTTCTTAATATTTGTTATATGTTGCGAAAATTTATTTAGCAGAATATTTTGTACTATTTTTTGCCCGTGACATCCTTCGCTAAAGCTATAATTTTCGCAGTATAGCCTGTAGTGTATTAGTTAGTTAGCACTCAAGACTGAAGTTCCTACTAATGGTAAAAGTTTCAAGAATGGACCACTACATTTGAAGATTACACCCCTACAAACATTACAAACTTTACCTCTTGATAATATCAGTATAGAAATACAGATTTAAATTAGGTAGAGATCTCAATTTAAAAATCATAATTCGATAAAATCATTATCATTATAACATCCCTCCTTTTACCATGGGGATAGGCAGAGACTAATGAGCGCCATCTGCTACATTAAAGTTCGCTGTTACTCACATGTACTAGTTCTGTCTCGTAGTTTAACTTCTGTAGTTTTCGAACTCCCCCTCCCCTTTATTACTTATAGGTATAAAAATTTAATATTTAGACCTACTTGCAGACATACCCGAATGTTTCATAAAAATTGGCTATCTCAAGCTTTAACTAATGACGTGATGCGAGAATTTTATTTATGAGAAATATGAACTATGGTGTCATTCAACCTCTTAATTATCACCAGTGTGTTAATGACGTCGACTACACATTGGAATTATAAAATTTTGGGCCTGGTGTTCCCACTACAACACATTGCAGCCGTAATAGAGCTAACCTTTCGCGAAACGCTTGTCGTTCAGCCTAGATTATAATAAATACCTCATTACATTTTGCTTTCCGGCTACAGATAGGTCAGTGAATGGTGCTTTATTACCTATGCCACATACAAAAAGTGGAGACCTGATTTGATCATGATATTATACTATTATAGGCATTAATCCAGACATTTCGATTGAACTTCAAACAAAAATGATTTATTGCGTTAATTGAACCGCCAAAAATAGTAATAAAGTCCTCATAAATTAGGTTGATTGATAATCTTGATAATGCACGCAATTTCACGTCAATAAATTGATGTATAAGTATCATATAGTTTAATTAAAAGATATATTCGTCAGGCTGTCATTAGCCATATTTCAGGCGGTGCCACTTGGTTTTAGTAATTAGTGGCTTTAGGTTGATTTTATTTAGGTACTTATTAGATCAAATATGATTTGGGATCACTGTTGACGTCCTTTTGCCTTATTTAGGGAACATAGGACACTATTTCGAGTATATATGTAATTTACTAGATATTATGCTGTCCGTGTGGTGACGGATTAAGAATACAAGTGCCAACAACCCTCCTCCCCAGGGTGCTGTAAAAGACAGTTAAGCGATATTATAAGCAGATTATAGCAGATCACCCGTGAGTCCGAAAACTCGACATTAAACCCTATGCCAACACGCCTGATCAGCGGGCCTAGACAAAAAACATTTCTGTTAACGCTAACGCCAAATAAATGTATGGCAATGACATTAACTGCGGAACAGACATGTAGCCTCACGCAAGTTCGTAGACAAATTTCAAAACGTAACGGAACGCTAAACCTAAGGAAAGGAAATATAGCGACAGCGTGACGTCTTTCATACAAAGTGGTAGACAAAGAGCAGTTTTTGTGAAACGCTACTGTCAATTTTGAGGTATAACGCTCACGCTTTCTAGCGTGAGCTTGGTTGCTACTGCTAACGCTGAGTGCATTGCGTGATTGTGAATTAAATTGTTTTGTGATTGAATTTGCAACAAAATGCATTGTTTGCGGCTATTATGGGCGGCCAATAATGAAGAAGTTTTAATCAGACGTCGATTAAGGACTCATCGCCGAAGTATAGAGGTTATTGCCGAAATGTCGGAGGTGGAATTTATTCAGCGATTTAGACTGGATAGACAAACATTTCGGCATCTCTGCAATGATCTCCGGCGCCTGAGTTCTCTAAAAGGAACCAAAGAAATTTCTTTGGAAGTGAAGGTTAGTATTGGAACATTTTAAAGCTCTTTAAATTACAAATCACATAGGTATTTCAAATGTATTGAATAAGTTGTTAACCTTATTTTTTATTTATTTAAGGTTCTTTGTACCCTTAGCTTTCTAGCAACGGGTTCATATCAACGTATTGTTGGCCTCACACAGCATATGATACAAAGGACAGCTAGTAGACGCATCGATCAAGTTGTAAATGCACTCATTACCCCTGAAATATTGGACAAATGGATTATATTTCCTCAATCACAACAAGAAAGAGCATGTGTAAGACTTGAGTAAGTTATAAATAGCAAAAAAGTAGAATTCTCTAAATTGATACTAAATTATTATCTTGTTATATACATACTGTAATAACAAAGAAGATAACTATGCTAAAAAGTTATTTTTACAATATTTACAGCTTTCAAAGAAAATTTAGGCTACCAGGCATAATTGGCTGTGTCGATTGCACTCATATAGCCCTTTGTAAGCCAAGTGAAGATGAACATCTCTTTTATAACCGAAAAGGCTATCATTCACTGAATGTTCAAATGGTAAGTTCCTTTAGTGAAAGTTCAGTAAGTAATGTAATATTTGCTGAAGTTATAAGTATACCTTTATTACAGGTGTGTGATACCAATTTAAAAATCAGGAATGTGAATGCAAAATTTGGTGGAGCCACACATGATTCCTTTATCTGGGCATCCAGCATCGTAGAATCTTTCTTACGGGCCCTGCATCAGAGTGGAGAGTAAGTATGGTTGTTAGGTAAGTGTAGGTTGATGTTTGATATATGTATGGGTTGTATAGCTAGGAGTGGAGTATAGCTATAAAGAAATATTAAAATTCTGTCCATTTGTTAATCACATTGATTTAGATAATTTAAATATAAATGATTAATAAACATTATGTATTGATTTTTTATTATTTAAATACTTAAAAACTGGCTATAAAAAAGGAACATGAGTTATGAAAATATAGTTATTTTACCTCAATCATAGATTATTTGCAGTATGAAGTATAAAATTTTAAAGTGCACATTCAAATAATATGATTAATTTGTTTTAGGTGACTCTGGCTATCCTTTGCGGCCATGGTTGCTGACACCTATCTTAGCCGCAGCCCTAGGCTCTCCAGAAGAAACGTATACCCGGCGCAATGTCCAAGCAAGGAATTGTATAGAGCGTTGCTTTGGATTGCTCAAATCCCGCTGGAGATGTTTACTAAAGCATCGGACATTGCATTATCATCCAATTAAAGCTGGGAAAATCGTACTTGCTTGTTCTGTCTTGCATAACATGGCAATAGAAGCGAGATTACCTCCTCCATCTATTTTAGAAGTAGAGGAGAACCTAGATGAAGAATTTCCAGACAATGTTTTAGCTGTGGGTAACCAAAATGAGCTAATCCAGGGTAGAGCGATACGGAATAACTTATTGTTAAGATTAGAGTAAAATGGTTTTATTTATTATTCCAGTAGTATTATTTATAAATAGGTAATTTTAAATTAAGAGGAGCTTGTGGCTAAGTGACAAACAGCCACATGAGTCACATTTCAAAGTTAGTATATTATTGTCTATAACAAAGTTAGTATTTATCAGTTAATTCAACATGTTTAAGATAGAGACTTTTTGTGTTGTTTGTGTTTTATGGTAAATTTATAAGATTTATGCTATGGTGTTTATTCTAGGAACAACACCAGTAATGGAGACCACAATTACTATGTAGCCATCTAGAAAATTTGTTATTAAACATTTTAACAAATCTAATTATCACAGCAATCTATGACATCAATTATCACATTAGATAGCAAGTCTATTTCTAAATTAATAAAATACTGTGAATAAATCATATAAATATAATTATTATTTAGATCTTTGACATGAGCTACATCCCAAACGGCTTGACGGATTTTGATATCGGTATAGTTGTATAGATTTTTAAAAGTTTTTTCACTATAGAAATCTATACCTACATGATTTTCGATCAAACCAATGAGGCTGGTATGGGCACTTCAGGTGACTCCAAGCCTAAAAAATAATGTAGAAAAAAAATCAAACCATTACTTTCTGAGGTAGCTACTACCGTCGGACCTTTAAACAACCTCCTTCGGAAAATCTTTACTTATTATAAATTAAAATTGTTAATTTTGTATGTATGTTCCTGTTAGCTTAAATCTTTAAAACTACGCAACGGATTTTAATGCATTCTTTTACATTACATGAAGTGGTTCCAGAGGATAGCTTTTTTGTGTAATTTGCGTATGTTTGATATATATTTAAAATTCTACTCGTACGAAATAGTAGGTGTTGGCTTGTATTAGCATAAACTAGCTAAGAATTTATAGAAATTTGGTCAGAATTCCAATAATACTATGGAATTTAGCAGAGCAAATTTCGTCCCATATATCAGGAGTGGCCAACAAGTCGATCGCGCGACTAATTTTGGTCGATCGCTTGCAAGTTCCATGAGAGGACACATTCTATGCCAAATGTTTCTAGTACTTGACACAGGAATGAACATGTACACAGCTCATGCTTCGAGTAGGGAGACGTTCAGTGTGACCATTTTTGTAGTTTTCTACTATTATCAAGTGTGCACGGCGGTATTAAAGCACATTGCATAAACGTCCCCCTTCTTACCTAAGAAATAGGTCGATCGCGACTCAATTTTAAAATAAAAAGTAGATCTTATGTGCACAAAAGTTGGCCACACCTGCCATATATCATCCAAATTAGCTTTCGCGTCGCATAAGCTCTGTCTCAATAGCACCATAAGAACGTGAAACTTTTGATTTATAGCAAAGTTTTCTTTATGTGCAGGATTTAATATAAAATCTGGGCACGAACTAAAGACATAAAATTATTATGACGTAACTCGAATAATCGGTAGTAATGCTACCTTTTCTAGGTGTTGTTAGTTAGTTCATAAGACGCAATACCGATCCTTATTTCTTAACTTTATGATTATTTGGTGGCTTAAGAGTTAAAACAGCAATGATGTGACGATTATGGAAAAAAAGTAGAAATGAGAAGTAGACAATAATGAGAAATGAAAAATCTACCCCTGGTGAATTTGACATAGTAGACCCTATTGGGTCTACTATGTCAATTTCACCTTTGCTTTGGGAGCGTATTCGCTCCCAAAGCAAAGGAGGCTCGTGACTAACAGTAGGACGTAAATGAGTTGGAGAGAGGGAGAAAAATGAAAACTAAACTGTATAATAACTGTTGCAAAAATGTAAACACCGCCCTAAATCCTTGGCTTTTTTGTGCGCCTTTTATATCTGTGGTCAATACATTCTGTCATTGTTCTCTTTATTATTTTCTTACTTCTCAAAAATCGTGCAATAAACTGAAATTAAATTTAACTCTAATAATTACTTTATTCCAAGTATAACAAAAAAAAACAAAGAGAGTCGACTATTAGCTACATGTTCTTTGTCTATTCCCTTTTCCGTTGGATATACTCGTACTCGTAGTTTGGACAAGACATCCAGCTGTTGGGCTTTTAAAAACGCTGTAACAGTAGAATATTATAAATTCTGTTCAATACTTACTTAAGTTGTACTTGTCTAAATCACAAATAACCACAGAATACACACCGTTAGAATTATTAATACTTTATCACACTTGACACATTATAAAAAAAAATTTTAAACAATTCTAATTTTAAAACTACACTAAGTATTCACTAGATTTAAGAAGTATTTTAAATGCAATAACTATAAAGATTGAATCATTGAAGTTCGAAAAATAAGTTGTTTTTAATATTTTTTATCCATGGCATCACGTTCAAATCTGAAAAACTTATATTGAATTATTTCTAGATGGGTCTTAAATAGAAAACAAATGTATCACGGAAGAAAATTTTCGAATTATCTTTACTCGTTCCAACTTCAAATAACGGTAACGCAAGGACGGCCGTCGCCCGCCTTTGCCTACAATCGACTGTAGAGTTAACTCTATACTTACATCTATACATAGAGTATTTTTCATTGAGCATGTCAAAAAAAAAACTTTGCTATGGTTTTCTTTCTTAATTTTCTTTTTTATTATATTGTTTCAAACAATATTAAACTGATAGTTACTATAGGCTAATAAAATATATCGACTATAACTTTCATAGTATGTTTAAAAACAATCATAAACTTAAGCCAAATTATTGCATGACCTTTTCTTAAGAGGATACCAAAATTCTTCGTGTGAAACAATGAAAACTTCGTACGTAGAAAAATTCTACGTACGAAGTTTTCATTGTTTCTTTAGATTGAATGGCTAGAGCTCTAATTTTTAAGTATATGTTTTTTTAATATATAATCTAGGATCGCATAAACTCAGAAACGCGATTGAAAAAAGTTTTTCTATAGAAAATCTTAGCGAAACAACCTCTCTAATTTTTTATTTTTTTCATTTGTCGGTCTATTATCGCGTATTAACTAGTGAAATAACTTTAAAAACATAAGTAACTATTATATATAGAAACACGTAAATCAGAATTAAAATATATTTAGCAGATCTTGAGTAAACAAAAAAAATAGCCCTAATTCTTCATTTTCTATACCTACTAGCTGTGTTAATATGTACATGTCGACGATAATATTGATGTAGGCCCTTAAGTTTATTTCTTTTCTATAAGCTTTAAAAAGGATACTTACATTTATCTACGTTTTACAGACGTAATTAAAAAAAAATGTTTATAAATGATATTTCATATTTCGATAGATATTGCATAGAAGATTTTGGTGCATTAACGTCGCTGTATTCTCTTAGTTATAGACAATTCACTATGGGAAATTTAGTAACTTAATTAACTGTGCGTAATTATTAGACATAGATAATATCGTTACAATGGATGAATGTAATTAATCCTTTAATCTAATTTCACTACTTTTTGAGGCTCTCTCTCTCTTTCCTACGGTAGTTTCGTGGGCTTTTCATGGCTTTATTTATCTAGAAACTATTAAAATATAACATTTAACGTATTATCTAAAAACTATACTATAATATTCTGGTTTAGCGTAATATTAGCTATTAAAAACACCCACTGTGTTCCTACTGTGTTCCACAGAAGCCTATTTCAGCACATGCTCATAATGTCTAATTTTGCCGTTAAAAGGACATAAATTTAGTTTCCGTTTAACAACTGTATTGAGCAATATTTTCATTATTGATTGCTTGATGTTCCAAATACAAAGCTAAAATGGTAAGTTTTTATATTCAAATTTTATCCATGTTTTAAATTAAGAACAAATTACCGGTTAATTTGTTCTTAATTTAAAACATCTCCTCCTCATCAACGTCTTAAAATTAGCTGGTTGACTGGGACACAGCACTGTTAGCATTAAGTACAACATATTTTCAGTCCATGAAGAACAATCGAAAAATATATCCAAAGTACAATTTTTAGGGTCAAAACCTAAGAATAACTTCTCAATATTCTAGAGACCTGAAATTTAGCAAGGAGCAAACTTATATGGATAGTAGTAATATGAGTCTATATTTATCTATTTGTACCTATGATATAAAGATCTATTTCGAAATAATCTTGACATCTGTATCACTATTTAACTGCACATTACACAGGTATATATACCTTATTGCGATTGATCTGGGACGACACAGCAGTTAAACAAGTTTATTGTATTTTTATAGCGCTTTATTTAGTTTACCTAACACAAATACACAGTTTCGAAAGAAGTTTTGTGTACAATGAAATCTAAAAGAGACGTGACGTCAGGACATCCATGTTTCTTTGTGAGGAGCACTCCTGACATGAACAAGCTTAAAATATTACTAGCTGTTGCCCTCGACTTCGTATGCGTAAATATATACCTACGCGAAAAATTTACCCGTCTGCAATATTTTTCAGTGCTGCTTCGCTTCTATTGGTCGCAGCGTGATATTACAGAGCCTTTCTCCATAAATGTTGTTAGCTAATGAGAACCCAGCACATAGTAAATTAGTCGCTTATGAGGTCGTAGCTTTGTATATATTATGTATTATGTTGGTAACACTATCTCTTCCCTTTTTTCGATGGACTCCGTAAGCTTGTGGTGCAATAAATTGTTTCTTAAAATTTACCCTGATTTTCTTTTATTTATTTCCACAAATCTACGTAAACCTTTTTATGGTAGCAAAGCGTGATTGCATAAATTATGAAAATCCGGAAATATAAAAAGAGTGATAGTTATTGCATTGGTTTTGTCCACATTACTGTTGGGGATTAACCACCGTGGCGTGCCCAGACAGTTAACGCGTATAATATTCACAATTACAAGAAGAAGATGCCCAACATAAGTCACAATTAGTTTTATATGTATAGATCGATTAGTCTGAGGAGACAACTATGCTAACTGGAAATTCGCAGTACCTGCTTATGTCGAACTCGAAGACCTTTGGTGCTTCGTCATTGGTACTAATATAGAAAAAGTTAAAGAAATCAAGTCAAAATCCAAGTTAATTTTATTACTGGATCTTATTATCTACGTACATGTACAGAATTCAAATACTTGCAGAGAAGTATGGGAATTGAATTTAGGACAAGCTTTTGATGATAGTGGGTTATACTAAAGAGTTGCCTTGTTGAGGGACTTAATAACAGCTACTTTGGAATCTTCTCAATATAATGTAGGTAATACGCAATAAACGATGTAAAAATCAAAAAGTTTGCAACACACTGTAAGGCAAGAATTTATAGAGAAAATGTATTTGACATCATATCTCATGTTTTCTGACATTTGTGGTAGGTACATCCATCGTCATCAACAGAACCGTGATGAAAATTGAGTAAAACAACTGGGAAGCATATGCACACACTAGAAACTATTAGCTATTTTCAACGAAACATTTCAAATTAATATGTCATTGTTATGGAAAGCTTTTCAAACAAATGTCTGTGATCACTGTGCATACGTTAAAATGCTGAAAATGCAGACGAATTCAGTACATTTGTATTACTTTCATAGTTTTGTGTACTTGTCTGATGTTAGATTTGGGAAAAATAGAAAAATGCCCAACTTTTAAACATGCTTTTATTAGCTTTGTTCGAACCTGTCCATTACGCGATTTTGAGTCCGAAGGTGGATCTACGGATAATAAATCAAGATTGAAAAAACATATACTTAAAAATTAGAGCTCTAGCCATTCAATCTAAAGAAACAATGAAAACTTCGTACATAGAAAAATGCACGAAGCTATTTTGGTATCGTCTTAATGCATGGGCATATTTTACTCAGCGATAGTATTGTTTAAAATTTTTTATTAGTCTAACAAACACATCAAGATTTATACATAAAACAAAGTGCTTGTAAATTTTACTGAACGCTAATAAATATTGTGATTGATCTATGTTATTAGTATTACTCTGTGCAATTTAGTTTTTATCCTTGAAATACAGATGTTTTCATTTGACTTTAAGACTGCTGGAGTAGATAATTTTCAAACTAACTATAATAATTGAAAAGAACAAAATAACAAAAGTCTATATAAATGTAGATGCGTCAAGTACAAAATAAAATTGTGGCAAAAATTACAAACTATGTTCGATGATTCTAGATTTTCAAATATCAAAATTTTTCTGGAAAATCGTAATTCAATAACGGATCATCTCTCACAAATTATGGATACAAGGGAAAACTTAGCAGGAACAAGTTTCTCAGTGAACGATGATTGGGCCGAGTGCTTAATGTTAGCAGGTTTGCCAGCAAAATATACTGGGTGTCCCGTAAGTAGTGGACCAACGGGTTATGGGGGGTAGTGAGACTTATTATCTAACAAAAATACTAAAATTTATATACCTAAACCTTATAGTTCTTGAGTTATCCTTTGTTTTCAAAATTTCGTAAAAACATCATCCACATAAGCTAAATATTAAATTTTACCATATCTGTTTTTTATTTTATTGTTATTTTTGGTTCACGGTAGTTAAGAATATAATATATAAGTTTTCCTAATTAAAATGATACTCAAGCATAATTAACAACAATAACAAAAATAGACCAAGAAATAGGTAAAAATTTTACGTTTAAAAGTTTACGGACTGAAGTTTGAACAAAGCTGGTGTAAAAAAAATGTATGGTAACCTTGTGAAACTTTGTTTTAAAAACATCTACATCTCATACAAATTACAAAAAAGTATAATTATGTGGTATAAATTAAAAGTATTCTTATCTTATTCAATATCATAGGATATTTTCGGGAGGAAATAAAACTACGGTTTTTGTAAAACCCCCTTTATTAAATTATTTCTGTTATAGTAAATGCTCAAAATGCCTTCCTCTTGCTCTTATGCATAAGCAACACCTTCGTTTAATCTATCAATCTCCTGATTTCTAATTTCTTTTACTTTCTAATATGACTAATCAATTTGAAAAAGCGGATTCTCGCAATTTACCAAAATTAGAAATAAATATGATTTTAGAATATGTTCGAGATTTAAATCTTCGTCGCCGATGCGTCCATTATTAAAAACAAGTAAATGTATCTACCGACAACATTTTGTCAACGTATTTTCAAACTTATTTTTATGTACCTGTTGTTCATTCTCTTTATACTAATACTCATGGAATACACGAATTAACATCGATCAAGCTTTTTTATTACACGTAATATACCTGGGTCCCGTACAGAATACATTACGTCTAGTAATCAACATAATATATCCGAAATAAGAGGGGCTAAAATGCTTATGTAAGTATTTTACTATATTATTTTCCAAATGAGTCCATTTAATATGTATAAATTTCTACATTAATTTATTAATATTTTGCGATTGACTCGCTATGCTTTTTACTAAACAAACTAAATTATAATGGCAAAAATGAATGATGAAGAATGGCTGTACATGTATTTCTACATTAATTTATTTGCGTGAACCATAATAGCTCAGTTGGGAGAGCAACGGAACGGCATTCCGAGGTCGCTGGTTCAAGTCCCGCTTATGGTTATCATTTTTTTCATTATAATTTAGTTTGTTTATGTATAAATTTCATCAAAATCAAAATTTTGTTTATTGTCATCACAGGTCTTCTCGTGATTCTTATATCAATTCTGCAGTTGGCTATGTGCAAGTTTGTAGAACAGGTCAGATGTGGGTAACCAAAGCCAGAATTGTACCTGAACACAAAATCGGTAAAAAATTATACACTGTAACCTGTAAAATTGACGAGGAAAATGATACTATAATAGAGTCAGTCTGTGAAGATTGTCCAGCATCCGCAGGAGGTTGCAAACACTCACTGCTGCTTCTGTTTTGGTTAGCCAAGAAAACATCAGAGCCGTCAACAACAGCAGTTGAGTGCTACTGGACCAAGCCGGTACTTGCCAATGCTGGTTCAGAAGTTATCTTAAGTAAAGACATGTTTGGAAAAGTGAAAGCCCCTACCCTAATGCCTAAAGATGCTTCTGTATTGTCGGAGTTTGAAAAAGAGTGCGACAACAAAAATATAACAAAAAGAAATTCATCTAATTCCTATAATATATTTGATATGATTTTGAAATTTTCCGAAGAGGAATCCAATCATAGCTATAGCTATTTTATAAAATATGTTAATGATAAGATTAATGATGATGTAATTAAGTTGATTAGTACAAAAACTATTGGCCAAGCTGATTGTAAATATTGGCATACCAGGGAAGAATAACAGCTTCCAAAATATATGAAGCTGCACATTGTAAAACCGACGGAGTATTAGTGGAGCAAATATTAGGTGGCTATAAAGTGCCTGAGACTGTAGCCATACTACGTGGTAAAAAGTTGGAGAGCAGAGTAATAAAAGTTATCGAAGAAAAATTAAATATCAAAATAGGTAAAGCTGGATTTACATTAATTAATGGGATTATGGGTGCATCCCCTGATGGTGTCGGCACAGATTTTGTGGTAGAGATTAAATGTCCCAGCTCTGAAAAAAAATGTTAAATTTTTCTTAAGCCCTCTTAAGGTTATGTCTTAGTGCGTAACGATAGAACGGGGAAGGGTGGTGGTGGTGTTGGTATTTACTTGCGCGTTGATATTCCTTTTAAAATAGTTTCTGTATCACCTTCTGACTATTCACGGTCAGCGGAATACTTATTCCTTGAGGTCACTCTTTTTCATAACAAAATTTTGCTAGGCGTATTTTATAATCCCAATCTCGCTATTGATTATTTCAGCACTTTTGATAACCTGCTACACGACCTAGGTCCAACATATGATCACGTGATCCTAATGGGCGATTTTAATACGTGTTTGTTAAAGAATGACCTACGCTCTCGCAAACTTCTTTCCATACTTTCCTCTTACAATCTTCAAACTTTGCCTCTATCGGCCACATATCACTTCCCTAATTCTTCTCCATCTCTTCTTGACTTAATCATAACCTCTCGCCCCGATCATGTCGGTGCGCATGGTCAGTTAACTGCTTGCTTCTCGTATCACGACCTCCTTTACCTTTCATACCGTATGAGCGTACATTATATCCTAAGAGCAAACCCCAATATCGTTTGTTACGTAACTATAATGACATTGATCTTAATTCCCTAATTGATGCAGCGAAAGGTATCGATTGGGCAGATGTGTATGCATCAACAACAATGGATGAAAAAGTCGATTGTCTCTGCAAGAAGGTAACTAATTTGTATGATCAGTTTGCTCCGATACGTCGTATTAGAATTCGCCACAACCCAGCTCCATGGCTGAGTGACGATATCAAAGATTGCATGGCCCTTAGGGATAAGGCCAAACGCAGATACCAACGAGTCCCCTCCGAAAACAATCATCATCTGTATAAGTGCCTACGTAATCGATGTAATCGATTATGTCGAGATGCAAAAAGACTCTATTTCCACAGGTCTCTCAATACCCGTAGCTCAGCGGAAGTGTGGAGATTTTTAAGAACTGTTGGTGTCGGTAAATCTCCAACAACCTGTGTTAAAGACATTGACTTAAATATATTAAATAAGCATTTTTCTAATGCTCCTCTGACTCTTGACAGTGCTATCAAAACTAAAACCTTACTCTCGCTGTCGCACTCTGCTTGCCCTCAGATACCCCTCTTTTCGTTAAATTCTATCTCAGAAACTGAAGTCAAAAAATCTGTCTTATCTATCTCTTCTTCAGCTGTTGGCAGTGACAACATATGCTCAAGAATGCTCACACCTATTCTCTCTGAGCTACTTCCTATTCTTACACACATCTTGCATTTCTCTATTTACTCTGAAACCTTTCCTGACTCATGGAAGAGGGCTTTTATCATACCTCTCCCCAAAGTCTCTAACCCTTCCCCAATCTCCCATTACCGGCCTATATCTATCTTGCCATTTCTCTCAAAAGTGTTAGAGCACATAGTGCATAAACAACTTTTCACATTTCTAACGCAGTACAACTTGCTCAGTTCATATCAATCTGGCTTTCGGCCTGGCCACGGTACTGTCACTGCACTGCTTAAAGTAACGGATGATATTCGCCGGGCTCTAGATAACAAATTACTCACTGTGCTTGTGTTACTTGATTTTAGCAGTGCTTTCAATTCCGTAGATTTTGACATACTGCTCGGGGTTCTTAGATCCTTTAATATTTCTACTTCGGCTGTCAATTGGTTTAGTTCTTATCTTCGAGGACGTAGTCAATGCATACGCGTTGGTGACAGTGCTTCGGAGTGGTGTGATCTGACTTCGGGCGTACCACAAGGTGGAGTCCTTTCCCCCCTCCTATTTTCTATTTTTATTAACTCTGTCGCTACTGTCATATCTTTTAAGTTCCATCTCTATGCGGATGACCTCCAAATTTATTCTCATTTCTCTGTCTCTGATGCTGCTTCTGCCTTAACTTCTGTGAATGAGGACCTAAGACGTTTAGGTGAACGGGCGAGTAATTTCGGCCTTTATCTGAACCCAAATAAATCTCAGGCTATAATCATAGGTAGCAGGTACTATTGTGATAGACTTGACTATTCTTCTCTAATTCCTATTTCTCTCTGTGGCACAATAATATCATTTTCGGACAGAGTCAAAAACTTGGGCGTGATCATTGACTCCAACCTTTCATGGAATAGTCACATAGATGAAGTTAGCAAGAAAGTTCACTTCGCCTTTCATTCCTTGAAATGGCTTCAGAATTTCCTACCTGAAAAAACTAAAATAAATCTTGCTCAAGCACTCATTCAGCCAATTATTGATTATGCGGATGCTTGTTTTCTAGATGCTACTGAGGAGCTGTTGGACAAGCTGAAGAGATTGCAAAATTTGTGTTTACGCTTCGTATTTAATCTGAAAAAATATGACCATGTCTCTCATCTTCGCAAAAAATTTAAGTGGCTCCCAATCCGTCTTCGGAGAAACACTCGTCTTTTATGCATTCTATTTAACACGTTAAATAACCCAGCGGCTCCAGCCTATCTCAAAGAGCGTTTCTCACCAGCTCGCCCCCCTGATTCATTATGCAGGACTAATCTCCGCACAGTTCTCTCATTTCCTCCACACAAAACAGATTTCTACTCTTACTCTTTCACTGTACACGCTGCCAGACTATGGAATTCACTTCCTTCAAATATTAGAGAAAGTAAAACTATCTACACTATTAAACGTAAGGTTCGTCAACACTACGAGTATCTCTCCTCTATTAACTAACACTACCAATAGTCATTGTTAATGTATGCCATAAATTTTACATCTGTGTTAATGTTATATATTAAGTAATGTTGGTATACGTTATATTATATTCTGTAAATTTCATGTTTATGCTCATGTATATGTTATGTATTATATGTATGTATTGTATTGTATGTACTGTATGAATTGTATGTATTATATGTACCTATTGTATGTATTGTATTGTATGTATTGTATTGTATGTATTGTATTGTATGTATGTATTCCTTTTAAATTTTTTATTTTACGTTCATTAGATATTATTCTCAAAGTTTCCTTCCTTAGAATTTTTTATTTGTGTGTAACAAATAAAAAATTCCTATAACACGCACTATCCTCTCGCGGGTCTGCTGGCAGAGATTTCTCAAAGAAATAAGCAGATCCTTTGTACAGCCATTACTTGTCCAATGTTGTTTCATAATGCTCTGTACTGTGTGCATAAATTTATAAATAAATAAATAAAAACTTATATAAAGGACAGCAAAGTTTCTGAGAAATATGAAGTGCAGATTATGTGCCAAATGATTGCATGCAAGAAAAACAAAGGTTTATTTTGTGTGGCTGATCCTCTTTTTGTAAACACCAAAAAAATACATGTGTTATGGTTAGATTTTGATCATAAATACATAAATGATTTTCTGGTGAAAGCAGAACAGTTTTGGAAGCAATAAGCAACCTGTTGGTGACTGATCGTCACATCAAGAACTCCCACGCCGGCTGTAATGCCTTATTGGCCATTTTACAACGGGAATTTTGGATTTTATCGGCCCGTAGGACGATCCGTAGTGTGGTCTTTCGTTGTGTGCCTTGCTATAGGCTCAAGGCCCCTACCATGCAGCCTATCATGGGTGACCTTCCCTCGGATCGGGACACTGAGATAAGGCCCTTTGCTGGAGTTGGTACGGACTTTGCAGGCCCCTTTTTTGTTAAGACCTCGACCCTCAGGAACAGTAAAACGGTCAAGGCTTACTTGTGCGTCTTTGTCTATCTGTCCACCAAGGCGGTACATTTGGAACTCGTCTCAGCCCTCTCGACAGAGGCATTTGTTGCGACGTTAGATAGATTCGTGTCACGACGAGGACTACCATCCTTGATTCGGTCAGATTGCGGTACCAACTTCAAAGGCACAAACAACTATTTAAAAGCGATGTATGATTTTTTGTCGGCTAACGAGACTGAAATTGCGTCTAGACTAGCTACACGTAGAATAACTTGGAGGTTCAGTCCCGTGTCATGTCCCCACTGGGGAGGAATATTTGAAAGCGTAGTAAAGGTTGCTAAGACACATTAGCGACGGGTAATTGGCGAGTCTGTATTGACTTTTGAAGAGCTGTTTTTTTGACTGTGTTTTGCAAAATCGAGGCCGTTTTGAATTCACGCCCGTTGTGCCCGATCTCTTCAGATCCGAAAGACTTGGAAGCCCTCACGCCGGGCCATTTTTTGATTGGGCAGCCACTGAACGCCCTGCCGGAATATCCCTTTGTTGATGTGAGACCTAATCGTCTCTCGCGGTTTGAATTGGTCCAACAACTCACTCAGAGCTTTTGGAAACGTTGGAATTTAGAATATTTGCACATTCTACAGCAGCGCGTTAAGTGGACTGACAAGACTGATCCACCTCATGTTGGTGACCTCGTTCTGGTTAAGGACGCTAACTCACCGCCACTGTGTTGGCGCAGGGGGCGCGTTCTCAACCTCGTCTTTGGAGCAGATGGAGTGCCCCGTTTTGCTGAGGTCCGGGTGGACGGTTCAATTTTAAAGAGAGCTGTATCAACCTTGTCGCAACTGCCAGTAAATTAGCGGCCAAGTAGTCCTGGCCGAGGCGGGTAGATGTTATGAATCAAACTTGTAAACTATTGTATTAAGTATGCGCACGCACATCTCTAAGAAATTGTAACTTCACTATCGATGACGTTGAGAAATGACCGGTGCATCTGTCCTCGTGGCTCGTCGCCGCCGACGCGCGTTCGTACCCCGCGCGCCGATAGTCATAAACCATTATTGTAAGCGAGATCACGTCCGTCGTTTTGTTAGAATTGTACGCGTGAGAGACGTGTTCTTGCAGCGGTTTAAGTGTTAAAATTGTTACCTGTAAATTGATTGTTGATAAAACTAATTATCCTTGTTGTGTGAATCGATAATTACCATTGAAATTAAACTGTAAATCACCGTCGCGAAATGTAATGTTCGCCATTTTGTACGGCATAAGTGTACCATAAAACTTAGTTAATTTTGCTGTTAATACGAATTGAACTATTTGACGAGTTGATAACTGTGATAGCGTAATTGTATTGGGACGATTGATGAAAGTTCACCGCTTGAGTCGAGCCAGCGTGGCCATTTGAGGACTTCAAGAGCTAGTGTTCTCTCTGAAGAAGCTGGTACAGTATAATTAACCTTCCTGCGTAATTTTTGGCTAAATTTTTCGTGGTTAGTTAGTTAAGCTATAGCTAGGGTTGACACGGTGAAGATTGTATTGAAGACGAAGACGGGGTAAGTCTATAATACTAGAATTCTTGTTAACGCTGTGAATCGCAGCTCATGTTCATTCGTTGTTGGACCTGGAGAAATATCACACTTCCACTTAACCTATAAAATATAAACACCAGGTTGGACGCAACAGTACTCTTATCTACCATCTTGACTACACACTGAATGGCACATCGTGTACCTAAAACATTACAATGATATTATGAAGTGTTTTACTCACATCGAAATGATCTTCGCAACAATACATGGTATAAATATTGTAAAAAGTAGCATTAACTTGATCACACCATATCTTTCTTAAGTCTTCCCTAATACGAACAAAAATTTTATCTGGACTGTTTTTAGAGTCATTCTTACAAATTGGCACGAAGCATTGCCTAAAATATGCCATTTTTTTATAAATTTATGTTTTACATTGTTTACCATGTTTGTTTTTAATTATTGTTTGATAGCGCTGACGTAAGTCGTAACCACAGACTAGATGTAACTGTATCTTTCAAAATTGTCATTACCAACTCTAATACAGAGTAGCGTGTCTCTAAGTACGCTTAAAAATTGTAAGTCCTTCATTTCAAGGGCAAACAAAGGTCATTCGCTTTTTTTGAAAAATAATCTTATGTATTGGAAATTTACTAAAATAAACTCATAGATTATGATTAGAAACCCTATTCCCCGAAATGGTTTTCGAATTATGAGTTTAAAAAAAAATGAACAATGCCCATTCTGCACCTCCAAGAAAAAAGCGTAGGGAGTCGGGAGTTGGAAATGTACTGTCAAATACTCAAATTGAAGCGTGTCTGGCACAGAAGGATTCAAGTGGGTCGGAAGCAGAAAATGTCCCCTAAAATTTCATCCCGGAGCAAAGTGATCACGACTCGCATAGCGAAGAAAATGCTTCTGAAGATGAAGAACCAATTCAAGAAAATCAGAAAGCGACAGTGATGATCAACCTATATCAAGGTAAGTTAGATGTTTCGTTGGCAAAAATAGGTTCAAGTGGGCAGAAGATCCGCCAAACAGAGCTGTGCGAACAAGCCATCATAGTATTATAGCTCGTATGCCAGAGACAAGGTTAGATGTACATGACGAAAGAAATCCTTTTTCTCTATGGCAGAAAATAATGAGTCTGGATATCTATAGATATAGAAGAAATATTGAAGTGGACAAATGAGAAAATCCGTGAACTCAAATTGAAGTACAGCAGAGACAATCGTCCTGGATTACAAGATCTAGATATGATCGAATTGCATCCGTTCCTTGGTCTTCTTATGTATACAGCTGAGTCCAAATCAAATCACGAAAGTTGGGAATACTTATTTGCAACTGATGGGACAGGGAGAGACATTTTTAGATCTGTTATGTCACAAAAAAGGTTTCTCAATTTGTTGTTATGCTTGCGGTTTGATAATGGAGTAGACAGACATGAAAGAAAAGAGAATGATAAGCTAGCAGCAATTTCCGACATATTTCGAATATTTGAGCATAACTGCCACTTGATTTGTGTTTTTTTATTAAATTATTAGTGAATTATTTTATAATAAACAAACTTAAAAGCTTCTATTGTTAAAATACGCTAAATAAAAACAGGATTGACAAATAATATTCTGACATAATGATGTCGTCTTCAGATTTTTTCGCGTGGCATCTTAGGTCGCCACCGACGCTTACCGAGTAGGTATGTTACATACGAGTAATTCGTGTTTGCAATTCCGCTTGATATTGTGATTGTGATCTGTTTCTTGTTGTAATGCAGTTATTTATTTTGTCGCTTGGTTTAAACACATTTTTTTTATTAAAACAGTTCAAGGTTTCAAAAATTAAATTTTTTACTATGATGCTAGCTTGGTGAATGTTTACTGATCATAATATCTTACTTGCTAACAATGTAACACATGATAATACACACATCATAAATACTGTACTGTCCTTCTAGTATTGATTATAATGTGTCAAATGATGTACAAATTTTAGATCATGAAGCGAAAATAACTTCTTCAACTTGGGAGATGAGAATCCGGGCCGCGGGGGTCGCAGAGGCCGCCAAGGACGTAGAGGCCGGGGCGTTCGCGGAAGTTGTGGTGCAGGCCGCGGGGGACAAGAAAGGTAAATATTGTTATTGTTATCAAACAATATTGACATGTTTCAAGATGTGCAACACATTTTTGCAATATATAATGTCACTAGCTGACCCGGCAAACATTGTTTTGCCAAATAAATGTTAGAATTGGACCACCCTTATCACTTAGGGGTTTGAAAAATAGATAGTAATCGATTCTCATACCTACTGAATGTGCATATAAAATTTCATAAGAATCAGTGAAGCGGTTTTGGAGGAGTATGGTAACTAACACTGTGACACGGGAATGTTATTAATTAGATAATAATATTATTTATTGTAGGAACGAGCATGTTCCCACAACACGTGGAGGCCGTAGTAGAGGCCGCAGAACTCGAGGGTCTGCGAAGGAGCAGCGGTGAGTTTAGAATTTTTTTTGATATTGTTTATTTCTTGATGCTACTGAACATTTTACATATTTTTAATTTCTTCTTTTGCAGTAACGAACTTGACCTGATACGAGCTGAGCGTCAGGAGCTGCTTGTGCGTAAGCCCGGGTGCTCTTACCTGACGCACCGCCCCGGAAAAGACGCCTACGGTCAGTGTTTTACTTCAAATTATTTTTTTGCTTGCCTGAATTGTATTATGAGATTTTTTTATTGTCTATATCAGAATGCCAGGTCCCCAACACGAGGCATGCCAATTCGTCGGCACGCCAGGGATAGTAAAACTCGGGAAGGCATTTTATTATCTGTATCTACGAAAGTAGTAAGTAATGGTAATATTAAAGTTTTTTTTAAGACGCAGAATATTTTCCTCCAATTCTGATTCAGAGTGAAATAGACAAAATGTAATTTTGCATTAAGATTATTCAAAGACCAATGGAATTGATGCGGTTTAAACAGAAGATTTTAAGTGGCCGTAATGATAAAATAATAATGAGTGTTGTGACCATGCCTTCTTACACTGATTATTGGAGTTTGCGATATAGATACGAACTGGAGGCCGATTTGATGCCGTCGAAATCCGTCGATATTTACATTTCGTTGACAACAACATTCAAGACTCCGACAGATATTATAAAGTTAGACCGCTTGTAGAAAAAATTAGGGACAATTGTTTAGAACAAGATAATGAAAAAATATTTAGTATTGATGAAATGATGATCCCGATAACTTTTTCACTTGTCCAGAATTATTTGATATTTTAAGAGAAGATTACGATTAGGAACAATCAGAAATAACAAATTGAGAGGCGCAGAAACAGTGCTGCCTACCGAAAAAAATATGAAAAAGAAACTCCGGGGTAGTCATGCGCAAGTAACGTGCGATAAAAATCGTTTCGCCGTAGTACGGTGGAATGACAACAAAGCTGTGACATTCATAAGTTTCTATGTGAGGGCGAAACCAGTAAGTACCATAAAAAGATACTGCAAGGAGTCGAAATCAAAAGTTGATGTACAATGCCCACAAATAGTAAAAGAATACAATAAACATATGGGAGGGATTGATTTATCCGAGATGCTTATTTCACTGTACTGTTCCCGTTCAAGACGCGCAGATGGTACATCGGTATATTTGAACAACTACTGGACATATGTATAAATAATGCATGGCTTTTACACCGGAAAGATCACTTAAAATTAGGAAAACAATCCATCTCCTTGAAAGACTTTCGATTTGAATTATACGAAGGTCTCAAAAAATGCGGACGCACTGGTGTCAAAAACAAAAAAAGGGTACCACAAACCAAACTATGTAGTCGAATCGTCGAAACTTCTATGAATTTATGTAATTTAAGTAATATTCAACGGGTGTGAAATCAGAGCTAAACCACAATACCACGAACTATTTCAGTAGCTCTATTGAAATTACAGAAAGTTACAACGTTTTAGAAATTCATTTTATTATTACACGAATACCTGACGTATATTTTCTAAAATTTGCCAGACCATTCGATAAAAGGTATGTATAAAATAATTAAACGTAGTTGAATTATTTTATACATACCTTTTATTAACAGCTTGTGTGCATAATATTGAAAGATATAATAGGTATTGATTATCTATATAAGGTGTAAATAAATCAACTTGTCAAATTTTGTGAGGATAGTTGGTATCGAAAAATAAACACGCTAAAAATAAAATAATTTTTTTTTGAGCAATTTCATTTTTTCACGAAATAAAAGGATTTCATCAAATATTTTTATGCGTATCTTACCTACAAAATAATGTAGGTACTATGCCGTTCAGTCTCAGCGTTCCTGCACACGATGCCGTCACCGCGCCGTCGCCGCGCCGACGCCGCGCAATTACACTGTAGATACGAGTCGTGCGAAGCCCGCCACCGCGTCGCCGCCGCGCCGGAACCGCGCGCGTTCCCCTCCCTCCTTGTTTTGTTTGTTTGATTCATTCCATTACCGGCCGCGTACGAACGTGCACGTGCGTGAACTTGTTAATTAATTACCATGGATAGTTTTGATTACGAAACGTTTATAAGTTTAGTGGAGGACAGAGAAGTGTTATGGGACAAAACTTTGGAAATATATAAAGACAAGCGTAAAAGTTTAAAAGCTTGGTTTGAGATCTGCCATATAATGAATGAGAACTTTGCAGACCTACCCGATACGGAGAAAAATAAATACGGTAAGTATCTTTTTACAAAATTTTATTTATTCTTGTTAATTGTATTTCTATCTAGTGGGGCCAAACGAAAAAATATATAAGTAGCTGACTTAAAGGAAGTTTGGGACAAGACACGATCAGTATGTTTTTTATTTAAATCGTAATGCAACAGTGTATTATATAGTGTGTGGATAGTATATCTCGTAAGCAATTTCGTGTGGTAGGTACCTACATTAAACAAGCAATCACTTGCTACTAGTAGTTAGTGATGGGACTCGAGCCGTGTTTCACTCGAGTTACTCGAGTAGTTTTGTTTTTACTCCCACTCGAGTCATATTTTTGATGACTCGGATTACGAGTGACTCGAATGATTCACTCGAAAAAAAAACACTCGAGTCTCATCTTTACTCGAGTGACACTCGAGTAAATCGGTTTTCACTGGCGAGTGACTCGAGTGAAAAAAAGTCACTCGAGTCCCATCACTACTAGTAGTAGCTTGAGTATTCCCGCTAGATAGAAACACGTTTCGCATACATATTAACAATAATTATTTTGCCATGGTACACTGCCATATTCAGAATTAAAATACTCCTTATATTTGTCACGTATTTCATTAGCTGTTGTAGGAACCATTTCTGTTGAATCAAATGGCAAAAACTCCTCTAATTCACACCCGCTTAGAGATTCTTGGACCCCTTTTACGCCCTCCTCTTTGTGTATAAAATTTTGCAGTAAACAACAAGCTTTCACAACTTCAACAGCCAAATCCAATGACACATTTAAAGGTCGATGAAAAATTCGCCACTTATTGGCCAGTATCCCAAAGGTGCATTCTACATATCGTCTCGCTCTTGTTAACCGATAATTAAAAACGGATTTTTCTGCATCAAGCATTTGACTATTATATGGGCGCAGTAAATTCTGATGTAATGCAAATGCTTCATCACCTACGAATACATATGGCAAGGCAATGTTGGTATTAGGTAAGGAAGTAGGTCCTGGCAAGTTCAAAGTATTGTTAATCATGTTGTGCCAGAAAGCTGTGTCTTTAAAAACACCTGAATCACAATCCTTTCCATAAGCACCGACACTGATATAAATAAAGTTGTAGTCACTATCGGCGACTGCCATTAATACAATCGAGAAGTAATGTTTGTAGTTCAAAAACATCGATCCACTTTTATTTGGTTTTATTACTCTGATGTGCTTTCCATCTACAGCACCGACACAATGAGGGAAATTAGCAGACACTTCAAATTTATTTGCTATTTCTAGCCAATCGTTCATACATGGCATTTTCATATATTTTGGGTAAAGTTCAGACCATATTAGAGAACACACTTCTCGTATGATTACGCTTAAAGTTGATTTTCCCATTCTAAAACGATATTCAAGATCGGCTAATGAAGTTCCGGTTGCTAAATACCTGCAATTGAAAAAAACATTACAATAATAAAATGGATTATTAATATTAATTATTTCAGGTAAACTAATATCTCAGAAATGGAAGAATATAAGGGATGCGTGGATGAAATGCGACAAAAAGATACGTGAATCGAAATCTGGATCAGGTGCAAAACCAGTACATAAATATCAATATTATGATAATTTACAATTTTTGAAAAAAATTACCGCACAGCCAACCCAATCTGGATCAAACATGCCGGAAGAAAACAAATCTGAAGTTACTAATGTCAACAAAAGAAAGAAAAACGAAGAATTAAATCCTGTAGATAAGAAAATGATTAAGTTTATGGAAACGTTAGAAAAAGATGACGATAGTAGAATGATGTCTTTTTTTAAAGGTATAGCTCCTACCGTGGAACGCTTCAAAGACGAAGATATTGTTGAATTCCAGTACCAAGTATTGAATATTATAAGAAATATCCAATATAAACATAGTTATAGCGCTCCACATCATTCACGCACAGCAGACGCAATGGACACCCCGGCACACTACGGTTACAATACTACTGCTGGACCCAGTACGAGAGTTCAATCACAGGCTTCGAATTATAGCATTGAAAACGATTCATTACAAAGCATTCCAAGTCCATCTACTTCAAGCTTGATTGATTTTGATTTTTCTACATTACATCAGAATAATTAAATATATATTATATTTATTTTATTTACCTCAATGTAACAACCAATCTCTCCTTAGCAGATATACTTGCTCGCATATTTGTATTTGTGTGTTGCAGTTTATTCTTTAATAAATCTAATAATTTATCAAATGTCTTGTAATTCATTCGAAAATAATCACAAAACTTGGCCTCGTCTTTTCGGAGATCTTCGTAAAGTGTATGAAATTCACCAAATTGCTCCCGTGCCGACAGCATAGGATGAACCCACAACTTTCTAACTCGACGTTCTTTTTGCCATTTCCTATACATATAGTAGGCAAGCACAAATTTCTTTTTTTCATTATATAAGACATGTTTGCGTCACGTGCGAACCCGCGGCGTGCACGTTCGTACGCGGCCGGTAATGGAATGAATCAAACAGCAGGGAAGGAGGCGAACGCGCGCGGTGGCGGCGCGGGAGCGGCGCGGTGGCGGGCTTCGCGCGACTCGTATCTACAGTGTAATTGCGCGGCGTCGGCGCGGCGACGGCGCGGTGACGGCATCGTGTGCAGGAACGCTCACTCGTCGGCAGTCGCTTGCGCCGACCGACCCCGCACAGCGAGTGTATTGTGGTACAGTGCGCATAACATTTACGCGTAATGTAAATCATTACAAATCTTCAAAACCCTAACGTTTTTCTTAACTTTTTCACCGCGATTATTCATGATATATTATTCAAAACAACTCCTAAAAATATGACAAGTTAATTTTTTTACACCTTGTATATTTGAAAATCAATGCCACTTTTCGTTGTAATGTTATAACTCAACAACGCCTTTATCGATTTGGCTAATTTTGGGCTTGAATTATTCGTGGAAGTCCAGGGATGGTTTGTACGTAGAGAAAATTAAGTTTTAGTGTTAAATGATATTTCATTTGGGTCATTTGGACTTTTAAATAGCTAGCGAAGCACGTACTGGGCCGCTAGTACATTATATGTATTTTATGTATGTTGATTAATTTGTTGTCAATGTTTGTACTGCGCCTTGGTGTTTTATATGTATCCTAAGTATTTTTTTCATTTATTTAAAAACTTTTAGCACAATATTGTACATTAGGTGGACTTAACGCTAAAAGCATTATCTACCAGTCAACCTAGGGTGATGCAGAGATTTTTGAAGAAGGTGCATTACTTGCTTTACGTGATACATGAATGCATTGTAGATATGATTATAAGAATAAACTAAATATAACAAATATAATATACAGGGTGTGGCGTAAATAGTGGTCCACCGTTCAAGGTTGGATACATCAGGTAGGTACCTACACCATACCAAAATTTGGAACCGGTCCGCCGACTGGTTCCAGAAAAAAAAATATTTTTAATTTTTTTTAAGAAATTCCCATTTTCATTAAGAATTTGATCACAGTTTCAACAAAAACATTATTTTTGATTTTTTATTCGTGTTTATTCATGCTGAATGTATGAGCTATCATAAAATAAAAAAGATTTGTATTGGAATTGTAGCCTTTACGGGAAAAAGTGATTTCTTCTCAATTCTTAACCTAAATTTTATCGCATCAGTCATGTTCAGGAGCGGTTTTTGAAAAAAAAATGTACTACACTGTTAGTGCCCATGCATTTAAAAATATGCTCATGATGTACTGATTATAAAATGGTATAATAGTACCGCTTTTCAAAAATAGATTTTTTTTTATTGCAATTGTAATTAAAAACGGATAAGTCTTCCTGTTACTATTTTCGCAACATAATATTTAAACAAAAATGTTGTCTTTTTGTTTTTACCCATTTAAATATGGAATTAAATAAAACAAAGTCTCAATCTTACAACTGATATTTGACTCCACGTCTCCAAATAATTCTACATCATGTCGTGTCCTATAAAAAAAGGTCGCTCTGTACCTGAACCATAACAAAAGACCTATTGAAGTGCGCACACTCTTGTAATGCGTAACGTAGCTGGAGTAACTAAACAATAGGATAGTGATAAGGAAAGGATGTAGTTTGTTGTTGTTGTCCCTTTCCTTTCTAGCAATTGAGATCGGAAAGAAATGGTACATAAACAATTAGTACGATCTACGCTCCCGTGCATCGTATACGTTTCGTTTCATTTGTGTTTAACTCCGCTGTTTCTTGCTATTCCCCTGGACTCCGGTTGATTGCCTAAGTGATTTGGACTTGTCGTTTTGGTGACATCTAATAATCTTGCTTACGTTTACCGGACTCTGATTTGCATAACGATTTGGACAAACGTGCAGTGCAGTGATAACAAAAATGTCTCAGTATACACCGCGCGAATATGCTGACATGCATTTTATTTACGGAGAATGTGGAGGAGTCGGCAGAGAGGCGGCTCGGCTTTACAGGGAGAGATATCCCGATCGCAGACATCCAGACCACAGGGTGTTTGGGCGAGTCCACAATGCATACACCGAAGGGAGGATACCCGGCTCAGGCGTAGGCGGTGCAAGAGAAGGACGCCCACGGAGACATGCCGATGATCAGGTACTGAATTTGGCAGAACAAGATCCTACAACCTCAGTCCGAGTCTTATCTCGCACAACGGGGATATCTACCAGAACCGTACATCGCATTTTAAAAAGACACGAGCTACATCCCTACCATTATACAAGGGTACAGACTCTGTTACCAAGGGACTATCCTCCGCGAGTGAGATTTTGCAGAGAAATGCTGCGTAGAATACGAGAGGACGAGCAATTTTTTAATAATATACTTTGGAGTGACGAATCATCTTGCAGAAAAGATGGATATTTAAATTTACACAACTTGCACAGCTGGCAGTTAGAAAATCCGCACGTCATGAGACAAGATCGATCGCAATACCAATTTAAAATAAACCTTTGGGTCGGCATTATTAACGGACAAATAATTGGTCCATTAGAACTGCCAGAAACCTTAACCGCAGAAAGGTATCTTGGGTTCTTACAGACAGATTTACCCGTACTTCTAGAAAGTGTCCCTACAGAGATCCGAGACAGCATGTGGCTACAAAATGATGGCTGTCCCGCTCACTATGCAGTAAGGGTACGAGAGCACCTTAATGTGGCCTATCCAAACAGATGGATAGGGCGGTTAGGCCCAATACTATGGCCACCACGCTCCCCAGACCTTAATCCTTTGGATTTCTTTTATTGGGGATGCTTAAAGGAAGACGTATACAAGGGACCAATAAATAATATTGAAGAATTAAGGACCAGGATTCTGACAGCAGCTGGAAAAATCAATGAAAGCGGGTTTGCTCGACGTCTTAAACGCTCCTTTATTCGACGGTGCAGAGCGTGTATAGCTGCGAATGGGGGCCATTTTGAGCACCGATTGTATTAATCAATAAATAAATAATTATGATGTCAAAGTTGTTTTTTTTTAATACCCTGTCTGTAGTAACTTTTGTGTTCTCATTTGCCAATACAATTACAATAATAATATTGTCGTTGTCACTATGACCAAGTTTACAGTAAGAATGGGCACATAAATAAGGTAGACGAAATTATTGTTTTAATATTATGTTGCGAAAATGGTAACAGGAAGACTTACTTATTTTCAGTTACAAATGCAGTATTTTTTTTTCTATTTTTGAAAAGCGGTACTATTATACCATTTTATAATCAGTACATCATGAGCATATTTTTAAATGCATGGGCACTAACAGTGTAGTACATTTCTTTTTCAAAAAACGCTCCTGAATATGAGTGATGCGATAAAATTTAGGTTAAGAATTGAGAAGAAATCACTTTTTCTCGTAAAGGCTACAATTTCAATACAAATCTTTATTTTTTTATGATAGCTCATACATTCAACATGAATAAACACGAATAGAAAATCAAAAATAATGTTTTTTGTTGAAACTGTGGTCAAATTCGTAATGAAAATGGGAATTTCTTGAAAAAAATTAAAAATATTTTTTTTTCCGTAACCAGTCGGCGGACCGGTTTAAAATTTTGGTATGGTGTAGGTACCTACCTGATGTACCTAACCCTGAACGGTGGACCACTATTTACGCCACACCCTGTATATTATATTAACATAAAATATTGGTCTATACTAAATATATTATAATAGCTCATACATACATAATAGCTAAATAGTACATACATAAATAACTTTAAATACAATATACTACATACAAATAAAATACATTAGAACCTCGTTAAGTCAAACCCCTCCAAATCTCGAAAAAATGTTTTGTTCCCTTCCCCTCAAACACCAAAACCTCCATTACTTGAAATCTTGACCCTTTGTTAGTCAAAATAATCACCGAGTCCCTCCAAGCCATTTTGGTACATATTTTCACTCTATAACTCGAAAAATTAAATTTGACCTCTGTATCTCGAACATAGCAACGTTTTATTTTACAACCTTTACATTTGGAATTTATTACCTCTATTGTTCGAACAAAAATAAGTTACCGACTTTAAGAACTTGCCGACAATGTGGACAATGTGTTGTGAGAAGAAGGTCTACTGTGAGTAATCTCATTCTTACAAGTGACCTTATCTCGTCAAGTATGGATAGTGGCGGTCAGGTCGATGTAGTATTTACTGATTACAGAAAAGCGTTTGACCGCATCCACCATGGATTGCTTCTTGAAAAGCTTGAGCACATTGGAATATTTGGAAATTTATTAACTTGCCTCAAATCATACTTAAGAAACCGTTCTCAATGTGTAACAATAAATGGATTTCAATCCCTTTGGACAGCCATACCATCAGGAGTTCCTCAGGGCAGCGTTGCCACCTTGATGATTTTGTCACTAGATTTAGTGATTTTTTGAAGCTAGACGGTGATATTCCGAAAAAAAAATCACTGAAAAATTATTTAACGACTTTTAGTGATATTTATCAAAACTAAGAATTTAGAAAGTACATATGGGCAACCTTCTTTGCCCGTCGGTGAAAGCATACGTCAAAATACTTTCCCACCTTACTATCACAAAGAACTTATAACATTAACAAAAGGCTATATGTTTCGACCTTTGTCTACCCAAACGGGTGAATTAAAAAAAAATTACTTCAAAATAGCACTATCCTTTTCTCACTTCGTAAACAGCTGTCTTATTGCTTATCGTAGACAGCTGTCTTTGTTTCGATAAGTAACCTACCTTGGGGATAAGCATGTTCGATATTAGGAAAATATACTGATGTTGATCGATGTTAACATCGATCCCATACAATCGATGTAAATTAAGTGATTGAGTTATATGAGTTCATATATTTTAATAGATTTTGTGGCTTGGCGTCCTGTTAAACCTGGAAATAACGATTTTCCGATATTTTTCTAATACCATTGATGTATATTGATGTATGGATGTTTTATGGGACATAATATCGATTTTTATTGAAAATTGATGAATATCGGTCAACCCTACTAGGGGATTTCCTGAATAATAAAAACCTAATACGTATACAAAGTTTGCATGAGTGAGTGCTGCGTACGTACTATTGCTTGTATTTAGTTCAATTGTTACAAACAAGCTAGTCTTTGTTCGTAAAAGTAGAAGATTTGATTATATATGTATAGAAATCATTCAAGCTCTGATCTAAAGTTTTTGTGGAGTATTTAATAATTATTATTCGCATTATTATGGACGTGCCATTGAAAAAAAAGACTGTTTATACACAAAAATATCGGAAAGAATGGGAAACGCAAGAAGAATTCAAGACTTGGTTACGGCCTGTAGCAAACGATCCTTCAAAAGCCTTTTGTACGTTTTGGCATTGTGAAATGTTGGCAAGAATTGGTGACATTAAGAAACACAGAGACACAAAAAAACATAAAGATAAATCCGACTTAGTATCTAAAAATCGACAAATTGAATTTATGTCCACTTCTAAAAATAACACAAACACTTTGAAAGTTGAAGGAACATTGTCCCTGTTCATTGCAGAACACACATCTATACATCAAATTGACCACTTAACTGAAGCATTAACATATGTATTACAGATTCGAAGAGTGTTATGGATTTAAAAATGCACAGAACGAAATGCAAATTTTTTTGCTTTCGAGATTCGTTAATTTCATTTTCATGTTCAGTTCTGAGAGTGGAAATGCCGTGGCTGTAGAGCCTACTCCTGGCCCGTCTGCAGAAGTATCACGGTAAAATCAACATAATTACCCTTTATAATATCAAATTATTCAAGCAACATTCGTGCATTTGATTTCTCTTTTCAGTCCAAGTACTCTGCCTGAGCAGCTTAAGGCCATCAAAGTGGCGAGGGCACAAGATGCCAAAAATGTGGCTAAGTTGTCGCCGGCGCTAAAAAAAAAACTTTCTCAGCTCAGGCAAAATAAACAAGTCGGCAATTTTAGGATGCCCGATGCTCTAGAGCCAAAGTAAGTAAATTCAAAAATGAAATCAAAGTTTTACTTGCTCGTACTGTCGCTAGCTTGTTAGTGTCGAACATGTTAGTGGTATCCATTCAGAATTACTTTATTTACAGAAAAAGAAAGCCTAACACCGAAAATGACGCGCAGGTCTGGAGCCCATGCCCTCTTTTACCGGGGGTACCTACCGTTCCTCCACCACGGGTACCTCAAACGTGGGAACTTCAAAGTTCACATGGTAGGCTCTAAATATTTTCAAAAATATTCTTTTTTTTATTCAGTATGTATATCCTCGATATCCTCTTCTAGATATCGTCGAGGAGGAGGAAAATGATGTCTTTGAGGGCACACCTCCCGGTATCACAATACCATCAAATATGTTTGCCAAAGCGGTGCAGGCAACGGAATCTGTCATGGGTAAGATTAAAAGTTCCTACTATAACAGAAATTAGGTTTTTGCTCTGTCTTACGCAATACTTTATGTTATTTTTTATTTATTCTAGATGCCACCGAAGCGGCCGAGGAAGTTTGGGCTTCCGTTCATGCAGTCCCGGGGCCTTCATCGGCGTGTGATTCCCACCCGACCCCGGCTCGAAAAAAGTAGGATATTCTGTTTCACAGAATGCGTTTATGAGGTCGATTCTAAAAATATACACAAAATTTATTGTTTCCACCACTTTTTATTGACAGATCTCGCAAAACCCAGTTCTCGCCGTCAACGGGCATTGTACAGAGTGCCATTTTACCTGGAAGCCCCTTGCCAGTAGAAATTGAGTTGGTGGGATTTACACCTTGTGAGTATTATATTAAGAGTTTTTACTGTTTTATTTTGGACATTTGACTCTTCTTCTTCTTCTTCTCCAGCCCATTTACGTCCCACTGTTGGGCACGGGCCTCCTCCACTTTGAGAGGGATTATGGTCTACTGTGCCGCGCTGACCAGGCGTGTTGGCACAGGGTTTATTTTCGTGTTTTCCGTCTCTAACAGCAGATGTTATCTGTGTGTAATATCCCTTAGCTGACTTTTACAGCACCCTTGGGAGGAGATGGGGCGGTGACACTTGTATTCTTAATCCGTCACAGCACGGAGACATTTGACTCATTTCACTAAAATTTATGAATTTTTCAGCTTCTACCACTTTGACATCGGTGCCTGGCTCGGGAAGGAGTGCTTACGAGTTTGGTAAGTTAGACTATTATTTGCATTTAACGTGTCGCCTCTTAAGATGATTTCATTGAAATTTCTTTATTTACTTACCCTAGATGTTGAGGTTGACGTAGAACATGGCGAAGGCAGCGACGTAGATCCTGATGACTGTTACGAGGAGCCGCCGATAACAAGAACAATCGACGAGTATCCTATGGATTGTGACAATCTGGAGGATCCGTCGCTAGCCAATACGGTTAGACGCATCGACGCTGAGGATGACATAACTCTTCGAAACGCCATAGCTCCCGATTCCAATCAAGATTTGCTTAATTTTGATTGGAGATACGAGGTGGAGAATTTTCAGGGCATTAGAGAAGTTTTTAATGTTCCGTCGGGCCCCACATTTGATTCCGCCGAGCTAACTCCTTTAGATACGTTTCTTAAAATCTGGGATGCCAGCATTATTGCTCTCATTGTTCGGGAGACTAACAGGTACGGCAGCGACTTAGTACGCCGTAACAACAAGCCCAACTCCAGGCTGAGTCGTTGGAAAGAAGTTACGGAGGATGAGATACTCAAATTTTTCGGTGTTATCATGTTACAGTCGCTGTTAATTAACAATTGGAGCGGGAATACTGGTATCCCAGATTAGAAGAACTCCGAGTTGGCACTCTCCGGCTCAACAGAGAGTTTGTTCCGGAGGGCTTAAAGACAAAGGCGCGGAAAACCATGAAGCAAGGTGAGGTAGCGTTTAGCACAACCAAGGACTTGAGTGTGGTTGTGTGGATGGACAAAAACTTAGTTGCGATGTTGTCTACGTTCCACGAAGTACAAGTCGGCGGAATCGAGAAATATGGCTATTATAAATATAAACCTCAAGTAATTTTAGACTATAACCTCTCTATGGGGGGCATAGATCACAAAGATCAAATGCTGCATAGTTACCCTGTAGAGAGGTCAAGAAACATGATCTGGTATAAAAAAACTCTTCCGCCGACTTGTAAACGTGTCCATTCACAATGCCTTTGTGATTTTCAACCACAACCGCACTCAAGCCCTTGATAGTCGTGGTTTTCGGCTGCAGTTAGCGAAGGAGTTGCTGCAGATGAGCAGCCCTCCGGCAGTCCCTCGTCCACCAAAATCACACCAATTAGCCGCACCAGCCACACTGTCGCAAATGCATCTGCCAGCAAAAAATGAGAAACGGCAGCGCTGCAAATTGTGCTACGCATCGAAAGTGCTTCGCACGACGGTGTGGCGATGTAGCACCTGTGCGGTTAATTTATGTATCGAAGAATGTTATACGGATTACCACCATTCGCTATTATAAAATTCACGTGTCACAGTGTCAGTTACCGTACTCCTCCGAAACGGCTGGACCGATTTTTATGAAATTTTCCATGCATATTCAGTAGGTCTGAGAATAGGCCAACATCTATTTTTCAAACTTTTTTTTTTAGTATGGCAAAACAACGTTTGAAGATAAATATATCTATAGTCCGTATTAACCTCTGTATTTCCTTGTGTAAATTCTATTAAATTAAATAAATAAATAAAACAAATATATTTATTTATACATGTATATATTTTAGACTTATGGCTCTATCGCTCCTACATCGTTTAGCCCCAACTCGGATCGTATTTCCGGATCTCGCCCTCAGTGTGTACCAAGCCTTTACGTCGGCCATCAGGCGAACCTTTTTTAGTTTAGCTTTGAATGCATTTTGCTTAGCGATCCAATGTACAAGTGTGATACCTTTTTAGAAAGGGCTTTAAAAGTACTATGTTGTACAGTAATTGTTGTTTTTGTATTGTATGGTATGTAAAACAAAAAAATCTGTAAAACGAAAGTTATTTCACTGTGTGAATAGCCGGGTCCACACCAAACGATCCATCGAACCCGCGATCCGCGATCCAGGATCGCGGAGCGTGGATCGTGGATCGTGTTAGGCCGATCCACTTTTGGAAACTTGCGATCCCAAATATGCGCTCCAAGCGATCCTAAGGCGATCCGTGATTCAGCCAGTCTAACTCTTGTACGATATGGAGTCACACGTACAACGGCGGCGTCTTGCCGTTGCAGCAGTAACTTTTATTTTGCTTAAATGCTTGCGCAAAAAATCACAAAAAAGAAAACGACGGTTTTGGGTGAAACAAATTTACAAAAATCGCTTGGAATCTGGGACTCAGCTGTACGCAGAGTTAGTGTCAGATAAAGTTGAACACAATTTTGCAAGAATGAATGCTAATCAATTTGAGATATTGTGTTCATTATTGAATAACAAGCTAAGAAAGAATGATACAAATTATAGAGATGCTATTACTGTGAAGGAAAGATTATTACTAACATTGAGATTTTTAGCAACTGGAGATTCGTACGTCAGTTTGCAGTATCTGTTCCGCATTTCCAAACAGTCTATATCGATAATTATTCCTGAAGTTTGTGAAGCCATCATTGACCTGTTAAATGATTATGTAAAGGTAAGTAAAACCATACTTTATTACTCAATAAAAAAGTAGTGTATTACAATCATAATTTAAAGAAGTAACATGTTTACAATTATTAATTATTTTTTGAAAACATAATATAGGTATATAGGTAGGTACTTATTTAATTCGGTGGTGACTGTGGAAGTGAATAATCCTGAGGTTTCTGAAACTGGGACTGCGATGAATTGGAGGCTAGATGAGCAGACGGTGATGTCTGTGGAATTGAAGCTGGATAATTTTGAGGTTGTAGAGACTGGGACTGTGATGAAGTGGATGCTATTGGTGTGCCAGGATATGAATTAGTGTAATATCCATAATTGCTATCCCCATATCTTCCTGTGTCAGCCTGAAAAATAACTTGGCATATAGCATTTTTGACATTAACTAATGTTACTGCATCATATTTCCGCAATTCAGTAGATATATACTGCCCGAAAGCAATGTAAGAATCAGTTTCCGGTTGTGGTGGCTGAGCACATTGTTGCAGAAGTTGGAAAGCCTCTGAAAGAGTTTCATCTGATATGTCATCTGCATTATTAGAAGTAGTTTTCTTTCTTTTTTTTGTTCTTTTGTTTGTTGTTTGGACACTGGATTGTGCATTCTGATCATTCTGCTCTCTACTCTGATCTGTGTGGTGGTTGGCTCTCTCCGGTTGTGTGTCACTACTAATGTTACTGTTCTCGTTTTCGCTCACTGTAGTATTAACCCCTTCAGTCGTATCAGATTCTACCTGTAACAACAATTATTATTACTATTTATTTATTTATTTATTTATATACTTCATGCACACAGAACAGGAACATAGGCGGACTTAATGCCAAGGGCATTTTCTACCAGTCTACCTTTGGGTGATGCAGAAAATTAGTTTAAGTAGGTAGGTAGGTAGTATTTACTGCTTATTCTTATTTTCAGCTTTATATTATAATTAAGATCTCCTTTATTTTCAGGTGCCGTCAACTGAAGAAGAATGGCGTACAGTTTCTCAGCAATTCGAGAATAAGTGGAATTTCCCACACGTGATAGGAGCGATGGACGGCAAACACGTCGCTATACAATCGCCTTTTAATAGTGGCAACGACTTTGATAATTACAAATTATTTCCTAGTATTGTTCTTTTTGCATTAGTAGATGCAAATTATAGGTTCCTGTATGTGAATGTTGGGACTAAAGGCAGAATATCAGATGGAGGCGTGTTCAAAAGCACAAATTTATATAAAAAACTTGAAAAAAAAGAGCTAAATATTCCTCCACCGGAGATATTGCAAGTTCCCTATAAAATTGAGGTACCCTATTATATACTAGGTGATAAAGCTTTTCAGCTTAATGATTATACTATGAAACCATACGATGGTACACGGGAAAGGGGTTCTTGTGAAAGAATTTTCAACTACCGACTGTCAAGAGCACGTAGAGTAGTTGAAAACGCGTTTGGAGTACTTAGTTCTGTCTACAGAGTCCTGCGTAAACCTATGCTTTTGGAACCAGAAACTGCGACTAAAGTCGTGCTGGCAACGGTTCATCTATATAACTACTTACGCAGTAATCCTAACTTTATATCGCCAGGAACGTTTGATACAGTACAGGAGAATGGAGATGTAATACCTGGAAGCTGGCGAAATGAACCGCCATCACAATCGCTACAACCGATGGCCGTCGTACCAAGAAGAGCAACAGAAAATGCCACTACAATACGGTCCCACTTAGCAAGACACTTTGTTACAAACCATACAATAGTTTGGCAAAATGAATATCAGTAAACTAATAGCTCACATGTTCCAATGTATCGCGTGTGGTTCCGGGTTCATTTTTATCCGCCATAAAGTCGAAGTCATCATACGCAAACCACTTTGATTTATATGTATCTTGAGCACCTGAAATAAACAAGTTACTCATTAATATAACCACGTGTATTTCTAACAGCTTAAATGTAAAAAGTGAAATCACGTGAAATCCACAATAAACATTATGATGTAATTACTTATAATAAAATATATAATTTTAATACCTACAGATAAAAAGTAGCTTTGTTTTCTTACCGGATCCAGTTATACGGCTTTGCTTCTCTCTGTATTTCTCCCTTCTGTAGCCTCCCGCCAGAGATCGCATTTTTTTCTTTAGGTTCTCGATCGACTTATTCCACATTTCACGAGAAATCTGACGCCAAGCATCATCTCTAACACTTCTATTGGTGTAATTAGAATCTTTGGGATCCCATAAACATTTAAATTCTTTATAAAGCGATATCAAACGGCGACTTTCTGAGATGTCCATGGCGAGGTGGATCGCGCGAACCAACACAACCGTCCACACCGCGCGCATCACGCAACTGAGGCACCTTTGAGGCTGGCACAAAAACCGACCGCACACGGATCGCGCGAGGTAGGGAGCGCGCGCTCCAATACGTGCGCATGGATCGCGCTGCTGCCGCGCGCGATCGGAGCGCGATGGATCGTCCGGTGTGGACCCGGCTATTGAGAACTGTTGCACAAATTTTTATTTTTCTCAGTAATGATAATTGCTATCGCTATGATTTTTGTTTATTTTGTGAGAATATTAGTCTACTTATGTTGTATTACTTTAAATGTAGGCCTAATTGTGATATTTGCGCATCTGTAACTTGTAAAGTTTGTCTAGAATTACTGCTCGCGCCGCCAGATTTTTGTGCAAAATTAAAGGCCTATAAATAAATTATTTTGTATGGACAGTTGTGTATAGTAATCTATACAATTTAAACATTGTAATTTAATATAAAAAAACCCTATGTCATCGCTTTAATTTTTGAAATACGATCGTTTAAACACAAATCGTGCTCAAAAACGTACTATCGTACGAATTAAGTGAAAGGAGCAAGCGGCGCAGAACAAAAGATTTACGGGAGCAGATACCTGTTGATGAATTGACCTTCGCTGCTCGTATAAGTCACGGAACTTCCGGAAATGCTGATACTTCAAAAATTTTGAAAGAAATAACATCAACTCCCACAAGAGCTACCAAAGTTCGGAAAATCATTTCATTAGCCAAGAAAGATCAGATAACGAAGAAATATACGCCACAAGAAGCATTGGCATTGTTTGTAGAAGGTAACTTCACAAGGAGTCAATGGGAGCTTATCCAAGGCGATAGGAAAGATGTTTACCCTTGTTACTCTCTCATTCAAAAGGCCAAAAAGGAGTGTTACCCCAAAGAAGAATCCATTAAAGTGACGGAAACAAGTTTTGAAGTGGACCTTCAAGCCTTATTGGACCATACAGCTTTGCGTCTGATTGATTACGTGAGTGATGTTGTGGAAACTTTATCAGAAAATGAAAAAGAAAATCTGACTTTGATTTCAAAATGGGGCTGTGATGGATCCCATCAGACACAGTTCAAACAAAAGTTTGTGGACACACTGAATGATGATTCGAATATGTTCCTAAGTTCCTTAGTACCAGTGAGTTTGATTGTTTCTATTGATGGGAAAACAAAGAAGAACGTGTGGCAGAATCCTGTACCCTCGTCAGTGAGGTTTTGTCGACCTATTCGGGCTCGTTTTATTCATGAGACGAAAGATATAACCAAAGAAGAAATACTATTAATTGAAAACCAAGAAAAAAATCTCAAACAAACGGAAGATTTCAAAAAAGGCGCTAAGATAAAACACATATTGCTCTTGACAATGGTGGACGGCAAGGTGTGCAACGCTGTGACTGATACTGCATCGACAATGAGGTGCTACATATGTGGCCAAACTTCCAAAGATTTTAATAATTTAAAAAAGGTAGAACCAAATAAAGAATCACTGAAGTTTGGGCTTTCGATTCTCCATGCCAGAATCCGTTTTTTCGAACAATTGTTGCATTTGGCGTATAAAGCACCTCTCAAAAAGTGGCAATAGCCCAGTCATATTAGGGCTTTCACCTCGGAATGAAAGATAATAAGCTGCAAATTGGTATGAACCTTTGTTTTGTCATTCTAAATGTTGTCTCAAAAGTCACAATCGTTATCGTGTCCGCGTCTCAAGATATTCAAGGTCAAAGGTCACAAAAATCGGTTTTTCGCGAATATCTGGCTTCCTATCGGTTAAATGAGATTTGCATTTATTATAAAAGTTGTAGGCTATAAAATTCCCTACAACTTTTGTTTAAACTTTTTTTTCATACGACTAACCGTTTTGAAGGTAGAGCGCGAAGAGTGCACATCGTACAGTCATATACGGCCTAATGCAAGGTCAAGCGTGAGTTATGGTTATCAGTACGTTATAAAGTCAATTATTTACTTGGAAATTATAATTATTAAACAATGCCTATTATTTATGTACTAACTATTAATTATTTATATTTAATTAAAGTAAGTAACTTGATTATTTATATATAATTATTCATATTTAACTATTTAAGTATAAAATATTATTAATTCTGGATTATATATTTTAGTTTTATTTTAAGTTAACACGACATTATATATTATCTTTTCTTTAAAACGCGTAAATTTCTCAATACTTATATACCTGGAAATACTTGTCCCTACCCTATGCCCTTTTCTATTCATTGCCGGGACAGATGTTCTATAGTATTCAAGGCCACTCTCTCCACTTTGTATGAGTCAAGATTATTCGTTAGTTTGAAATTGTACCGTTGCAACTACGGACGTACGGTTTTAAGAGCTATGGCTGATTTGTGTTTTATATGTGATAAGAAACTTTCAGAAGGTGTTTCTGTGAATGTCGTACGTGGTTTACAAACTTTAAAAACTGCAAGTATTGAAAGAAATGATGGACATATAGACTATTTAAATACTTTAAGTTCTGTAAATTGCATTCCGAGTGTCGAAAAGTGTACACGAGTAAAAATGTTATTATTGCATCAAAACGACGCACAGATGAGAGTGAACCTTCAACGTCAAGTGCACCTCGTAAAAAACGAAATGAAGTCTTTGATTTTGGAAAGTTATGCTTATTTTGTGGCCAAGAAGCTGATGAAATAGCAGAAAAGAAAAAAAAATTAAAGTATAGACGGACAATAAGTTATGTAAGTACTCTTGCATTCAAAGACAACGTAATTAAGAGAGCAGAAGAACGAAACGATTCCTTAGGAGAATTAGTAAAGGAACGTATATATTACGAGTATGATTTGATCGCTGCTGAGGCAAAGTATCATACTATTTGCTATACCAACTTTTTAACCCGAGTACCATCTGCAGATAAAAAGCCTCGCCAAGATGATCAAGTCACTCAAGCAATGAAGGAGATTTTTTATTATATAGAAAATAATGAAGATTCTCAATTTACTTTGAAAGAACTTAAAGAAGTCCCTACGGAATACATACCTGACGATAAGACAATTATTACAAAATTACAACAAAAGTATTTAACTGATATAATAATCACAAAAAAAATTGGATCATTTACAATTATATCTTTCCGTGATACACAGCTTAACGTATTATCAAAAGCTTGGCACGAAAATAAAAAAAGTACTCCTGTAGAAGAACGTCTACGGATTGTAGAAGCTGCTGCGGCTATTATTAGGGAAGACATCAGATCATCTGTAGTTGAAACAAAAACGTATCCACCTCCGAATAAAATGCTAGATTGTATTAATGAAGAAATACCAAAAACATTATCACATTTTTTGGAAGAAATGATATTAAAAAATAGAAAAGGACAAGTAGATCATTTAAAAACGAAATGCACATCTATTAGCCACGCAATAATGGCTTCGATACGAGAACGTTCATTTTCATCACAGCTACTGTTGGGCCTTTCCGTATTTCTTCACAGAAGATATGGGTCTAAAAAATTGTTGGATGTTTTATCATCTTTAGGATTTGCTGCATCATATAGTAATACCATACAGTATGAAGTTTCAGCAGTTTACCATCCACAACCTCGTATTTTACCATCAGAGTCTGGTGCGTTGGTACAATATGTTGGAGACAATGCAGATATTAATGTCAGTACTCTTGACGGTAATAATACTCTTCACGTTATGGGAATGATAAAAATAATTACTCCGAAAGATGCTGTAATTTATGATGATCGCATAAAAAAATGTACAACTAAACCGAGTGCAAAAGAGTTAGCAGCAATATCACATGTATCTCTTTTAGCATATGAAAAGCCAGTTGTACCTGGGTACAGCAAGATTCAAGTCCAAAATCTACATGATGATCAAGAACTGATTGAAAAAAAATTTAATGCAGTTGATTTGTTGTGGTTATACGGAAAATGGAAGAATCTTTCACCGTTGCCAGGGTGGAATGGCTATCTTCAACAACTTACGAAAAATAATCAACATTTTTCAACTTCTCAGGTTATATTTCTACCTTTCATTGATCATCCTGCCAGTAATTTAGACACAATTTATACAACTTTACATAGTGCTATAAATATTGCCAAGTCACATCAACAAAAAACGTGCATAATTACATTTGATCAGCCCCTGTACTCAAAAGCACGTGAAATGGTTGCTGCGTCAGATGCAAACTCAGACTTGTCTAAAACAGTTGTCAAACTTGGAGGATTTCATATGCTCATGTCTTTTCTTGGATGCATAGGACATGTAATGGACGGTAGTGGTCTCAAGGAAGCTTTAAGTAAAATATATGCTACAAATTCGGTCGACAAAATGTTGAATGGTCACGCTTATGCAAGAAGTATCAGAGGCCATATATTATTACGACTTGCATTATCAATAAAGATTTTTGAAGAGATGAAAATTGAAAATTGTGTGTTAGATGAGTTAATTGAACAGATAACTAGTCGCGATGTTTCCTACGAAGATGTTGAAGGATGTACGAGCAGCTCCAACTCGTTAATTGATCAATTTCAGGATAAACTAAAAGAATTAAAAGCTCGAGGTCCCACGGCACAGTTATGGGTGCAATATTTTGAAATGGTATCAATAGCCCTAGATTTCATTCGCGCTGAAAGGCTGGGACTTTTTCAAGAACATTTGGATGCAGTGCGAAAAATGCTGCCCTATTTTCATGCTGGTGGTCATTTCCTATATGCGAAGTCAGCTCATTTGTATCTTCAAGATATGTTAAAACTTGAGGAGACAATGGATCAACAGGCTTTTGAGAACTTTAAAAACGGATTCTTTACTGTAAAACGAACAGAAAAATTCAATTCTGGTACATGGACAGACATGGTAATCGAGCAAAGTCTGATGAAATCTATGAAGACAGAAGGAGGAGTATCTCGAGGCCGAAGTACACAAGAAAGTGTTCTATGTAAATGGGTATATGCTATGTATGCCACGAATACAATTTGTGAAGAAATTGAACGGTTTTGTAACATTTCTTTCGATTCTGTGGACCAACATGTTGATGCTAGAGATTCACGAATAAAAAGGGATGATACTGATGTAAATGAACTGGTTGGTTGGTTTACGCTTCATAATCCCTTTCCAAATGCGAATCAGTTGGTATCCTTAGCTTCAGGAATCGTTGGAAATGACCAAATTAATTGTCACCGAGCCCATGAAATCGGATTGCAATCTGTGGTAAAGATAACTGGTTTGAACTTCAACGAAATAAAGTTAAAACGCGTCGATAAGGTTTTACCGCTTTCAGCCATTAACAAATCTGTCAAAATTAATGATTGTAAAGTTTCTATAGATCCAATGTTACTTTTCCAGAGAATAACTGTAAGCAAAAAATTTGAAAGTAATTTACAAGAATATCTTCAGTATGAACTAAGTCCGTATCCGACATCTTTATTTGATAGTAATGGCATGAGAAAAACCACGAAAGCAACATTATATGACAATATGATGCCTGTCGTTATCGATCTTGATGAAAATAATGTAACATACATCATCGATGGTGGATTTCTTCTGCATCGCGTCGTATGGAGCAAAGACGATACTTTCTCTATTATTTTAAATAAGTACATTAAATATTTACAAACACATTATGGCTCAGCAATTGTTGTTGTATTTGACGGATATTCGGACTATAGTAAAAATATTAAAGCACTGGAACAACAAAGAAGAACTGCTGCACTTTCAAAATCATATGAAGTTTGTTTTGACGAAACAATGGTTGTGCCAATCAGTCAAGAAAATTTTTTATCAAATCGGTCTAATAAAAAAAAATTTATCGACATGCTTGTTGAAAAATTTAAAACTGTTAATATCACAACAAAACAAGCCAGAGATGATGCTGATGTTCTCATCATTGACACAGCTATTGCCTTATCAGAACATCAAAAGACTGCTGTCATCATAGGAGAAGATATCGATTTGCTCGTTATTTTAATTGGACGTACTCAGTCACATCATCAGGAATTTTTTTTGAAAAAAGTTGGCAAAGGCAATGTCAAAACACAAATATATTCTACTAAAAGTTTTGACCAATATCCTCGTACTAAAAAGCACATTTTATTTTTACACGCATTCAGTGGCTGTGACACGACTTCTGCGCTATTTAAAAAAGGAAAAAAAACTGTTACTAGAGCATTGGAAAAAATTCCTGATTTAGATAAACTGGTGGAAGTATTTCAACAAGAAAACTGCCCAAAACAAACATTATTAGAAAATGGAGTGCGCATCTTGTTGGCATTATATAATGCTCCAAAATCTGAGGACAACATTGATCATTTCCGCTACACGCAATTCATCAAATTTACAAAACTAAATAAACCTGTACAACTGTCAACACTTCCACCAACAAGTGTAGCAGCTCATCAACACATAAAACGTGTCTACTACCAGATTCAAACGTGGTTAGGGAAGGACTTAGAACCTCAAGAATGGGGCTGGATGCTTGAAAATGAAATCCTGGAGCCCATACGAACGTTATTACCTCCAGCACCAGCCGAACTACTAAACGTAATATTTTGCAATTGCAAAAATGGTTGTGGTTCCCGCTGTGGATGCAGAAAATCAGGGCTACAATGTTCTTTAGCTTGCGGCCAGTGCAACGGACAAGCTTGCCTCAACGCTTCACTGTATCCAAGTAATCCCGATGAAGAAAATACATATGATCCCGATATTCTGGAAGGTTTGGAGATGAACATGACAGATAATGAGGATGATGACAATGAATCGAACATTTTTGAGCGACAAGAAGAAGAAGACGACGAAGAAGAAGAAGATAATTAGCTTCCATTTCCAATTTCATTACAATTAAAATCAACAAAGATACTTTTGATATTTGAACTCACATTTTGATAAATGTATATTATGCCGTATTTAATAATAAATAAAAATATGTGTAAAATATATACTCTTACTATCATTTTAACTTAAAATAAAACTAAAATATATAATCCAGAATTAATAATATTTTATACTTAAATAGTTAAATATGAATAATTATATATAAATAATCAAGTTACTTACTTTAATTAAATATAAATAATTAATAGTTAGTACATAAATAATAGGCATTGTTTAATAATTATAATTTCCAAGTAAATAATTGACTTTATAACGTACTGATAACCATAACTCACGCTTGACCTTGCATTAGGCCGTATATGACTGTACGATGTGCACTCTTCGCGCTCTACCTTCAAAACGGTTAGTCGTATGAAAAAAAAGTTTAAACAAAAGTTGTAGGGAATTTTATAGCCTACAACTTTTATAATAAATGCAAATCTCATTTAACCGATAGGAAGCCAGATATTCGCGAAAAACCGATTTTTGTGACCTTTGACCTTGAATATCTTGAGACGCGGACACGATAACGATTGTGACTTTTGAGACAACATTTAGAATGACAAAACAAAGGTTCATACCAATTTGCAGCTTATTATCTTTCATTCCGAGGTTGACCCCTTTTTTTACCTAATATGACTGGGCTACAAGCCCGATATATAGACGAAAAACAACTTGTAAAGGAAACCAAAGAGCGAATACAAAAAAGTTTCAGTGATGAAATGGGGTTACTTGTCGATATTCCAAAAGTCGGCTTCGGAAACAGTAACGATGGCAACACATCCAGAAGATTTTTCAATGACCCAGATTCTTCTTCTAGAATAACTGGCATTGACATATCGTTGATTAAACGATTTAACACAATATTAGAGATTTTATCAAGTGGATTCAACATTAATCATGAAAAATTCGATTCGCTTGCCCAAACAACAGCTAGAATGTATGTAGAGTTGTATGGGTGGCACTCCATGTCACCCACAGTGCATAAAATCCTAATGCATGGGGCCGAAGTCATTCAGCAAGCCATTCTACCAATTGGACAACTATCGGAGGAGGCATCGGAGGCTAGGAATAAGCATTTGCGAAAGTATCGCATTGATTTTGCTCGAAAATGTAGTAGGATAGATTGCAATAGAGATGTGTTGAATAGACTTTTGTTAACATCTGATCCCTTAATTAGTTGTAGCAGGAATAAACGTCCAAAAAAAATGAGGTCATTCTCAAAAGAGGCAATGGAAATTTTGATCTCAACTGCACCATATAGCTCAGATGAAGAAAATGTAAATAGTGATTCTGAAAACATGTAATTTAAACCTGCTTTTTTCTTCTTCTTTTAACTCTAAATAGTATTGTTTTAATTTTTTGTCTGTATTGTTTGTTTGATAATGTATAATGTATATATATTGATTATTGTGTGAATATATGTATTTATCCAAAGTATTTAATAAATATTTACTTAAAAATATATTTTATCATGTTTCATTTCATAACAATTTAGAAAAAACCAACAAATAATTTTGACCGGATTTTTGAGTCTAATACTCCTATGTGCGCTGTGAAGAGTACATAGAAATATATGAAACATTAAATTGTGGCGAGAAGCCTTTAAAAATATTGCGCTCTTGTGATACTCGTTGGTTGTCCATTGAAGAAACTGTGACCAGGATATTGTCTCAATGGGAAGAACTCAAATTGCATTTCTCTTTGAACAAAGATAATTGCTACACAGCAGATTTACTTCATTCAATGTATGCCGATAAGACGAATCGCCTTTATATATGCTTTTTGAGAAGCATCTTGAATGATGTCCAAATTGGCATTAAGAGTTTTGAAAGTGAAGATTCAAATCCAGTTGCCTTACTGAACACTCTAATGACATTGCTTCGCTCTATTTGCAATAGAGTTCTGCTACCATCGGCAGCAACAACTGACAACGATTATTTGTCCATTCAAATAGAAGCTACTTGAATCCGGTACCGTATTTAGGATATCTTTTTGAATCACAAGTTCAAAATACCACTCTATCCAATGATGTCATCAATGCAGTCAGGAAACGTTGTATTGATTTTACTGTCAAATTAGGAAAAGAGATTCAGCAAAGACTTCCTTCTAACTACATTATTTTGGAGAAAATGTGTCTATTGAGTGTGGAAGGGCAAAGACAACAAAATAGCAGATCTTGCCGTGGAACTCGGATTTGATGACGAAACAATAGATAAACAGTTACAGCAGTGGCATGGTATAAACTATGTTAAATGGAATGCTACACACAACGTCATTGATTTTTGGACTGAAGTGCAAAAATATACTAATGCTGCTGGAATAAATACATTTCGGGAGTTATCTGATCTCGCTATATCCGCATTGTCACTTCCTCACTCAAATGCTGAAGTGGAAAGAGCATTCAGTGCTATGAATATCGTGAAAAACAAATTAAGAAACAAAATGGCTATAAACACTCTAAATACCATTCTTTTTATAAGAAATCAGTTGAAGATAATGAAGAAGAACTGTTACAGTTATGAACTTCCAGCTGATGTAATTACTGCTATTGGAAGCAATTCTAAATATTCTTTTAAAAAAAAGTCTGACAAATTTGATGATCCATCTCAGCCGTCTACATCTGCAAAAATAATCTATCAAGGTGATGAAGAAATACCAGTAGAAATATTTGATATTAATTTTTAGATTATGTTAAGTTTATTTTCACTATATTTTCACAATTAAAATATCATGTTATTACCTACCTTGTGATTTTATGTCAAATTATTTAGTGAAGTCTGGTGATTTTTTTAGTTAAAAATATCGCATAATCTAGGGAAATGTCAGACCAAAACTAGTGAAAATGTTTAACGGCAAGGTGGCAACACTGCCCCAGGGTTCTCTATTAGGTCCTCTTTTATTTAATATTTTTATAAATGACATGCTTCTTAAATTCAAATTGTATACTTTATGCTGATGATATGAAAATAATCAAACAAATCAATAATCTTAGTGACTGTTTGCTACTTCAAGATGATCTCTATAGACTTGAGCAATACTGTAGTAAAAATAACCCTTGATTTAAACGTTGCGAAATGCTTTCAGATGACTTTTACTAGAAAACCTTTTCCCCTAAAATTTTATTATACTTTAAAATTTCAAGTTCTTTCCAGAGTGCAGCGTTTTAAGGGCCTGGGTATAATTTTTGATTCTAAACTTATTTTTGATAAGCATATTAACTATATAACTAGTAAGGCATCTAAAGCCCTCGGATTTGTAATGCGATCATGTGGTCCTTTCCAAAGCATCAAACCAATAAAAATACTGTATTGTTCCCTTGTAAGGAGCATTTTAGAATATGCATGCCAGGTATGGAATCCTCAATATGGTATACACAGGGTGACTTTGCAAGGTGTTGCCAAATTTTTAGGAGCGACTCTGAATCAGTAACTTAATCGATTTACGTAAAGAACAAAAATCTTTTTTTTCATTTTAATTATTTCTATCCGCTGTTTAAAAATAGTACGCGTGGATAATTTACTTCATTCATAGAAAAATACGCACGCACGTCACGATAGTTTCGCAAAAGTTAAACTGTAAGTGTAGCAGTGATTATGGTGCGCGAAAATAAGCCTTATGCTTAACAACATAAGGTTCGGGCGCCCGCGCAAGCGAGGGGTGCGGGAAGGGCTGTGCGGGAAGGGCTAGACGGGAGGCCCTTTTGGGAAACGTCCTTGCGAATCAGTAGTGACCGTGACCTAACTGCGTAAGCGCATCTGATCGTGCGCCGCTCCTGTTGTATCGCGTGTGCAGTTGAGTGTTGTTGTGACTTGTGACACCAATCATGGCGCATAATTATTCACATGCCGAACGATATGAGATGGTGCGTTGCTACATACTTAGTGGAGAAAGTTTACGTGGTGCGCAAAGACTTTACCGTAGTGATAGTTTACCCTGTTTACAACGTCGAGGAATCACCTCGACTGTACCTTCCAGGGCCATAATTTTAGCTGCGAATCAAAATTTACTGGATTTCGGACAATTCACCACTCCTTCACACGCAATTGGTGGCGGTGGTCATAATCAAATTTCACTAACACTTGACGATACAGTAATTGAATTTTTCAGCGAAATCCGTGTGCTAGCACACGCGAGACAGCGCGACGTTTTAACGTGGCTCAATACTACGTTTGGAAGCTTTTAAACTCAAATAATTATCACCCATACCATTACCAACGCGTGCAGGACTTACACGACGGTGATGGACCCGCCCGAATACGTTTTTGTGAGTGGTTACTTGCGAACAATAACAATAACATACTGTGGACGGACGAAGCATTGTTTACGCGCGTTAGAATTTACAACAGTAAAAATGAACATTACACAGACAGGTAGATTGGGCGCGTACGTACCTTTGCGCGTGTGCGTGCACTCCGGTCGCCTGCGCAGGTCGCGGCAGTTGTTTTCTAGTGTTTCTTTCGGACGGTTGTCTCGTCGCTCGCATCGTATTGCCACGTGATACAGCAATTCAAAATGGCGCCACCAAATTCAACTAAAAAAGTCCTTGAAGATTTTATCGAAATTTATAAAAGTCATCCATCTCTTTGGCAAATTAAGAACAAAGATTACCATAATCGAGACAAAAAAGAAGCTGCTTATAAATTACTCATAAAAAAATTGAGAGAAATTGAGCCAGATGCGAACAAAGAAACAGTTGTGAAAAAGATCAATAATTTAACCAGCAATGTTAGAAAGGAAAAGAAGAAATATGACCAATCTTTAAAGTCTGGGGCATCTGCTGATGATGTGTACCGGATTAAACTGTGGTACTACGATTTGTTCAATTTCGTTCATGATCAATGCACTCCAAGGGAATCTTCATCCAACTTAGATAGTGATGACGAAAATAGTTGTGAGGTAAGTAAAATATTTCATACTTCGTAGTATAATTTTTTATTAAGTACATACTCGTAGAACATATTTAATTATTTTTATTAACTTAGTTAACATTGTTTTGTGTATGTTTGTTGTTATGTTTGAAAGAGCGTTTTCCAATGACGATATATGATGCTATGAATATCTAGTTACAATTAAAAATGTTAAAATAAAAACTTTTTTGCAATAAATATAACCGACTCCAAAAACACCTACTAAAATAACCTAATTACGGAAGTCGGTGACTAAAATCTATCAAAAATACCTAAACAAGTCACCGACTTCCGTAATTAGGTTATTTTAGTAGGTTTTTTAGATGTTGGAAACTGTAAAATAAAAATAACAGATTTATCATTTATACAATAAGTAATAGCTACTTATTGTATAAATGATAAATCTGTTATTTTTATTTTACAGTTTCCAACATCTGAAGAAGAGTGGAAAGAAATAGCAAAGATGTATGAAGTACGATGGAACATTCAGGATTTTGATGTGAAATATCTATAGCAGCGGGACACAAACAAGTATCAAAATTATTTGTTTTCAGAGAGACAATACTGAAGATTCTTCAAATGCCGATGAAGAATATTCATCCAACAGCGTATCTACCGACAACAACGAGGCCCCATAGAGATCATCGAATAATAATTCATCTCGCCCACCAAAACCGTGTAAAACAAAAAGAAAAGATGAAAGCATAGCAAATGAAGTATTGGAATCGGTACGAGATCACTTTAAGCGCCCTCGCCCAATTGTAACAGAAGATAGGTGCGATGTTATTGGCAAAAATGTGGCAATGAAATTGAGGGCTTTAGATGCGAAACAAATATTAGTCGCAGAAAAACAAAATAATGATTTACTTTTTGAAGCAGAAATAGGACACCTCACTCCCTAGCACGCCTATATTAACATGAGAGATATTTTGAAAAGCTGCGTATGGATATAGCGTACCCTGGCACGCGTAGTCGGTATACGCGTGTCCGGAACGCCATGTCCATACTTGCAGCTACGCGTACACTCTTGGGGAACGCGTACCACGCGAGCTGGCTCGCGCGCGAGCCGCCGTCAGTCGGTTTTCGGTCGCGCGTCAAAGAAGACTCGCACGACCGGGTATGCTATATTTGGACGGCAAAATGAATAGTCACGCGTGTTCTTCGAGTTTCGATAGTGAAAATATTATCAGATTGATTCAACTTTATGAATTTCATCGGGTCTTGTGGGATAGCACACTAGCTAATTATGGAAATAACGATTTACGCCAAGATGCATGGAAGGCAATTTCAAACGAACTAAAAATTCCAATAGATGAAATAAAATGTGTTGAATAATGAGTAATGCTGCAGCAGTGGTGGTGCACGCAACCGCTAAGTTTGTCGGAGCCATGGCGAATGACTGGGGCTCGCGGAGCGCTCTGGATCGATTGACCTCGCGTACAGGTTCGCGGCGGTCCGTACAGGCTGTCCACGCGTATCCAATATACGCGTATACTGACTACGCGTGCCTGGGTACGCGATATCCGTACGCAGCTAAACAAAATCAACGAAGCTATGTTCCTGCTCAACAATATCGACAACATGTATATCAATCCTCTCCCTACCCCTGTAAGTTTTGTTTCTTCTCCTAGTCCTAGCCCACCCTGCCTTCCATTTCCCACCAGTCAAAATTCAGAGTATCTTTCTCAATCATTTCAAAATAGCCATCTACTGAACAGTTCCCAAGGCAATCCCTACTCTACACAAATGGGAACACATACGATTCCGGGAAATCAGCCCAGTGAAACAGAGGTAGTTTTATCAATTCCAGATTCGGCAGCGACATTCGTTAATAATTTCAATGTTGATAATGAAAAATTCGTATTTCTTCAATAAATATTATCTGTAATATAACAGTGTTTCAATTACTTACCTTCAAATAATCTTTTCTAAGAACTTTATACAAGGCCTCACATGTTTCAGGAATAATTTTTCCAAGCGCCTGAGGCGAAATAATTGCAGAAAATTTTAGGTCCTCATAACTTCTGCCACTTGCGAGAAATCTCAATGTAACTGATAATCTCTCGTGCGCAGAAATACTATTTCTCATAACTGTGTTTTCTTTTTTTATCATAGGAGTAACCATTTCAAGTAATTTAAGGTATGTTTTCTCGTCCTTTCGGAGATAGTTTTTAAAATCTTCTGGTTCAAATTTTAATTCATTCAATAAATTAACATGACTATATGTTTTCCTTTTCAATAACCAATGCTTACACCACTTTTTTCGCTTCCTTTTCACTGTGTTTGTATCTTTTAATCTTCAAAATTAAAGCAAGGCCTAGCAATGCCAGCGCGTCATCGTCCTCATTCGACGCCATCGCAAAAAGAACTGAAGACCGCTCCGGTACACCGGAATGTCCCCATACACGCTACCAATGTTCGGTTGACCTGCACAGGCATAGCTGCACAGATGACCTCTACGGTAGACCGTAGCGTGTATGGATTACTTTAGAGTATGTACATATTTACAAAAGAATAGTAGTATATGTATTCTATCCGTATTCTGGTACCCATTACACAAGCGTAAAAGCTTAGCTTTGGACAGAAAGACGTTGAACGACGTGGAATGTAAAAAAAATTGATTTAATATTGTAAACAAAAAATAAAAATCAACCAAGCACGAGTAGGATTTTTTTCTCGCAGGGGAATGCATTTACGCGCACCCACTCCTGTCACCTCGGTCAAACCACTTTCATGGTAGGAGTGGGCAGTGTCGGACTCACCGATGAACGGAATACTGATTAAACCTAACGGCGCTCTCCACGTCCTTCTGGACTCTCTCTGACGCCCTGACGTTGACTTGGCGGCATAACACCACATACACGTTAAGACGGTGGGATAAAATGTTTGTCACAAGATATTCTGAATACAGGCAGAAATATTACTGCTGACAATTATTTTACATATCAAGCAGAGACCATAACCTAGTAGTATTTTTGGTTTTCACGAGGGCAAGGTTTTGGTGTCTCACGTACAAAACAAAAAGAATAAAAAAAATGTTCTTATGACAAGTATACTTCATAACGATGACCGAATCGCGCTAACGCAAAACCCGAAATTATCACTTACTATAATCAAACAAAAGGAGGTGTTGATGTTGTTGATCGGCTGAAAGAAAAATATTCTGTAGCAAGAGTAGCATGTAGATGGCCGCTGAGATTGTTTTTCACGATCCTAAACATAGATGGTATCAACAGTCAAATCATTTCATCACAAAGAAAACACGGATATAATCATAACGCGCAGAGATTACTTGAATCATCATCATGTCATCATAACATCACGCCTTTTTCCCATGGGGGTAGGCAGAGACTAAAGAGCGCCATCTACTACGATCGAAGCATACTTCCTTGGCTTCATCCACACTCATACATCTGGACATACATGCCCGACGGTTGTAAGTGCTACGCACTTGCCCCTTTTAGATTAAGATTACTTGAAACAACTAGCTATTCAACTAATACAGCCTCATATCCAACTTGCGAAGCAACTTGGAAAACATTTCATATCCTCTAAAGCAAGTGATTAATTTTTTGTATCAGAATTTGAGTTACCAGGAGAAGAAAAACCAAATGGAATCTGCGCGGTTTGCGCAAGACGCAAAAACCGCAAGACCAAAAAGTGCTGCATTTACTGCCAAAAAATTTTATGTACCGAGCAAAGTCATACATTATGTAATATGGTGTAAAGCTCGCATATATGATGAAGATTAACTATTCCTACATATTTAAGATTTTATTTTGAAGAGATTTTTATTTGTTTAATTTTTTTCTTAATATGAATGTTATAAATTACTTAGTATGAATGTTAATTAAAATAAAAAAGATTAATGTACGCCTACTACGCACAAGTGCCCATGTAATTTCTAAAGGCGCGGAAGCTAGCGGGTTAATATTTATTCCCTTCTGGTTTTTTATATTTGTTGTTGTGGCATCGGCAGATAATACATTATCTGCTGATGCAACAACAAGTTCAAGTTTCAAACTATCATTGTTCTTGAAATATAACCTCGTGACTTACAGACACACTTTTAGAAATAGGGTTTTACCCTATAGCACAGAACCCTAAAAATGCATGGGAGGAGGCCACTATCAATAGTGCGAAAAATCTTCATTTTAAACAGTAAAGGTCTTATTCATAATGATCTTATCGGAGGTTTTAAAGTTCGCTAAAATCGGTTCGCGAAAATTGTCAAAACTTGTTATTTATAATAATCTTTCTACGCTAACATGTTTATTATCTCTCCGATAAAATCGCCGTTTAAACCTCCTAAATATACTTATAGAGTAATAACTATAGATAGTTCAATGAAATAATTAATGAGTTTCGTAACATTTATTAAAGCAAATAAAATATTTATGAAAGTCTCCAAAAATATTGCTTAGCTATTTGTACAAAATATTCCATAAGAAGCACAAAATAACGCGACATTTCATAGTAAAGTGAAAAGTACACAAATTGACACAAATATAATTTCAGGCGTCTAGTAGATTTCTTATTCATATTCCCAATACTTTCGACGAAATAGGATTTAGAAATGTTGAAAAATATTGGAACAAAATAGGTACTGATAGCGCGCGAGTTGAATGCAGAGTTCAGGAATGCGATAGTGATGTGACCTACTGATGTCCATAAGTAACGAACATTGATAAATTTAAACATTGCCTAAATAAAATGGTAAATTATGGTAAATAAAAATAGAAATATAAAAATACACTAAAAATCATCATCTTCAAATTCGGAAATGGCGAATCGGTATCACTGTCAAGACATTTTTTGTCTTTTTTCGAGCCGGCGATGAATAAAATCTCGTTTTTTTGTAACGGAACTAGATGTACCCGAATCACACATTATTAAAATAAAAAGAATAACCTCTCAACTGGCACTTGACATTTGATTTATAATACGAGGTAGCAACTTTTGTTAAAAATCCTTTATAATTGAAGCACATTGATCCACTCATGTTTGGTGCTACTATTCTTATATGTTTCCCATCACAAGCGCCAATGCAATGCGGAAACTGGGCTCTCTTGAAAAAATTGGCTGCAATTTGTAGCCACATTTCCTCTTTTGGTTCTGGTAGACACATCTCTTTTAAGCAACACCATATTGCAGCACATACTTCTCGAACAATTTCGGCGATTGTGCTTGATCCAACCCTGTATATGAAGTGCAAATAAGATCTTCAAAAAAAGTGGAGAAACATTCGCGACAGTTTCGTTAAGGCCCATAAAGCAAAAGAGAGCAAGAGTGGGTCTGCAGCAAAAAAGAAGGTTCCATATGTATTCTACGATATTCTTTTATTTTTAAAAGACACAGCCAGTGTTAATGATACAGAATGTAATACAGACGATATTATAAGCGAGTCTTCGCAGAATGCTGACGATATCTCATTAAATTCACCTTCGCCAATTACACCAGCACCAAAAAGTAAGAAAAAAAAACAAAATGATGATCCAGTCGGTACACAGTTAGTCGGAGTGTTAACAAAAAATTTAGAAAGAAAGAATTTGGAAGATGATGATGATCGACTTTTTTTCTTGTCTTTGATAAAAGAATTTAAGGAAATACCAGAATACCTGCAAATGCAGACAAAACTTGATATTTTAAAGTTAATAAATGATGCACAGCAGACACACCTGAATGAACCCACATCGTGGAGTGGTGGAGGGCATAATACCCATCGTGGATATCAAACGGCGCAATATTCAAGATATAGTCCCTAGTCTCAGCCTATGTATTCACCAGCAGTCAGACCACCTTCTCATGGTACTGCATCTGCAGCGAGTCCATTGTCCACCATGGAAGATACTATAATAAATGAATAGCCATAGTTTCAAATTATTTCATATCTACACTTACCTTAGCACTATTGTTAATTTTAGTTCCGGCTTGATGCAATTGCGGAATTGTTTTGTTATACTGGGTTTCAAGATGCTTAAAAGTTCTTCAAATGATTTTTGACTCATTCTTGTGAACTTAAAAACTTATCGTCGTACATTTTGAGCTCCTCGAAGAAAATTTCAAAATGTTTGGTCTCATCTCGTGTTGATAGTAATGGATGCACCCAGAATCTGTGTCTTCGTTTCTTTTTCTTTATGTAACGCGCGTAAATATAATGAATACCGACAGCCTCTTCGACGTCCATCTTGGAAATAGTCGAGTCGACCGCTCGGTCGCTGTATGCATTATCCGGCTGGCCGTTCGGTTGGCCGCAAGTGCAACCGCAAGCCGCGGTCAGCCGCATTGCGGGCAGCCGCTAAGTGCGTACTAGCCCTAGGACGGCACAACACTACGCCGCAGGCGCATGTGGCGGGGCGGATGGACAGCGGGGGGAGATGCTCCCGCTCTTTACCTCAGGCCCCGACTGCATTCAGCTCGCGTGCTATCTGTACTTACAAATTGGTTACGGATTAAAAATATAACCCCCGTATTTATAAAGAAGTAATTACTTATTGCTAAGTAATTACTTAATCAAGTCATTACTTAAGGTTAGAATTCTTAATTAAAAAATCTTATTCTATAGTTGAGTTAAGCACGTTACTTACTTGTGCAATTGCCCAAGTAACACTCGCCGCTAAGCGGTTGTTCCTGTATGGCAACAGCCAACACTTGTCACTGCGTTTCGTTACTTTAATAAGTAACGAAACGCAGTAAACGTAGTGTTTAGATTAATTTTACAAAATCTTGCATTAATATTGCATTGATATAACGTTATTTTTATTTATAACAACAATAACGTTATTTAAATAGTTTAAATTGTAAAACGTACATTATTGTCATTTAATTTTTTCGGTATACATGAATGTATGCTTGGAGAAACAAAACGCTTGACATGATACAACCCAACTAAATTTACATGTTTACTTTTACACATAGAACATAGACCGACTCGTGCTTTTTAGGGTTCCGTACCCAAAGGGTAAAAACGGAACCCTATTACTGAGACTTCGCTGTCCGTCCGTCCGTCCGTCTGTCACCAGGCTGTATCTCAAGAACGGTGATAGCTAGACAGTTGAAATTTTCACAGATGATGTATTTCTATTGCCGCTATAACAACAAATACTAAAAATAAAATAAAATAAATATTTAAGGGGGGCTCCCATACAACAAACATGATATTTTTTCCGTTTCTTGCTCGATACTAATAACGTTGCCTTATGTTGCATAGATAATGGTACGGAACCCTTCGTGCGCGAGTCCGACTCGCACTTGACCATTTTTTTACTTATAAAGATTATACTGACATTGTCTGTCAAATAGTACCGGTACATAAACAAAATTCTGAAATCAAAACTGTTTAGAGTCGGCATGTTGTATTTTACTTTGAATATCTTTCCGCAAATATAAAACATGAGTCAAGAAGTAGACAGGAAGACACCGTTCTCGAGTTTGGAGAAAGATTTATTTTTAAACATTATTAAAAAATATGATAGTATATTAACCAGCAAGTCATGGGAAAATATAGCTGTGGAATTTAATGAATCCCCAAGTAACATTTTAGGTCTTAGAAAGCTTTTGAAAAGGTTCTAAAACCTTTATATGGAAATCTGCTAGTAAGTCTTAATAGGCTCAAAAACCTTATACTAAGGCCTCTGCCTCGAATTTTGCGGGCAGCGGGGCCGCGGCGGCGGCGGCGCGGGAGCGGGGCGGGCAACGCATACCTGTTCTCCAAACCAGCGGGCGCCGGGCAGATCGCGCGGCACTATAGCGGTGAGTGTTGTGTTCGTGGTTGTGTTGTCGAGATATTATTACAAGAAAATAAACCAATTCGACAAATGGATTATTGAAAGTTAGAAAAAGAAAGATAAAATATCCAGAAGGAATAAAGAAAGAAGACGGAAAAGTTTTGAGACTAAAGAAAGCCTTGTATGGGTTAAAAAAAGCTCCAAAATGTTGGAATGAAAGGATTCACAATTTCTTTATTGATAACAATTTTGAGCAGTCAAATTATGATGTGTCTTTATTTTAAACCAGGAACATGGGCACTAACATTTGTAGATGATTTTCTTTTAATGGGTAATTATGAAGATATAAAAAGAAAACTAGAAAATGAATTTAAAGCAAAGGATCTTGGAGAAGTGAAAGAATGTCTAGGAATGGAAATACACAAAAACAAAAATACTATATGTATAAAGCAACAAAAACTAATAAAGAAAATATTAAATAAATTGAGGAAGAAATAATAAATGTACCTTACAGGGAATTAATTGGAAGTCTTGCTTACCTTTCAGTCACCAGTACACCCGATATTACTTATGCAACTTCTTTTTTGAGTAGATATTTGGACAAGCCAACAGCACAGCGCTGGAAAGCAGCAAAGAGGATATTGAGGTATCTGAAACACACTATTAATAAATGACTTACTTACTTTAGGACTGATGAACCGCAACAGCTGATTACTTACACAGATGCAGACTGGGGAAGTGACAAGACTGATCGCAAAAGTGTGAGTGGATCTGCAATCTATTTTGGTTAGAATTTAATTTCTTGGTCCTCAAAGAAGCAGTGTACCGTATCATTGTCATCTGCAGCAGCTTCAGCCATAATGGAGCTCATCATCTTTTTATAATTATAACTTTGAAACTCTACTATTGATTGACAATCAGAGCGCTATAAAAATAATATCTAACAGAGAGAATGGAAAAAGGACACAACATATAGACATAAAATACCACTTTATCAAAGATGACTTACAATATTAAAATTTCATATGTACCAACAGAGCATAATGTATCAGACATCTTTACAAAACCTTTATGTGAAATCAAACATAACTACTTCTCATCAAAATTGCATATTTTGTAAACCTATTTTGTATTTCATGTGATAGATTGATTATTTGATTTGAATAATGTTATTAAGAATGTAAAACTTATTTAAATGTAACTAATGTATATAACTCTATACTTTACTTAAACTATTTGGTACTAAACTATAAGTGGATTCTTAAACTTTAATTTAAATAAACTAAGATTTGTGTTTGTAACAAGAAACTAAATATTTTCTAACACTTGCGCAACTCATCTGTTTAAATAAAACTACTTTTTACGGATTTAAACGCGTATATTTACGCGTATAAATATACGCGTCTAAATCCGTAAAAAGTAGTTTTATTTAAAGAAACTAAATGTCAATTAAGACTATTGTTTGTTATGAAAGTACTTATAATTTTTGGATGGTGTTATGCACCATGAAACATGTTATTTTTTGTTTGGTAATGTAATTCAGAGCTTTGCGTTGCTATTTATGAATTATTAGGTAGGCGTTTTTAAGTTATAATATTTTGTTTAATTAATAGTAAATAAATGAATAAAGTCATCTAAAACATACGAACGTTTTATTAAAATATCTGTGAATGGCAAGTAAAGCAGGGCTTATCTGCTTGTATAGAGCGCACGCCACTGCGTAAGAGTAAACAAATATAATCAGAATGCTCCGCACTGCTAATTTAAGCTATCAGGAGTTACACGTGTTATTGTGAGTCAACCATAAAATATAGATATATGCTGATGCAGGATATTTTTTAGACAATTTTATGTAGAATATTTTCGTCATATATGATTTCTATGTAACTTTAACCATTAAGGCTGCACACGCGACGGAAGCTTAAAAAATGGAGTAACTTCTCCCGTTTTCCCAACATTTCCCTTCACTACTCTGCTCCTATTGATTGTAGCGTGATGAAAAGAATACTATTCTATATCTTACGCTTGTTATAATAAAATATCAGTCTTAAACAAAATTTTATTCAGATTACGTTAAAACAGCTCTAAATAATGTTGTTAATAGTAACAGAATAATGACCGCACTAATGCTAGGTTTCACGAGGTCGCAGGTTTAATTCATTTTTTTATGTTCAATCAATTGTATGATCTTTATAATAGTCATACAAATTTATGTGTGTACTAGGACTGTTGATAAAATATGAATATATCGAAATATCGAGTAGCTAAATAGCTGAACATATAAAACGAAAGAGTATTTTTATAAACTCTTACTGAAAAATATTGGTATACATAATGAAAAAGAAATTTTTAATTTATGAATTTTGTTATAAAACCTAATCATTTATCAATTAGGTTTTATAACAAAATTCCATCAAGTATCAACGAATTACCAGATAAAAATTTTCTTTTTCATTATGTATACCAATATTTTTCAGTAAGAGTTTATAAAAATACTCTTTCGTTTTATATGTTCAGCTATTTAGCTACTACGATTATTAGGCACTAAAAGATTGATTGTAGAAGCAACTCGTTCAGATGCTACAGATGTAGCAGAATAAATTAAATATTTAACTGCTATTTCTGATAGGACGGGAGTAAAATGCCTACTGTCAATCCAAAATTTCAGGGCGTTTGATGACCTTGAAATATTTGGATGATCTAAATACTGCTTTAATTCAGCAGGTTTACCAAAACTTCTGCCAGAAACTTCATTGGCATTGGCCATATTTTTCAAGAGCATATCTTCATGTCGATCCCATAATGATGAAGTTATTTCTTTTTCTCCACGCTACGTAATTTAGCCAGGCAGTGTTCGGCATGCCTGGAACTTGCAAGATTTTTAAAAAGCTCATAATACGCCTGCAGGTCCTCACACAGCAGAGAAGCAGATTGCAAGCCAAAAGGTTAAATAAATTTTTGCTTTTACAAGGTTTAGAAAAAAAGTACTGGGATTAGATTAGGATAGGGTAGGTACTAGGATTTATATTTCTGCTACTCTTTGCGCGCAAATGCGACGAATTTCGACAAAAACTAAATATTTTACGCATTCAATGCTGAATAATTTGCGAATTTATAGTCAATGCTAATAAAAGAGTCATTCGCCCAGTGCTGAAAACGCGTATGTGCGTTCAAAAAATTTTTCGCGTAGTGCTAAGAACGCTTATGTGCGTTCATAGAAAACTCGCGTAGTGCTAAGAACGCTTATGTGCGTTCATAGAAAACTCCCGCAGTGCGGCCGACGCTTATGCGCGTTCGGTAACTTTCGAGTTTTATGACTGTCATATTGTTATTATTATAACAATTACGGGTAATATAAAGGGTCTTTCACATTGGTGTTTTTTGTACTTAATAAACTTTTAATATAATAAGTAGGTACAGTATATAAATATTTACCCAATTTTTTGTTGGATAGTCCATTTAATGAGGAAAGCTATATAACTTCACGCTGCGAACAATGGGAGCGAAGAATCAGGGAAAAATTTTGCAAGAACGGAAAAGAATTTCTAAATTCCACGCACCTACGGAGTCCGCGACTCCTTTACATACAATATCCTAATTCCTAATCTTTTTTCTAATAAATAAAATTCTCGTGTCACAATGGTTGTTCCCATACTTCGCCAAAACGGCTTGACTGATTCATAAGATAATTTTATATGCATTCTATCTATTAAAAAAAAACGCATCAAGATCCGTTGCGTATTTTTGAAGATATAAGCTCACATAGGGACATACATACAAAAATTACGACTTTGTTTTATAAGAAGTAAAGTTAAAGATACTCAATGACAATACTAAACGAACAAGTTCGTACATGCACGCTCTCATTTACCTCGCGAGTAGTCGCGAGAGCCAACGAACGAGACCCTTTGACTCAGGCGGAAAAAACCGAGACGAGAGCGAGAGAGATGACGATCGCGTCCTGCACACTCGCGCGCAAAACCTGTCTCGACGAGTTTGCACAACTGCTTTTGGAGACCATAGATACTAGACAATCAGCCATTAATCAGTGAAAATTTGCCGCAAAAAAAAACAGATGGCGCACCTAAAGAGAAATGGATAGCCGTTTTTTTTTGTTTCTTCCGCGTCGGTAACTTTTGCCATATTTAAAGAAATGGCCCTTGTTAGGTGCTATGATTTGACAAGATATCGAGAACCAAAAAGATGAAAAAATAAGGAGTAAAGAAGGTATTACTTTTCAAAACCGGGAAATTCGGTACTGGCCTTTGCTAGGACCGGGAATTTCAATACTTTAGGGATTTTTCATATCGCTGTTTTCGAATAGATGAAATGGAACAGGAGGAAGTCTAATTTAGATTTATAGATAAATTTGTGCGATATTTTTTCATCTGTACCTAGTATTTATTTCAAAAAACACTTAATTTTAAAAAGTAATATTTCGTAATAACAGACAATATGGTTACGGCAGAATGGACATTTTACACAACGTCCTCTGATCCCAAGCAAAGTTTATTATATGCTTGTGTTATGGGTACCAGAATACGGATAGAATCTACTTCTTCTTCGGTTTCTTCCCGTATTCGGAGTTTTTTAAAAAATAGGCTGTCATTCAATTTTGTAAGATTAACTAGAGTAAAAACATTATCATATTGTTGGTTTTGCTTGCTGATTATGCATGTTCTAATAAAAATTACGGGTACCGAAAGTACCGATTCCTATAATTGTTTTCCCCGGTTTCTAAACTGCTTAAAAGAACCAGGAATTCCCGGTTCTCTACCCTAGTTTTAACTTTCCTCCCACTGTCCACATGTTTATTTTTACGCAATGCTTATTAATCATTATTTTTGGTTTATTTTATATTTAGAGTATTACTACTTTATTAGAGAATTTACGAATATTACTCATTTTTACCGGTTTTCTGTTAAATATTGTCTTTGAACATATTTCTATCATCGTAAGACTTGTACAATAAGATAAAGTTGTAATGTAATTTCACTTGCAGTACCTACTTATTTCGCCGTAAACGTATGTAAAAACCAGTCTATTGTCAGTAATTTTGGGTGCACGGTCGAAACCTCTGATCATACGCGGCATAGTGAAATGTGATGAACATTTTTTTGTGTAACAGATGTGCCTTAATAGTGTTGTTTGTGTTCCGGTAAGTAAATATCATTACGTTGTAGAATAATGAGTTGTATTACTATACAATAAACAATAAGATTTGTTCCACATTAATTTAAAGGTTTTTATTACCTGCACTTGTGGTACTTAATTTTTATTACATGCAGCTGCATGTCATAAAACGACAATTAAACAATTAGTGACTGACGCGCCACTTGACGCGACAGTCAACAAGTATTTTTCACAACGACAGTCGGTTTCGTTTTATGACGTCACCTGCGGTGCTATACCGCATGTCCCATGCCAGTGTTTCGTCTTTGAACGTATTTCTATCATCCTCCAACTTCTACAATAAAATAAAGTCGGAATATGATTTCACTTGCAATAACTACTCATTTTTCCGTAAACGTGTGTAAAAGCCAGTCTATTGTCAGTAATTTTGGGTGAACGGTCGAAACCTCTGATCATACGCGGCATAGTGAAATGTAATGAAAATTTTTTTGTGTAACAGATGTGCCTTAATAGTGTTGTTTGTGTTCCGGTAAGTAAATATCATTACGTTGTAGAATAATGAGTTGTATTACTATACAATCAACAATAAGATTTGTTCCACATTAATTTAAAGGTTTTTATTACCTGCACTTGTGGTACTTAATTTTTATTACATGCAGCTGCATGTCATAAAACGACAATTAAACAATTAGTGACTGACGCGCCACTTGACGCGACAGTCAACAAGTATTTTTCACAACGACAGTCGGTTTCGTTTTATGACGTCACCTGCGGTGCTATACCGCATGTTCCATGCCAGTGTTTCGTCTTTGAACGTATTTCTATCATCCTCAAACTTCTACAATAAAATAAAGTCGGAATATGATTTCACTTGCAGTAACTACTCATTTTTCCGTAAACGTGTGTAAAAGCCAGTCTATTGTCAGTAATTTTGGGTGAACGGTCGAAACCTCTGATCATACGCGGCATAGTGAAATGTAATGAAAATTTTTTTGTGTAACAGATGTGCCTTAATAGTGTTGTTTGTGTTCCGGTAAGTAAATATCATTACTTTGTAGAATAATGAGTTTTATTACTATACAATAAACAATAAGATTTGTTCCACGTTAATTTCAAGGTTTTTATTACCTACACTTGTGGTACTTAATTTTTATTACATGCAGCTGCATGTCATAAAACGAAAATTAAACAATTAGTGACAAACGCGCCACTTGACGCGACAGTCAACAAGTATTTGCACGACGACGGTCGGTTTCTATTAGCAAGTTTTAAGAATCCTTTCCTATTCGCTCACTTCTGCTTTTGCTCTCGTGGTAAACAGACGTACTCTCCGTGCTTTTTCTTTTGCTAGATTCTCTTGCCTGTTATATTTTGACCATTGCATTCATTCTGGACTTTCGATTTGCTCTTTGATTACTGTGGCTTGTGTTACTGGACTCCGATAATACGTTCTGATTCTGTGTAGTGTTGTGAATCTTTGTAAGTTGTCAAGCTATTCGATGTAAGTACCATTGTTTTATTATTCTATACTATCTTTTTGACTAGTTAACTTGAGCTAATTCAATCTAGAAAATTAAACTAACTGTTAATATCACACAAGGTTAATAAAAAAGTGTATACGCAATCAAAACATAATAGTACTCGTTAAAATGTTGAACCTTTGTCTTTGTATTATTTTTCATTGCATTGCTCATGCAGCACATAATTCATTGAAACTTTGTTTTTAGATGGCTCGTAACTATGAAGATGTGAGACGTGACCTGAGGGAAATCTTTGGAGAAGATTTCACTGACGTTGAGTCGGATAGCTCCGATAGTATAAGCGTCTCCTCCACCGCATCGGACAGGTAAGGATTCGTTCATTTAATCCTATTCTAGTATATTGTACGTCTCTGGTAGGGTACAGAACCGGGTTTCCCCAGAATCATAGAGCCCGGTAATACCCGGTTCTTTTGAGCATTCCAAGAAGCGGCATTCCAAAACTAGGAACCGGGAACTTCGGTAAATTACCAAATTATGATATTTATTATGCACAAAATGTAAATACCATGGTTCTCTACATGAGCGAAAAAAATCCTGAAAAATCGAAAATCCCGGGAATTTTCAGTTCCAGCAAAGGCCGGTACCGAAATTCCCGGTTCTCAAAAGAAGACCCGGTTTTTCGATACCCTGTTCTCTAGCATTACATGGGTTTATTTTAATAAATAATTGTTGTCATTTAGCTCGAGCGTGTCCCGTGTTGACTTATCGCCTGATGAAGAGTGGACTGAGGAGACAGCGATGGAAAATAATTTCCCATTTACGGGAATCCCTGAGATAAAGATCCCGGACATGGCAGAAAAGGGACCTTTCGATTATTTTAAGGCGCTTTTCAATGAAACCTTTATAACAAAACTAGCCGAAATGACTAATATGCATTCCGAAAGATTAATAGCCAGGCCACTTAGGCTAAATAGCCGCTTAACTAAGTGGAAAAACACAAATATTGCAGAATTGTGGACGTTTTTAGGGATATTGTTTTTTATTGGGACTGTCAGACTAAATAAGCTATCAGATTATTGGAAAAAATCCAATTATTTTAAATGCAATATCAACAATTATATGTCTAGGGACAGATTCTTACTAATTTTGAGATGCCTTTATTTTCACACCACCAACGAATCTACAAATAAATACTCGAAAATTGATTATTTATTAAATTATTTTAACAAAATAATGAAAAATTTAGTTTATCCGGATAGGGAGCTAAGTATTGACGAGTCAATGGTTGGGTTTAGGGGTCGGCTGAACATTCGACAATATATTAAAAGTAAAAAACACAAATATGGAATCAAGTTATATGTTCTGGCCGACCCCATGGGGTTGGTTCATAGAATCCACATGTACAAAGGGTCCCAAGATGTAGAAGTTGGCGGTAAAGGTCATGCTGATAAAGTTGTGCAGACGCTTTTGAAAGATTACCTTAATAGTGGCCATTCAATTTATTTGGACAACTATTATAATAGTGTCCAATTAGCCGAAAGTTTACTTTTAAAAAAAACTTATTGTACCGGCACTTTAGTTTCTACGAGAAAGGGTAATCCAAGAACGGTAATTAGCAAAAAGCTCTCAAAAGGTGGAATAATTTACAGGTACAACGGAAAAGGTGTTTATGTGTGTAAGTGGAAAGACAAGCGGGATGTGCTCACTATTACCACTGAGCATTCCCCTCAAATGATGCCAGTGGAAAATAGGCAAGGTCGTGTTGTTAACAAACCAAAAATTGTAGTAAAATACAATAAATATATGAAAGGTGTTGACCGGCACGACCAAACGCTGGCCTATTACCCATGTGAGCACAAAACCGTACGTTGGTACAAGAAAATAGGTATTCATATTCTACAAATGATGCTCTTAAATTCTTTTTTTTTATTTAAAAAGGGTACCAACAGCACTCTTTCTCTGGAATCATATAGGGAAAAAGTGCTGTTAGAACTGCTTCCTCCTGTACCTAACACATCTGCGCCTCAAAAGGCTCGACATATGCCAAAAGAATTCAGCCGGAACGAAGATGGTTGCCTTAAAAGGCGCAAATGTGTTAGATGCTGGAAAAAAGATAAAAAAAGGAGAGATACTAAAATTATATGTCCGGACTGTGACGTCGGTCTTTGTCTCGCATGTTACAGTCCACACCATGAGGAAATGCCTTTGCGATGAACGCTGGCAAAGGCATTTCCTCATGGTGCGAGACAAAGACCGTGTGTCTCCTTTTTTATCTTTTTTCCAGCATTTTTTACCCAACCAAACCAAAATTTACTCGATTCCTTACAGTAGATTTTGCGTGTAATCGTAACAAACAGACAAACTCACTTTCACATTTATATATACAAAGCCCAAAGATTGAAACATGATATGTAATTAGGCTTCTAGTGGTTTTTTATGAATTTCCTGGATATGCATATCCGCTCCAATGACACCTCACCAGCTTCTGGTTTGTCATAGTAGATACGCAATTGGCAGCCCGCCTGTATCTGGTGATAAGTAGATGTTTCCAAATCCTTTAAAGTTGAATAAGAAAACAAAACCCGTCCTTTTCTAACTCATAAGAATTCGATTGGGTATAGACAAAGACAGCATTATCAACCGTAAAAACAAGACGGTCCCATAGACATGTTCATACATATTTGGGTTGGAATTTAGTCCCCAGCTCTGATGATATTTTCGAAGGCTGGTATAAAGAAAAAATGTATCGAAGATGGTTATTTTTGTATGATTTTCTAAATGTTATACTATTAATTAATGTAAATTAAATTAAATACATTGAATATTTAATTTATCTTTTTTTTAAGACGTTGTTTAGCCAAACAACCCGTAAAACTTACTTAAAGTTATTTATTCTCATTAAATAATTATAGTAGATTAATCTACAAACATTATAAATAATAAATAAATAAATAAATAAATATTCATGGACATTTCACACAACTTTCAAATTTTCATTACATTGGTAAATAATTATGTACGTTAAATGAAGTTCCGATTGCAAATTTATGAGCTATAATCATTTTAATCGCAATTGGTAAAAAGCGCTCGCGCCCGTCGCCATACTGCTGCCAGACGCGCATATTGCGCAAGATTGTTATAAAGGTTTCATTAGATAGGTACATATCTTAAAAACAACGAGCTGTAACATCTATAGACAACTACAACATTATATAGAGGTATGTATATTTCACGTTCTAGAAAAACAAAACTAGAGGTCATTTTCACGTTGGCAATAAAAATGTGTGAGTTTCCTCTCTATTTTAGTTCAATTAGTTTACAGTTTACTCCATAAGTCCATACATACCATTTCGCTAATCGCTTTGATTTCTATATACGAGTGGCTGTTGTATTTAACATTTTATTAATTTCTTTCTTTTTTTAATTTTAATTTTTTACAAATGTCCTGGCAACGAGCTATTCGCCGCCTATTCTGCTGTGGGCCCGCTGACGTTGAGTCTTCAAAGACGGAGCAAGTTCAAATAACATAAATTTTATATAGGTATTTACTAACTAACAGGCCGCTAATATTTGGTTTTTCATTTCAGAGCAACGTACGAGTCTTTGAAGACGCCGTCGGCCCACTGCAGTGAGGCGAATAGCTTGCCCAGCAGAGCGTGGCTGGAGGAGTCTCCAGGGGAAGTAAGTAAACCAACTTTTCTTGGAACTGCTATATCTGTTTATTTGATTTTATTAGGTATTATTACTACCGTTTCATGATAAATTTGGTTTAGCGGTTTTGGTACAAAAAAGAAACCTTAAAAGTATTGGTCTGTAAAACTATTTTTTATTTCTACAGATTCGCCGCTTAGCGGCAGATTTAGCCGCAGTACAGGAGCGCATGCGGCGATTGGAGCATTATTTGCTCCATCCGCTGCTGGTGTTCGGGCCGGGAGAAAACGAGTACATGAATATGACGTGAGTATATGCCTTTTTGTTACCTATATTATCATAATATTTTGATCAGTGACCTTTTCTTTCTGGTATTTTGCTCAGTATTGTGAACACAAAACTATAAGTAGTAATTAACAAAATGAAGCTAATTTTTACTAGTGATAGGTACCTACCTATGTAGATGCCCATTCTTATGCAATTATTATTAAGTACTACAATAATGTCTTTGTGTGATGACTGATCAAGAATATAATCGTCACTACCCCATCTCCCAAGGGTACTGTAAAGTCATCTAAGGTATCACAGATAACATCCTCTGCGAGAGATGGAAAACTCGAAAATAAACCCCGTGCCAATACGCCTAGTCAGCGAGCCACAGTATATGACCACAATCCCTCCCGAAGTGGATGAGGCTCGTGCCCAGGTGTGGATAGACTATAATAATGATTTTTTATTTCAATGAACTGTTATTTTATCTTCCACACAACCAGAAACTTTATTATGTTACATAATTTTCTATTGTAGTTCCGGTGCCCGGCCTGTGACACCAGCGGCGCAGCAAGAATCGCGGCTGCCTCCTGTGCTGCTAGAATGGCTGCACCAGCGCATTGATTATGGGGAGCCCTGGTGAAAGCATCTCAGCTAATCATCAGGGCTCCCATATTAAACTATGAACTTTTCTCAAGTTTTTTATTTTGTCATAACCTTATCAAGCATAGGTTACTTGTCATCGCATAAAGTCTGTCATCCGTTTGACCATCGTCGGACGACGGGTGTACACAAAGAACAATGTTCTGAATTAAGATAATCTATCTGTATATGTATATACATATAATAAATCTATAGTAAAAAATATTTGTACATTAATTTTATTATATTTTAAATCTTTGTTTCATCGCAATCGGTCCACTCAATCAAGAGATATTTAGATAATACGAAATTTCTCAATATGGTTACTTGCAACGCCATCTAGCGGCGAAAAAGAGAATAAAAAAAATGATTAGGTCGATCGAATAAAAATCGATCCACGCGCACGGAGTCGTGTGCACAGATAGTTTATTTTAATAATATTACACAAAACAAAATACATAATATACGATACATCAAAAACAAATTCAGTCCAGTGTACACTCTCCTTTACAAACCCACATGTTACGATGTCTTCGAAACAATAGACACTCAGATTACGGGCTATAAAACGCACAGGTGCTAGATTTTTTTTATATGGACGCACATACGCGTTGGTCAGCACTTGGCGAATATCCAAAAAACGCGCATAAGCGTTTTCAGCACTAAATGCGTTAAGTAGGTACCAAGGGCAAGGATTTCATACGCATTAATAGTAATAAATTCATAAATATGGTTATAAATTCATTTATACAGTGGCAGTTTGCTATTTTAGCTGCCACTCATTCTACGAGAGAGAGAAAAGACAAATTTGCTTTTTATTTCACACAGTAAGTCGATCATTGATCACAATGATCACCTACAGTTCGTATATGTAATATTTTAGTCAACACAAGCTGTATCTCGCTTGCATTATTGACTGATTTACTAACATTTGACATTTTATAAAAATTCAAGTAAATTTTAACAAATAAATGATTACTTGATTGAATGCAAGGATGAAGAAATTTAAATTAAGTTTCTAATCATTTCTGATTTAATTACAGTATTAATATAGTGAGTTCAAATCATTAATGATTCTCTAGATATATAGAATGTGACGGCAGCTCCACTAACACACCTACAAGCACCCACATTGATATCGAACTACTAACATAACATACTCACATAACATAACATATAAACTAACATAAGGCCGGGGCAAATACTGAGTTATACCAGTAGAGACTTTGATGTCATGGTATGGAGAGATCAAATCTTTTAAAATACCCAAGGAAGGACACATTCTTAATCCATCACCACACAGACAACAGCTTCTTACTGGAAAAAATAAACCAATAAATATTCAAGAACATATAATATCTATATATAACATCTAATGGTCTGAAGCTAGGTTAATTGTTTGTGTTATGGGTATTAGAATACGGATACAATTAAGTAACTATTTTTTTTGTAATTACGAGTAGATAGAAAACACCCAGCTGCAGTAAAAATGTTCCACGCAAACGGCAGTCCGTTAACGCCCGAAATTAATAATGCATCTTCAATCCAAGATTAAAATGAATCTTGGATTGCCGCGTATCCATGGATCGATCTTCAATCCGTATGCCAATAACAAAAGTCCATGATCCCAAATTTTTTTTGACAATAGATTGACTGTGATCCTTTCCCTCTTGGCAGTTTCGTTCTATGTAGAATATTTAATCGTACGACATATTATTTTGCGTGTTATAAAAATAAAACCATTGTTATGTACCAAACTTAACCTATTGTATCAAGTTGCGCGCGCGCGTCCCTAGGAGATGGTAACTTCACTATCGATGACGCGGTTACCGAGCGCCGCGCGGTGACCTTCTCGGTCGTCAGTCGTAAAAATCATCTTGTTGGCAAGTTACGTCGCGATTTGAATGCGATTGAAGCGTTTTCCTTGCAATTGTTTCGCGAGTTAAAAATTGTCACTAGAATTAATTGTTGATAAAACTAATTATCCTTGTTGTGTGAATCGATAATTACCATTGAAACAAAACCTTGAAATGTCATTGCGAAGTTGAGTATTCGCCATTTTTGTATGACAAAAAAGTATTATAAAAACTAGTGAATTTTGTGTCTCCATACTTAATACTATTTAATGTGAGTTGAACTGTTTGATAACTATAATTGTGATAGTATAATTGCATTAAGACGATTGGTGAAAGTTCACGGCTTAAGTCGCGCCAAATGTGGTCATTTTGAGGACTTAAAGAGTTCGTGTCTGCTTGCATAAAGTTAAGTATAGTTTGATTAGCATTCTGCGTTATTTTGGCCAATTTATCGTAGTTAGTTAATGAAGCTATAGCTAGGGCTTGACACAGTGAAGACATTGTTGAAGAACAAAACAGGGTAAGTTTGTACTATTGTAAATTTGTTAACGCTGTGATATACAGTATATGTTCGTTCATCTCGCGCCTGAGAGATATCACGCTTCCACTTAACCTATTATTAATTAAAACACCAGGTTGAACGCAACATATTTTGGTACCCAGAGCGTGGTTTAAACTCCGTTTCTCGAATGTTCCATGTTGAACAAACTATACCCTCATTATTTGTGAAAATTGATTTAATTAATTTAATTAATTTAATTTGATTAATTTAGTTGTTTGTTTGTTTAATCTAAATTGTTGGTATAGTTTTTAAATAATTAATTTGAGTACTTGAATTGGCAATTAGATTTTAAAGGGTTTGATAATTGTTTGTGCTATTGCTAATCGTATTTGTTGTTACTCAGGTTATTATTTAATATAAATTATTATTTAATTATTGTCTAATATTGAACAACGTTATAGTTAAATTGTGGCGTTGTGCGTTTGTATAATACAACATTTATTTTATACGTTTGTTTGTTTTGTTGGTTACCTTAAAATAAATAATTTAAGTCTTAAATTAATTGCACATTGGCAAGGAATTGTTTTGTTTGTTTGATTTAAAATATTTAAGATTTGATATTTGTTTAGAGTAATAGCGGCTTGTCTCATTGAAAGATATTTTGTTTTTCGCTATTGTAATATTGTTTGTTTGTGAAAGATATTTGTTTTTTTTTGTGTTATTATAAGATTGTTTGTTTCGTGCCGTTTGTGCTTTGAAGATGTCTACCGCCGCGTATAATGTTGTCCGCGAGACATATTCCGGGATTGCGACTCATTTGAGATGGTTCACGTCAGCTGCCGCCTTGGTGAAAAGGGAGAACCGAATCGAGGCATTGTTGGACAGGCATGAGAAATGCCCTACACGACTTCAGGAGGTGGAGGCGCTTTACCGGCGCTTCATCTTGCATCTGGATGATGTGCCCCTGGAGTCATTCCCCCAGGAGCGACGGGACCAAGTCCACGAGGACTACGTCCAAATTATGGACCTTGTCGACGACATCGCCCAGCGCGCGCGGGAGATTTTAGCCTCGCGCGCCGGAGTACCGGCTCACCGGGCCCCCTTGAAGACTCCCGTGGGCCTTTTGACTAGATTACCCAATTTGGATCTTCCACGTTTTGATGGTCGATTAGACACGTGGATGGGATTCATTGGTTTGTTTGAGAGCCTTGTGGACTCGAGGGACGATTTGAGTCCGTCTCAGAAACTGGCCTATTTACTCTCCGTGCTTGATGGAGAGGCGAGGGGCTTAGTACAGCACCTCCCAATATGTGACGGGAGCTATGGGATCGCGCGGGCGTTGCTCACCAAGCGCTATCACAACCAGCGCTGTCTGGCAGATACCCACGTTGACCAGATCTTGAACCTTCCCGTCGTGAGCAATGCTGCCCAGTTGAGGACCGAGCTGCTGAACCCCCTCCTAATAGCCACCAATTCGCTCAACCGCTTAGGACTGCCGGTTGCCAAGTGGTCTTACCTACTGGTGCGTATCGTACTCAAGCGATTGCCGGTGTCTTTGAGGGCACGTTTTGAACAGGGGCACACTAGGGATGAGGCATCTGCTCTCCCTACCTTTGACCAGCTCCTGACGTTCCTGGAGGACGAGTGTCGCATGGGTGACGTCATGGTCGCCGACACGCCGGTGGAAGCATCACGTCCCAGACCCACCAACCAACGGCGCAATGCTCAACCTGCACCAAGAGGAGGTACGGCCGCCCGCTTCGCTGTCGCTCAAGCTGCGCCACCGGACTGCCGGTTTTGCAAGTCGCAGGGACACCAAACGGTGCGGTGCCCAGACTTCGCGGTCCTGCACGTGGCCGCCCGTAGGCGTATTGCCCAGGCCCGCGGCTGGTGTTTCTCTTGCCTAGGGGACCATTACCAGCGCGCCTGCCCCGACACTCACCCGTGTCCTATTTGCGGAGGGCACCATTTGAAAATCCTGTGCGCCAACGCGAATGGCCGTCGCGACCACGCGGGGTCGCCTTCGGGCGGGTATGCCAGTGGACACCGGGACCAGTCCCGCAATTTGGAGTCCGGCTCATCACCCCCACGCCGCGCAGACTGTGCTGCCATCGATCGCCGAGTTGGTTCGGCGCGCAGCCCCACGGGCGGGTATGAAAGCGGGCCCCGGGTTCAATCCCGCACCTTTGTGTCCCGCTCGCCCTCCCCGCTTCCACGTGATCAAGCGAGATCACCTCCAGTAGTGTACCACGATTACCGTGACGCGCGTCCGGTACCACTACCGTCCCCCCCTCTGGCGGAACGTCCCCGTTTGGAGACGCGCAACCCTCGGTACGGACGCTCCAGGCGCTACGAACCGCCGTCTATGGCTCGTGGCAGTCGTCACCGAGAGGAGGCCGAGTTTAGGCACTACCCGCACTTTGATTTGCCGTCTCGGGACAACGGCGCTCAGTCGCCGCCACGCCAGCATTAGGATGTTGGCGTCTGCCCCCGCTATGCACCGCCCCCCTTTGAGACCGTCCTCTTGCCCACGGCCCATGTCAGGGTCTGGGGACGGACGGGCGCCTCAGTTGTAGTCCGAGCGATATTGGACACAGGCTCACAGGGGTGCATAGCCTCGTCTTGGTTGGTAGGGCAGACTGGCCAGACTATTGAAAAATATTCAGATGTAATAAGGGGTGTCGGGAACGCCCCCGTGGCCACGGTAGAGGGCCGCGTTTGGTTTGAGTTCTCCCCTTCAAATTCTCCACGTCCGACGTTGGAATCGTCGGCTATTGTGATGGAGAATATCTTGGGCAATCACCCGCAAGTTCGTTTGTCTGCGGATGCGGTAAAATTGACCGCGGATTTGAATTTGGCTGACCCTAAATTTGACCTGCCTGGCACGGTCGATTTGTTGCTTGGTGCCGATGTTTTGGGTAAAATATTACTCGGCAAGGATCGTGTTTTGCAGCCAGGTGGCTTGGTAGCCCTCCGGACCATATTTGGGTTCGCACTGATGGGGCCTGTATTGAGGACTCCCCCCCCTGCCGAACTTGGAACGGCCTTGATGGTGGGGTCCGCCCTTTCTGACGCCGTGCAGAGATTCTGGGAAGTGGAGGAGCCACCACAAGCTCCCCGCTCTGATCCGGAGCATGAAGAGTGTGAGCAGTTCTACAAGACCAACACCAGTTATCTCCGTTCTGGCCGGATCATGACAAGATTGCCATTTCTCGCCGTACGTCCGCCACTTGGCGTCTCGCGGCCTATTGCAGAGAAGCGTTTGTTGGCGATGGAGCGCCGTATGAGCAGGGACCCACTACTCAAGGAGAAGTATATTGACTTCATGCGGGAGTATGAGGATTTGGGACACATGTCTGTGTCAAAATTGGATTGGCGTTCGACGGAGCACTTCTTTCTTCCGCATCATGCTGTAATAAAACCATCCAGTGGTAAGTTACGCACAGTATTTGATGGTTCTGCGCAGACTACTTCAGGAGTGTCATTGAACCAGTGTCTGCATCCTGGTCCCAAATTGCTGAAGGACCTTTGTGACGTCATCACGCGGTTTCGACGTCATCAATTTGTTTTTGTGGCTGACATCAAGATGATGTTCAGGCAAACGGTAATTCACCCGGATGATCGCCGATACCAGCTGATATTGTGGCGAGAAAACCAGCAAGATCCCATGCTTGTCTACGAGCTCAACACGAACACATACGGGCTGAGGTCTAGCCCCTTTTTGGCTATACGTTCGCTTTGGGAGCTCGCGGATCGAGAGCGTATGTCGTTTCCTCGCGCAGCCGCCATTTTGAAGGAGGACCTATATGTTGACGATGTGTGCACTGGCGCGGCCACGGAGAGAGAGGCCCTGCTCTTGCGTGACGAGTTGATTGGCATTCTAGCCTCCGCAGGATATGAGTTGCGTAAATGGATCTCCAACTTACCTGCGCTCTTGGACGGGCTACCGGATGACCACCAGCAGGATCCTCACCTATTTGAGAACCGTGACAACCCTACCATGATGTCAGTGCTTGGAATCCAGTACAGACCAGTCCAGGACATCTTTACATTTAATGTCAATTTGGATTCGCATCACACTTGGACGAAACGACTGGTTCTGTCGACTGTCGCGAGAACCTTTGATCCCAATGGCTGGATATGCCCGGTCATATTCTGGGCCAAATGCTTCCTGCAGAGACTTTGGACTGCAGGTCTTGGATGGGACGAGCCACTTCGCGAAGCTGTTTTGAAGGACTGGCTCCTATTTGCTTCCTCATTGCCTGCCATCAATAGGATATCGTTACCCCGTGCTCTGCTTCCGCCAGGGAAGCACACCGCGTCCCTTCATGGTTTCTCGGACGCTTCGGAACGTGGGTACGCAGCAGCCGTATACTTGCGCACCGTGACCACAGATGGTCAGGTGAAAGTGTTGTTGGTCATGGCGAAGAGCAAGGTCGCGCCTCTTCGAACTGCCTTGACAATCCCTAAGTTAGAGTTGTCAGGGGCGGCCCTTCTTGTTCGCCTTTTGAATCACGTCATGTCTACCTTGTGCACGTCAATTGACATTTCCACGATATATGCATGGACTGACAGTCAGATTGTGCTATGTTGGCTGAAGACGTCAGTTCACACCTTAGAGGTGTTTGTAGCAAATCGTGTCTCTCAGATACAGAAATCGGAGACCCCGTTGGTTTGGAGGCATGTGCCTGGCGAGGTCAACCCTGCTGATTGTGCGTCACGGGGATGTATGGCCCCCCTTTTAGTTGAGCACTCTCTGTGGTGGGGACCTGAGTGGTTGACCAGATCAGAATCTAATTGGCCGCGAACTCCGGCCTTAGACATTGTCGCACTGCCTGGGTTGCGAACGCTTGCGCTCGAACGGCAGGACCGTCCGTTCGACCCCGATTTCTTACTTAATCGTTACAGTTCATTGGACAAATTGTTGAGTGTCACCGCTTGGATCAAGCGCTTCACGAAAAATTGTAGACATCCACAGAACAAATGTTTGGAGGCCTTCTTATCGCCACAAGAGCTCCAAGATGCTCTTCTTCACTGGGTTCGTTCTGTGCAAGAGGCACATTTTGAAGACGAGATTGACATCTTGAGGAAAGGCAAATCCAAGCTGTCTGGAGCCATTTGTAAGCTGAACCCTTTTTTGGATAGTGAGGGTCTTTTGCGTGTCGGAGGGCGTCTTAGGAACGCAAACCTCCCTTATGGATCTCGTCACCCCCTCTTATTGCCAAAGAGTGGCCACTTGGTGAACCTGTTGGTGACTGATCGTCACATCAAGAACTCCCACGCCGGCTGTAATGCCTTATTGGCCATTTTGCAACGGGAATTTTGGATTTTATCGGCCCGTCGGACGATCCGTAGTGTGGTCTTTCGTTGTATGCCTTGCTATAGGCTCAAGGCCCCTACAATGCAGCCTATCATGGGTGACCTTCCTTCGGATCGGGTCACTGAGATAAGGCCCTTTGCTGGAGTTGGTACGGACTTTGCAGGCCCCTTTTTTGTTAAGACCTCGACCCTCAGGAACAGTAAAACTGTCAAGGCTTATTTGTGCGTCTTTGTCTGTCTGTCCACCAAGGCGGTACATTTGGAACTCGTCTCAGCCCTCTCGACAGAGGCATTTGTTGCGACGTTAGATAGATTCGTGTCACGACGAGGACTACCGTCCTTGATTCGGTCGGATTGCGGTACCAACTTCAAAGGCACAAACAACTATTTAAAAGCGATGTATGATTTTTTGTCGGCTAACGAGACTGAAATTGCGTCTAGACTAGCTACACGTAGAATAACTTGGAGGTTCAGTCCCGTGTCATGTCCCCACTGGGGAGGAATATTTGAAAGCGTAGTAAAGGTTGCTAAGACACATTTGCGACGGGTAATTGGCGAGTCTGTATTGACCTTTGAAGAGCTCGCAACTGTGTTTTGCAAAATCGAGGCCGTTTTGAATTCACGCCCGTTGTGCCCGATCTCTTCAGATCCTAACGACTTGGAAGCCCTCACGCCGGGCCATTTTTTGATTGGGCAGCCACTGAACGCCCTGCCGGAATATCCCCTTGTTGATGTGAGACCTAATCGTCTCTCGCGGTTTGAATTGATCCAACAACTCACTCAGAGCTTTTGGAAACGTTGGAATTTAGAATATTTGCACATTCTCCAGCAGCGCGTTAAGTGGACCGACAAGACTGATCCACCTCATGTTGGTGACCTCGTTCTGGTTAAGGACGCTAACTCACCGCCACTGTGTTGGCGCAGGGGGCGCATTCTCAACCTCGTCTTTGGAGCAGATGGAGTGCCCCGTTTTGCTGAGGTCCGGGTGGACGGTTCAATTTTGAAGAGAGCTGTATCAACCTTGTCGCGACTGCCAGTGAATTAGCGGCCAGGTAGTCCTGGCCGAGGCGGGTAGATGTTATGTACCAAACTTAACCTATTGTATCAAGTTGCGCGCGCGCGTCCCTAGGAGATGGTAACTTCACTATCGATGACGCGGTTACCGAGCGCCGCGCGGTGACCTTCTCGGTCGTCAGTCGTAAAAATCATCTTGTTGGCAAGTTACGTCGCGATTTGAATGCGATTGAAGCGTTTTCCTTGCAATTGTTTCGCGAGTTAAAAATTGTCACTAGAATTAATTGTTGATAAAACTAATTATCCTTGTTGTGTGAATCGATAATTACCATTGAAACAAAACCTTGAAATGTCATTGCGAAGTTGAGTATTCGCCATTTTTGTATGACAAAAAAGTATTATAAAAACTAGTGAATTTTGTGTCTCCATACTTAATACTATTTAATGTGAGTTGAACTGTTTGATAACTATAATTGTGATAGTATAATTGCATTAAGACGATTGGTGAAAGTTCACGGCTTAAGTCGCGCCAAATGTGGTCATTTTGAGGACTTAAAGAGTTCGTGTCTGCTTGCATAAAGTTAAGTATAGTTTGATTAGCATTCTGCGTTATTTTGGCCAATTTATCGTAGTTAGTTAATGAAGCTATAGCTAGGGCTTGACACAGTGAAGACATTGTTGAAGAACAAAACAGGGTAAGTTTGTACTATTGTAAATTTGTTAACGCTGTGATATACAGTATATGTTCGTTCATCTCGCGCCTGAGAGATATCACGCTTCCACTTAACCTATTATTAATTAAAACACCAGGTTGAACGCAACAACCATAATAAAACTAGCTTAAAAATTGTTCAAGTAATCTTACTTATTAAAAAATGAATAAATTCTGTATTATTTAATAACTGAGGCGGTTTAAACACAAATTACCTACTGCAAGTTAGTTGAAAAGGAACGTATCTGACAGAGTTGTTGACGATCTTTGTTTCAAATTCCAACAGCGACTGTGATGTGAATGTGATAGACACATTTCGTTTCCCGCGTCTACTCCAGTTTTAGCGTTTGTTTTGACCGTGTTTTGCTGACTTTTACTTACATTTATTATTGTGTATACCGTTTGGTGTTTATTAGTATATCCGAAGATGGACACAGAAAGCGTAAGTCTACCAGCCTAGTGCCTACTGTTTTGATGAAATTTTATTTTGGCGGCTTGTGTATGGCACCATAAACATGTGCCCGGCAAATTGGTAATAATTATTAATTTCTTCTAGGTAAAAGGCAAGTGTCTGACCAAGGATGAAACAAAGTTCTTGCTTCAGTTAATTGAAGCTAGTTCTGTCATCACTTCGAAAACCACCAACGCATCTAGTAATAAGATGAAAAATGAAGAGTGGATCCGCCTTACAGAAAGGTTTAATGCCACTGGTACTATTTGTCCCAGAACCCCACAGCAGCTGCGTTTGAAGTGGGAAAATTTAAAAAAGAACTTACGCAAACGCAGTACTAAAATAAGGATGAACCAAATTAAGGTACTTACCAATAATTTGTAGTTTCTGGGAAATACATCCTAAAGTAACTTACATTCCTACTAATTTATTCTTTTTACAGACTGGTGGCGGACCTTCTGAATATATACCTCCGGATGAAATTTTGGACCGAGTAACCGGTCTACTAGGGAGTACAGCCAGTGGATTTACTGTACCATTTGGTGGTGACAGTGAACCCTTGGGGTCGGATGTTGGTGGTGGTGGTAGTAGTGGTGATGGTCTTGGAGACGTGAGGGTGTCAGTGGTAGATTTTATTAAGGACACAGTCTCAGTTCCATTGTCCGTTGACAGTAATACTGAGACTGTGCATCAAGTTTTTGACACTGTAGTCCCAAACATTACACCTTGTAAAAACCAAAGGTTAACATTTAACACACCAAGAACAGGTAATGCTTATATTCTGATCTTATTACCATTACAGTACATACATTGCATGTAAGTTGTGTAGCTATTAGTGTTAATTTAATAAATAAAAAATAGTGGCTATTTTTGATTCATTTTAAATTGTGACAAAATAACTTAACCCCTCAACTGGCACGCGTCCCGACTCGGGATGCGACAATTTCCGAACAACTGGCACGCGTCCCATTTCGGGACGCGAGTTCCGTGTCGCGTTTATAGCGAATAAGTAAAAATCTATTATAATTATCTTTCTCACACCTATTACAATGTGTATGGGAAAGAATAGGCCAGCAGTCAAGCCGATAATGTGGTCTAACATAATAATAAATATTTTAAACTGTGGTCAGTGTCAGTTTACCTGCGCGGCGCGACAGTTCGTGTGTAGTAGTGCGACATATTTATATTGTTCTTAAAGGTTTTAATGTGAAATCGTCGTGGTTTTCTATATTTATTCTGTGCCTGTGTTATTAGTGTACCAAAAAATACCTTTTGTTTGTGTTTCTGTGTGTGTTACAAATGTCACAATCCCGAAATTGGCTCCGCACCTTGACTGGCAAGCGACCATATTATGGTCGCGTGCCAGTTGTTCGTTGCGCTATGTAAATACGGGTCATTTTTGCATGGCATTCAGATTTGTTTGACAAATTCTAGAATTCTAGAATTCTAGATGCTATTTTCTAATTATTCTTATATGGTAAGTACATAAAAGCTTTTTTAATTGTGTAGAAAATATTATATACTATTTATATAAAAAAATTCTAATAAGAATTACGGCATACATTTCTCAATAAAAATTATCGTAGTAAAGTCGGTGATTCGAGTCCCAAACTTACAATGGGTCGCTTTATTTGAATCGTATTTAAAAATAAACAAAGATAAACATCTGTTGTTTATATTATAAACAGTAGATAAACCAAACTGTGGCTCAACACATGTTAGGTACTCGAAACCCTAGCCGTACGATAACAAAGCCACTTGAAACTACCGTGTTTTTTTTCTTAAGTGCCCGCCATTGTGAGAGATTGTACCGTTAGTTTTTATAGCCCTAGTGTAAAAAAAATGTTTGTGAACGTGTTATGTGGTTATTACATTTCGTAAATATAACATTTAGCTATAAGAAAAAATAAACACTGTAATATGAAACTATTTCAATTTCAAAATATACCATAATTTATACAAATTTATCGCAATTTTTTATTACCCTACTAATTACCGGAAGTTTTAAAAACATTTATGTATTAAGCTTTAGAATTGTTAAATACTAATTCGTAAAGAATTTTATACTCAAGCCAAATATATATACATCTTATTAGGTGTTTATACAAAATCATTGTGAAATCTTCGAAACAATGCATCTATTGTTACCCAGCGGGGGGCCGGGCGGGGGGTGGTGCCAGATGTTCCGTTATAAATCAATGTCAAGTGCCAGTTGAGAGGTTAATGACAAAGATTTTTAAACTATATTTTAACAGCATAGGTTTTTGTACGTTTTGTCTATATTAGACTGTTTGATGTGGTTCTTTCTGGTCTGTGTGGTTGTCTTTTAGTAGTTAGATTAGGTTGTGCCTAGTTGTTAATGTAAATTGTCCATAATAGTAGATAATAAAAGCAAAAGTACCCCATTAACCTCACATTATATTTTGCAGTGCGAAAGAGATTCAAGACCGACGAGAGTAGAATAGCGAGAAATGCCGCTATTGCCGAGTACTACATAACGAAAAAAAAATATTTAGATGTTAAGTTAAGTAATTTAGATTTAGAAAATGATAGTACAAAGATAAGAAATAAAAGTCTAGAGTTAGAAACAGAAAAAAAATTGATCAAGTGCGAGTCGGACTCGCGCACGAAGGGTTCCGTACCATTATCTATGCAACATAAGGCAACGTTATTAGTATCGAGCAAGAAACGGTAAAAAATCATGTTTGTTGTATGGGAGCCCCCCTTAAATATTTATTTTATTTTATTTTTAGTATTTGTTGTTATAGCGGCAATAGAAATACATCATCTGTGAAAATTTCAACTCTCTAGCTATCACCGTTCTTGAGATACAGCCTGGTGACAGACGGACGGACGGACGGACGGACAGACGGACGGACGGACAGACGGACGGACGGACGGACGGACGGACGGACGGACGGACAGCGAAGTCTCAGTAATAGGGTCCCGTTTTTACCCTTTGGGTACGGAACCCTAATTAAAGTTAGAGTTAGAAAAGTTAAAAAGCTGTAATAATAGTGTTTAGTTAAGTTTAGGATCATTAATTTTAATGATAATATTAGTATAGTTAGGAATCTTATCTTATTGTCTAAAATTGTTAAAATAAAAATCAAATATAATAAACATGTCTATTTTATTACCTTATTCTCAGCCTACAATTCCTTACTATTGAGCTCCTTAATGGAACAGTACCTATTATGTCTAATATCATGCTAAACCGCATAGTATCCCTCAGCTGACTTACATCGTCCAAGGGAAGCATAGAAACACATTTATGAACTTAGATTTAATTTATTTAACTTAAAACACATTTAGTTTTATACCTTGATTTAACTATTTTATGATTGATTTAAAATTTTAATTTAAAAATTGGATTAGGATCACTGTTAACAGAAACCATAATTAGAATATGATAAAGAATAATAGGTACAATTTAAATTATAATTATAAAATCTCTTTCATAAACATGTTGTATAAGAGTTAATTTTGTTTTTAGATGTAGATAGTAGTTGTAAAGGGCAGCCACTGCTGTTACAGTACTTTTATTTAAACATTATGCATTAACTACTATCTACATCTAAAAACAAAACTCATATACAACATGTATATGAAAGAGATTTTATAATTTAAATTATACCTATTAATCTTTGTCATATTCTAATTATGGTTTCTATTTTCAGTGATTTCTAGGGGAGGTTATTAATCAACTAATGTTTAAAATAGAATTCTGCCAATATAAAATAAACATGATACATTTCTAATTTAATAAGATTAAATTAGTTATATATATATTCATTTAATAAGAACAATCACGAAGCTAGTGTTAGCTGCATGAAAGTATCTGTAATACACTTATCATTTTAAATAAGCATGATCATATACAAATAATAGGTATGTAATACTTATAATGCACATGATATAAATATGAAAACTTTTATGAGAGCAGAACAATAAAGATGGCAAATAATAATGTGGAACCAGATTCTAATAAAATTATTAGTTACATGTTCCCTAATGAAATAAGTTTAACTGAAATAATTATTTATAAGAGCTGCTCTCTCTGTGACATCTTGGACATCCATGTTTTCCACATTTTCTATAATATTAACAAAAATATTAACTGTAACATAAAATATAACTAAATTAAAACATTGATAAGTATGTAAGCATTTACCTCTAAGAACTGAGTGATTGAAAATAGTGGCATCATGGGCTGAACCTGGCCAGCGGGCCACTACATTCATAAACCTTAAATCAACGTCACAGATGGCTTGGTCATTTAAAGAAAAGTAACCCTTACGATTTCTAAATTCTTCACCTATTTCACGACCTGTAAAAATAACAGAAGTACTGTGTTTACTTGAAAACACTAATGTAATATTTCATTTAATGCAACATTTAATTTAGAACTACTTACATGGAGACTGTATGCGTATATGAGTACAGTCAATTGCAGCAAGAACTCTAGGAAATCTACATATTTGGTAAAATTTCTCTGCACTTTGTTGATGAACTATTATGTACTCATCATATAAGTTGGCTATTGCTGATGATATGTCTCGCACTATCCTGCCTGCTGTTGATGTCGAGACACCAACAAAGTCAGCAACCGAAATCAACATAGTCCCTAATGCATAAAATCTTAATGCTAATAACACTTGATGAAGAGGTGAAACTCCGTGATTTCTGAAAATATAACAAGCAATATAATTAAGATGTCCCGTTGTTGCAATACATAATGTTTTAGGTTTTTAGTAGCCTCGCAAAATGTATAGTGGTATGACACCTACCTTGTTGAGGTTACGCAGACGTACGGCATTAACTTTGTTATTAATGCTTGTACCGCAGGTTTTGATAACCTAAACCGAAAGGTGAAATCAGCATCATTGAGATCCTGCATATAGTGCACCCTTTTTATTCTTCGTGAGAACGCATGTGGGTGACTATAATCATCAGTGTCCGTATCAGTATCCCAATCGGATAACAAAGCCAGCACTTCCAAATCACTGTCATCACTATCACTAATATTCAAAGAAAACGCCATATTTTAAAGACGACAGTAGAGATAATTAAAATAATCTCTCGAATATTTCGGATTGCAATCTCGGATTGTTTACACCGATCGAACCAAATGTCAAATTCGACAGATCGGTTATTGGCACGCGTTTACTGTCATTTTCATACAGAGGCCAATCTATAATCTATGATCCGCCCTCCCAAAGATAGATTGAGTTCAAAGATTGGCATCTCTATCAATAGATTGGATATTGGCAAACGAAACGCTGAAAATGGATTGGAATTTCAATCTTACATTGCAAAAATTGGTTTAGGATTGAATATTAATTTCGGGCGTAAGTCGGGTATCCACTTAGGTTCGCCGTGGTATGCGAACGCGCCCGCTCCGCAAACCAAACATAATGGATACGTCGTGATCGCGGAGCGTGACTGGAGCACGATCGGAGCACGGCGGAGCGCTCGGGAAGTAGTTTTTCGCGCGATCTCAAAGGGGAGCACAGTTTGTTCGTGGATGCGAGCGTGTCACGACGTGTTTGTTAAGTTCGCGAACATGGAGTGGTCCGATGAAAAATGTCTACAGCTCATAGAAGAATGCCGTAAACATAATGTTTTATGGGACCCACGAGATGAAAACTACCAGAAAAAGAATTTAAAAGGAGACGCCTGGAAGATAATTGGCGAAGCATTAAACACTGAACCCGACTTATGTAAAAGTAAAATATCTATACTGTTATCTGGCTTTAGACGTGAGAAAACCAAAGTTAATAAAAGCAAAGGAACGGGAAAAGGTAAAAATCAAGACCACTTGTTATTCTATTTATTTATTTAAGTAGGTACTTATAACAAAATAATTTACGAAATTATATTTTTTCAGGTGCAACGCAGATATATCAAAGTTCGTGGTTTGCATATGAAGCATTTTCTTTTTTACTAGATCGCGACAAACCTAGGGAATCGCTTAATACTGTAAGTACAAAGTTTTAATTTCTTTAAACTTTCACGATTATTATTCATATTAATATATTATTTAACGGGTGTAAATCGTGTATATTTTTTTATTAAAAAAGATCGCATACCTTTCTTAATAAAAAAATATACACGATTTAGACCCATTAAATGATATATTAGTACCATAGATATATTACTACCAGATGGATAGTGATTACGTCACGATATTTAGGGTAAGATTTTTATGGTAGGAACACTGCAGGGTTGAAGCGATAAAGACGAAGTGGTCAGGCTTTGACACCATCTGGTAGTAAAATATCTTTGATTAGTACATTTTTTTTGACACTTACACTTAAGAATATTGGTTCTGCCACGGAATCGAACCTTCATTCATGAAGTAATCGGCCAGTTCGTCTCTTATTTCTTTTATTTGTTTGGCGGAACGGCGACCTGTGTTTACTATAGGTCGAAATGAAGTCATTTCTGAGTCATGCCTCCAGGACCCTTCCCGTAATTGTCCATAAACTTCCGTATCTATCTCATTTGAAGATATATAATTACTGGAATTCTCTCTTAAAAAATTGTGTAAATGACATATTGTCATTACAATAATGGTAGCTTTATCTGGCTCAACGAGTAGGGGTTTTCTTAGTACTCGAAATACTGATGCCATTATTCCAAACACATTTTCGATGACACGACGCGCTCTACTTAAGCGATAATTGAAAATTCTTTCTCTTGAGCCCGCAGGGAGTGTTTTACCAGGATATGGTTTCATCATACTTTCAGATAGAGCAAAAGCAGAATCACCAAGGAAGAAATATGGCAATGCTTTATTTCGTTCTGGTAAAGGTTCTAAGGCAGGCAAATTCAGCTCCTGATTAATTATCTTTGTATATAGTTGAGTGTTTTGAAATACTCCACTATCCGAAATCCTGCCTTGACAACCAACATCAATAAATTTTAAAAAGTAATTTGCATCTGCTACAGCAAATAGTACAATACTAAAACTTCCTTTGTAATTGAAAAAATCTGTGCCAGTATTGATTGGTGCCTCTATAAGTATATGTTTTCCATCTACCGCTGAAATACAATGCGGAAAATCCCACTGGTCTTGGAAGTCTTTTGCAATCTTTTTCCAGTCTTCATCATTATCTGGTAACTGTAATGTAATTGTATATATTAATTTATTTTCAGATTATTGATAATGAAGACATCGCTATTGATACCAATACTGGTGATACGGGTACTGATGAGGAACCAGTTGACACAGCAACATCAAACTCTCTTCAACCACAAGTTCCCCTTCCTCCCAAAAAAAAGAAAGTGGATCCTAAGTTGGCAATATTAAAAGACGCTTTTGGAATTTTAAAAACATCTGCATCAAAGTCTAACGATGATAATGACGAGATAATTACATTTTTCAAATTTGCAGCCAATAAAATGAGAAAGTATGACACACATACTAAGAATGCCGTGCAACAGGCAATATTCTTTTTAAAGCCGATTACGGTTACTATAGTCAGTCACAATATGGATACTACACATCGCCATCGTCATCTACATCAACAAATGTGCCTTCTTCGCCATTCGTATGTCAACAAAATACCACTCCGACTCAGGCGGAAAACAGTCCGAGTGGTAGTGATTGGTATATACAAGATCTCATATAATTTTTTTGACATAATAAAACATAAGTATTAGTAATAAAGTGTGGATACTAAATAAAGAAATTGAGCTTTTTACTTACCTTAATGTTTTCCCTTAATACTTAAATTAATGCACGGCATACATCTGGAATGAATTTGCTGATTGCTTGTTTAGATATTTTAAACAAATATTGCATACTTGTAAAGCTATCGCCGGTGGCTAAAAATCTTAACGTCAGTGCTAATTTATCCTGGGATGTTAAAGGCTTTTCGAAGTCTTATCTTTTTTTTTAATTATTGGCGACACCAAATTCAATAAATATTCGAATTCGACTGAAGACATTCGAGTAAAATTTTTATAATGGCCACTTATTTCTTGGGATTTTAATATATGCATTATTTCATTATTTTTTCTTCCCTTATACATATTAGCTTGCCAAAATCGAGGAGGTCGTTTGTATTCCATCACAATATAATGTATCAAAATATAAGCTGCACTTCCTACTAATTCTGGAGGCGGCATGTTTGCACCGACCGTCTGTCGTGTGTCAACTAGAGACCGGAGCGCGGAATGTTAGTGCTCCGAGAGGAGCACTGATGTTGCAGCCTAAGTGTGTACACTGTACACGTTCACGTTCGCGGAGCACACAGTGTTCGCAAACCACGGCGAACCTAAGTGGATACCCGGCTTTATACGTGTACCTGATCTTTCTGATAGTTTATTTTGTCTAACTCTAAAAAAAAGCTTCTAAAGAATTAAACTAATTTTATAGTAATTTCTCGTGTTTAAAAGAAAACCATACATATTTTTTATATGATAAGCATATAATATTCCTAACAAATATAGCTTCTATAACAATATTAATGTTATTAAAATATATAAATTATCAACAGATTCTTGATAACAGTAATTAACAGTTTTTTTTTTCTCCCGTGTGTAAATATCGACAAGGCCAACTTAATCTGTGGGAGCTACAAACGATGACGTCATACATTACAGTTATCCGGTTCTTATAGTAGATAGAGACATAGGTTCTCCTAAATCATATGACGAACTTTTTCTACATAGAAGATATCTGAAAATGTTAATTAGTATTTTACTAAAACTATATACAAATAAAGGTCTATGATCCAGCTCCTTCAATATGATTTGCACACCTACTTTGGAAAGCATAATTGGAACTATGTTAACGGGTTTTACAAGTCCTCTGGTCCCAAGCTAACCTTATATCGATGGATCCTAAGTATATGGGCCAAACTAACAATTTGTCAATTTTGACTTTTTTATGATAAACGCATCCTATCGATATGATTAACCGTGTGAGCTATTAAAACAAAAAAAAATCTGCATGGAAACACGACATCTTATTAAAGTATAACGGCATATGTAGCGTGAATTGAAACGTACAAGGTCCAAAGAGTTGTTTGAGACTTATACGCGGGGAGTTCCCGCGCGTTTGTTTATTGTTTGAGCCAATCGGATAGTAGTTTGACACTTATACGTCAAACAGAGCAACGGCCGAGCTGTGATCAATACAAAATCTCTTTACTGTGTTTTAGTGTTGCAATTTAGATTAATAAGATTGTTGATGCAGAAATGATCAAAAGTGTGCTGGACCACGTCAAGTCATTTGAACCAGTCGATTCACATTACTGTCGTAAAGACAGTTATAAACTTTATTCAGATGGCTCTTTAAGTTTTATCCGCATATTTAAGTTGTACAAAGAATGGTATATGTCAAGAAGGTTGTAATGACTTCAGATTTTGGTCAGACAACTGCACTGGCCAAAACCGCAACAGGATTATGTTTTTCATGTATCTTTACGCGGCTAAACAATTTAATTTGAATATTAAACACTCTTTTCTTGAGGTAGGCCACACGCAGAATGAAGGCGACTCCACACACGCCACCATTGAACGAGCTTCAAAATATAAAAATATTTACACACCCTTTGAATGGAGCTCATTGATTCGATGGGCAAAATCAAAAGGACGTCCCTATAACGTCATAAACGTACCTCAAAATATGATTCATAACTTCCCATACACATTGTAATAGGTGTGACAAAGACAAAAAAAAGATTTTTACTTATTCGCTATAAACGCGACACGGAACTCGCGTCCCGAAATGGGACGCGTGCCAGTTGTTCGGAAATTGTCGCATCCCGAATCGGGACGCGTGCCAGTTGTGAGGCTAATGATTGACCAAAAAATTTTTGACAAATGATCATTTGACAAACAACGTTTCACCAAATGAATGTCAAACAATGAACAACCAAATGAATGGTAAACAATACACTTGATAAAAATATAATTTTACAAAAACTTACTTAGCAAATGATCCATTAGCAAACACTTCACTTGACAAATGTGTCAAGTATTCAAATAACAATTAACCTTTTAGTCATTTCACCAAATGATATGTTTCGTAAATTAAGTTATTTTAAATGTTTCATTATTATCATGAATAATTATTTTAGGCTGAAATGCCTTAAAGTCACTTCTGGCAGGGTAGGGTTAGGGTTAAAGTTCTAACCTAACCTAACCCAATCTAATAAAAGAGATATATATCTCCAAAGACGAACGGGTAAATAAGTAAATATTTTGCAAATAATGTAAAATATAATTTTTTTTCTTCATTCTATCTATCTATTTTTTATAAAATATATCAATTAATACTTACAGTATTTTCTTTTAGGAAAATCCTGAGCAGTAGCTTTGTAAAAAAATGTGCATAATGTGGTCATTTTAACAAGAATACCAAATTTTTAGACTAATAGTAGATTTATCTGATAACTCAGTTGCCACATGTTAGTTTTGTAAAGTAATCACGGACACCATAAATATGATTTGGGTGAAGATGCTATTGAAAATTATATTAAAATCTTAGATCAGTCAGATTTTTGACTATTTTTTATATTACCTAACTGAAAACACACTTAGTAGGTTAGCAGAATGTAAAACGTATAAATGTCAATGTGATTTTATTAGCTAAATATCCAAATCGCTTTTATTATAATTAATTAATTATCAACTGCTTCAGTCCTTAATAGTTTTTACAAGCAAGAATATTTAAAAATATTTATTTTATGCAACTTAGCTTAATACACGTATATTGGCCAATCTTACACATTGGCCCTTTTATGATGTTTTTAAATATAAATAATTTTAACAAAAACTAACGTAAAAGGGCCAGTATGCAGTAAAAAAACCGGTTAAATATATATATAAAACAGTGTAGTATATGTAAGGAGGACAATTGTCTTAGCAAAGTTTCATAAATTTCGGTTTTATCAATCTAAAGTTATAGCAAGTTTAAACTTTGGAAGCCTCTCCTGTAAAGTTGTCATTTTGCATTTTGGTCCTTATACGTAGGACCCATCGATATGTTTGCGTTATGGTTGAACAATAACATTTATTCATTCAATTATTCATAAGTTGTAAGTGTAAAAGCTGCTATATTACCTTTTGAAATATATTCTGAAAGTTTTGTCCCTGCAGTACAGTACAATAGGATTAATACAAGACTTGACAAACGACAGACAGAACGCGACTATCCTTAAGGAGTGCCACGCTTCATTGTAGTCTTCAATGGCCGTAGGACTGAAAAGAAATTGTATAACAATATTTGTAAATGGTTAGATATCTGTCTGGTGACGGATCTTAATCCACCAGTCACCAGGCAGATATCTACCCAACTTTCATTCTTAAATGAAAGCTTCACCCCCTCTTTTCCTACACAGGGTGCTGCAAATGCCAGCTAAATAATATTTTATATAGATAACACTTCTTTTAGTTTGTTAATCCTCTTTAGTTATTTAATGACTACAATGCATCGTTAGAAATACCATATTTTATATTTTACTGTTCTTATTTTATACTCAAACAAAAACAAAGCTATAATAGTAGGGGAGCCGAAGAGGGGATTTCGGGATTTACTAAAGCGCGTCAGATTAATATACAGGAGGATACCTTGTACCCGGTTAAGTACCTCCACAAAATATGAGACCCATATATAAGGCCGCCCGTGAAGGATACAGGATCAGATTAGTAAAAAAAAATTGACCATCAGAAATTCTCGAGCGCGTCAGATTAAGGTAGGGTGAGTTAATTACATCCTAAAAAGTGTATATTCCACTAATCTGACAATTTGAGAGTGACGTAAAAAAAGGGGAGGGCAACAAAGTTGTAAAAAAAAAACGTCATCTCGACATTCTCGAGCGTAGCTAAATTTTTTTTATTTTGAAGGTAATAATTCAAGAATAATGAAAAATATATAATCTGACAATTTCCGCAAGCCGAAATAACAAAAATTCGTCGATAAAGTTAAATGCGTGCAGCTGCGTGATGCCTACATTTGGGTTTGTTTGAGTTGGACTTCTAAATGTTTAATTAGGACTGTTTATGAGATATTAAGCCATCAAAATATATCGTAAAAAAAGTTGCAAAGTTACACTGTCGGGTTTTAAATTGTTAGATTTACCAGCTGCTCTGTGTCTAGCCAACCGGAGTCGCCGATAAGATATAACAATAGATTTTAAGGACAATAGAGTCGTAAAATCTCATCTCCATTGAATCATAGCTAGACAAGAAGCACAATTAAAAAGCTCTTAGGAATATTTATGAGTATGTTGTAAAGATAAATCATACAAATTTTTAGACAAGTATAAAATATTATTTCTATTACAGCGTGATCATTTATAATTTACAACAATTAAAAAGAAAGTAAATATTATGATCTAAGATAATTTGTATCACAGAATAGTTTTATCACATAATGGACAATAATTTGAAAGTGTAAATACTTTCGTTAATGTTTTCGTTCTTCAAACTATTTACTTTTGAGGTGTAAGTATTTGGTACACAAGGAAACGTTGAAGTTACTAACTTTCTTTTAGTATTGAATATAGTCGCTTCAATTTTATTTTTCTCAAATCACGCTGTAATAGAAATAATATTTTATACTTGTCTAAAAATTTGTATGATTTATCTTTACAACATACTCATAAATATTCCTAAGAGCTTTTTAATTGTGCTTCTTGTCTAGCTATGATTCAATGGAGATGAGATTTTACGACTCTATTGTCCTTAAAATCTATTGTTATCTCTTATCGGCGACTCCCGTTGGCTAGACACCAGAGCAGCTGGTAAATCTAACAATATAAAAGCCGACAGTATAACTTTGCAACTTTTTTTACGTTATATTTTGATGGCTTAATATCTCATAAACAGTCCTAATTAAACATTTAGAAGTCCAATTCATCTTTTTGAAATTTAACTTTTTCTAGTGTCGGCTCCTGCACTATAGTGTGGAGGACTGGGAATAAACGGCACCTTTCCCTCCTCACCCTTTTTATTCCCATTCGTCCACACTATTCCCATACCTCCACACTGTGGACGACGGGGTGTGGAGGACTGGGAATGACCCGCTGAGTTCAAAATATAGTTCAAAGTACAATTTTAAGCGCCCAGGAATGGAATTAGCGGGAAGTTGCAGGGATGGCCTTTAAGGTGAACCGTTTTTCGAATTTTTTTTTGTCAGATTAGGCGAATCCCTCTAGGTAATCGTCAGATTATGAGACAGTACGTTTAGAACATAAAGATGAACCATATATATCTTAATCTGACGCGCTTGAGTATTTCAAAATGGCGAATTTTTTTTGCACATTATGAAACTGCCCGTGAGTTTGCGTCCCATCGAAATCGTCAGATTAGTGAATGAGAGCTTTTTTTTGGTGCACTTAACACTCCCTTAGAAAATCTGACGCGCTCGACAAAATTTTTTTTTTTTTCATTTTCAACCCTTAAATACAACCACCCGCATCATGCAAACGATCAGATTAACATACGTACATTATTAAAAATACGTAGGGCATTGATGCTATCAATATCTGACGCGCTCGAGGATGTCCATGCAACAGTTTTTTTTTACATATTTAAAAATCTATAGCCGCTTTCCCCACCGATAAAAGTGAAAAATCACATAACATTTTTTTCTTCTTATCATCTAAGCTTTGCAACTCAATAGGTCTCTATGACGCTCGAGTAAATCCCCATTTAGCATCGTGGGCTCCCCTACCATAATATCAAAATTAATTTACAAAATAGAAGAACAGTACAAACAAAACAGGCCTTCTCTTCCCGATGACATACTTGTTTTATTGCTTGCTAATGACATATTTAGTTTGAGAAAAACTATTGTCACCTGAATTGAGAATACCTTGTAATTTTCGTGTCCGATTGTTTGACCATAAGTTATTTGGCAAAACTACACTTGACAAACAACGTTTGGCAACAGTGAATTTATCATTATCTATTGATCATTTTACTACTGATCATTTTACAAATGTTTCATTTTGCCAAATGACCAACATTTAAATTTACATTTTATAAATGATTAGTTTACAAAACTAACATTTGGCAACTGAGTTATTAGATAAATCTACATTTGGTCTAAAAATATAGCATTCTTGTTAAAATTACCATCTTTTGCATATTTTTTGCAAAGCCACTGTTCTGGACTTTCCTAAAAAGAAATTACTATAAGTATTAATTGCTATATTTTATTAAATATAGATAGAATGAAAAAAAAAATTATGTTTCACATTATTTGCAAAATAATTACTTATTAACCCGTTCGTCTTTGGAGATATATATGATCATTTGGTGAAACGTTGTGTGTCAAATGATCATTTGTCAATAATTTTTTGGTCAATCATTAAGGAACCTGTAATTTTATATCATAAGAAAACCAGGAACATCTTACCTGTAATTAAACCACATCATGAATACGTGAGCGGGTAGGAAACATACAGCGAAAACTAGTACGAGAATCAGAATAGTGTATGCTAGTTGTGTCTTCACCTGCAGCTAAAATTATAGTTGGTTAAAGACAGATCTTTGTAGTGACAAAAAAGTTTTTTTTAAATTTATTATTATTTATAGTGGAAAGCCAGACTGGATTTACTAAATAAAAATACACTTACTGGTATAGGTCCGTACTGTATTTCTTTAGAAACATTCTTGTTTCTTTGCACTAAACGATATTCTATTAATAAATAGAATAGTCCAATAACAGTGAGTGGCATGCAATAGTGCACTAATAATTTGACTAGGGCTACCATTCGTGGGTAACCACGACCCCATTCATCAGGATACGGATTGCAATAGCTTATCTGTGATAAAAAGGTTTATTTTGTTAAAAATTAATATTAGACTACAAATATTAACTCCTTTAGCCTTACTAATGTTAGAAACTAAACATGTAACTCTGTATGTCACTTTTTCGCGCCAAAACCACTGAATTTAAACGGCATTTGGTACGCAAATAGTCTAAAGCCCGAGAAAGTACTTAGGCTTCATTTAGCAAAATATTTAAGTATTTATACATATGATATTTTTATTATACATATGACTTATAAATGATGATCAAACGAACTTAATAATTACTCAAAGAGCTTAAAGATATTAGCAATAAACATATTAAGCAGTATCACAGTCAGAACCTGCTGGTTGCACTATATTTGCGACCAAGACAAATAAACATTAATATCTGGCACGTCCTCAAGGCATGTTAAAAGAAAAATCGCTACAGAGTCTGCATCTGACGATATCCTCTTGGTTATAATGCCGCAAATGAAAAATTTATTTGAAGCATCGGATAAGAAACAAAGTGACAAATTGGAGACTTTTCTTTTAAAAATTACAGAACAGAATTCGGAGCTACTAAATAGTGTTGACTTTTTGTCAAAAAGATATGACGAATTTCTGAATAAACTAGAACTCCTCGAACATGAAAACGCATCCTCTAAAAAGAAAATTTCCATTTTAGAAAACAAGATTGAAAATCTGGAACGTAGCAGCCGAATGTCTATGATTGAAGTAAACAAAGGGGGCCAAAATTGACTCCCGAGAATAAAGAAGTTCTATGTAATATCGTGAGTAAACTTGGAGAAACAATCGGACAACCACTAACACGCTTGGATATACGAGATATATATCGTTTATAAACGAAAACTGAAGCGCATAATCATATAGTCGTCGATTTTACAACAACTTTAACAAAAGCTTCAGTAATCAAAAAATGTCGGGACTACAATAAAATCAATAAGGAAAATAGTAGACTAAATACATCCCATCTTGGCTTAAAATCCAACCCACAGCAATTATATGTAGACGAATCTCTTACTCAACAATCTATAAGACTATTTTATCTTGCGCGTGAGTTCACCAAAATTAATAGTCAATATACTTGCTGGACATCATACTTTTTTTTTATATTTTACTCAAAAAATTACAATTGGCTTTTTACTACTGCTATAATTGACTTTCTACGAATATGTTATTTAATTCTTATAACTTTACTTACTCTGAACTCCATGACTCGACTCGCTATCTTCCTGTCTTTAAACATATATCGACTGATATATAAAAATACAATTACTACATATATTGTCATAGTTTATATTACAAACAACAAAATAAATGATCATGTTTCAGTTGACAACTGGCTAATCCCAACTCTTGATCAAATTAACTCCTCTTCGATCAAATAAATATAGCAAACGAATTAGAAAAATCAACTAATTATCATTCTATGGAGTGTGACATAGAAAAAATATCTTGCCTAGCTCCACCGAACGGCTCAGCACTACCTTTCATAACCCAAAATATTCGCAGCATCACCCATAACTTCCTCGACTTTGAAGTGCTATTGCATATATACTTACTTTTGATATCCTGATTTTAACAGAGTGTTGGCTTTCCTATAACGTGACTTTGCCTCATCTAAAGGATTACAGATGTTTTAATACGAAATTGAACAACAAACAAAATGATGGAGTAGTTATATATACCAAAAATTCGTGGAACGTCGAGATAGAGGAACCTAAACTTGCGGATGCTAATAGCTTGATAGTTAAAATAAAATCTAATAACACAGCTTTACTAGCCATATACCGGTCGCCATCCTGTAACAACGTGGAACCATTCCTGACTTCCCTAAATGACACATTAAGTAAACTAAAAAACTACCAAACCGTTATCATTGCAGGAGACTTAAACCTGCCCATTAATCCTGATAAAGCCAATGCTAATTCGGAAAGCCCCTTAAATCTGACAGCTTTTCATGGACTATTACCCGCACACTGCCTAGTAACTAGGGATACAAGTGGAACTTGTATAGACCACATACTCTTAAAATCGAAGAAATCTGCACTTACTCTTGTTCCATATTCCTCTGTCACTGATCACAGGGCTGTTTTATGTTTTCTTCAACATAAACTACCTATAACAAATGAAGATAGGATCTCATATAAAGTTAATTATGATAAAGTGGTGGCTGACATTTTAAGGTTAGATCTCAATCCTATATACGAATCTAATGATCCAGAATGCTCAATGAATTATTTGACAGATAACTTAATGCATATAATAGAAAACTACACTACCAAAACAAAAACTAGTAGACGAAAGACAGCGATAAAATCATGGATTACACAGGCCATGCTTAGGATGATGAAAAATAGGGACCTTCTGCATTTAAAATGTAGAAATAATCCAAATAAGGATATATTTTAGTACCTCATAAACGATATAGAAACTATTGCAACTCCCAGTTGCGAAAGGCAAAAATAGCCTATGATAAATCACTAATAGAAAAAGCAGGGAAAGATAATAGAAAGATATGGACAGCAATTAAAAACATAACAAACTCCTCCAAAATCTCACCGCAATATCCTACTGACATATTAAACATAGATACTAATCCAAAAAAATCTGTTGATTTAGTAAATGACTTTTTTGTAAACATTGGTAAGTCACTAGCAGACAAATTTCAACATGATCCCCTGAAACCCATAACTAACGTTAATGAACGCTCCAGTGTAAATTCTTTTGTTCTCCTCGACACTGACCCTGACGAAATTGAGTTAGTCATATCATCACTAAAAACTGACTCCGCGGCTGGATGGGACAGCATAAGTAATACAGTTTTAAAACGGGTTAAATCTCACCTTTCTCCACCACTTGCAAACATATTTAATGCTTGCATGGAAAAGGGTATATGCCCTACTTGTTTAAAAAAAATCTATTGTTGTACCTGTCTACAAAAGTGGAGACTGAGACAGTATCAATAATTAGAGGCCCATATCACTTCTGCCCGCTTTGTCGAAAATTCTCGAAAAAATCATCAATACTAGGCTAGTCGACTACTTAGAGAAATATTCTATTTTATCTGAAAATCAATTTGGCTTTAGACGCGGAAAATCTACACTTGATGCGGTTCATAAGCTGGCAGATCACGTAATAAAACAAAAAAACGTAGTAGGCTTGCCTACTCATTTTTATGTATAGCTACCTGGCAAGCCGATGTCAGTCAATATAGGTGACTCCATCGTTCTGCTAACTTATCGAAAGAATTTTAGATTATTTTATTACAAAATCAGTCATATAGACTTGCCTGCAAAAAATCGTATGATTTAAGTCTATATGGCAACAGTGCTTTAAGTATTTAAAGCACTGTTGCCAAGCTAAAACTCTAAAAGTTTTTAAAAACTCAACTCTAAGTTTTCTAAAGCCAGATAGCTATACACAAAAATGAGTAGGCAAGCCTACTGAGGCATATTCTGTGTGTTAAAAACTAACATTGAAATAAAATTCATTTGGTTATCAAAAGAATGAAAGTTATGAAAAAAAATCGATTAAAGTTAATTTAATTAAAAATAGACATGAGCACTTTCAGATAGGCAAGTAATTATAGGCATATTTGTTTATCAGATCGGTGAAGGTCGATCTCCCACCGGCTCTTAGACTATATCTTTCTTTAAATTTGATAGATTGATTTTAATGATTTTGACGGCCAAAAGTATTTAAAAAAAAATCATTATAATGGTAAGGTATCTATACAATTGGTGAGTCAATAGCTCTATGTACAATATAACACCCCCTCCCCCCGCCTTTGAAGCGCGGTAGTCGACTTTGATCAGTCGGAATTCGATAGTGAACAAGTGTGTACAAGTCGGGTCTCGGCGGCACTCTCCTAAACTTATAACTTTCCAAAGTGCATTATTCATTTCAAGCTAATATTTTCGTTTTAACTGTCATGGATTGCGATAATACAGGCAAGAACAATTTGTTTTCGTTACAGAAAAATTTTATTAACATTCTCTGTCATTCATTTTTAACACGACAAACAATACTCTGTCCAAAATTTATTTTTTAAATATATTTAAATTCGAGTACCTTTCTATGTACTTATGAGTCCATCCCTGTAATAACTTTCATTCTACTATATAGTTCATATACGTAACTAACTAATTCCATAAGAAATAGCCGCGCAAAATCGCGCTTTTTTAGCTAAGCCCTTTTGAAAGGCTCTTTGTCAAATATAGGAAACATTGAGTGTGCGATATTTTGTATTAAAATTGTTTTTTATTTGTTTCAGGTCTACCTACTACCTCGGGTACTAAAGTAGTGACTCGTTAATACATATTTGACCAACTAAAGAGTAAAAATTTACCAACTTTAAATGAAAAACTTTACTATTATGAGAATTTTCTTCTTATGCGCCATGGGCACAACAAAGAGGCTAAAGAAGACTTAAAAAAAGATTTTCTTATGTAAAATCACAAATTAAGCAACGATGGGCAAAGGCAAATATACACAGAGATGTTTTCGTGAAAATAAACCAATCATGGTTAGAGGGAACATTCGAGATTCCCATTGAATCAGCCTCCTCGTAAGGTCGACCCACCCAAGTCTTTTGGAGAACTAAGTGAGCGTAGTAAAAGAAGAAAAACGGAAGAAATAAGGGGCTCCGTAGGTGATGAAGTTATTGTTCACGCTGCTACATCTGTGTTGCAGACAACGGGAAATAGGACCGCCTCGAAAATGCTTAAAGATATTACGATCTTACCAACAAGGGCTAGTAAATATAGAAAAGCCTACAGTAGAGGTACCAACAACGATGAGGTACCTCAATTGACTCCTCTGCAAGCACTTAAGATGTTTGTTGAAGCTGATCTTACGAGACGTCAGTTCATAGTGATAGCCCTTACTATCTCATGATAGTAAGGGCAACAAATCCAAAACATTTCCCTTACTATGATCTTGTTTTGAAAGCAAAACATGAGGACTATCCACCGAAAAAATCCCTAAGAATTACAGCTACTTGCGCGGAAAGTAATCTACAGTGCCTAATGGGTCTAACCGTAACACGATTATCAAAATACCTAGAAGATGTGATAATCCGGCTTAACGAGCAAGAAAGGAAGTCGTTAATGATAATCTGCAAATGGGGTTGTGACGGTTCTCAGCAATCCAAATTTAAACAAAGTTACGATAATGAGACTGATTCCGATGTCAACATTTTTAGGAGTTCCTTTGTGCCTTTGCGCACTGTTTGTGGAAAAGAAGGCAGTAAAATTGTTTGGCAGAATCCAACTCCTTCTTCGTCAAGGTTTTGCCGTCCGATTCGATTCCGATTTGTAAAAGAAACAACGGACATAACTAAAGAAGAGATAAAATATGTGCAGGAGTCCATTAAGCAACTCAACAAAACAGTTGTTACGTTGAATGAAGAGGAGTTTTCGTTCGGGCATCAACTCAAAATGAGTATGATTGACGGAAAGGTGTGCAACGCAGCCACAGACACAAAGTCAACATCAGTGCTACATCTGTGGAGCTACTTCGAAAACCTTTAATGATCTATCGAAGAAAAATAGTGTAAACCCTCAAGCTTTGGAATTCGGCTTGTCAGTACTACACGCCCGGATCCGCATTTTCGAAAGCATTATACACCTTTCGTATAAACTGCCAGTAAAAAAATACAGGGAAAGAAAAACTGAAGAAGACAAGGCATTAGAAGCCCAAAAGAAGTTGGAAATTCAGGAGAGGTTTCGAAATGAAACCGGTTTGCTCATTGACATGCCAAAGGCTAACTTTGGCAACACCAATGATGGCAACACAAGCCGGAGGTTTTTTGAAAACCCCGAATTGGCTTCAGACATCACAGGTATTAACTTTGAACTGATTTACAGATTCAAGGTTATTTTAGAAACTATTTCTAGTGGCCATAAAATTGATGCTGAAAAACATAAACATGCCCGACGACGCGTCGTCGGGCATGTTTAACCAGATGTATGAGTGTGAATGAAGCCAAGGCAGCGAGTTTGGTTCATAGCAAATGGCGCTCTAGCGTCTGCCTACTCCCATAGGATGAAGGCGTGATGCTATGATGTTGATGAAATCTGCTTTAATTTACTCTCCTTTTCAGTATATTTTACAACTTCTAACTCTCTCAACATCTACTTATGATTATTGCTAATATTGAAAACGAAGCTTTAAGAATAATTGCTGATCAAACGTACGTAAAGTACAATTATAATTACTCGAAAAACTACGTTTGAAGATACATAGAACAGACGCATCCACCCTCCCATAAAATATTAGTTATTTACAAGCTTTATTACCTGTATAGTAGAGCTAATGTCGATCGTTCGAACGTGAGAGCCTATGTAGGCAGGGATAGCAAATAGCATGGCGAAAATCCATATACCGATAATTGTAATTGCAGTCAGTACAGCTGCTGAGCTAGTTGCTGAAAATAACACATTAATTTATAGATCTATGCACTTCTTTGTCCCCAAATAAAGGTCTACGTCTTTCCATAGAAAGATTTTATTATAAAGTCATGTATTCGTAATCTGCATATTATGGAATTCTTAAGGACATTCTATCTATACTCGTATTATAAAAAGGAAACATTGTAGTCTTGTATGTTTGTAACGAATTAATAAAAAACCTCTAGATGAATTTCGATAATTCTTTCGCCAGTAAAATGCTATATTTTCCCTAAGTAACATAGGCACGATAAATAAAGTTATAGTAGTGATTTCCATTATCACGGCAACACAGCTAGTAAAGTATAATTTCTGTAACTATTGTATATTTTAATACTTTTACTAACTTTTGTTTTGTGATTTCTTTGCGATGGAGCAGTAACTACTGATGGAGAGCGCTGTCAGGGTGAAAACTGATACAACTACACCAATATTCATTGTTGCTTCTGTTATTTGGCAAATAGTATTTCCCCAAGGCCAAGAATCAAGATTAAAGATGAGAAATTTAAATGGAACACATGCTAATATCACCAATAAGTCAGCAAGAGCCACTGAGAAAATGTACCTGCAAGAATATGACATCAAATTATCTAAATATTACTAACTTAAACGAAATCAACTATGCTGTATAAGATAAGACATTTATTTATTTGCCGAGATTTTTCAATTAAATACTTGTCTATTAAACTTGGAGACTTTTTATAAAATTTATTTTAAAACTCGCTGTTGCCCACGACTCCGTTACGCGTGGAATTTAGAAAATTTTCTCAGTTTTTGTAACATTTTTCACTACTGCTTCGCTCATATTGGTCGTGATATTATACATATAGTCTTCCTCGATAAATGTACTATCCAACACTGAAAGAATTTTTGAAATCAGACCAGTAGTGGTTATGATTAGTGCATTCAAACAAACAAACTCTTCAGCTTTATAATATTAAGTTTAGATTATTATCTATTTTATAATATTTTGATTAGTATTATTAGTAGATTATATTAGTGTCTTAGTTAAGTTAACTTGTCCCGGTAGAATTGGTAATCCCCATTTAAAATTTTTATCAAATAATTATATAATATATAGATATATACATCAAATAGATTCATCAACCAATCGTTACTGAAATAGCGTATACTATTATCAAGAGAAAAGAAGACTTACGTATAAGAAACATTTCTGAAAACCTTATTTCGTAGGAACGTAATGATAATAGTAGCATTACCAACTAAACCAATAAAGAAGGTGAGCGCCAATATAATCGGCACAATGCACGCTTCGGGACGCTCAAAATGCAGTTGATAAGAATTTGAGTTATCATTACTTTCCGTTGTAATTTGGACAATGTAGCTGTCCGTTGTAAATTGGTCGTGCTGGTTGTCCATCGAAAATTGATCAGGATACTCATCTAAATGCATTGCATCCATCTTTAACGAATGAAAATTATCGTCCTTATGCTATTTCATTTCTTTTTCACCATAATAAATTGGCTACGCCAGCTACTTCCCGACTATGCAATTTGAATAATATAATTCGAATAAAATGTAGAGAATGCGAATATTTATTTATATTTATGTGATCAGTGATCACGCTCTATAAAATTTAGATTAGAAATTACGAAGTCACTTTTCAAACAAGAAATATTTAAGATATTTTTTTACTTCATTTCAAAAGGATAACGGAATAAAAAATATATTAGGAAGAGGTTACAAGGTTATCGATAAGTATAATAATATATTTAAAATATTTTTATAATTAATAAATTTCAAAATGATGAGTTCATATACTTACTACTTAGACCCTGTTAAAACTTTAATTTATATAATAAAATATATATACGAGGGGAGGTCCAAAAGTTCGTGGAATGGAGGGGATGGAGTGGGGATAGGGGCGCTCGCTTAGTGTCATACTAATTGGGGACTCATAATTAGTATATAAATGGAGTTTCAGCCCTATTGCGTCATTCGTTTACGAACACTCGCCTGCTAAACACGTCAATCCGGAAGAAAACTGAAACTATGGAGAAAATTGAACACCGTGCGGTCATTAAATTCCTTACCAAGCAAGGAAAGAACGCTCAGACCATTTTGAATGAAATGGAAACTGTTTACGGGGAACAGTGCCCTAGTAAATCAATGATTTACAAGTGGCATGGTCTTTTTAAACATGGTCGGGAGTCGATTGAAGACGACCCCCGCTCAGGAAGGCCAGTTGAGGCCACCACATCAGACATCGTCGAAAAAGTGGAAAAAATTGTACTGGAGGACACCCGTTTGAAGAAAAAACAGTTATCTGCATTAGTTGGAGTATCAGATACCACCATTTTGCGAATCCTACATGACCACCTGGGTATGACAAAAGTCAGTGCAAGATGGGTACCGAGAATGCTCACGCCGCTTCAAAAACAGCAGCGCGTCGAAGCGTCAAAACATTTTTTGGAGTTGTGTGGCGACGATCCTGGAACGATTTTGGAGCGAATTGTTACCGGCGATGAAACATGGGTTCATCACTTTGAGCCTGAGTCCAAACAAGAGTCCATGCAATGGCATAAAAAGGGGACACCACCGCCAAAGAAATTCAAAGTGTCGGAGTCGGCTGGAAAGTTGATGGCTACTGTTTTTTGGGATTGTGAGGGGATAATACTGATTGATTATAAAGAAAAGGGCAGGACCATAACCGGAGAATACTACGCAACAATACTAGAAAAATTAAAGGATGCCATCAAAGAAAAACGTCGGGGAAAATTGACCAAGGGCGTGTTGCTCTTGCAAGACAACGCGCCGGTTCACAAGAGCAAAGTTGCAATGGCTGCTCTACACACGCATGGCTTCGAATCACTAGTCCACCCACCCTATAGTCCAGATCTGGCCCCAAGTGATTTTTATTTGTTCCCCAATTTTAAAAAAGACTTAAGGGGAAGGAAATTTTCCGACGACAATGAGGTAAAGGAGGCAATTTTGGCTCATTTTGAGGGAAAAGATAAAAAATATTTTTACGATGGTTTAGAAAAATTAATTCATAGATCTAATAAATGTATTCAGCTTAAGGGTGATTATATTGAAAAGGAAAAATAAATTTACTGTTTCATTTTTACTAAAACCCTTTCATTCCACGAACTTTTTGACCTCCCCTCGTATAAGCTTGTTGACTTCACACTTTACCACATTCTACTTCACACTTTGCACTTAAAATGAATGTTTATTAAATATAATGTATGTTGTTTTAACTCGTAACAGAAGGTTATCAGCTTTTATCGGGGTTACTTTTGGCAGATCTTAGTGCCAATACTAGTTCGGGTTCTGTATCCTTCAGGTTTTTTATTGTTTTTACCATAACACACCCATAAGAGACCAGACAACACGAGGCCATAGGTACTTCTACTGGGTTTGACCCTTCGACCCCTTGTTCATTTCATTCAATGAAATAGAAAAGTTGCTAATTCCTGTTTCCTTTCCGCCATTTTTTTTAGCATAAATTGACGACGGATTCCAAAGCACTTTCGCTATGGGCCTTAAAACCTATACCTGGAATCGAAAGGCGGTATTCGTATCCAAGTATAGAAATAAGTCTATTCACAGGCTTTCGCTTTAATGCGTACCTATCTATCGAGTTTCAAGTCGATCACATAAGTACAATTTAAGTGTGCATTTGGCTTTTATAGAGAAATAAGCAGTACCCTACAAACTTAACAACAAAATTATTTGTTACGTTTACATTAACAATGAAAAACCCAAAAACTGATATTATTGAGAAGTTATCACAAACGGTGATGTCAAGGGGCAATGTCAATATAAATATAGTATAAGTAATGATGTACTGTGATAAAAGATATAATAAGCGTACTCTTTACTACTGAAAGTACCTATTTACCGAATTGTTAACAACACAATGACAAATAAATATAAACAAAAAATGGATGGAAAACCATCAATTATACGTGTTCATCTCATCACACAAACAGTGTTTCCAGTCTTATTTGTCTGGTGACAATACTGTTGCATCAATTGACTTATCAACTTTATGTGTTTGTTACTTTTGTGTATGATTGCATAAGAATTTTTGTTTCAATATCTGTTCATTTCAGTCAGTTTGCCACTTTCTTTATTGCCCAAACTGTCAATATGCGCGATGAGGTGAGGGGTACAAGGGGAGTACGAAGCGGGCAACAGGTCGAAACATGAATTTTTGTACTGCGTCGCTCTTCGGACGCTGTGCTTGTCTGTAGGAGGCCCCATTGTGTTTTTAACGGAAAAAAAGTATTTCGATATAATATATTGTATATACAGGGTGTCCCAAAAGTCGCAAGCCGAAATCGCATGATGGGTAAGGTCATAACAGTAATCAGAAAAATATAAAAAAAAAATTTATGTCTATTATATTTAAAATATAGCAAAAAACATTTTACTTTTTGCCATTTTTTTTTTACTTATTTCATCCTGAATAGTGCTTCTGTAATTTGTAACCTTGAAATCTGAGCTAACTGGTCCAGCTTGAAAGAAGATGTCATGTTTTGCAGAACCACGTTTTGAAAATCAGTTTTTCGCTCTACTTTAACTGATGGTCCTGAAAAAAAATTATACCACGCAAGTCTGGCATGTAACTTAAAAAATTAGCGCATTTAATAAGGATTCTAAATTGGTATAACACTTATTAAATTATTTCTTAGATCGGGTACAAAAAATATTTTTTCAAGGAAAGTCGGTTTTGAATAATTTCTTTGACTTTCCTAAGTGATTCTAGTGAACTCAAAGCGTTCCTTAACACCATTGCGTGGTTTAAATAAGACGGAGTGAGACATTCCATAAAGTGTGAGCGAGACAGGTAGTGACGCTATCGAAACAGAGGCAGAGAAAGTATTTTTATGAAGTGTGAGCGAGACAGATAGTGACGCCGCATTTTGGTATTGGCATACGCAATACAAATCAGTACGCTTAGTACGCTACTCTCTTTCGTTTACTACGCATCTTTTCGTATTCGATAGTGTTATTTTGTGTGCTAACTACTTTTGGCTTCGTTTATTGGACTTGTTTGCTTGTGATTTGGATTTGGACAATATCGATCTCTCTACGACGACCTTCGCTTTCTACTGGACTAACGTGTGATTGTGTATTGGCACTATGGCTGTGTACACCACACAGGAATATGCCAACATGCACCTCATTTATGGGGAATGCAGATGTAATGCTAGTGCTGCTTCAAGACTCTACCGCCAGAGATACCCAAATGCCGATCGTTATCCAGATCACAGAGTATTTACCAATGTACATCTACTTTTCTCGGAAGGCCAACTTCCAAACCAAGTGCATGGTGAAGGAAGAATGTCATTACCTTACGAGGAAGTTGTTCTTCAAGCAGTGGAAGAAGACCCAACCCAAGTACTTCGGTACGTACAATTGAGGCCAGCACAGGAGTTACAAAAAAGTACAGCTCATCGAATATTGCAAAACAATGAGCTCCACCCATATCATGTGCAGCGAGTACAAACTCTTTTACCTCGGGATTATGAACCTCGGGTTGCGTTTTGTCAAACTATGATTCAAAAACACCGAGAAGATCCACGATTCTTGGAAAAAAATTTATGGTCGGACGAATGGACGTTTAAAAAAGATGGATACATGAACTTACATAACTTACACGAGTGGCACGTAGAGAATCCAAACTTAATGAGAGAAGATAGATCACAGTATCGTTTTAAATTCAACATGTGGACTGGGATTTTGAACGGAAGAGTCATAGGACCCTTTGAGTTACCAGAGGTCTTAAACAGTGAAATTTTTAAAATTTTTTAGTTAACCGTTTATCCAATTTACTCTAAGATGTGCCCCTGAATATTTTGAGAGATATGTGGTTTCAACAAGATGGCTGCCCAGCGCACTATAGCCGCTCAGTTAAAGAACGTCTAAATGAAGAATATCCGGGCAGATGGATAGGGCGATCTGGTACGATCTCGTGGCCAGCCCGCTCACCTGATTTGAATCCATTGGATTTTTTTTATTGGGGAGCAGTAAAAGAAAAGCTTTACTCAAAATCAATCGAAAATGAAGCTGAGCTCCGAGAGAGAATTACGGAGGCAGTTGAATTTGTCAATAATGGAAGATTCGCCCGTCTGATATCAAGATTTTTTTTAAGGAGATGTCGTGCTTGTATTGCAACTGAAGGAAAACAGTTTGAACATCTTTTGTAATAAATGTTGCGATTGAAACGGAACTGTTTTTTTATTATTTTTTACTACTAGGATCCTTATTTGCTTCTGTGACTCATAAGCGTCTCTATCTTTCTCTCTTACGCTCTATGGAATGACTCGTTCGAACAAGAATTTGAAATTTGAGGTCTTAAGGAACGCTTTGAGTTTACTAGAATCACTTTTAGTAAAGTCAAAGAAATTATTTAAAACCGACTTTCCTTGAAAAAATATTTTTTGTACCCGATCTAAGAAATAATTTAATAAGTTTAATAAGTGTTACTTTAGAATCCTTATTAAATGCCCTAATTTTTAAAGTTACTTGCCAGACTTGCGTGGTATAATTTTTTTTCAGGACCGTCAGTTAAAGTAGAGCGAAAAACTGATTTTCAAAACGTGGTTCTGAAAAACATGACATCTTCTTTCAAGCTGGACCAGTTAGCTCAGATTTTAAGGTTACAAATTACAGAAGCACTATTCAGGATGAAATAAGTAAAAAAAATGGCAAAAAGTAAAGATCTGTAGCAACAGGAAGGTAAAAACTGTTACAGGGTGTATGTACATTTTCCCGAATAAAATGATTTTTGCTATAATTTTAAATATACTAGACATAATTTTTTTTTATATTTTTCTGATAACTGTTATGACCTTACCCATCATGCGATTTCGGCTTGACGTCGACTTTTGGGACATCCTGTATAAGCATGCCTTTGGTCATTCATATACAGGTGTGGCGTAAATAGTGGTCCACCGTTCAAGGTTGGATACATCAGGTAGGTACCTACACCATACCAAAATTTGGAACCGGTCCGCCGACTGGTTCCAGAAAAAAAAATATTTTTAATTTTTTTTAAGAAATTCCCATTTTCATTAAGAATTTGATCACAGTTTCAACAAAAAACATTATTTTTGATTTGTTATTCGTGTTTATTCATGCTGAATGTATGAGCTATCATAAAATAAAAAAGATTTGTATTGAAATTGTAGCCTTTACGGGAAAAAGTGATTTCTTCTCAATTCTTAACCTAAATTTTATCGCATCAGTCATGTTCAGGAGCGGTTTTTGAAAAAAAAATGTACTACACTGTTAGTGCCCATGCATTTAAAAATATGCTCATGATGTACTGATTATAAAATGGTATAATAGTACCGCTTTTCAAAAATAGATTTTTTTTTATTGCAATTGTAATTAAAAACGGATAAGTCTTCCTGTTACTATTTTCGCAACATAATATTTAAACAAAAATGTTGTCTTTTTGTTTTTACCCATTTAAATATGGAATTAAATAAAACAAAGTCTCAATCTTACAACTGATATTTGACTCCACGTCTCCAAATAATTCTACATCATGTCGTGTCCTATAAAAAAAGGTCGCTCTGTACCTGAACCATAACAAAAGACCTATTGAAGTGCGCACACTCTTGTAATGCGTAACGTAGCTGGAGTAACTAAACAATAGGATAGTGATAAGGAAAGGATGTAGTTTGTTGTTGTTGTCCCTTTCCTTTCTAGCAATTGAGATCGGAAAGAAATGGTACATAAACAATTAGTACGATCTACGCTCCCGTGCATCGTATACGTTTCGTTTCATTTGTGTTTAACTCCGCTGTTTCTTGCTATTCCCCTGGACTCCGGTTGATTGCCTAAGTGATTTGGACTTGTCGTTTTGGTGACATCTAATAATCTTGCTTACGTTTACCGGACTCTGATTTGCATAACGATTTGGACAAACGTGCAGTGCAGTGATAACAAAAATGTCTCAGTATACACCGCGCGAATATGCTGACATGCATTCTATTTACGGAGAATGTGGAGGAGTCGGCAGAGAGGCGGCTCGGCTTTACAGGGAGAGATATCCCGATCGCAGACATCCAGACCACAGGGTGTTTGGGCGAGTCCACAATGCATACACCGAAGGGAGGATACCCGGCTCAGGCGTAGGCGGTGCAAGAGAAGGACGCCCACGGAGACATGCCGATGATCAGGTACTGAATTTGGCAGAACAAGATCCTACAACCTCAGTCCGAGTCTTATCTCGCACAACGGGGATATCTACCAGAACCGTACATCGCATTTTAAAAAGACACGAGCTACATCCCTACCATTATACAAGGGTACAGACTCTGTTACCAAGGGACTATCCTCCGCGAGTGAGATTTTGCAGAGAAATGCTGCGTAGAATACGAGAGGACGAGCAATTTTTTAATAAAATACTTTGGAGTGACGAATCATCTTGCAGAAAAGATGGATATTTAAATTTACACAACTTGCACAGCTGGCAGTTAGAAAATCCGCACGTCATGAGACAAGATCGATCGCAATACCAATTTAAAATAAACCTTTGGGTCGGCATTATTAACGGACAAATAATTGGTCCATTAGAACTGCCAGAAACCTTAACCGCAGAAAGGTATCTTGGGTTCTTACAGACAGATTTACCCGTACTTCTAGAAAGTGTCCCTACAGAGATCCGAGACAGCATGTGGCTACAAAATGATGGCTGTCCCGCTCACTATGCAGTAAGGGTACGAGAGCACCTTAATGTGGCCTATCCAAACAGATGGATAGGGCGGTTAGGCCCAATACTATGGCCACCACGCTCCCCAGACCTTAATCCTTTGGATTTCTTTTATTGGGGATGCTTAAAGGAAGACGTATACAAGGGACCAATAAATAATATTGAAGAATTAAGGACCAGGATTCTGACAGCAGCTGGAAAAATCAATGAAAGCGGGTTTGCTCGACGTCTTAAACGCTCCTTTATTCGACGGTGCAGAGCGTGTATAGCTGCGAATGGGGGCCATTTTGAGCACCGATTGTATTAATCAATAAATAAATAATTATGATGTCAAAGTTGTTTTTTTTTAATACCCTGTCTGTAGTAACTTTTGTGTTCTCATTTGCCAATACAATTACAATAATAATATTGTCGTTGTCACTATGACCAAGTTTACAGTAAGAATGGGCACATAAATAAGGTAGACGAAATTTTTGTTTCAATATTATGTTGCGAAAATGGTAACAGGAAGACTTACTTATTTTCAGTTACAAATGCAGTATTTTTTTTTCTATTTTTGAAAAGCGGTACTATTATACCATTTTATAATCAGTACATCATGAGCATATTTTTAAATGCATGGGCACTAACAGTGTAGTACATTTCTTTTTCAAAAAACGCTCCTGAATATGAGTGATGCGATAAAATTTAGGTTAAGAATTGAGAAGAAATCACTTTTTCTCGTAAAGGCTACAATTTCAATACAAATCTTTATTTTTTTATGATAGCTCATACATTCAACATGAATAAACACGAATAGAAAATCAAAAATAATGTTTTTTGTTGAAACTGTGGTCAAATTCGTAATGAAAATGGGAATTTCTTGAAAAAAATTAAAAATATTTTTTTTTCCGTAACCAGTCGGCGGACCGGTTTAAAATTTTGGTATGGTGTAGGTACCTACCTGATGTACCTAACCCTGAACGGTGGACCACTATTTACGCCACACCCTGTATATACAGGTTGTCCCAGAAATCAACGTCAAGCCGAAAACGGATGACGGGCCAAGGGATGGTGGTTCTCAGAAAAATAGGAAAAAAAAATTTTACCAGCACTCTACATATTATAGCCATTTAAAAAAAAAACGTGAAAATTAACACCTTGTTATGATTTTTCAAGTACTATGACTGCAAAATGTTACTCAACTTAATTATGTTGGGGGGGAATTGTTACTGAATAATGCTAGTATAAATTACAATTCAAAATTTGAACACAACTATCTCGGTTTTAGAGGAAATATCCCTAATTTGCCCAAACATGTACTCAAAATTATTATATCGTTAAACTTTAACTAGCTGTGCTGAAAAAAAAATGTACTGCGCTATTTCGGCACGTGGCATTAAAAAATGGCGCATTTAGTGGACTTCCTAAAATGCTATAACACTTACTAAATTTTATCCTAATTATGGTTTTTTTTTTCTAAAACAAATGATTGATTTATTTTTTGTTTTGCTTACTTGCTAATGGCATGTTGGTTTTCTGTAAAGCTTACATAAATTAAAGTGAGACAGCACAAGTTTGGGTGAAACAGATAGTGACGCCACTTCAACGTGTGAGAGTGAAAGAGATAGCAAGCCTGAGCATCATCAATAGCACAAGTTAGAGTGAAACAGATAGAGACGCCACTTCAATGTGTTAGTGAGAGTGTGAGTGAAAGAGATAGCAAGCCTTGAGTCATGAGTTAGAATGAAACGGATAGAGGCCACGAGTGAAAAAGATAGGAAGACCGCATCATCTGCGCCCGAATTGCAATACTTCAGTACGTTACGTTCTTTCGTTTACTGCGCATCTTTCTGTATTCGTTCGTGTCGTTTTCGTACTTCCTCACTTTGGCTTGCTTATTGGACTTGATTACGTGCTACTTGGATTTGATTTGTGATTTGACCGTCTGTGACGAACTTTGCTTTCTTTTGGACTATCGTTATCGCTGATCGTGTGATTTTGTGTATTCTGTGATCGCCACCGATCGTGCCGCTTCGATACACAGCACGGGAGTATGCAAACATGCATCTCATTTATGGAGAATGCAGGTGCAACGCTAATGCTGCAGCTCGACTCTATCGTGAGAGATACCCCAATTCTGAGCGTCATCCGGATCATAGTGTTTGTTAATCTGCACCGATCACTCTTAGAAGGCCGATTTCCTAATCAAATGGTTAGCACAGGAAGACCCAGCATTCCATACGAGGAACAAGTTCTAGCAGCAGTCGCAGAAGACCCGAGTGTCTCAGTACGTGGAGTTTGGGCAAGCATAGGAGTGCCTAAGAGTATAGCACACCGGATTTTACAGGAAAACGAGCTCCGCCCGTACCATGTGCAACGAGTTCAATCTTTGTCACCTCGAGATTATCCTGCAAGGATTGTGTTTTGTGAAAAGATGTTACAAAGACACCGAGAAGACCCCCACTTCCTGGATAAAGTACTCTGGACGGATGAGTCAACAATTAAAAAAGATGGATACTTAAATCTACATAATGTGCATGAGTGGCACGTGGAAAACCCACATTTAATGAGAGAAGATCGGTCACAATATCGCTTCAAAATAAACATGTGGACCGGTATACTGGAACGGTAGAATTATTGGACCTTTCAAACTCCCAGGCACCTTAACCAGTGAGGCTTACTTAGACTTTTTACAAAATCATCTACCAGGCTTATTGGAAGACGTGCCACTCAACATTTACACAGGTATGTGGCTCCAACAAGATGGCTGCCCTGCGCACTATGCTCGCTCAGTAAGGGAATTCCTGAATGAAGAATATCCGAATAGGTGGATCGGTCGGTCTGGTACGATTTCGTGGCCCGCCCGATCACCAGACTTAAACCCCATTGATTTTTTTTACTGGGGAGCTGTGAAGGATCACGTTTACTCTAAGCCCATCGCAAACGTCGATGAACTGCGTCAAAGAATTGCGGGGGCCGCTGAATACATAAATTCAAGAAGTTTCGCTCACAAAATAAAGCGTTCGTTTTTAAAGAGATGTAGGGCCTGCATTGAAGTTGAAGGAAAACAATTTGAACATGTATTGTAAAAAAATTAAATAAACTGTTGCATTGAATTTTTGAATTTTTATTTTAAACTTAACACTTAATGATTTACAACGACCAAAGGTATGGTTTATTAATAAATTAGGTATCTGCCCTATTCACAATAACTTCGCAAAACAGTGTCACTAGTATTTTTTTACCCGACTCCTAAAAATGGGGGAAGGGAAACTAGATGCCATTACCAAATTTTTTTTGAGTAAAACAAAAACCATAAATCCGAGTTGTTTTTAAAAAAAAAATACCAAAATTAGGATAAAATGTAGTAAGTGTTATAGCATTTTAGAAAACCCACTAAATGCGCCATCTTTTAATGCCATGTGCCGAAATAGTGTAGTACATTTTTTTTTCAGCACAGATAGTTTAATTAGAATGATGTAATAATTTTGAGTACATGTTTGGGCAAATTAGGGATATTTCCTCTGAAACCAAGATAGTTGTGTTCAAATTTTGAATTGTAATTTATACTAACATTATTCAGTAACAAATCCCCCCCAAAATAATTAAGCTAAGTAACATTTTGTAGTCATAGTACTTGAAAAATCATAACAAGGTGTTGATTTTCACGTTTTTTTTTAAATGGCTATAATATGTAGTGCTGGTAAAAAACATTTTTTCCTATTTTTCTGAGAACCACCATCCCTTGGCCCGTCATCCGTTTTCGGCTTGACGTTGATTTCTGGGACAACCTGTATATAAAATTCACGTGTCACAGTGTTAGTTACCGTACTCCTCCGAAACGGCTTGATCGATTTTTATGAAATTTTACATGCATATTCAGTAGGTGTGAGAATCGGACAACATCAACTTTTCAATCCCCTCCCCCCCCCACTGAAATTTGTATGGCAAAACAATGTTTGCCGGGTCAGCTAGTATAATATATATTTAAGTATTTCGAAATATATACTTTTAAGTATTTTATATCAAGATGGGGGGGGGGGGGACAGTTGAAACATTATTTCTGGGTACGGTTGAAACATGAACCGGGAATAATGTTTCCCGCTTCAATGTCTTCTTGGTCGACATCACTACTAATGCAATAAGTGCTTTTTTGCTCTTTTCGTAACCAATTATGCAGAGCACATGATGCTAGTACAATTTTGTCTACTGTTTTTACGTCAACTGCGATTGGTCTTTGATAAACACGAAATCGGCTTGCCAATATGCCAAAGGCATTTTCTACAGTTCTTCTGGCTCTACTTAGCCGGTAGTTGTATACTTTTTCTTCATGTGTTAAATTGTCACCTGGGTACGGTTTCATAATATACGATTTTAATGGGAATGCAGCATCCGCCAAAATTACTCCGCCTTGTGGTATAAATATATATATTATTTTCTAGTTGATTATATATGGAGCAATTCCTAAAAACACTTCCATCAGATGCCATTCCACAGGCGCCGACGTCAATATAAATGAAATTATAATCGTAATCAACAATAGCCATAAGAACAATACTGAATGTTTTTTTGTAATTAAAAAACAAACTTCCACTGTTGCCAGGAGCTATGATTTGAACATGCTTCCCGTCGACGGCGCCATAACACGCTGGAAAGTTCCATTTCACTCTGAAACCATTTTCTATAGCTGCCCATTCTTCAGTTGTAGTTGGAATCTGTAACAATATTTTTAACAAATTTTTTATTTTCAGAACAATCAAGATTCTCCAAACAATAATAAAGATGACAACAGTGCAAGCAACAGTCAGTCATTAGAACCACCCGTAGCAGAAAATCTGTCAGAAAAGACAGTTGAAAGAAGTAACATTCCGCAATTTAAGAAACGGAAGGTTTCGCAAGTGAGTTCATTGATAAATGAAATTAAGGTGATTAAGGAGGATTTAAACAGTTCACGAGAATTTCAGGAACCAGAGCTGGATGAACATGAGATATTTGCAAAATATGTAGCAAGTCAGTTGAAAAAGCTTTCACCCGGACAGGCCATTTTAGCTAGGGATCAGATCAACGCAACACTATCCCGCTGTCGGATGTATGATTTAAACTTCGGAAATACTACATTTTCGTACCAGTCACCTATCAATTCTTCAGACTCCAATATGTCAACCACATTTTCTTACAATAGTTCTGCAGCAAGTCCACTCTACACTAATCCACCATCACAACTACAACAGACTGAGCAACGTGATGAACCCATCATCCATCCGCCACCACAGCAAGAGTTGGAGCAAGATGAAGATCCCATCTATCAAGCATTTCAAAATGCTTGATACATTTCTCGCCATTTATGTAGCGTAAACGTACATTTTGTCGTCATTTATGATTTCTCATTTTGTAATTTAGAATTTAATCTCGCCATTTATGTAAGCGTAAAAGTACCTACTTTAATTTGAAATAAATAAAATTCTACATACCTGTATATCTTTCTTTAATGCCTTATAAATTTCACTGCAAACTTCTGGTATAAATCTAGATATAGTAGATCTTGAAACACGATACATGTGACTTAACTTCCTGTAATTGACACCAGATGATAGAAAATCTAGAGTTATTTCCAATTTTATTTTAGCCCGTATGGCTTCTCTCATATTAGTATTTAATTTTTGTATTTGTGGTCCCACTAGATTCAGTAAATTGTCAAAAATATTAGGTGTCATTCGCAAAATACTCTTGAATTCGCCGGAATCCTCAGATCGCAGTTCTTTTAAAAGTAATGCAGATGCTCCATGACTATGTCTTCTTAAGATCCAGGGTCTTGTCCAAGTACGCTTTTCTTCTAGCAGAGCTAATATTTCATCTAGCGCATGTTGACACAACTTCCGAATTAACTTTCTTAGTAGAATTGCTTTTCTCTTACGCACACTGTTCATTTTTACGTATACGTGTTATCAGGTTAAGCACAACTCACTACTGACTTGACTAGCTTGAAATTTCCTAGCTTCGTGTAGACAGCACTAGCTTGGTTACAATCCAGGCTAGTAGGTAAGCTAGAAACCAAGCTAGTGACCCCTTACTAGCTTACTATCCTAGCTTCAAAATACTAGCCTCGTGTCACCCGGGCTTTAATGTTTGGGCCGGCATTATCGGAAATGTGATTGTAGGACCAGTGATTATTGAAGGGTCATTGACCGGTGGAAATTATTTGGACATGTTACAAGGCGTTATCGAGGACTTGTTAGACGATGTGCCTTTAAGTTTAACAGGGCACCATTATTACCAGCATGACGGCGCTCCTCCGCATTATGCAAGGTCAGTGCGTGATTTTTTAAACGCGAAGTACGGCGACAGGTGGATTGGGCGCGGTGGGCCAGTGCCGTGGCCCGCCAGGTCTCCCGACTTGACACCTCTTGATTTTTATTTATGGGGAGAAGTGAAGAGACTTGTTTACATTGAGGAAGCACAAAGTTACGATGACGTTCGTAATAAAATCGTTTCTGCTTTCGATGTTATTAAAAGTGAAACTGAGACACTGAATTTATTACAGAACAGTTTGCGGAAACGTGCACGTTTGTGTATTGAGAGGACCGGACTCCATTTTGAACAATTATTAAAATACGTGTAAAAATTAGTTGTGGATGTCGGGGTTAATTAGGTTGTGGTTGTTGATTATCGTAAATCGATTTGTAAATAGCTGATTTTTTTTAATGCCTTGCAGTTTGTTAGCTGATCTCCAATTTTTTAAATACAACTTAATTTTTTAATTAGGACGGTCCTAAGCCCGTTAAAGTATGAAGGGAAAATTGGAATCATACAAACAACTTACCGTTTTGCTAATAAATAACAATCAGATCGTGTTGATGAAATTGCACCGTATGTGCACTGCATAAGAACTTGTTGGCGCGCTTGTAGTTACGTGGTCTGCATAAGGTCGTTTTTGGCTCTGGTCTCTGATGAATGACGGCGCACGCGGTGTCTCTATATTGAGTTACTTTTAAGGATATTTTGAATAGTTTTTTTTTTTGAAAAATACTATGGTTACAAATAATTACTACAAAGAGCATAGCATTGTTCTATAGAGCTTATTTAAAAAATTTGGCAACACCTTGCAAAGTCACCCTGTATATATGTTCATTGCACTTTAAGGACGAGGATAAGCATTATACAAAATCAGGACGGGTTTATCTTAAAACTGATGTACCATACGATAAAAATACCCTACTAGTATCGGTAAGTGTGGTTTCTGTATAGTTTCTATCAACTTTTGTTTTGTATTTTCTATTTCTTACTTCCTTGTATGCTAACATAAAAGTTCAGCCGTTCTTGAGTTATGATAGTGTATCCAATTTTGACGGGAACATGTTCAAAAGCTATAGGCAATAATAGTAAACAATGACGAATTAAAATAAAACACTTTTATTAAAATCCCTGAAATATATATATTTTTATTTAATTGTCAGCCTTCTAGGTGAACCAGTAAGTGACTCCGAGTCAATTTTTGATACTCCTCGGAAAATCCAGCTCAAAGAGAAATTTTTAAAAGAAAACACGGCGAAGAAAAATTTATTTGATAAAATAAGGAGGATACAGCGTCAAAACAGATATTTGAAGAAAAAATATGAATCTTATAAAACGTTGGTTTCAACCTTAAAAGAGAAATTTGGTTTGGATCGGAATGCTAAAAATGATCTAATGTGTAAAGCTGAGGTTGTGGAGTTACAAAAATCTTTGATCAAACGAAGTAAACAGAATTAACATCCTAAATTATACACCGCACCACTACGAAAATTCGCCTTGACTTTACACTATTATTCTACAGCAGCTTACAAATATCTTAGAGGCTTCTACAATAAAGCCCTGCCACATCCTAGAACAATCTGCAGGTGGTATTCATCAGTTGACGCAGAAGCGGGATTTACTGCCGAAGCGTTTCAAGTACTAAAAGAAAAATGTCAATTAAGTGACAAGACTGTGGTGTGTTCGTAGGTATTTGACGAAATGGCCGAAAGCAAAAGCTATTTGATAAAAAACGCTAACTTGGTGTGGTTAATTTTGGAGTAGGTCCTGTGGAAGGTGAAGATGAGGACACAATAGCAACTCAGACTTTAGTTTTCATGCTCGTGGCTTTAAATGAGAATTGGAAACTACCTGCTGGGTACTTTTTAATATCTGGAATAACAGCGCAAACAAAAGCCAACTTAATAAAAATTTGCTTAGACAAGTGCCACGAGGTTGGAGTAATTGTCGCAAATCTCACATTTGATGGGTGCTCTGCTAATTTCAAAGCTGCTGAAATTTTAGATTGCCAGTTGTCAGATGTCAATAATTTGAAAACTTACTTCCTTCATCCAAGTACATCAGAAAAATATGCATTTTTATAATTTAATTAAATGTCATGATTGTGTTGCTGCCCAGGGTGGATGTAAGCATGCCATAGCGCTGCTTATGTGGGTCCACAGACGTAGCGAAGAACCTTCATGCACTGAAGTTCAATGTTACTGGCAGAAATCGAAGCTGTCAAGAGTTGGCACAACCTGGAAATTTATATCTGCAAAAGAGCTATGTAAAGGTAGCCCTTTACTGCCTTCTAACTCCACAGTTCTAGAAAAGTTTATAGAAGAAGGAAAAAAGAGAAAACTTAACAACTGCGAGCTAATAAAATATCAAAGTGATTATAATTGTGATACACTACTTAATGTTTCAATGCATGAACTACACTCGCGTGCAACCGAATCGACTCACCTATACAAAATAGACAAAAAGTGTGTTATAATTTAAAAAAATAAAAAAAAGTATACATAATGTATATTTTTTTTAAAGCTTATTCTTTTAGCTTTAAATTGACACATTTACTGTTTTAATCCAATCACCACTTTAAAAAATATCGTGATATGAACCGTAAGTCCGTAAAATTTACTCCTTGCAGTACTAACGTGTTGCGCTATGCAGCCCCCTATATAAACCCACGTAAGCAACACACCCTTATCAGTCGCTTATCAGAAGTTGACCTGAACACATCACCGTAAGATACGATAAGCAATTCGCCGCCACTATGGATACAAGACCAGAAGAAGTCGCCCAAGTTGTCCTTTTGATACAACAAGGCCTTAGTCAGCGAGAAGTCGCTCGTGGACTGAATCTGAGCCAATCTGCTGTATCCAGGGTATACAGAAGGTTCCAGGAGACACATTCTTACTCTAGGAGGCCAGATAACAGTCGGCGGCGGCATACTTCTGAGAGAGACGACCGTTTAATCGTCTCGACAAGCCTCAGAAATCGCTATCTCACCGGTGTTGCTGTGCAGCAGCGGCTGCGAGAGGTTCGAGGAGTCGCTGTCAGTCAGTGGACGGTGAGAAGACGGCTGAGAGATGCCAACCTGACTCCAAAACGGCCTGCCAGAGGCCCTAAATTGACCAGGGCTCACCGACAAGCGCGCCTTGCATTTGCTCGCGAACGCATCGGTTGGACGGCTGAACAATGGCGATCGGTCTTGTTCACTGACGAGTGCAGAGTGTGTCTGCATGGCAGCGACAGAAGAGCTCGAGTCTACCGGCGCCCAGGCGAGCGATTTTCGCAATGTTGTTTCGCGGAAACAGTGGCCTATGGCGGTGGTTCGTGTATGATGTGGGCGGGCATTTCAGTGGAAGGAAAAACAGCTCTTGTTTTCATCCCCGGTGGAGGCCGAGGAGGCGGTCTGACTGCAGACCGATATGTGGAAGATGTTCTCCTGATTACGTCCTTCCTTATGAAGGCTTCATAGGAGATAGCTTCCTTCTAATGCACGATAATGCCCGCTGCCATACAGTACGAATCACTCGTCAGTTCCTGTATGAAGTTGGTATTGAGACCATGGACTGGCCACCACTCAGCCCTGATCTCAATCCTATTGAACACATATGGGACGAGCTGAAACGCAGGGTCCGCGCCAGAAATCCAGCGCCTGCAAACATTGTAGAGCTAAAGACAGCGCTCGAAGAGGAATGGGAAGCTCTCCCTCAAGATCTGGTAGTAAGGGTTATCAGGTCGATGAGGAACCGTCTCAGAGCTGTTATTAAAGCCAGGGGGGCAACACTAATTATTGATTTAATAAATTCCTTTATTTTTCATAACATTTGGTTAATTATCAATATTAATTATCATTTGTTATTTTTCACTAATTCAATTTTTGTTGTTTTGTAATTCGAATTCGATTAAATTCGAAACTATTGAGCATATTTTTAAAATTATGGTATTACTTTAAAGGTTATGAAATAGGCTTTAAAAAAATATACATATCTTACTATATCTTTTATTCTTTTACAACATATTACACTATTTAGCAGTTTTGTATAGGCGAGTCGATTCGGTTGCACGCGAGTGTAGTATTCATGTATAAAGAAAAGTGCTGTGATTTGTTTTTAAGTAAAGTAAATTTGACTCCGAAACTTCTCAGTATTATTGAATCTGAAACTAGGGACCAGTTTAAAAATCATCTTTGGCACGAACTCAGGTATGGTAGAATAACAGCTTCTAAAGCATATGAAGCGAGTCGTTGCCAGACCCATGATGGTACACTGATTTCTATTATCATGGGGGGGAAGATACCAGACACACCAGCAATGAAACGGGGCAGATACTGAAAAAAAAAAAAAAAAAAAAATTGTGGAGATAAAATGTCCTGTAAGTACCAAAACTTATCTCAATTATATAAAAAAACGGAAAACCCAGCAAGAAATGCTATGCCCAGATACAAATGCAAATGTATCTAAGTGGGCTAAATAAATGTTATTTTTGTGTTGCAGACCCAAATTTTTCTACAAATGCAAATGTTGGAATTTTATGTATAGACTATGACGGCCAATATATATCAGCATTACTTGAAAGTGTCATTACCTTTTGGAAATTGCATGTTTATCCATTATTATATAGAAGTATAGAATAAAAAATAAAAATTCAGAAATTTTGTGTTTTATTTAATAAGAGAATCTTGTATATTAATCGAACCACAAGCTATAATTATAACATCATCAAGAACTTTAACCAAATTAAGTTAAGACATGCATGTGGTTTTAGCATGTTGAATTCATGTAATCGTCTTATCACCCGCTTAACATGAATTCGTAAACTAGCTATTTGTTTAGTTTCTTTGGCTTCAGCTACACTTAACTTTGCTCCAGATGCAGCAGCAGCAGCAGGAGGCCGTACTAATAGCACACCCATTTTTCGTAAATAAAAATCCACATGCTTAATCCCTCTATCTGCCATTACCCACATATTAGGGTTGCAAACATTTTGAAAAGTCAGAAGTTTCAACAATGCATGTGTCAGTTATTCGGCCTCCATAACCACTTGAAATATAATTTATCAAGCCATTCGGTGTACAAGTTATCAGGTACTTAATTGTGTTAGCTTTCTTGTAATCAGACCAAGTAAGAGCTTGATTTGGAGCTTTTGAGGGCTTTTGTACTTCAATCTCTAAGTTCTAAACAGTCTATTATACAAGAAACCTTACTGTATTTATGTCTAAAAGCCATAAAATCACCAGGTAAATTTTTAGTTGAGAGGAAATCATTGAAAATACTTATAATAAATTTTTTTCATGTTCAAGTAGCCAGCTGACGTATAATCCTCCGTGTTATGGTCAGTTGACTTTGGTTTTCTATCAAAGCACTCGATAAACTATAATCTGACAAATTTTCAAATGAGATGAAATGACTGAAAAAAAATTTTCCTTCTCCATGTTTGGGAGGCTGCCACTGCCCAACCCACCCACGGAGTCGGAGCTGACGGTCGCGAGTATTCATAGTATAAGTCCCTTATGCTTTTTACAAAGTTTATTTAGATCCACCAAAACTATAAGGTGTAAATAAATCAACTTATCAAATCTTGTGAGGATAGTTGTGTGAAATGACAGTTTTAAACTATTTCTTTCTTTGTCTCATAAAATTTCCTTTCCTTTCTTAACATTTTTCTAATGGTTCCGTACAAATATAAAAAATTAAAAAAAAAAGTGTTTATGTTGTAAAAGAGGCACCCAGATTTGATTGTCTTCTTTAAAGGTATGTTTATCCGATTACTAGAATAATGAAAAAGAAAACCGTATTCGAACACTAGGTAGGTAACTAATAAAAAGCAGGTATTAAAATCGTTCAAAAACATTAATTATGAACTCTGTTTACAACATCATCATAAAGATATTCGTAAAACAATAACGGGCGTATACTCTTACGAGTAGCTACTAGGATATCAGAATAATGTAAAGATGCGATTCCACCAGTGTGCAGAACTGTGCGGCACTGCAATGCACATTGTGCGACACAAATGTTTATTCTGGTCGACTCACTAAAGCAAACAATAACAAATTGTGCGCGAACATTCTAGAAATGTTCGCGCACATCTGTATACTTTTGTGCGCGCACACATGCAGGCAGTGGACTCGCGTCGACGTGTACAAACCTGTTGTGCGCGAACTCAGTCTTGCTTCCGCTACCGGAGTGAAAACATTGATTTGTGCGCGTACATTGTTAATTAACCAAGTTAAATATGGATTGGACGAATGATAAAATTATTAATTTTATTCAAGCTATTGAAACTCATCCTGTATTATGGGATTCTAGTCACACTGATTATAAAAATAAAAAACACGACGCCACTCAAGAGTTGGCGCAAAGTTTCAATTGTGACTCGACTGAGGTAATGAGAAAATGGAAGATTATTTTGGCTCAATACCGAAGAGAAAAGAAGAAAATCGCGGACTCAAAATCATCAGGTTCTGGGATTTTAGATATATATAAGCCGAAATGGTTTGCTTATGCATATTTGAATTTCTTTCATGGAAGGGATGAGCCGAATGTCAGCTTGAACTCACACGACGAAATACATGAACAGGTAGGTACGTTTTAAATGTTTATTTTCTTACCTCTAATATTATTACTTAGATACCTATACTATTTACGCCAGTGTTTCTTGCCATGGCACCATTCCGATGTCAGTTTGGAAATAATGTGCAAATTCTTCTCTTATGTTTTTCGCATCGCCAGGGGGTCTTCGTCCAACATGTCTTAAAGGCAGTAAGTTTGCCATGCCTGCATCGCGCCGCCAACTTCCATCGATAGTGCAATGAGTAATTTGGTTCTCAGTATCAAAACAGCCAGCAGAAGTATAAAGTTGTGAAGACGATTTTTGTGTTATCAAAAAATTATGCAAGTAACAACATGTCAGTGTTATCAATTGTGTCTTTTCTGGAGCTAACAGAATAGGTTTCCTGAGTACGCGAAATACACCGGACATAATGCCGAATACGTTTTCCACAATACGTCTCGCTCTGCTCAACCGATAATTAAATATTCTCTCTTTTGATCTTTTGTCATGTTGACCGGGATATGGTTTCATTAAATTTATATCTAACGCAAAAGCATCATCTGCCACAATGACATGTGGAATTGGTTTGTTCCTTCCGGGTAACGGGTAAGGTTCAGGCAAATTTAATTTTCCTTGCTGAAGATTAGCATAGAAACCAGTATTTTTGAAAACACCACCATCCGATATTGAAATGAAATGAAATGAAAAATCATTTAATCACGTAGATACAATTTTTTAGAAAAATTATGTGCTTATGACATGTCCAATTTTTTTCCCTACCACCGGTTCAGGACGCAATCTGCTGAGAAGAACCGGCGTAAGAAACTCAGCAGAGCTTTTAATCAAATCAATATTTTTAAATTAAATGTCAATTATACTTACAATGCTAATAACTTTACAATATAGAATATATATTGCTCCAGAGCAACCTACTCCCAAGCTTTATCATCTTTAATATAATCAGAAATTTTATAATACGCCTTTTTACATAATTTAGTTTTAATGAATTTTTTAAATTTAGAATTATTTAATTCTCTTACATCAATAGGGAGTTTATTATAAAATCGTATACAATGACCCATGAAAGAGTTACATATTTTGTGGAGACGGGTTACATGCATCACAAGATTGTGTTTATGCCTTGTATTAACATTATGGTGGTCGCTTTTTTTTGTAAAATTATGAATATTTTTATGAACATACAATAAATTTTCATATATATATTGCGAAGCGACCGTTAAAATATTTATGTCTTTGAATTTCTCCCTTAGAGAATCCCGCGGACCTAGGTTATATATAGCTCTAACAGCGCGTTTCTGGAGCACAAATATCCGATTAATGTCCGCACAGCTTCCCCAAAGAAGAATTCCATAGCACATTACACTGTGAAAATAACTAAAGTAAACCATTCTAGCCGTATCTACATCCGTAAGTCGTCTAATTGTTTTCACCGCATATGCCGCAGAGCTAAGTTTGCCAGACATTTTTTCAATTTGTGGGCCCCACTGTAATTTCGAATCAATAGTGATTCCTAAAAATATAGTTGAATGTACTGGTTCCAATTTCGCACCACTCAAATGTACATTGGTTTCTACTTGGGTAACATTTGGCATGGAGAATTTTATTACTTTTGTTTTCTTAGAGTTTAACAATAAGTTATTAACATTAAACCATTGTACAAGTTTTGAGAGTGCACTGTTTACTTCGTCATAATCACGCATTTGTCTATTAATTTTAAAAGTCAAGGAAGTATCATCAGCAAACAGAACAATCTCTTGATCGTTCCCAACATAGTACGGTAAGTCATTAATATAAGTAAGGAAAAGGAATGGACCGAGAATGGAGCCCTGTGGGACGCCCAATGTAACAGCAGCTCCTGGAGATCGTTTACCGTTAACATCAACTTTCTGAATTCTGTTGTCTAAATAAGAGTTTAAAAGATCGAGTGCTTTATTTCTGATACCATAATGATGTAGTTTCCTAACTAAGGTTTCATGTTGTACACAGTCAAAAGCTTTGGACAAATCGCAAAAAACACCTAACGAATCTTGCGAGTTCTCCCAGGCCGAGAATATACCTTTTAACAGTTCAACCGCTGCATCTGTAGTTGAACATCCTTTCGTAAATCCAAACTGTTTCTTATGTAATAATTTATTATTATTATTCTTCCTTTACAACCGACATCTACGTACGTAAACTTATAATTTGCATCAACCAGTGCTAAAAGCACAATGCTGAAATCACCTTTGTCATTGAAAAAGTCGCTTCCAGTATTACTTGGAGCTTGAATAACAATGTGTTTGCCATCCATAGCCCCAATGCAATGATGGAAATTCCAAAGATGGTCAAATTGGCGCTCTAAGATCATCCATTCTTCTAAAGTGTTAGGCATCTGAAAAAGGAAATTTTATTACTATTTCAGGTATCACAAGATATTATTATCCAGAATGACACAGTAAATGAAGATCAAGAGTCTCTTCATGAAAGGCCAGTCGAAAAGTTTAAGGCTCCGAAAAACTCGCTTAAACGCCGTATTGTCGATGAGGACCCGAGAATCGCCCAAGCTTTGTCCATTATGAATAACGTAAACAAGCAGATGGAAGCAAAAAAACCTGATGACGAAGACATTTTTGCTGCAGCCGTCGCAACGAAATTAAGGAAAATTAGAGATGAGCGAACCAAGATTTTAGTACAAAGGGATATAGATAATTTATTGTATGACGCTATTATTGGTACTGGAAAATATGTTACAACTCCAATGCCTTCACCGTATTCAGATTCGTCAAATTCTCAGAGTCAAGGACCGGCTTCAAGTTTTCAGGTCCGCGATAATGATTATTCAGATCTTTTACGTCATAATGATGGCGAAACAATATCTTGGCATAAAATGTAATGGAATAAAAGTGACTAAAATAAAATGGTATATTATTTTTATTTTCTTACCTTAATATTTTCTTTCAACACGCTTATCAACGCCTTACAAGTCTCAGGTACAATCCGAGCAATAAGTTCTTTTGAAACTTTAAATAAGAACATTAAACTTGCAAAAGAATCTCCAGTAGCAAGATATCTTAAGGTGATCGCAAGCCTTATTGAAACAGGGACACATTTTCTGTAGTTGGTATCTTGCTTAGCAATAAAAGGACTAGTTACATTAACCAGCAACTCAAAATCTTGGCAAGATATACGTGTGAAGTTTTTAAATCCACTCAATGGATCTATTTTTATTTCTTCTAGAAATTTATTCGTTTCTTCATTCCGTCGCTGTAGTAAAGGCCTCACCCAACATCGCGGTTTCTTCCTTCGTTTCTTTTTAAGGAGACTACATAGTAAAACACATGCTGCAGCACAAAGCACTACGTTTTCCTGCCCGGTCATATTAACTACTGAACTGTCTTCGGCAGAAACTCTGCTCAGTGAACATGTTCGCGCACAAGTGTGCTGAACTGTGCGCTTACAAAAGTTACGCACAGCCTTACCAGTGGAGACGGAAGCCAAATGCGACACCAGATTGGTACCTGCACTGCTGGAGTTTTGCACAAAATGTTTGCAAGCAAATGTGCTGCACACTATTTTGGTGGAATCGTACCTTAAGAAGTGTTTTTGTTCGTTTTGATGTGATACGGGCCCCTAGCTCCGCCGCGTGCCCAGCGAACTTTAGTGTCGTGTGCAAAAATTTGGGAAATCATAATGGTGTTTCTAATTAACGGATTTTACCCTAAATATGAGGACTTTATTTTTAAACTTTTTATTTGTTAATCATAATAATATGTAGTTACCTAATAATCTTTCTTTCTTTATGACGTGAAATATGTACCTGCGTAGGTAATAATAAATAAAATTTATTTATACGTAATAGAATATTTATTAGAATTATTTACCCAAAGTTAGGATGTAGTTTAGGGTAATAAGACATCGTGTATTATGCAACATTGTTATACATTGGTAGGTTTTCATTTTTCAGTTATGCATCGCTCGTCGTAACGGTATACGTACGATCATTTTATACTAATCGTGAATATTACGAAATGATGCTTTGTACCCACAAAGCATCATTAGCTACCATCGCTAGCACCCACTAGCGATGGTAGCTTGCGTGAAGCCCGCCGTCTTTATCAAGAAAGATTTGTGGACAACCGCGTAGAGGCAGAAAGACGTCGACTACCATCTTTGGAATGTTTTAGAAGGTTGTTGAATCGCTTATACCATGCCGGCTCATTCCATGGTTCGCGTTCCGAAGGTCAACCAGTTGTGGTACCAGCAGAGGAAGAGGAAAGGATTCTTGAACACTTTGAGACTAATCCTAGAACAAGCACTCGGACGTGCTGGAGTTGTTCTAGGAGTTAATCATACAAGAGTATGGCGCGTGCTTAAAAAAGATGGTCAGCATCCGTACCACTTCAGACATACACAAGAACTAATACCTGCAGATTTCGTACCACGCCTCAACTTTTGTCAGTGGTACCGAGGCGAAGCACAACGTTCGCCAAGTTTCGCGAGTCACATTTTATGGACCGACGAAGCTTCTTTTACACGTCGCCGCCCTAGTGCTTGAATGGCCAAACGACCAATTTTACCAAAATATACTTTTTTATATCAAACTATAGCCACCCTTATTACACGCTTTTTAATGTATATATTTTTTAATTTGGTTGGACGTAATTTGCACTATTAGCAAAAATAAAATATCCAATCTCCCATATTAAAACTGTTTTAAATGCTTGAATAGTCAAACTCCAAATTATGATCAAATGAACGCATCCAAATATCAGTCTCCGTTCTTGTTTGTCCAACCTCCGTCGACCGACCAATCACGGTCAAGCATTCCGACGCCATGCAACGCCATATTGTTTTTGCCATTATTTGTTTCGTTTTCGAAATAGCGTGGTTTCTAAGACAAAATTAAGAATTATTACTGTTTTTATGCAGTTATAGTAGTTTAAAATGTCAGTAACAAAGAAGAAAAAGGATTGTAAATTAAGCGATTCGGATTTGGAAAGGTACGTTGGAATTTTATTGACTTTTTTTTGTTTTAGTGTTTGAAATGACTTGTATGTTATATACAGGGTGATTGATACCTTTTTGCATGTAAGACGTGATCAGGTTGTAGAAGTTGTGATAAACGTTTTCCATGCGGACAAAGTCACGGTAAAAGTTAGCTTACAAAAATAATAACTAATAACCACCTATTTTTATTTAACCGACTTAAAAAAGAAGGAGTTAGCATTGCGGTCCGTATGTGTTGTGTATGTGTAATATTATGTTATTATAAATTAGTTACTTTGTTTTACATTGAACAGGGTAGCGTTTAACCACATTACTAAACACCTGTTTCAATTTCTATTAATGTATGTATGTCTGTCCGCGAATTTCTCGACAACTAGAAATCATATTTTTTGTTGGATTAAACTTTTTATTACAGTACAGATCTAGTTTTCATTAAAATCGCTAGTTTTCAATAAGACTTAAGACTTATTACGCAGCTGCAGGATAAATCGATATAGACGCTCAAATATGGTTTGCTGTGACTCGTGTATCTAGAAATTACTTTATTATGATGTTTAAATACTTTACAATGATTTACGCAATAAATAAATTTTAATTTAAGTTAATTTTTTCTGGTATCAGTTTGTTTTTAATAATAATTAATTAAAATAATTAATTAAAATAATTAATTATAATTAATAATTTGGCTAAAATTTCCATTGTTGACCGTCTAGTTGGAAGTTCATATTTTATTTGTAGACAGTAATCATTAACACAAGGCTTTTCACAAAGTTTTAAGGTGCGGTGCGGTTTACGAGATATATTTTGTTGAAATTTACATAATTCCATACAAAATGAAAAATAATACGCCATTTTTAGGTTTTTTTTTTACATATTACAGGGTAGCGTTTGACCACAATTTACCTGATGTTAAGTGATAATATGGCCGAAGGTGTGGTATAGAGGCCGTTCCCCTGCCCCCCCCCCCCCCTATCACCCCTTGATTCGACGGTTGACAATGGAAATTCTAACCCATAATAAAATTTACTCTGTTCAGTTCATCATCATCATCATCATCATCATCATCAGCCTGTATCAGTCCACTGCTGGACATAGGCCTCTGAGCCCGAACGTTTCGTGAACGTGAACGTTTCAGATCCAACAACGGTTTGTAGCATGTTTGGTCGATGTGTGGAATTCATCAAGCGGACACGTTCAAGCTTGTAGTTGATATCCAGAGTGCCTCGTACTAGTCGGTGGTCGCTTCCGGTCTTAAACCTAGCGACTACTGAGACATCTCTGAATATGTGCCTTTTGTCCGTCATGATGAAGTCGATCTCATTTTTAGTCATAGCGTCAGGGCTTTGCCACGTCCACTTCCGCTGGGGCTGTTCAGTTAGTAAAATAAATCAAGAGTAGAAGTATACTTTTTATGCTTATTACCTTATTTTGATTTCAGGGTAGATTCAATAAAAAAAAGGTTATTTTCTGCTGATACTCAGGATGTAATTACAAATACATGCAAAAAGAGTGAACAAGAAGAAAAAGTGTACAACATTTTGAAGACGTGCGAAGGTAAAAGAATGAAAGTTGTACTGAAAAATAAGGTAGTTAACCAAGAAGTTATTAAAAAGGATGATAGCTTTGAAGATACCAAACAAGACACAGTTGTACTTCTTACACGAAAAAGAAAAAGGCAACCAGAAAAATGGAGAAGAAATATTATGAAAAAGAAAAGAGAAGCAGGGGAAGAATATATAAATATGAAAGGAAAAACTAAACAGAAAAAGACTGTTCGAACTGGTTGTGATTTAACTTGTAAGTATAACTGTTCGACCAGGTTTTTAAATAGTAAAAGAGAAGAAATAAAAACTCAGTTCTATAGCCTGAATGATAACCAAAAATATAAATTTTATAATGAATATACCGAAAGAAAACAAACAGAAAGAAAAAGAACTCAGAAGGAAAACAGTAGAAGGAAATACAGTTTTGTGTACTACTTTGCAAATGAGAAAACCAAAGAGAGAGTATGCAAAAAATTCTTTTGTACTACCTTGGATATTTCTGTTAAAAGGGTATACCATTTCTATAAAAAAAAGGACGGGAATGCAAATATAACGCCTACTCCCCAAAAGGGTAAGTACATCAAAAAACAAACTGATCCCGGAAAGCTTGAAGAAGTTAAACAACATATAAAGTCATTTCCAGTACAGGAGTCGCATTATTGCAGAGCTACCACAAAGCGTCAATACCTAGAACCAGGTTTAAGCATCACAAAGATGTATTCGCTTTATGCTTCGCTTTACAAGGAACCGGTTAAAGAAAGCATGTAGCGAAAGGTTTTCAATGAAAACTTTAATATAAGTTTTCATCGACCAAAAAAGGATACCTGCGATATATGTTGTGAACACAAAGCAATCACTAATCCCGATGAAAATCAACAACTGAAATATAAAGAGCATATGATCCGTAAAGATGAAGGTGATAAAGAAAGAGCAAGAGATAGAGAGATTAATCCTAAAAACGAAAATACAGCAGTCATAACTTTTGATTTGGAAAATATTTTCAGTCTACCCAAAGCAAATATCTCTTGTTTTTACTATACTAGTAAACTCACAGTTTATAACCTAACGGGTCACTGTAATATAGACAATTCTGCCACTAACGCAATCTGGGATGAAACGAAGTCCGGACGAGCTGGAGATGACATAAACAGCGCATTGATAAAAATTTTGGTGCGCGTAGTCGAGAATTTGCCAAGAAATATAACAAAACTTATTCTTTGGTCTGACTCTTGCGTACCACAAAATAAAAACTCACACATGAGCATGGCATTGTTAAATTTTTTGCAGTCAGATAAATCCAATAATATTACACAGATAGAGCAAAAATTTTCAGAACCCGGGCATGGAAACGTGCAAGAAGTAGATTGTGTGCACAGCGTAATAGAACGAAACTTAAGGCATAAAGAAATTTATAGCCCTCTTGGATTACTGCGAGAATTATTAAAAATACAATCAAAAATAAAACTTAATTTTCTTCAAATGATGGACACGGACTTTCACTCCTTTCATGAAGAAGCTATCAAACTTGGATTTGGTCAAATACCATACAAAAAAATAAAGTCTATAAAATATAAGAAACCGGATTGGAATATAGTAGAGTACAAAACTAGTTTCACAGCATCAGCCATAACAATAGACGTAAAGAAAAATAAAATAAACATCTTAAATGAAATCGTGCTTAAAAAAACAAAAAACAGTTTATCTGACAAAAAAATACTAGATATACGTTCAGTTTACAAATATATGCCTCTAGAAGACAAGAAGTACATGGAATCTTTAATTAAAAAGGTTGAAGATCATAAAACTGCCAAAGATATGCCAACCACAAGTAAACATAATATAAATACCGGTAAACAAAAACAAACAATGACTGTGAAACAAGAAAAGAAATATAACCAAAATAAAAAAAATATTACATCAAAAAATATTACAGCCAAAAAAGGAAAGAAGTAAAATCTTAAAAAGTATGGAAGAAATAGCCTTTAACCTAAGTATTTTATATATTATATGTATATTATAACATATATACTTATATCATATACTATGTGTTATTACCTATAATTAAGTATTCATCTTAGGTTAGTTTAAAACGAAAGCTAATGTAAATGTAAGCTAATGATGTATCATTTGTTGTTAATGCTTAAATAAATAGATAAATGTGATTATTGACATGTATTTTTATTTGTTTATTTTGAGTCTTTACTTTTCGTACTTTCGGAGCCAAATCTTGTATTCGTATATTATAGAAAATCTTGTATAAAAATTGAACAAACTGTATATAGCGTCTATGATGGCAGTTTGGACAAACAAGCACTATACTTGCGCATCATTTTAGAGATTTATCTCCATGTCATTATGCTCAATCTCCATACACATAATTTTGTTGGCGACATTTTGGCCAACCTCCAACAATAAAACTAAAAATAATCAGTATTACAATTATTATTTTTAATTATTATTTCAATAATATAAAAAATACTAGTCAGGTTTCTAATTCATAAAAGATTTTGGTAAAATTTTCATTATATCCATGCGTAACTTAAAAAAAATGTCTCCTGTAAAATTTTCTCAATGGTTGTTTGGCCATTCAAGCACTAAGGCGGCGACGTGCTGGAATCAGTAACCAACACAACGAGCATGTGTGGAGTCACCTAAACCCACATGCTTCATGCACAGCTTTCAGCATCAGTGGCGTATTAACGTTTGGGCGGGAATAATCGGAGAAGTCCTTATCGGTCCTTTCATCCTACCGAGTTCCCTAAATGGTGAAAATTAACTCACGTTCCTTAAAAATACCTTAGAACCCGAACTCGAAAATTTGCCCGTCACAGTGTACGCAAATATGATGTTCCAGCAAGATGGCGCGCCGGCACATTATGCGAGACAAGTACGAGCTTATTTAAATGAGCGGTTTGGCCAGTGGATTTGACGTGGTGGTCACATCTCTTGGCCACCAAGATCACCGGATCTCACACCACTTGACTTTTTTTGTGGGGCTATGTTAAGAACAAAGTGTACAGTGCGGTATGTCACACCCGTGAAGATATGGAAGCAAAAATTTTTGCTGCATTTAACAGCGTGAGTGCTGATATGTTAAGAAATGTTACGGCAAGTATGTTGCGCCGAACACAGTTGTGTATTGAACAACAAACATTTTGAGCCCTTACTTTAGCTTTAGAGGCTACAGTGTACTTTTGATTGAATCGTAATGTGATGTTTATAAGTAATATTATGTTATCTTATCAGTGAACTAATATGTACCTACTAAAGTATAAACTATGCAGTGTTGTGAAAATCAGGATTACAGGATACCAGGATTACAGTTACACATAGAAAACTACAGTAGGTAAGTTTTTTAGCTGTTTAGGGCGGGTATAACCCGTCCGATGGAAAAACGTCACACAGTATCTGTGGTCTACAATTTAGTAGTATTGAAATGCGTTTGTTTATGGCTCCCGGGCTCGTTGAATAGGGTATAGGTACTAGGGGCGCATGAGTTAAGAGATGTTTACGGGTCATCGAATGCGATTGAACCTTACGATAAAAGATGACCTTATAGTAGTGCTGTGTTTAAACAAGTTCGATTAATTTAATAAATTTAATTAAATTGTATGAAAACATACAAATCACAATATAACTAGTATTTGTAAATTCATCCGCGCTTAGTGCGAAGTCACCGGCCATGTGTAACGGTAGTCAAATATGACTACACCTTTCTGAAACACGTTGTATATTTTAATAAAATTTTCTTCTCTACAGCTAACTTCCAAAAAAGATCATATTTTGATGAGCTGACTAAAGCTAAGTTGGAGCTAGTTAAATTCCAAAAAGAATTTCTTTTGATGGAAAAAAAGAAGGACATTCACTCTTCTTTCTCCGAAGGAAGAAGAGTACAAGTTGAGATTAGAGAAATTAAGAAAAGAATTAAATGATTAGGTTAATTAGAGAAATTAACAAAAGAATTAAATGATTACATTTTACGGCGTTTCAAATCACCTAATAATTGGTCAAGTGCGAGTCGGACTCGCGCACGAAGGGTTCCGTACCATTATCTATGCAACATAAGGCAACGTTATTAGTATCGAGCAAGAAACGGTAAAAAATCATGTTTGTTGTATGGGAGCCCCCCTTAAATATTTATTTTATTTTATTTTTAGTATTTGTTGTTATAGCAGCAATAGAAATACATCATGTGTGAAAATTTCAACTGTCTAGCTATCACCGTTCTTGAGATACTGGGTACGGAACCCTAAAAATCATGTTTGTTGTATGGGAGCCCCCCTTAAATATTTATTTTATTTTATTTTTAGTATTTGTTGTTATAGAGGCAATAGAAATACATCATCTGTGAAAATTTCAACTGTCTAGCTATCACCGTTCTTGAGATACTGCGTACGGAACCCTAAAAATCATGTTTGTTGTATGGGAGCCCCCCTTAAATATTTATTTTATTTTATTTTTAGTATTTGTTGTTATAGCGGCAATAGAAATACATCATCTATGAAAATTTCAACTCTCTAGCTATCACCGTTCTTGAGATACAGCCTGGTGACAGACGGACGGACGGACGGACGGACGGACGGACAGCGAAGTCTCAGTAATAGGGTCCCGTTTTTACCCTTTGGGTACGGAACCCTAAAAACTGGCAGTGAGAAAACGATAACTGGTCAAGCAACTACATGAAATAATGACCAAGAAAAAGATTTAGCAGGACGAATAATACGACTCTCTCAAGTAGGCGTACCGTTGTTGACCCGTAAAATTGTAAGAAAGCAAGCCTACTTATTTTGTAACGCACATAATATACAAAATGACAACAGATGCATTGCTAGTAGAAAATGGTTGAATAAATTTTTGAAACGAAATCCTGATATTTCTATTCGTAAAGCACAGTTTATGAACTCTACAAAAGCTCAAAAATTGAATAAGTATATTTGTGCAACAACATTTTACAAGCTAGGTTGAAAGCAGTTTACGTGAAAATTCGCGACTTTCAATTCGGAAAAGAGCAGCCTCAATGGGAGTTCCAAGAGCAATTATTCATGAAATGAAAAAAAGATTGAAGTTCCATTCTTTTAAAATTCAAATCGTTGAAGAACTGAAAGAAAGTGACTTTGATTTACGCAAAAAAAATTGTGAAACCATGTTGGAGCGTTGTCGCACTTTTAATCACATTTTTGGAGCGACGAAGTTTATTTTCAGTTAAACGGCCACGTCAACAAGCAAAACCGCCGTTACTGGTCTTCAAGAACTTGCAACCCTCGATTGAAACATCAAAAACCACTGCATTGCCCCAGGGTAACTGTTTGGTGTGCCTGATCCACGCATGAGATTTTTGGACCATTCTTTTTTTCAAAAATTCTCGAGGCTAGGCTACGAACGTCAATGGTGAAAATTATCGACGCATGATTACGGAATCCTTTTTGCCAAACCTGCGAGCTCATCCATCGTACTCTTAAAAAGTGGTCGATGTTGATTTTATCAAGAGAATTTTGTTTTGTGGAAGATTTAAGTTTTGTTATCCCTAAAATGGCCCGCCGTACAATTTATGACCAAAAAACGACTGTAACAGACTGATTACCTAATAATCTCATAATGTTGAGTTTTATGTCTATACGTATTTTCTGTTTTGATAATATTTATAAATTACGTAATTAATGTGAAGCCATGAGAAGTAACCTAATGTTCCTAAAAAGGCCCACTTTAGAGGTTTTTAAAAACAATTGTTTTTTTAAAGAAAGGTTATTATTTATGTTGATTTGTATGTTGATTTTATTCGCAAATAAATGAGTAATATTGTGATAAAGTTCAATTTCATAAATTATTTCTAATATTTATTTTATTTCCAAATTCCAAAAACTGGGCTTTACAAGGCGCACGTGTCTTATACGAAATTCGGCTGCGAGAAATGTTAGGTTTAACAGCTTGGCATTCGAAGGACCATTGAAAATTTTTTAACATAAACCATTATTTAATGCAAACAGTAAATAAAAAAAAATGTTTACCGTTTTTTACATTTTTACTAATTAATAAGGAAAAGAGCGATCAAAATTCCTAATAATTATAATTTGGTAAGCCTTTGCATTATTATGCAATAATATGAAAACTATGTCAGATGCAGGGCCTAATCAAAGAGGATATGTATGTGGATGAGTGTGAGTCCTGACAAAGTGCAAAACAATCAGGTGATGCGGAAAATAAAATATATTTATAATCGTACGCACACCAAAGAGTATTGTAGTAACAAAGAGCGGCTAAGCTTTTCGTCCAAAGATCGAATAGCTTGTTTTCGGGAGATACAAGTGATGACAATAGCGACATTAAATAAAGAATGCCATAATAAGAACGTAAAACGAATTGCAAAACACTTCTGAGATTTTTTCAGATTTAAGTTTTTCAAATTATGAGATTCACCAACAAGATTCAAAATTGTTTTATAGACACATGTATTAACAATCATAATTTATAGTTCTGTAAAAAGAATACTTGATGGTAAAAGCAATCACGAAGGAAAAGATGTTATTAAAACATCGGCAAAATCTTATTACAGTAAAGCCCGTCACAGACTTAGCTATAATATATATTAATATTTTTATAGCTAGGCATATTACTATATATTTTCTATACTATTTTCGCGTGACCGCACACTCAGCTATAATATATATTTCTGTGACGTCACCAAGCGATACCTTAATATACATTGCATATTACAAGACATATTCTGACATATTTTGAACGTACAGCGTGTTCCGATCCCCGCACACCTTTCCGCTTTGCCTCGCGCGCCCGCGCTCCTCGCTGCCCGCCCCTCCTCCGCCTGCAGTTTCTTTTCATTCACCAAAGAACGTGCACGTCACTTTAATTATAATGGAGCATTTGATTGAAAGTGTACGAAAACGTCCCTGTTTATGGCAACTTGATTTGAAGGAGTATAAGGACAACGAAATAAAAGAAGCAGCGTGGGAAGAAGTATTTAATGAGTGTGATTTTCCAAGTGGTAAGTAAAGTAAAACATTTTTTTTTCTTACATATTACGTTCTAATTACGCCTGATTTGATTTAGCCTGTCTGTAATTCGTGTTGACTGCCATGGGACTGCTCCCACTGTATTAAAATAATTACAAAATTCTTCTCGAACAAAGAAACAGTCGTTTGCAAAACTGGCACTTTGTGTATCTGACATTGGGCGTGTAACGTTATTTAAATTGTCAGGTAAGCTGAGCAACTGATGCTCGCTGTCAATTCGGACACTGCGATGATTTTGAATGTTGAAATAACCAATGGTATTGTCTATACAATAGTTGTGTAAAACACAAGTAGCCTTAACTATTTTGTCTACAAGATCAATTTTGCATTCGGTAGATAATATACCAAATGCATTTTCCACGACTCTGCGCGCTCTACTGAGTCTATAATTATAAATTTTACGACATGCAGTTAAGTGACCCTTTGGATATCCTCTCATTAAATTTGTCATCAGCGCAAAGGCTTCATCGCCCACAAAAACGTAAGGCATATTTATACCGCCCGAACTTAAAGGTTCTTCATCAGGAAATTGTAATTCATTAGTTAACATTTTCCTTCCCAAGACACTGTCTGCAAATATTCCACCATCACTAAATCGTCCTTTTGAGCCAACATCTATTATCCTGAACTTACGGGTTGCGTCAGCTACCGCTAGCAACACAATAGAAAATGTGTTTTTGTAATTATAATAATCAGACCCTGAATTAGATGGCGCTCTAATAATAACGTGTTTGCCATCTATAGCACCGCAGCAGTGGTCAAACTGGCACGTTTCTTTAAAAACTGAAGCAATATCCTTCCATTCTTCTTTTGTAGGTTCTGCGAGAACTTTAGGCTGAAGGTGCTTCCACAAAGAATCACACACTTCTTCCACTATATTGGACACAGTAGATTCTCCAATTCTATAACTGAAGGCTATGGTTCTAAATGAATCCCCAGTTGAAAGATACCTGAAATTTCATTTATTATCAATTATTTTGTTTGTTTCAGTGGCAGAAATAAAAAATTTATGGAAGAAACTAAGAGACGGGCACCGTCAAGCGTTAAATGCTAAAAAAAAACTACGGGACAAGCAGCGGATTCAAAACCAAAATGGAAATACGAACATTTGATGGAGTTTTTAATTCCACACATGAAAAATAGACATCAACATACAAACATAGGAACTAGTTCCAGAAACACGACAGATACCCTGAACGATGATAGCTTAACAGGCGATGAGTCAATGGATTCTTTGACGAAATCTAGAATAAAAAAAAACAAAACGATCCATTCCATGCTCGAAGATGAACAAAAAAGAAGGGAGAAAAGAACTGCCGAGAGAGACCACCTAAGAAGACAGTTAATGGAGAATGCTTCTAACCAGTCAAAAAGCGAAACTAGTGCTATGGAAAAGTTTTTCTCAAGTATGTGCGATACCACATGCCAATTGCCGGAATATTTACAAATGAAAATACAGCGCCAAATATTTAACATTGTAATGGAAGCCAAAGAGCAACATTTAATGAGATCAGACTACTCAGAAAATTCTCTAGGTTGTTCAGTTCATAATTTCACCGGTGGTACTCCTTTCAAACTACAAAAAAGGAATCTACCTACTCTACGACCCGATTCCGCACAATCATCTTACACCTCATCAACACCTGGAGAATCCTCTTACACCCCACTAACACCTGAAGTGTACAATATCCCTGACGCAATGCAAAGTCAAAATACAGATTCGGCAGAACAACCTCTGAATACACTCACATCAGAAACTGATTATCCTACTCAACAACTTTCTTTGCGACCAGATTCTGCACAGTCATCGGCAGAACAATCTATGAATATTCGTAATTACCTCCAGGATTTCAATTATTAAAATGATTTTGTTTTCTTAACTTTAAAAGTAAAATTAGTTTTGATTAGAAAATAAAAGATTTATACCTACTGTGTTGTATTAATTTTCTTCTTACCTTAAACACACAGCCAGACGTTCTTCAGAACTAATACTTTTGCGCAAAATCGTATTTTTCTTTTTTATATCATTTTTTATCAGTTCATGTAGCTCTAGAAATGACGATCTTGAACTTCTAAAATATTGGGCAAATTTTTTTGAGGATAACTCGCGATATAAATTAAATTCGCCACGAGTTTGTTTATTTCTTATATGTGATTCGATCCATTTGGTTCTAATTTTTGTGTCTGACCGGGCAACTAACATGTCGAAAGCAGCGGCGGAATCGTCTTCTGAAGAACTGTCAATTAAGTCCATCAACAATGTACTTGTTGAATTCATAATTACTGTTAGTATTTTGAAATAAGAACACCCTTAATTACAAACTGCGTGCGTACACTAGGACGACCGAAGGCAAAATATATATTTCTCAGTGTGTGGTAGCTTGCTATAATATATATTATAGTACGGTATATTAATATATATTATAGCTAAGTCTGTGACGGGCTTAAGAATAAAACTTCTAAATACTTATATGCATGCACTAGGTGCTATAATATTGTTTTCCGTGTCATTAAATGTAAAACTAAGTACTGTAATTTTGTGTTATGTCGCATTAAATGTAAGAACGGGCAACGGTAAGGCGGGAACGGAAATACAAAGCGTTTATTTTCACTACGCTTGCCACGGATTGTATCGTTGTAAACGATTTAAATAATGTTTCCGAGATCCGCAACTGCATTGGAACATACGATTATTTAAAAAAAAATACACCAGAAATACCATTGCTGTGTGAAACAAGATGTTCCGGTAAATACTACGTAGAAGCCTTAAATAAGAAAGGTTAGACAAGAATTTTTAGTTTTAACTTGGCTTTCAAGATTATGAAGTAAGTCCTCAAAGTTGTAAGTACGAGTAAGTTGCTACTTTAGTAGTTACTCGCACAGATGGGTTCAATTGGTGACTCGTTGAATATTCGTTCAAGTATCCTTCCAAGCCAATTATACGTGTCGTAAGCCACAGATCGTAACTTATCGTAGTTAATAGAATGTTGAAGTTAACGTAGTTGGTATTATAATATAAGCCGCCGCTAAGTATTATATTCAGTCGTGATTTAACAGTTTACGTGAACACGCAATATCTTATACTTCTTGGTTATAGGACAACTATACCCAAGGTCCCATACATACACCTCAAGTAATCAACTTCCATAAAAAGGCTATCATCAGCCTTTTCTCAGTTAATGAAAACGAAGAATTTAAAACTCTTATGAAGTCACTTGCCCCTCAATATACACTCCCGAGAAAAACATCACGTTGGCTGAATATATAAAACATGAAGCAATTTATGAAACTAAAGAATGCTGAACTCTATATGAGATAACCCTAACAACTGATATTTGTTGGGATATCTTCAGCAAAAAAAGTTTTCCATTCCCCAATCTATTGCAGTCAAATTCCTTTGTGTTATTTTAGATTCTAAAATGACAGGCTCCCCTCACTGCAATCAATTTTAAAAAATGTTATAAGTACATCAGATAGATTACGGCTCCCTCTTCAATTCATTTAATAATATTTACTATTTTTAATCATTTAATATTTAATAAATCTAGTTTGCAATTGTTAGAAAGAGTCCAATCAAAATGCCTGCGCATAATTCTCGGAGCTATGAAGTCCTCACCCATAAATGCGATGCAGGTGGAATGTGGTGAGCCTCCCGTGATCTTCGCAGGGAGTTTCTTTCTGATAAATGCTTATTCAAAATTGCTCAATATTTAGGCAGTCGAGATCTAGTGCATGTTCCAAACTCCCTTCATGTATGCAATGCAATGCAAGGGAAGGGAACAGAAGAAGTTGCCACAGCTTTGAGCGCATTTGCTAATGTCATCCTCATAGCAGGTGCACGGAACGCTAAAAAAGCAGTTTTCTCATTTTTTTTTCTACGCCAAACGCTAAAGAGAATAATTTAAAAATGGAACAATCAAAAAAGAAACTATATACTCTTGAAGAGATCAAGAAGATAGCAAGCTATAGAGGAAAGTCAGGCCGCTTTGACCTGGCGAAAGGTCCCTGCACTAACAGCTCTTGACAAAGCTGCGAAACCTACACCACCAAAGAACAGTCCCTTGTGGGCAAATTCGGTGTTTGGTATCGACGTAGCCGTCGAGAACTGAACGTCAATCAGGAAATCACGCCAACATTCGCAAGATTACCAGAGATTGTCGAGGAAGTCTACGCTTCCATAGAAGGCGACAACCAAAATTTTAACAAATGAATGACCAAAGGCATGCTTATACAGAGTGTCCCAAAAGTCGACGTCAAGCCGAAATCGCATGATGGGTAAGGTCATAACAGTTATCAGAAAAATATTAAATAAAAATTATGTCTAGTATATTTAAAATTATAGCAAAAAACATTTTATTCGGGAAAATGTACAGCCTGTAACACCTGAACCTCAGAAATCTAAGCTAACTGGTCCAGCTTGAAAGAAGATGTCATGTTTTGCAGAACCACGTTTTGAAAATCAGTTTTTCGGTCTACTTTAACTGACGATCCTGAAAAAAAATTATACCACGCAAGTCTGGCAAGTAACTTTAAAAATTAGCGCATTTAACAAGGATTCTAAAGTGGTATAACACTTATTAAATTATTTCTTAGATCGGGTACAAAAAATATTTTTTCAAGGAAAGTCGGTTTTGAATAATTTACTATTTCTAGATTTTGTTTATTGGAATTAGTTTGGAATGGATTGGAATTAGTTCTGGATTAGATATCGGACGTTTCGCGTCTACATCAGGCGTCTACTCTAATTCGACGAAAAACGAAGTTTCGGCCCAAACTTCGCGTGTTTGCTACCACAATTCCATGCGTTCCGCAACTTCGTCCGAATGAAACAATTTGACGTTTAAACTTTCTAAACTTACTCTCGATTTGCAAGGTTCGAAACGAAAATTTAATTTTGACAGATAAATCTTCGGCATTTTAACCTCAAAATCGACGAAATCAAAAGTGTTATCATTTGATTTTGGTTAATGTGGATTTTGTTATGAATTTGTTTGAAATGGCTGCGAGAATGTTTTTAATTGAAGCTGCTTTACGAAAAGAGCGCTTAGAGCTTAGAAGAAATCGACGCCGCCTGCGCAACCAGTTAAATATTCATATAATTCCCGACATTAAATTTGTTGGAAATTATACTCAGTCGGCAATTATTTGAGGTGTGCCACGAAATAGTGCCTCTATTACCTCGAAGGGCAAGGAGTCATGGAATCGAGCCTACGGTTTAGCTACCTAATGTACATTTTTTGTTATCATCTTTTTTAAAAAAAATTATTAGCATTCCTTTGTTGATTATATCTTTTTTTGTAGATCCTTATGGCCTTGAATTTTTATGCTCGGGGTATTTATTACAAGGATCTGTAGGGCAAAACTTGGATGGGCCAATGGCACAACAAACAGTTTCAAGTTGCCTGCAGGAGGTCACAACTGCTCTCAATGCACCACATATTTAAAAAAATACTCGTACATAAAGTTAACAATAATACATAAAGTACATAAATAGAAATGAATGGAATTTTACTAAGCGCGGGTGAGTAGCTAAAATGTATCAGTTTTAATTTTTCAATTCCTTGGACGAGCATAGGGATCTTGCTCGTGGAAGATTGAGGGGTGCCGATGGCAATATCCAAGCTAAGAGAATGTGGGAAGAATTGTGCGATTCACTCAATTCTATGGGTGGTTGCACAAAAACAATCCAGCAGTGGCAAAAAGTATCTATGTTTTTTATTAATTACATACCAGTATAATAGTTACATCAAATATCTCATGCTTTTAAATTATGCAGGTATGGTTCAATAGAAAACATCTTGCTAAAAAAGCTGCTGCTGATTCTCGAAGATCAGCTTCAGCAACTGGAGGTGGACCATCGCTTACAGCACCACTCTCCCAATGGCAGTTGAAGGTCCTGTCAATAATGGGAGATGGGATTGGTGGACGCCAAACTACAGTCAGAGTACCTGCCCTCAGTGAGGTTGGTAACTTTGAAAATTCTCAATTATTTTCACCTTTCTTTAAAAATTGTATTTCAATGTAATGTATTAAATTAGAATTAGTATGCTAAATTTCTCATATTTTCAGACTAATCAACCGTCCACCTCATCCAACCAGTCTCAATTAAGTTTGGATCTCCCAGAAATAATGGAATATGTTGTAGCCAGTCAGGAAGATAGTCCACACAGCACTTAAACTATTTATGTCCCAAACCCAGACTCCCAGAAGTTGTAAGCATTTGCTTTATATTTTTAGTATCTGCTATCAAAAAGTTGTAAATAAAGCAAAATATTTTAATTGACAAGTCTATTTTTATGTCTACCTTTGCTATGGATAATAGCAAGCCTTGAAACCTCATCACATTATTAATAGATATAATTATTTTACTAATACTAGTACCTAGTCCATGTTCTCTGCCTACTCCTCTGGAAAATAGGCATGACGATATGTATGTATGTTCTATTCAAATATCATTGACTTTCATCTGTTAATGTACAATAATTGGAAATTTGTCGAAAATAAATTTAGTACGTATATGTTTAATTTGAAACATGAAAATTGCAAAAAAATAAAAGTTACAAGCTAAATGTATCATTTGAAATTAAAGCCATCATTGAATTAATATTTTAAGATAATGCAAATATCGGAATTTGCCGCAAATGACATATAAAAAGGCCCTCACAATGTCGTTCACGATGATCATTCACGAAAATTGTCTTTAGATCCGAACTTCGTGTGCGTGTCCGAAAATGTTAGAGTAAGGTCCATTGCGAAATTTCGTTTGAAATTCGTTCGTTAACGAAGTTTCGTTTCGCTGAATTAGAGTAGACGCCCAGATTCGCAACGGAACCGAACAAACACCATCGTTCGAAGGATGAATATCAGTCCACGATAATTAATAACACGTCTAGACCGCGGCCACGGCGAGTAGCATCGAGGGTACAGTCACGACATGTGTAAGTACTCTAATTTTAAAATTACCATTAATAAGTAAACTTAATCTTTGTTATAACTTTTTGAGAAACTACACTCGCGTGCAACCGAATCGACTCACCCATACAAAATAGACAAAAAGTGTGTTATAATTTAAAAAAATAAAAAAAAGTATACATAATGTATTGTTACGAACACACAAAACACAAAGGAGCTCTCCGCTCCGACTCACGACGTTGGTGTATTCAAAAAGCGATAAAAGGACGAAAATAAACAAAACAAAACCATAAACGCAATAAAACAATTGTAAAAGAGTCTTTCTCAAGACTAGATTCTTCAAATTGAAGGAAGATTATTTTAAGTCTTTTTAAAGACTATATTTTTAAAACCTTTAAAGCCAAGGCAACTTGTGCTATATTTTTATCTAAACTAACCAAAGGGAGTACACAATGTCTAGCATTGTGAAGTCAACCTTGGGATGGACTGATGGAGAGGTAAAGGAGTTAATGGATGCCCTTGGACTAGAGGTTAGGAAGGCCACCATTGAACTCCATTTCACAGCTGATGAGTGGGCAAACAACAAGAACATTAGAGATGCTGTGGCATATATAGGGTTTGATGCAAAGAAAATAGTGGAACAGTTCTTCAAGAAGGCTGACGAAGACCCGGCAGGAAGTGACGATCAGACAACCACCGTGGCAGGATTTAAGATATATGAAAAAAACGATGCTAAAACAGATCTAATGTTCTTCCTCAACATTTTCCTGGAGAGGGGGAATAATCTACAGAAAGCACTCCTTAGATGTGATGACACTGTGGCCCCGACACTAAGGAGGAAAGCTAGTGCCTACGGGATTGTCATGGAAAAAACACAAAACAAGACAATACTGGGGACAAAACACCTGACCCTAGCCAGACTTGCACAGGCTTTTGCACACTGCACTGCAACCCTGATCCTGAAAGATTCAATTAAAAGCAAGCTAGCATCGAGACTGTTCCCAGGAGGCCCCATACTAATGTACCACACAATTTTCCCTGCTTTAATCCCTCAAGATTTGGGAGTATCAACTGACCTTAGGGACATGACAGTCTTCATAAACGTAGAGATGTCCCTGATGTTGGCTGATGCCAGGGAAAAAAGAAAAATCTCAGTTAGGGCACTAGAAGATCTTTACGAATCTTCTCAAATGTATGTTGATGCTGCTATTAACGGCAGTGTCATCTCGACATCTGCAAGAACCATGGTACTTGTTAAAGCAGGTATATTGGTAATATCGCCTGACAAGACTGTTGGTTTCCATGATACCAGTGAAACCTACAACTTGGCTACGATCTAGGACATTGTTAGTGCTTAGTGTTTGGACCTAGTGCTTAGTGTTTGGACCTAGTGCTTAGTGTGTAACTAGTGCTAGTGAATAAAGTCTTCAAAAGAGTCAGCAGGTCTTTCTCTCCAAATCCTTCGAACTCTAACACGTAACAACTGGTGTCGGAAGTGAGATTTGGAGATGCCATTGACTCCGAGAGAGGACTTCGAGGGCGTCAGGACAAGGGCACAACGAGCTGCGGAGGCCACGCCCGCTGTGGACCAAGCCCCGCCCACTGGCCCCACCTACCAGGCCCCGCCCACCGACCACGCCCATCGGGCTCCGCCCACCCAGGCCCAGGCTCCGCCTACTCAGACTCAAGCCACGCCCACTGGCTCCGCCCACCTTGCCACGCCCACCACACCGGCCACGCCCACTAGACAAGCTCCGCCCACTGGCTCCGCCCATCTTGCCACGCCCACCACACAGGCCACGCCCACTAGACAAGCCACGCCCACCAGCAGCACCGTAGTGTCAGTTCCTCAAGTAGCACTTCAATTAGGAAGTTTAATTGAACTGATAGAACACAAGCTCGGCGCTTTGCAAGAGTCACAAGAACGCAAGCTCGGCGCTTTGCAAGAGTCACAAGAACGCAAGCTCGGCGCTTTGCAGGAGTCACAAGAACGCAAGCTCAGCGCTTTGCAAGAGTCACAAGAACGCAAGTTCGAGTCACAAGAACGCAAGCTCGGCGCTTTGCAAGAGTCACAAGAACGCAAGCTCGGCGCTTTGCAAGAGTCACAAGAAAAAGTGATTTGTGCTATAAATGATGTTAGTAACACGGTGATTAAGCTTCGAAAAGATGTCGACGTAGTGGAAGAACGAGTTACCGGGTTAGGATTGGATGTCGAAAATGTGAAAACCGGCCTCATTGAACTACAGAAGAAAGTAGTGCGCCTTGAAACCACGGGAGTTGCGATCTCTAGTGGAACTATCGGAGTGGCACAAGGACCAAGAGTGAAAGTTCCGCCATACGACGGCACTACTTCCTGGAACGCTTATCGTCAGCAATTCCAGACGGTTGCTACTGCCAACGGATGGACGGAAGAACAATGCTTGACCGCTCTCACTGTCGCGCTAAGAGGGCAAGCTTTGTCAGTCCTGGAAGCACTGCCACATACAGGAAATGGGTTCCAAGACCTGATGGAGGCACTTGAATCCAGATACGGGGAGCGACACCTGGAGCACGTGTTCCGTGCCCAACTGCGTGACAGAGTCCAACGCTCAGGAGAAGGACTACAACAATGGGCGTTGGAAATTGAAAAACTCGTCAGGAAGGCACACCCAGGAGCCGACACCAAGATGGTAGACACGAATATTGTTCAAGCATTTGTCGACGGAATCAAAGACCTGGAGGTCAGAGCTGCAGTGAGGCTTCGTCACCATACCTCGCTAAAGGAAGCATTGGCGCATGCTTTGGAGGTCGAGGCTGTTCGTTATGACATACGGCATACCCATAAGATCCGCGAGGTCTCTGAGGAAGTCAAGGAGGTTAAGGCCCCTACGAAGAAAAGTTCTGGAGCCATGTGCTACAAGTGCGGCGAGAGGGGCCATCTTCAGCTCAACTGCCCGCAGAAGGAAACCCAGATGGAAAGGATGAAAAGGATCGAGGAACAAATAGAGGTTCTGAAGAAGCAGGGGGCTTTGTCCCTTGCCCGGGATCAGGGAAACGAATAAAAGCCAGGACTAAGGGGCGAGTGCTGGCTGACGCGGAGGGAGCCCCGATAACTGTTATCTCCCAGGCATGCAGCGGAAATAGTCTTGCGATTCAGGGGACTATTAACGGGACGGATTGCAAAATGACTCTGGACACAGGAGCCTCTAGAACAATAGTGAACCCAAGTCTGGTAAAAACCGCAACGGGACACAAGAGGAGAATTAACTGTCGGCTTCTTACTGCCTCCGGTCAGCCAATACCCGTCCTGGGAGAAACGTCAGTTACGATGTATGTAGGGGGGTCCTCATACTCTCATAACGTAATCGTGGCTGAGATTGTGGATGATTGCATCTTGGGTTTGGATTTCATGAAGAAACACAACTGCAGAATTAATGTCGCTGACGGAGTTTTCAAGTGTGGTGAAGAAGAAATCTTCATTCTTGGAGGCGCCTGCGGGAAAGTCGCTTGTGTACAGAAAGTCATCATACCTGGACGAGCGGAAGCTCAGGTACTGGTGGAACTGCCGCCAGCTGGAAAGAAAAAGTTAAACAGATGCGTGTTGATCGAAGACACACCTACCAAGACATCGTCACAAAAACTGATGACGGCGAGAACCCTTGTTAGTGGAAGCAGAAACGCTGTGGTCAGGGTTTTGAATCTTGATGATCGCGAGATCTGCCTGAACAAAGGTGATGTCATCGGAAAGTGCGAAGAAGTTGTCTGGATGAAAAAGTGTAGTTCGATGACAGGCGCAGACTCGGCAAACAGCAATAATTACGGTTTAGTGACTAAGCTACTCGATGACTGTAAGAGTAATCTGACTTATTCGCAGAGCATGAAAGCTAAGAAGTTTTTGCAGCGCTACGCGAATATCTTCTCCAGTCAAGAAGGGGACCTTGGAAGAACGTCAATGGTTCAGCACAGGATAGATACCGGAAGCGAGAGACCAATTCGTCAACGAGCAAGACGGATACCAATTGCAAAGGAAAAAGAAGTTGAAGGCCTTTTGGAGGACATGAGAAGGAATAAGATTATTGAACCGTCTACAAGTCCGTGGTGCTCACCTGTTGTATTAGTGAAGAAGAAAGATGGTAGCACGAGATTTTGTGTGGACTATAGGCGTCTCAATGATGTCACTAAGAAGGACAGTTACCCGTTACCTCGAATCGACGACACTTTAGATACCCTGAGTGGCATGAAATGGTTCTCGACCCTAGACCTGAAGTCTGGCTACTGGCAGGTAGAAATTCATCCAAAAGACAAGGAGAAGACAGCTTTCTCGACCGGTAAAGGTTTATGGCAATTTAACGTCATGCCCTTCGGATTGTGCAACGCACCTGCCACATTTGAGCGACTCATGGAGTGTGTACTGGCAGGCTTAGTTGGAGAGGCTTGCTTAGTCTACTTGGATGACGTCATAATTGTCGGCCGCGACTTCGAGGACCATTTGCGAAACTTGGAGCGAGTTTTCGCCAAAATAGAGGGAGCCAAATTAAAGTTGAACCCGGAAAAGTGTCATTTATTCAGGAGCAAGGTCAACTATCTCGGCCATATTATCTCCAGTGATGGAATCCAGACAGACCCGGAGAAACTGGAAGCAGTTCAAAAATGGCCTACCCCTAAGGATAAAACCGAAGTGCGGGCATTCCTCGGCCTATGCTCATACTACAGGCGTTTTGTTAAGGGATTCGCAGAGATAGCCAAGCCATTACATCGGCTGACAGAAGATAAACGACAATTTAGTTGGGATGAGACTTGTGAAGAATCTTTTCAGAAACTGAAGAAACATCTGTGTGAAACACCAATCCTGGGGTATCCACAAACTGAAGGTCAGTTTATAATTGACACGGATGCAAGCAACACGGCCATTGGAGGGGTGTTATCTCAAAAACAGGGTGAAAGAGAAGTTGTTATTGCATATTTCAGCAAATCTTTATCCAAGCCAGAGAGAAACTACTGTGTGACAAGACGAGAACTCTTGGCTGTTGTAAAGACGCTACAACATTTCAGCAAATATCTCATCGGCAGACAGTTTTTACTACGAACTGACCACGCAGCCTTGAAGTGGCTACTGCAATTCAAGAACCCAGAAGGTCAAGTAGCTCGATGGATTGAACAGCTCCAGGAGTATGACTTCAAGACGGAACACCGCAGCGGAAAGACACATGGGAATGCCGACGCACTCTCACGAAGGCCGTGTTCGGAGGACTGCAAACATTGTGTTAAGCAGGAATGCAATGAAGAAACATTAAAACTAACGAGAACGAATCCTTTGAGTCTCTGGGAGAATGATGCTATGAGGGAGGCTCAAGAAAAAGATGACGACCTTCGGCACATCATCACATGGAAGAAACGGGGTGACGTAAAACCAATATGGAGTGAGGTTGCATCCACTGGCGCTGTCACTAAGGCGTACTGGGCGCAATGGGACAGTCTGATACTCCAAAACGGAATACTCTACCGGAAATGGGAGAAGACTAACGGCAGAGAGTTCCATCTTCAGATAATTGTCCCAAGAACGAGAGTACCAGATGTTCTCCATGAAATACATGATGGCGTATCAGGAGGTCATCTAGGTGTCAAGAGGACGTTAACAAAAGTGCGAGAACGATTCTACTGGTTGCATTGTCGAGATGATGTACAGGATTGGTGCCGCAAATGTACTACTTGCGCTGCTGTAAAAGGACCACAAACCAGGAGCCGTGGGAACCTGCGGTTGTATAACGTCGGTGCACCGTGGGAACGAATTGCAGTTGACGTAGCTGGGCCATTTCCTGTAACGGATTCGGGAAACAAGTATTTTATGGTCGTCATTGACTACTTCACCAAATGGCCCGAAGTGTTCGCCATACCAAACCAAGAAGCCACAACAGTCGCTTCCAAGTTAGTCGAAGAAGTGATATGTCGTTTTGGTGTGCCTCTGGAAATCCATTCTGATCAGGGCAGGAACTTCGAATCGCAGGTGTTCCAGGAAGTGTGCAGAATTTTGGGCATGCATAAGACGAGGACCACCGCGTACCATCCGCAGTCTGATGGAATGGTTGAGAGATTTAACCAGACCCTTGAGAGGCATTTGGCGAAATTGGTAGATGACAAACAAAAGGATTGGGACAAGTATATACCACTCTTCCTTCTGTCTTACCGAACCGCCGAGCATGAGAGCATAAAAGCTACCCCGGCGTATGTCAATTTCGGTAGAGAACTACGAATACCAGTAGACCTATTGACAGGAGGGTCACCGGAGGGACCAAAGACTGTACAAGACCATGTCTGCGATTTAAGGGAGAAGATGCGCTATATACACGCCTTGGTTCGGGAAAATGGGTTACAGTCAAGTGAGAACATGAAAACCAGATACGACCGGAAATCGAACACGAACGGCTTCGAGGAAGGGACACTGGTGTGGCTACATAACCCAACTCGCCGGAAAGGGAAATCTCCAAAGTTGCAGAGCAAGTGGGACGGTCCATACAAAGTGGTTACCCGATTGAATGATGTGACCTATAGGATTCAAAAGCAACCAAGAGGGACATTCAAAGTGGTACACATAGACCGTCTGGCGCGTTACCATGGTAGTAACAACGATGCTCGGGACGAGCATCTCTAAGAGGGGAGTAGTGTTACGAACACACAAAACACAAAGGAGCTAGCGCCATCTAGCAGCAACTAGTAAAACCAATTAAAGAACCGAACAGTGTGAAACCCCTATTAGATACTAGATGGCGTTAGAGGAACTACCGTACATGCGCGAATCTTCTAGAAACATTCGTTCCGGGCGATCACGTTCGCGCACAGTCGGGAACATTCTGGAATAATCTGGAACTCGTCTCGGCGCATATAAATAGCGGCAGGGAGGCGAGCCCGGGCAGTTCAGTTCGAGCTACGATAAAGGCGACTTCGAGAGCGAAAACAAGTGATCAAGAGTGATACCAGTGAAACCTACAACTTGGCTACGATCTAGGACATTGTTAGTGCTTAGTGTTTGGACCTAGTGCTTAGTGTTTGGACCTAGTGCTTAGTGTGTAACTAGTGCTAGTGAATAAAGTCTTCAAAAGAGTCAGCAGGTCTTTCTCTCCAAATCCTTCGAACCCTAGCACGTAACAGTATATTTTTTTAAAGCTTATTCTTTTAGCTTTAAATTGACACATTTACTGTTTTAATCCAATCACCACTTTAAAAAATATCGTGATATGAACCGTAAGTCCGTAAAATTTACTCCTTGTAGTACTAACGTGTTGCGCTATGCAGCCTCCTATATAAACCCACGTAAGCAACACACCCTTATCATCATCTGCGCCCGTCCTTCGGCTCCGGACTCACGCACCGCTGGGCCCAGCTTCGGATTCCGGTCTGCCACCAGCGGCAAGCCCCGAGGTCCGGGTTGAGCACACTCGGTGTGCCGGGGCCGTGGTTCGGGTCGCCCCCATTGGTCTCCCCACCTCCATCAAGGAGGGCGCCACTCGAAGCTTTCCGCCGCAACCATTTTCCACCGCGGCGTTTTTCCTGCTGGAATAGAAGAAAGAAGAACACCGTTATTTTCCACCGCCAGGCGACGATTGCCCCTTCCGACGGTACCGTCTCCAATCAAGATAGCCACCGCGTCCATCCATCGGTTTCTGGGTTCACGCACCGCTGGGCTTAGCTTTGGATCCCGGTCTGCCACCAGCGGCAAGCCCCGGGGTACGGGCTGAGCGCACTCGGTGTACCCGGACCGCTGTACGGCTCGCGTACGTCTACATTTTCCACCTCAAGTCGCTGCCGGACTAGCTCGCTACAGCTACCACAACTTGCGCGACGTCGCCGACATCGGACTTTTTCACATCGTCTGATTCGAAGATGAACTAGGATGCCGCCTCCCAAGCCTCCAACCAAGCCTTCCCCCCGGCCACTGTCCAAGACAATAGCCCGGGGCACCACCAAACCAACCGTCGAGAAGATCATTCAAACCTTCGCAACTGTCGGCCAAGTCTCCTTTTCCAACCGAGGGAGCCAGCCCAAGGACCGCCCTACACCGCCGCACTCCGACGCAGGAGAGGAGAGGTTCTACTCCCCTCCGCCGACCCCTGTTCAACGGAGGGGCGAATTAGAAGAAGCGGCCTTTTCATCGCCGCCCTTATACGCCGTTGCATCCCCGATGCCACAAAGGGACCCTCGCATCCGTGACACGCGCCCGGGGGCGAACCCAGCCACCGGCTCGCTACATTACGCCTCGCCGCGCTTCACTGCGCCACCAACCACCATCGCGCCTGAAAGGTTCATCACACCTCCAAGGATTTCCGAAGGCGGACAAATCAGAACCCCTCCCACGGGCTTCTCCATGCCGCCGCCCGTCTCTCCGATGAAGACCACGCCGCCCAGGGACGATGACGCCGACAGCACCTCTGTTGTGCGCGCCACAACTCCGATCGCCACCCAAGGACCCCCGGCTGTGACCAGTAGCTCCACTGCTACTCTCACCAACACGCCAGTCACCTACGCGGCGGCCGCCAGGACGATCGGCCCCCCATCTACCGCCACTGCCTCCCCACCCCCTACCGCGGCGGGGACCACCCATGGCTCGCAACCTGCAGGCATCGCCTCTAAGAGATATCCTCCACTGGTAGTGGAGGAGCTACCGGACTGGTCGACGCACTTCCGGGAACTCAAGAAGCAGCTCGGGCACGCCTCAAACGCAAGACCTTTCGGGAAAGGCGTCAGATTCCTCACGAAAACCGAACAGGAATACAGAACTGTCCAACGATACCTCGCTGAACTACAAAAAGTTTCGCCGATCCAGTGGCACGCCTACTCCCTCCCCCAAGAGCGAGGGTTGAAGATCGCAATCCGAGGCCTACCACAGAACACCGAGCCGGAGGAGTTAGCCGAAGCTCTCAGAGAGTTGGGATACATTCCCGACTTCGTCAGGCCCATCCGGGCGCGTCAGGGAAGAGCCGGATGCATTTTCTTCGCGCAACTACAGCGCACCCAAGATATCACCCCGGGTATTTACCAAGTCTCGGAACTTTTTTGTATGTCCGGGGTCAAAGTCGAAGCCTGGAGAGGAAGACAGGGCCCGGCGCAATGTCACCGGTGCCAGCTTTTCCGCCACTCCTCGCACAATTGCCACAGGAGTATGGCGTGTGTCAGATGCGGTGAAGAACACACCGCCAAGGACTGCCCTAGGGACCGCAGCGAGCCCCCGACGTGTGCGAACTGCGCTGGCCCCCACCCAGCGAACAGCGTGAGCTGCCCGGCTTTCCAACGAGAGGACAGAAGCAAGAGAGGAGGAGCTCCTAACCCGCGCCCCGGCCGCGCCCCCGAGGCCCCCAGGACGCTGATGACGACTGAAGGCGAATCCAACGCGCCCTCGTCACTCATGGCCGCAGCCAACGCCCCCCGAGGCCTCCCGATCCCCCGCGCCGCCCTTTCTTCCTCCACGGACGGCGGCAGCCGCCGGGGAAAAAGAAAAAAGGGAAGAAGAAAGCCACGACACTAGAAGAAGCCCCCCCGGCCACGTCCGACCCCACAGTACGGACCGCCCGGGCACCAGCACCACCAGCCGTTTTCATTTCCACGGCCGTCAGCTCTACAGCCGGCCCCCCTAGGCAGCCCTCCACCAAGGAGCAGGAGCAACAACAGCAAACTGCAACCAAGGGATATCCCGAGACATTCCCTTCACTTGGACTTCCATCGTGGCCCCTCCCCTTCGAGGGCAGCCACGCTTTTCCACCGCAATTTCCACGCGGCGCTCGCGACGGCGACCACCATGACCGCCAGCAACGCCGCCCCAACCCCCATCACCTCGCAGCAGTTAAGTGCCTGCAAGAGGTGCTGGAGGTCATCCTGAGATGCCTAATGAACATGCTTTCCAATGGATAACTTAACAATCCTACACTGGATCGCCAACGGCCTCACCGCTCCGAAGCTCAGCCCACTCATCCCGCTGATGAAACGCTATCATGCGGCGACTACGCTGGTCCGGGAAAAAGCTCCGGGCCGGGCCTGGCACGCCAGACCAATCTATCAGCTGGCCACGTCTACTACTCCTCGAAGAATAGTGAAGACTGTGGCCACCTTCCCACAAGAAATGAAGATTCCTCGCCCAGGTCGACAGAGCACTCTCCAGAGCATACGCTGCGACCGCCGGCGTAACTCCAAGAAGTCGCCTCATCACGTGCGCTCGCCCCCTACCATCGCCAGCCCCCAGATCGGAGGGCTTTCCCCCGAGACCTGGCTCAGGACCAACATGTCTCCATAACCTTCCCATCATTCCCGGCGATACGAGAACGCGCCAGGAAACCATTCGGTTGCCGAGCTTCGCGTCTCTCGTCATTCGTCGTAGACCACAAGACAGAAACCAGGCTGCGGCCCACCCAAGGACCCTCCTGCATTAACAGGAGGCGATCGAGACCGCCGAAATAGCCCAGGCTAACCGGCTCACCGGACTCCTAGGAGGAGTCCCGTAATACATTCAGGACACCCTTATCAGTCGCTTATCAGAAGTTGACCTGAACACATCACCGTAAGATACGATAAGCAATTCGCCGCCACTATGGATACAAGACCAGAAGAATTCGCCCAAGTTGTCCTTTTGATACAACAAGGCCTTAGTCAGCGAGAAGTCGCTCGTCGACTGAATCTGAGCCAATCTGCTGTATCCAGGGTATACAGAAGGTTCCAGGAGACACATTCTTACTCTAGGAGGCCAGATAACAGTCGGCGGCGGCATACTTCTGAGAGAGACGACCGTTTTATCGTCTCGACAAGCCTCAGAAATCGCCATCTCACCGGTGTTGCTGTGCAGCAGCGGCTGCGAGAGGTTCGAGGAGTCGCTGTTAGTCAGTGGACGGTGAGAAGACGGCTGAGAGATGCCAACCTGACTCCAAAACGGCCTGCCAGAGGCCCTAAATTGACCAGGGCTCACCGACAAGCGCGCCTTGCATTTGCTCGCGAACGCATCGGTTGGACGGCTGAACAATGGCGATCGGTCTTGTTCACTGACGAGTGCAGAGTGTGTCTGCATGGCAGCGACAGAAGAGCTCGAGTCTACCGGCGTCCAGGCGAGCGATTTTCGCAATGTTGTTTCGCGGAAACAGTGGCCTATGGCGGTGGTTCGTGTATGATGTGGGCGGGCATTTCAGTGGAAGGAAAAACAGCTCTTGTTTTAATCCCCGGTGGAGGCCGAGGAGGCGGTCTGACTGCAGACCGATATGTGGAAGATGTTCTCCTTGATCACGTCCTTCCTTATGAAGGCTTCATAGGAGATAGCTTCCTTCTAATGCACGATAATGCCCGCTGCCATACAGCACGAATCACTCGTCAGTTCCTGGATGAAGTTGGTATTGAGACCATGGACTGGCCACCACTTAGCCCTGATCTCAATCCTATTGAACACATATGGGACGAGCTGAAACGCAGGGTCCGGGCCAGAAATCCAGCGCCTGCAAACATTGTAGAGCTAAAGACAGCGCTCGAAGAGGAATGGGAAGCTCTCCCTCAAGATCTGGTAGTAAGGGTTATCAGGTCGATGAGGAACCGTCTCAGAGCTGTTATTAAAGCCAGGGGGGGCAACACTAATTATTGATTTAATAAATTCCTTTATTTTTCATAACATTTGATTTTACATTTGACATTTAATTAAAATGTTACTAACAAACTTCTGTTACTAACTACATTATCGCCAAAAGTAGCTACGCAAAGTATCTTTGAGGTACGCATTTAGGTAATTATGCCCTAAATTATTAGGAACTTTGCACAGTACAATATACAAACCGCAAAAATGGAAAAGTATTCAATCTACTTTCAAAACCTGACAGTTGCAATGTGAAATCTAATTAATATAATCCTTTGAAAATAGAATCGACAGTATTAAAATTCTTCCAGTAATACACAGGAAAAAAGAAATTTTCTCGGTAGTATGAAACAAGCACATTTTAAGATGTGACGTGATTTAACATATCAAGGGAAGAATAAAAATGTTGAGACGTTAAGACAGTATTCCTCTGGAGTATTTGTTGGGAGAGTTAAAACAGAAATAATTAACAGATCCTAATATTAAAAGTGCGAGAATTTCTCCATACAAAAATATGGACACCGTAGTCCGCTGTTTCTTTGTGGCTAAAAAATTTCGTTGCTTCTTGATTCCAGACCATGGAACTTTTTTCAAAATATCTAGGTCTGAAATATCTATGCTTCTATTACTTTCTTTTTTTTAAAACGTAATAACTAAAAGAAATATGAACGACCAAAAATCCCGCTTTTAAAACTTGCAGTGTTTCTTAGATGTTTTACCATAAAAGAAAGTAACTGATATACAGTAGAGCAGAGTCAAATTCACATAGCCCTGGTTACTATTGATATTACATTGCTAAAAAAGGGCTATAGTTTGAAGAATTTTTACCACAATTTTCCCGCTTGATTTTTATCCATTCAATATAATGGCGTCAACAAACTGGTCGGTATCGAGACACCACCTTAAGCTTAAGACTACATCCATCTCACAAATTGAGACAGAGGTGAAGTCTTTTATCAGCACAGTTGGACTACAGGATCTTGCACTAGCGGCCATCAACGGCCGAGTCAGTGAGGCCCAGTTTAAATGAATTCGCTCACAATATTGCTTATGATGGGTTTAATCCCCAAATGATAATACAACTTCTAGCCACCAAAGCAAAGTCCGCCAACGTGGATGAAACCGTAATCAAGTTCACTCTTGATGGGGTGGAATTCTCAGCGAAGAAAGGAGTGGACTTTGCGGTAGATGTTCAGATGCTGATCACGTTGTTCCTTGTGAGGGGTAACAACCTCTTTAAAATCATGAAGACAGTGAGCAAAGATGCCAAGACGATACTTGCCCTCTAGGTGGCCGCATACGCCTTGAAGAGTGATGACGATGCCGATGCGAGAAAGAGGAAAGAGAGGGTGATTTTGAGCTCTAGCGATATCACCCTATTAAGGATAGCTGCCTCGTTTCCACATCTCACATTGGCCATTGCTGCAACTGCAGAAATACCAGGCAAAGCCAATCTTGCTGCCATAACAGCCCAAATGAAACTGGACTCTGGCACTGTGGACATCAGACCTATCCCACATGTCTTGCAACATGGCATGATACCGGCTCTATTATCTAGATCAGAACCCGATGATGAACGTGAACTGAGACAATTTTGCTACATGTTCAATTTAGAACAAACTATGACACTGCAGCATCCAGTTGCAAAAAAAGATAATGTTAATAGAGCCCATATCTGGGCAGATAGAAAACAGCATGAAGTTCGTCACAGCGGCCATCTAGGGGCCCATGATGACTGATGCGGTGAGAATTGATATCAGAAAAGCATTGCTGGACCTGGAGGGACGGCCCACGCTGAAACAATGGGTTCAGGCGGGGTCAAATGCATGGCTTAAGGCATCGTCAGCCTCGAATTATTCAGGCTTCATGATGACTTTGTCAGATGCAGTATCGAGACTGGCCATATCTACGCCAGAAACTAGTGGCTGATGTTAGTCACACTGGTGATCAGGCATCAACTGTGAATAGGCATTGCATGTAGCCTACTCATGATTGGTGACCTTAGAATTATTTAGGGTTTAGTTTATTTTCTTGTTATTTTAAGTTTTAATCATGTTTATTAGGTTAATTAGGTTTAGAATCAGGTTAACTAGATTTAAGAACCAAAAAAAAAAACTGCTGAGTTTCTTACGCCGGTCTTCTCAGCAGATTGCGTCCTGAACCGGTGGTAGAGAAAAAAAATTTGGACATGTCATAAGCACATAATTTTCTGAAAAATTGTGTCTACGTGCATAAATGATTTTTCATTTCATTTCATTTCAGAGAGTAGATATAAGTTAATGGTAACAATTAAAACCTGACCTTAGAAATGCTACAAAAACTACCGAAAGAGTGATTTTATATAAGCATTAGCTGTCGTACAATATAGTTTTCTAAAATTTTACTTTTACTTGCATGTATTTATTGCTATTATAAACTGTAGGTACTAAATTTATACAACAGTAAGTGGACATGGCTCTAGTTTCTTTGCCAACGAGCTTATTATGCCTGTGGCAGAAACAGAAGTACGTGGCCTAGACGAAGTCTAAGTGCAAGAAGTAGTTTTAAGGTGTGCAGACTTTGAGCACATAGCTCGGGCCTTAACCGATGACATCGGTCATTTTCGTGCCATTCTACTGTAGAATGGCTCGAAAATGATGAAGTTTATTGCTTTCTTGAGAAAATACAAAGATGTTTAAACCAAATTCACCTGTGACTTTCACTTTCTTATTTACCTATCTTTGTAGACAGAATTTATATTTATCGATAACTATATACCTGATTACATCTTTTTATTATTAATATAGAACATTTATAAAAAAGACTGGAAATATGTTAAACCTAACATTGAAAGAAACCACTATTTTTTCGAATATTTATATAAATGTATTACATTAATTATCCAGTTCAAAAAATGTATTAAATTATTAATGTAATAGCTAATATAAATATATGCACGAGTGGTTATTTTAAAAAATTTTCGCCATATAAAATGCATCAATGACATAAAAAAATTAAGACAACAGAATCTCACTTCGAAAATAGTATAAACGAACATATTTGTTCCAGTCTGAAGTAATGTAAGTTCTTGGTATGACTTGACATAGTACAGCCGGCTACTGCTTTTAAAAACAAACGGACTTTCGAGTTATGATAATAATTATACAAAACTATATAGCCTCTTTGGACATACGGAATACAAGTATTCCGCAGGTATATATGTATAGCACCATTGAAATCCTAGAAAGATTTCAGACAGAAGCCATTTGGACAATATTCTATATTTCGTAAGACAATAAAAACGACAGACAATATCTGAAACCAACTCTGACTTCAGCAAGAATACAAAATTCAGCTCATCCAATGATTCATTATAGAAAACACCGGATCTGAAAATTATGTCAGGGCATCAAGCAGCGGGCCAATTTCTCTAGCATATTAATTGCATCTGCATTCAAGCAAATTTCGAAAGAAAAAATCTTGAAACGGGACCATTTGAAGGTATACTGCCACTTTTAGATTATTATTTTAAGCCGCATTTATGTGGAGTTAGCAAAAGGGTAAAATATTATTCCTCAGAGCGAGGCAAAAAATTTGTATTCCGTATTCCGTGAGTTCACATTAGCAACATGCCAAGACAGTAACCGTTGCTCCAACCCCAAGAGTTCCAATTATGAATTTAGTTGGAATTTTGAGGAGAGAGATATCAATAAAATCAGTATTATTCATTAAGTACAGCCATTGCCATTTCTTTGGATATGCTATCAGACATACTGTTTCTTCTCTCAACATCTTGTTCATCACTTGACCACCAACTTTCATCATCATCCTCAATAAAGCAAAGGAACAAATCATCTTCATATGTCGGAAAATAATATTCCGGTTGATCCCATTTTTCCTTATTTAAAACCCAATGTTTCATTTCTTTTATATGTTTTTCTAAGTTTTTCGTATCATCAAACTTTGTATCACATCCTAAACATTGTTTTAGATGTATTTGTCTTCTAATGTAATTAACAATTTTAACTTTATGATAAAAATGTAGACCTTCTGTTGCATTTGTGAAAGAAAAATCATGTTTCTTTATCATGTGTTCTTGAATAATATCATATTCGCTTTCAGTGTGTTCACATAAGAGACAAGTTATCAGTGAACCAATTTCTTCTTTCCATTCAGACCAATCTGGATCACTATCTGCATTCGAATCATTGTCAACTTCAACTGACTTTTTAACAGGAGTATAATTTTTATTCGGTTTATAAATCTGTTTCTGTTTATCTCCGATATAGTTAACAAGAAAATATTTATCATATTCTTTATTTTCCGGATTAATTCTTTTATGTCCTTTTTTACGCATATGCTCTTTCAGTATATTACGGTCTTTAAATGTACCTTCACAAAATATACATTGTAAATTTTGCAATTTTCTTGCAATAGTGTCTACTAATTCATCAATAAAAATCAAATTATCTGGCTTAGCAATATGAAAGTTATGTTTTTCATATAAATGGTTTAAATAAACTGCTCTAGTAGTTGTAGTACTACTACGACAAAATAGACATTCTCTTACATAATTCTTGTCTTCTCTCTCAAACTGATGCCTTTGTAATAATTTTTCTAGTCTAGTCTGTTGCAAATTTGTTCTTAATTCTTTATCTTCAGGTAAAACATCACTTAATAGGAAATATTCTTCATTTTTAGACTTAGTACCATCTGGTTTATTGTCCAGCAGCATTGTTGTGCAGAAGTATGGTAGATTTTGATCTGTAATTTAGAAAGGTTTTATATAATTCACCAATGAAAGGGTGCCAAACCTAGTTTATTTACTACCCACTAAGAATATTTTTAGGACCTCCATTTTTTTCACTATGTGTATACTATAACCCTCTTCATCTTTTTAGGGTCTCTTATCACCCACTTCCTGACTAATTGTTGCAGCATCCACAGCAGCAAATGTGTTGATATCTTTATAACTTAAAAATAAAGCATTTTTACTACTATATGAGTTATTTAAAACCAAAACCAATCGACTGCCCAAAACTTTGTTTATTTCATTATTTTGACATTAAAACAGCAATAGATCAGGGTAGGCATATAACCAATTGAAGTTACAATAATTATACGAATAACTAAAGTTTATTAAGATAGCTAGCTCGGAGATATTAAATAAAAAATTTGTATGGAATACTAAAAAGTTATATTGTTTATCGAGAGTATAGTGTTGTTATGTATGACATTAAATTAAGCCAAAGAACTATATTTACATCATAGCAGCTTATTATAGTCACTGTCTATCCTAATAGAAAGTCTGTGTGGCTGTATGTATGTGTAAATCATCACTATGTATAGTCAATTACAATATGTATGCATAATGTGACCAAAAGTCCCGTTTTAAACGGGACTTTTGGTCACATTTTACAACTGAAAGTCCCGGTGTCCCCGAAACTACCTCTGGAACGCAAAATTGTCCCGTTTTCAGAAACCTAACTCCAGTAGAAAGAGTATTTTTAATGAACAAATAGTGGACGTCTGAGATAACTCAGATACAGGTATCAGTTTTAAAGGCGATGTTGATAATGAATGGACTGTGCCCAACAGTGGGGCATTAATAGGCTGGTATCCAGAGTCTCCTCAAGGTCTAAGTCGTGGTTGATCTTAAATGTATACCAAAATAGATAGGTAGGTATTTTAACAGTGAAAACTAACCTTTAAATCGATGACTCCAATACCGCAAATATTCTTTTAAATCAGCAATCTGATTAACGTCGCCTATTACAAGACGATGTACCATAAATAAATGCGTGAGTAATTGTCGTTCTTGATCCGGCAAAATAAAATTTTCTTCGCACAAAACGCATGAGCATTCGACAATTTCTTCGCTTTTGAAAATTGAAGGTGTTTCTTTCTTCTGATGCAATGTTAAAGGTCCAAAAAATTCTTTTTCTTTTACAGACATTGTTTCAAGATATTTAAGATATTGTTTTTCAAATCGTTATCGAATTAAATACACTCAATCTCTATTGGTTAAAAATAAAACAAAATGGTGGAACTGGATGGATGAACATACGTTGCCAAGGCCAACACAGATTAGTAATATTTATTATATTGCCAACTGTGATTGAATATAGGCTTGTTGAAAAATATCGATACATTTTTGTAGATATATCGATATTTATCAACGTTATTTAATTTTTCGATATATCGATGTATCTGTATATAAAATTTCAAGTATCGAAATGGTATAAAAACGTTATTTTTTTAGACCAAAAACCAAGTACCTACTTTCTTTAACGGTACTGACATTTTTTTTGCCAAATTACTATTTGTCTTTTGTTTTGTTTTTTGGTTGACTCTCGATTTGATGATTCTTAATATGATGCTTACTACAGGTTTCAAATGAGAATAGGATTGGCAATGACCTCTATCTGTCAAAAGTGATTTGAAAACTACTGACAGCAACGAAACTTTATTTGCATATTAATAAATTATTTTTTAAGTTTTGTCTAATCTTAGTTATTCTAAGTGAAAAAATGTCTAAAACTTTTGAGTGATAATACTTATAACATTATTAAAAAAGAAAACTATTTTTGTTTTCAACATTTCGTCGTTGGAAACGATAATATTATGTTCAGCTTTCAACCGCCATTTTGACGTTGTTATTGTGCCTTGTCGAGTTTTGAAACTTGCTTATGTTTTGTTTTACATGCTGTTAGCTATGTGGTAGTCAAATAAAATATTTTTTTTTGTTATTTGTCGCAGTTTTTGTTTGTTAGTGCAAATACAAAATAAAAATATTGTATTTGTCTCGATTAGCTATTGTTTGTAACTGTATTTATCTCGCTAACTGCACGAAAATGAGTAAACGATAACGATAAAGTGGTAAACAAATTATATAATAAAAATATCTTCTTTTGCTGACACTACTAAAATTGTTCAAATTGACAGCTATGACGTCACAACATGTGCGGGATCAATCCTATTCTCATTTGAACGGCATAGTATGTTGGTTTTGAAGTTGGTAATTCTGTCTGCCAATTTCAACCTTAGATTTCTACTGTCCATCCGTTGGGTGACTTCTTAATAATATAACTTCAACGCCTGGCTATTTGAGCTTAGATCATCTTAATCCGTAATTTATAGTGATTTGATGACATGTTATTTACAATGTGATTATGTCGAATGTATTATAATACGGAATACGCATCGTTACAGATGGAGTATACTCTATAGTCTCTGCTTACTCACATAGGAATGTGGCGTGATTAGTATGATGATGATGGAATACGGAACTGTTTACGAAACCTTTTCAGTCCAATTCGCACTTAGCCAGTTTTTTAATTTTGTCGATATATCCATATTTTTAAAATAAAATATCGAAACCGATATCGATATTCTTATAAATATCGATATATCGATATTTTTTTCGTTTCCGACATTCCTAATTGAACATGAACTACTTGGAACTAATGAACACGGGAATGAATGGGAATCTTTGATTAGGAAGAAAGGAGGAATATCTCAGTACCTCTATTAAAAAGTGTCCGCTGAAAGGCAGCAAATTAAGGTGGCGCCATAGTAGCAAGTGTAAGAATTTTAAAAAGAGCGCCACAAATTATTAGAAAGGAAAGAAAAACTTCCGCTTGGTTATAACGCAGTTTTATAAGTTATTATATTATATAGACAAACATGATTATGAAATAAATTTATATTAATTATTATAATAATTATACGGTGTTTTTAAGTACCCCAAATATTTGTAAATAGAAAATAGTATTAAAGAATTACCGCAACAGTAGCACACTTCACTCTGCTTATAACTGCTACATTCATTCATATCATTCATCTTGCTACACTAGCGCTATTTCGGTGAGTGTCATTTGCTGTCTAAGTGGACACTTTTTGGACTGATCCTCAGAACAATAACAAAGCATGCTTTGTTATTGTTCTGAGGACTGATCCCCCATACAAGATATTCCTCCTTTCTTCTAGTCTCCATGTTAGGAAGTAGGCACGAAGTATAGATAGAAGGAGTCCGAACGTAATGTTGAACGAATGGTCTCAATTTAAGGGACAGATTTTTTGCCGGTAGAGCGCGCCATTTTTCAAGGAGTATTCGTTTGAATTCTTACGCGGGAAATTTTATTGCTATTGACACCTGTAATTTTAAATAAATAAATAAATAAAATAATATTATGTATTTAATTAAATTAAATTCAACATTCACGAGCCAGCGCGTGTTTACATGTAATAATAATAATAGCATCGGTACGCCCTGAACACTTGCGCAGCCAGTGGCAGAAAATAGAACTATGATCTGGGTTTAATAATGTGTACACGAAATATTATGGAAAAGCCTATACCGTTCGGACTCCTTCTATCTATACTTCGTGGAAGTAGGTATAGTAACTATACTCTTTTATCTATGGTATGAATAAGTTATCCACTCAGTGTTACCAATCCTCAAAAATATTTATCCCTTAAGTTTGTGGCAAAAACCCCCAAAAATTTGTAATTTTGTAAAGAAAAACACTTGTTTTCTGTCACATTGCACGCATCACGCTAAAACATAACTTTTGAGAGTGCTCGATTGTGCGAAGCGTTGCTGTAGTTGAAACATTCAACGTTAAGCATTATGCCGCATAATGCGCTCTTGTGCTGTAATTGGAAAACCACCTGTATCTCCTGTGCTAAAAGTCTTAAGTCGAGTTATAGCCTTTTCGAGGTTCTCACATTAATAATCAGAAAAAATTAGGATATTTGTAAATAACTAATAATTTTCGAGCTAATTTTGTGCAAAGTGGATATATATATATGACAATATGAGCTTCGTGGTCTAGTGGTTCATGTACCGGACAGCCATTCAAGAGGTTGCGGTTTCGAATCCCGCACGGGACGTTCAATTGTGTTATGTTTATATATATTTTATGCAAATGTTTGTTCTGCGTCTGGATGTTTCTATGTATTATAAGTATGTAGTTACAAAATAAAAGTAGTATATAATAATATGTAATGTCTCCATATTTTGGTACCCATAACACAAGCATATAAGCTTAGCTTGGGACCATAGGACATTGTGTGAAATATCCGTAAATATTTATTTATTTATTTCAAGATCACTGCCGTGGTCTGGCTACTCACATTGTTTCGTGCTTTCTGTTAAGTGTACAACCGTATTCATTTTTCCATCTTATTTTTGAGAATAAATACTGCGAATATGAACATAAGTCGGAAACCGTGCATCCATTTTCATTTAGCATTTTTGTAAGCATACAAGCTTAGCTTGGGACTGTTGACGGACGTTGCGTGAAATGTCAAAGAATGGTGTCGATTCTACGTCCATAGCTAAACTTAACTTAAATAAAGAAAATATATTTCTAGTATTTCAGTGCTTTATTTTCTTATTACAATATAAATCATACTGACAGTTCTCTATTTAAAAACTGACACCTTATATGAAAAGGTTTCATATCGCACCTTAACACCTTCTCTCGATATGTAAACCTAGCTGCTTCTGAAGGCTGATAAGCATCGGCCTAACCAGTGGCTTCGTTAACATGTCTGCTAGCTGCCTTTCTTCTGTCTAAAACCTTTCGCGACAAGACGCGCCTTATATTTTTCTATTGAACCATCTGGGTTTAACTTCAATTTATAAATCCATTTACAAGGTATTGCTTTCCGATTCTTAGGCAATTTCTCAAGAACCCATGTTCCATTTGCTTTTAATGATTTCATTTCGCAATCCATAGCTTTGCACCAAAAGTCTTTATCCGGGCAATCTATAGCATCCTTGTAAGTTCCTGGTTCATAGTAACAATTATCACTGGTATTCAATTGAGAAACGTAATCATTGAATTTCGAAGGTCGCCGCAGGAGTGATCGATCTCTGAGCTGCATACCCTGCCCGCCCAATTCAATAGATTCGTCTTCCAACTCCTCTAAATATGCATCTTCAAATTCTTCTTCGTCACCACTAGTAATAGGACCTTCAATAACTTCCATGTCCTCCGAGAGAACAACTTTGTTATTATCCTCATTAGGTCTTTCTCTATCTTCCTCAGATGTGGCTGATTTCGTTTTCTCACCATGATGTTCCTTTCTCGCGTATATTGGAATTTCTATATCAGATGTTTCTGTTACTCGTGAACGTTGATTATCCTCAAGTTCTTCACTTTCCAAATTAGACTCCAGTGGCCTCTCATCAAATGTGACATCTCTGGACCTAATTATAGTGTTCGACTCTTTATGCCAGAGCCTATAACCATCATCATTGTCATAGCCAACCAAGTAACACTTCATTGCTTTCCTCTGCATCTTCTTCCTTTTTTGTTTCGGAATATGCGCGTAGCAATTCGAACCAATGATCTTCAAATGTTTGATTTGTGGCTTCTTCCCATACCACAACTCATATGGAGACTTGTGCTGCACAGTAGTTGGACCCGTTCTATTCAAAATATATGTAGCTGTATTTACCAACTCTGCCCACAGCTCTTGAGGAAGCTCTTCATGAGCATACATCATTGTTCTGGCCATTTCAACAATCGTACGATTTTCTCTTTCACTACACCCGTTCTGTTCTGGAGTATAGGGCATAACCAATCGTTGATGTATTCCATACTTCTGTAATTCTTTTTTGACTTCTGCATTATCGAACTCTCCTCCATTGTCACTTACAAACTCCTTAATCGTGTGTCCAACTGCCTTTGCTTCAGCTAACATCAGTCGCAACTTTGCAGGGACTTCCGACTTCTGTTTATAGTAGTATACTCATCTTTAAAGAGTACAAAGTACCTGGACTTAGAGCCTGAAGGTGGGAACGGACCACAGACGTCCGAATGTATGCGTTCTCCTGGATAACTTGCTTTTTCTCTAACACCAAACTTTTTCCTATGTGTTTTCCCAAAAATACATCCTTCGCATAATGTCCCATTATTCTTAGTTTTCACATTCAACTCTTGCTCTATTACATCCTTGACATGACGTTTATCTTGGTGTCCCATTCTTTCATGATAAAGCTGCAGCGTATCAACAGCGTTTACAACACCCCTTCTGGTGCTCAAGTCCACTATTTTGGAACAATTGTCATACCGGCACAATACCGGCACGATACCGTTGCAATTGAAGTCAAATATCCGTAGTCTGCTATATGCCGTCATAACGGTCTTTCAATGGTAATAGAATTGTCGATCTCTTTTATCTATGCATTGAATTTTCGGTCTCTTTTATCTATGGATTGTGTTAGAATGGTATGTATGTGTTGCCGTTTTTAAAAAATGCGTTAGTTGAAGTGCTTTTCGAAAAACTACTAATAAATTTAAACATTTAATCATGCTAGACTTCGTTTAAATATATTTGTACATACTATTTATTAGTATAAAAAGCAATGTGAAGTTTAGGAGATTAGTAAATTGCAATAAATTACAAAGAACAATTTCTAATATTTCTATCTATCTATTTTTTATTTATGGCAATCTGTCGACACAGGACAATTTAAAAATATTACTGTCAAATTCAAAATAGCAGACTACCGAAACATTTCAGTCATTGAATTGCAATTGTGAAGCAGTTGTGTACGAGACTAGCAATTTATGTCACTTTGACAATTGTAAGACAATGATGAAGTCGTTATGACGACACATTAATAGTAGACTACCAAAAACTTTACTATTGCACCATAATGGTACAATAATGGTACAGTTGTGACACCGTTGAAATACCCGACTCAGGGCCCTGTTAGGTTGTACTGCCTTGCAGTTTAACTTGTACAGTCCACCAAATCTTCGTCTATCTCCAGTAACAGTTACTGTCTCATTTACTTTCAACGAGCAGGTAATCATACGTGACTGAAACAAACTTTTCGGATTCATGTCCTGCGCCGCTAGCACTGAAAACAGGTTCGTAGTAATATCAGGAACATACCAAACATTTCTCAAATGAAAATATACCTCATTCTTTGTTTTCATCAAAATGCTTCCTTTACCCAAGGCATTAACTTGCTTTCCATTAGCCGTTGTCACTGTATGTGGCTCTGTAAACCGTGCAAAATCCTCAAACAGGTCGCCTCGCATTGTAATATGGTGTGTGGCTCCGTTGTCAACATACCAATCATCACGTTCTTGAGCGCAATCTGCCGCATTGACATTTACTGCCGTCATATTTGTAGGATATTTCTCTGGAACTTGTTCTTTCTTAGGACAGTCCTTGCTAAAGTGTCCGACTTCCTTACAACTGTGACACCTCAAAGCCTTTTTGTTCTTCCATTTACTACCTTCACCTTTACCCATCTTGGTATTGCTACCTTTCCTGGTACCATTCGCAACTAACAGGTTCTCAGACGTAGACTCAAACATGTTCTCCTTAGCATATAATGCCTTCTCGTGAGTACATAATTGACTAGTAAGGTTCTCCACTGTTCTATCTTTCTTAGACATGAGTAACCAGCCCGATTTAAAATTAAAATAGCTTTCTGGCAGGGTCTCCATAATCTTGCATATCAATAATAATTCTGGTAATTCCTTACCTTCATCTTTGATAAGCTCCTGATTTAAACTGTGCCATAAGTTTTTTATCTTAGAAATATGAGCTTTCATATCATTTCCTGAAGTAGTAGACTCCCATTTGTATTGAAAGAATTCTATACATTTCCTATATAAATGGTCTTCACATACACCATCGTATAATCTGTGTAACTCATCCCATACTTCCTTTGGGTGCGTGAACCTAATTACCTTTTCAAGAGTTTCGTCTTACAAATTGTTTGTAATTAGTAATAAAGCGGTGCTCTCCAATTTTTTATATTCGGCTAAGTTATTTCGATAATCCACCATTGCCGTTTCAAAGACTTTACCTTCCATAGCATCATTCTTTGTTGGCTTCCTTGGTTCACATAGCTTGCCTTCGACAATGTCCATCAGACCGTCTATGCCGCGTAACAAAGCTGACATGCGGTATTTCCAGGACACCCAATTTTCTCCATTGAGTTTTGAAATTTGGATTTTGGATAGCTCCATTATTACTATTTACTACAGCAATTCTATTCGTCTGGGCCCATAACCAAATAAAGAAAATATATTTCTAGTATTTCAGTGCTTTATTTTCTTATTACAATATAAATCATACTGACAGTTCTCTATTTAAAAACTGACACCTTATATGAAAAGGTTTCATATCGCACCTTAACATTAAAACCTTAACTAAAAAATGAAAACAACTATTGCTGTATATTGATTATTTGGTTGTTTTGATGTGTAATTTTATATTAATTACAATCGTTAATCTATAATAAACAGATTTGCTAAGAAGAAAGAATCGTTAAAATTACGGAATTGTGTTATTGACACGATCAAATTTCATTTTTTAGTTAAGTTAAGTTTAGTTGTGCGCGTATAATTGGTACCAATATTTATTTATTTTATTTTTGTTTATTTTGCGATTTCAAAAAAGCTCTTCGCTTTTATCGTATCTTAAAATTCGCCATATAAAATGTAGATGGCGATAAATTCGTAAATTCGAGTCTGTGATATAAACGTTATTGAGTAGCCAGGCTAAATATACTATACTAGCTGTTGCCCGCGACTCCGTACGCGTGGATATCATGGGCGTGCACTCTATTAAGGCACAAAAGCGCTGCTTTACTTGCCATTCACAGATATACACACAGATAAAACGTTCGTATGTTTTAGATGACTTTATTCATTTATTTACTATTAATAAAACAAAATATTAGGTATAACTTAAAAACGCCTAATAATTCATAAATAGCACCAATATGTGCTTGCAAATTGCTTTTTGCCAGGCGTTTGGCGAAGGAATAATATTAGCGTAGCTAGCAAGCTCGGCGCCGCCTGCCTGCCATGAGTTCATATGTGTGTAGAAATTTTGGTGTCCGTGCACAGTTCGCAAACGCACACAGGCTTGCATATCCAAGACGATTTGCACTGAAAATCCGGCCGCCTGCTTTGGCGATCGGATGTTACCGCGAGTATTCGGCAATGTTCGTTCGTTACTTATAATCCGAATAAATATAATAGTCGGAAGTCTAATAAATCACGTATGCATTTTTGTTTAGTAAGGTTTTATTTATTTAAATAGCAGAAATATTTTGGTTCGACGGAGGCCATTTTATTTTTTCGTGTGATTCATTGAACTGTTTAATATTGAGTTTCTATAATTTAATAATTGTATGGATTTTCGTTTGTTGATTTTAAAATGTTATTTGATTGTGAAATGTGTGTTGATAGTGTGTGTTTGTTAAAAATTAAAAATAACAAGTTCTCACAAATGTCTTTCAGTAAAAAGATTCTGTGTACCCGAGTTACGACAACTAAGCCAGCAAAAAGGTATTGTACCTCGAAAATTTCATGTTAAAAGTTATGAAACGTATGTACATACGTACATGTACGTATGTATGTACGTACGTAGTTATTGTTTAGTAATTCTAGTACAGTGTGGACTGATTCGGGATATTCAGATTTAAATTTGTTCTATTGGCATGGTTTCCGACTTAGAGATCCGTCGCGTGGCTATGCTAAAAATCTATAAAAGAAAAAGTTTTTGTGACTGCCTACCCTAAGTTAAATTCCAGTGCACGCCGCTGGTGGATATTAGAAACCTTTACCCGATTTTGCGACATATTTCACTACTGCTTCGCTCCTGTTAGTCGTAGCGTAATATTATATAGCCTATAGCTTTCCTCGACAAATGTACTATCCAACACTGAAAGAATTTTTTTAAATCTGACCAGTGGTTCCTGAGATTAGCGCGGTCAAATAAACAAACAAACAAACAAACAAACTCTTCAGCTTTATAATATTAGTATAGATGTTAATAGATGCCACATTGCCGAATTAAAAAGACAAATAAAAATATAAAAAGATAAATCAAAATACTCTCAACCGCTTTTAGGCGTTTTGAAACATTATATTACAAAAATAACAAGCTTATATCAAAGAATGTCAAATAATCAAACATTAACAATAATTTATATGTCAAACTCAATGATGCAATGATGTTTGATGAATCTTTTAAGACGATACCAAAATAGCTTCGTGCATTTTTCTATGTACGAAGTTTTCATTGTTTCTTTAGATTGAATGGCTAGAGCTCTAATTTTTAAGTATATGTTTTTTCAATATATGATCTAGGATCGCATCAACTCAGAAACGCGATTGAAAAAAGTTTTCTCGATAGAAAATCTTGGCGAAACAACCTCTCAAATTTTTTATTTTTTTCATTTGTCGGTCTATTATCGCGTATTAACTAATGAAATAGCTTTAAAAACATAAGTAACTATTATATATAGAAACACGTAAATCAGAATTAAAATATATTTAGTAGTTTTTGAGTAAATAGGAATAGTATCCCTAATTCTTCATTTTCTGTGCCTACTGGCTGTGTTAATATGTACGTGTCGGCGATGATATACGATAATATTGATGTAGGCCCTTAACACTATTGTTATACCATGTTACACTAAAATAGACGAGCAACTTACGATTCCATAGTGCTCCTGAGAAAGCGACACCTGATTTTATTGTACCGTAACATGAAATGTTAATTACTTTTTTAAACGTTTTTAGGGTTCCGTACCCAAAGGGTAAAAACGGGACCCTATTACTGAGACTTCGCTGTCCGTCTGTCACCAGGCTGTATCTCAAGAACGGTGATAGCTAGACAGTTGAAATTTTCACAGATGATGTATTTCTATTGCCGCTTTATCAACAAATACTAAAAATAAAAGAAATATTTAAGGGGGGCTCCCATACAACAAACATGATTTTTTTACCGTTCCTTGTTCGATACTAATAACGTTGCCTTATGTTGCATAGATAATGGTATTGAAACATTCGTGCGCGAGTCCGACTCGCACTTGATTTTTATTTATTTTTACGTGGTGGTATTCAACATGACGCTACAAAGACTTAATCACTGACTCACAGTTATTAAATAGATTATATCAAAGGTAAACAAACTAGACTAGTCAATCGACTCGATGTCGAGAAATTAATAACAAATCAGTCAGTGTAAATATAATTTATTAATTTTGCAATCGACTTGCCGTGCACTTGTTTCGTAAAATAAAATAGTGGAAAAAGTGATCACTGCAAGCGGGAATTGAACCCACTACCTTAGAATACCGTGCTGTCGCTCTACCCCCTGAGCTTTTGCGGCCATGCCAATGGTAACCAATTTCTCCACTACAATATTACTGCATTGCGTCAACATCGCATTTAATGTACATCATAAATGACTTTCATACCATCTAACAACTATAACAGTTGAAATAATAATTATGAACCAATGCTATAAATATTGCGAAACAAAAAATTGAGATGGTGCACCTGAAGGATTAATCGCCTAGGAGGTTAAATTATGAAATCCTAATACTATGCTAGAACCCCATACACGTCCCCCATAGTATTTATCTTTAGACCTCACCTAGATTTTCTTCTGTGGTGGTATAGGTGGTGGTGGAAGCGTATGCCTCAAAGGTAAATAGAATGAAATAATTGCGCGTATTTTGAAGAGGCCGAAGTGGGTGGTCCCAACAGTAGGTTCATAGAGATAATACCTAGCTATGTTGCCGTTCCGTGCGTTGGTACTTTGGTAGGTTGGTTGCCGCGGACGCTCGAGTGGGGTCAGTAAAATTTATTTATACAGGATGGTTGGAGTTAAAAGCTATTTAGTTTGTTTGAAAAAAAAATCTCATTTTTGGTGCTATATGTTTTTAAACTGTATCGAATTAATATCATACACCTACAGGATAACTGGGTCGATTTAATGCCCACGTGTCACATCATCGCTGTATATATAAATATATATTGCGCTAACTGCATCTAGCGGCTCCCGACACATTTGATGACATCGTCAGTCCACCTTGTTACAGACGAACAGAGTATAATAAACAACAGAACCGTAATAAAACGACAAAGTATTTAAAAATTATTTTATTAAATAATATAAACACTTTAACCACTCTATTTACATACAATATAATAGGAACTTATACATTTCATAGCTACTACATACTCGTACAATACATTTTTTTGTAGGAGTGGATCCTAGAAAACCGCACATAACTGTGTATTATTGTTTTAGAATAAATTAAGCATAAAGAGACCCAAGTTTTAAAACGTACCTAAAGAATGTTTTATGGATCCCTAGACTGAATGAAATTCCTTAAAACCCTACATAACAGCGTATTTTTTAAAAGAGGTCTAAATTTTAATACGCGTCTAAAATTTGAAATATATTTTGAAAATAGAACAAATCAGAAGAAATGAAAATAGCCTCTACTTAATAATTTAGTATTTTTTATCAGATTAAGTTCTATTTTCTAGTTTTTTCAGTTAAATTTTATCCTATTAATACTGCTACTATTTAAATCATTGTAATGCAAGAAATAGAAATATAAAATATATTTTAGTGAAGATTTTTCATCCATCATAATATTATACGACCGAACATAATACCTCCTCCTTTTTATGAACTCGATTAAAAACTATAAATTTTTGGTTATGAGGGGACTACAGCACTAATTTACGTATTTACTTTAGGCACAGAAAATATAATAAAGATAGGTATTGCTATCCCTATTCTCGAGCGCCGCTCTGAAAGGGAAAAAATTTATTTGAGTCAGATTTTACCTACAAAATCTTAGAAAAAAAGGGTTTCGTAGTCTGCTGTTGTCTTTAAAAAAATTAAACTAATTTAGATTTTTTAAAGTCATATTATAGATGAAGATTATAATATATCTATGCTTCTATTACTTTCTGTGAGAAAAATTAGTTTCTCTGGAGGCAATATCTACCAAAAGAAAAACAGCGGACTACGACGCCCATATTTTTGTAAAGAGCATAAATTTGGTGTCGTGCCTGAATTCTTTCACGAAATTGCTTAAATATTATTAATTCTTGCGTTACAAAGATTTTACTATTCATCTTTACACGACGCGTATGTATCTACGTATAGGACATTATATGGAACTGAATTGCCTCTGTTTGTTGCTATAATTTGAACTGCATATTTTCTTCCGGCCTTCAGTCCGACGATTTTATGAATAATCGCCCTGGTTCTGAAAATAATATAAACTTTTGTATACATGTTGCAGTGTTGCATCCGAGATCGGTTAAGATTCACAATTTGATCCAATAGATGGGGCTACTATTATTGTAGGATTTTTGGGAAATGATTTGGTTTTGTAGGAACACATTGTATGATTTCATTGTTTGTAAGTAGACGTATGTCAACAAATCTACGAATGCATAAAGACCATTGTACCTGCTAGCCACCCAAGTTAATATAAACAAATATATTTATTACAGTATGTATGGTCCTATTGTTTGCACGACGCCTAATTTATTGTATACAAATATAATATGTAGGGATTCATTGTATGCAACTCTATCAGCAGTTTTAGGAATATATAGAATCGATTGTTCTCCTTAACTATATAAACTAATATTATATTAAATATATTGAGTCGCAAATAAACGCCATTCAAGTCCGGACGTATTTCATTTTATCCTCTAACCAGACCACACGTCATTATAACCCTAAAGGTTTAGAATTTGCAATTATAACTTAATTTTGCTCTTCGCATCAAATTATTAAATTTGAGTCTAAAATATTTTTTTATATTTAAAAATTACTTTTAAAACTGTATCTAAAAGATTGTATACCACATCGCATCAAGTTGAACCTCTATCTCTCTCTCCAATCCATTAACGTCCCACTGTTGGGCACAGGCCTCCTCCACTTTGGGAGGGATTATGGTCTACTGTGCCGCGCAGAGAAATATAATAAAAATATTTACTTACGATCTTTGCGTGTGATTTATACACTGCGCTTTAGAATACAATTTTTTTGCAGACCAGCAGAAATAACTGTTACCATTTACAGTTTCCCGAGCTATGATGCAATATCTAAAAGAAAAGAAAAAAATATAATAATATAATCACGAACAGCTCGGTGAATCTATAATAATACTATAAAGCTAAAGAGTTTGTTTGTCTGTTTATTTGTTGGAACGTGCTACTCTCATAAACCCCTAGTCTGAATTGAAAAATCAGTCTTTATTTATTAAAAAAAAACTTAGAGCATTAATCCAACAGGACTTGGTTGCGAATACCGCTGCAAAAGTAACGAGAGGAATGCTCATACCTACTCATTAAGTACGGACACTGTCGTCTCTTAGTACGATTTTTTGCGGGGAGTGCGCATCGACCAATGAAATTACCTTATAGTGTTTGTTAATATTAACTTGACACCCCGCCACCTAACAGTATATTTGACAAAGAAAACAGTGTGTAACAACTCCAGCTTTTTAATACTCTAACTAAGGTCTAACTATATAACTAACTAACCGATACCGATACTAACTAGCTAACCCGGCAAACTTTGTTTTGCTATACAAATGGAGTGGACAACCCTTATCACTTAAAGGTACGAAAAATAGATAGTAGCCGATTCTCAGACCTACTGAATATGCATATAAAATTTCATAAAAATTGGTCAAGCCCTTTCGGAGGAGTACGGTAACTAACACTGTGACAGGTGAATTTTATTTATAAGACTAGCTGACCCAACAAACGTTGTTTTGCCGTAACAAAAAAAAAGGTTTGAAAAATAGATGTTGGCCGATTCTCAGACCTACTGAATATGCATGTAAAATTTCATAAAAATCGGTCAAGCCGTTTCGAAGGAGTACGGTAACTAACACGTGAATTTTATATATAAGATTAAATATAATATACATTATATGTATACTCTAAATAACCGCTAGTCAAAGGTAAAGTTAGAAATTTGAAAAAAAAGTTGTCCAATTACCTGATGACATCAGTGGCATTGTGAAATGCTGGCAAGAAGGCTACATCTACAGATCTACACGACCTCGTAGTTCTTAATTCTCTTACAATACTACAATCTTCTGGAAGTTCAGGTGTTGAAAGTCCCCATCTTGTCGTGGACGCTGTTAACTGTAATAATAATTTTTGAATTTAAATAACTACTTATCGCTACTAATTTGTAGAATTCAAGAAATATGTATGAGTTACTATCTCTCTCTTTCTTTCTCAGCCCAATTACGTTTTACTTTTGGAAACGGGCCTTCTCTACTTTAGGAGGGTATTTAATGTGCTTAAGGCCTATTGGAACAGGGTTTACTTTCGTCTCTTAATGAAAATGTTATCTACTTATAATACTCTGCAGTGACATCTAGTAAAGAATAGCTGACACTACATAGGCACAAGAACGATAGATGGCGTGGAATGAACCTACATCGAACTAGCGAAAATTGCACAAGACTTAAGACAGCAACAATCCTGTAGGGTTACTCTTGGAAACAATCGCAATACCACTATAATTCCAATTCAAATCCAAGGATAACCTTAAAGTCTTACTCTTGAACACAATAACGTTGTTATTGGATTAACATCTGAATCACTCAATAATTGGGATTGTTTATAATTTTTGACCTGCTGTTTTTATATTTTTTTTAGAAAATATAGACTATTTTAAGCAACTAATTTCAATATTATTGAAGTATTAACTAAGTAGATTTTTTAAAAAATACTTAAAGATATTATTTGAAATGTTGTGACGTCATCGTTGTACGCAATCTGTGTATTTCCTTTTCCTGATAAACTTAAGACAGGGCCCTGAGTCGGGTATTTCAACGGTGTCACAACTGTACCATTATTGTACCATTATGGTGCAATAGTAAAGTTTTTGGTAGTCTACTATTAATGTGTCGTCATAACGACTTCATCATTGTCTTACAATTGTCAAAGTGACATAAATTGCTAGTCTCGTACACAACTGCTTCACAATTGCAATTCAATGACAGAAATGTTTCGGTAGTCTGCTATTTTGAATTTGACAGTAATATTTTTAAATTGTCCTGTGTCGACAGATTGCCATAAATAAAAAATAGATAGATAGAAATATTAGAAATTGTTCTTTGTAATTTATTGCAATTTACTAATCTCCTAAACTTCACATTGCTTTTTATACTAATAAATAGTATGTACAAATATATTTAAACGAAATCTAGCATGATTAAATGTTTAAATTTATTAGTAGTTTTTCGAAAATCACTTCAACTAACGCATTTTTTAAAAACGGCAACACATACATACCATTCTAACACAATCCATAGATAAAAGAGACCGAAAATTCAATGCATAGATAAAAGAGATCGACAATTCTATTACCATTGAAAGACCGTTATGACGGCATATAGCAGACTACGGATATTTGACTTCAATTGCAACGGTATCGTGCCGGTATTGTGCCGGTATGACAATTGTTCCAAAATAGTGGACTTGAGCACCAGATTGCAATACATCTTTTCAAAGTTGCCAAGTTGATATAATAGACCAATTTCAACTCCACCACAGAGTAGTATATTCCTAAGAACGCCTTAATATTTTAAGTTCTTCATTTCAAGGGCAAATAGAGATCATTTGCTTTTTTGGAAAAATAATTGTTAATATAGCAAATTTTCCGAAAAAAAACTAATGCATCATGATCAGGGCCCTGAGTCGGGTATTTCAACGGTGTCACAACTGTACCATTATTGTACCATTATGGTGCAATAGTAAAGTTTTTGGTAGTCTACTATTAATGTGTCGTCATAACGACTTCATCATTGTCTTACAATTGTCAAAGTGACATAAATTGCTAGTCTCGTACACAACTGCTTCACAATTGCAATTCAATGACTGAAATGTTTCGGTAGTCTGCTATTTTGAATTTGACAGTAATATTTTTAAATTGTCCTGTGTCGACAGATTGCCATAAATAAAAAATAGATAGATAGAAATATTAGAAATTGTTCTTTGTAATTTATTGCAATTTACTAATCTCCTAAACTTCACATTGCTTTTTATACTAATAAATAGTATGTACAAATATATTTAAACGAAGTCTAGCATGATTAAATGTTTAAATTTATTAGTAGTTTTTCGAAAATCACTTCAACTAACGCATTTTTTAAAAACGGCAACACATACATACCATTCTAACACAATCCATAGATAAAAGAGACCGAAAATTCAATGCATAGATAAAAGAGATCGACAATTCTATTACCATTGAAAGACCGTTATGACGGCATATAGCAGACTACGGATATTTGACTTCAATTGCAACGGTATCGTGCCGGTATTGTGCCGGTATGACAATTGTTCCAAAATAGTGGACTTGAGCACCAGAAACTCTATTCCCCGAAATGGTTTTCGAATTAAGAGTTTAAAAAAAAAAATGAACAATGCCAATTGGCTACATTCGACGTGAAGTGAGCAGCGTTAATCATCTGTCGTAGTGCTGTGGCATAGGGATCGATAAACTGTTGTTTAACTATTTCTAGTAAAATTTAAATAAAATACTGTTATTTCAAGGTAGTTTCACCTTAAAATTGCGTAAATAGAAACTATTTGACAATATTTCATTGTATTTTACCTAAAAAGACCTCAATTATGTACAAAAATAATGTTGGCTTGGCTGTATGGCCCGCCCGTTGCTTACATTTATCTACAATTTAAAAAGTACTGTGATTGTGTTGATAAGGCGCGAGATTCGAATTTCAAAACTTTGTTTGCTTATATTCTTGAGTCCCTGTTGAAAGAAATCTTTTCAAGTCAAGGACAAGGGTCTCAATTAAGTGAAGTGTTTTATTTGTTGAGTGATTGTGATGCCAGTGAATCATGTGCATGGATGTTCGTACTTACAAATTAAATCCAGAGATTTTAAGTTTAAAAAGCAACATAAAGCATAAAGGTATGTTTATAATATTAATTTTATCAACTATACTACAAGGAAGTTTTTATTTAGTTCTCTATCTTTATCCAAGCTATCCTTTGTACATACTAGTTTATATAAGATGTGCATAAAAATATATAACAAAATACTTGACTGTATGAAACATGTTAATAATGATAATAGGGTATAGATAATAGATTTTAAGAAAACCCTACAGAAATACCTAGTTAATAAATGTTATTATAGTATTAATGACTTTTTAAATGATAGATGTTAAGGTCACTTATTAAAATAATAGTTAGTCTATTAAATGAAGTAGTAATATTAGAGAGTACTATAGTATGATAATAGTTTACTATTTAGAAGATTTATGATTTGGTAAATGTTATGTTTATTTTGAGTCTGATTGTTTAGTTTGAAGCCATATTGCTGTGCCCTAAGGGCTCATGTTTCAGTCCATTTAAAAATGATGTTATGTACCAACTTGTGAACAACATGAATGCAATAAATAAATACCTAGGCACCTATTTTCCTGTAAGAGTATTAGATAAATAGACGGTTGATACAATTTATTTTTATTTACATCATCATTTATTATATTATTTATTTTATTACATTATTTATTGTACACCATTTAGTAAAACAATATAGAACATTATCATCATAAACATCACGCCTAATATTTCACAATTAGAAGTCCAAGCCAATTTAATTAAATTTCGTAAAATAACTCTGCTTTCGCTATAATTAGCTGTAAATTCATCGTCACTCATAGCAAAATCATTGGTCATATAATGTGCATAATGACACTCATATCTTCGTTGTTTCAACTCATTTCTATAAGCTGCGCGAAGAATGAGATATGGAAGAGACAGTCAAGGCATTTTTGTATATTACTTTACACCTTTAAACAGTAAAATCAATCGAAATCACCTTCACAATTTCAAAAAGTTAATCTTTGGTTATTGTGCTAATCCCAATCTCTAACGCAATTTCTATTTCAATACGAAGCAGTCAAAAGGCGTCAAGAGTACGGTTTTGGCGACATTGACCAATCATGTTTAGTTCACTCAATATCCGCTCAGTATTAACACAATATGGCGCTAGTGTTGTGTTCAAGAGTACGAAACCTGATGAAACGTCATAATCTCAATGCTAATGGATCGGAATTGTTTTCAAGAGTAACCCTACTGGTCGGAGAATTCTCCATTTGTGGATCCACAACCCCTTATCTGGCTTTTTTATAATCTTGATCCTTCATCACATGGATAAAGCATACTTGAGAAACCATAATTTCACACGAATTTAAATCAATGTAATGATTTGAAGTCCTTACTGTGATTGTACTCATAGCATAATAAAATAACCTATAGTTTAGTTCGATTTTATCTTGTTGCCAAAATAATAATAAAAAAACAGATACCTCAATACCAACAGCATTATCTCTTTCTCTTCTACTTGGTGTTACTTTGATAATATATCTCACTTTAGATTCCTCAGAACTCGAGTCGAATTGAATTGAGCCTTCGTCACTTGTTTCCTGAATAGATGATGTTTGCATTGGCGTAGGCACGAAGAATTTGGAATGAGGATCTGTATAAAATAGAGGTGTCATTATAGAATAATAGGCGTGGAACATTAATCAATATAATACCACAAAATTCGTTAATTAAAATAGATGCCACGATAGCTCTATTAGCAAAAGTTACGGCGGATTTTCATGGACACTTTGAACACAGTCCAAGAGAATTCTGTTTTTTCTTCATTATTAATTTTAAGGCAGCTAAATAATATATGACGTGATTTTTTACTTATATTTCGTCGCATGTGCAATCTTTTCCCTCGAACCAGAACTTCGACATCAACAGCTCCACCACATGTCGATACTGTTAGCCATATCCCACCACCGGATACCAGCGCCTAAAATATTTGATCGGTGATAAGACTAACTGCAGAGATTTATAATAAAGGTATTGAGCCATGTGTCTGGTGTCTTACACACTCTGACTAAGATGGCACAGTTAGTTATGGAGAAAGAGTGGTATTTCAAGATCGTCATAGATACCTTGGTGACATTGGTTATGATGTCTTATTTCGTCACCTCATCGATTACAAGGTAAAATTTGCGAGTTTATTTAGGTTTCAAGAAGTCTATGAAACTTGAGATTAATATTGAAAACGTAGGTTCGTTAGGTGTGTTCCCTCCGTGTGGTGACGGATTAAGAATACAAGTGTCACCACCCCATCTCCTCCCAAGGGTGCTGTAAAAGTCAGCTAAGGGATATTGCACGCAGATAACATCCTCTGTGAGAGATGGAAAACTCAAAAATAAGCCCTGTGCCAACACGCCTGGTCAGCGCGGCACAGTAGACCATAATCCCTCCAAAGTGGAGGAGGCCTGTGCCCAACAGTGGGACGTAAATGGGCTGGAGAGAGAGAGGTTATTTGAAGCCTACCTTGAAGTAAAAGACATTCCTTCCTCTGATATCTGCTTTACTAGGCTGATTTTCCCGTAGTCGTTTGGCTGGAGAAGTCCTAGGACGCACCTTTCCCGTTGCTAATAAAGATCCAGAGAGACGGTCTTTGCCGACGCCGAATATACTTACGAAATAAGTCTGATAAAAAAATTAAAGACGTTAATATAATATATCTAATTAACTACCGATAAGAAATATCTAATTACGCTTGGTTTTAGAAATTAAAGAACAGAATTATACACTCACGGTGCTAGGGTCTAAATTTTCGATAAGATGGTGAGTTCTGATGCCGACACATGCGATTACTGGATCCTCATCTGTTACTTTTGTACTTCGACCTGGAAATTTTTTAAAGACTGTTAATACTGTCTCTGTTATTTTGATTTTAGCAGTTACTTTGGACTTGCTACAAGTTAAATTTGGAATTATTTATAAAGTCTGGCGTTTCTGAGCCTCTAGCTAGACTATTTGTGTACCCAAGTTCCCTTAAATCGCTTTAGTATTTTTGATGTGAAAGAACGACAGACAGAATATTTTTCACAGACAGACAGATGACGAGAAGTCAGAAGACCTTCGAGTTCATGTGTGAGTGCAAGTAAGGATAAAAGAAACTTACCAAACTTTTTTCTTCTCAAAACATTTTTAAAATTTCCCTCGAATATGTTAAAGTTTTCTTCTATAATAATTTTATTATCTACTTCAGAAGATAAAGCGGTCTGGTTGTCACCATCTTTTGATATGTCAGAATCTTGATTACGACTGTATTTACTCTCCAATCGACTAGTTTTGAGGTCATGTTGCGCTGCGCATAGCGAAGTGTAATTCTTTCTGTGGGAAGCAACTACGCAGTATGTGGTTGCTTGAGGGTCAACTGGGCTGAAACAACATAAAGTACCATGAAAGACGTGTCTCTTTGAGTGTCTTTGGGGTAGTAGATATGATAAAGACAAATTCGCGTTCAGTAAAATTAAAAGAGAATATTACATGAAAACTTCAAATCCTATCTCATCCCATTAAAATTATTTTAAAGTGTTTTTATTGTTGATATAGGTGGATCAACTACCTACAGGATAGCATTTATGTGCGGCTATTAGACACACGTGGTGCAGTAAAATCAAAACCTGTTATATTTTTAAAAACTTAACTACATTTTGGCTGGTTATGAATTGTGACGCAACGAACGATATCCGAATTGTCTAAATATAGATCCATAGCTGTTGCTCGCGACTTCGTACGCCTGCATTTTGAAGATATTCCCCGTTTTTGCAATATTTTTGACTGACGCTTCGCTTCGATTAGTCGCAGCGTGGTGTTATATAGCCTTACTCGGTAAATGTACTATCCAACACTGAAATATTTTTTTAAATCGGACCAGTGGTTACTGAGATTGGCGTATTCAACCAAAGAAGTAAAAAAGCTCTTTAGCTTTATAATATTAGTATAGAAGTATAGATTCGGGTGGAAGATACGAGGTAATAAAATAATTAAGCAAGATACGCACGAAAAATAAAATACTTCCTTGGTATTCAAGTAAAATAGCAAGTTAATTTCAAATAATTCCTATACAGCCTGTATTAATCAGGACAAAGTTAACCTTATATTTCTTCACATATAAATTGTAAAACCACTCACATAAAGATTAAAAAGGTCACTTAGAAAATTGTCTCCATTAACTGTAGAACTAAACGTGTACAAATACATCGGAGTTAAATTGAACTTAGAATGCGTATAATCGCTTATTCTGTAGATCAACATTTTTTAATAGCCTTATGCTGTAGAACAAAACTATGTAATTTGTCTTTTCTTTGGTGTACAATAAAGAATTTTGTACCCATTGTATTGTAATGGCTTCGTTACGCGGAGTTGCCGGTTTGGATATCGTGCCAAACAAATTAATATATTATTATCTACTTTCGTAATAAAATATTCATGGTTGTAATAACTCTTGGGTCTTGTTGTCTATCTGGTGACGGATTAGGAACACAAATTTTATCACCGGTTTTTTCTTCAGGGTGTTGTACAAGCCGGGTATTACAAGGATAACATCCTCTCTGATAGACGGAAAGCTCGAAAATAAGCAGCACAGGGCCTGCACACCCGGTCACCTGTCACCACGGCATAGTGTACCATAATCACTACCAAAGTGGAGGAGACTTATGTTCAACAGTAGGATGTTAATACGTTGGAGAGAGAGAGAGATACGCGTTGTATAATGGCGTCGTTGCGCGGACTTCTTGGTTTCGATATCGGGTAAAGCAAATATACTTTCCTAGTAAAATATTGAAGGAATTTGAAATAAGGCAAACGTAGGTAACCTGTTGTTAGACATATTGTAGCAAAAAAATTAAGTCAGTTTTTCGAAGGCGATTATCAGTCCATTATTGTGTCACTGTTAGGCACGGGCTTTCTCATTATTTTACTAAAGCCACGCTGAACAGGTGTTGGCATTGGGTTTAATTTTGAGTCTTCCTTCTCTCACAGAAGATATCTTGTATTTATATTGTCTTTTAGCTAGCTCCTTGGGAAGAATATGGGGTGAATACATTTGTATTCTTAATTGCTATACGGTATTTAATGCCAGAATGCAAGTAAGTGGGGCGTCCATTAATTACGTGACGTGTTTTAGGGGGGGGGGGGGTAGTCAAGCGAATTTTTTTCAAATCTCACTTAGGGGCGAGTCTTAGCAAATATCACGTAATTTTTTTTCTAGCAGAAAACGGTGTAAAATTATTTAATCAATTACGGTAATATTGACAAATATACTAGTCTTTGCTAATCTTAAATAAAAATAATAAAGTTAGTTGTGTTTCTGTTTTTTTTTTCTCAATATATTCATGGACATTTCACACAACGTCCTCTGGTCCCAATCTAAGCTTATATGCTTGTGTTATAGGTACCAGAATACGGATAGAATACATAATATACTACTTTTTAGGGTTCCGTACCCAAAGGGTAAAAACGGGACCCTATTACTGAGACTTCGCTGTCCGTCCGTCCGTCCGTCCGTCTGTCACCAGGCTGTACCTCAAGAACGGTGATAGCTAGAGAGTTGAAATTTTCACAGATGATGTATTTCTATTGCCGCTATAACAACAAATACTAAAAATAAAATAAAATAAATATTTAAGGGGGGCTCCCATACAACAAACATGATTTTTTTACCGTTTCTTGCTCGATACTAATAACGTTGCCTTATGTTGCATAGATAATGGTACGGAACCCTTCGTGCGCGAGTCCGACTCGCACTTGACCAATTTTTCTTTTGTAAATACATACTTATAATACATAGAAACACACCCAAACACCGTACAAACATTTGTATGACAATTAGAAAAATCACACAAATGATTGTCCCGAGCGGGAATCGAACCCGCGACCTCTTGATCGGCAGTCCGTTACATGAACCACTCGACCACGAGGCTCGTCCATAATAAAATAATCCAACATGTTTACAGCCAAAATATAAATTTTGAAAAATCTCGCGTGAGATTAAGGGTGGGGGCTTTAAAGGCTTTGAGGCTTTAAAGGCTTTGAGGAAAATCTTTCTAAAGTGGGAGGTGGGGTCACAAAATTTTCAAAAATGCCTTACGTAATTAATGGACGCCCCCTAAACGATTTAATTTAAATAAAATTCCAATTAGCAACGATAAATATGGGTAAAAAATCTAAAGTACAATTCTGCTAATCGCAAATGGCGACTCACAAACAAACAAACAAGCAGACAGCTTCTAATGAACATCGAGCAATTCTATTGAATTACTCTAAAGGAAGATGTCTAGATGGCATACAAAAAAGTTGTAAGTTCAGCACTGCATCTGGGTGATTCTATGTATTATAAGTATGTATTTACAAAAGAAAAGTAGTTTATGTATTATATCCGTATTCTGGTACCCATAATACAAGCAAATAAACTTTGCTTGGGACCAGATGACGTTGTGTGAAGTGACCGTAAATATTTATTTATTTATTTAATAGTTTAAATATATAAATAAATAATAAATAAATATTTACGGTACCTATACCTATTAGGTACATACTTATCCATACCTACTAATATTATCAAGCTGAGGGGTTTATTTGTTTGTTTGCATGCGCTAATCTCAGGAACTACTGATCCGATTTGCAAAATCCGTATACAATGAGCATCCATGATACATCCGTATGCAATGCTCACAGCATTGCTTTCGTACCTTGTGCAGCGGGGATTGCCTTATAATATCAACTGCTGATGTATTCAAAATTTGTTAATATTACCGGGACTATAATCTCGTTAATTATTGTTAAAAAGGTTTAATACCTTTGCTTCCGATGTTTTGACTGAGTTGCATCGATCTTGGTCACGGGTTGCCTAGAGTTTTACTAGCAATGAAGTCCTGTTTTTAAGAAGTTGATATAATGAAATAATTATATCCATGTAAAAATTGCGGCATAACTTTGTAAGTAATAGAGGCTTACAATACAACAGTGGATTTAATTAAAACGTACGCTCGCTGTCACATTATCAATGCATACCGGATTGAAATGACATAGGGCATTGCATAGGCTACAAATGCTAAAATTAACGAGTTTTTAAACGCTGAAATAAGCCAGGAATTGCAATGAATATCTCATTAAATGTATCTTTCTTTTAATTTATGAGGGTTACTCAGATATTTATAAATGTATTTTAATAACTGAATTATGTAAGAAAATTTCTGTCTATCTTGCCTGAAGAGATTTACAAGGCTTCTTTGTATGTTATAGTTTTACAGAGTCCTGTTGAGAAATTGAAGAAAGAATTTTTTTTTTGCAAGTTCTTTTAAACGGAAGTTCAGTTTTATGTGTAGAGTTGGCTTCAGTCAGCCAGATCGGTTCTCTCTCTCTCCAGTTCGTTAACGTCCCATCGTTTGGGGCCGGCTTCCTCCATTTTGAGAGGGATTATGGTCTAATATTATAATATTATATGGCCAACCCGATATTCACCGTGATCTTTGCTTGGATAGGTTAAATCAACACTTCGTTGCTTCAGACACTCTTGACAATCTTTCTAAACTTCGAACTGTTGACTATCTGTCTTCTTTGTCGGGTCCTTCTGTTGCTTCTTTTCAGTTCTTGCCTCTTACAGTCGATGAGATCAAACAAGCTATCCTCTCAATAAAATCTCAGGCCACAGGCTGCGATTCCATTAGCCGCCGAATGATTGTCATTCTCTTAGAACGACTTCTTTTTCCTCTCTCTCTCATATTATAAACTTCTCTCTCTTTTCTGGTACGTTCCCTTCTTTGTGGCGGAACGCTTATGTTCGCCCTTTACCTAAAGTTTCAAATCCCTGTCTTTCTAATCACTACCGTCCTATCTCTATTCTTCCCTTTCTTTCTAAAGTGCTTGAGTCTTGTGTATACCAACAACTGTCGAAATTCATACACGTTAACAACTTCCTGAGTCCATTTCAATCTGGTTTTAGAGCTGGTCATAGAGTCATAGCACAGTCTCAGCACTTCTTAAAGTTACCGGAGATGTTAGGCAGGGTATAGAAAATACTCTGGTTACTGTTTTAGTACTTATTGACTTTTCCAATGCCTTCAATGTATCATCAATGTATCAACAATGTTGACCATGATATCCTTTTAGCTATTTTATCCTATTTCAAGATATCATCAGATGCGCTAAGCTGGTTCGCATCATACCTTCAGGGGCGTCAGCAATCTGTCAGAGTTGATGATAGATCATCTGAATGGCGTAATTTAGTGTCGAGTGTCCCGCAAGAGGGAAAAATGTCTCCTCTTCTCTTCTCACTTTTTATTAATTTCCTAACACCTGAACTTGGCTGTGCGTATCATTTGTATGCTGATGATTTGCAGATTTATACACAGGCCAGGGTAGAGAGCCTGTCTACAGCAATTGATGATGTGGACTTAAAGGCTATACAGAATTGGGCGTCTAGGTTTGTCCTGGCAGTTAACCCGACAAAATGCCAAGCTTTAGTTTTGGATAGCCCGTTTATGTTACGTAAACTTAACTTAGAAGTATTACCCTCTATCACCTACAATGGATCAATAATTCCCATAAATAGTGACGTCAAAAATCTTGGGTTATATATAGACTCTACACTTGAATGGCGTACACAAATTACGAAGATCTCACAAAAGGTCGCGCCTTTTATCAGTCAGTTGCAGCCAAGACAGCGCTTGTGCAAATACTAATTTTTTCCCATCATCGATTATGCTGATGTGTGTTACCTCGAACTGAATGCAGATCTGCTCAATAAACTTGACCGTTTTTCTCAACAATTGCATTCGATTCGTTTTTAACCTGCGCAAGTACGATCATGTGTCAACTTTTCGACCCCGTTCAAAATGGCTGCCAATACGTCAACGACGCAGTCTACGTGCTTTGACTACCCTGCGGCCGTATTATGAGCTCTTATTCCCAGGCCGTTTACGCCGTGAATGGAACGGCCTGACAAATTCGTATTATGAGTATATTATTGACAGCTAATCAGTGGTCACGTGACTTCAGACTGATATCGGCCCGACTTTTGTTTCACTGGCTGGCGTTAAGCGTATTACGAGCGCAAATTTGACACGTAGTTGATCGTTTTAGCTATCTAGAAGTGACAAATAAATCCATTCAATAGAAGCTGCTACATTGTTACGTATAATAAATTGTTTTGGTTTATTTAGAATTAAAAGTAACTATTATCTACATATTAACTATGGGTGATGAATTGGAGGTGTTTGAATTTTTGGAGAGCAACGATGATGAACAAAACACAAGTCGAATGCGAAATAAGTTAAATATAAAAAATAATATTAATATATTATTAAAATAATTATTCATTACAATAATATCACCATGTGTATTAAAGTTACTTTTATGCGAATCATCAAACAAAAAATATTTAAAAAAAAAACTTAAATGCCCGTTCTAGGATAATGAAAAACTAAGCCTATGTTCCCGCTATATCAGCTGACAGTTCAAGTCCCAAAACATAGATGAATTATATAAAATAATAAAATCTAAATATAAAAATAGATAATAGTATTACCGTTCTTTTCTTTTATATAATGGTCTAAGTAACTTGTGTTTAGCAAATATATTATATTTTGTATTATATTGAATACAAAAAAAAAATTGAAATATAACCGTAACTAGCCGATAAACACAATAATTAAGTTTCCGAACGACTCTATCAAAAAGCTTTACACGGCCATAGACACTTAATCCATTCAAAAGTCGGCTAGTTTTATGTATGTCATAATACGAAATAAAAGTCAGGCCGTTTGCCGCCGTCAACAGAATCGCCTGGAACTTGCATGATATTTTGAAAGCTCATAATACGCCTGCTGTTCACCATTCTGAAAAGTCCGAATTCTCCATCGTACCTAAAGCGTCATTTTCAATTTATCCAACCGACACTTGATCGTCATTTACGGTCGTCTCGTAATCTTCTTCTGCCTTGTCCGGTTCATACTTTTAGTCTTGTGCACTCTTTCTTCTTTGTCCAATCTATCCTCTTTTGGAATGCCCTTCCTCTTGAAATTAGGATGGCTAAAACTAAAGCAGCATTTAAAGCAAAATTGCGTTGTCATTATATCAGGCTGGTGGCGGAGTCAAACCGTTAGTTTTATTTCCTCACTGTGACAAATATTATGTATAAGTACTTATGTTGATATTTTAAGTATGTTTATTTAAATATATATGTATATATATATATACATATATGTTGTATGTATTGTTTATGTAGGTATATTTATTTTGTATTTAAATTGATTATTGTATTGTCACTGAATAAGTTATTTGCGTTATATTCATTATTTAATTCAGAAGAATACTTTTCTACATCTGGCACCCACACTGGTTTATCTCTGCACTGCCATTTGGTTGGCTGGTAGATAATGCCTAGGGCATTAAGTCCGCCATTGTACTTCTTTTATGTGCATAAAGTGTTTATAAATAAATAAATAAATAATATGCCGCGCCGACCAGACGTGTTGACCTAGGGTTTATATTTGAGTATTCCATTTCTTATAGAGGAGGTTATCTATGTCTTACAGCACCCTGGAAAAGAAAAGGGATGATGACGCTTGTATTTTTAATCTGTCACCACAACTAGGACAAAATACTCAACTAAGGCTAAATAATCTAGACTAAGTAATTATTGTCTAAGATAGTCAATCAGTGGGAGTATTTAAATTAAGCGTATTGACTGTGGACATTCGTGTCAACGCTCCAAGGTCCCATTTGAAAATCAGCATCAAGTCCTTGACACTTGACATTATGCTGAAATGGGACCTGTTACTGCTGAGCGGACTTCACATTTTTATAATTTTATAATATCCAGCAAATTACTTTACTATAACCACTTTACACCAAATTACTTCACAATCTGTTTAAAAATGTATGTTTCGTTATTACAGTAAAAGTTTTTCTTTTTTTAAACTTATAAATTAATTTAAAACTTAAGACGATACGATATACGATACGGGACCAAATTATGCTCCATACAAAAGTATGATAGATATACTCTTTGTCTATAATATAACGCAAAAACTATTAAAATCGGTTTAACTTTCGCGAAAAAAAAAACGGAAGTACAAAACGTCTTTTTTCAAAGAATTTGTAGGTAAAATACGCTTCATCTATATTTGTCCCTTTCAGCGCGGCGCGGGCGCTCGGAAATAGGGATAGCAATACCTAAGGCAAATACCTAAGTGAGGAGTACAGTACCCTCTTAACACGCACTACCACAATATATAGTAGTACAGCTGATTACGTAAGCAGCATGTTAGTATCTGGCAAGATATCAGATACACGTAATAAAGCAAATATGTGGACTTATAAGTGAATTAAATATTGGCAAATCTTGTATTTGTATTTTGTGTGCTGAAGGATTAAGAATGTAAGCGTCATCATCCCGTTTCCTTTCCAGGTTGCTATTAAAGCCTGCTAAGGGATATTCAACTCAGATAACGACCTCTGTGAGAAACGAAAAACTCGAAAATAAACCCTGTACCAACACGCCAAGTCAACGCGGCACTGTATACTATGATCCTTCCCAAAGTGGAGACGTGCCCAACAATGAGACGTAATGAGCTGGAGAATGAGCAATCCTGTACTACCAGTTACCAGTTAACATGATGTTACATAGAAATCTCGATAAATTTATTTGTGTGGTATATTTTTGATGGGATCGCGTTAACCTTTAAGAGCTAGGTATTTAAAGCCTACACTAGAGCTATACGTATTAAGTTACTTAGACTACAAGCACTGTTTTGTATAATAAGATAGAAATCTATACGCATACATTAAATCAAAGTTCTTAGTGTCCTTCAAATAACGAAGTTTATTAATTAAACTTGTAAGTCCGTTGTCGTTCATTGTTGCCATTTGAGTTAATCAACAATCTGACATTTTAATTTTAGTGTTATATATTTTATAGAGAAACTAGCTGTTGCCCGGAACTTCGTACGAGTGGTATTTAGGAACCAAACCAAATTATACATAAAAAGCCATCCTCTTGAACCACTTTATCTATTAAAACAAACCACATCAATATCTGTTGCGTAGTTTTGAAAATATAAGCTCACATAATAAACAAAGTTTTGGTATGTATGTCCCTACATACATATAATAATTGGTCAAGTGCGAGTCGGACTCGCGCACGAAGGGTTCCGTACCATTATCTATGCAACATAAGGCAACGTTATTAGTATCGAGCAAGAAACGGTAAAAAAATCATTGTTTGTTGTATGGGAGCCCCCCTTAAATATTTATTTTATTTTATTTTTAGTATTTGTTGTTATAGCGGCAATAGAAATACATCATCTGTGAAAATTTCAACTGTCTAGCTATCACCGTTCTTGAGATACAGCCTGATGACAGACGGACGGACGGACGGACGGACAGCGAAGTCTCAGTAATAGGGTCCCGTTTTTACCCTTTGGGTACGGAACCCTAAAAATGACGACATTGTTTTATATTAGGTAAGGTTACATTACATTTATATAAATTAAAGTCTAATAATGGTAAATATTTCGTCAGTGAGGCGACGGATAAAAATAATACAATTTTCACTTCGCCATGTCTTGTCCGCGGGCGTCATAAGAGCCGACCGAGGGAAGTTACACGGTCCACGTCGCATGTACTTGAGGACGATTGACGTCCAAGTATGTGGCCAGTCATAAAAAATATACAAAGCCCGCTGCAAAATGCATGTTTCACCGGCTCTAAATAATGTGTTAAGGGAAGAAAATGATGTTTGGTAAATATTTCTTACGACCTTCGCTAATGTTGGCTAATGAACACACTTGAAACTATTGGATATTTTTTGAAATTGTTGCATTGTCATCGACCCATGCGCCCTGTGCCTTGTCATTGCTACATTCAGACCGATATAACTACTGCAAGTGGGCTAAAATAATTCTCAACAATTCCGTCACATAATAGATAGATACGAACGAAACTTACAAAAACGTGTTAAAAATAAGTAATTTGTTACGAATTTTATAATTTTACTTTAATATGAGCTATGTAACTTATGTGGAATGTAGTCGAGCATCTTTATATGTTTAATTTCTAATAACAAGTAACGTTATGTGCTGATATTTCTTGTTAGAAAGGAGTGATGTGAATTTATTAAATTTATCACCAGCGCGTGATCGTACAGGTATAAAAACTACGAATCCAATTAGCCTTAAAGCCAAGAAAGTAACGGACTAATGAAAATTGTATAAGGAAAGATGGTTATTTATTATTTTCTAAGTATTGCTTGACAGTTGCAGTTAAAACTTATATTTATAATTAGCTAGTTACCCGTGACTTCATACGAACTCAGAAACCAAACTTTATTAAAAAATAGGATGTAGCCAGAAATTTACAAAACGGCTCGATAGATGTCGTTTTACTGTTGCCTTGCTGAATCATACTATGGTATTCTTACATTATTTAACAGTTAAGCTCGTTAAAATTATTGCTTTGTATTCAGGTCCGTTTTATAATTACATGAATTTAAGTATACCTAGATGTTAGTTAAAAAGAACTTCCCCTGTGAAGTTTTCCCCAAATTCTCCCCAGAGGTCCAGAATGTTGTAAGAGTCGATTCAGGAATAATTTAACCTTAAAAATCTTAGTATTGATTTTCAACTTACGCGATTTTTACTCATAATTTGTTAATGTTATCGGGACTTTAATCACGTTGATAACTGTTAGGTAATAATCTACTTAGTTTAAAAACTAAAAAACACGCTTATAATATTCTGAATATTTGTTAAATGATTGCATTGTCATCAATAGGTACTCAATTCAATGAACAAAACGTTGACAGTTTATGTTGTCAGAGACATAAGTTTCTGTTGTCACATGTTGTCACAATCGTCGTAAACACAAGTAAACAATTATGATATCCTGGATAGAGACGAGTAAGAGAAAGGCCTCGAACTATGCTTCCATTCAGTCTGTCATTACTACAAAACCATGGTTTTTTAAATTTAAAGAGGACTCTATAAGAACTCTATCGGTTTTATGCAGAATACGCATTGGCCACTGCTGCTCTCCTGTTTTTCTCCACAAAATTCATGTTAGAGATAGCTCAGTATGCGAATGCGGGCTAGATGAGGGTTTGGTAGGCCACATTTTTCTAAATTGTACACTAAATAATATATCCCCTTTTCACGACACTATTTTAAAATTAAAAATTCCACAACCTGTTAACGTTCGATTTCTTCTTTCATTGTTTCCAGATCCTGACATCATTCATACTTTCATTAAATTTATAGAGATCAATAACATAAAAATCTAATATTCATAATAAGTGTTTCATAATCTAGTGTTTGGTAGTTTGTAGTTAGTGTAATTATGTTGTAGTTAAATAGTAGTGTATAGTCGTTAAGGTAGTGTTGTTTCTTTTTTTTTCAGGTGTTATATGTTTGTAAAAAAAATTTTGATTTGGTAAATTTTATATCATTATACCACATGAGAAGCCATTACATGAGCCTGGCAATAATCCGCTAAGCCAGTGGGTTGCCACAAGGGAAAAAAAAAAAACAATTATGATATATTTACCTGATCCATGCCTGATTCTATAAACAAAGCGTTTTTATGTGAAATTATCTGATTATATATGAAAGGCAACGTAGAAACACAATAATCTCGGTGAGTCTACTCATATACAATTAAACTATTACGTGTATAATTAAAAATACAAGTGTGGTCATAGTGATACTTCAACATGCTATTCTAGTAATTCTGATCAAGGAATTGGGATTATTCTTTTAAATTAGTGCATTGTCATCGGTCCTTGTTAGGTGTGCAAAATTTCAGCTCAATCCGTCTACTGCAAATGGCTGAAAATCGCTTTCAAAGATTCCGTTACACAGATTAATACATTGATAGATACATACCAAACTTATAAAAGCGTGTTAAAAAGGCACAATACCTTAAAATATCTTTGTAAGAGACATAAAATTTTAATCCTATCCTATGCCAACACGTCTGGTCAGAGTATTAAGAGTAGCACAAGTAGACCATAGATCTCTCGATTGGGAGGAGACCCAGTCTCCGGCCTATTAACGTCCCACTGTTGGACAGGGACCTCCTCCACTTTGGAAAGGATTATGGTCTATTGTGCCGCGCAGACCAAGCATATTGACATAGGGTTTAGTATACTCGACTTTTCCGTCTTTTGCAGAGCATGTTATCTGAGTACAATATTCCTTAACTGGCTTTTACAGCACCTTGGGAAGAAAAACGAGTGGCAACACTTATATTCTTAATCCGTCACCACACGGACAGACATGGGACATTAATGGTCTGAAAAACAGAAATAATATTGACAATGGGAAGACAAAACTATCTATTGTCACCTTTTATTATTCTGTGTTAATTATTGTACGCTTAATATAAGCAGTACCTAACTTTCAACAGGTGTTCAAAAATTCCGTTGCTGATGGAAACTACATTTTGAAGTTGTCTGGTATAGAATAAAATGCATGAACGAGCATTATTTATGCAGAAATATTTACATAACCACCAAAAGTTACTTAGGCCAATATCATTGAAATGAAATATTAGCTATAGCCTTTGGAAATTACCAATAAGGATTTTTTTTTAAATTTGTACAGTGCAGCCTCATCTCTCACATCTTGTAGTTATGCCGCCTTTTTTACATGTAGGAACTATACCATATCAACTAAAACCTCATGGTTCTCCAAGAGCCCTGTTAGTGAGATGGAGTCACTCATCGTATTCATCTCACTTGTAGACAGTCCTTTAGAGATAGATAGATAACTCTTTTTTTGTACACCTTTTTACATAAACATTAAGTTCATTAGGATTTAGTCATTACGTACTAGTACAAATGGCGGCCCTGGTCCTTTCTTCTTTTTTCAGGGCAAGGTCTCACATCAGAGGTGATTGTACGTTAATTTTCGCCTCCAATGTGCAACCAATCTCCAACCTTGCCTCCATTCACCAGGATTGTTTTTCATAGACATCATTAGGACCCTCTAATGAGGCCCATAAAGAAAAGAAAGAAGTCTAAAATCTAGAGTGCCACGATGCTATTATTAGCGGTTAATTCATTCATTATTTTATGTGGTATTTACCCTAGAGTGTAAATTCTAAATACCTGACCATACGTAGAAAATATGGAGAGAAAACAAAAACTGGGTACTAAACATTCAACGCGAAGCTGCATAATCATTTCAAGTTATTTATTAGAAAACCATAAAAGGTATATTTCAAGATGATAGCTGATCACAGTTACACTCAGTTCCTGTTGTTGGTTTTTATGGCAGCCATCTTTTTATTGTACACAACACGACGGCTTTAAATCATTGCGTCCACAATATTGTAAATGGGAATTCTATGTATTTAATTGTTGTAACTCAATGTTTACATTCCAAAGTACAGCGTGTACCGTAAGGATAAATTCTTGGCTAGCTTTTTTAGGGTTCGTGCAAAAATCTAACTCTCATATCCTTGAATTTTTTACATATTTTGTTCTTTCACAGTTTTCATTTTAATACATCTATTTCCTTGAAACAAAAAATAAGCTGTAGAGCAAATAAGTTAAAAATAGAAAGTAATACGTCAAATTCTGCCTTACAAAAAAGAAACTGTAGTATATAATATTTATTATGTATATATCTGACAAAATGACAACCTATGTGGCCTGTACTTTAGCATTTTTTTTTAACACGCTTTTATAAGTTTGGTATGTAACTATCAATGTATTAATCTGTGTAACGGAATCTTTGAAAGCGATTTTCAGCCACTTGCAGTAGACGGATTGATCTGAAATTTTGCACACCTAACAAGGACCGATGACAATGCAATAATTTTAAAGAATAATCCCAATTCCTTGATCAGAATTACTAGAATAGCATGTTGAAGTATCACCATGACCACACTTGTATTTTTAATTATACACGTAATATGTAGTTTAATTGTATATGAGTAGACTCACCTATATTACTGTGTTTCTACGTATGCCTTTCAATCAGATAATTTCACATAAAAACGCTTTGTTTATAGAATCAGGTAAAATTATAATAATTGTTTACTTGTGTTTACTACTAGGTAGCATTGATGAAAAAGACAGTGCAATTATTTAAAAAATATTCAGGATATTTAAGCGTGTTTTTAGTTTTTAAACTAAGTAGATTATTTAATTTTTTCCCTCGCCTTAATCGGGCCTTGGTGCGTTGGTATCGTGTGACCTGATCCTGACCATGACCCGGGAAGGGGTGGCCCCATTACGTGGGGCTCAGCCCAGTGGGGGGAACATTAGGTCCCCTATCGCGAGTGCATAGCCTCTCCCTGGAATAGGGCCTGTGTCCTCTACGTAGATGGGCAGATTTACAGCGATACTCTATCGCAATGAGCTTTGAGTTTCTCTAAATCACACCAGGGTTTTAATATACACACAGACACAGAGACACACAAATATACAAAAAAATGATTTTTTCTAAATATGCTTTATAAATACCTCGGTTCCCAGTTGGCTGCGAGCCTTCTTCTTGAACGGACGCGAAGGCGTAATCTAACTTGCCTTGTAGCTTCACCTCGGGCACTAACTACTACTGCTCCCCCACGACTTGATGATAACTGGCAACATTAGTTGAGGTTATTAAATTTTACGAATATTAAGTGGATGCTGGATTTTTCACATTCGCGAATGCGAATGCGATTGCGAATATTTATCTTCAACATTGCGAATGCGAATATTTTATAATTTCAAAAAAGCGTAAAATGTTTGACAAGCGTGCGTAAAATGTTTGATAGGTTTGACGTTTCGTGTCGACCATTTTTAAATTGAACATAGCCGAGCCGATATTGGTTAATTGAATGAATTTAGTCACAGAAAGTTCATTCTAAAAGTTTGTTTTGTTTTGAGGTTAGTTTTATGTTATTTTTCAAATTTAACTGTCATTTAAGGGACAAAGTGGCATAAAAACATTCGCTAAATATTCGCATAATTTTTGCGAATGCGAATATTGAAAAATACGCGGATATTCGCGAATGCGAATGCGAATATCCGTTACATCACTAATCTGTACTTATTGGTCTGTGTGGTGACGGATAAAATACAAATGTTACCACCGTATTCTTTTCCCAGGGTGCTACGGCACCCTGGGAAAAGCTAACTAAGCTAGCTAAGGAACAATATAAGCAATTAACGTCTACTCCGAGAGAGGCAAAACTCGAAACTTAACACTGTGCCGACACGCCTGGTCAGCTAGGCACAGTTGACCATAATTCAACCCAAAATGAAGGAGGCCCGTGGCCAGCTGTGGGATGTTAATAACGATAAATGTATGTGGAGAGTGCGGTGATGGACTGTGTTTCGTCATAAAATAGAGCTATATAATTATGGTCTTATTCATAATGACTTATCGGAGGTTTAAAAGTTCGCTAAAATCGGTTCGCAAAAATCGTCAAAACTTGCTATTCATAATAGTCTTTTTACGATAAATCGTTTATTATCTCTCCTATAAAATTTCCGGTTAAACCTCCGATAAGTCATTATGAATTAGACCATAAAAGTATAATTATATATAATGTATATATATGACTGATGTATCATGGCCGTAAAATACTTTCATTTTAACTTCCAAATACATCATATTAAATATTAAATTATTACTGGGAAAACGATAGCAGGCCTATTACGTTATTAATCTCATATTTAAAAAAAAATCTTTGAAAATATTAACACATGCTACAATAAACAAATAATAACACAATATTCCTTTAAAAATGATAACATTAACAGGTTCAATCATATTGAAATATTCAATCTAGCTAAATATTCTAATATCCGCTTACAAAAGCGACTTTTTACTAAAAGTGACGTCTTGAATTGTAATATTATTAAAAAGTTATACCTACTTTTACAAATAAAATAAAAGAAATTGAAGTTTAAAATTTTCATTAATAAGTAAAATTTATTTTAAAATTTTATGATATTTAAAGTAAAACAGTTTAAATAAATTTTAGCGACGATTAAAATCGTAACAAGAATAAAAAATACTGTTTCGTAGTGAAATTACGAGTAGTATAATCTGTTTAAGTGTGGTAATGTCGCTATTTTATCTGTAATAAAAAATCTTCACGCTGCGCTGTTCTTCAAACTTCAAAGTACACCGAGTAACTATAATTTAAAAGTCTTATTGTACTTACCACTAATACATATTTATCTTGTTGCGATATGTTTAATGAAAACGTATTTATTTCACCATTGGCATTTTCTTTTTCTAACTTCAATTGTCCTGCGAAAAAGCAATTATTTAATTACATAAAATAGACTAGAGCATATTATTCAACCAGCCCATTAACGTCACGCTATTGGGCAGTTTGGGCACGGGCCTCCTCTACTTTGGAAGGGTTTATGGTCTACTGTGCCGCCATAGATAATATATATAATACTAGCTGTCCCGGCAAACGTTGTTTTGCCATACAAATGTCAGTGGGGGGAGGAGGGGTTTGAAAAATAGATGTTGTCCGATTCTCAGACCTAACGGATATGTACACAAAATTTCATAAAAATCGGTCAAGCCGTTTCGGAGGAGTACGGTAACTAACACTGTGACACGTGAATTTTATATATTAGAAGATAGAGATAGTTGCGCCACTCACAAATCGGCATGTTTTTATATTACTGCCCTGTCCGCTAGATGGCGCTGATTTAATTGTGTGTGTGTGTAAGTGTGAGCACATGTTATTATATAGGTACATACAAGTATATATTTACTATTTCATTACCAAAATTCAATTTTTTTCAAGGGATGTTATATAAAATAGTACATTACGATATTAGTGCGTTAAGATGGTTATAACATGCGAGGCGGAATTTCAGCCCGAGCCGAAGGCGAGGGCGTGATTGGGCCGAGCATGTTATAACCAATACGCACGTATATCGTACGACGTGTTTTAACACATTTGCGAGGAAACAGAAAAAAAACATTAAATAAACTCAATCTGTGAATGCACACTGTTGCTTTCCCGCCATTTTAACAGCGCGCTAGCGCTGCCTACTGACTGGCGCCGCGCGGCGATTAACGATTAGTTCGAAATTTGAATACCAACAGCGCGTTGCTCGAGTCGTGCGGCGGCGATCAGTTCCATAATTTAAATGGCTAATAATACTGTTATGAAATTTGTATGGACTGTAACTTACCTATTTGCTTTGGTAACACACGCGTTTTTTATGACCCGCTTTACATATTTAAAACCGGTGGAATTACATCAGCTTTACGAGCAAGGGTGTTAAAAAGATTATTAAAAACTCACAAAGAATTTTTGTTTATCTGTAGATAAACAATCTAATCTATAGCGTGCTATAAAGTGCTTTATAGCGACATCTAGTATCGTTTATGCGTGTTTATTTCTTAGTATATTTGACCTCTACGCTAGATGCAACTAGTTTCCATACAAATATTTTTTGAGCTCCAATGTTCCTTAGTGTCACCCCCATGTGTGCCGCGCTTATCAGGAGTGTTGGCACAGTGTAACCTACTAGGTACTTGTATACTATACTTGTGCTGTTGCTCGCGACTTCGTACCCGTTGAATTCTTACTTACTTGACACTTATCGTTACATTTTGGACAATAGATAGATTGATAACTCTATAGTTGCACAAACACCAATTTTACACAGAATTTTAAAAATACAGCCTTAAAAGCTATTGTACAAAGGGCGGCCTTATCACTAATGTGATTTCTTCCAGGCAACCGTATAAAGAAAATGCACAAAATTTTAATATATATAAATCTCGTGTCACAATGTTTGTCCTCAATGGACTCCTAAACCACTTAACCGATTATAATAAAATTCGCACACCATGTGCAGTTCGATCCAACTTGAGAGATAGGATAGTTTAAATCTCAAATTATAGTCGCAATTTTAATTTATTGCAAATTATTTGTCTACCCCTGTCATTTGTATGGCAAAACAACGTTTGCAGAGTCAGCTAGTATCTTTATAAATTGTAGACTATGTGTTATTTTGATGTATGTATGATGATGTACCTACGTTACATTATTGAAAAGTTTCATTAAAATCCATTCAGTAGTTTTTGCGTCAAAGAGCCACAAACATCCATACTCACAAACTTTCACATTTATAATATTATGGTTTTTATTCATAATGACTTATCGGAGGTTTAAAAGTTTTAAAACTTGTTATTCATAATAGTCTTTTTACGCTAAAACGTTTATTATCTCTCCGATAAAATCTCCGTTTAAACCTCCGATAAGTCATTATGAATAAGACCATTAGTAGCATAATCATGTTATAAAATTCTATTATATTAAAATATTAAAAAGTACTTCATGTGTGAGCTTGATTATGCAAAAATTTATTTCCAAAGGCAATTAAACCCGTGTTTGTACATTTAGAGGAAAATAAATTTGATTTGAATTTTCCTCCAAATTTATTTGTACAGCCAATTTTTTTTAATTCAAATTCAATATAACATCGTAATGGTTCTAAATCAGAATTTTTCTCATAACATTTCGTTATTTTTGGTTTGTCGATTTGCGAAGGTTTTTAAATGCTGTGTGAAGTCATTGAAATCAAAAGCATGGTGTAATGTGTAATCAAATGTGTAAAATGTAAGCATCGCAATGTGTGAAAAATAAATACCGTTGTTGCTTGTTAGCTTTCCATGGTATAGAGCCCAGCGAACATCCCTTGAACACGGACTGATAGTAATAAATACGACACACGGTGATATTGATGTCGTGTTTAATTCTAGGCTGTAACAATTAATAAACTTTTATTAATATATGTATTCTTCTATTCTAAAGGGGATAAATACAAGCAATTTTGCGGGAGAATATTTACAAGTGACAATGGTACCAATTCTGCATGTACAACTATACTTAACTAAAAATGAATATAAATAGTGTCAATAAGACAATTCGGCAATGTTAACTGAACGTTTTTACTAGAAAAAATGTTTAACATAGACTATCAATTTTAAGTAATACAAATGTGTAGAATGAAATAGCCAATTAATCAAAATATACCATAGTTATTTCATTTTCGATCTATTTAATATATTCATCATTGCAAGCTTGAAGCAGTTTCCGCTCGCCCGTCCCAAGGAACCGAATGTCACCTTTAATCAAATAGAATAATTGTTTGGCCAAAGGTGACGTAGTGAACTAAGCAATATACTTGCCTTCGGCTTTCTCCTTCACTCAGTCTGTAAATAGTCTGGTTATCAGTTGGTAACCATTCCACGGCGACCCTAGATACAGGTCGCGTGACTAAAACGGTTGGAGATGCGAATCCCGCCCCGGCAGCGTGAAGGACTATAAGACTGGTTAGCCTTATTGTGAAGATGCCAAATTTACTGCAACAAAAAGTTTGTTTAATTTAGAATATTGAACGTTTATTTGGGTCATTTGTGACGAACTTTTGCGGGGACTATACCGGGTCATGGTAATACTGAGTGACTACCATGGTCAATCTAAGGGCGAGGAGGAACACCGTGGGGTTTAATGGGTACTTCGGTGAAGGTTGCCCCCGCTACCGGAAAGGCGAAGTGCGTAAATGCATTCCCCACGTAAACAAAAGTATCGAATTTAATGTGTATTATTTTCAATTTATTGTTTTATGCTTAGTGTGTAATAAGGAATAAATAAATAACTTTTGTCCGTGTGGACGTGTGTGAGGACGCCCGTGCCCAACAGTGGGACGTTAATGGGCTCGAGAGAGAGAGAGAGAGAGAATTTCATCTATATATATGTATGTATACAATACATAATATCGCGATAACCCCGAGTATAATTGGGTCACTAGATGTTGGAGGAACAGGTGTTACTCACGTATTTATCAGAAGCGTTCGTGCGTTATGATAATTATAAAACAGAAATATATCAATAAATTGAGGTTAGTTAATAATAGGGCTGCTATCATCTAAATTGCTGAGCCGGATTAATAATTCAAAATCAGGAGACGTTTAATACGGTTTTACTGTGTCCCTGGATACCTGCCTCTGAAAATTTTTCTATTTTGACATAAATTTCTTGCTTTCTTATTTGCTTAGGTTAGGTTATTAACTCATTAATGATAAATTAACTAAGGCTGTTGCCTGCGACTTCGTACGCAAGAAATTTGGAGAAAAAATGATTCATTCAACAACCCACTAACGCAGCGCACTTAATTAATAATCATTTGTAACCGATGTCCAAACAAAAAGAAGAAGGTTCTAGATAACGGAACAGATTGGATTGATGAACTTTTTAAACTACCACATAGCGCAGCGACAAGTAACCCTCAAGGTTGCCTTTCCTACTATGTCCCCTCAAAAATAACTTGAGCATCAATCTACTATATAAAAATAAGTCGGATTTTCCTTCCTGGCGCTATAACTCCAGAACGCACGAACCGATTTCCACGGTTTTGCATTTGTTGGAAAGGTCTCGGGCTCCGTGAGGTTTATAGTACCTTTTTTTTTTTTTTACTTTTTTTTGGTATGGCAAATAAAAACAACGTTTGCCGGGCCAGCTAGTTAGGTATAAAAATTCCATCAAAAATATTCCGAAAACGCTCGGATAAGAAACGCTACCGGATACGATATTTGAATATTTGCGTCAAAAACAATAAATCAGTACTTATAATAAACGAATAAAATTCAAATATCATCGGATATTTAACTTGTTTTAAATCGATTATTCAACGTATGTGTATATTATACAGCAAGGATCGATAATCGAGATGTGGTAAGCTGCAATCGGGTCAGTGTTCTAAGCAATTATTTTTGACACGTGTAAACTGCGGTTTACATGAACTGTATCAACTACTAGATTTCTTGTTTATGGCTAATTAAATTACGACACATATGGTAGTGAAACTGTTTGTGTGATGAACTACTCATATACTTGTTCTGCCAATGGGTGTTTTCTATCTATTTATAAAAAAAAAGTAAAAGCCAAGTTATCAAAAATAAAAGTCCCTACCTCGTATTCCGTAACTCGTTATTTAAAATTTAAAACTAAAGCTGTCGTTACTAAAATTGCCGATGGCCGACAAAAACGGCAAAAAATGAGCGTAGTATGTACGATTTTTCTTTTAGAAATAGGGTTAAATTTTTCGACAAATAAATACGTTATAATTTTTTATTTGTCTCCCCTGACAATCAGAAGATATTTTTAAGCTATTGCATAGCTTCTATCGCGGGCCTTGAGCGTGGAGACTAAATGCACAAAATTCGAATTTTAAATTCCGTAACAAAGATAGCGTAACTAAAAAATACTACACACGCTTCGCTGTTCGCGCTGGTGACTCATGTCAGTTTTGGCGTTAGTTTTTATTTTATTGACATTTGATTGACAATCGCTATTTTAACATAATTACCTTAAACAATGGACAGATGTATGCATCAGTAAATAAGGATTATTAATCTTATTTTAGTTTATGGTATTAGTCTTGTATAAATAAAATAAATAAATAATTATAATTGCTATTGCTATAATTGCAACAAAATACTATGCAATAGCTTTACCGCGGCAGTCCCCGAGTGCCACACGTCTTTTTTTACACGCTTTATATTAGCTTCACTTGTATGTTTGTTTGTATGTTTGTAACCGACTCCTTTGGGCGTTATTTTGACCCACTTTAAACGGTCAGATTCTATTCAAATTTTTAGCACACCTGTCAAAGACCTATGACAATGCAATAATTCGATTAAATAAAGTGTGTTTTTTAGTTTAAACTATTATTTTTTAATATGTTATCGAATAAGCCTCGGACGCCTTGAAAACTAGAACTAAACAGGATTCAAGCATTGAGAAAACTTAATTTGGGACTAAAATTATATTTTACGCGTTGTAGGTACCTACGAGAATTTGAGTAGTTCATGAACTAAAAACACTGATCATGCAAAAATAGTAACTAAATTGCAGTTAATACACGAACCCATGGTACACAAACTACAAAGGCTATCTGTTTATGAACCAGCTACAAAACATAAATCATAATACATACACTTTACTAAGTACTGATGTGATTTATTATTTAAAGTTTCAGATCAACTGAAATAGACAGAACATTACGAGGTTTTTGTTAACGACTAGGTAAACAGACCAACGTTGGAGGAAGGCGCGAAGTGTGGGGTACCTATATAGTATTTATTATTTAGCATTTTCATTGGTCGTAAGCCTTAGCCTTATCACACGCCATGTTGTCATACATTGCGGGAATAGTGCATACGTTCGGTACCTATGCTTTAATTGCCTTGTTTGCGGAATCTACCGGGGATTATCTGTGCTTCGTTTTAAAATTTAAACATGTGTTAATGTATTAAATGTATCTTTTAAAAGACGACACCAAAGAGTAAGACTGAGATTCAGAACTTCTTGTTCATTTAGGACTGGGAAGAACTGTCCCAGTGTTGGGCACGGGTTGTGTTGACCACGTTGATACATTTCAACACAAAACTTTTGACTCTTACAGAAGATGTTATATTTTAAGAATGAAACATCTTCTGTAAAAGACGTGTGTACATTTTAAGAGTGGGTGTGCAAAAATAATTTAAAATTACTTTTTTTTTCATAGAGACCCATATTTACTTGGTTGGCTAATTAAAAGTACAAAATCTAAATAAATGAGAAAATAAGGTGTTTTTCCTAAGAAATAGTTACAAGTCTTTCTCTTACGTTTTCTTAATTAACTTAGCTATTTTTATGATTAAAAGTGCATTCTTTTGCAGCTTACTATTAATGTTTTGCTAAAGTTAATTATCTGTAAAAGGAAATATATATGAACATACTGGATTTTAAAACTTTTTGTGATATACCACGTATGAGTAAACATTCCTATCCTTACTTATTATAAAACAAAGTCGTTATTTATGTATGTATGTCCTTATGTGAGCTTATATATTCAAAACTACGCAACGGATGTTGATTCTGTTTTTTTTTAATAGGTAGAATGGTTTAAGAGGAGCTTTTTTGTATAATTTTTTTAGGTTTGGTGTATATTTTACGCCTACGAAGTTGAGGGGGACAGCTAGTTTAATTATATTGAAGAAACGTTTTGGTAACTCATCTATACTTACTAATAAGGTCTTTCTATGAAGCCCCATTAATGTCCCCCTGTTGAGTACGGCCTCCTCCACTTTAGGAGGGATTATAGTTTATTGTACCGCGCTGACCAGGCGTGTTGGCACAGGGTTTATTTTCGAGTTTTACTGTCTCTCGCAGTTATCTGTGTACAATATCTCTTTTAGCTGGCTTTTACAGCACCCTGAGAGGGAAAATCAGTGGTGAGACTTGTTAGGGTTCCGTACCCAAAGGGTAAAAACGGGACCCTATTACTGAGACTTCGCTGTCCGTCCGTCCGTCCGTCCGTCCGTCCGTCCGTCCGTCCGTCCGTCCGTCCGTCCGTCCGTCCGTCCGTCCGTCCGTCCGTCTGTCACCAGGCTGTATCTCAAGAACGGTGATAGCTAGAGAGTTGAAATTTTCACAGATGATGTATTTCTATTGCCGCTATAACAACAAATACTAAAAATAAAATAAAATAAATATTTAAGGGGGGCTCCCATACAACAAACATGATTTTTAGGGTTCCGTACCCAGTATCTCAAGAACGGTGATAGCTAGACAGTTGAAATTTTCACAGATGATGTATTTCTATTGCCGCTATAACAACAAATACTAAAAATAAAATAAAATAAATATTTAAGGGGGGCTCCCATACAACAAACATGATTTTTTTACCGTTTCTTGCTCGATACTAATAACGTTGCCTTATGTTGCATAGATAATGGTACGGAACCCTTCGTGCGCGAGTCCGACTCGCACTTGACCAATTATTGTTTTTTTAACCCGTCACCACGTGGACACTAACTACTATTAAGGTACTAACGTCATGAAGAAAAAATATTTGATTGTTTGCTGCGTTTTAAATGAAAATCTCTGAAACTTCAGGACTAATTTTTAAAAATCATTTAGCATCGATGATCAAAAATTAAATAAATAAAAAAAATTGTCCTAAGAATAAAATTCTTCTTATACTTTTCATGGTTAGGAGCCCTATTGGCAAGCATTATACGCATTCGCGTATAATGAATACCATTCGGTAGATCCAGCTAACAGTTTAAACTACACCTTTTTTGTATCAGGAACTTAGAGCATTAAATACCACAGGAGACGGCACTGTTAGGCTCATCCGCTGAAAAAATTACGGCAGCAATTTTTACACTCATCGTATACCGACAATATCGTCTTTAGTGTATGTTACGTCTATGCATATTTAGTGCGTTTGAATTGAATCACTTTAATGTTTTTTTGTACGCTTACGTCGGCACCTGGTCTGGCCTATATTTGACAAAGAAAGCAGCGTGTGTGTAAAAACTCTTGTTGGTTTCGTACTAAAGACCAGGAATAAATCCATAACTGATTCACAATTTCCAAGAAAGCTGTACTTACAATAAGGTATAAATCGTTGGGTAATAAAACAAAACTATTAAGACGAACAAAACTGAAACTGTCATGTACACAAGCGGCAGTATTTATGCCGACAAAAATATAGGTAATAAACATTTATTTTAAATGAACAATGCCTTAGCACCTTAATTTAACAGGAGTTGACATAATATTCTCTAACTCTTTCGCGACTGATTTGTTTAAATAGAACTACTTTTTACGGATTTTGACGCGTATATTTTGAATTCTTTGGGTTAACATAATATTCCTTATAGTTGCACGACTCATTTGTTCAAATAAAACTACTTTTTACGGATTTGGACGCGTGCATTTGTTAAATGCATGTATATCAGTATGTATGCATGTATTTAAAGTCTCCGAAACGTCGGGCTAACATTTAAAATAAATACACGCATCTAAATCTGTAAAAAGTGGTTTCTTTGGGTTAATCAAGTCGGGCTAATATTTAGCTGAGATTATAAGGTGACCCCCGCAAAAAAAATAGGAGAGCAATGCTCATACTAATTGTTTGCAGACATTATCGTGGCTTAGTGTGCGTGAGACGATTCTAAGCGGGGCGTGCATAGCTAGCAATAAAACGTTATAGTGTTTGTGTGCGTTATCTCGGCGCTCCACCGACTCGGCAGTATATTTGTTAAAGAAAACAGCTCCCGTTGATTTAATACTCTAAAACCAATACGGATAAATATTGGTAATACGGTTTTGGTTTAACTTACATAAAATATTCGCCAAAGGGTGGCAATACTTTAATGAATACTTTACGTAGAAAAGTCTTTGTTAACAAAACCCGAGCTTTTTGGATCGCTTATACCATATTGCCAAAAAATTGTGGTGTTTTTGCAGACTGTGCATGAGGTAAAGGTTAGTAAAACTATGCTTCTAATGTCTATGCAGTTTCTCCAACTGACCATATTCATTCCTTTCGTGACATTTCGGTTACTCCGGCTTACTTTATAGTCTACAGATTTACCGCTTTTCTCAGTTCGCTTATCGAAATCGGACCCTTTACAGGGTTACAACCATTGGTTACAGCGATGTCCATCTTTCTGTCTCGACATTTTAATTTGTGTGCCTTTGAAGTCATAGGGGCCAATTCTGGTACATCAAAAACTTAACCTAACACAACTAAAATCAAACAACTATGGTGTATTTTGATTAATACGTATTTCGGTGTAGACGTTAATTAAAATCGTCAGTCCGTTACAGTACAGTTTTTATAATAAGAAAGTTCTGTTATCATTGCCGAATTGTAATAATGACACTATAAATTGTAATTTTTTTCGTTGAGTTTAGAATAGAATAGAATACACTTTATTGTACACCATAACATTTTACACGTCACTTATATAACGAAATTAGGATAAAACATGTACAATTGGCGGTCTTATCGCATTTTGCGATCTCTTCCAGACAACCTTTGGATGTACTCAGTTGATATGGAACTGGGGTAAAGTAAGTTTAGTTGTGCATGTAGAGTTATTACCATTGTCAAAAATTAAAACAGGTCGGCCTGTACTGACTGTACATTTTAACACTGAGTGGAACACCAAAATAGCATCGAAAATACAAAGAGACCCGCTTCATTCAGGAGGAACTAAGTCGTAATAAACCTTGAGTTTATTTATACGTACGAGACGTTCATGAAACTGACTACATAAAGTAAAGTACATCAAAACACAGACGGAAATACAAAACATTGGCGGATAGACAGACATGCAGACTGCTTACATTTATATTGCACTAACTGCGCACTGAAAAAGTTGGAGAGGAAAAAATAAAAAAAAACCGGTCAAGTACGAGTTGGATATAGGATTCTATACCGCAATTGGTACCAATTCTACGTGAACAACAAAACTTAACTAAAAATGGAAAACAACTATGGCGTATTTTGATTAATTGGCTACTTCATTAGCACATTTTTTTTATTGGAATCGTTAGTATTTAATATACAGTTTTTCTTATAAAAAAAAACAGTAAACATTACCGAATTATGTTATTGACACTATCAAAATTTTCATTTTTAGTTAAGCTTAGTTGTAAACTTGGAATCGGTACCATTGTCATTATATATTCTTTCAACTCCAAATAATAGCAAATAACGGGACCTCAATCAATGAGATAAGGGCAGAACGATGATGATGAGTATTTATTGATTGTAGCATCAACTGATATACTTACACAAACAGTGAAATTTTCAGCGCTCTAGCTATCACCGTTCCAGAGATACAACCTGGTGACACACGTTCGGATAGGGACAACGAAGTCTCAATAATATGGTTCATTGCGATATATGACCCGATGACTAATGGTGGTTTGGGTGTTCAAACCCTGTTCCAACACGCCTATTCAACGCGGCACAGTAGACTAAAATCCCTCCCACTGGTACGCTAAGGGGGCTAGAGAGAGAAATATTATAGGTAGAACTTTAAATAATAGTACGGGATCCGTAGTAAATTTTTTTCACTTGATTACTATCAAGCTGATTTTCCGTGAGTAGCTTTATTATGACGAGACGCCCCATAATTTTCTATTCCAAAATCTCGATTGTGGTAGCTAACAGAGATAGCAAGGATAAAATATCGTACTACCCGTAAAAAAAGACCAATTTTTCGGAGATTTTTCAGTCACTATGGACACGGGTGCGATTTAGCTGTAGTGGGTCCTCTGTCATCAGTTGTTACGTCTAAATGCGTAAAAAGTGATTTTGTGTGTAGTGTAGTAACAGATTAAGAATAGTAATGTCACACCATCCTCATTGTGAGAGACGAAAGCCTCGAAACTAAAGACTTGCCAGATTAGGCCTGGTTAGCAAGTCATAGTAAATAAATTACTCTCTCGAAGTGTGACAATAATGGGCTGTGAAAAGAAGACGATAGTTTTTTAAAGTATTGTAAATCATATTATTTAAAAAAAATAATAAATTTGCCATGTTAAAATCTGAGGTAAATATGTTCACGGATAGTTTATTTTATACACGAAAGCTATAAATATTTTTCAGTCACACACATTTAATAAAAACCGTTAAAGTAGGAACTGAATTCACAAATGAAAGGTTCCGCAACATTATTGCCGTAATAACATTTTGTCGTCACAATTAAATCTTAATGAGTATATCATCAAGTTACAAAATAAACGTTTGTTGTATGGGAGCCCATTGGTAATGTTTATTTTATTATGTTTTCTTTTAGCTTATTATTTTATGTTATAGCGACAACAGCAATCTATACTAATACTAGCTGACCTGGCAAACGTTGTTTTGCCATACAAATGTCAGTGGGAGGAGGACAGATTGAATATGCATGTGAAATTTCATACAAATCGGTCAAGCCGTTTCGGAGGAGTACGGTAACTAACACTGTGACACGTGAATTTTATATATAAGATACTAATATTATAAAGCTGAAGAGTTAGTTTGTTCGTTCGTTTGTTTGTTTTTTTTGAACGCGCTAACTTCGGGAACCGCTAAGCTGATTTGAAGAATTCTTTCAGTGCTGGATAGTACCTTTATCGAGGAAGGCTTTAGGTTATATAACATTAAGCTGAAACCAATATAAGCGAAGCATCAGTGAAAGACGTTGCAAAAACGGGGAAATTTTTCTAAATTCTACACGTATGCAATCGCGGGCCGCAGCTAGTGGTTACATTATATTTAATAACATCCTTTCTTTAGATATCACGGTTCAAGAGATATTGGTTATATTGCTTTATTGAAAGACCGAACGCGGAGTCTTAGTTCCTAATAGGTTCCCTTTTCACTCTTTTGGTACGGACCCCTAAAAACTGTAATATATTTTTAAAACTTTTTACTAACAACAACGTTGCAACAAAGTAAACCGAACGCTTAGTAACAATAAAATCTTTGAAAATAAAACGTATGAAATAAGAGAAAATTGACATTGAGACTTTTGTCTGGAACATTTTTACATATCGTACCACAAAGTGACTGGATTGAATTATGTGAGTTTACATTTAGCATGTGTCGTTTCTGATAGGTAATTGATTTATAACTAAAGTGAACCAGTGGTTCTTTATATTCTTATTTATGGCTACACTTTCAATGTTGGGCATGTGTCATTTGAATGACGTAATACACTAACCAGATATTGGGATAGGATTAAGATTCTATATTTTAAAACGAAGTCGTTATTTTTGTATGTATGTCACTATGTGAGATTAAATCTTCAAAACTACGCAACGGATGGTGATGTGGTTTATTTATTAGATAGCGTGGTTCAAGAGGATGGCTTTTTTTGTACAAGTTAGAAAACAGAAATTAAGCTTAAAACTAGGTACAAATGGCGGCCCTATCACATAAAGTGATCTCTTCCAGGCAACCATGGGATGGAAAGAAAAGTTAGGGACTAAAATAAATTGGGGCTGTAGTGTACAAGTAGATCAAGGAACGGAAGAAAAAAAAACACTAAAATTAAATAAATATTACTTAAACTATACTATAGTTAAGTTGTTAAGTTTTGTGTATATTTGGGGAAGTGAAGCTCAATAAATATAAATGCGGGTAAAATCGCGGGCTTCAACCAGTAATATTGGCTAAAAAGTTTGTTAGTTTGAACGCTCTACTCTCAGGAACTAGTGGATTGATTTTGAAAATTCTTTCAGTGTTGGATAGTACATTTATCGAGGAAGACTATAGGTTATATAGCATCACGCTACTACTAATAGGAGCGAAGCATCAGTGAAAAATATTGTTCCAAATTCACATACAAAATTCATAACACTGAAACAATTTTTCAAATCAGACCTGTGGTTCCTGAGAATAGCGCTTTCAAACAAATATAAGCGCTTCTCAGTTTTAAAATATAAGCATAGATATTTAGTTGGTGTACTGTAGTAAACCAACTAAATATCTATGCGATATTTCGAAGCATGAAGTAATAGAACAGTAGGTTAACCTAATAAGTGTGACCATTAGTCCAATTTATTATAATGATATTGACATTTAAAACAAAGTTTGACATAGATTTTAATTGAAATTTACTAAAACAAATAAAATGTTCATTGTTTTAAGTTCATTCTCATGTTATTTGAGCTAAACGTGTCGGAACGTGCTACAGGATGCAATACTTTGCGTATAAATAATGTAAAATATTGTTTTACTGTACGTTGTAATGATGGAGGCATATGACCTGTGTTACCATGTTTTACTTAATTTATTTATCACAGGGTTGACACTTAAACAAAATAATTAAAAAAATACGTAACGTCTTACCCTTTTAACACAGCAGAAGGCAGAGATTGTAAAGCACACCTATCCTTGTACACAGACCTTGTCATTAAAATCAATTTGTTTATATTAGAATAGCTAAAACTCTAGAACTGCTGGGTCGATTTAGCTGATTTTGATTTGGAAAAATTTGTCATATTCCAGGGAATGTTAGTGTCAATGTTCTCACTCTATAGGTTTGGATAATTTTTATTCACGACCATGTTGCTGTTTTACCTAAAAATCTGACATTTTCGTTACTATTATCGTCACCATTTCTTTACCACATCATTTTTTTGTCCTAAGATCAATAATGTAACGATTACCTAAATTGAAACATCGGCCTCTTTTAGAAGTTACTATGCAAAATATATACACACGAAAAACATTCTCCCTAGACGGTTGTGTAATAATAATATTTTACTATAGCAATATATAGCAATAAAATTTTAGACTTCGGTATCTAAGCAAATTTTATAATTACACAAAATAGCTTTCGGTACCACATTTAACCAACACCTTACATAATGTGAAGTAACATGCGGTTAGAGATAAAACACGCTTACTAAAGTTAGATAGCTATCTATTCGCAACATGAACATTCTCACAAAACCACCGATTAAATAAACATTTTTAAGGTCCTATTTTCGACGTTTAGGATTTATTATTAATTTGTCCATTGCTTAAAAAAAAACAATATATTACGTAAAAATTCAGTACCTAGTTATTTAAGTAGGTATATTATTATATATGGTCAAAAGGACATTTTTAAGTAATTTTCGATAAATATTGTATTAGTTACTTCATTAGAAGATAAATTGGCTATACTCTATACTCAGGCAGGGCAATAGGTATTTCCCTAAGAAGGCGAAATATCTTAGTAACAACATCATAGTGAGATGATTATCCACATCTTACATTCGCCAGTGCAGGAAGCAATATTTCTTCTTTGTCAGCCCATTAACCTCCCACTGTTGGCCACCGTCCTAGGTCCAGACGTGTTGGCAAAAGGTTTATTTTGAGTTTTCCGTTTCTCACGGAATATGTTATCTGTTTAGAATATCCCTTAGCTGGCTTTCACAGCACTCTGGGGAGAAGATGATTGGTTCTTATAATCTTAATCCGTGATCACAGGGATATGAAATTAATTAAAAGATATATAGGTAAATACGTGAATATTATATCACGATAGGGTAAAAAGAAATGTTATCTGATAATGTGAATGACATCTAACCCTTCCTACTTAGTGTTAACACAAACTGGTGTAAATATGACAGGATACAAATTGGCAATGAGCGATCGTGTGGCTTCACTGTTATCATGTTACGAAGGGTTTAATGTATTGATTACTACACGTAATGTCTATTAAACATAGCATATCTAATAAGTAAATTAATGGAAAAAGAGTATCGATACCACGTCCTTGAAAGAGCGCCATTGCTCTTGACCAACTGAGCTAGGCTGGATAAGCTCATGCTTAACTACTTCTGGGTTACATATTCTTTAACATTCTTTTGATAGATAATATATACCGTGCCGTGTCAGACAACTTTTGTATTGTATTTAATATTCTTCTAATTATACTTAAGAATACAGAGCTAAGGAATATTAAGCTGATTACATCGTCTATGATAAACGGAAGACTTTAAAATAAACTCAGTTCCAATGCATTCAGTCTACTTATGCCAATAAATAGATCTAATACCCTGCTGAAGTGGAGAATCTCCGCATCCAATATGAAAATAAAAGACCTGAAAAGAAATTTGTCCGTATGGTGACGGATTAAGAATACAAGTGTCGAACATCCCCTTTCCTACCCTGGGTACTGGGTACAGTCAGCAAATGAAAATTGTACACAGACAACATCCTCTATTAGAAACCTCGAAATAATTAAACCCTGTACCAAAACGTCTAGTCAGCACGTTACAATAGATTGGAAACCGTCCCAAAATGGAGGAGATCTGTGCCCAATAGTAGAAATTAATTAAATAATAATTAATTCGTTAATGGTCTGGAGAGAGAAGAAATTTAAATATCTCCGTCTAAATATCGCTACTATAGTGATATCATTTGATATTCATTGAACGAATGTGATCCCTTAGTCACTGGTTAGTCTATTTTGAACAGACATGACACAAGTTTAACTGTCTTATTTATCATTCGTATTTAAATTGCGATACCTACCGCTCGTTGATCGCTTCAGTTATGACCGGTAATTAGCTAGTGATTTGTCTTTAACATGTCTTTAGATTGCCATAAACGATATGTTTCTTTTTTCTTTTATGCAGCAAGGAAGTAAATATTTTGTGTTTTTACTTTTGCTTTTTTATAGCAGTTATCTTTTCTTGGCACCACGAGGTTTAAAAAATGTTCATAAAACTACTCTGGCTCTTGCAATTTTTCAGGTTTATTTCAAATATGCAAAAGATAGAAGTTTTATTTAAATTTCATAGTAAGTCCAACTGAAAATAAATAAATATTCATGGACATTCACATAACGTCCTCTGGTCCCAAGCTAAGCTTATATGCTTGTGTTATGAAATAAATAAATGACATTGATACCGATTCTACACGCACAACTAATATTAACTAAAAAATAATAATATGCTTAGAATTAAAATAATAATATAATTATGCTTATTCAACAACTAAAAAACACGCTTGAAAAACCTGAATATTTTTATATTATTGCATTGTCATCGGTCCTTAGTATGTGCGCAAAATTTCAGATAAATCCGACTACTGCAAGTGGGTAAAAATCACTTAAAGATTCCGTTACATTGATTAATACATTGATAGATGCATACCGAACTTATAAAAGCGTGTTAAAATCTGGTTGTGTCAATAACACAATTCGGCTATGTTAACTGATCTTTCTTATTATAAAAACTATGTAATATAGAGTAACAATTTAAATGAATACGAAACGATTTTTTTAGTTAAGTTAGGTTTAGTTGTGCGGCTAGAGTTGGTACCATTCTTTGCTCGTACATAGATGTAGTCACACTAGGCTTTACTGCAGGGAGAAACAATAGGGTTATTCCATAACTATTTCTATATTTCACTAATCGAAGTAAGTTTTCAAACTTAACGCTTTTTTAACTAATATGGGTACGGTTGATAACCCTAACATCGAATATGGTATTTATGGTGAAACAAGTAAAATGGTGTAAGCGTCAAGCTACCTGTGTCCCGTAATCTACCTGTTTAAGCTTGTCTTAACTTGTCACTACTTGTTGCATACTATTGTATTTGTAATTATAGTGTATATGCGAAGCCCTGATTTTTAATCAATTGAATAAAGCAGCAAGTATGGGAGTAGAATTGGAACCTTCGACGGTTCGTGCAATTTAGCGGTCTCCCGATGACTCTAATTTTGCTCTACTGACATTCACGTGATTTACTTATGGAGAGCACTATGAAAAACACGTCAAACCTTTTTATTACCATAATATTTTTTTGTTGTTAAGTGAAATGTATTATATGAATATACAAACACAAATCAAAAAAAAATTATTTCACTCGAATTAGTAGTTCCTGAGATTAGCGCGTTCAAACAAACAAACTCTTCAGCTTTTGAATATTAGTAAAGATTCTATCCTATTGGGAAATGTGGAGAGGAAATCACATACAAAATTCTGTTTGATATTCACATGTTTAGAATTCAGTATCTTAAAAAGTTTATTGACTTGTCGCTCATAATATACTCTAAAATCTTTAATGAGATAAGAATAAAAACAATTTCGGCCTAGAAAATACCTAATATGAATAATTATTGAATCATGTTAGTCTTATGGTGACGAATTTAAATTATGCACATTTTTATGCCTTAAACAATACTAACAATAGGTAAATGTAATAGTCAGATTGGCTAGCGTATCTAAATTAGTACTTATAAAGCTGAAGAGTTTGTGTAGGTGGAGTTTTAAGTGTTTGAACGCGCTAATCTGAGGAACTGATGGTCTGATTTGAAAATTTTTTCAGTGTTGGATAGCACATTTATCGAGGTAGGTTATAGGCTATATAACATTACGCTGCGGTCAATGGGAACGAAGAATTAGTAAATAATGTTGCAAAACAGGTAAAATTTTCTAAATTCCACGAGTACGAAGTAGCGGAGATAACATTTTATATTGTAACTTTTGTAAGAGACTCGTGTAAATGATAAGATATTATATAGGCTTGAAAGAGATAGAGCTCTTCTGCAATTATCATCTTTGTCTATAGGTATGGGTACATCCCTCCTTCAGTGTTTCTCCATCCACTGCTAAACATACGATTCTCCCATACAATAAAATCTTGCGCCTTCTGTGCCTCTTGCATGGTGGCAGCTTGTAACCGATATCGTCGCTCCACCTTAAGTCTCATATTAATAAAAGAAGTACATGACAAATCATCATAATAAGCTCTGTCCATCTCTCTCTCTCTCCAACCTATTAAATTCCCATTGTTGGGTACGGAACTCCTCCACTTTGAGAGAGATTATGGTCTACTGTGCCGCGCTGACCAAACATGTAGCGGTATTTTCAAGGTTTGTGTCCCTCACAGAGGGTGTTATCTGTGTACAATATTCCTTGGCTGGCTTTTACAGCACCCTGAGAAGTAAAAGGGGTGGTATTCTTAATCAGTCACCACACGGAATACATATTATACCTTTTAAAACAAACAAATGATGCGTAAATCGCAAAAGCATTTGCCTAAAAGGCATTTAAACACCTGATTTATAATATCTATTAATGTTAACGAGTAAACTAGACATTTTCTTTTCCATTAAATATTTCCAATCAGCTTTGAATTACATTGAAACGTGATCTATATAGTTTTACTGGTTAGAATTCATACTAATATAATAAAACTGAAGAGTTTGTTTGTTTGAACGCGCTAATCTCACGAACCGCTGGTGTGATTTGAAAAATTCTTTCAGTACATTTATCGAGGAAGGCTATAGGCTATATTACATCACGCTAGGAACACTAGGGGCAAAGCATTAGTGAAAAATTCAGTCGCGGGAAACAGCTCGTCAGTCATAAAATTTATACATTCTTGGTTTAATAGAAATAGTATTTTTCAAGCATTATTGTCAGGATAATACAAATTAGATGCTTTTTTCCCAAACATAATAGCTCAGTTTTTTAAACTTAAAAGCCCTTAAAAGCCTGCCAAGAGTGTCATCCCTGAAAGGTTACCGCAGGCCAACCTATATCAGTGCCTTTGTAACAAAATTCTCTTTCTAAAGATACCATGCTTTATTGCTTATCCGAAAAATGTAGATATCTATTTTTCCTGACCTGCTCAGACCTAACTTTCAGGTTAGCGTACCAAGACATAGTATCCGAGTTAAAAACGATTAGCTGAAACTAGTTTGATTCGGGTATCCCAAAGTTGTAGATATAAAAAAGGTGCTTTAAAATGAAATAAAACATAGCCAACGCTTCTGACGAGGCAAGCTAGGATAAGCGTGTAGTGACTTCGACGGGCTTTTAAATGATAGAGTCTCACGTGGTTATCACAGTCTACAGCGATTCTAAACAGAGACCTGGTAATTCCAAACCACAGTCTTAACTTTTTCAGCCAGGATGTCTTCCTGGTCTTCGGCGAGCCTGTGTCTTTCTTTTCGTTATCAGTTGCAGAAGCGCCCAAACTACTGCAGTTTAACTGTACTTGGTTTTAAGAAAGGCATTTACATGAAAATATTTTGACAGGCCCAAAGGAGAGAGCGATTTTCAGGAAATCTTTATAAAACTTGTTACTTCTGAGTCCTTATGAAAGGTCTTATGTCCAAAAAACCAGAATAATTAAAGGCATTATGGACGCAATAAAATTATCGCTATGGTATTTCCCCCGTGCTATGACTTATTCTTATATAGCTGCTATTGTCAATAATCAATCTTTGATTACGGTATACGGATATTATTATTAGTAAGATAAATAGAGCAGTAGGTATATTCTTGTAATGTGCTTTTCCATTTGGTAGAAATGGTTCTAATTTTTCAGGTTTCCCGCCGTAAAATTTAAATTAAAGTAGGCACTATTATTTTATTGTTCGAAATTTGAACATTTATAATTAGATCAACCTTGAAAAGTTTGTTTTGTAGAATAAAAAAATAAAATACGTTTAAAACAAAATAACTAAACTTTTAATAAAATGTAATACCGAAAAACAAAACATCAATATTATTATTATTAATTATTACAGTTGTTTACAAAGGTAGATTAATATTAACTTTAAAAACAAAAAAATACTTACCCCATAACTGTATCTTGAAACTCAAAAATAACAGAATTTTAAACACAACAGTCTTCCACCACATTCAGCAGGAAATAGTCCAGAAAAAGAAAAACATTGGACGTTTATAAAGACAAATTTGTAATTCAATGCGATCGTGAAAAATGAGATTGAATTTAAATCAAAAATCTAAAACTAGGAGATATATGAATTATGCACTCCGACTAACAAGTGGAAGGCTGCATTTTTATAAACAAAATGATAATTCTAACAAGAATAAATTCTTATACTTTTTTTAATCTATTCTATAACCTGCTTGAAATAATACTTGATTCAATTTTATTTTCTACACCAAACAAGTTTTTATTTATCGAAGAAATTTGAAAAATAACACTGGCCACTTCTAAAAAGAATTAAATTTTTACGTAAAGGTGTAGGCACAATAATCGATACCGTATTTGTATTATATCGATTGTATCGAGATGCTATCGGTATCTAGCGAGCTTTCGGTTGCAGTGCGTGTCGCACGCGCCGGAGGGCGACTGCCCGGATCATGCGTGTGCAAGCTAGCGATGCAATGCTATCAAATAAACAAAAACTGCAGTTGAAGCTTGGCGCGAGCTTCGAAATGTTCATTTTATAGGCGATTTCATGAGAGCGATATGCGTTGGATACGGCGACTTTGATTAGGATAATTATTTTATTTCTTACGGCGGTTTATTTCTATTAGTTTTGCCGTTTAAGGATGTTTTTAATGATTGTTGGTTTTATGTTATTAAGCTCACTTTAATGTTTTTAATACTAGGAATGTGTATCATAGACGCATCTAATAGCAAAATCTGTTTCTTTTTTATTTAGTTTAGACATTTGCTAGGTATTTGATACATATAAAATAATTTTTTTTGCGACATATTAAAAAAATTGGTCAAGTGCGAGTCGGACTCGCGCACGAAGGGTTCCGTACCATTATCTATGCAACATAAGGCAACATTATTAGTATCGAGCAAGAAACGGTAAAAAAATCATGTTTGTTGTATGGGAGCCCCCCTTAAATATTTATTTTATTTTATTTTTAGTATTTGTTGTTATAGCGGCAATAGAAATACATCATCTGTGAAAATTTAAACTCTCTAGCTACCACCGTTCTTGAGATACAGCCTGGTGACAGACGGACGGACGGACGGACGGACGGACAGCGAAGTCTCAGTAATAGGGTCCCGTTTTTACCCTTTGGGTACGGAACCCTAAAAATGATGAAGGTAATAAAAAACGAATAATTCAAATCGAAATATTCTTATAAGCGATAAAAAATATGTATACATCAATTTACATAGGTAATCAGTATAAACACATACGCAGCTGTTACAAAACATATATCAAAAATTAATAGAAAAAAAACAAGTGACTAAAAATTGAATAGCATTTAACTATACGCATATATTACTTTCATGGTACATCCCTATTTACTTAGCGTTATCAATTTCCCGATCGTTCTTTTAATGTGCCATTTAATTAATTGAACTATGGTTTAGAAATAAAAGAAAAAAATGCACGCGTAGAATGCGGTGCGCGTTCAGTTTTAAATATAAACTAGTGCGGTGACAATGGATAGTCTGTCACTCGATCTAAATCAAGGATACAAGTACACGTGTTTCGATACGATAAATTATTGGTATCAATATTCGAACAGAGAACCTATTCGAATATTGACACCAATAATATCTGTCCAGGTCATTAACATATCATTGTTGGCCACGGGCCTCCTCCACTTTGAGAGGGGTTATGGTCTACTATGCTATACTTACCAGGCGTGTCGGCACAGGGTTTATTATCACGATTTCCGTCTTTCACAGCATCCTGGGAAGGAAAAGGGGTGGTGGCTAAGGTAAAATTTTATTATTTTAGCTAAGGTAAAATTTAAATCGCTGGTTTTAGCAGATGGAATAACCATTTCATCAATAATTATTTTATGATAAATTAAATTATATTGAAAAAAATTTGTTTTATTTCATTACAGAAAATATGACTAGATAGATAGCTCTTTATTTGCACAAACACCAATTATACACAAAATTAAAAAAAAAGAAATACAGTCTTGAAAGCAACAGTACAACAAAAGTACAAAGGGCGGCCTTATCACTAATGTGATTTCTTCCAGGCAACCGTATAATGGATAGAATCTAGAATAGACATCGCGGTGGTTGTATTCAACGTCATATATATTAAATTGAATATAAGAATAAATGCATACCTAAATTTAAACAATAAACATACATATACATAAATATTAGTGTATTTATTTATAAGTAAAAACTATTTTTTTTTAATATACAAACTGCTTTAAAATGCGCTCAGTTGTTTTGAACATATAAGCTCTCACTCTCCCTCTCTCCAGTCCATCAACATCCCACTGTTGGGCATTGGCCTCCTCCACTTTGGGGGGGATTAAAAGCTCCTCCTTTTTTTGAAGTCGGTTAAAAAGAGTGGTTTATGAGGTTTATCTGTATAACTAGCTGTTGCCCGCGACTTTGTAAGCATAGAATTTAGAAACTGTTTCCCGTTTTTGTAATATTTTTCACTACTGCTTCTCTCCTATTAGTCGCAACGTGATGTTATAGCCTTGCTAAATGGACTATCCAACACTGAAAGAATTTTTCTAATCGGACCAGATATTCCTGAGATTAGTGCGTTTAAACAAACAAACAAACAAACTCTTCAGCTTTATAATATTATAAGTAATATAAGTAATACTAATAATTAATAAGTACAGATTTGATAAGGTTTGGTTTCTTAATTCTGCTAATCTCAGGAACCACTGTTCCGATTTAAGAGGATACCAAAATAGCTTCGTGCATTCTACGTACGAAGTTTTCATTGTTTCTTTAGATTGAATGGCTAGAGCTCTAATTTTTAAATATATGTTTTTTCAATATATGATCTAGGATCGCATAAACTCAGAAATAATAACTAAAACTAATGAAATAACTTTAAAAACATAAGTAACTATTATATATAGAAACACGAAAATCAGAATTAAAATATATTTAGTAGATTTTGAGTAAACAAAAAAAATATCCCTAATTCTATATTTTCTATACCTACTAGCTGTGTTAATATACATGTCGACGATAATATTGATGTAGGCCCTTAAAGTCAAAGTCAAAATTTTTATTTCTTTTAGGCATGTTTTACAAGCTCTTTTCAAACGTCAGAAACTGTCTGTTCCAAACGCGAATCCTATGGGGAAGAACAGGCAAGAAACTACATGGATATTTTTTTTATTCTCTTCTTTTCTTTTCATTTTTTTTTTCAATAATACTATACAATGTTGTAGGGTGCGAGAATGATGCCGAGGTGATTAGTGTTATCAATATTAGGTAAAACTAACTTAATAAAATTTGAAAAATTCTTTCAGTGTTGGTCAGTAGGACAGTGTAACATCACGCTGCGACCAATAGGAGCGAAGCATCAGTGATAATTCTTGCAAAAACGGGGAAAATTTTCTGATTTCCACACGTACGAAGTCACGGGCAACAGCTATAGTATAAAGAGTATAATTATTTTAACCCGATTACTTCTACCTACCCCCTATAATCGCGTGTGTGCCGTTGTGCAGATGCTATTATTAAGTAATTAATTATAAGAACTAAATTATTAATAAAAGAGATTATGTTATGACATGTTTGAGTAATAAATTATAAACATGTTGAATTACATTTTCTTTTTATTTCGATACTTGCTGTTGCCTGCAACTGCTGGTGGAATTTAGAAAGCAAACCAAATTATCAGAAACTCATCCACTTGAACTACTCTCTATATTAAAAAAAGCGCATCAAAATCCGTTGCGTAGTTTTGAAGATATGGGCTCACATATGGGACATACATACAAAAATAACGACTTTGTTTTATAATAATTATTGAGAAATACTCAGGTTATACTTATAACACAAGTGATATATTTATTTTAATGAAGGGTTGTGACTATGACTATATTTATTTTATTTTTATGTTACTACATTTTAATCGATTTTACTCTATCAATTATGTACTTTGATCTCCGTAATCGATTGAAGCTCACAGTAATACATAGTTTCCAAGTTATCAATTGCATTAAAGAATTTCAAATTCCTAATCGTGAAGATACAGGATGTTTAAGAATATAGGAGGTAATCAATTGTAAATACGTATTTTGAAAAAAAATTATTGCATACAAATAATGAAAACGCGCTAGCCGACATTTTATGACTTGTGAATTATATTGTATTTCCTGACAAGTTACGCCGAGTAGAGTGGATTTCTAAAATTATATCTGTAAAAACGAGCTAGAAACGTAAAAACCAGCGAACAAAGGTACCACTGGTACTTAATACCTACATTTAATAGAATCTTAAAAGTTAACAAATAAAGTTATAATAAATATTTTCGAACACTTCGCAAAGCTCATTCGCTCAATGACGACTTATTTTTAATTTGGATGCGCATATTTTTGTTAAATCTAAGCCAACTTTCGGACACTTTTCAGTCGCCATGGTCACGGGTTAGATTTGGATGTACAAGCGGTGTTCGTTTAAAATTTATTTGACTACTTGAAAAAATAGAACAATATTTCAAAAATATACGTAACTTTTGAAATTATTTTTTAAATAAAACTACTTTTTACGGATTCAGACGCGTTTGTTTAAAATTTTGGCCCGACGTTTCGGAGACTTTGCAGTCACCATGGTCACGGGTGAGACTTTTAAACAAACATACGCGTCTGAATCCGTAAAAAGTAGTTTTATTTAAACAGATGAGTTGCGCAAGTGTTAGAAAATATTATTATTTTTTAATTCAGCACAGCCTGTACATATTAGTAATAATATGTATATGCGAATGCACTACTTTAATAGACTAGTTATAAATAGTTTAGGAATTTCAGAGCATCGACATTAAAGATATGATAAAAAGATTATGTTGATGTATGTTGAAATAGCACGCAACCAAAGGTATAAAACTATTGAAACTATTGGAATGTCTAAACCAATTACGTCAAAAGATGCGCTATGATTTAGGACTATTCCGTACGACGTCTGGCGTCAGCGTTGCGGTGACTTAGCGCTGTCTCTGCGTCATTTTACATACTAAAAAAACATAGTTTTCATACGATGCGGTGCGTCGACGCAACGCACATTTGATCTTAGTGCAGTCATCTAGATATAGCACTAGCAGGCATGGTTGTCTCTGCAACGCAGGAACAAAATAACACTGTGATAACACACTGCTCAGTTGGACAACTATGCGCTTTTATTAATTAAGACGCTTTTATTGGTTTGTTACGTTTCTGTCAATTAGTAATTTTATTATTATATATTTATTAATCAATCTCTGTAACGTATTGATAACTATAGAGACGAAATAATCTGAAATTTTGCACACATATTGAGGAGCGATGACAATGCATAATTTAAAATTTTTAGATATTTTAGTTTTTCAAGCATTTTCTATAGTTTTTGAACTAAGCACATTATTACATATCTACGTTGCCACAACGCAACGCTGACGCAAGGCACCGTATGGACTGATCCTTAGTGTACTTAGCTTTCATTTGTATTTAAATAGTTGCATTTAGTATGTATGCAGTAATGAGTTATGACAGGCTCGTTTAATTTGTAGATACAAATTTGGCTCGTTCTCGCGTTCTATTACTTACGTTACCTCAAAATAATTAGTGTTTCTTGGAGCATTTGGATTTAAGTTATAAGTAGAAATTATTTCGAACTTAATTATTACAACTTTGTGGTTATATTTTGTCCAATACTTTCTTATCAACATCCAGCGGCCCCCGGCATATTTAACAACTAGCTGTTGCCCGCGACTCCGTCTGCGTGGAATTTCGAAAATTTTCCCCGTTTTTGCAACATTTTTAACTACTGCTTCGCTTCTACTGTTCGTAGCGTGATGTTATATAGCCTAAAACCTTCCTCAATAAATGGCCTATCTAACACTGAAAGAATTTTTCAAATCGACCTAGTGGTTCCTGAGATTAGCACGTTTAAACAAACAAACAAACTCTTCCGCTTTATAATAAATAATGTAGATATCGTAAGTCCACCTTGTTGGGGTCGCCCCACGCTGCGTCGTCCGGTGCGTGGTCGCCACTCGAGGACCTGATGACAGCACAATTATCTAAAAATGTATTTAATACCTACTTATAACCGTGTTTTTAGGGTTCCGTACCCAAAGGGTAAAAACGGGACCCTATTACTGAGACTTCGCTGTCCGTCCGTCCGTCCGTCCGTCCGTCCGTCCGTCCGTTCGTCCGTCTGTCACCAGGCTGTATCTCAAGAACGGTGATAGCTAGAGAGTTGAAATTTTCACAGATGATGTATTTCTATTGCCGCTATAACAACAAATACTAAAAATAAAAGAAAATAAATATTTAAGGGGGGCTCCCATACAACAAACATGACTTTTTTACCGTTTCTTGCTCGATACTAATAACGTTGCCTTAAGTTGCATAGATAATGGTACGGAACCCTTCGTGCGCGAGTCCGACTCGCACTTGACCAATTATTTTTTAACTAAGCAGATTACTAAGTAAATATTCGTTTCCTTAGAATTGAAGTCACAGTGAAAATCTAGCTTGTCTTATGCATCGAAACACCCACCGGGCAATGAATGATCGATTCAATTAAAATGTAATGCCAAGAATATTATACATACTTCGCGATCATTAATTAAATCGTTTGAGTTAACGACATGATTTATAAAGATATTTCAAGATTTCCTTACATAATAATTAAAATGAGGTGCAATTAACGAATTTTTTTTATTCCGTTTTCTTTCTGACGACATAAGCTGTAATTACTTTGTTATTTTCCCGTTTTTAGGGTTTCGTACAAACCCTTATAGGATCACTCCGGTGTCTGCTGCAAAAATAAGCTCTTATGGTATGTCCAAATTTTTTCCCCTACCAGTTCAGGACTTTCAATCCGCTGAGAAGAACCAACGTATGAAACTCAGCAGATATCGTTATCTTTAGTCATATTACTATTTTTAGGGTTTCGTACAAACCCTTATAGGATCACTCCGGTGTCTGTCTGTCCGTCTGTCAAACTTTTCTTACTCAGCAACGGCTGATGGTATCAACTTGAAACTCATACGATATGTAGATCTATGCGGTCCCTTGCTGCAAAAAATACAGTCAACCTTTCAACTCTACGCATTTAAAAGATATAACCGAATTACGACCATTTTTAAGAATTTTTCGACTTATGCTAGGGAATCAAAATTCACAGGTTACTTCCCGTTGCCCGAGAGCCTTGAAATTTGGCATAGATCAAGTCTATATAGTGCTGATATAGGGAAAAATCCAAAAACTTATAATTTGGCATCACATCACAAGTAAAAAAGTGTTTATACTAATACCAACTTATGAAGTAGCTGAAATGTAGGCGATTCCCTATATTTCAACTACAAAATTAAGTTGGTGAGTTGTTTTGAGTTTAATTAACTGATTATTTGAATGCAGTTACTTATGTTTATATGTCTAGTAGGTACGAAACCCTAAGTGTGCGAGTTTACCTCGCTCTTGACAGGTTTTTTTCACAGACACCGATCTTCTTTTCATTAGTATTCCACCAAACTTATTTACTTATTTCCACAAATTTATATTGTACCTACTTAAAAACTAGTGTAAATATTTAAACCAAGCCCGTGGAATTTAAATATAATATTTCACACTGTGATAAACGAGGGACTTAAGGTCTACGAAACGCCACTGTGATACCAACATCATTTGCGAAAGTAAGGCGTTGAGCACATAATTTAAAATAAATAATTAATTAAGAAAGTTGTAGAAAAAATTCCATGTTGCACAGACCCCAGGGGTTATATAATTATGATTTGATGATTTAAACAAGCTTTGGGCAGTGATGTATAGACAATATAAATTATAAAATAAATATAATTTTTCTGGACGTTTGTCAAGTTTGTCACCAAATTGCTCCTGAATGACCCATACTATTTCTGTTTATATACCATAGAGCTTTATAGATTACTCACAAGAAAATATTTTAGGGACTTTCTAGATGGTTCAGAAGCTAATTTTTGTTTTTTACTTACCAGCTTCTAGAACCAAATAAATATATAGAATAACTAGCTGTCCCGGCAAACGTTGTTTTGCCATAATATAAAAAATATAAAAAATAAAAAAAAGGTTTGAAAAATAGATGTTGGCCGATTCTCAGACCTACTGAATACGCATGTAAAATTTCATAAAAATCGGTCAAGCCGTTTCGGAGGAGTACGGTAACTAACACTGTGACACGGGAATTTTATATATTAGATATACAATGTAACTTAAAACATTTATCTTCTTTTCATTTCATCATTAATTTTAACACCACTGTAATAAAAAAAGCGTGTAATAAAATGAAACAAAGACGCCGCTCCAACACAAAATTCATTTACTTCATTCGCAGTCACTTACGGATCACGCCTTCACAGAAACGATTAATTTATTATTTTAAAGCATCCCTTTTCGCGCATCCAATTTAAAATTTGACGTCTTAAACAGTCTTAAATTACATGTGAAATTATTTCATTAGCCATGAAGTACCCGTGGGGCTAACCGTGATATAATCGGGACCAAGTTTTTTGGTACCAAAAGTTGTAATCATCACGTCAATGTGGCCACGCCTTAGGCTCTTCGTGTTAATAGGCAGATCTCGATATCGGTTCATTCTGCAAATCAGGCAAACTGGTTCATTCATTCAAGGTCGGTAACTTTGAGTTTTATTACAATAACCTAAATGTTATCAGGGCTTTTTGTAGCGTAATACAAAGTTTGTAAATCTTTATAGGTTAGTAGTTATGGAGCTGTAGTTTTGTTTGTTTTTGTATACCATAGAGAAGAGTTACTAGTGCATTTAGAGGTGCGTTATGCGTAATATGATAATGTAATAAGTATGAAGAAATATGGATTATAAATTTTTAAGTGAAAACTTGTTTAGTAGCGTTGGGCTTCTACTTATCATCATTTCGTATGGCGTCCTGTGAAATCCCTTCTGACTTCTACTGAACTCATGACACTATGGGCGTTGCTGAATCCTATGTATATGATTGCGTTTTTTGAGATGAGAAAAAACGAATCATCAAGATTTTACTTCTATCTGCACCCATGGAGTTACTTCTGTTATTTTTTCTATTAATTATTATTAATTCCTTCATAAAAACTGGAATAGATATTAGCATTAAAGAGAAAAAAAAATCAGTAACAGCCTTCTTATTCTCTTGTTATTTAAACTGCTCTTTTAAAATCAGTCAACTTTCAAACTACGATGAACCGAACCTTTCTGCACCATTTCACATGCACTCAAAAGTGACAGGTAAACATCAAAATACGTTAATAATAATTTGACGTAATCAACTCCTGACACGGATAATTCGATTTTTAAACCTTACAACCTCTGAAGCGCCTTTCAATTCTCAGCTTTTGTACATCACCGCCACTTATGAAAACACCAACATAACTTGATACTCGAGCTTTCATACAACATTCTAAATTATTTCAGCAATAAGGCTTCCAGAAGACCAAGATATAATGGACGGTAGTAATAGAGGATTGTAAAGATGAAATAATGCGCGGTAAAGATTGGGTCCTTAGCTTCGCGTGTAAACCAGATACTATTCTTGGCTTAAGTGGCCAGTTTTATGTTTCCAATACGATTTCATAGCTTTTTGTTATAGTTATTTATAAATATATGCCATTATTGTAACTTTTATGGCGTTTTTTAATCACCTTTTGTTTATTTTTTGTGAAATGATTTTATAAATCACCTACCTTAATGGTGATGAGCGGATAATATACTGCTATTTTGTATTCGATAATCTAAATCTTTTAAATCATCATACACCCGTATTCACAAACAATATTTACTCAAGTAAGTACTTAAGTGTTGATGCACTGTGCAAAGAGTAAGAGTAGGTTTATGTGACGACAACTCTCATTATTATACTAGTCTGCTCATAAATGGTAAAATGGCAGGTTAAAGTTTTGCATCAACGTTTATTTACTTCTAAGTAGCAGCACCATTCAATTTTAATCCGACTTAAAAAAAGGAGGAGGTTCTCAATTCGTCTATATATTTTTTGTTATATATTTATGTTTGTTGCCTCGTAAGTTTTAACTGGGCTAAGCGATTTTTATGATTCTTTTTTCATTTGAAAGCTGGTGATCCCGTTTGGTCTCATTGGCACCAGGTCAAGATCTAATGGTTATCTCCTGAGAAATCGAGGAAAAACCTTTCAAAGGCACATGAAGTCAATTGAACTTTTTTTTTTAATACTCAATTGTCAACTAACCTAACGGCTAAGTGAAAAAAGATTTTCTATAAAAAAGCATATCAAAAATTTTTTCCCAATTCAAACTCAAGAACTCATAATGGTATAAATTATAACCAATAAAGTCTCACCGCTTATTACGCAACATTGTAGAAACCATTAAATGATTCACGAGCCTTTGCAAATCTGATCGATTGCCTCCTTGCACCCGATAAAGCAATAAAAAACTTGAATTAAAAATTATATGGGCGTTAAAATAGCGCCTCATTTCTCATAAAACAAAAAATGAAACAGGTAATAAGCATCAAACTGTCCAATTATTTTAAAATCGCTATAAAGACACATTATCGATGTAATTATGGTAACGTCTTTATAAAAATACGATTATTTTTGTATTAAAACTCGTAAATTCTTTTGAAAACTTGTAAGTAACAGTTCATTTTGCATAATATTAATTTTAGTTTTTGTTTTGTTTTTCAGATATTTCGGGACAGTTATCGCCGCTTAAATAATATGCTGAACATAAGGGATCATTTATTCATTCTGTAAACGACTTACCTTGGATATGAGCCCCTCTATGATATCTATTCAAAGAGGGGGGCTCTTGTTTCTATAATCAATTCTTCCTGTCCTCATCCCAAATTATTTGGGATCGGTGTAGCCCTTTTCCTTCTTTCTCTCTCTCTGTGTGGTGACGGATTAAGAATGCAAGTGTCACCACCCCATCTCTTCTTAAGGGTGCTTTAAAAGTCAGCAAAGGGATATTGCACACAGATAACATCCTCTGTGAGAGACGGAATACTCGATAATAAACCCTGTGCCAATACGCCTGGTCAGCGTGGCACAGTAGACCATATTCCCTCCCAAAGTAGAGGAGGCCTGCGCCCAACAACTTCCATCCTATCTAGGAGAGGTCAGCTCAGCCGTCGTATTCTCATCAGCTCCTTATTCTCGGAATGTGGGACTGTAGTTCCCTTTTAAATTTAATATCACTACAGAAATATTGAACACGAAAGAAACAGCAGCTGCTTTTCCTACGGCACAAGCGACATCTTATATCATCTTATTAGTTTAACTTATCATCACGCCTAGACAGACTAGACACTATGCATGCAATTCATGCAATAACATGCAAACGAGCGACGGGCCAACATTTTCATATATCGGACTGCCGTTCAAGAGGTCTCGATGATGTTTATAATTGTCATACAAATGTTTGTACTGCGTCTGGGTGTTTTTATGTATTACTAGCTGACCCGGCAAACGTTATTTTGCCATACTACAAAGAAAAAGTTTGATAAATAGATGTTGGCCGATTCTCAGACCTACTGAATATGTATGCAAAATTTGAGAAGAATCGGTCAAGTCGTTTCGGAGAAGTACGGTAACTAACACTGTGACACGTGAATTTTATATATAAGATAAGTATGTATTTACAAAAGAAAGGTAGTATATGTATTCTATCCATATTCTGGTAGCCATAACACAAGCATATAAGCTTAGTTTGGGACCAGAGGACGTTGTGTGAATTGTCCAAAAATATTTATTTATTATTATTTAATTGACATGAGTGAAAATGTAGTATTTGCTCTTAAGACATTGTACTGGTACCATCTATTTAAAATAGATAAATTAACTATTCACCTATTAGCTCATTTTGCCTAAATTGGCATTGTTCATTATTTTGACCTGCTGAATTTATATATTTTTTAGAAAATATAGACTACCTTAAGCAACTAATTTCAATATTATTGAAATATTTGCTGTATAGAATTTTCAAAAAATACTTGAAGATATTATTTTAAATGTTGTGACGTCATCGTTTTACGCAATCTGTGTATTGACTTTTCCTGATAGACTTAAGACAGACTGCAATACATCTTTTCAAAGTTGCCAAGTTGATAATATAATAGACCAATTTCAACTCCACCACAGAGTAGTATATCCCTCAGAACGCCTTAATATTTGAAGTCCTTCATTTCAAGGACAAATAGAGATCATTTGCTTTTTTGGAAAAATAATCGTTAATACAGCAAATTTTCCGAAAAAAAACTATTGGATCATGATCAGAAACTCTATTCCGCTAAATGGTTTTTGAATAAAGAGTTAAAAAAAAAATTAACTATGCCAATTGGGCATTAGGAGTCAAATATTCCTAAAAGATTCATGATCCGAAGTTAAGACATTTACATAACAAAACCTTAGCTACTAGGAGGTAAAATAAAAATATTCAATATCCTAGAAGCAGGTGTATCGCTTAGGAATCTGTTAGCGAGGGTTGATTATCTACTATACATATTCTTAACTCCATGCACTAGAGTATTGAACTAACAGGAGTTGTTACACGCTGTTTTAGAGCTCCGTAACAAAAGGTAAAACGGTGTCCTATTACTTTCACTGTCCGTCAGTTTGTCACCAGACTGTCCCTATTTCTGGAACGGTGATACACAGCTAGAGAGCTGAAAATTCAACAGTATTTATTCTCTAACAATTGGATGATTCATTTGTTTAAATAAAACCACTTTTACGGATTTACACGCATTATTTGTTTTATGTTTTTATTTTTAAATTTCGGCGACTTTGTAGTCACCATGATCACGGATGGGACTACCTCTGTAAAGCTGTAAAGTGTACTACCTCTGGTACCTTTATCAGCGGGTGTTGCCTGACATTGCCAAGTCCTATTGGATTAATGCTTGAATGCTAGGGTTGATTAACTGCTATGCATATTCTGAGCTCCACGCACTAACGACAGGTTATGGCATCGTTTAATATCAGCATTATCATAATTGTTACCAGCTCCTACATATTTGTCATCATTAATTATTGCCATATTGAATTGAATGAGGAATTTGTGAGAAATATTTAAACTGTGTAAAGGCCTTAACTTAAAATCATATTTAAATCTTGAATTATTAATACATTGTTGATGTCATTCAGTTATTTCTACTTAAAATGATTTGTTGTATATATCACCTCCAACTTTAGACATATTCGTGTAGTGAAGGATTAGGAATACAGATGTCACCACTCCATTTCCTCCCCAGGGTGCTGTAAGAACCATCTTAGGTACAAAACATAACAAGTTCTGTGAGGGATGGTTAAACTGGAAACTAAACCCTATACCAACACGTCTGCGTCTGCATAATAGACCAAATACCCTCCCAAAGTGGAAGAGGCCCGTGCCCAACAGTGAGACTTTAATGGGCTACAGAGACAATATATTGTTACTTAGTTGATATACGTAAAAACTACACTAAAATACTTATATTTTACGTGCATCATACTTTGTAATAGAGGAATAATCTATATCAGTTCACAAAGTAAAGAAAATAATCACTTTATTGTTTTCTAGCTTTAAATAAATAAATAAATATTCATGGACATTTCACACAACGTCCTCTGGTCCCAAGCTAAGCTTATATGCTTGTGTTATGGGTACCAGAATACGGATATAATACATAAACTACTTTTCTTTTGTAAATACATACTTATAATACATAGTAAACACCCAGACGCAGTACAAAAAACATTTGTATGACAATTAAAAACATCACACAAATGATTTTCCTTAATTCTTTCTTAGAGGTTAAATTTTGTCACCAACGATACAAGGTGCAATACATTCAAATTATTCTGTAACTAAGTATTTGGATAGAACACTGCCATGCCTCGAAAAGCGGCAGGACGCACTCCATCAAGGTTGGCAACAAACGAGATCTTATTGAGAGAGAAACCGGTGAACCATACGGGCATTGTCTAGCAAGACTGCTTTCTGCATCTGAGCCTTCACCGACTTGCTAAATATTACAATTTATTACACATTAGCTAATGCACGTGGTTTCATCTTCGTTTTATAGTGACTAACTAGCTCCTTAGCTTTTAACGTGATGATATTTTAGCCTATGTGTCATCCTGATTTATAAGACAAACGTAATAATATGCATTAACATTAATTCAGTAGATTTTGCGAGAAATAGAGCAACAAACATGCAAGGCGCGATACCAAGCTATGCTCTATACAAAAATATGGACATCGTAGTCAGCTGTTTTCTTCATGGATATTGCCTCCAGAGCAACTAATTTTTTTCACAGTATCTAGGTCCTATAATATCAATTCTATTGCTTTCTTTTTTTTTAAACATAATAATTGAAAGAAATTCAAAGAAATATGGCTATCAAAAAATCCCATTCTTTTTCCGTTTTCTTTAGTTGAACTTGCAGTGTCAATCACTCAATTTGGTTTAAAAAAAAGTAATAGAAGCATAGATATTATATTCTTTATCTACAACGTGGAGTAAAAAAAATTAAAACGGTCTTATTTTTACGAAGATAACAGCGGGCAACGAAAAGTCTTTTTTTTTAAAGATTTTATAGGTAAAATCTGGTTGAACTACAGCTGTTCCTGTCCTATAGTGGGCTCTTAAAAAATGTTGAAAAATAACGATATCCCTAAATCCCTACCCCAACGCTATTCTATGTACATACATCCATACAAAACTTACTTCCCGTCTTTAATATTAGTAGGATTACATAAATTTATTCTCATTACAAATACTAAGTTTGTTAATAGATAAACAGAGTACCACCCACTTTCAGGAACTATCGTCAAATAGAACATATTTGCGTACAAGCTACAAGCAAGCTAATTTAACAGCAGTTTTGCCGCCCTGCTAATAGCTCGTAAAATTTAATGAATTCCGCCGAGCTTCAATCGCGAGAACAGTAATTTTTGCGATACCAACATCAGCTTTTATAAGTATAAGACAGATTAAGTCTTATACCTTAGCAAGATATGATATAAATTATGAAATATAAAAATCTTATGCTATTATAATTCATGATTTATTTTGATATTGGCGTTGTGACATCGTACACTTGGAATTTCGGTTAACCACATACATGTATAAACACATGCCTATAGCACTCACGGCGACTGTACTGTTCCAGTTAGTGAAATATTTTTTTAAGTTCATACCATTACTTTTAGAGATTACCGCCTACAAACATAAGAATATTACAAACTAGACGCAATCAAAAACATAAGTCAAGAGAAAAAAGGAAGCTTACAAATGTAAATATATTATCTCTGGGTCTGGGTGTTTTCTATGTGTAAAAAGTATGTATTGAAAAAAAAAATTGTCTTAACTCGGGACTAGAGGACGTTGTATGAAAAGGCCATGAATTTGTATTAATTTTATTTGTTGTGGTTAGTAAGGCTTTCACCGAGCGCTATAAGATATAGGTTGTATTGCCTACATTCAGTGACCCTTTTAGTTTTTTAGCATAACCTGAAATGATATTATTTCTATGTATTATAAGTATGTATTTACAAAAGAAAAGTAGTTTATGTATTATATCCGTATTCTGGTACCCATAACACAAGCATAATAAGCTTAGCTTGGGACCAGAGGACGTTGTGTGAAATGTCCGTGAATATTTATATTATATTTATATTATATTATTACTAGCTGACCCGGCAAACGTTGTATTGCCAAACTAAAAAAAAAAAGGTTTGAAAAATAGATGTTGGCCGATTCTCAGACCTACTGAATATGTATGTAAAATTTGAGAAGAATCGGTCAAGCCGTTTCGGAGGAGTACGGTAACTAACACTGTGACACGTGAGTTTTATATATTAGATTATTATATTAATAATAATAAATATAATAAATATTCAGGACATTTCACACAACGTCCTCTGGTCCCAAAGTAAGCTATATTTCTATGCTTGTATTATGGGTACCAGATACGGATAGACTACATACACTATTTTTCTCTTGTAAATACATACTTATAATACATAGAAAACACCCAGACGTAGTACAAACATTTGTATGACATTTATGGATATCACACAAATGATTGTCCCAAGCGGGAATCGAACCCGCGACCTCGTGATCGGCAGTCCATTACATAAACTACTCCACCACGAAGCCCATTATATTATTATATATTATATTATTATTATATTATTTATAGCTTCGCCTCAACAGTGGAATATATACCTTACTAAATTGTCCTGTAATTATTTTAAACGTTTTTACTTAATATTGAGGCACATAAAGCATGCATAATATTTTTATCGCTGCTTCATGAATTATAAAATAATAGATATTATACATATTCAGCTGATATGATAATAATGTGTCTTACAATAATTTTAAGTTAATAACAGTATTTAAATAAAAAGTTACAAAAGGAAACCTACTTAACAAAATTTAGGAATTTATGATAAAAAAAATTATCGAGAGTTTTTAAATTACGCTTTTATACTCAGAGACATTAGGAAAATGATAGTTGAAGAAGAATATGCAGATGAATACATTTACTTGAAACTGTTAATAACCACTGAAAATTGGATAAATAAATAAAAACGCAGAAGGCCACCGAAGGGATCCTACGAGGTTTCATATCTTATTTTTCGCACGGAACCCTAAAAACCAAAAATTTATGAAAGGTATTCAATAAAAAATGGTACCAACTACTATTGACAATTCATTTCATATATCAATGTGTTTTCATGTTACTTCTTAACGGTAATATAAACGAAAATCTAGTTCGTTTATTTTGGTTTATGCATGTACTGTACACCTATGACATCAATCGCATCTATAAATGTTTATTTTTACATGATTATACCACTAAATCTATGTATTAATTCAAAGTGCAGGCTCCATGACACTATTTGGTTTTTACATGTCATTATTGAATTATTTAGGGTTTATGCATACGGTGATTTCTGATACAGAAAGAAAGAATAATTATTATTCATAACAAATCAAATTATGGTGGAAAAAATTGACTGCCGCAAGCGGGACTTGAACCCACGAACTCGGAATACCGTTCCGAAGCTCTTTCCAACTAAGCTTATTGCGGTCGTGCTAGCAACATTCAATTTAACCACCACATTTGTCACTCGACTGAGTTTATATATTTTTACGTACAATTGATAAGTAAAGCATAGCATGTCAATTGCAAAATATTGATTTTGCAATTGACATGCTATGCTTTAGGTTGTCTTATGAATATCCTGAAGTAATTTATTGAAATTACTTCAGGATATTCATAAGACAACCTAACAACGCCGATTTTATAACATACGAGCTGCGTGGTTGAGTGGTTCATGTAACGGACTGCCGATCAAGAGGTCGCGGGTTTGATCCCGCTCGGGACAATCATTCGTGTGATTTTTCTAATTGTCATACAAATGTTTGTACTGCGTCTGGGTGTTTCTATGTATTATAAGTATGTAACTACAAAATTAGTATATGTATTCTATCCGTATTCTGGTACCCATAACACAAGCATATAAGCTTAGCTTGGGATCAATGGACGTTGCGTAAAATGTCCGTGAATATTTATTTATTTATTTTATGCGGTATCCTATGACATGTTTTTAGAAGATTGTAAAACTTGCTGATAATGATAATTTGTCTCTTTTATAAACTAATAGACCTACCTACTACCTACAACTTCGAACGCGACGAATTTAGAAAATAAAAAAAACGATTCTTAATAAATTATAAAAAATTGGTCAAATGCGAGTCGGACTCGCGCACGAAGGGTTCCGTACCATTATCTATGCAACATAAGGCAACGTTATTAGTATCGAGCAAGAAACGGTAAAAAAATCATGTTTGTTATATGGGAGCCCCCCTTAAATCTTTATTTTATTTTATTTTTAGTATTTGTTGTTATAGCGGCAATAGAAATACATCATCTGTGAAAATTTCAACTGTCTAGCTATCACCGTTCTTGAGATACAGCCTGGTGACAGACGGACGGATGGACGGACGGACGGACAGCGAAGTCTCAGTAATAGGGTCCCGTTTTTACCCTTTGGGTACGGAACCCTAAAAAAAGAAACCACCCTCTTGAACCACTCTACTTATTAAAAGAAACGCATTAAAATCCGTTGCGTAGGTTTGAAGATATAGGTGCCAATTCTCCGTGCACAACTAAACTTAACTAAACTAAACATGAAAACAACTATTGCTGTATTTTGATTAATTGGGTATTTAGTTGTGAACAATTATATTAATAAAAATCTTTAGTCTATAATAAACAGTTTTAATAACAAGAAAGTTCACTTAACTTTGTCGAATTGCGTCATCGACACTATCAATATTGATTTTTTAGTTAAGTTTAGTTTAGTTGTGCATGTAAAATTGGTACCAATAGCTCACATAGTGACATACATACAAAAAAAATAAGGATTCACAAACATGTAAAGTTTTTAATATTGTTTAGGAGGTAATACCAAAACTATGTAGTCCTAAGTCCGATTCAATTTTTTTTTGCTAATAGAATGATAGGGTCTCTGAGAGAAACATATATAAGATTTAATATTATGTCTAATATTAGGTAGTGATTCGAAATTCCAGACGTACGTAGTCATGTGCAACAATTATTATGAGATAATGAACTATAGAATAGTGTTTCTTTGACGGGCCTCGTGGTCGATTGGTTTATGTAACGGACTGCCGTTCACGAGGTCGCGGGTTCGATTCCCGCTCGGGACAATTAGCATAACCTGAAATGATATTATTTCTATGTATTATACGTATGTATTTACAAAAGAAAAGTAGTTTATGTATTATATCCGTATTCCGGTACCCATAACACAAGCATATAAGCTTAACTTGGACCAGAGGACGTTGTGTGAAATGTCCATGAATATTTATTTATTTCTTTCAAAGCCCTAAGATTTTTACTAGTTATTCATATTTTCGTATCTAGAAAGCGGGCTCCTTATACCTCCTTGTTGAACACCCCTTTAGCTCAAACACATGTAATCTGTAGTATAAGTAATATGTCGCTACTTTAAAACGATTCCGAAATCTGTAGCTAATGTAAAATACAGGATTCACCTGCCAATAATGTTTCTTTGTCCAGTAGACGTTGTATTACAAAAAGTATTATTTTACATCAGTTCATCGAATCAGAGCTATAGGATTACCAATTTAACGTTACCGGGATAGAACAAAAATAAGTACTAACTTCAGCTTTAGCTCAACCAAATAAAAGATACGTGGAATTTTCCAAAAATCAAAATACCCTTGCAGATGCATAACATTGATGAATCTCTGACCGTATTAGGAACAGTCGAAATTGACATAAACATGAAGTAAAATTAACATTTCAAATAACAAGACATTGTTGTCAACGGAACAACAAGAAAAATGTCGGAATAAAAATCAACCTGTTCACAAAAGTTGCATTTTGTATTCAGTTCGAAAAAAATATGTTATCCATGTTCCTTACAAAAAAAAAGTGATTCAATTTACTTTGGTGAACTTTTGAAACCGATTCTATGAAGCTAATTTTATATGGATTTCTTTTTAAAGATATTTTGTACCTGATATGCAAAAGCATACAAATTTCAAAAAAAAACTAACAATGCACTTTAAGATGTTTATAGAATTGGTTTGATGTTTAAACTTCTCCTAAATTTTTCTAGCATATTTAGTTTATTCATTTATCTGTATTTTTGTGTATTTCGAATTGCTCCTCACTCGTTTTCTTTTAATATGTATGTCGTGAACAATTGTGTTGGTTATACTTTTCTTTAAAATGTACAAATTGTAATAACTTTGTGTATGTAAATTGTAATGTATAACTATTTATTGTTTTAAATAAATAAAACAAATAGCTCTTACAAAGCAGTTAGAGTATTTAGTACAGCACTTAGAGTAATTACATAATTATTATTTATTATAACAAACCCAATTATCAAACATTAAATTTGCCTTTTTTTCACTCGCTTTTGTTAGCTTCTTTCGTAGCTACGTAACTCGTAGATTTATGTAACTTGAGCACGTGCGTCGGTCTAATCAAAATTTCTATTAAAAATAATTCACATACACAGATAATAAGCACCGACGATTTTGTAATGAGTTTAATAAAATAATAAAGGTTGATTAAGTAAAAGCATAGCAAGTCAATTGCAAAATAAATAAATTACTTTAGTTAATAAAGGTTTCTAAAATACATTTGTATGTAAGCGTGTGTGTAAGATTTTTGACTAGGTAGATAACTAGTAATAACTACTTGGTCAGTCACGGTTTTAAATGTAGTGTATTGTTTCTATTCAATTCTTAATTATGCTTATAAGCAATAATTTATTTAATTAAATATATGCTATGATCGATCACCTATCGGCTGGGACCAGAGGATGTTGTGTGAAATGTCCATGTATATTTACATTTATTTATTCTCCATAACTTAATGGTAATTACTTCGATATGAGTAGGTTTAAGACATTGCTTTTTTGAAACATTTATATAAACTCATCGCTTAATATGCATAATGGCCTTGGTCTTGCTAAGGGTCGTTATTTTAATATTCGGTATCGATATCGCAGAAATCACTTCCTTCGACCCGCATTATATTGGCTTTTGAATAACAAGCGAATTCTCATGACTCAGAGTCAGAGATAGTGAACCACAAAAAGTAGAGATTTTTTTATAACTTTTATATTCTCTATCTATTCTTAGAGAGCTTTTACGTCACGTATTTGTGTGTATTTTTCTTTGCATGTCTTTTATAATAGTGGTTACTCGCAACATAATTCGCGTGGATTTTAGAAAATAAAACTTAACAAATTATACAGGATAAGCCATCCTCGCGAGTCACTTCCTTATCCTTACTAATAGATTATTACTAGCTGACCCGGCAAACGATGTTTTGCCATACTAAAAAAAAAGGTTTGAAAAATAGAAGTTGGCCGATTCTCAGACCTACTAAATATTCATGTAAAATTTCATAAAAATCGGTCAAGGCGTTTCATATTCGGAGGAGTACGGTAAACGGTAACTAACACTGTGACACGTGAATTTTATATTTTATATATTAGATGACACAAAAATAATTTGACGAGCTTAAGTGTTAATATGTGTAACGAAACTATAGCGCGTTATAAAAACGGTACAACGCCATCTATCGAGTGTCGGTAAACTTTTGTTTGTTAAGTTTGATTTCTAAATTTCACGCGTACGAAGTCGCGGGCAACAGCTAGTTATCTATAAAAAAAAACACAACTCAAAATCCTATGCGAAGTTTTAAAGATTTGAGCTCACATAGAGACGGACAGAGGTAACAACTTTGTTTTATAATAAGTAAAGATATCACAATAGAATCAGAACTAGGCAATGTTGATGACTCCGTGTGGTGACGGATTAAGAATACAAGTGTCACAACCCCATCTCCTCCCAAGGGTGCTGTAAAAATATACCCTGGGCCCAAATTCCTGGTCAGCGCGGCACAGTAGACCATAATTCCCCCAAAGTGGAGGAGGCTCGTGCCCAACAGTGGGACGTAAATGGACTGGAGTAGAGAAGAAAAAAAAATGTTATGATATAATCCTTGAAACGAGTATGTGAAAAAAAACAGTTCAATTTCCAAGGGGTGAAAATCCTGTTAAAATATTCCTTTACACAGAAACAAGTAAAACTAATAAAAACGTAATGAAGTACACTCGACCTTCTATAAACACACAAATTATAAAGAATATTCACTATACTTACTCACGAATGAATTCTAACAATTGGTAATTAATCTCAAGTTGTACCGATAATGACATATCAATTCTATGGAAAATTACTTTATCTTATTTAATATTGGTTATACATTATCTAAACAAGGCACAACGCAATGACATTGTCCTAATTCTACCAGCCGTAACCTTCACATTGTAACACATTCGTAAATGTATTCTTTACATGCTAACACCTTGGATGCTACCTTGTTATATAACAATGCAGTTACGATGCAGTTTTAAGGCAAATTTTGTTGTAACACAGCTTTAAACACTTATGTAATTGAGTCATGTTTTGGAGTATCTATGGAGTTTCTTGTCTTTTCTTCTGCATATGAATCATTTTGGAACAAACGCCTAGCAACAGATTTTTTAAAACAGCCTGTTAATGTCGCCTATATGTAATAGATACTTTTGAATTTTCATTTTTGAGTTGGTGCTATTATGTCTGTAATATTATATCACTGCTAATAGTTATGAATTTATTTATCTTCGCTATTTTCTATAGTGTTCGGTCCCATACCGTGGCTACAAAAATTTTCAAGATTATTGAATTAAAGGTTTGTATTTGAAGTGATAATGAAGGTTTATCGATTAGGTAGTGATAAACTAGGCTTAGAACTAACTTAGAAATTACGCTTATAAAAATTACAGTAGCAGTTATCGATATTTTTATATAGGCAGGTAGAGATTGATCTCCTCAGCTGATGAGTGGTCTGCTGATGCACACGGGAATATATTTGGTAACATCACCCTGACAATGTCATAATAATGGTTATGTGACATAAATGGCTGAAAGTGCTCAAGATGTCCGGGTATAATAAATAAATTAAAATAAATATTGCCCTCTCACATAATAATATAAATTAACAGAATGTTTATTACTTATGTCTTATGTACCCAAAGTCGTTATTTTTGTATGTATGTCCCCATTTGAGCTTATATCTTCAAAATTACGCAACGGATTGTGATCTGGTATTCTTTAATAGATTGAGTGGTTCAAGAGGATGGCTTTTTGTATAATTTGTTAGGTTTGGTTTCTAAATTCCACACGTACGAAGTTGCAGCCAACAGCTAGTACCTAATAAAATTAATAAGAAAATAGGTTATTAAAACTTACCATAAAATAAATTAAATCCATAGTACTTATTAATGAGCCACGCTTTAGAATGTGCCGCAATGCAATTTGCAACTATGTAATGCCATGATTCACAATTCTGTTTGCATCTTCATAGCTCGTAAGTAATATTGCCTATTAATATAACATCGAACTGTTGTTACCTTCAAACCCTAACAGCTACGTATTATATCTGTATGCCAGTAATTTGAGTTGCTATCATGATATAAATTTTGCATTGCCTTTCAATTTTTGCCAATTCGTTAAATTACGCCAAACATATGAGAAATTTAAAATTACTGTTCTTTTATTTATTCAGCCACCTGGATAATTTTAGCTTTAATTGTACTTAACAGTCTAAGTTACTAATATTTTCAACTTATATCAACCGGTAGATCTAATATACAGGGGCGTAGCGTGCCTTGGTGGGGCCCCGTATAAAAGTTTATTTGGGGGCCCTTATAAAGGCTAAAGATTTCTCACAAAAGAAAAAAATCTGTGCATAAAATCTTCTCTGAAATAACAAAAAATTTGGAAAGTATTTATTAGTTTTTGCTTACGCACGTCGGGGCCCCTCTGGCCTGTGGGCCCCGTATAATTGATACGGCTGATACGGCGGTAGCTACGCCCCTGCTAATATATAAAATTCTCGTGTCACAGTGTTCGTTCCCATACTCCTTCGAAACGGCTTGACCGAATGAAATTTTATATGCAGTAGGTCTGAGAATCGCCTACTATCTATTTTTCATACCCCTAAGTGATAAGGGTTGTCCACCCATGACTTTTGTACGGCAAAACAATGTTTTGCCGTACAAAAGTCAGCCGGTCAGCTAGTATTTTTATAATAACTAGAAATAAAGGCCCCAATGAGATTCATTTCTAAGGGTTGAGGGTTACATACTTATTTAACCATCAATGCACGAGTTTAACTCGACTAACGTTTAATTAAATAAACTACATTATCTGTAAGTCTGTTTCTGGAATTCTTTGCAGTTAGTGGAAGGATCGACAACTATCATTTTCAAATGGATGTATATCAGCTGAGAATAAGGAAGCTTATTTTAATAATTGAAATTGCCTAACCTTGACAAGATACACATTGAACGATATCAATTGATTTGAATGAGAAATCAAGTGATGACATGTTGTAATTAAAAACATAATTGTTCAATAAAACGGTCAATGATATTGTATACTCTGTTTTGGAATGTGAAATAAGTTACTATTGAAATTACTACTACGATTTTGACGGCTTTTAAAGAGAACTAGCTGTTGGCTCTTATGAGGGCACGATACCAAATTATGCTCCATACAAAAATATGGGTAACGTACTTCTCTTTTTTCGTCGCGAAAGTAAAACCTATTTTAATTGTTATTACTCTATATTATAGATGAAGAGTATATATATGCTTCTGTCACTTTCTTTTTTTCTATACATAACAACTAAAATAAATATGACCATCCGAAAATCCCATTTTTTTCGGTTTTTCTTTAGGTAAAGTTGCAGCGTCTATCACACATATTTGGTAACGTTTTACCAAAAAAGAAAGTGATACAAGCATAGATACACTCTTTATCTATAATATAGCGTAATAACAATTAAAATACAGCGTAAAAACAATCAAAATCGGTTTAACTTTTGCGAAGAAAAAAGGGGACTATTTTATAGTCCGTCTTTTTTTCAAAGAATTTGTAGGTAAAATCTGCTTCAGCTATATTTGTCCCTTTCAGCACGGTGCTCGGGAATAGGGATAGCAATACCTAAGGTAAATACCTAAATTAGGAGTACAGTACCCTCTTAATAATAATCAATAGATAGATATACGCAATACAAATACTCCTCTTTTGTGCCAATCCTGCGTTGCATATCTTGACAATATTTAACTGTAACTGTGTAGTGTAGGTACATTATCAAGCATTTGGCAACTATAAGAAAGAAATCTTTATTTACTTATTAAAAAACAAAGTCGTTTTTATTTTGAATGTATGCCCACGTGAGCTTCAATCTTTAAAAGTACGCACCGGATTTTTTTGGCGATTTATTTTAATTGATAGAGTGGTCCAGGCTAATGGCTTTCTGTTAGGGTTTGGTTTTTAAATTCCACGCGTACGAAGTTGCGGGTAACAACTAGTAATAGATAAAATAATATAAAGAAGACAAAAAGGATTGCCTCGTCAAAACTGAAAAAGCCCATAAATAAACAATCCTTACATAAAAGCTTAACTGGGCACAGTAATGATTCTGAAATTCCTTATAATCGAATAAGGTAATAAAATGATGAGACGAAAATTTTCAGGTTGTCGTTTATCATGAACTCATTTACTGTAATTTTGTAGAAGCATTATTATTCCACTTCAAAAAAAGGAGGAAGTTCTCAATTCGTCTGTATGTTTTTTTTTTGTTTGTTACCTCATAACTTTTAACTGGGCGAAGCTATTTTAATAATTCTTTTTTCATTTGAAGGTGGTGGTTTTCGCGTGGTCCCATTGGCACCAGGTTAGGATCTGATGGTTATCCTGAGAAATCGAAAAAGTCCTCAAATTTTACAGACACATGAAGTCGGTTCAACTTTTAAAAAAAATACTTAATTATATTTTTGCACATAACAGAAATCAGATTCCAAGGTGCGTAATAAATGCCTTAATCAAAGTATTAACCTTAATGTTTTTGTGATATATTTGGTCAATGCTACATGCTTTCATAATTTACAAATGTGATTGTTAAAAATGGAAGATAAGGTTGTTAGGGTTCCGTACCCAAAGGGTAAAAACGGGACCCTATTACTGAGACTTCGCTGTCCGTCCGTCCGTCCGTCCGTCCGTCTGTCACCAGGCTGTATCTCAAGAACGGTGATAGCTAGAGAGTTGAAATTTTCACAGATGATGTATTTCTATTGCCGCTATAACAACAAATACTAAAAATAAAATAAAATAAATATTTAAGGGGGGCTCCCATACAACAAACATGATTTTTTTACCGTTTCTTGCTCGATACTAATAACGTTGCCTTATGTTGCATAGATAATGGTACGGAACCCTTCGTGCGCGAGTCCGACTCGCACTTGACCAATTTTTTTTATATGCGATTATGCTTAGTGTCTGATCTTAAATTAGTTTATATGTGATTCGGTCAAGTAACTTAAATGGTTGTATGCATTGTTAGGTTTAGTGTCTGATCTTAAATAGGACTTATTTTATTCTAGACTTGGTATGGCGCAATTACAAAATTAGACATGCGATTGGATTTAGGAAGTGTCTATTATTACGATTATCGTATAATTAATTATTTTTTATTAATCCGACAATCGTGGATGTGACAATTTGTACGACTTTTTTTTTTGAATGAGTATATTCATACGGATATTATTATTTTTTTATTATTAAATTTATTACTAAGAATTTTTTTCGTGAAAAAAGTGAAAATCTTTTTCGACACTGTCCACGGAGCAGAAGATCAACTGAGGAGCAAAAGGAAAAAATTGCGGAGTTATTAGATCTCGAAGCTAACCGAGTGAAGGTACGAGTAGGTTAGGGTTTTTTTTTTCGAAAACCTTATTTTATTTAATTTCTAAAGTTATATGAGACGTAACTAGTACAAATAATAAAGTAGTCGTATAAATAATTATTTTTTATTCATACGATTGTCGTGCGATTATCAACAGCCTTGGATTTAGTTATAAAGAACATTAATTTTCTTAATAAGGTTTTCCCAAAATTATAATATCTCTGGATGTAAAACTTGTGTAAAGCTCCCTGTTATTAGACCTACCAAATATAGGTACTAAAAATGAGCAAAATTAAATATAAATATTCATGGACATTTCACACAACGTCCTCTGGTCCCAAGCTAAGCTTATATGCTTGTACCAGAATACTAATAGAATACATAAACTACTTTCTTTTAGCAAATACATACTTATTATACATAGAAACACCCAGTATAAACATTTGTATGGCGATTATAAATATCACACAAATTATTGTCTCGAGCGGGAATCGAATCCGCGACCTTGTGATCGGCAGTACGTTACATGAACCACTCAACCACGAGGCTCGTCAAATGTTCATAAAATCTGTCAAAGACTTTCGAAGAAGATCAATAATAGTCACTGGTACCTTCTACGTGCACAATTATACTTAACTAAAAAGTGAAAACAACTGGCGTATTTTGATTAAGGGCCTACATCAATATTATCGTATATCATCGCCGACACGTACATATTAACACAGACAGTAGGCACAGAAAATGAAGAATTAGGGATATTTTTTTTGTTTACTCAAAATCTACTAAATATATTTTAATTCTGATTTACGTGTTTCTATATATAATAGTTACTTATGTTTTTAAAGTTATTTCATTAGTTAATACGCGATAATAGACCCATAAATGAAAAAAATAAAAAATGAGAGAGGTTGTTTCGCTAAGATTTTCTATCGAGAAAACTTTTTTCAATCGCGTTTCTGAGTTTATGCGATCCTAGATCATATATTGAAAAAACATATACTTAAAAATTAGAACTCTAGCCATTCAATCTAAAGAAACAATGAAAACTTCGTACGTAGAAAAATGCACGGAGCTATTTTGGTATCGTCTTAATTGGGTGTTTCGTTGTGTACATTTTTGTTAATTAAAATCGTTAGTCTTTAATGTACAGATTTTCTAATAAAAAGTTCTGTTTAAATTGCCGAATTGTGTTATGACACTATCAATTTTTGATTTTTTAGTTAAGTTTAGTTCTGCACGTAGAATCGGTACCACTGTGACATGATTTTGTGTATATAAAATAGGGAAATCATAATAAAAATTATCGTACTCTAGAAAATTGATTCATTCATTTATCCGTGTGGTGACGGATTAAGAACACAGCTAAGGAATATTGCACACAAACATCAAGGAATATTTCTGTATGTGAGACGGAAATCTCGATAATAAACCCTGTGCCAACAGGGGTTCAATAGCTCGAAAAAGATAATCAAAGGGAACTTAGTGGCGACCCAGTCTGGAATTATATTCATCCACTAGTTTCAGTCCTAACAGACCTTACAGCTCGAACCGACTGTCCTTCACCTCGCCTGAGCGTCCCCAGTATCCTGTCGCCTTTTGACACGTGGCAATGTCCCATCAAATACTTATACTATAGTGGTCCTTTTTACATATATACACGCGTTTTCCATATGGGAGCAGGCAGAGACTATAGACCGCTGTATACTACGACCTTTACGTACTTTCTTGGCTTCATGGTCCAAACGTTTGGTCTTATATGCACGATGGTTTTAATTGCTGACACTTGAAGCGCTCATCAGAGCGGCCCTTCAAAAGAAGGGCCGCTCTGATGAGATCAAGATATTTATTTTTAGGTGTTTTCTCTCAGCTTCTTATTTATAACAAAAATGGCGGAACTCAATGCCGTATGTTCATAATAAGTAACTGACCGTAGATAAGTATAACAATACAATACATTACTAGTGTGTTCACGATCAGATGCGGGCGTGTCCAGACTATGAATTAGACGTTCACCTTCGTCCGACCTTACGTTATCAGTACCCACATAAAAACATACAATCTTTTCCGCAACTGCAGTTCCGACTTTAGCTATTTTTAGTAGAAGGACATTGATTGATTTTTATCAAAAATGTAAACAATGAGTTTACATTTTTGATAGAAACGATATGTATCATGGGTATCTTTTTTGAGTGGTTTTGTTTTTTTTAGATTCGTGTTTGACATGTGAAACTTGTTCATTTATTTTTAATACTAAAAGTTTTAGGCTAGATTTTTATGTTCGATAATTTTGAATAGTTGAAGGTATAATATGGGGAATTGATTTAAGATCAGTTAAGTGAATCCTTGTTGCTTTCTGGACAAAACGTTATATCTCTGTCCTTTTTTCCAGTCCTTATTCATACTTTTATATTTCTATTAATTTTAAATGAGTACCTAAATATGTCGGTTCTCCTTTTTATTAAAACACTTTAACAGTGTTCTACATAGCATGAACTTGACCAAGAACATGTAACAAATAAGCCCTAATCACTCTGTATAGCAACCACACTTCATTAATATTTTCAAGGACAGTCCCAATGCATTATTGAACAATTTATGTTAAATTCATTAATGTTTCTTTTTATTATGTAAAAGAGGGGACACTTTACAATGTACTTCAAGGTTGCATAAAACAAGAATATAATATTTTTTAAAGGACAGCGCATTTTATGCAATTTGTAACAAAAAAATTCTCCTTTAGCTCCCTTTTTATTTTGAGGAATACAGATTAATAACTAAAAAAACCTGTCAAGAGCGAGTTAAACTCGCACACTTAGGATTCCGTACCTAATTGACCGAAAAACATAAATAACTAAATACAAATAAACAGTTAATTAAGCTTAATGCAACTCACCAACTTAACTTTGTAGTTGAAATGTAAGTAATCGCCTACATTTCAGTTACTTCTTAAGTTGGTATTAGTTTAAACAAATCTTTCGTGTGATGTGATTAGAAATTACAAGTTTTTGGATTTTTCCCTATATCAAGACTATGTAGGCTTGGTCTATGCCAAATTTCAAGTCTCTTGGGTAATAGGAAGTAGCCTGGTTTTGATTCCCTACCGTAAGTCGAAAATACTAAAAAATATCTAAATATCTAAAAGATCTAAAATATTGATTTTATTTTTGCAGCAAGCGACTGCATAGATCTACATTTGGTGTGAGTTTTAAGTTGATACCTTCTGCCGTTGCTGGGTAAAAAAAGTTTGACGGACGGACTGACAGACAGACGTACACCGAAGTGAGACTATATGGGTTTGTACGAAATCCTAAAAATTTGACCGGAAACTTAAATATAAATACACAATGGCGTATTTAATGATAAATGGGCGTAAATAATGATTTAAACTAATAAATACATTAACTATTTATTATAAAATAATTATGTTTTTTTTTTTTTTTTTTTATATCTCTCTCTGCCCTACCGGGCCATGGTGGTGCCTTGAGCCTTACCACGACCCGGCAAGGGTGGCCCCCTTTCTTCACGGGGGGCTCAACGCGACGGGGGGATCGCTAGGTCCCCCGTCACTCAAATGTGGCCCTCCTGCCACGACCGGTGCGGCGGGTCTCTGAACTGCGACTCGCTGTGCATGACCACCTCGTCGGGGGGGGCGGCCGGCCACCGCGCGACGACCCCTACCCGGGGCCCTGCGGGCTGGCAAAGTGCCACCAGAGCGTTCGCGCTCTCGCAGGGCCTCCCTCTTTGCCGCCATCACCTCCCGAGCAAAGGAAGCGACGGCGGCCCAACACTGTTCGCTCTCGGCCATGGATGAAACAACGACCGAGAGCGACAAGTCCTGGCCCAGCACGCTGACGAGTTCAGCGCGCTGGGCGTCCCAGGCCGTGCACACGGCGAGGGTGTGTTCCGCCGTATCCACGGCCCCACTTCTGCAATTTCGGCAAACGGGATCCGACTCGATACCTACCACCTCCCACAGGTACTTGGCAAAACAGCCGTGACCTGTGAGGAGCTGGGTGAGGTGATACGTCGGATCCCGGTGCCTCGCCTCGACCCAGTCTCTTAGGACTGGGTGGACTGCCTCAGCGAGCCGTCTGCTCGCGGAGGGGTCCGCCAATCTCTCGGCCCATCGCCGGAAGAGATCGTCTCGCAATTCGCTCCTCCAGCGAACGATCTCTTCCGCGAGAGGCTCTATTCCTGACTGCCGCATCAGGGCCCTCCTGTGGTAGACCTCCGCTAGGATCCCACCTTCTAGGTCCCACGGAAGGCTGACCGCGATAACGCAGGCCGCCTCGTAAGAGACGGTGCGGTACGCTCTGGAAGCCCTCTGCGCCATGACCCGCTGCGGACGTCGTAACAGAGCCATGTTCTCGGCGCTGAGGGCCTCTTTCGCCCAGATGGGCGCCCCGTAGAGTGCCATGGAGCGCACCACGCCGTCATAAAGGTGGCGACCTACTCGGCCAGCCCCCCTACAATTGGGGAGTAACCTCGCGAGCATTCCCGCACACCCCAGCAATTTAGGAGCCAGGGCGCGGAAATGCTCGTTGAACCTCCATCGGCTGTCGAGCACGACTCCGAGGTACTTCATCGTGGGTCCGACAGCAATGGAGGTGCCACCCACCATGATTGAGTACCCAGGGCGGGGCCTCGTCCGAGGACCATGGAAGAATATGGCCTCGGACTTCTCTAGGGCAACCTCCAAGCCGAGGGCCCTGATGCGGCTGATGACATGGGCCGTGCCTGCAGTGGCAAGCACGCCCGCATCCCGAAAAGTGGGGCTCCGCGCGGTTACCAGGGTATCGTCAGCATAGCAAATAACGCTGACGCCCGGGAGATTGGCTCCACGCAGAGCCCAATCGAATCCAATGTTCCACAGGAGTGGGCCTAGAACCGACCCCTGTGGAACACCGCATGCCATACCCCGGCGGACCACGCGGTCCCGGGTCGGATAGATGATGACCCGGTCCGTAAAGTAGTCCGCCAGAATGCGCCTGAGGTACCACGGAACATTGTGGTACCTCAGCGCCTCAGCTATCGTAGCCCAGGGGATGGTGTTGAAGGCGTTCGCGATGTCAAGCGACACCGCCAGCAACACCTCCCCCCGGGAGATTGCGGTCTCCACGCTGTCCCTCAGTCGGGAGATTGCATCTAGTGTTGACCTCCCGCGGCGAAAGCCGAACTGGCGATCACAAAGGTTCGGGCCCACCGCGTCCAAATGCTCGACAAGGCGCGCAGCAAGCACGCGCTCGAACAGTTTGCACGCCTCGTCGAGCAGGACGATTGGTCGGTAGGCCGACGGTGAATCGGCGGGCCGCCCGTGCTTTTGAATAAGCACGAGCTTTCCCCTCTTCCAGCGCCGCGGGAATCTGCCGGACTCTAAGCAAGCCGACATGAGGGACAGCGTCTCTTCTCCGAGGACCGGTAGCGCGCGGGCAAGAACTCGCCCAGGAACGCCATCCGGGCCCGGGGCGCGATTCTTCTCTTTGAGCTTGAGGATCGCAGCCCCTAACTCGGCCTCGGATACGGGCGGCATGACCTCGCCCAGTGACGGTCCTCCTTCGGGAGCGGGCGCCGCCATTCTGGGCGGTACCCACTCCTCCCTCATTGGAAATAGTGAGCTGACCACCCTTTCGAGCAGGAGTGGCTCAAGCGTCCTTGTTAACGGGGGCGCCCATGGTCGGAGTTTTTGTGTCACGACCTTGTACGGGCGCCCCCACGGGTCTCTGTTCAGGCTCTCGAGCCACTCCTGCCACGCCTCTTGCTTTGCGGCCTTGATCGCGGAGGTGAAGGCACCGCGCGCGGCCCGATATGCGGCTAGTAATTCCTCCTCGTGGGCGGGATCTCTATTGGCCCTCCGGCGGCTACGGGTGTACCTTCGTAGAGCCATCTGGCATTGGGAGCGGAGACCAGCCAGGTGTGGTCTCCACCAGTACACCTGTCTCCGCGGGAGGACTGGTCCCGCCCGACACATCGCCGCATCGGAGACGCGAGAGAGCGCTCCAGAAAGCCGCTCGCATCTCGCGTCCACGTCCAGGCCGCTATCGGTATTAACGGCACCTCCAGCGATCCATCTTTCAACTATGGCTGCCTCGGTGGCCAGCTCTGGGTCCAAAGTAGACAATCTCCACCGTGGACCCTCCCCAAGCAAGGGACGGTCCAGTGCGACGGCTGGAGCATCCGTGGGGGACGGGGCCAAGTCAAACCGGATGTATCGGTGGTCCGACATGGTCTCCACCCCCTCTTCAACCCGCCATCGCCTCGCGCGTCTGGCCAGGGCTGGGCTCGCAAACGACAGGTCAACGATTGACCCGCCGTTATGCCGAACACACGTCTGGACCGCCCCTTGGTTCAGGAGGACTAGTCCCGTGGACACCGCCCACTCCTCTAAGGTCTCACCCCTGGCATTGGTCACCGGGGATCCCCAAGCCTGGGATTTGGCATTAAAATCCCCGGCGACGACCACAGGGGTGGGGTGCACTTCTGCAACCAGGTCGCCGACTTCCGCAAGGAGCCGCTCAAAGTCGGCAAGTGGCCTATTGGGAGAAAAGTACACCCCGATCACTGCAACGTCGCCCAGCGACGCAAGGACACACCCGTGTCCCCTTACCACCCTACTAAATGGGAGGAGACGACTTTGACGTCGCCAGGCAACGATAGCCACCGAGCCGTCGTGATCACCTGCCCAGTCGTTTCGGGGACGCACTCGGTATGGCTCGGCGACTATTGCAACGTCAATTTGCCACTGTGCGGCCGTCTGCATTATCAGATCTTGGGCGGCCACGCAGTGGTTGACGTTCGCCTGCAGGATGGAGACCTTAGTAGCCATCTAATTGGTAGCGGTGTCCATGACTTCCTCGGCAGCAGGTAGAGCTGTTGCGCTAGACGGAGCGAGGGGCTTAGGAATGCCCCCGCTCGACCTATTGCTCGACTTGGATTTGGCCAGCGCAGGGCACTTTTTGTGTCCGAGGCGATGGCCAGCGTCATTTCCTTGCGACATGCATATTGCACATGCAGGGTCTGCCGCGCAAGTAGCAGCCTTGTGTCCCGGCTGCCCGCACCGGAAGCACAGAGCGCTTCGGTCTGTCTCACAGCGGCACTGCACCCCCAGATGCCCCGGCACCAGACAACGGAAACATCGCTGAGGTCGCGCATCCACGAGCGCGACCCGGGCGGTGGACCAACCAATTGTGAGGCGGCCGGCCTCCGTTATCTTCTTGGCCGCCAGGACCGGGCACTTCACCCAAACCGTGCCCTGGCGGCCAGGTGGGCGATTGATGGTGCCCACTTTTACTGCCTCGGAGGGGCAGCCCCCCACCTTTGCCACCTGCGCGGCTACTGCCTCACTCGTAGCGGCGTCTCCGAGGCCAGAGATGCGCATTTCGGCGCACTGCTCCGGCCTAGAGACGCGGGCTTCTGCCCCGACGACCTGGCGCAGTTTCGAGGCGAGGTCGTCGGCCTTCTTGGATTTATCCACGCCGGACACTTCCATAACGCGGCCTCCAGTGCGGGCAGTGCGGAAGCGCACCCCGCTGATTCCCAGGGCCGAGAGGTCTATGGCTCCCTCAGCCTTGGCCATCACGTCGGTATACGATGCCGACGAGCCCTGCGGCAGTGTTACAACCACTGCTGCCGTTTTTGGGGCGCGCAATCGACGGGCGTTCTTCGCCTTCTTTTTACTTTGGGCCGGTTTTGGAGCTGACGTGCCAGCGGTGGGCGCCACGGCAGTTTGGGCGGTTGGCTTCGACGCCTTTCCTCTTCGCACCACCATGTTCCACGCCTCCCGAGATGACGGAGGCGGCGGTAACGGCAGTGGGTTTGTCTCGGCGGGGGTTGCGAGCGCAGGTAGCGCGCTACGGGTCGCCGCAGCCTCACGAGCCGCTAGGGACTTTTTTCCCTTCTTCGTGTTCTTTTTCCCCGTCGCACCCGCAGGTGAAGTGGCGGCGGGTTCGGAGGGGGACTGTAGCGACAGGTGTCGAGTGGAAGCTGCCCGCACGGTGGAAGGCCTGGCAGATGAAGCGACTGAGGAACTGGCTGCCGGAGTTGAAGATGAGTGCTCCGATAGCCTGCGCGCATCCGCTGCTAGTGGGGGACGCATGTGTGGCTCCGGAAGGAGACGGTCCGCAATTCCTGCGAGCCGGGAGTCGATCAGAAATGCGATCTGTTCCCGGGTCATCGTGGTGGAGGCGGCGGCCTGGTCTTTGGCCTCCTGCCGGGTCCTCATTTCCTCTATTTCCCTTCGGAAATGAGACGAATTAAATTAATATCTACATCTGAAATCACAAGGAAACAGGTGTGGATGAATTTTACTAAAAATCTAGTCACGTAAAATATAAGCAATGTATTTGAATAAAACGACACAAAAATATTGGTACTGAATAACAAATTTCGGATACGATAATAAAATACATATAGGAAACTAACCTGTTGCTAAGACTGATGGTAACGAGGGTTTTGCTTTTTGAGTTAATAGAGTATACTAAAGTAAAGCAAATACTTCTTTTGTTATAAGTTTCATTTATTTCTTCTTAATGTTATACTATTAATGTCTAAATACGATAGTAACTAGTTGTTTAATAAACAAAATTATATTTTAAATACAAGTACCTACCTAATCTGGCGTGTGTTGTCTTACCAAAATTAATTAGCTAGGAGAGAGAGAGAGATGAGATTTTGTTTATAGAGTCCATAAAGTGCAAAAAATATAAATGTTTTTGACACAAAATATGTTGTCCTTTTAAAGCCTGTGATAATAATCAGTCAATTTTAAAAACGAAAGGTTCTTAACCTGTGTGGGAATTGATATTTACCAAATTATACTTTGAATTAATAAGTATATACTTAATTATTATTATTTTATAATTATTATTGTAGTTCATTGAATATTGTTGAAAATATTACCACATTCTCATAAATTACGTTATAGTGAAAATGAGATATATTTTTAATACTTATTATTTTTATTGATTAACGTAAAAATATTATTCATGATATGACAAAATGGTTGTCACCCCATTAAAAATACACGATAGATGACATTGCATAGAAATATTTCGATAATACCCATGTGTTTATCGTTAACAGGTGGTTCCGCGATTCTAATCGTTTCTTATCCGAGGTTGCAGCGAACCTGACAATGAAATTTGCTATAGTGATGTACCTACTTACATGTGTTTATATCGATGTTCCTTTTTACACTTGATGCTTAAAGTTCTTAATTATTTTAGCTTATGTTTTACATAACGTCCTCGACCTCGGGAAGAAAGCTACACTTATATAGTAAATTAAATTTATATATCAATGCAAATATCTCAAAAATAAACGTACTAATCAGGAACCGTACTAATAGTATACCTGCGATATCGTGAACAGCCCAGCCAGTTCCTTATACAAACGATTGCGCCACGATTGCACCATGATTTTTATGATAGAATATAAAAGCCAATATTCCTAAAATTATTCTTTTATTTCTGCTGATTGTGATATTTTAATAACTTGATAATTGGCAAGTAATTATTTGTTAAGGTTATTGCCTAATAATTATTTTAAATATAATAATAAATTAGTATATTAGTCGTTGTTTGACAAGGTTTTGATTATTTACCTCTTTGTTTCTCACTTGATCCGCAAAATATTTCATTTGGGTATTTTTATTTATTTGTTGATAACTGATTTAACATTAACGATATTACAAATACCTTGTCCCATTTAAATTATAAACAAATAATAAGTTTTGCTAATTAATAATGATATAAATAAGGTTTTAAATAAAACTGTCGCTAACCAAAGACAAACAATCACACACTAATTCTTATAATACTTTTATGGTAAATTCATTGCGTACGAAATCCGCGGGCGTGTAGTGACGAAATTCAGAATACAACTGTCACTACCCCATTTCCAGGGTGCTGTAAAGGCTAGCTAAGAAATACCCACAAGAAATATACACAAATAAAATCCTCTATGAGAGACGAAAACTTAAAAGTAAACCCTGTGCCAACACGCTTACTAAGCGCGACACAGTAGACCATAATCTCTCCCAAAGTGGAGGTGGCCTGTCCCCAGCAGTGCGCAGTGGGACATTATTGGGCTGGGAAAAAGAAGAAGAAGAAAGTCGTAGGCAAAAGCAAGTTGGAAATTATTTTAAAATCTTTCATTACATAATACCAAAATATTAAATACAAGTTACCGACAGAAGACAAAATAAATAAAACAATATTGTGTTTGTTTTCATACACGCATGTGTATGAAAACAAACACAATATTGTTTTTAGTGTTGTTGTACAACAGAAGTAAAAATTTTGTTATATATTTAAATATTTGTGTGCCTAAAGAGAATGTAACTTAAAATATTTTGTGTTTAGTCACGTGCTACTGTAAACTGTTTCCCATTTCTTTAATATCAAGGAGAGAAAATAAAAAAATAATAATAATAATTTCTTAACAAAAAACATCTTACAACACTATGGAGATTAAAGTCCGCTAGACATCGGTCTTGATATGCTACCGTCATGTCAGATCAGTATTAACCAAGTTTTCTGTTACAATGTCTCCCGACTGACTCTACAACTACACCGCAAGGTGTTGAGTCAGTTGTGTGTATATAATTAAAAATAAATGTATTGATTTTCAATAAAAAGAGCTCCACTGTTGGGCACGGGCCTCCTTCACTTTGGAAGTTGACATAGTTTATGGTTTAGTTTCCGTCTCTCACAGAGAATGTTATCTGCTTATGTAATCTTTTACCTGGCTCATACAGCACCCTGGGGAGGAAATGGGGTTATGACACTTGTATTCAAAGCCCATCGCCACATGGATAGTAAAATTTTTATATGTATAAATAACAATGAAATTCCAATTTATCGATATTTTTACAACATCACTTTAACAATAGGGGTCAGACCTTCACACACACAAAAGGATGGCTGATACAAATCATAGAACACTTAAATATCCTTATGTTAATAGTTCGACACGTAGTAAGTGCACGCACTTTGACATAAACTTACTTATGCACTTTATAAAAAAAAGTATATAAGTAATATAGAAGTGTATTGATATCGTATAAAATTTATCCTAGACCTATATTCGTCAGATATATATGACGGCGTTATCTCTTGTACTTCACATTGTTTTAAAATTTTGACAATATGTGTCGTGTTGTGTTTTTGTTTTTTATTTGTTATTTAAGTTATGGTGTATGTTATATTAACTGTAAGTATTGTCCAAAAATATTTTAATACAACTGTCCCCGCGATGTTACCCGCAGGAATAATGAAAATAGAATGTGTTCGTTTTTTATTACCTCATACCGTTTATATTACATTGCATTCTTTTGGGATAAAAAGTAGTATAAATGTTTTTTTCTGATGAGCTACATTATTGTAAAGTTTTATTAAAATCTATTCAGTAGTTTATGCGTGAAAGAGTAACAAACATCCAAACATCTATACTCACAAACTTTTACATTTGTAATATTAGTAGGAATAAGTTTGAAAATTTTTTACACTGTGAAGAAAATATAATTGAAAGTTTTAGCAAGCTTATTTCCCGGTTTTAAGATTAAAACAAAGACCAAAAAATAGGTTGCCAATACTTAAGATATAAAACCAATTTATTAACTTCCTTTTGTTATAAAAAGCTTTTTTATCTGTAATTTGAGAGATCAGAAAAAGAAGAAAATTCCTTAAACTGGAAATAAGTTAATGAAACTGATTTACGTAATTTTTAATATTGGTTGTTTATTTTATGTTAATCTTTTTATGAGTATTTAAAAGAAAAGTCCAACTGACTTCATGTGCCTTTGAAATTTGAGGGTTTTCCTCGATTTCTCAGGAGATAACCATCAGATCCTATCAATAGGACTACACGAGAACCAAAAAAGAATCATCAAAATCACTTCGCCCAGTTGAAAGTTATGAGGTAACAAACATGAATACCGACAAATTGAGAACCTCCTCCATTTTTTGAAGTCGGTTAAAAAGCCATCCACTTGATCCATTCTATGTAATAAAAAACCGCAACAAAATCCGTTGCGTAGTGTTGAAGATTATAAGCTCACATAGGGACAGACATACAAAAATAACGACTTTGTTTTACAATAAGTATCTAAGGATTACAATTTATGATTGACTGACATTATTCCCATAACAACATTGTAAGCTACAAAACTTTCACATGAGTGTTGCAATTTTCAGAGTTGTCTTTATAAACATATTTACTACCATAATAACATCGGCCTTGACTGAGATAAGCCGAAACAAATGTGAACCGTGACCTAGGCTCTGACCTACAGACCCAGACTCAATATGGCTCCACAAATTATGCAGATTAACATGTTAAAACTAAATCTGAACATGTCATAAATGAATGAAGGATGAATCATGTTACTAAAATTAAACGTAAACTTATTTAAATAAAATTATCGAATGCATTTATATTTAGCACTTTGTTTTGATTAATTTTGTCACAAAAACTTATTACTTACGAATTTTAAAATTGTTCATAATTAATTTATATACCTACTATATAATATAATTAGTCGTCCGTGATAGTGATAGATTAAGAATACAAGTGTCACCACCCCTTTTTCCTCCCAGGGTGTTGTAAAAGCCAGCTAAGGGATATTGTAAAGAGATAACAGCCTGTGTGAGGGGCAAAAAACTCAAAAATAAACTATTTGCCAACACGCCTGGCCAGCGCGGCATATTAAGAGGATACCAAAATAGCTTCGTGCATTTTCTATGTACGAAGTTTTCATTGTTTCTTTAGATTGAATGGCTAGAGCTCTAATTTTTAAGTATATGTTTTTTCAATATATGATTTAGGATCGCATGAACTCAGAAACGCGATTGAAAAAAGTTTTCTCGATAGAAAATCTTGGCGAAACAACCTCTCAAATTTTTTATTTTTTTCATTTGTCGGTCTATTATCGCGTATTAACTAATGAAATAACTTTAACTTTAACATAAGTAACTATTATATATAGAAACACGTCAATCAGAATTAAAATATATTTAGTAGATTTTCAGTAAATAGTAAAAGTATCCCTAATACTTCATTTTCTGTGCCTACTGGCTGTGTTAATATGTACGTGTCGGCGATGATATACGATAATATTGATGTAGGCCCTGAAAGCATAATCCCTCTCAAAGTGGATGAGGTACGTGCCCAACAGTGAAACGTTCATGTGCTGAAGAGGGAGAGAGAAACTTGACTGATAATAGAAGAAATTATGGGATTATGGACTAAAATTTGCAAAGAAAAGTATAGATGACATGATGATTACGTACTATTACTACGAATGCTAGTAGTATCATGTAATTTTTTTTTTTTAATTTTGGACATTTCACACAACGTCCTCTGGTCCCAAAGTAAGCTATATTTCTATACTTGTGTTATGGGTACCAGAATGCGGATATACTACATAAACTACTTTTGTTTTGTAAATACATACTTATAATACATAGAACACACCCAGACGCAGTACAAACATTTGTATGACAATTATAAACATAACACAAATGATTGTCCCGAGCGGGAATCGAACCCGCGACCTCGTGAACGGCAGTCCGTTACATGAACCACTAGACCACGAAGCCCGTCATACGTAATTACCTATATACTGACATCAGGCTTGTTATTATTTTTTCAGTGGCCGATGTAGAATGTGGTATAGAAATAGCACGGAGAGGTCGTATTGTCGGTGGAATAGACAGTCTTCCAGCAGAATTCCCATGGGCAGCAAGCATATACAGACAAGGAGCACATCAGTGTGGTGCCACAATTATAAATGATAGATGGCTGCTTACAGCAGGACATTGTGTTTGCAAGTATGTTTTTATAAGCTACTAGCTGTTGCCCGAGAATTCGTACGCGTGGAATTTATATAACTTTCCCATTTTCGCAACATTTTTCACTACAGTTTCACTCCTATTGGTTGCAGCCTAACGTTATATAGCCTATAGCCTTCCTCGATAAATGTACTATCAAACACTGAAAAAAATTCACAAATGGGACCAGTGGTTCCTGAGATTAGCGCGTTCGAACAAACAAACAAACTCTTCATTAAGACTTTATTATATTAGTGTAGAGATTAACCAAAACTATGAAAACAACATTATGTAGATACTGCTCTGCTTTTGAGCTATTAGTGTGATAGCTATATAGCCTATTGTTATTCTGATTTTTAAGCTGTGTTAATATAAATTGACATTAAAATATATTCGGTAACTACGCGTAGAAGAATAACAGACCCCAATACGTACAATACATACATACAAACTTACACATTTTTGAGATTCTTTATTGATTTTTTAGAATCACGTCGTTATGGGAAAAATTAATAAGTAGATTAGGGTTAAGGGTTAAGCAATATTCAATACTTTGATGCTTCTATTCTCTGCTTCTGTTAGCATGAAAATGAAAATTTTACTCTTGTGAAACGTCCAAATCTATACTATATTATATACTATCTATTTTATATTATAAAGCGGAAGAGTTTGTTTGTTTGTTTGATTGTTTGTTTGTTTAAACGCGCTAATCTCAGGAACTACTGGGCCGATTTAAAAAAATCTTTTAGTGTTAGATAGGGCACTTATCGAGGAAGGCTTTAGGCTATATAACATCACGCTACGACCAGTAGAAGCGAAGCAGTAGTTAAAAATGTTGCAAAAACGGGGAAATATGTCTAAATTCCACGCGACGGGGTCGCGGGCAACAGCTAGTTGTTAATATAACCGTGACCATGGTTGATAAGATTCGACCGAAACGTCGGGACATAAAACAGGTACCATACCTAAAATAAATTATAGTTATCACAAAGTAGACCCGGTGATTATATATTAACATGTGTACAAGACATAAGAGTTTAAAAACTTTAGGTCCAAATTGTTTTGTTCTACCATCGGGTACACGAGCTACCTCCACGATGTCATTGTTCAAGTTTCTTATCATTTTCGCCCAAAATTTCAGTGTTTTCGACGAGTTCTTCAAAACAAAGCAGATATCAGTAGTCGTTGGTTATACAGATATATCCATTAAAGAAGATAATGAGCCAGTTTCCAGAATTTTACCTCATCCTGACTACAGGTAAACTAAAGAACTTAGTTTATTACACTATTATAACCTTAATAAATCAAATTGTAGTGGAAGTGATCACTGCAAGTGGGTGATCACAAAAGTGATCACGCGAAAAAGTGATCACTTTTTCCACTACAATTTGATTTATTATGTAAAAGCATAGCAAGTCAATTGCAAAATTAATAAATTACTCTATTATAACTTTACCATAAGTATCATAACCTTATGCGTTAATTGAATCAGGCTTATATAAAAAACCAGTTGTTGCCAGCGATTTCGTACGCGTGCAATTTAGAAAAATTTCCCCGTTTCTGCAACATATTTCAGTGATGCTTTGTTCCTATCAGTCGCAGCGTGATGTTATAAAGCTTAAAGCCTTCCTCGATGAATGTAATAACCATAATTGAAAGAATTTTTTGAAATGGAACCAGTGGCTTCTGAAATTAGCGCGTTCAAACAAACACTCAAAACTCAAAGTTAAAACTTTATAATATAAGTACAGATATAAAAATCGAAAGTTTTGGCGTAATATTCCCTACTGTTTTATTTTGCTACATAGCAAATATGTAATTTCGAAAGTTTTTGACCAAAAATATTGTAAGAAATAAATACTGAAAGCCAATCATCAAACAGAACATAATCAATTTGCAAAAAAAATCTACTGATGTGGCATCACATACATTCTTTAGAAATTTAACATTATTTGAGTATCGTTTGATATGTTAACATCTATAGCAACTGTCTCAATTTATTGTATATCAATTGCCCTTCTTTCAGCGTATACTTTAAGATCAAACAAATTCTGCTGAAAACATTTTGTATATTTGTTTCGACATTTTCGGTTTGCCTTGATTTTTGGTTCTTATTTTTGAGGACTCACTTAAAATGTCAATGATTTCCATAGAAATTTAGGTAAAGCTCTGTCTATTCGTTTAGTTATGTATAATCAAAGACATCGTGTTTTGAAACTGGTAAATCGTTGATAACCCTCACTGCGCCTTTGTTAAACAATCAATGATCAACATTTTTTGAAGATCCTTTGTAATGAATAGAACACTAAAAAGAATAAGATACATTATTTTTGTCATTCATTTTACTGACGCCGCGCGCCGTTCTGAAACATAACCATAAATTTATACCCTAAAAGTCGTTAACTGTAATAGTTTACCATTAATGAATAAAATGTATAGCTTGTCCCTCAGTTGACGAGATTGAATGGGGTATGAAAAAAATAAAATTGCTTGTGATTACCAGATAAATATCAAGAAGCCTGATACAAGGCGTTAAGGGCCTACATCAATATTATTCAATATCATCGCCGACACGTACATATTAACACAGCCAGTAGGCACAGAAAATGAAGAATTAGGGATACTTTTCCTATTTACTCAAAATCTACTAAATATATTTTAATTCTGATTTACGTGTTTCTATATATAATAGTTACTTATGTTTTTAAAGTTATTTTATTAGTTAATACGCGATAATAGACCGACAAATGAAAAAAATAAAAAATTAGAGAGGTTGTTTCGCTAAGATTTTCTATCGAGAAAACTTTTTTCAATCGCGTTTCTGAGTTTATGCGATCCTAGATCATATATTGAAAAAACATATACTTAAAAAATAGAGCTTTATGGCTAGACCATTCAATCTAAAGAAACAATGAAAACTTCGTACGTAGAAAAATGCACGAAGCTATTTTGGTATCCTCTTAACGTAGGGTATTGTAGATTATACATCAGCCACTGACATAGTTAGAAGCCCTAAAACAGATACTGAAATCCCTTTTTGTGCTTACAGATGCAATAGGAAATTAAATGACGTAGCTCTTCTCAAGACCGCTCGACAGTTAAGGTGGTCGAACGAGTTGCAGCCAGCGTGTCTGCCAAACTCAGCGACTCAAGATTTCAGTGGGATTTTAGCAACTGTCGCTGGATGGGGTTTTACCCATGAAGACAGAAATAAAGGTAAGCACAATTATTTGACAAGTGTCAACTTCACTATCTCGAGTTGCCTTCTTTGACAGACAGAAGAACTCGAAACTACACGTTATAGTTTTACATACGGTTGCGGTGCTGACGGGCCTCGTGGTGTAGTGGTTCTGGTAACGGACTGCCGATCAAGAGGTCGCGGGTTCGATTCCCGCTCGGGACAAACATTTGTGTGATTTTTCTAATTGTCATACAAATGTTTGTACTGCGTCTGGGTGTTTCTATGTATTATAAGTATGTATTTACAAAAAAAAAGTAGTATATGTATTCTATCCGCATTCTGGTACCCATAACACAAGCATATAAGCTTAGCTTGGGACCAGAGGACGTTGTGTGAAATGTCCATGAATATTTATTATTATTATTATTATACGGGCAGGCGTGTTGGCACATCATCATAGTCATAATTCACTAGCCTCTCTACGTAAAAAAGTCCAGACCCGGGCTTAGATAAAGAAACAGATCCTTGGCTGTGGCTGTGGCAGCAGTGGAACGTCTATGTCCCTTTTTGAAGAATAAAAATAATGGATATTTTAAGCTGCCAATTTTCAGAGAAAGAATACCACACATACATCCCTTCCTTTGAATATTATTTTTTCTTTCATTATATGTAGATTTAATTTGTTCATATATTTTACCATTCTCAAATAAACTCTATCGTCATTCAGGCTCAAGACCAAACATTCTTCAGAAGACGGAAGTGACTATAGTGACTAATGATGAGTGTAACAACTGGTATCGGTCACAAGGCAGCAAAGTTAAGGTGATCCCAACTCAGATGTGTGCTGGTCACGAGGTCGGAGGACGTGACTCGTGTTGGGTGGGTATTGGTATCTATTCCAAGAACTTTAACTTGCTCAAGATAGAATAGAATAGAATTTATTTATCATCTTTACAAAGGCAGCTTATAAACTATGGTACATAGATTATATATTATCATGCATGTATTACAAATTATATAGTTGTTGTAAACTTACCGGCATCCTAACTAGACTACAGAGTAGTCTGTGTTTAAGATACCAGTCCTCTCCTCAGAGTGAACTAATATAATATAATTATGTATATTATGATTATTAACAAAGAAACATAAATTAAAAAGTTACAAAATGTTGATTATTGATTGACATTAGAAACAATAAATTATAAAATTAAAAACCAATGTGAGGGTATATTAAAATAATAATAATTTATACATAGAAAGGTAAAAACATATATAGATACAGATATATTAAGTACTTAACTGTCTGGCTCGATGATAATAAGTTAATTAATGCTCGATATATACAGTACAGCGTATACTAATTACGTAGGTAATGTTTAAGATATCATTTCTATTAGATCCAAAAATGTGAGTTATTAAATATTCGTAATGAAATCGATGAGGCCGTTTAAGAGACAGATACTGACAAATACACAGATATGCAAAAGTTATGATTTAGGTTTACTGCTATTATGAAAACTAAACTAACAAAGCTTTAATTTTAATTCACAGGCTGACAGTGGTGGCCCATTGATGATCAGAGACGATAAACGCCACACTATGGTCGTAGGAGTCGTGTCAACTGGCAGCGGTTGTGCCAGACCAAAGAAGCCTGGAGTTTACACTAGAATATCCAGATACACAGATTGGATTGTTGAAAGTATAAACAGTGATAAAGGCAGAGCAAATTTTGGTGGACTTAATTGGTATCCGAGTATAAGTAACTTCTTTGGGTAAAATATTCAATTAATGAAAAGGGTACTGTCTAAATATGATGCTGCTTAAGCTATGCACACAGCTTCAACTGTGACAAGAAAATAGATCGAGGCACTTATGCAATATTCAAAGGACCCAACTCATGAGTTGTCAAAATGGGAAATAAAACTAGTGTAAGATTTTACAAAACTAAAAATATAGTTACACAAATGGGTTCCTGTAACTAGATAAATTTTAATTAAAAAACTGTATATATAAATAAAAATTATATAATAATATTTTATTTACATTATTTTCTTACTGTGATATTATTTTTAAGATAGTTTAAAAACTGCAATCTATTGTTTTATTAATAAAAATATTAAACAACAAATTTCTTTTCTTTACAATACTTTTCAAATTCTATTTTGCTGTTGTTTAAAACATCTTGTAGTTTTTTGCCAGCTACTTCTTCAGTGTCGTCTTTTAAAGAATTTATTGCTCCTTCGATAGCTAGCTTAGCATCTGTTAATAAAGTTTTAACGTCTTCAAATTTCTTCACAGTACAGTCTTCATTGGGCATTTTACATTTCAATATTAAAGCAGAATGCAATTCGTGTTGCAATATGCTATGATATAAACTGAGTCTAGCATTTCCTGGATCCAAAGTTTGAGTAACTGTAATAAGGTCCTTACACATTTTTATTTTCTTATCCAATATTTCACGTGACATATAACCTTGCTGCCTACCATACAATTGTATTAAAGAATGTTTTATTGAATACAAATGATAGTGATTCGGATGCAAAAATGTTGACAGCCTACATAGTAGATTCTCCAACATTGTGACAGAGTTACCCATCATCAAAACATTTTCGACCTCTTCGCCCATTTGAGAAATTACCATATTAACTTGTGAATTTCCAACTTTGATTGAACATTTGTTGCAAGCCCAATCTGTTTCATCATCTAAAGGATCTTCAGGTAAATGTATCCCATCACAAAGCTTTGTTCCATCTCCTAAACATTTCATAGCACTTAAATAAGTACCAAGTTCTGTGGGATCACTACATCTTTGACATTTGCATGAGAAATATTTTGTGTCTTTCAAATGTTGTCTTCTAGCTTGCGTACCCCATAGGGCATGGCTATACATTGTTGATATATGCTTTTTTTTTAATATTGGAACTACAGCCTTTATTGAAATTTTGTAGAAATCTTTACGGTCTTTTGGTGAAAGGAGGAAAGTATGTTTTGTATTCGGTGTACAACTATGTTCCATCTTATATGTTTCAGCATATAATGCGTTCAATTCTGCACCTTGTGTAAGACGTATTTCTAACGCATTTGTGTCTATAATACCGCAAATTCTATGAAGCAGCTCAGAAGTAATCTCATACTTTTGTTTCAGCTTTTCATCGAATTTTTTAACGAAATTGTTGATTAGGTATTGTACGATAAATTCATCGGCCTCACTGTAAACAAGCATAGTGGTTAAAATATTATAAAAACGGTTTTAGTGACAAATTAAAATAAATAACTCAGAAACTAAAGAAAAGAGACAAAAAATAATACTATCGTGAATTTTATGTAAGGAAGTGTCTATTAATACGATTATCGGATAATTAATTATTTTTTATTCATCCGACAATCGTGGATGTGACTATTTGTACGGCTACTGGACGAATAAATTATATTTATTCGTACATATTTTATTATTAAATTTATTACTAAGAAATTTTCGTGAAAAAAGTGAAAATCTTTTTCGACACTGTCCACGGAGCAGAAGATTAACTAAGGAGCAAAAGGAAAAAATTGCGGAGTTATTAGATCTCGAAGCTAACCGAGTGATGGTTGGGGGGGGGGGGGGTTTTATTTTTTCGAAAACCTTATTTTATTTTATTTCTAAAGTTATATGAAACGTAATTAGTACCCGTATTAATAATTATAAATTGTTCGTACGGTACCCGTATTAATAGACTCAGCCACCATTGTCGTATAAATAATTATTTTTTATTCATACGATTGTCGTGTGATTATCAACAGCCTTTATGAAAATTTCTTTCTTGGTCATATAATGTCTACTATTGGGCGTGTACTTTTACACTTCAGGAGTATATTTGATAGGGTATTAGATAGGGCTTAGTTTTAGGCGTTGAGTAAGGGGTATTAGATAGGGTTTAGTTTGACTTTTCCATTGTTTCTTATAAGTAAATTAGGCAATATAACATCATTTCGTTTTTTGCGTCTCTAACACTGGGTAACATTGACTTACTCATAAGCTTCACTCCCAGGTGTTCTACAATCCATATGTGATTGCATTTCCATTAGTTTCTTCCAACCATCGGAATCCGTTTTCTGAAGTAGAATACATCTTAGAGCCAGTAGAGCATCATGTCTGAAACCGAAAATGTTTATCTTTAATTGCGAGATCATCAGACGTGAAGTTAGCAATTACTCTCCCTCTTCACAGCCTGTTAACGTCCCACTATTATTCGGCACGGGCCTCCTCCATTTTGGGAGAGATTACAGTCAGTACATTATATACTACGCTGACCAGGGGTATTGGCTCAGGTCTTATTTTTGAGTTATTCTGTCTTTCACAGAGACATCCGCTGTGAAAGACAGAAAAACTCTGGTCCTGTGTAATATCCCTTAGTTGACTTTCACAGCATCCTGGGAAGGAAAAGGTGTGGTGAGAGTTGTATTCTTAATCCGTCACCACACGGACGGGAATTGTATTCACTACATAACCCTTTATTTGTATTAAAAAAAATATACCAACCGATAGTAATCAGCCATGTCATATAAGACACAGTCTGATCTAACACTGAGTATTTCGCACTCCGCGGCATGATGTCTTGGGTCTTTCAGACCGGGACAGTGTCCAGAGCATATTGGCCAGCCGCATCTGGAAACATTGTATGCAATAATTTTACTAAATGGCACATTAAGGTAAGTAATATATTATGTAGAGCTTTTATTCTTCTTTCAAGGCCATAAAAGTCCCAGTGCATGGGACTCCTTTGGGGAGCGTTTATGGTCTGCTATGCCACGCTGATCAAGCGTGTTGGCACTGATGACATAGGGTTTAACAAAAAAAAATTCGTCTTATACAGTTGTAATACTGTTTATAATATCCCTCAGCTGGTTTCATTAGAAAATCTGTATAAAATAGACTAACGATTTTAATTAATAAAAATATGCACAATGATTTAGCCAATTAATCAAAATACAGCATAGTTGTTATCATTTTTTAGTTTAGTTTTGTTGTGCACCCAGAATTGGCACCTTAGTCACGCGTCACTCGTTACTTTATACTCTCCTTCTACAAACGCAGTGCTATCATCGATCAGTTATACTTGATCGATGGTGCTATCATTCCCATATGCATCTACAGCAGAATTAAAAATAATTTCTACAGTAAAATTGTTAATGTAAAACTTACAGGTCGAAAATAAAATTAAGAAAATTGTTATCATTATAACTACTTGCCTAGCACAACGCTCTCCAGCCTCTGTGAATACAGGCTTATAGCAGCCAACACAAGGCATTATTGCTTCTGGGTCTGGCATGGATTTCGGTCCAAACACTAAAGGGCGTTCAGTTAAGACTGGATCCCCTGGATTCAAGTCACGGGCAGCCACGAGATATTTGCCAAGGTCTTCTGATGAATGGACCTGAAAATGGCAGTTATTGGTACCGATTATACGCGCACAACTAAACTTAACTAAAAAAATATCATTATTTTATTAAAATATGACGCTTACATACGTACAAGGCAATACCAGAGCCGGAAAGCCGATAGGGAAGGAACCAAAATAAATAAATCAATAAATTGGATCTCTCATCAAGAAAATGAAGAAATGGGAATAGTTTAATAGAACATTTTTCTGTAACTGCATATGCTACTCATTTATGTTTGCTACAGCTAGACTAATTTTAGTAAATAGGTTAATTACTTGTTAAGACATCTAGTATTAAAGAGAAGAACTATATAGCGGTACTTTGATAGTGCCATCTGTGCATTTAATGTAAAACTACCTATCTGACACGAGACAAAGCTGTGGTGATAGTTATTAGTTAAGAACAATTTCAATAGATGGCGGCTAGTAAATTATGTAAAAATAATGAAAAAAATTAATAATTGGATGTAAACACAGACCTCATACGTTAAATCGGGAACTCCCTTAGCTGCTTCCATTTTTCTGTAAAAGAAATAACATTTTTTTATAGTAACGTATTCAGGTTTATCAGGATTTTCCTTACTCATGTAAACCAGAACAAGGAAAATCCTTACTTTATTCTCAAACGCTGCGATAAATAATGCCGGTTTCACTCGCCTTTATAGTTATTCAAAATATACATCAAACCTTATTAGATAAACATACCATCCTCTTAAAAAAATATTCCCGTTAAAAGAAAACCGCATCAAAATCCGTTGCGTAATTTTATAGATACCTATAAGCTGACATAGGGACATACATACAAAAATAACAACTTTATTTTCTAATAAGATATTAACGACGATTGTTTATAAATTTTACACAGATCAATTTGGTGTTGGCACCGATTATTCAGTTGATGATGTCAAGGTACACATTAGTCTAAGTCGCAGTGAAGTCATGGACTATTAATTTTATCAAGTAGATCGAACTCTGTGTGGTAATTCGACGAGATGGACTGACGATATGGTCAAATTTGCAAAAAGTATGTTTGGGGCATGAAGCCACTTGTTGCAGATAGGGCAGGACAGTGCGTTCTGGCGTTTTATTGGGGAAATGGGGAAGACTACATTATGTTCAGCGGGGAACGGAGAAAGGCTGATGGATGGATGTAGGTATACTTTTGATGCGAAAAAGGGATCTGTTAGGTATAATTTTATATCTCACGCCCACGCGTATAAAGTTGCAGGCCAACCAGTGGCGTATTTTCCCTAAGGCCCGGTAGGCCCAGACCTAGGGCGGCCAGATTTACGGGCGGCTCCAATCGTGTCAAAAAACTTATTATAACGTATGGCGGGCGGACTGCACTGCAGGGTGCAATCTATGCCGCATCCTCAAATACTCTTCTATGTTTTTAACACGCTTTTATTAGTTTCACCTGTATGTTTGCTTGCTTGCTTGTTTGTTTGTTAACCAAGGTTATCATGAAAAAGTATGCCAAGTTGGCAGAGTATGTTGGAGCAAATAACTAGTTGTAAGTGTTGTAACAACTTATGTACCATATTCTTGAGAAAAAAAAACTGAAATATTCTCCAAAATTTCTAAATATTTTTAGATAAAAGTTGGTAATGAAGTAATTTTGTATGTCTATTTGTCGAATGCTGTGAAAGGGGTGCCTGATGGCTTGGGGCCTAGGGCGGCCGAGACTGCTAATCCGCCACTGAGGCCAACTAACAAATTATAAGTAATTTAAATGTAGATATTTGACTATAGTAACGAATAGCGACTTTAATTAACACTAGCACAGAGTATAGATAGATAAAACTTGGTAGGTATACAAATTGGCTCACCACCAATTGCAAGAGATTAATCTTATTTCGTCTGAATCGCACGAAAGCACAGACGAAAGACAGTTATAGTCTATTTATTGTGACTCTGTTTTGACTTATAAATCTTTCATACATTAGTATTTCACTTTGTAGATTAATTTATAAATTTTTGCAATTGCAACCCACTACCTCGGAATACTGTTTGGTAAACATGTGCAGGAATCATGCTAGTTCTAGATGGGAGAGTAACCGAATGGTATTCCGAAGTCTTGGGTTCAAGTCCTGCTCATGGTGATAATATTTTTCGCTATAATTTTGTAGATTCTATTTTACTATAAAAAATAAATAAGTATTTTTCAAACAAATATACGCGTCTAAATCCTTTAAAAGTACTTTTGTTTCAAGTCGCGCAAGTAATTTTTTTTTAACTTTTCTACCTATGACGATGAAATCATTATTATAGTAGATACGCATGTAATACGCACGCAAATAATAATTTATTTAATTTAAGAATACAAAATACTCTTGAAAATTTTAGATATTTTTATGAAAAGAGTGTTAAAAAATAAAGCAAAAAATTACTAAAGTAATTTATTAATTTTGCAATTGATATGCTATGCTTTTACTTAATACATCAAATTGTGGTGGACAAAGTTGATCACCGCAAGCGGGACTTGAACCCACGACTTCAGAATACCGTTTCGTAGCTCTGCCAACTGAGCTTATTGCGGTCGTGCTAACAGTAACCTCGATCGAGTGACGATTGTGGTGGTCTAATTTGGTTACTGTTAGCACGACCGCAATAAGCTCAGTCACCACTAAGCGAAAAATTGATAATTTTCTTGTGAAGTCGATTAATAATATTTTTAGATTTTGCCTTTTCTAAATCTTTTAACTTACACTTTTATTAACATTTTTCTTTTAAATAAAACTACTTTTTACGAATTTAGACGCGTATATTTGTTTTAAATTTTGGCCCGACGTTTCGGAGACTTTGCAGTCACCATGGTCACGGGTGAGACTGCAAAGTCTCCGAAACGTCGGGCCAAAATTTAAAACAAATATACGCGTCTAAATCCGTAAAAAGTAGTTTCATTTAAACAGATGAGTCGCGCGAGTGTAGGAAAAAAATTTTCTTTTAATTAACACGCTTTTATTAGCTCGGTAGGTACATCGTTCATATCTATCAATGTATTAATCTATGTAGCGGAATGTGTGAAAATGATATTCACCCACTTACTGTCGTCGAATTGATCTGAAATTTTGCAAACTGATGATAAAGTAAAAAAAAACAAAAATTCGCATTAACAAGCGTGTCTTTTAGTTTTTAAAGTAAGCAAATTACCCATGCTTTATTAGTTTGTAAGTATCCAATTTGAAGAAATCGTTGAAAGCGATTTTTTTTACCCACTTGCAATAATGTAATCTGAAAATTTACACCTGAAACACATTGGAGACCAAAGTCAACAAAAAAGAAATTATACAAATTAAAACGGGTTTTATGCATGATCTTTAGTTTCTAAGTAAATTATTTGCTCATCGCTTTTGCTAAGTAGATTATTTGCTCAAAACTCTTGTTAGACCTGCAGCAAACATTAAAACATTATCAGTTGATATATTATATGTATTATGTATCATAACATGTTTTATTTTTGGCAAGCGTTGCAGTTTCCCATGTAACTATCGTTATCTGGGTCACTTTTATCTATTTTTGTACTACTATAAACCAACAACACATATTTTTTCTAATGGATTTTCGTAACATAATGAATATTAGTAACATCACGCATGTAGTTTCAGAGCTTTATGAGTTTGAGCTGTGATTTTAAGGTGTAATAAAATTAATCCGATAGTTAAAATCTATATCTATACTAGCTGACCCGGCAAACGTTGTTTTGCCATACTAAAAAAAAAAAAGGTTTGAAAAATAGATGTTGGCCGATTCTCAGACCCACTGAATATGCATGCAAAATTTCATAAAAATCGGTCAAGCCGTTTCGGAGGAGTACGGTAACTAACACTGTGACACGTGAATTTTATATATTAGAAGAAGATATACTAAAATTATAAAGCTGAAGAGTTTGTTTGTTTGTTTGAACGCGCTAATCTCAAGAACCACCGGGCCGGAAAATTCTTTCAGCGTCAGATAGGACATTTATCGAGGAAGGTTTTAGGCTATATAAGATCACGCTACGACCAGTAGAAGCGAAGCAGTAGTGAAAAATGTTACAAAAACGGGTAAAATTCGAGTCGAGGAGTCGCGGGCATCAGCTAGTTAATAATATTACAAAGCTGAAGAGTTTGTTAGAACGCGCTAACTCAGGAACCACTGCTTCGATTTGAAAAATTCTTATATAGTAGGATGGTAAATTTATCAAGTAAGACTCTAGGCTATATAACATCACGCTGCGGCTAATAGAAGCGAAGAATCAGTGAAAAATATTGCAAATATCGGGTAAAATTTTCTAAATTCCTCGCGTACGGAGTCGCGGGCTACAGTTAGTATAATAATACGAGTAGTCGTAAGTTCTTTGTCGTAATGAGGTACCAATATTTTGATGTATTGCTTGTTCGGGCAGATCGGCCCCTTACAAAGATATCAGTATAACGTTTTTTTTCCTTTCGTGTATTTAGGCTTTTTGTTATGGAGAAAAATAAAAAATCATTTATTTAATTACATTTCGTTTATTTGCAAGTCTCACATGATTTTTCTTTAGGGATATTTAATCCTTTTTCTTCTTTCCAGCCTTTTACGTCCCACTGTTGAGCACGACCCTCCTCCTTTTCTGGAGGAATTTTGGACCTACTGTACCGCACTGACCAGGCCCGTTGACTAGTCTCCCGCCTCTCACAGAAGATGTTTATCTTTTTTTGAATGTTAATGAACCGTTTTTATTGATTTCAAACTACTTAAATAACAATTTAATTTTAACGATTAAACTGTATCTAATACAATGATGTAACAATTTCTATTTTAGTCCGTTGGCCTCTATATTGTATATCAGTCATACGTTACCTTCCCATTGAAACTGAAACTTTCTTTCATATTACCATGATATTTAAGTATAGACAATATCTAATACATAGTATTTTTGATATGTATTTGTAGTTGTATTGTATTTGGTTATATATTTGTCAGTATTTTGAAAACCTTGAGTTTCTCGCCAAAACAGTTTCTTTCACTCTACTAATATTTTAAACCTAAATTATTACCTGTGTGAGCAATATTAGTATGAAAGTTTTCTATAAACTTAGCTTTTAAAATGTTATGCTTACTGAAGTATATAAAATATAATAAGTCAACGTTAAAAATTAAGTTTTAATGACAACAATCAAAATTAAGTAGAGGAGCATTCAAAATATCTATTAAATGTACGGAACTTACACGATTCGCTGTTTTGAAGACTTTTAAATCACAACTTTGTCATAAGTAAAGCGTTTTAAAAACAGTTTAAAAATAATTAACAGTGTTCGCGCACGTTTAATTTCCGCACAGACTCTTTCGGACTGACTTCAGTCGTATGTTGCGTAACGTACGGATTTGTGAATGAACTAAAAAAAACTTTAGCTTCTACTAAAATGAAATTTTCAGCATTATTTTTCTTGACTGATTTGACATCTGGTCCAGTTGCAAAAAGTATTGTTTTTCGATAACGACGCCCCAGTCTCGATCCTATATAGTATTATAAATACATATAAATACTAGCTGACCCGGCAAACGTTGTTTTGCCATAATAAAAAAAAAGTTTGAAAAATAGATGTTGGCCGATTCTCAGACCTACTGAATATGCATGTAAAATTTCATAAAAATCGGTCTAGCCGTTTCGGAGGAGTACGGTAACTAACACTGTGACACGTGAATTTTATATATTAGATGTATTGAAAAATCTTGACAAACGAAAAAAGCAAGCGGTCGCGTTAGACCCTCGTAAAAGATACGTAAATACTTACATGAAAATGTAATTTTTTTAGTTTAATCCCAAGCCACATAAAAAAAATTGAACTTTTCGCAATATAAAAGTAGTTAATAAAGTTCTGCATTTCAAAAAAAAACTTCTGAAAGTTTGGTAAAAATATATGGTATTAATTAATTCAATTACAGCCCTTGGTTCCAAAAGAAACATTAAAATGTTATGGATAGTGAACCTAACACCACATAAATGGTTTAAAACGTGAAAGGAATTTTTATTAGTGACGTCCTCAAAAAGGTTCTAACTGAACCTTTTTGACAAAAGTCATGATGTATGTCCAGGCGTACGAGTTTTAGGGATTATAGGAAACACGGGTGTTTTATGATGTACAGTGATAGACAGGATGTGCAGATTTGTATAATATATCAGCTTTCAAACTTCAAATACAATCAAACTGAAATTTAATCGGGTGTTAAAGCTTGTGTTGCTGTAAGACAAAAATATTCGCAATATTAAACCTTCGTGATGTTGGCAGTGTTCCTAAATTTTAACTGCATTGTTAATTATGCTTGGCTATTCACAATGAGTATTGTGCTTGATACCAATGCGCGCGGGTGTGTTCTGCATCATTATAAACAGTTGCATATAACAAGCAGGCCAGTTCTGTAATGCCATCGTGTGAGGTTTGCCAAGAACCTGCTAACCAAATTTGTGGAGGATGTAAACTTGTATACTACTGCTCCAGACCACATCAAAAACTAGGATGGCGCGAAGGACACAAATTCAAATGTTGTGCATTCAAAATACAATATTCAGATACCCTTGGACGACATATGGTAGCAACCAGAGACATTCAACAAGGCGAAATGATTCTCAAAGAAAAACCCGCAGTTATAGGCCCAAGGATTTCTTGCAGCACTCTTTGTTTAGCCTGTGGCAAACATCTAGATCCAAAAGAATTTTCAGGCAATTGGGATTACTACAAATGCACGAAATGCAACTGGCCCATGTGTGGACCTGAATGTGAAAATGCTGATGTTCACAAACCTGAGTGTAAAGCAATGACTGACAGAAAATTCAAATGTGATATAAAATATGAAGGCAATAATAAAGTTCAAGCTGCTTATTGTGTAATATCACCATTGAGAGTGCTCTTAATGCGTTATTCTAATCCACTTCAATACGAAAATATAATGAATCTGGAGTCTCATTTGGAAGACAGGATAAACACACCTCTATATATGGTTTTAAAAGCTAATTTAGTTACATTTATTGTCCAAGTTCTTGGATTGCCGTTTGATGAAGAGACTATACTAAAGGTTGCGTCTATATTTGATACGAATTCATTTGACGTACGTTCACCAAATGGTTCCACAAGGTTAAGGGCTATTTACCTGACGGCTTCAATGATGGATCATAGCTGCAAGCCGAATACAAGGCACGTATTCCTTGGTGAGGAATTCCACTTAGCTCTAATAGCAACGGTACCTATAGCTAAAGGAGATTGTATAACAGCAACATACTGCCAAACATTGATGGGAACATTAGATAGAAGAAAGCATCTAATGACTTACAAGTATTTTGGTTGTGAATGTGACAGATGCAAAGATCCTACAGAATTTGGAACACATTTAGGGAATATTTATTGTTCAGCTTGCAACAATCCCTATAGACCAGGTATTGAATCGCGTGGATCTATGATGGTCTCAACGAATCCATTTGATGAAAATGCTCCATGGAAATGTGAAACATGTGAACATAGTATATTAAGTAAACAGATGGTTTGGGGAAACAAAGCTTTGAAGGAAGAATTGAATAAGCTTAACAAAACCAATCCAAAGGAGTTTGAGCAGTTTATAGACAAATACAGTCAAACGTTGCATCCTAGCAATCATTTAGTTTTGCAAGCCAAATTGGCATTGGTACAAATATATGGTAACTATAAAGGTTATAGTTTAACTGGTACGTATATTTTTGATACAAATATAGTCCACGTACGATCTAATTATAAGTTTATATGCTTGTGGTTCTATCAATCTAAATTTATTCAGATGGTTTATTTCCATTTATATTGTCCTTACATTATGTTTTCCGTGTGGTGACGGATTAACAATACAAGCGTCACCACCCCTTTTCCTTTCCAGGGTGCTGTAAAAGCCAGCTAAGGGATATTGTAGATGGAAAACTTGAAATTAAACCCTATGTAAACACGCCAGGTCAGCGCGGCATAGTAGACCATAATTCCTCCCAAAGTAGAGGAGGCCCGTGCCCAACAGCAGGACATTAACGGACTGGAGAGAGATTCTCATTTAAAACTGGAAAGAAAACAAGTCAAGTAAAAGTCGTTTGCTGCACATAATATATTTATATTTTTTTAAAACTTTGGAAACCATTGCTTAAAACGCCACCTATATCTGAACTAAGCAGAGCGATTAAGCTACGTATCAGATAAAGCATATAATACTTCTGTCACTTTATTATCTACCTGGAGAACCTAAACACAGTATAAATCGCACAAATATTTGCTATGAGTAGATATCGCCAGATATCTAAAGTATTAAAGACTAATCCCCTAAATTCATGACTCGTCGATATTTTGAAGTTATTAGGTATCGAAAGTGCATATTTAGAAAAAAAATTATGGAACATTGCAGCTATTAACATATCTAGCTACTAACAGAACTACGAGTATATTCTTAAGGATATTCATTCCATTTATACCGAATAATTTTTTTTGATACTTCAACCTTTTGTCATGACTTACATTTGCTTATAAACCCCCAAGGTTTGGTTCAGGTACCTAAAAGTTTAACAATTTAATAGGTCTGCTCAAAATAATAATAAGAAAACATTATCAACATCACAACACAAACTTACTAGACCAAACTTTTTAGATTTACCAGACAATTTATTAAAAAGAAAACTGGAGTTATGTCATGACTTATTAGAGATCGCTGATAAATTGGAGCCAGGGTGGTCGAGATTCCGAGGAGATTTGCTATTGAATCTACAAGCTGCCATGATGGTGCAGACTAAGAGAGAGTTTGAGGCTGGCAAGATTACTAAGGCTGGAGCACAAGTCAGTATTATGATACACTTATTTGACTTACAGCTTATAGCGGTTCATTATTGTCCTCAATTTACCATCTAAGGGTAATTTTCTTTGGGACCAGAGGACGTTGTGTGAAATGTCCAAAATATTTATTTATTTATTTAAGGGTAACAAGTATAGATAGTGGTACCGATTCTACGCGTACAACTAAACTTAACTAAAAAATGAAAATTGATAGTGTCAATAGCACAATTTAGCAAAGTTAACCAAAGTTTCTTATTATTAAAACTGTTCAATAGACTAACGATTTTAATTAATATGAATGTCTACTCCGTGTGGTGACGGATTAAGAATACAAGTATCACCACCCCATATCCTCCCAAGGGTGCTGTAAAAGTCAGCTAAGGGATATTGCCCACAGATAACATGATCTGTTAGAGATGGAAACCTCGAAAATAAACCCTGTGCCAACACGCCTGGTCAGCGCGGCACAGTAGACCATAATCCCTCCCAAAGTAGAGAAAGCCCGTGCCCAACAGTGGGACGTAAATGGCCTGAAGAGAGAGAATATCTGCAATGAAACTTTTCTGACTTTTAAAATACCCTGGAAAAGAAATGGGGTGGTGACACTTTTATTCTTTATCCGTCACCACACGGACCAGCACGTCAGCATTTACTAACACTTTATTAATATTTCAACAATCCTCCAAACGTTTAATATCTGCCATTACGACTTACATTAATTGGAAGTACCTACGCCAGTTTATAAAATGGATCATGGTACATGACCTTTTAACATTTAGATAGTCTAACATTAAATTTTAATGATGAGTGAAAATTGCAATGATTTAAGAAAGAGTTTGCAGCAAAATTAAGTTAATATCAAACTTAAAAGTAGTTCATTGTAAAGTATTTTCTTACTTCTCGACCATGTTCGATAAATCGCTTTATATTGTTTAGAGTTATTAAATACAAAATACTATAGAGTGATTTGTTGTCAAAAGTAATTGCATGCACACGTAATCACAATTTATAAGACGTTTTTCTTAATAGATAATACCAACCCTTAGACGACATGGTTTGAAAATCAATGTTCTCCAATTCAATAATTATCTATAGGTACTAAGTACTAGCTGACCCGGCAAACGTTGTTTTGCCATTCAAATGTCAGTGGTGGACAATCCTTATCTCTTAGGGGTATGGAAAAAAGATAGTAGCCGAATTTTCAGACATACAAAATTTCATAAAATCGGTCAAGCCGTTTCGGAGGAGACTGGGAACAAACATTGTGACACGAGAATTTTATATATCTACCTATACTAATAATATTATAAAGCGGAAGAGTTTGTTTGTTTGTTTGAACGCGCTAATCTCAGAAACCACTAGGCCAATTTGAAAAATTCTTTCAGGGTTAGATAGGGCATTTATCGAGGAAGGTTTTGGCTATATATGATCACGCTACGACCAGTAGAAGCGAAGCAGTAGTGAAAAATGTTGCAAAAACGGGGATAATTTTCTAAATTCCACGCGGACGGAATTGCGGGCAACAGCTAGTTAGATAATAAAGGTAAAGAGTTTGTTTGTTTGAACGCGCTAATCGCTGGAAACCGCTGGTTTGTTTTAAAAATTCTGTCAGTGCTGGATAAAACATTTATCGAGGAAGGCTTAAGGGTATATAACATTATGCTGCGATCGAAAAATGTGACAAAAAAGTGATTTCATTTTTAATTGCACGCGTACGACGACGCGGCAATCAGCTAGTATTTTATAAACTTTTGGGTGCTTAAGAAAATGTCCCAGAATGTACCGTTTAACAAGAAGTGGACAATTAATAATTACTTGATTAAAGACTGATGAGAAAAATAAAAATCTTTTATCTAGAGGTTCATCTAACTACTATTCTGCTTTTTCACAGGATGAACTAATGGAAAGCATGGTATTATTACAAGAAGCTACAAACATACTAAGTGTGGAGCCACACATGAAGCCAGTTTTAGAAACGAAGATACAAGAGCTATCCAGTCTTTTGGAGACTTCTGAATCGGAAGATAATTGATATGATTGTTGACATTATCTTAGTGATTAAAATAAACAGTTGGGTATTGTGCTGTGTAACTTTATTTATATAATTAAACTTCTTGCACATTTATTGCTGTACAATGGCGGACTTAATGCCAAAAGCATTCTCAGCAAGTCAACCATTGGGAGATGCAGAAAGAGAGCGTAATAATGCTTATAGCTTCCAATTCAAATCTTCGATTGAAGTACTGTTTTACTTGATGTTCTTATCTTTATTGACGAAGATAAGATGTGTTTCGTGACTACGATTTCGACTGAAAAGAATTATTTTTTCAAGTATGGAAGTTACCCATGCATTTGCCAGTAAAATAAAACGACATAATCTTTATCAAAATCTTTTTAATTGCATTTATTTAATTTTGCAATACATTAATTTACTTGGCCATATTTAGGTATACACATCCTTATAAACCTAATAAGTACATTACAATTAAATAACTCACATAATATATTTATATTATCGGTGCTATTATAGAACCAAAATAGGGTCATTATGATAAGGTCACAAAGATGGCTGCATTCAACATAGCCTAAAAACTACCTGAAATACCTTACTAACATATATTGGGCAGGCTACATCGCTTAGTGTATTGAAATCTATTGGGGAAAATAATCTGGAATATTTGGCACTTTTAACTCCTCCTCTTTCACCAGCCCATTGACCTCCCACTGCTGGGCACGAGCCTCCTCCACTTTGGGCGGGACTATGGTTTACTGTGCCGCGCTGACCAGGCGCGTTGGCACATGGTTACGCTTGTACACGCCCAAATGCCGGGTTCTTAGACGTTAGCAGCGCATTTTACAGTTTTACATATCTTTAATTAATGAACCGAAAAATTTAAATAAATACTTTTGATTTTGTATTGGAAAATACTATTCGCATGCATTAGAACATGCTTTGAAAATATTTGTTAGAGAATACAGGAATTTCAAAGCTTTGCGTGGTTTTCTGTTAGTGAGAAAATGTCCAAAAATACAAAGATCTTACGACTAACACGGTATCAATTCAACCTTCATCTAAAAATACCAGTACATAATTAATTTTATTTTTCAGTAGGCACAGTAGATATATTACTTTCAGCCACAGTCTTAGGTTCGTTTTCTGATTGGTATGTTTGGTTGTACTGCTGCTTCGTATTGCAGTTGCTAGTAGTGCTTCTTCTAGCAATGGACTTAGGTTTGTTTTCTGATACAGAGTTATTATTTGATTGCATATTATGCGGTTGTAGGTATTGCAAATAAAATTATTTTTGTATTGTTTTTACAGGTTGAATACTTAGGTAAAATAAAGTGGAAAAAAAATGTATTCTATCCTTTCGATTCAGATAATTATCCTCTAACAGTGAAAGTATTGCAACCAGTAATGCTAAATACATTAACGAGAAAAGTAAGAGCAATGTCATTAAAATTAACTTGCATCATCGTCTTTCCTCAACTAAATTTGTATATTATCAGTTTTCATAGGAGTCACTTTGGTAGGTTTTGTTGTGATGTCGTCAACTTTAATACTAAACTCGACAGATTCTTTGTTGATATGCAAAATATTCTTCAAAACGCGAGAAACTCTTTTATTTGGCCGCGGGGAATTGTCTATCACGAAGATTTTCTCAGTATTTTTGTCGATTAGTCGCAGTTTGCTCCTCTTGAACTGAAAGTAAAATTATTTTGAATTTAAAACCCCATTTAATCTTATCGATGCTTTAATAGAATTAATGATCACATCATCACCATGCCGTCACGTGTTTTTCCTATGGTGGTAGGCAGAGACTTTAAAGTTCCTAGGGTAGGAAAATTTAGGACCTACATCAGCATTCCACATGAGAGTAGTCATTGTAGAACAAATGTTAACAAGAGTTATCTAGGGTTCATTCCCAGTTTAAACATTGAATGATATAATCCTTCTGTAACATCTAGGTAGAAACCTTTGTACTTAAATAATATTTTACATCGCTTTTCATCACAGCTAATAATTAAGAGGACTAGGTTTTTATTACAGACTAACCATATCACAAACGCAGCACCAACTTCCAAATTTGAAACAGGAAACTCCTGGAGTCCTATCCATTGCTTTTCTGAATCTCACGTTAGTAAATCCGTAAATAAGTGGATTAATGGCGCAGTTCAGATACATTAGGAAATTAGCGACAAACCACAGTATTGAAAAGCCTCCATCGACCTGTTGGTAAGAAGAATTGTTACGGTAGACTAGTACGAAACAAACGGCCAACAAAATTACCAATAGTCGTAATACCGACTATCTGCACAGGTTTCAAAAAACGCTGAATTTATTTTTATTAATACAGGCAAAGTATATTGCTATCATGGATGATTATTATTGTCTCTCACAGAGGGTGTTATCTGTGCGCAATATCGCTTTGCTGACTTTTACAGCACCCTTGGGAAGAGATGGGGTGGTGACACGTGTATTCTTAATCCGTTACCACATGGGTCAATCATCTGTGTGATATTTATAATGTCGTAATACAAATGTTTGTACTGTGTCTGGGTTTTTTCTAAGTATTATAAGTACAAAAAAGTAGTTTATGTAGTATATTCGTATTCTGGTACCCATAAGACAAGCGTTTAAGCTTAGCTTAGGGCTAGAGGACGTGGTGTGAAATGGTCATTAATAATAATAGTTGTTATTAATTAACGCAGGTGTCACCAGCTTTATCTCACCAAACGTCTTTGATTTTCATGGTGTATTAGTAATCTGGAATGATGGGCTACCGATAAAGAAGGAAGAGCAGTAGAATTACAAGAATAGTAAATGAATTTACCGCATTAAGCTCATTCTCGAGGTTATTTCTCCAATATATGATAGCAGTGTAAGGTACGCGACATAAAACAGCTGCAATTAGAACACAAGCAGTGATCCTCAATGCACGACTTCTGGCTTTGGCAATCAGTTTTCCTCCACCCCGAGCTGATAATTCTCGGGCACTCCACTCTAGCCGCCACATGATCGTACCATACTTTGAAAACAAAACGAAATTTTATTAGGTTCCTTTACTGTCTAGAACCAACAAATTGTTTGAAATAATCTTTTAATAAAAACAGAAAGGCATAAATATGTATTATGATGCTAATATCAGTAGTCTTCTAAGAAGAAACAAGTGATCTTACGTTAGTATTTTTGCGTAAGACAAAACTACCACGAATACTTCCATTAGTCGCATATTAATCAATTTTTACTTACAGTGACACAAATAACTGCTAGTGGTACCCATACTAGCATAATAATTAAAAAGTGCCAGTATATGTCGAGTATCACAACGTCTTCCACACAAAAAGATTCCAAATAATCGAGCCACTGTCTTTCCTGCACAAAATAAAAAGAGGAAAGTCAGAAATTCAGAATAGTAAAGGAAATTCAGAACTAAGTAGTTTTTTCACAAGCCATGCAGGCATTTTAGAAGGCAGGCATCAAAATAACTATTTAAAATATGAATAAATAGAAAATAAATATTCCTTAGGTCAAATGAATATTTAAACCTACCACATACTCTCTCCTGATAATCCAAGGCAATGACAGAAGTATTGCTAGACTCCATGATGCAATAATCATTCTGGGAGCAGCTTTAACAGTAATTCTTGCTTCGTTGGTCAATGCAGCGGCAGCTAGACGATCATAAGAAACTAACATTACTGCATTGACACTCGCCAGAAGAAAAGACGCTGCAAATTAAGGACAACAAGATAATTATATTTTGCTATGACTAGATATCTATATAATTTAAGGGGTAATGGTTTTGTTCGTATAGCTGGTTTATGCTATAGCTCGATAGCTTTTTCCCCTATTGTTGTATTTTCACCAAAAGATATGGTCTGGGCATAGTTGATTTATGTCGCAAATTCTTTAGGTTAGTGATTGCTTACAATTATATCATCGTAAACTACGGTATTTTGGATCAATAAGATTAAACTTAGACTAAAACTACTGACTACTAAACTGACTTGATTCTCATTACTGCTTTCTTTATAATTTTCAACTTTATTTAAGAGTAGATAAACAGGAGATGGAACTGTAATAAATATTCAACTATTTACCTTGTAAAAATCCTTCAAATCGGCAGCCAAAGTTGCTCAAAACGTACTTCTGAAAGAAATCCCTGACAAGCATGAACCATGGGCATAGAAGCAGCATTAGCAAATCAGTCAAAGCCAGATTACCAATCAAGTAGTTACTTGCAGACCAGAGCCATTTATTTTTAATTAAAATTGTTAGTATGATAGAGTTAAAAAATATTCCTGAAACTCCCACAATTATCATAAGAGATGATTTGACTGCGATCTCCTTTGCCGGTTTTACGTGCCATAAAGTGTTCGGGAATGGGTATTGAGATGTATCCAGCTGAAAATATAAAATATCAGAAATTTAATTAACACATCTAATTGTAGCAACATTTTTTTTAACACAGTAAAGTGTTGCTACAATGGAAGTTGAGTACTAGCCTATGCTAGTGTGGAAGATAAGTATACTGGTTTTATGGGATTTTAAAATCATTTTAATTTACCTACAATGTATGTCACATAAAATCTGTGCCCGATTGAACCGCTAAACTTAATAGAAAAGTAATCAAAAGTTGTCAATCATATCAGAAAAATACACATGGACTAATTGTGTGGCTGTTACTAAAATCTGTTTTACTGCTATCAAAATCAAAATCAAAAATCATTTATTCATATAGTCATATTTTTTGTGGCAAAAAATAAGCTCTTATGGTATGTCCAAATTTTTTCCCCTACCAGTTCAGGACTTTCAATCCGCTGAGAAGAACCAACGTATGAAACTCAGCAGATATCGTTATCTTTAGTCATATTACTATTTTTAGGGTTTCGTACAAACCCTTATAGGATCACTCCGGTGTCTGTCTGTCCGTCTGTCAAACTTTTTTTACCCAGCAACGGCTGAAGGTATCAACTTGAAACTCATACGATATGTAGATCTATGCGGTCCCTTGCTGCAAAAAATACAGTCAACCTTTCACCTCCACGCATTTAAAAGATATAACCGAATTACGACCATTTTTAGGGTTCCGTACCCAAAGGGTAAAAACGGGACCCTATTACTGAGACTTCGCTGTCCGTCCGTCCGTCCGTCCGTCCGTCCGTCCGTCCGTCCGTCTGTCACCAGGCTGTATCTCAAGAACGGTGATAGCTAGAGAGTTGAAATTTTCACAGATGATGTATTTCTATTGCCGCTATAACAACAAATACTAAAAATAAAATAAAATAAATATTTAAGGGGGGCTCCCATACAACAAACATGATTTTTAGGGTTCCGCACCCAGTATCTCAAGAACGGTGATAGCTAGAGAGTTGAAATTTTCACAGGTGATGTATTTCTATTGCCGCTATAACAACAAATACTAAAAATAAAATAAAATAAATATTTAAGGGGGGCTCCCATACAACAAACATGATTTTTTTACCGTTTCTTGCTCGATACTAATAACGTTGCCTTATGTTGCATAGATAATGGTACGGAACCCTTCGTGCGCGAGTCCGACTCGCACTTGACCAATTTTTTATTAAGAATTTTTCGACTTATGCTAGGGAATCAAAATTTACAGGTTACTTCCCGTTGCCCTAGAGCCTTGAAATTTGGCATAGATCAAGTCTATATAGTGCTGATATAGGGAAAAATCCAAAAACTTATAATTTGTCATCACATCACAAGAAAAAAGTGTTTATACTAATACCAACTTATGAAGTAGCTGAAATGTAGGCGATGCCCTATATTTTAACCACAAAATTAAATTGGTGAGTTGATCTGAGTTTATTTACTGATTATTTGAATGCAGTTATGTTTATATGTCTAGTATGTACGAAACCCTAAGTGTGCGAGTTTGCCTCACTCTTGACAGGTTTTTTTTATCTATCGTTAGTTATCCATTTCATTAATGTCCATACCACTTACATTCTCTAAGTAATCCAGGGACCAATTTGTAGTGGTTTCTGTATCTGCTTCATCATATTCTGTATGATCCATATCATAAGATTATCACTCCATGACCATCACAAATCTGCTTCAGCAAAGACCTCCTCTTCTACTAAGCAAAGATCTAAATTTTTTACAATTAACTTATTTCAAGTAATATTTGATCAATTTATCTACTTTCGACTACATTAAATGCTTAAAATAAGTATCGTAAAATTCCGAACCAATAAAAATATTTCACCACGTGCTTTTGCCACAATTTTTACTAATTAAATACTAGGAAAACTCTAAAATATTAACCATAACACAGTAATGGAAACACAAAGGCAATATACAGAATGCGAGCTGATATTACCCACTCAAGATAACATTGGTTTCAGGTCTTAAAGCATCAATTCAACAGCAGTAGGCATTTGTCTCCTGCTGAAAATTATCAGATATGTATAATCAGGCTGTGTAATAAGCTTCCTACTGTAGATTTCACATAGAACTACAAAACTAGGCACTTCAAAGGGCGTTGACAGATTCTTACTGGGTCAGCAACGCAGGAGTAATACCTCTGGTTAGCAAACGTCCATAGGCCACCCCTTGAAGTACAAATATTCTACTTAGTTCAAAAAATAAAATACGTGCTTGAAACTCCTGAATATGAAGTATTGCATTGTCGTCGGTCTTTGTTAGGTATGCAAAATTTCAGATCGATCCGACTACTGCAAGTGGGTGAAAATCACTTTCAAAGATTCCGTTACATAGATTAATACATTGATAGATACCTACCAAACTAATATAATCGTGTTAAAAAGAAAGTACGAGACAAATGCTCATACCTCTTGGATGTAATTACGCGCAAGTTATAGAGTTTGTATGCGTTACTTCGTTACCCCATCGACCTGACAGAATATTTGACAAAGAAGACAGCGTGTGTAACAACTCCTGTGGATGTATTGCTCTAAGTTTCAGGTAGTCCATTACCATGAAAGGTTTTTTATCAGAAGGATGATTGATAACACAAAATAAGGCTTAAGCGAGGTAGGACAATTCATTTTGTTCATCGATTATGTTGTTATCGCAAAAAAATAAAAATTAAGTACAAATAACATGTACCTACCTGTAATAGTATGTGAACATTCTTTACATAGGTAGGTAATAATCTATAACAAAGTCAAATATTTTTATTTTTAGTAGGCAAAAGCATTTGTCCCAGAAGTGAATCCTATGGAGGAGAATAGACAAGAGACTCTTTGAATTTTTTTGTTAAGAGGATACCAAAATAGCTTCGTGCATTTTTCTACGTACGAAGTTTTCATTGTTTCTTTAGATTGAATGGCTAGAGCTCTAATTTTTAAGTATATGTTTTTTCAATATATGATCTAGGATCGCATAAACTCAGAAACGCGATTGAGAAAAGTTTTCTCGATAGAAAATCTTAGCGAAACAACCTCTCTAATTTTTTATTTTTTTCATTTGTCGGTCTATTATCGCGTATTAACTAATGAAATAACTTTAAAAACATAAGTAACTATTATATATAGAAACACGTAAATCAGAATTAAAATATATTTAGTAGATTTTGAGTAAATAGGAAAAGTATCCCTAATTCTTCATTTTCTGTGCCGACTGGCTGTGTTAATATGTACGTGTCGGCGATGATATACGATAATATTGATGTAGGCCCTTAATTGCTTTTTTTAAATTCATTATTAATTTATTTAACAACATAGAGGGTTGTGAGGATGATGCAGGTTCATATTACGAAAATCATTAGGTACCCTTCTTCTAAAGCAGTCAGTATAAGACGGCTTGTTATTAACCCAAATATAATTAAACAAAACAGAAATTGACGAAAATTTCGTTTTAATAACGGTCATTGAAGTTTTTGTGATTTTCCTGAAAAGAGAAAGTTGATGAGCAATTCCAAATTATAGAGGCTGGATGAATCATTTTTATTTGAACTTTCCTATATTTATAATGTTGTTAATTATTATATAGTCAGTTATTGAATATTGTCCACAATTAATATCGCTATAGATATCATCGCATAATATTGATTGATAGATAACTCCGGACTAAACCAAAACAATATTAAAATAATTTGATAATTTATTAATAGATTTTAATAATTGATTGATAATTTATTACAAAAGTTATTGTTAATATGCAATAACTTTTGTAATAAAAAAATAAAAAAAAATATTAGGTATCTTTATAAAACAAAGTCGTTATTTTTGTATGTATGTCCCTGTGTGGGCTTCATCATCATCATCATAACATCACGCCTTTTTCCCATGGGGGTAGGCAGAGACTATATAGCTTTTGGAGTATGCCGGCGATGACAACGGAGTATGTTTTTCTCGGGCTGAGATGCTGGGAGAGGACTCCCAGCATTTCCATTTAACTCCGCCGTGTATATGCCTTAGATTGCGTGGTTAAAAAGGTTGGTTCTCTTGAAAAATTTCCTAACGTTTGCTTTTTAAATTCCACGCATACAAAATTGCGAGCAATAACTAAGTAGTTCTAATTTATTATATTGTTGCCCGCGACACGAACGACGAAATTTATAATAAAAAAATAAAATTCCAATATTTTTCTCTGATACTTCGCTTTTATTAGTCGCCGCGTGATGTTACCTTTCTTGGTAAATAGACTATCTAACACAGAAATAATTTTTCATTTCTAAACAGTAGTTCCTGAGATTAGCGTGTTCAAATAAACTCTTCAGCTTTATAAAATGACTAGCTGTTGCCCGCGACTCCATCCGCGTGGAATTTAGAAAAAAAAATCCGTTTTTGCAACATTTTTGACTACTGCTTCGCTTCTACTGGTCGTAGCGTGATGTTATATAGCCTAAAGTCTTCCTCGATAAATGCCCTATCTAACACTGAAAGAATTTTCAAATCGGCCCAGTGGTTCCGCTTTATAATATGTATTAGTTTAAATAGTATCTTTAATAGATAACATGTCAGTGTAGGTAAGTAAGTGTATACAATAATAGATACTGTTTTGGTAAGTACTAGTTACCTCTGAGAGTTGCCTATTAATATAATATACCAACTAACTATACCGGCTTCGTATGCGTGGGATTAATTTTTGTATTAAAAAGGTCACTATATACCTAACTATCCTTTTTAGAGATCTATTATCTGGATTGTATTAATGTAAATATTTATACATGTTCGATTATTTATTTATATTGTTATTTCTATTTAATTATGTAACATGGTTTCATCCCTTAACTTTACTTATTATAAAACAAAGTCGTTATTATTGTATGTATGTCCCTATGTACGCTTATATCTTCAAATCTACGCATCGGATTTTGATGTGGTTTTCTTTAATAGTTTTCTTAAATATTAAATTATAATTTTGGTTTCTTTGAAAACCAGAAGTTCTTGGATTGTAGGGATTATTTTATTAAAACATTACATTATCGCCATCTAGTAGCAAAATATGGAACTTAATATCATGAACATTCTTTACTTGAAAGTTGTAATTATCTTTGCACTAAGTATTTCTATTTGACGCTAGATGTCGTAAAAAATAGTTTCTTGAATGTTGACGAAAGTTTTATAGTTAAACTAGCTGACCCGGCAAACGTTGTTTTGCCAACTAAAAAAAAAAAATTTGTAAAATAGATGTTGGCCGATTCTCAGACCTACTGAATATGCATGTAAAATTTCATAAAAATCGGTCAAGCCGTTTCGGAGGAGTACGGTAACTAACACTGTGACACGTGAATTTTATATATTAGATGTCGAGCCAAACGTCTTATTTTTAAGTTTGCTATGTCGATTTATTTTTAGGGTTGTGTGAAAAAGAAAATAAATAAACAGACATAAGCGTGGCCACGTAGGTAAGTATATAATGTAATTAATTATGCTAAAGATAGGTAGGTAGGTACGTAGCTTATAGCGTAGCGTACTTACAAAATATAATACTCTCTGTCCAGCAGTGGATTAAATTTTTTTTTATAGATGTATAGATAATACAAAGACAGATAAATGACCATCATACTTTCACATCTTTATGTATGTTATTGTTATCCCAAACTCAAATTACATATCATTTACCTACACGTACAAGCTATTTAGAGCTATTATGCTTTTTATGTTCAAACTTCAGACCAATTTTAAAAACCAGTTAAGTACGTATTGGTATTGCACATAAAGGGATCCGTATTATTATCATAACTTTTTTCATTATCGTAATACCGTCATAATTCTTTTTCTCCAGCTTATTAACGTTCCACTGTTGGACACGGGCTTCCTGCACTTTGGGAGGGATTATGGTCTACCGTGTTGCGCTGACCAGGCGTTTAGTTTCGAGTTATACGTCTCTGACAGTAGACGTGAAGAGGGTACGATACTCCTAATTTAGGTATTTGCCTTAGGTATTGCTGTCCCTATTCCCGAGCACCGCGCTGAAAGACACAAATATAGCTGAAGCAGATTTTACCTACAAATTCTTTGAAAAAAAGACGTTTCGTAGTCCCCTTATATCTTTGCGAAAATTAAACCGATTTTAAATTTTTTTACGCTATATTATAGATGATGAGTATATCTATGCTTTTATCATTTCTTTTTTTGGTAAAACCTTAACAAATTTGTGTGATAGATGCTGCAACTTTATCTAAAGAAAACCGAAGAATACGGGATTTTTGGATGGTCATTTTCTTTTAGTTATTATGTTTTGAATAAAAAAAAGTGATAGACGCATAGATATATAAGACCTAGATACTGTGAAAAAAATTCGTTCTTCTGGAGTCAATATCCACGAAGAAAACAGGAGACTACGATGCCCATATTTTTGTATGGAGCATAATTTGGTATTGTGCCCTCTTAACTGTTTATTTTGTCCCTTAGCTGGCTCTTACAGCACCCTGGGAAAGAAACGGGGTGGTGACTCTTTTATTCTTAATTCGTCACCATACGGACAATATTATGTCTATACGCATACCGTCATAATTGTTTCATCTTATCAAGTTAAAGTGCAAACGTTTGCTGTATAGCCTCTTAAACATTTATGTTATTCTGATTTTTAGCAGATATTTATTATAATAGCCAAAAGCAAAATACATCATCTGTAAAAATTTCAACTGGTTAGTTCTCATTTTTGTTTTTTCATTTTTTCCGCTCGGGACTTGTGTGATTTTTCTAATTGTCATACAAATGTTTGTACTGCGTATGGGTGTCTCTATGTATTATATGTAGGTATGTATTTACTAAAGAAAAGTAGTATATGTATTCTATCTGTATTTCGGTATCCATAACACAAGCATATAAGCTTAGCTTGGGACCAGAGGGCGTTGTGTGAAATGTCCATGAATATTTATTTATCTATTATTTATTTATTTATCACTGTTTATGAAATAGAGCCTGCGTGAGTAATGAAGGGGCGGACAGCGGAATCTTACTAATAGGCTTCTGTTTTACAATAAGCCTACGGACCCATAAAACAAAGATAAATCCAACATTAGTGACATTCACACCTATCTCAAAGATCTCAATGCTACACATCAAAATCGCATTTTCCAAATATCATGTGAATTTTTTAAACAATGAATACTTTGGACTTCATTATAATATACTTATCATTGTTGACGAACATGAGGGACACGATGACCTTGTGTGTCAATATACTATTTTGAGATCACAGATTGGACAAAGACTAGTTATTTTGCATCTCATACAAAATCATGTAAAGGCGATTTTTAGTGCCTAAGACATTTTCTAATCAGGCAAGTATTGCATGTAATTGAATTATCTTCTTGATACCTATCGAGGCAAGTATGTAGCCCGAACTAAGAATTTGAAGTTAGGTACCAAAAGGTACCAGCGAGGTACAAAATTTCAGTATATGCCAGATACTGGGTTTCTATGTTGGTCCAGACAACCTGACGTTCACATAATATATGGATTATAATGCATTGTTATACATTTGTATAGCTGTTACTTGCAACTAGTTGCGTAAAAAATTTAAAAAATAAAAAATACTTTAGCTCCCAATAAACTGTATCGAGAAAACCATCCTCTTAAATCACTCTATCTATTAAAAAAACCGCATCTTAATCCGAGGCGTAGTATTAAAAATTCAAATGTTTCAAATGATCTAGGAAAAGAAGTCTTTTTCTTCTTTCCAATCTATGTGTCTTAGTTTACAAATAATGTTTCTTATTTTTATCTCTCCCTGTCTCTCTCTTTCTCTCTTCAGCCCATTAACGCCCCACTGTTGGGCACGGGCCTCCTCTACTTTGTAAGGGATTATGGTCTTCTGTGCCGCGCTGACCTGGCGTGTTAGCATCGGGTTTATTTTAGAGTTTACTGTCGCTCACAAAGTATTATTGTATTATTATTATTATTGTCTGTGTATAATATCCCTTAGCTGGCTTTTAAAGCACCTTGGGAAGAAAAATAGGTGGTGACACTTCCATTTTTAATCCGTCACAGCACGGACAAATATTTCGTCCAAACTTTCATAAAAGACATCCATGTCTCAATATCAATTTAAATCAGACGCCAAAACTAATTAAAATATACAAAAATAATACAAAAACACTGATAGAAACAGACACTATAATTTCAACCAATGATTCATTACCTACACGTCTACACCACAATGCAAAGTTCTATAATTTGTTAATATTCTCGTCGCCATTTTAATTTGACCACAATTCTTATGCACCCTGGAAGATAACACGAGACTAATGACAAAGTGTCTGGCTATATATAAAGAAACTAGCTGTCCCGGCAAACGTTGTTTTGCCAAACTAAAAAAAAAAAAGTTTGAAAAATAGATGTTGGCCGATTCTCAGACCTAGAGGATATGTACACAAAATTTCAGGAAAATCGGTCGAGCCGTTTCGGAGGAGTACGGTAACTAACACTGTGACACGGGAATTTTATATATTAGAAGATAAACGTCAAGTATGCAATCATAAATGTCTGTTACAAAGGGGTACAAAGAATTTAAGCTAAATGAGATGAAATCTACTAATAAAATAAATAGTGTTTTACAGAATGCAAATAAAACTACGTGGCTCAGCTAGTAAGTATAATGTAAATACCAATAATATGGTTTCCTTCTAAGTTCCTATTTTTGTTTGAACGCGTTAATCTCAGAAACTACTGGTCAGATTTGAACAATTTATTTCAATGTTAGATAGTACATTCATCAAAGATTGCTATAGGCTATATAACGTTACGCTGCGACAAATAGGAGCGAAGCATCAATGAAAAATTTTGCAAAGATGGGGATAATTTTCTAAATTTAAAGCGTACAAAGTCGCGGGCAACACATGGTGTTAGGATATTGAGAGCTGTAAATTTTGCCATTTACGGGACGAAATTCCAACTTGCTTTTGACTGTTTTTTAGGGTTCCGTACCCAAAGGGTAAAAACGGGACCCTATTACTGAGACTTCGCTGTCCGTCCGTCCGTCCGTCCGTCTGTCACCAGGCTGTATCTCAAGAACGGTGATAGCTAGAGAGTTGAAATTTTCACAGATGATGTATTTCTATTGCCGCTATAACAACAAATACTAAAAATAAAATAAAATAAATATTTAAGGGGGGCTCCCATACAACAAACATGATTTTTTTACCGTTTCTTGCTCGATACTAATAACGTTGCCTTATGTTGCATAGATAATGGTACGGAACCCTTCGTACGCGAGTCCGACTCGCACTTGAACAATTTTTTTTTACCTGTTAGGATTTATCTTAAACTAATATTATAAAGCGGAAGAGTTTGTTTGTTTGTTTCTTTGAACGCGCTAATCTCAGGAACCACTGGGCCGATATGAAAAATTCTTTCAGTTTTAGATAGGGCATTCATCGAGGAAGGTTCTAGGCTATTTAGCGTATAACATCACGCTACGACCAGTAGAAAGTAGCGGAGTAGTAGTGAAAAATGTTGCAAAAACGGGAATTTTTTTCTAAATTCCACGCGGATGGAGTCGCGGGCAACAGCTAGTTTATTATATTTAGACGATCCTTACATATAAAGCACCATTTTTAATTTAAAATATAATTTAAATAATACCTGGGAAGTTCTAGACCAGGTGGCGTTTAATGATGTAATCCATATAGATTCGTTTCTAGAGAAAATGGAAACAGGGCAAGCTACCGTCACAACAAGTCATGATCGAATAACCTTTGACATGTATAAAGTTAGCATTTGCTAGCCTTATTCTGGATAAAGTAAAAGTATTACGTTTTTCGCCTTATTCTGGATACGGTAATTTTTTGTACATGATTAAGACTCCAATCGATTAATAAATTCAAGATAGATAAAAAACATCAAAATAAATTAGATCTAAGAGCTTTCTAAATTCTAAATTTAAAAAATTCATTAAATTTAAATTATGTAAAAAGGCGTATTATAAAATTTCTCATTATATTAAACATGATAATGCTTGGGAGTAAGTTGCTCTGGAGCAATACATATTCTATATTGTAAAGTTTTATTAGCATTGTAAGTATAATTGACATTTAATTAAAAAATATTGATTTGATTAAAAGCTCTGCTGAGTTTCTTACGCCGGTTCTTCTCAGCAGATTGCGTCCTGAACCGGTGGTAGGGAAAAACAAATTGGACATGTCATAAGCACATAATTTTTCTGAAAAATTGTGATGTTGATGAATGATTTTTTATTTCATTTCATTTCATTTCATTTCCAGTCCTTAAGTTTGCAATTTAACTGTTCTATGACGAAACAGAATGCAAGTGTCATCATCCCTTTTTCTTCCTAGGGAACTAAAAAACCCAGCTAAAGAATTTAGTATACAAATACCATCCACTGTGAGAGAAGATAACTCGAAAATAAACCCTGTACCAACACGCCAGGGCGACGCGTGATAGTAATAATAATAAATAAATAAATATTCATGGACATTTCACACAACGTCCTCTGGTCCCAAGCTAAGCTTATATGCTTGTGTTATGGGTACCAGAATACGGATAGAATACATATACTACTTTTTTTTGTAAATATATACTTATAATATATAGATAGAAACACCCAGACGCAGTACAAACATTTGTATGACAATTAGAAAAATCACACAAATGATTGTCCCGAGCGGGAATCGAACCCGCGACCTCTTGATCGGCAGTCCGTTACCAGAACCGCTACACCACGAGGCCCGTCTAGTAGACCATTAGTCTTTCCAAAGTGGAGAAGGCCTATGCCCAACTGTGAGACGTTAGTGGGGTAGAAAGAGAGAATGGAGATCTCCTAATAAATTTGTATGTGTGTGTATAAATAGCTAAGGTCTTATTCATAATGACTGATTAGAGGTTTAAACAGAGATTGTATCGCAGAGATAATAAACGTTCTAGCGTAAAAAGACTATTATGAATAAGAAGTTTTGACAAATTTTGTGATCCGATTTTAGCGAACTTTTAAACCTCCAATAAGTCATTATGAATAAGACCAATAGTCTCTCAGTTAAGTTTAGAGTTGTAGAGTAGTAAGTTGTACTAAGTCTCGCTTCACACGATAGATACGTGCTAAAAACATAACCTTTCCTTAATAGTCGGGTAAAAACTATCTCAGAATATACCTTCATAAGAAAAACCACAACTGTCGACGGCAATTTTGTACGAATGAGGTTAGCATACACGTTTCAATTGTTTGTGTACCATAGAAAATTGAATCTTATTAGCTTGTGTTAAGGATGTTGTAATAAGGGTAATTTAGCATGTAATAGAAATCGTGAGGACATGTAGATGTCTAGCAGTTAGTGTTGGGACATTATGATTGTTTTGTGCGCATAATTGAGGCATATGGTGGCAACACTGTTGTAATTTTTTGCTTTTATCTTCAATCCAAGCTTATAAATTATTATACCCGTCCTTTAGTTATAATGGCGTAGCTTAATTTCATACGTATAGATACATATATTTCTGTTTTTGAAGTTATACTTCTATTGCCGCATAAGTTATGAGAGTTAAGAGGATACCAAAATAGCTTCGTGCATTTTTCTATGTACGAAGTTTTCATTGTTTCTTTAGATTGAATGGCTAGAGCTCTAATTTTTAAGTATATGTTTTTTCAATATATGATCTAGGATCGCATAAACTCAGAAACGCGATTGAAAAAAGTTTTCTCGATAGAAAATCTTGGCTAAACAACCTCTCTAATTTTTTATTTTTTTCATTTGTCGGTCTATTATCGCGTATTAACTAATGAAATAACTTTAAAAACATAGGTAACTATTATGTATAGAAACACGTAAATCAGAATTAAAATATATTTAGTAGATTTTGAGTAAATAGGAAAAGTATCCCTAATTCTTCATTTTCTGTGCCTACTGGCTGTGTTAATATGTACGTGTCGGCGATGATATACGATAATATTGATGTAGGCCCCTTAATATTTATACGCCCACACCTTCACAAAAAACGTGGTATAGCACGCATTGTCTGTCCACTAGTTACCCAGAGTTAACCTGGAAGACAAAGAAGAAAATATTCTTACGTGCATATCCTAATCTTAATCCTAATAATATAATAAATGTGAAAGGATGTTTGTTACTCTTTCACGCAAAAACAATTGAATGGATTTTAATGAAATCTAACAATAATGTAGCTGAGACTTCAGAATAACATACAGGCTACTTTTTATCCCGAAAGAATGCAATGTTCCCGTGGGATAATAAAAAAAATGGTCAAGTGCGAGTCGGACTCGCGCACGAAGGGTTCCGTACCATTATCTATGCAACATAAGGCAACGTTATTAGTATCGAGCAAGAAACGGTAAAAAATCATGTTTGTTGTATGGGAGCCCCCCTTAAATCTTTATTTTATTTTATTTTTAGTATTTGTTGTTATAGCGGCAATAGAAATACAACATCTGTGAAAATTTCAACTGTCTAGCTATCACCGTTCTTGAGATACAGCCTGGTGACAGACGGACGGACGGACGGACGGACAGCGAAGTCTCAGTAATAGGGTCCCGTTTTTACCCTTTGGGTACGGAACCCTAAAAACGAATAGATTTTTTTATTCTTTTTACTGCGGGTAACAACCCGAGGCATAGCTAGTTCGGAATAGTTTTGCCCGACTGTTACGATAATGTAATATTTCCCGCGGAAAAACATAACCTTTTCTAAACAATTGTGATTCTCCTTGTGTAAGTAGGTACTTATATTTGTGAATTTCTTTATCTCTACTAATATTATAAAGCGCAGTTTGTTTGTTTGTTTATTTAAACGCGCTAATCTAAGGAACTAATGCTCCGATTTAAAAAAATCTTTTTTTGTTGGATAGTTCGTTTATAGGAAAAGGCTATACCACATCACGCTTCGACCTATAGGAGCGAAGCATAAGTGAAAAATGTTGCAAAATGGGGATTTTTTTTTGTAAATTACAAGCGTACAGAGTCGCGGGCAGCAGCTAGTTATCTCATATCTTACAAATGAATGGGTTTATTTACGTAGCCTAGTTCAAAAACATTCCCCTTTCACAACTTTAATCTAAATAAACCGAGCTTTAAATCAATATCACAGAGACCCACAGAACGCAGACGTTGAATAAATCCGCAGACTGAATAAAATCTAATAATGTCTTCTGATAAAAATTCAACGAGACATACGCTATGAGAAATTAAATATAATGGTACGAAATGACGCGATGAAATAGTTTGTTTTACATGTTACGATTTCTTATAAATATTATTATTAAATACTATAATTGCACGCGACACCGTGCGCATAGAATTTAAAAAAAAATTCACCGTTTTGGCAATATTTTTCACTAATGTTTCGCTCCTATTGGTTGCAACGTAATGTTATGTAGCCTATAGCCTTCCTCGATAAATGTACTAACACTGTAAGAGTTTGTCAAATCAGAACAGTGGTTCCTGAGATTAGCGCGTTCAAACTAACAAAAACACAAACAAACTGTTCCACCTTTTTTTTGTATATAAATACTGGTTGCTGCCGGCAACTTCGTACGCGTGGAATTTGAAATAAAAAAATTAAGAAATTATCAAAAAAAATCTTCCTTTTAAACCACTCTTTCTATTAAAAGAAACTGCATCGAAATTCGTCACGTAGCCCAAGTCACGCTAGTGTTAGAGATTATTAAGTACGAGTAAGTGATAGTCTTTGAATACTAAAAGTCGTATCGTCAGGTATAAAAATCTTCAGCGACTGAAGATAAAGAGGAATACCGCAGGATGTGTGATTTTGCGATTTCTGTCTGTCTCATTAGATCTGTTAGACTTATCTGAGTTTTGATTGTATTACTATTCTGTAGACTATGAAATACTTCACCACTTATGGCTTAATTCAATATTTTCTGTGTTGTTTCTTCACTCATATACGTTGAAAATTAGTATGCTTTTTGGTTTGTGAATTTGATTCGCTCAATTTTCACTCACTATAGTTGAATTGATTTGAAATTGTAGAAACATCAAGGACCTGTGACAATCCAGAGATTTCAATATAATTAATTATATATAGGTATTTCTAGCTTGTTAGTTATTGAATTATGCAAATTGATAAAACTTTTAGCTTACACAATGTCCCTAACAACCCTACATACTGTCACGCTTTTTTTTCAATACAGTAAGCAGAGACGAGCTTCGTGGTTGAATGGTTCGTGATCGGCATCACGAGGTCGAGGGTTCGATTCCCGCTCGGGACAATCATGTGATATTTATAACTGTCATACAAATGTTTGTAGTGCGTCTGGGTGTTTCTATGTATTATAAGTATGTATTTACAAAAGAAAAGTAGTGTATGTATTCTATCCGTATTCTGGTACCCATAACACAAGCATATTAAGCTTAGCTTGGGACCAGAGGACGTTGTGTGAAATGTCCATGAATATTTATTTATTTATTTACTATAGTGTGCCATTTATAACGATCTTATCATATTTAAAAATATGGTAGTTAGTAAAACTTTCACTTCGTGTCCTGCCACTAAACTCTTAATACTCCTTAAAAACTTTATTATCTTTTATTGTAAATTAATTATCTATTATTCAGCGAAACCGCTAGTCGACATGACCTTTTAAGAGGATGGTTCACCGAATGTACTCGAAATCTAAGACGGTATAATGTGTGCGCGTCTTATCGTTCGGGGACATGCAGTCTGTAGTGGATACGTCAGCAGAAAAAATATTGAATAAATATAATAAAATAAATATCAATCGTATTTATTTAATTTAGGGGCCTTATCTTGAAGTAGTAGCGTCTCTCTCTCAAAGCCTATAAACGTACCCCTGTTAGTACGAGCCTAGTGCCGCGCTCACCAGGCTTATTAGCATAAGGTTTATTCAGTGTAAAATATCTCTTAGCGGGCTTTTACAGTACTCTGGGAAAGAAAAGGTGTGGTGACATTTACCATGTTACCATGGTGAAATGGATATCCCATAAATCCCCACCAAATCTTGTTCAAATACTTACTTGTTGTGCGCTCTTTAAAGAAGAAAGATAGCAAGAATTATTTTCATATGACATTATTTAGTAATGTTATTCATTATGGAATAACCATACCATACTTTACTTTCTTGTAATAAATGTAAGTACTGTTTATGATGTAAATGTGGGTTCTGCAGCCATAAATGATTCTCTCTTTCTTTCATTATAACTGTACAGTTGCAAAAATTACGTTATAGTATATTTTACATTGATGTACATTATTCAATTGACTTTTTATAATCTTCGGCAGAATTAATATTAATTTGTTTTGCTGACGCTACTTCAAAGCAAATATTCGTTCACATTATCGGTGCATCGGGCACATTTGAAATATTCATATGTTAACTAGAAAGCATTAATGTTCAATGAAGGTTTATCATGCCAGTTCACTTGGTCTTACGTCGCCAATTTGCGAAGGTATAATATTATTCATTGTATGTATCTTTATAGGACGATTTCATTTTGTTAGATTATAGATTTTGAACTTTCGCTTTTCTATTGTCGTCTATAATTTTATAAGGAAATATAATTGCGTTCTGGATTTTATGATACTTACTGGCTGCGACTTTTGCTTGTGCAGTTTTATTGCGCATTTCGGCCATCGCGACGGCCATTTTCAATGACCAATCTACGATTACGGTTACATTGTTGTCCTCGTGTATCAGTAAGATATCTCTATCTCCTGTGAAAAAAATGCTATCATCAGTAGGATATTTAATCGTCTGCCTCATTCTATGATTCTCAGATTCTCCGTCCACAGTTTCATGAAACCACCATAGAAAGCCACAACATGAGAGTAAATGCCACTTGCCTCATGGCTCCTATAAATTTTGAAAACTGGGTCTCTCTTGCTGAAAATCAACAACTGACACAATTTTAATCAGATTAAAATTGGTTCAACACTTCTAAATATAATTATGCTTAATTCCAAATGAATTCACCCACATTGCCAACATATTGTATGTCTCCCTTACTTTAATAAATAAATTAACAGAATCAGCTTAGTCATTCGGTCGTATTCATTAATTAAGATCACACGAGACTTAAACCAATCTTGAGAACAATTGGCTTCATACTTAAATATAGGGTGACCATTATTTAAGTTACTTGAAGATATTATTCCCATACGCGCGACTTCTTAAATATTGTAACTTACTTGTAAATTATTATTAAAATGTCAGGCCAGACTTAAAACAAGATATATGAATTGAAAAGCTTTTCTTTCAATATTCATGCTCTGTCGTGTGAATCAATTTACTTATGTGCCAATTCTGTGTCCTATAGCTTCAGTGAACAAAATATTGATTGGAAAATTCCAAGACAGGAAAAAAGAAAGAAAGAAAAGTTTTATTTGCTGTAACACAGATTTTACCAATAATAACAACAAGGATAATAAACACTTAGTTACAAAAAGTTAACAAAATGGTTCATCTCGTGTCACACCAGCAAATAGGCACCCATTTCAGCATAAGTTAGGTCACAAGGACCTAACGCTGATTTTCAAATGGGGCCTTAATGGGAGTGGTGACTGTTATTTATGCGAATATTCATAGTAAGTAGGTAAGGCTTATTTATTTACTATATAGCTTTTTTATTAATAAAGATATTACTATCTCAATTTTGATACAGTTTATAATAAAACAAGTACATCAAATAAGTATGTTGATTTTGATATATTTTGCAAGTAACTAAAAACTAAAATGGAGTAAGTATAAACTATCCTAACATTAACAACTGCTTAATTAAATAATATAGTATGTAAAATTTTGTAGTATAATTAATACTAACTAGACGCAAACAAAATTTCTTTTAGTTTTATCCCGCAGATTAAAAACTTCATGGTAATAATACACTCAAGACAACAAGACGTGTATTACTTACTCAAACTTTTGTATAGAATTTGTGGAAAGAAAGGAGGTGTTCTCCCACCCTTAGCACAGGGGGATGCTAATGATAACACATTCTCATACAATTCTTTTGTTTTCAGCACAGACTGTTTCTACTTAAAGTACTGAGTTGTAGAAATGTATTTATAAATAGCGACATTTTTTGTTTGGATAAAGGACAAAGTGTTATCTTATTATTACCAGCTGTTGCCCGCAACTTGGTATGCGTAGAATTTAAAGATGAAACCTAAACAAATTATACAAAAAATCTATCCTCTTCAACCACTCTATAAAAAAAAACCGCATCGAAATCCGTTGCGTATTTTTGAAGATATAAGCTCACATAAGGACATACAAAAATAATTAATTTATAATGAGGAAAGATTGTTAACTAGTTTATGCCTGCGGTTTCAGGCCTGTTTATTGCTACTGCCCCGCTCCTTCGCTTTTAGCGTGATAATATAAAGTCCATATGTGGCAAGCCCATCAGCTGGCGGCTGATGATGACTTTGACAAAATTTCTCTCTCTCTCCAGCCCATTTACGTCCCACTGTTGGGCACGGGCCTCCTCCACTTTAGGAGGGATTATAGTCTACTGTGCCGCGCTGACCAGGCATGTTGGCACAGGGTTTTTATTTTCGAGTTTTCCGTCTCTCACAGAGGATGTTATCTGTGTGCAGTATCCCTTAGCTGACTTTTACAGCTCCCTGGGGAGGAGATGGAGTGGTGACACTTGTATTCTTAATCCGTCACCACACGGAAACAAAATTTACTACCCGTTTATGTTTATAATATGTAAGTTAACAATTTGTTTAAATTAAGTTAGCCATTCTGATTTCTTTTTTAGACCTATCCACACGTTATTTTGCACATGCTCACTCCATGTTAGAGCGAGGGTATTTAGTTATCATTGGTACCATGCTGATCATGCCTGTTTTCACATGGTTTAGTTTCGAATTTTATATCTCTCCCAAAAGATACTTTATGCATAGAATATCACAAGAAGAAATGAGGCATTCTTAAGCCATAAAACGTGGTACTGCACATAAGTTTAGTTGGTATTCCGTTTTTTTAATTCACCTGGACATCGTCGAGTCCGACACTACCCACTCCTGCCATGACGGTGATGTCCACAATGTCGGGAGTGCATGTACGTAAATGCATTCCCTACGAAAATGAGTATTTAAAAAAAAAGTTAAACCGACTTCATGGTGTCTTTGAAATTTGAGGATTTTCCTGACCTGGTGCCAATAGGACCAAACGGAAACCATCAGCTTTCGAATATAAAAAGAATCATAAAATCGCTTCGCCCAGTAAAAATTTATGAACTTAAAAAAAACATACAGACGAATTGATAACCTCTTCCTTTTTTGAAGTCGGTTAAATAAATAGGCATTCTTAAGCCATAACACCAAGGAGAACATTATTTTAAAAACCAAAGAACAAGTAGTATTTTCAACACTATTTCTTAAAATAAAACAAGTAACAAATCCACCCAACCACCCTCGAGACAGTAACAATGCTTAATAATGGTTTCACGAATTTGGAAATACATTCATTAGTCGCTTTTGTTCTGATATATTTAAGGGTAGGCAAAAATTATAACATACAGTGCATTGTGAGAGGCGACGCGGAATAAGTACCGAATTTATGTAGGGTTGCCACTTGAAACAATATTATTTTAAGACAAAATATTTCTTCTCTCCAGCCTAATAACGTCCCCTGTTTGGCACGGGCGTCCTTCCAATTTGGAAGGGATTGTGGTATACCGTGCCGCGCTGACCAAGCGTGTTGGCACAGAGTTGTCTTTCGATTTTTCCGTCTCTCGCATAAAATGAGATCTGTGTACAATAGGTCTCTCTTAGCTGGCGTTTACAGCACCCTGGGAAAGAAAAGGGGTTGTATACACTTGTATTCTTAAACCGTCACCACACGGACACGTAAAACAAAATTATTTAATCATTGTTATTGCATAATAGTTGCCTGAAAAGTTTTTAAATAATATACTTTCAAGTAAATGCAAAGTAATTAAAAAAGGCCCTCCCGTCGTTTGTTTGTTAGCGATAAATTTGAACACTAATGCATAGATTTTAAGCAGTTTTTACCAACAGACAGATTGTAAACTGAAAATTTATTGTTAAAGATGGGTAAAAATTGCTATAAAATGACAATAATTTCTTTTTAACATTTGCGTAACTTTATTCAATTAAAACCATTTTTTTTACGGATTTTGACGCTTATATTGGACAACTGATCCTAGAGGACACTTTACAGCTCGGTTCCACCCGTGATTATGGTGAATGCAAAGACTCCGAAACATTGAACTAGAATTTAAAACAATATAATGAAAAAAACCTTACTTAGTATCTAATTATCTGAATATGTAGGACTTAAATTACAGGAATACGGCAGTTCCAAAGTGTGAAAAGCATTAAAGAAATTCTATACTTTTTTTGCAGACGATTAAAAGACTGTTGATTGCACAAAATACGGTAGTAAAATTGTAAAGATTCTCACATGTTTAATTAAAATAATTTTAATATTGTGACAACCCTATCACCACATAGAGCAGGATTTAAATGCGCCGAGGCGTCTTGCGGTAATGTTAAGAAAACACGGGCCTATGGGGTGTTTTCCATTCATTCACACACAGATAAACAAAATTGTTCCTACTTTTGCTACTCATACATATAATTTTAGACTTTATAAATTCTTATTTTCATAAAATCTTGCCGTGAAATATTATTTAGATATTGCTCGCTGTTTTATGCTGTGTGTGCTGTGTTTTTATGTTGTACTAGCTGTTGCTTGCGATTTTGTTTTCATGAAATTTTGTATTTTGTTGTCCAGACAATAAGAAACTTCATGCAGGTTTTCCTGAAGGAATTAGATATAATCCCGGGATAATTGTAGCGTATAATTTATTTAAATAAAACTACTTTTTACGGATTTAGAAGCATATATTTGTTTTAAATTTTGGCCCGACGTTGCGGAGACTTTGCAGTCACCATGGTCACGGGTGAGACAATGTATTTATTTAAATTAATGGGTCGCGCAAGTGTTAGAAATGATTTAAATTACTTAATAAAATAAATTGTAGTGGAAAATATGATCACTGCAAACGGGACCTTTTCCACTACAATTTAATTTAATAAGTAAAAAAGCATAGCAAGTCAATTGCAAAATTAATAAATTACTTAATAATTATTTATTTTTGCTTTGGCTTTTATTACGTTAGTCTATTCTATCGTTCAATATCTTCAATGTCGAATATCTTCAAAGTATAGCTATCGACTTTTTAGATTTTTATTATAATATGTAGAGATTCGGAATACCGTTCCGTCGCACTCCCTCAACTGTATGTGGATGTGAGGTACCTTTAAGGGCCTACATCAATATTATCGTCGACATGTACATATTAACACAGCTAGTAGGTATAGAAAATGAAGAATTAGGGCTATTTTTTTTGTTTACTGTAAATTACTAAATATATTTTAATTCTGATTTACGTGTTTCTATATATAATAGTTACGTATGTTTTTAAAGTTATTTCATTAGTTGATACGCGATAATAGACCGACAAATGAAAAAAATAAAAAATGAGAGAGGTTGTTTCGCTAAGATATTCTATCGAGAAAACTTTTTTCAATCGCGTTTCTGAGTTTATGCGATCCTAGATTATATATTGAAAAAACATATACTTAAAAATTAGAGCTCTAGCCATTCAATCTAAAGAAACAATGAAAACTTCGTACGTAGAAAAATACACGAATAATTTTGGTATCCTCTTAATTAAAAACATTTGAAAAGTAGAAATTTTGGTTTGATAGTACAGTGATATGCAAAAATATTCGTATAATAAAATTAAATATTGCATGTTATTAAAATAATGTTATATAATATACGAACTGAATTCAAAATACTTTTAAATATGATAATATCATATTTTTAATATTATTTATTACTAGCTGACCCGGCAAACGTTTTTTTTGCCATACTAAAAAATAAAAGGTTTGAAAAATAGATGTTGGCCGATTCTCAGACCTACTGAATATGTATGTAAAATTTCATAAAAATCAGTCAAGCCGTTCCGGAGGAGTACGGTAACTAACACTGTGACACGTGAATTGTATATATAAGATTAAAAAGTATTTAATACAACACGAGTTTTTACATTGCCTCAACATCTTAAGTTTGTTTTACTACTCGATAAGAGATGGCGCTACGATACACAATTCAGTTTCAAAGCTTTGATTTGTTTTAGTTCTACTAAGTTTGGTTTATGCCTGCTTTCTATTTATTATGAGTATTGGAGTGGTACCAGTCATACAGAAGATTTAAAAAGATCTAAAACAAAGGTGTTCACGCATTATTATATTAATTTTTCCTTTACCCGAAAAAATAATAATAATGCTAAAGCGTAGATATTTACTGAAAATGTTGGAAATGGAAGTCTAAAAAAATAAATGTACTGAAAAAGAGGCTGACGAAAGATTTCTCTTCTCTCTTCTTATTTTTTCGACCTCCTATATGTTAAATTTATTTCGTAATTTGGTTTAACCAAATGCCTATAATGTAAAGTTCGGGAGAGATATAACTATTTAAAAAAAAATGTAGGCGCTGTCATTATTTCAAGGGATTTTTTATTTTGACCAAGCTACACTCTCTGTCTCTCCAGCCATTAACATCCTTATAGATTATGGTCTAATATGCCGCGCTGGCCAGGCGTGTTAGCATAGGGTTTAATTTCAAGTATACTCCATCTCTCACAGAAGATATTATGTGTGTGTGCCCTTAGCCGGCTTTTACAGCATCCTGGGACAAGAAAAAGGGGTGGTGACACTTATATTCTTAATCCGTCAGCATACGGCCAACAGCTACGAATACATTAGAATAGTCAAATATTGAAGTAGCTTTAACGACTTGAAATAATAATTAGCTCATAAAATTGACTGGCAAACATTTTATCAAAATTAGACGTCTCTAGCTGTTGAAGCATTTCTCAACGGCTAACCCAATCAGTTAAATATGCCGTTCAGAAATTATGATCATCACGATACGTTCAAAAATCGATAATACCAATGAGTAATCATAATATCGTATATCAAAGTTTAATAAGACGTCAACGTATTATTGTCCAACTATTGTTCTTTATAATCTGTGGATCTTGACTGCCAGTATATACTTGTTAATTGGACATCTCTAATTGTGTTCTATTTTTGAATGTGTTCTGTTTTTAAATGTTGTTTGACTTCTATTGTATTAAATCATATACACAGCTCGAAGGTATGCATTGGTTAACATTTTTCATATTAATAAAAAAAAAAGTATTAAAAAAGTCTTTGCTTTTGATACCTGCTAGAAAACTATTTTACAAGCTACTTCTGTCTATATAATATAGCCCAGCCATTACCGTCCCACTTTTGAGCATGGGCCTCTCTACTTTAGGAGAGATTATTGTCTACTATGCCGCGTAACCAGGCTTAGGGTTTATTTTCGAGTTTTCTGTCTCTGGGAAAGAAATGGGGTGGTGACACTTTTATTCTTAATCTGTCACCACACATGGACGACAAGCTACATACAGTCATATAAATACATACGGCAAGTTTTGTTACACTAACATTAGGCACAGGCAATCTAGCGATGTAAGTAACTTGTCTCTACAAAATGAGTGACTTATAAAATCCCAAAAAAAATCCACAATAACATTTTACGTTTTTTTTTTAACTTTTTAGTGATGTCAAACCATAAATTTTCCTAATTTGAATGACTACTATAAAATATCGGATTAAGTAAACGTTAATAAATATAAGAAGTAAACTGTTTTGGTAAAATAATAAGTATTATTATTTATTGTTAAAACGACAAAACGATAAGCGCTGCTAGATTCTGCACCGTCTTCTTTCTGCAGGTTCTTTTTAGAATACGGCACGTCCTGAACTTGCAGTACTGAAAAAGATGGTCATCTGTAAAAACTATTTTCAGTAATTTTCTATAATTAAGTACATATTTACCTAGGTAGTACTTCGATTATTCTATCATATCCTAAGCTAAGTTTAATTAAAATAAACTGAACTAAAAAAGTGTTCCAATCTTAAAATTTTAAAAGTTACACGTGTATACATACTTAGCAAAAAGTATCGATTCTACAACGAGTTCTCAATTTAAAATCGAATAATAGACAGGATGTGGTCGTCGCGGCTTATGCACATGCATCTCATTAAACCAAGTTACTCATAAACTTAATAATGATCTGTGTAACTGATGCAGTTGTTCTAAATTTGAATAAAATCCTTTTGTAGAACAGTAAATTGATTGTGGTAAAGTTGAGTGCGTGAAAATTGATTATTGAAAGGATTAACGATTGAGGGTAATTGAAGATCATAGGGTTAGTCTAAATATACCACCTGTTTTATTAACGGACTAATTGGAAATTAGAATTTTACTGTATTACAAATAGAATGGTTGATTTATTCTGGCATTACCCACAGATATAGTTATATCCTACTATTATTATAAAGCTCAAGAGTTTGTTTGCTTGAACGCGTTAATTACAGGAACCACTGTCTGATTGGATAAATTCTTTCAGTGTTGGATCATACATTTGTCTATACATCTATAACATCACGCTGCAACTAATAGGAGCGAATCATAAGAGAAAAATGTCGCAAAAACAGGGAAAATATTTCTTAATTTCATTGGCATTAAGTCGCGGGCACAGCCTAGTGGCGTCACATTTCGATACTACTATCAACAAAGTCCAGTGTTGGACTAACTCCTTTTCTTTTAAAAGTACAAATTATTCTGTCACTTGACCATAAGTGACAGAATAATTTGTACTTTTAATCATCTTTTATTCATAATGACTTATCGGAGGTTAAAAAGTTCGCTAAAATCGGTTCGTGAAAATTGTCAAAAAATGTTATTCATAATAGTCCTTTTACGCTAAAACTTTTATTATCCCTCCGATAAAATCTCCTTTTAAACCTCCTATAAATCATTATGAATAAGGCCATTAGTCTTTAAAATACTAATATAGGTACCTAGTTAATAATTTTTTGGTGAAATAAAAACTGTATTATGTTTACAACGGTTTCGAATAATATTAGGTACCTGGCAAATTCTAAAATAACATTGTTCGTACGAAAACTATTGATAGTATTTATTAGGTTTTAATATAAGTAAATGGCAAGTTCTGAGCGATATCTTACGAATAATCACGAGTTATAACTCGAGTAGAATATTACCGAACTAACTCGTTCCCACGAAGTCTGCACATCACTTTTTCTTCAAATATGAATCAAAAGAAAAACAAATTTTGTGTTATAAAGATTAAGTTCAATTTTGTTCAAAAAGCTGTTTGTTATAGATGTGTTAAACATTGTGTTCGAATTTTAAAATTCAAGTTTTTTTTGTTATTTGAAATCAGCCTGTAATTTGTTGTACTATAAGTTTGTTTTCAATTGTATTACAAATAGCAACTGATTTACTTCGTAGCGAATGCCTGTAATACAATATTCAAATATTTCGTGAATCATGCGCATCCGTGTGTATAATTATGTTTTTAAATCTGTGTCATTCCAGGGGTTTGCAATATAAAGATTAAACATTAGTTTTGTAATGTTTATATTGAACCAAATAAATTAATTTCCTATAGCTGAATAACAGAGAATGGTACCAATTCCACACGCATAACTAAACTAAACTTAACTAAAAAATGAAAATTGATATTATCAATAGCACAATTAGCCAATGTTAACTTAACTTTCTTATTGTAAAAACTGTGTATTATAGGCTAACGATCTTAATTAACATAAATATGTTCAAAGAAATAGCAAATAATAGATCTAGTGACAATATCAATATTCATTTTTTAGTTAAGTTTAGTTGTTTACGGACAATTCGTAACGATATTCCATACAGCTTCATCGATACCTTCATCTTGGCGCTAATGAATAATTTGTCGTCTTTGAGGCCATAACTCTAAAAATACGAAACCACTGATATCACTGATGTCGTGGTTACAAGAATTATTATTTAATACAAGCATAATAAGCTTAGCTTGGGACTAGAGGACGTTGTGTGAAATGTCCATGAATATTTATGTTTATTTATTGTAGACTTAGAGCCATTCTTTCATTCCTCCAGGCATCCTCTACTAACCGCTGCTGTTTGCTTCGCTGTGCTGACCAGGCGTGTTGGTGTAGGGCTTAGTCTCGAGTTTTCTGTTGCTCACAAAATAAGCTCAGAATTCCTTAGCTGCCAATTTTACCTTAGATTTAGAAACCCCAAAATAATTGTATTAACGCCATTTATCTAGTATATGTATGACGTACACACTTTTTTATTGTTTTCAATATTTTGTTGGAATATAAAAAGAAAAGTAGATTGCACAATATTAAAAAAAAACGTAACAAATATACGAAAATGTTGCTAACTTCTGAAAATGGCGTTGTCAGTCAGTATACCAGTGATAGCGTATTGCAGGGGCTTTATTGCGTCACGCCGTTGATCGGTGACCTGTAAATGAGACATCTGCTTATTACGGTATCTTTATTTTTAACCAACTTCAAAAAAGGGGGAGGTTCTCAATTCGTTTCTATGTAATTTTTTTGCTGTTTTTTAGGTTTTTACTTCATAACTTCAACTGAGCGAAGCGCTTTTAATGATTCTTTTTTTATTTGAAAGCTGTGGTCTGGCTGTAGAATGGGACCATATGAGAAGCACTAGCTTCTAAATAAAAAAAAGAATAAATAAAATCGCTTAGCCCAGTTAAAAGTTATGATACGGCAGTTACGGCGGTAGCTACGCCTCTGATTAGAAGACCGCATCAAAGTCCGTTTCGTAGTTTTGAAAATATAAGTTCACATAGGGACATACATATAAAAATAACCACTTTGCTAAAGCATAGTATAAATAATAACCAAGATACTTACTTACTTATTATAAATAATAAGTAAATATTTTTAAAGAAACAAAATTATATTTTCTTAGATTTGCATTTAAATAGAACCGTTCGCTTTTCTAGTCAATAAAATCGTGAGACAGACATATATTATCAGACCTACATTATTACCTATTTGTATATGACTTCATTTTGTATTCCATGCAAGTGCTCTATCGAAATATGTTCACGATTGGTTAATATATAGATACATATAAGTGTCTATCTGTTCATATTATTCTGATCACTGCTAATTTATGACAATCCTTATATAATATTAAACTAATTAGTTATGATTGTATGTCCTTAAGTGAGGCTTTACTTTAAAATTATGCAAAAATAAAAACGAGAGAAATAAAAACTAAATAATTAAAATAAATACTAATTTTCTTTAATTTCAAATAAAATTTACAACTTTTCTTTATAGTATAACTAATTAAATCTTAAACCAAAAATTATTTTTAAATTCTTGTTATTATGTAAATAATATTGTATTGAAGTACATAAACTTAGTTTGTTTGCTATTTTGTATGATAAACTACCTCTACAAAAATTAAAAAACCTCATTCTAAGATAAAATTACGTATGTTTTACCTTTATATAATTAATATTTTCTTTATATTGTTAAAATATTGTTATATATTTAGAAACTAAGATATTGTTATTAATTTTATGTAGTCTGAGCACAATGTAATATAATATAGTTTATGGTAAAAGTCTATCTTTGTGGTCAATGTAAAATTAAATTGGAGGTGGGTAAACCCTGTAATAACTGATCGTAGAAGACACATTACAGTTCAGTCTCACCCGTGAACATGGTGACTGCAAAGTCTCCGAAACGTCGGGCTAAAATTTAAAACAAATATACGCGTCTAAATCCGCAAAAAGTAGTTTTATTTAAGCAAATGAGTCACGCAAGTGTTAGAAAATATTATCTAATTAATATGTTTTTTAATAGGTAGGCAGAGTGGTTCAAGAGAAAGTTTTATTTAAATTTTAATATTGATAATAATATATGGTCTTACTCATAATGACATATCGGAGGTTTAAACGGAGATTTTATCGCAGAGATAATGAACGTTTTAGCGTAAAAAGACTATTATGAACAAGTTTTGACAATTTTCAACTTGATGATCAACTTCGTAGGCCTGAAATTTAAATTTGGGCTCGATGACAATAAATTATTTGTGTGATATTTATAATTTTATTGTCTACAGACACCCAGACGCAGTACAAGCATCATTGAAGCATGTACTGCGTCTAGGTGTTTTCTTTCTGTCAATAACACAAGCAAATAAGCTTACCTTGGGACCATAGGACGTTGTGTGAAATATCCGTAAATATTTATTTATTATAATTTATCACCTCCAAACCTTTACAACTTAACTTGTATTGCCTTCTTAAGAGGATACCAAAATAGCTTCGTGCATTTTTCTACGATGCATAAAAGCCTTTAACAAATCTATGAGCGTAGCCAGGGTGGAGGATGGCAAATTAACCCCCCCCCCCTTCACACTGAAATTGCCAAAAAAGGATTTGACACGACCAATTTTTTTTTTTTCTGTGATCCAGTGACGATCACCTGCAATACTAATTTGAGAACAATGCTACCGATTGTACGTGTGCGTATCCGTGTGGTGACGGATTAAGAATACAAGTGTCACATCCCCATCTCCCCAGGGTGCTGTAAAAGTCGGCTAAGGGATATTGCACACAGACAACATTCTATGTGAGAGACGGAGAAAACTCGAAAGTAAACCCTGTGCCAACACGTCTGGTCAGCGCGGCACAGTAGACCATAATCGGTAATCCCTCCCAAAGTGGAGGAGGCACGTGCCCAACAGTGGGACGTAATGGGCTGGAGAAGAAGAAGAGAAGTACGTGCACATCAAAACTTAACTAAAAACGAAAAATGATAGTGTCAATAACATAATTCAGTAATGTTAACTAAATTGTTTCTATTAGAAAATCCGTGTATTAAGAGGATACCAAAATAGCTTCGTGCATTTTTCTATGTACGAAGTTTTCATTGTTTCTTTAGATTGAATGGCTAGAGCTCTAATTTTTAAGTATATGTTTTTTCAATATATGATCTAGGATCGCATAAACTCAGAAACGCGATTGAAAAAAGTTTTCGCGATAGAAAATCTTAGCGAAACAACCTCTCTCATTTTTTATTTTTTTCATTTGTCGGTCTATTATCGCGAATTAACTAATGAAATAACTTTAAAAACATAAGTAACTATTATATATAGAAACACGTAAATCAGAATTAAAATATATTTAGTAGATTTTGAGTAAACAGGAAAAGTATCCCTAATTCTTCATTTTCTGTGCCTACTGGCTGTGTAATATGTACGTGTCGGCGATGATATACGATAATATTGATGTAGGCCCTTAAGCAACATTTAAATTTATTATCTCAAATCAGCAAAGTTCGGTATTATATTAGTGTGTGTTCCGTTCTCTTATACATATGTATGAGATGTATATATGTGTGTGTGATAATGATTGTCATTGAGTAGGCGTGGTCTAGTTATGATAACGGCCCTCTAAGTCGTGATATGTTGCAGATATTGAAAGTAAACAAGAATGTTGAACAAGTTTAAGTTAAGTTTTAATGGTTACTAACATTGTAATATGTATAGATAAGAACCGGCTAAGTGGGAGTCGGAATCGCTCACGAAGGGTTCGACACCATTGTTATAATGAATTTATCATTGTAATATCACGGTAATTAAAGCTTATCATCAAATTAAACTAAAAACCTCTCGATTGCAGCACTGCATTCCTGGAGTCTTCCTTATATCATCTTTCCAGCGCATTTGTGGCCTTTTCTCCCCCAAGTTTTTCACTCTAGGACGTTTGTATAGGTATTATCAAATTAAAACTGACAATACCTATGTGTTGAGTGGCATCAGGGCAGACTATTTTCATATCACCATCAGACATCAGATGTCTGACAATTTTCAGGATATATGTATCAAAATCAATCAAATCATCATCAATAACATCACGCCTATTCCCATGGAGGAAGGCAGAGACTATAGAGCGCCATCTGCTACGGTCTAAACAGCAGTAAAAACCAGTAAACCAGCAGTAATATTTCGCATTCTATTATATAAATTATCCAAATTGACTAGTCGTTTAACAGAATACCCTAAAGCTATTATTGTCAACAACATTATACATGTAATGATTTATACTTACCTAGGCCCCCACACGATGTCTGACCGATTTAGATAAAATATTATACAACCAACTTAAAACTTACATCGATTTTATCAAAACCCGTCTTGCTAATAATGCATAAAGTAAAAAATTGGTCAAGTGCGAGTCGGACTCGCGCACGAAGGGTTCCGTACCATTATCTATGCAACATAAGGCAACGTTATTAGTATCGAGCAAGAAACGGTAAAAAAATCATGTTTGTTGTATGGGAGCCCCCCTTAAATATTTATTTTATTTTATTTTTAGTATTTGTTGTTATAGCGGCAATAGAAATACATCATCTGTGAAAATTTCAACTGTCTAGCTATCACCGTTCTTGAGATACTGGGCACGGAACCCTAAAAATCATGTTTGTTGTATGGGAGCCCCCCTTAAATATTTATTTTATTTTATTTTTAGTATTTGTTGTTATAGCGGCAATAGAAATACATCATCTGTGAAAATTTCAACTGTCTAGCTATCACCGTTCTTGAGATACTGGGTACGGAACCCTAAAAATCATGTTTGTTGTATGGGAGCCCCCCTTAAATATTAATTTTATTTTATTTTTAGTATTTGTTGTTATAGCGGCAAAAGAAATACATCATCTGTGAAAATTTCAACTCTCTAGCTATCACCGTTCTTGAGATACAGCCTGGTGACAGACGGACGGACGGACGGACAGCGAAGTCTCAGTAATAGGGTCCCGTTTTTACCCTTTGGGTACGGAACCCTAAAAAGTAATAATAAATAAAGGCTTAATAAAAAATTTTAAGTGAAGATATAATGTTGTATATGCAAAATGGTCTCCCTAACAAATATCGATACTACAAATAATATATTGATTTATTCCAATATTGCATCTAGGACAAACACATTATGATATTATTTTAAACGAGAGCTGATGCCCGCGAGTTCAACTGCGTTTATAGCTTTTGAGCCCAAAAGTTTAGTTAAATAGTTTAGTTTAAGTAATTAGTTTTTGTTTTTATTTTTTTATCACCAAATGTAACCAAACCTTAACATATAATACAAAACAGCCATCCTCTCTAACCACTCAATTTATAAAAAAAAATCGCATCAAATTCCGTTGCGTAGTTTTGAAGACAAGCTCACATAGGGACATACATACAAAAATAACGACTTTCTTTTATAATAAGTAAAGATTGTATCTACGACAAACATATTATGATATTGTTTTAAACGATATATAGAACAAGTTAATATTATTCTGGTATTTACGTAAAAAAAAAGACAAAGACGGATTAAAAATACTTATGGCTTGGAGCCGTATTATTTGGAATAATAAAAATAAAAAAAAAATCCGTCAACAATACAACTCGCTAATGTTAGCTAAGCCTTCTTGTTAAATTTGTAAATCTATACTAATACTAGCTGACCCGGCAAACGTTGTTTTGCCATACTAAAAAAAAAAGTTTGAAAAATTGATATTGGCCGATTCTCAGACCTACTGAATATGCGTGTAAAATTTAACATAAAAATCGGTCTAGCCGTTTCGGAGGAGTACGGTAACTAACACTGTGACACGTGAATTTTATATATTAGATAAAGCTGAAGAGTTTCTTTCTTTGTTTGTTTAAACGCGCTAATCTCAGGAACCGAGGGCCGATTTGAAAAAAATCTTTCAGTGTTAGATAGATTCATCGAAGAAGGCTTTAGGCTATATAACATCACGCTACGACTAGTAGAAGCGCAGCAGTAGTGAAAAATGTTGCAAAAACGGGAAAGTTTTCTAAATTCCACGAGGACGGGGTCGCGTGCATCAGCTAGTCCTAATATATAAAGCTGAAGAGTTTTTTGTTTGTTTAAACGCGCTGATCTCAGGAACCACTGGTCCGATTTGAAAAATTCTTTCAGTGAACACAGTTTCAGTGGACAGTAAATTTATCGAGGAAGGCTATAGGCTATAAACGTCACGCTGTGTCTAATAGGAGCGAGGCAGTAGTGAAAAATGTTGCAAAAACGGGAAAATTGTCTAAGTTCTACGCGTACGGAGTCGCGAGCAACGGCTATTAAATAAATAAATATTCATGGACATTTCACACAACGTCCTCTGGTCCCAAGCTAAGCTTAAATCACTTGTGCTATGGGTACCAGAGTACGGATAGACTACATATACTAGGTACTTTTCTTTTGTAAATATATAGAAAACACCCAGACGCAGTACAATCATTTGTAAAACATTTTTAAATATTACACCAATAATTGCCCCGTGTGCACCCGCGATCTCGTGGAAGACAGTCCGTTATTTAAACCACTAGACCACGAGAACCGTGTGAAATAAAATAGCGAATTCAACCATTATGAATGACTACAGCTTAACGGCTCTTAAATTAAGATACGCCATTATCATTCATTATTTCAGTCCATTGAAGTCCACGGTTGGACATTGGCTTCCCAATTTGCGTCTCAATACACGGTCCAACAAATACATCATAGTTAGTTTCATTTTAGTTAAGTTTAGATTAGTTTTTGGCATAATAGAATCGACTTTACAGTTTCTTAGTAAAACACTATTATAGGTAAATTTATTTAAGCTATTAAGTATTCTATTATCAGTTAAGGGAATGGGCCGTAAAGGAACGTGTGAGGTTGCAATAGTTCGGTTTAATGCACTTAATTAACTCCGTTCAACTTGATTATGTACTTACTTAGATGGAATTCTCTATAGACACTAATGAACTAACTACATGTATGTTAAAAGCTTATTATAATGTCTAGAACTATCTATTTCTCTGGAAGTCAAATATATTTTGAAACTGCTTGGGATTTTACGATGTTTTATTACCTACCAATAGGGTGACATATTGTCCTTGTGGTGATGGATTAAGAATACAAGTGTTATCACCCCTTATCCTTCCCAGGGTGCTGTAAAAGCCAGCTAAGGAATATCACAATAACATCCTCTGTGAGAGACGAGAAACTTGAAAATAAACCCTTTGCGAACACACTTGGCCAGCGTAACACAGTAGACCGTAATCCCTCTCAAAGAGGAGGACGTCGTTGCCCAACAGTGTGGCTTTAATGCGCTGGAGAGAGAGAGAGAATAGGGTGACAATCACAGCATTATTCATCATTCTCCTGCCCTCGTACCATCATTTGAGGTCGGCACAACATGTCTTTTTTCTTCCATACTCTTTTGTCAGCCGTTATATCTGTATCAACTCCTCTTTCTTTCATACCCTCTTTTATACAGTCCATTCATCTCTTCTTTGGTCTTTCTCTAGAATTTTTCCCTTCCACATTCACTCGTAGAACTCTGTGTTTAGTCAGAATGGTGTTAATAGTTATTCATTAACTAACTGTCTATCTCATGATTCCAAAACCAATGCGCAATGCTATAGATGTATAGTTGTATCCACAAAAAGTAATCAAAAGTATCAGACAAACTAAAATATACGTAACTATTAACACTACGTTCTTAATTGTATTAATTTAGAAATATAAGCTCTCAATGTACAGAAAATCAAAATACGCAAGTAACTATCAAGCCAAACTACAAATCTCATGCATCGAGTACAAAACTAATTCAAACACTGAGAGACACAACGGAAACTCGATAATCGCTCTCTAATCGATACACGGTAGGTGTCTAGCGAATTATCAAATCGAATAGAATATATTAATACGTGAGAGTTGAGTTAGTTTGGAGATGTCTGCCGTTCTAAATCAGTGCAACAATGCGGTTCTAGGCTGCTCTGATTCGCTTGTGGGTGGACGTAAAAATATTGTGGATAAGCATGATTGTAACAGGCCTAAATGTAAAACCAATTAATTACTCTAACATCTTTCGCTACTCTCAATAAACAACGAAATTGAAAGTAAGAAAGAAAGAGAGAAAACAAGATTTCTTGGTAGGTATTTAAGACAGACTACATGCCTATAATTTATGTGACTGATATAGACAAAACAAAAAAAAATACTGTTAGATATGTTACTTTGTTCTTTGCAATTTTTGTAGGAATTCTCTGATTACATTGTATAAAATTACATCTCGGTTTTATCATAAATTCATAGAATAAAACTACAATGTCAGTCCCTACGATTACTGTTTTTTACTTCATAAATATATCAAGCATCTGGCCAAGACATGTAAAAAGATACATACTTATGTAATTATGTGCGTTCATACGTCCCCCTTTTAAGGGCCTACATCAATATTATTCAATATCATCGCCGACACGTACATATTAACACAGCCAGTAGGCACAGAAAATGAAGAATTAGGGATACTTTTCCTAGTTACTCAAAATCTACTAAATATATTTTAATTCTGATTTACGTGTTTATATAATAGTTACTTATGTTTTTAAAGTTATTTTATTAGTTAATACGCGATAATAGACCGTCAAATGAAAAAAATAAAAAATTAGAGAGGTTGTTTCGCTAAGATTTTCTATCGAGAAAACTTTTTTCAATCGCGTTTCTGAGTTTATGCGATCCTAGATCATATATTGAAAAAACATATACTTAAAAATTAGAGCTCTAGCCATTCAATCTAAAGAAACAATGAAAACTTCGTACGTAGAAAAATGCACGAAGCTATTTTGGTATCCTCTTAAGCCTAGTTATTTAACTTTTTTCGCACTATGATTCTTCCTTCTACATTAATACATTGTAGAGTACAGATTAAATAAACTAAATTATAATGGAAAAAATGATAACCATAAGCGGGACTTGAATCCGCGACCTCGGAATGCCGTTCCGTCGCTCTCCCATCTGATCTATTATGGTCCATTTTTTCCATTATAATTTAGTTTATTTAGTAAAAGCATAGCGAGTCAATCGTAAAATATTAATATATTAATGTAGAAATACATGTACAGCCATTACTTCGGTCCAATTGTGTTCTGTAAAGAACGCTAACTGATCGATTGATAGAGTTGGTGCAAACCGCTCAATAGATGGCGTTGTACGAAAAAACATCGCACGATGTTAAAACTCGCATTGAGATGATTGTAGTGGAAAATTTGGTAAACATTTGCGTGGACCATAATAGCTCAGATGGGAGAGCGACGGAACGGCATTCCGAGGTCGCGGGTTCAAGTCCCGCTTATGGTTATCATTTTTTCCATTATAATTTAGTTTATTTAGTAAAAGCATAGCGAGTCAATCGCAAAATATTAATATATTAGAGTACAGATTATTTTTAGATTTTACTCAATTTACACAAGACATCGCATTAAAACCGACTTGGACTTAACTATGTCTGAAATCCTGTAACAGTAAATCACAAAGAATATCCATATTATTGCACCTGCTATCGGAGACGCGCGGACAGTAGACATCACAAAGTCCGTTCGGATCGGCTTATCTCTCAGTGCGCATTTCCCGCTCAGACCGCGCCAAGTATGCGTCAGTGTATTGCGACGTTGTATCTCATCTTAATATCTGTGTGTTATTGGTATATCAATGATATAATATTTCTGAAGAGTAAAAGTTATACGTACCTACTGGTACCAATTTTAAGTGTACAACTAAACTTAACTAAAAAACGAAAACTTTTTCTTTCTCATTACGTCCCACTGTTGGGCACGGGCCTCTTCAGCTTTGGGAGGGATTATGGTCTACTGTGCCGCGCTGACTAGGCGTATTAGCACAGGGTTTATTTTCGAGTTTTCCGTCTTTCACAGAGGATGCTATCTGTGTACAATATCCCTTAGCTGACTTTTACAGCACCCTTGGGAGGAGATGGGGTGGTGACACTTGTATTCTTAATCCGTCACCATACGGAGACGAAACGAAAACTACTATGCTGTATTTTGATTAATTGGTTATTTCGTTGTACACATTTTTATTAATTAAAATCGTTAGTATTTAATATACAGATTTTCTAATAAAAAAGTTCTGTTAACATTGCCGAATTGTGTTATTGAGACTATCAATTTTCATTTTTAGATAAGTTTAGTTGTGCATGTAGAATCGGTACCATTGTCTATTATTTGCCTTATTAGAATTTTTTAATTATTTTGATGTTGATTACGAATTCGTTGTTTCAGAAAATATTATCTAGTTAAGTGGACGAAGAACTTAACATGTATGTAGAGACAGGCTTTTTATTTTCAGACATTATACATAAAAAGTATTGGTGGGTTTGTCCCACCCAACTGACTTATAATTTACAGATGTAGTATGCAAACAAGGCATTTGGTAGGTTAGTTTCAAGGTTTCCGTTTTGAAAAATACGGATTGTTGCTTACATTTTCCTTTGCATCTCTATTTGGAGTAAACTTTAGCCTTAGTTTGTGTTTCTAATCCGTCATACGGAAAAAATACGCCATAAAGACCACCTATCCAATTTTTTTTCAAAATCTTAAAAGTACTGGCATCGACTTTTCACATTTTTACTATACGAATAGAGCATAGATTTAAAGCAACACACGGTACCTTACAATATTTATCTTTTCTCTAACAAATTTGAATCACGTTTAATGGCTATCCCGATCGGGATCCTGATCCAATTCGCTCATCCCGCGCCGTCTACCCGCGCACGCGCGTTCGTCTCAAACTCGTGACTTTCACAGACATTTTATTACCATAATTTAAAACAAATATCTGATTGTGTGTGCTGTACATTAAAGTGTTAAACAATAGGGATGTTGCTACAGGAATTATTCTTTATTTAATTATTTTCACTAATCTATATTGATATTATAAAGCTGAAGAGTTTGTTTGTTTGAACGCGCTAATCCCAAGAACCACTGGTCCGATTTGAAAAATTCTTTCAGTGATGGATAGTAAATTTACCGAAGAAAGCTCTAGGCTATATAACATCACACTGTGACCAATTGGCGCGAAGCATCGGTGAAAAATGTTGCAAATACGGAGATTTATTTCTATATTCCGCGCGTACGAAGTAGCGGACAGCAGCTGGTTCTTTCTCAAAATGTAATATTTTAATAACACGATTGAAAAAAAGAAAAAACTCTTCGTGTGGTAACGGAATAAGAATACAAGTTTCACCACCCCATCTCCTCCCAAGGGTGCTGTAAAAGTCAGTTAAGGAATATTGCACACAGATAACATCCTCTGTGAGAGACGGAAAACTCAAAAATAAACCCTGTGCCAACACGCCTGGTCAGCGCGGCACAGTAGACCATAATCCCTCCAAAGTGGAGGAGGCCCGTGCCCAACAGTGGGACGTAAATGGGCTGGAGAGAGAGAGAGGAGGAACGAAAAAACCATTGGGTTAATGGCATATCAGCAGGAATCTCATTCCATCGGTCTAGCCAACTAAGCTATCGTGTACACTACCACATCCTTCTTGTCATTATCCAGACGGATTCCGTTATAGGAAGCCAAAGTTTTTAAAGTACTTGATGCATCTAAAATAGTTTGTGAAAAAAAAGCGATTCAATTCTTAAAACTAATACATATATGTAATATAAGTATTCCTAAGGAGGCTTGCGAATTAGAATCCATATTGATGTCCTGCAAGCCCTGGCAGGACCAATAAACATTCCTGGTGCGAGTCACGGCGCTCCGTCAAGGCACACATGGGGGCCGCGGGCTCTCGCACACTGATACACTTCAACGTATGGGCTCTAAGCTTTATAGTATAGGAGATGAAACTACTTTTATAAAAATAAAATTAATTTCGTTGATTGTGATAGTCACTCGGCAATTGGCTTAAATCCATTGTAATTCTGAATCTTTTACAGACTTCTTTATATGCATCGGTATCTCACTAAACTGTGTAAATTCAGTTATAATTTTTGTTATTCAATATTTCGATGCATTATCTAATACATTGTTTCCTTTAAATGTTTTTTTTTACTTTTATTCCAGGGTATTTATAAATTGCAAAATAAATGTCTTCTTTCTTTCATGGTCCGCTTCGAAATCGATATGTAAAATATGTATCGTACCTTTCGATCCTGTGATGGACTATTCGCAATGTCGCAGCTTCGAATCCTACATAGGACAATCATTTGCGTAATATTTATATTTGCCACGCATATATTTGTACTACGTCTGCTTGTTTTCTATCTATTATAAGTATGTATTTACAAAAGAAAATAGTTTTTATTTTCTATCTGTATTCTGGTGTGCACCAGCAAATAAGCTTATCTTGGGACCAAAGGTCATTGTGTGTAATATCCACAAATATTTTTACGTAGGTGTACACCTGCAGTCAAATCTTTTCTCCATAATAAGTAAAGACTTTACCATCCGTTGCAATCAAAATACAATTCTTTGACGTGTACAAATTAAAATGATTTTTGTTTTAGATACCTGTCTCCTAGACTACACTGGCGGTAAACAGTGTCGTAGGCGATACAAGTGGATCGTGCGGCATGCCTCAGGCATGGATCTCGGACGCAATCTTTATAAGGTGGTAAAACATATATTTAATGCTAAGCGTCGGCTACAAGCGCTTGTGTGAAAGCAAGTGTTATCAATATTGTACATAAAGAAGCGCGAAAATATTCGCTGTTAAGTGCTAAGGATTCCAGGGACAGGTTAGTTATATACAGGAAAAAAACACCCGACTTCTTTCAAGCTGTCCGAAAATATATTTTAATGCCTTCTCATTTTCTTCAGGATTTTGCTACCAGGTTCTGATTTGAGCACTAGGAAAAGTAAACCCTTTTAAACAAAAAATCTTCCTAATCGATTCAGTCAAACATGTCAATACAACCAATCAAGCAATCTCATACTATTTTGTTCATCCATCTATCCATCCATTCTTCAACCTTTCTCCGTCCACTGCTAGACATAGGCCTCCCCCATAGAACGCCACAACGCTCGGTCCTACTCTAACTGCATCCAGCGGCCCCGGCACATTTGACGATATCGTCAATTCACCTTGTTGGGGGCTGCCCCACGCTGCGTACCGGACAACTATTCTATTAATCGGTTACAAATAGTCAAACATAAAAATAAATCTTAGAATGCATACATAACACAATAAAAACAAAAATATATATTTTATAGACAATCAGATGGAAATTCGAAAACTCTACAAATAAAAATAAATAAATAAAATATTTATGCTTGTGTTATGGGTACCAGAATACGGATATAATACATAAACTACTTTTCTTTTGTAAATATATACTTATAATACATAGAAAACACCCAGACGGAGGACAAACATTTATATGACAGTTATAAATATTACACAAATGATTGTCCCAAGCGGAAATCGAACCCGCGACCTCGTGAACGGCAGTCCGTTACCTGAAGCACTAGACAACGAGCCCCGACAGTAGACCACGAGTCCCGACAATGGATATGAATTCTACATTCGACAGTGTAATCGTGGAAAAAATAAAATGTATTTTGTTATTTTTCCTCAACTCAAAGTCTTTACGCAAAACTATTAACCCGTTAATGTTTTGCTTACTCGTAAACATGATCGTCTTCTACATTGGCACCTATCCAATCCAGGGTTAAATTAAGGACAAAACAATCGTTTATATCCCAAGGAAATAGGACGGCCAGTACAGTCCGAAACAATAAATCTACCGATCGCGGCCCATCCAGTCCAGATAATGTATTTCAGTTCGGACGTTACACTTACTTCGGCAATTTGCGGGAACCTTTGTGCCCTTAAGATATCTCTACAGACAATTGTACAGGGATATTCCGTTTTAATAAATTTATAGAGTTACTTGAAGTGTGATTGTATAGACTTGGTGTGACGGAATGACTGAAAAAATACCAGCTTATCAAATAAAAAAAAATTTATGATATTAGTAGTTAGTTAGCCACTTAGGATTAAGAATACAAGTGTCACCACCCCATCTCCTCCCAAGGGTGCAGTAAAAGTCAGCTAAGGGATATTGTACACAGATAACATCTTCTGTGAGAGACGGAAAACTCGAAAAGAATCCCTGTGTCAACACGCCTGGTTAGTGCGGCACAGTAGACCAAAATCCCTCCCAAACTGGAGGAGGCCCGTGCCCAACAGTTGGAAGCAAATGGGCTTGAGAAGAAGAAGTAGTTAGTAGTTTTTGATGCTAGTTGAATTACAAAGTTATATACAAAGAAATAATTCATTTAGATTTTGTTAACCTAAATGAATGTTTTTCTATATATAAAATATGGCTATAGAACATAAATTAGATTGTTTACACATACTAACAATGCATCTATGACTAGAAATACAGCCGCAGCAGGTACTTTGTTTAGTTCGCAACAGACGAAACTCTATAGTCTCTGCCTACCCCTATAGGACCAAAGCGTAACTTTGTGTATACACATTAACAAATACTTCCATTTTATTTATTACACACCTACTAGCTGTGCCCCGCGGTGTTACTCGCGTTAAAAGGATAAAAATTCAGTTTGTTTTTAATTATCCCACGGAAAATTGCATTCTTTCGGGATATAAAGTAGCCTATATGTTAAGCTGGTATATAAGCTACATTATTGTAAAGTTTCATAAAGATCTATTCAGTAGTTTTTGCTTGAAAGCGTAACAAACATCCAAACATCCATACTCACAAACTTTCACATTTGTAATATTATTAGGATTTGCGGATTCCTTCAGATAATATTATATTTTCTAACACTTGCGCGACTCATTTGTTTAAATAAAACCACTTTTTATGGACCTAGACGCGTATATTTGTTTTAAATTTTGGCCCGACGTTTCAGAGACTTTGCAGTCACAATGCAGTCTCACCCGTGACCATGGTGACTACAAAGTCTCCGAAACATCGGACTAAAATTTAAAACAAACTTACGCGTCTAAATCCGTAAAAAGTAGTTTTATTTAAGCAAAATGTAATTAACAACTCTATATAAATCCTTACACAAAGTTATCGCCGCCTACGTGATATATCCTCGTCTCTAGAAAGGGCTAAGGTCTGAGCCCATTTACAAATCACAAACACTGACCACCCCCTACCTACCTTCACAATTATATACAACCCCCCAGTTCACCTTGCGTAAACTTACGTTTGAAATATCTGTTGGGATTCTACGAGTGTTAGTTTTGACCTATAATTAATTTACAAATGTGTAAGCCACTAATACAACTACGTGTGACAGACTTAAGATATTTGCAAATAGTCTCTTTAGGTTAAACTATATGAGGATATAATACAGTTGTATCGTGAGGTATTAAGAATAAAAGTGTCACCATCCCATTTCTTTCCCAGGGTTCTGTAAGAACCAGCTAAGGATTGTTCCTTAGCTGGTTCTTACGGAACCCTGGGAATTTTTTCTGAATTTTTTCTGCTGGTTCTTACAGAACAAGGTATAGTTTCGAGTTTTCTGTCTCTCACAGTAGACGTTTATTGCTTATATTGTTATAAGCAATGAACGTCTACTGTGAGAGACAGAAAACTCGAAACTATACGTTGTGCCAATACGCCTGGTCAGCGCAGCACAGTAGACTAGAGCCCCTCCCAAAGTGCAGGAGGCCTCTGGCCAGCAGTGGGAGGTTAATGGGCTGGAGAGAGAAAGAGAACAAATAAGAAATTTAAGATATTGTATTTGTCACAACTATATCATCTATATCTTCAGATAGTTTTGCTTTTTATTAGCTTGTTACTCAATGTACCCATCTATGGAACGGAATCATTGATAGCGATTTTCACTGTTATTTGCAGTAGTAAGATTGATTTCAAATTTTGCTCTCATATTAAGTACCTACGATTACAATGCAACAATTTAAAAACAATATTCAGCATTTTCAAGCGTGTTTTTTAGTTTTAGAACTAAACAAATTATTATTGATATTAAATAATGAAGGAGTTAGTTTCTTCAGTTTCAATTCAGCAGGTCTACTTGATACTTAGAAACGTTCCTAATTTTGGTAATATTCTTTATACATTAGATTTGAAATGGCAATATAATAAATGCTGTAGAATCACGGATAGCCTTCGGGAGCAGATTTGTTTCAAATGCGTTGGCATACAAACATTATGCCTGTTTCAAATTAACCGTATTCAGATTAACACTAAATCCAGCTGTTGTATTATAAAGCCAAAATCCCTATTCAAACAACCAACGTAAGTCACCTTATCACAAACCCACCCTTTCCTTGACCAAACGCATTTGAATAACTATCACAAGTTAATTCTTCAGATAAAGACGTCCGCCATGTTGGGTGCGCCCGCTTCCGGCGGAAGTCCAACTTGGACGGATATTCAAACTCGACCGGAACTCAATGGTATTGCGACATACATTTTGAATTTCGAATGTCTATTGTTAAGCATTACTATTAGTTGGTGTGTGATTTGAATGTACGAAATACATTTATTTTATTACTTACATACCGTCAAGCCATTTTCCCATAAGGGTAGGCAGAGACTAAAGGGAGCCATCTGCTACAGTCTAAATGATCTTTCCCCTCGTCGTCCTCAATTACGAAATCGTTATTAGTCTTCTTATGCTACGGTGTACGGTGTTCTGTTAGGCGTCTTGCCATAGTCTCTGGTTTTCAATCTCTTACAGAGTCTGTTATCTGTTATTATGTGATATTGTCGCCGCGATGAAAACGACGGTTGACTTATTTATTTACTTATCTAATAATTTTACATACGCAGATGCATAGGATAATTCGTTTAGGGATCTACATATTTCTTACAGAAATTTCTGCTCGTAGACCCGCAAGAGGAGAACGTAATAAGAAATTGTTCATAATCTTTTAATAACGACAATTAATTTTAAAGTTGCCAAGGGCCAAGCACTATTATATACACGAAATCGCGGAATTTATCCTTCTTTTTCCTTTCTTAACCCATCGTTGAGCACGGGGCTCTACCGCACTAGGAGTGTTTTTATTTTTATGCAAAACGTAGCAGTAGTCAGCTGTAGCTTGGGGAAAAAACGGAGTGGTAACACTTGTATCCTTAATCCGTCATCACACGGATAGATTTAATACCGGCGTGCTTGAAATAAATATGAGTATGTAGTATGAGTTATTTATATTATACTTAATAATAATAAATAATAATAAATATTCATGGACATTTCACACAACGTCCTCTGGTCCCAAGCTAAGCTTATATGCTTGTGTTATGGGTACCAGAATACGGATAGAATACATAAACTACTTTTCTTTTGTAAATACATACTTATAATACATAGTAAACACCCAGACGCAGTACAAACATTTGTATGACAATTAAAAACATCACACAAATAATTGTCCTGACCGGGAATCGAACCCGAGACCCCATGATCGGCAGTCCGTTATATGAACCACTACACCACGAGGCCCGTCTTATTATATTATACTTAATTAAATTATACTTAATGTTACTCTATATATGCTGGTAAAACATTATTATATTTTACCAGCTGTACGAACAACTGTTTTAATCACTAGAAAGCACCTCTAATTAAATAATACTAGAATCAATATTGAATCCATGAGTGTAACTCGCAGTGAGATTGCAAAGCCTGCTTGAAACTGGTGCTTCCCAATTAAGATAACTCTCTAATTAAAATCGCTCACTTGACCGAGGATTAAGGCTTAGGGATCACTTGACAACTATCAATATGTCTGATATTATGAAGAGGAACTAATATTTTATGTGAAATTGTTTATTTAAATTTTAATACTTGCATTTTCTGGCAAGCTATTTAGCTTTCCTCTTTTTTAATAAAATTTCGGTGTTTTGAATTTTGTCTGGATACAGATCTCAGGTTGAGAAGAATCAAATTTACGAAAACTTGAAATTTGGAAATATTATTAACTAGCTGTTGCTCGCTACTTTGTTTGCGTGGAATTAAGATACCAATCCCTAACAAATTGTACAGAAAAGCCATCCTCGTGAACCCCTCTAGCTATAAAAAAACCGCATCAAAATCCGTTGGGAATCGTGAAAATATAAGCTCACGTAATGACATACAGGTTATGTCCTTGTATGTCCTTTGTATGATACAAAAATAAAGACTTAGATTTATAATTTCACGAGCCTCGTGGTTGAGTGGTTCATGTAACGGATTTCCGATCAAGAGGTCGTGGGTTCGATAATTTAACATGACACGTTAAATTATTCTTCCTTGAGAGTCGCACAAAAACTGACACATATATATTTAGCAGGGAATTCATTAGGTGAAAAACAATTTAAGTGCATGTAAACATTTTTGTTAGAAAAAATAATAATACCGCATTCCATTTTTATTTCACGCTCATAATTTTATGTTACTCATAGTTTCTTGTTTATTAAGCTTTTGCATGCCCACTTAATCATTGCAAAAACTGAAACATAACCTCATTTATTACTTGCTATATTCATACGTCAAGGTTTCTTACTGTCGGACAGGGGTCAAGATATGGTCGAATTAATATTCATATGACAGGCCCAGGTGGACGTCACTAGCTGAGAAGGGTGCCCTTAAGACTGGTCAATGTTTAGGGATTATGATGTAGAAAGGATACAGGGTGGTTTTTTTGTGCCTATTACGATGATGACTACAAAAAGCTTACAATAGCCGTCGTCGTCGACGTGTCTTATTTATTTAAAACAGCATTAATGCACTGCAGATATTGAATCTGCAAACAAAACCACTATTTTGGAATATCAGGTTTCTAATCAGTATTGCTGCCTCTGCTGCCTCTACAATGAAAATTATTGGTCTCGGGTTCGATTCCCGGTCAGGACAAATATTTATGTGATGTTTTTAATTGTCATACAAATGTTTGTACTGCGTCTGGGTGTTTCTATAAGTAAGTATTCTTTATATTTTTATTTTCTATAAGTAATATTCATAAGTATGTATTTACAAAAGAAAAGTAGTATATGTATTCTATCCGTATTCTGGTACCCATAACACAAGCATATAAAGCTTAGCTTGGGACCAGAGGACGTTGTGTGAAATGTCCATCAATATTTATTATTTATTATTTTATTATAGTCCGGAAAAAGTAGTCGCAAAGCGGAATTGCGGACCGCACCTAACTTCTTATATCTGCTCATGCCGTAGGACTAGCTTTATAGTATTAACTTCCTTTTTCCACCTGTTACTAAACAATATAAATATCCTGAAAAATGGGTTCAGATAAAAGCCTCTTCAGGTTCCTATTTTGTGTATGAAAAATATTCTAAGTACACACGTAGGCAGAAAACTCATTGTCGATGTCTCATCTACATTAATAACATAATCAAAGCCCGGGGTAGGTAGTCAAGACAGTCGAGGTGCGGGCTTCGTCCCTCTTCTTATCTCTGCCCACGCCTGAGGACTTGCCTGATGGATTAACTTCATTGTTCCACCGTTGCCGAGTGACGCGGAATTTATAATTATACCGGCCCCAGTTGTATTTAGATTTACACTGATTTGCTTATACTGTTTGTATTAAAAATACGTGATATCATTTCTTTTAAACAAAATTATAATTTGATATTCTATTCCCCTTGTACAAGTCATTTAACTATTACAATAAAACTACTTTTTACGGATTCAAGATTTATTAGAGTTTCTTTTAATTTTGATACTATGGAGACCTACTAATGCTTGTGAATATTTTAGATCTTTATAAAGATTTGCAAAATCGGCGACGTCTAAGTGACACATTTGGTGTTGCAGACGTCTTTAGACTACTACCATGAGGCGGGCAGTAAGTTGTATGTTGTCAGCTGCCTTTAAAAAAAATTCATTACAAGCGACTGAAGTTAGGTATGAGCATGTATTCGTAATAAGAACACATTTGACTGAGAGGGAATTGCCAATGGGTATAAGAATGTTGATGGCCGGAGAAGGAGACCAAAGAAAATACTGATGGACTGTGTAAGAGATAATATGAAAGAAATAGAAATTAAAATATCTGTCTCATATCAACATGTCCATGGCCAATCGTTACGTACGTTTTAACTTCGTGTTATTATACAATGCCCGTCTGAAATTCAAATGCCAAAATCCAGCACAATTTAACATTTCCCCCGTCAACTAGCACCCATAACACCCAATACAGATAAATCTTAGAGTAAGCAATAATTAATAATTTCCTAAGCAACCTACTTATACAAACTGGATAGTTTCAATATTTGTCCTACAACTGACCGCCTACCTGGAGCTATACTTTAGAGGGTTGACCCTCATCAAAGCAAACTAAATTAACTCCTTGAAACATCTTGGCCGAGTTATTGTTCGGAAAATGTTCGGTACCCTTCGGCTGTTCTAAATTTGAAAAACAAACGTTCGGACGTATGCAAATACATAGTAAATGCAAACTAATTAATTTGGCCAGTTATCTGTAGCTTCAAGACGTGTGCGAAAAGAGCCAAGTTATACAAATAATAAAATACAAAATATACATGACATTAACTTATTTTTATTTCTATAGTGCTGCAAAAATTCGTAAGAAAAATCATAGCACATTTTAGAACATGTTCTGAAACGAAATTTTCGAAACTAAACATCATGCCAAAATGCTTAGTAAGCGAGGTTTAATAGACAAATCTCCTCTTACTAGAGGAGTATTTAGCCCAACAGTAATTCGTTTACGTTCTGAGAAGAACTTTAAGTACTTTTATGAAGTTTGAAATCTGAGTTTAAGTCAAAGGAAAAATGAAATTCGTAAGGTGATCTATTAAGAAAACATTTATGATACCAACTCAGTTTCTCTCAGCAACACAGTAACAGCCAGCTAAGTATTATGCGAAGCATATTAAAAATATCAATTTGCAATAACTTTAAATAACTGTAGCAAGTATCTACGAATGAAAGCTCGTAGTCCAGTCGCACAAAATTTCAAGAATCTTAAAAATAAAAGCCCACATAATAAGAACTCCTATATATCGCAATATATTTATAAATTCTTAAGACAAAGACTTTACTCGTATTCTTTTGACTAATTATTTTCAAGAACAACTCGAGACCTAAAAAACAACCAAAATCTACCCTTACTCGTTGACTCGTAAAAACGCAATGTCATTGTACATCCACAAATGAGTGGCGGCAATTTCCTTAGGAAAATTCTTAGTCATTGCCTTACCACACATGGCATAGGAAAATGTGATCTATTTGATGGAAGTAAGGATGAAAGTGACGAATTTTACTGGTTTAAACATACGGGATAAAAATATGACGAACAAGTTGGATACGCAAAGAAGAATGGTTAGATAACATTTTTAATACTTAGGTGACTCATTTATTCAAATATAACCACTTTATACAAAGCGTCTCGCATCGTCGGGTTAAAATTTAACACAAATATATGCGTCTATATCGGTAAAAGTGGTTTTATTTGGCGACCCCTGCTGAAAAAGTTACAAGAACAATGATCGTGCTCATTGTGTACGGACGCTGTCATCTCTTAGTGAGCGTGAGGCGACTTTGAGCGGGTCGTGTGCAGCGACCAATTAAAATACGTTATAGAGTTTGTATGTTTTACCTCAGCACTCCGCCGACGTGGCAGTATATTTGTCATAGAAAAAACATCCTGTGTAGCTGCCCCTGTTGATTTAATACTATAAGCTAAAAACCATTGTATTGTTACAAGTCTTGCTTTGTAGTTTAAGTTTCCGTATGTTTCCATCGAAAGGGTAGGGTGTGCTGTAGCATAAATGATCACCGGGCAACACTGACGAAGACAAATGACACCCAATGTCGAAGTTACACAGAGATAAGGTAGGCTCCTTAAATTAGCCGAGCTGTATGTCTTGTGTATTTTTCACTGTCTTAAAGGGTTCTACGCAGTTAGTTTAGGATACTTAAGTGTGATGGATATGACTAATAGATGGAATTATATGAGGAGGTTTATTAATTGCTAATGTTATGTGGTTCATTGTCGTGATTTTAATATTGGTTCTTACACAACTTTGCTAACATGTGGTTATAGCTGCTTGCTTAGACTGATTAGATTTCCTATGCACAGCTAAACCTTACAAAGCAATAAGATATTTTTTTAAATATTCATGGACATTTCATACAACGTCCTCTGGTCCCAAGCTAAGCTTATTATGCTTGTGTTATGGGTACCGGAATACGGATATCTTTATCTTTACTCTTTACTTCTTATAAAACAAAGTCGTAATTTTTGTATGTATGTCCCTATGTGAGCTTATATCTGCAAAAATACGCAACGGATCTTGATGAGGTTTTTTAAAAAGATAGAATGGAGATCAAGAGGATGGCTTTTTTTGCATAATTTGTTAGGGTTTGCTGTATTGGATGAGATATGATTAAATTTTCCGAGAAATTCGGACGCGCGCGAGCTATAAATGAAAACGCTGCCTTATCTATGTGAGGTACAACAAACTAATGTATGGAGGAATTATTTGTTACCTATAGTTCTTTAAAAAAATCCGCGAGGGTATATGTCTATATTTTAAGGGAAACCCGCTGTACCCGTAATAATGTCAAAAAAATTATCAAATTCAATAGGGTGTTTTCAAAAGCTATTTATGTGTATATAGTAATATTTTTTACCAAATTAAATAGCTTAGTTAGCTTACGCAATTAATATAGATTATAACTGCTCTTTACAGCATGCAATTTAAATGAATATCTTCGGAGATATGACGAAAAAAGAATTACGCGCTATAAAATAAAATACCTAAACTGATGGCTGAGCAACGCGAACGTTTCCTCGGTCTTCTATCCATACTGTTTGGATAGGTAAGGATGTTTATTGTACTTTCACGTAAAGACTACTGGATGGATTTTCATGAAAGTTTCCAATGGAAAATGGAATAGAAAACAAACTTATTTTTTATCCTTTTTACCGCAGGTAACACCGCGGGGCACAGCTAGTAATACATAAACTACTTTTCTTTTCTAAATACATATTTATAATACACCCAGACGCAATACAAACATTTGTATGACCATTATAAATATCACACAAATAATTGCACCGTGTGGGAATCGAACCCCAGATCTCGTGAACGGCAGTCCGTTACATGAACCACTAGACCACGAAGCCCGTCAAATTGCAGGCATTAGCTAGTTGGCTATATAGGGTTTAGCCAATATGAGGAAAGAAGAAGACTAACTAACTGGCTTTTCAATGTACAGCTGTAACTAACAAAACGTGAGATTTTTAAAGCCCTTATCTAAGGCTAAACAAAAATCAGCATGCTATTCAAAAAAAAGAAATTAATTTAAATAACTTCAATTCTTTTTTTAAATTTTTATGTTTTTGTGTATGAACTCTTCCCAAATAAAATCTCTAAATAATACCAAGTGTCTTGAAAATAATAAGAACAGTTAATACGGTACGATTCCCAAGAAGGTGGATTCAGCACTACAATTGTTTACTTCCATAGTGTACACAAATCACCTCAGTGACCACGTAAGACGTACAAACGGACTGCCCGTAATTGTCCGAAAATTAGCTACGACCGCATATAAATACGTTAAGATAAACTACTTAATTGTTTGGTCCAAGATTGGTGCAGATAGCAATTTCGCATATTCATAATTTGCTTAGTTTAAAAACTATAAAACACGCTTGAAAGTCCTGAATATTTTTAAATTTATAGCATTGTCATCCGTCCTTAATATGTGTGCGAATTTTCAGATCAATATCGATCTACAGAAAGTGGGCAATAAACACTTTCAAACACTCCGTTACATAGATTGTTGCATACATAGTTAGATAGATAAGTTTGAATCTAATAAAAGCGTGTTAAAAATGCAAATTTTTGCCAATCGAAAATTATAAATAAAATAAATAAATAAATATTCATAGACATTTCACACAACGTCCTCTGGTCCCAAGCTAAGCTTATTATGCTTGTGTTATGGGTACCAGAATACGGATATAATACATAAACTACTTTTCTTTTGTAAATACATACTTATAATACATAGGAACACCCAGACGCAGTACAAGCATTTGTATGACATTTATAGATATCACAGAAATGATTGTCCCAAGCGGGAATCGAACCCGCGACCTTGTTAACGGCAGTCCAGTACATGAACCACTACGCCACGAAGCCCGTCAATTTAGGCATCTTTCCAGTTCATGAATACAATAGAGAGAATTAAAATGTCGCAAAAAAGGCGCAGGCTCCACTTCGAGAGGATTAACTTATACCATGATGTTCAGGAGTGGTAGGCTTAGTTTCGGGTTTTCCATCCCATAAATATCTTTGAGCTGGCTTACACAAATGTTGAAAAATTTATTTTTTAATATTTTTCGCTTATAACTTACACCATATTACTTGCACGGAGGGGCGGCAATTCAAATAGGACTATCTAGGTGGAGGAACGACGTTACAAGGATAAGTCGCTGGGCTGTGTTTTCCAAATTTGAAATAGGTTAGTTGACTGCCCAGCCGATGTATTATGAATCTGTAGAATAGACACGAGAAAAATCTAACACAGTTTAATGTAAAATATCTGCCATCTATTGAGTGGTAGTAGTAAACTTCTGTTTGTTAAGGTTTGATTTCTAAATTTCACGTAAGTAATATATATATAACATATGTATAAAAAATGAAAAGATGCTGGCCTGGGTTACCTCGACTTTTATATTAACGAAAATACTATAAGTATAGGCATTAGGTTTCTACAAAAGAGACATAACCCTAGTAAATTTTTTGGTTAGTCTTATCACGTCTAAATAATACAAAGATCTATGCCAAGGGCATGTTCCTTAAATCTTAGCGGGCGCACCTTAGAGTAACCCCCCTCAAGATGATTCCTCATAATTCGTTAAAACTAAACTAAAATCTACTTGTTTTAGTTTCGGTCTTGCCCAAGACAGAATACCACTGGTTGGTATTCTATAGCTAGTGTAATATAAGTACCACAATTATCTTCACAAAGGAGATTATTCACGTTTCATACATTGTCCGGCCCAAAAGTCAGTGTCGGCCAACGAAAAAAAATATAACAGCCGTGTTGGGGAGGTCCATTCGAGTGTTTTTTATTATGAGAGTCAGCTTCTACCACCACTTCTTCAGCTGCTTTTTTGCGCTGAAAAGTCTGGATTTCAGTAAGATTCATTACACAAAAATCTGTTCCTCTGGCGGTGCCAAATTATTCTAAGCTCCATGGAGTCATCCATCAGCTATTTTCAGACATGTATGGGGTATATCTCTTACCCTAGAAGCACCACAACCTGCCACTTTGTGTCATTCACATACAATGGCCCCACGAAACTGATCTAGCCGTCGTTTTACCTGCTCCCTACCGGGTAGAGCGACGGCTTGATCAGCTTCTAGTAATTCTCTAATTATCCAACACCTCATCACCCAGTTGACAAGAGTGAGAAGTTTATATCCGTTCTTAGTTTTTGACTGATGTGGATATGAGAGCAATGAAGGCACATATATATATTCGTGTCAAAGCCGAGTGGTCCCGACTGAAGAAGTTTGCAGTACATCTTACACCTGCCGAGTGCGAACATCCCGTAAGGTTTCAACTAGAACTTCAAAATCGCTTCCAATGCCTAGACGAGTGCGAAACAGCGAACGACATTAACAGCAAGTTTTTAGAAACTGTGCACACGGTTGAGTCGATATATTTTGGAATCCACCGTGCTCCTAGATCCGGTAAAATCTCAGACTACGGATATCCCAGACAAGTCAGCCTTTATAAGATCAGAATGGCTCTCAAGCAGCTTAAGAACAGTAAAGCACCGGGCGATGATGGTATCACTCCTGAAGCCGGCGGTGAGCTTGTTCTCGTGGCCCTTCAAAAGGTGTTCGACTCTGTTATCCTGGGGGGTATTGTTCCGGAGGCGTGGACCACGAGTGTGGTGGTGTTGTTTTTCAAAAAGGATGATAAAACCCGCTTGAAGAATTATCGACCTATCTCGCTCTTAAGCCACGTCTGCAAGTTGTTTTCGGAAGTCATTACAAATCGTGTCTCGCGCAGGTTTAACTACAGCCTCCCGGGCAAGGTTTCCTAAAATGTTTTAGTGCTATGGACCACATACATACACTGCGTTAGATTATACAGCAGGAGTAATAATCGGCCTCTTTGTCTACCGTATGTGGACTATGAGAAGGCATTCTAGGAAGGAGAGCATCACCGCAGCGGTTGACTATCGGTATATCGAAGCGTTGAAGTGTTTGTACAGAAACACCACCATCTCCATCCGAATCCAAGACAGGAGTACGAGACCAAGACAGGGGGACGTGATTCCCCGAAACTGTTCACCACTGCATTTGAAGATGTCTGAAGGCTTTTCGATTGGCCCGGGCTCTACATCGACATTAATGGCGAATACATCACTCGCCTTGGATTTGCAGACGATATCGTGGTCATGGCCGTATCCCTGATCCTACCTTGGCACAATGCTCAATGCTCTTAGCAATGCTTTCCTACGGGTTGGTTTAAGCGTGCTTAAACCACCCGTACTGGTTTTATAACCAAGGTTATTTTCAGTGATCATGTAGCTCCGGCACCAGTATTTATTGGGAATGAGATTATCGAAGTTGTCTACTTAGAACAAAGAGTTGGGCAAATCCAACTTCGTGGACGAGGTCAATCGATGAATCCAACTCGACTGGGCGGCGTTCGGGAAGCTTAGGCATATCCTCGCGTCCAATATTCCGTAGTTCTTAGCACAAAGCGATGACATACCGAACTGAAACGTGGTCTTTGAAAGATATTGCACAGCGTGCTATGGAGAGGGCTATGCTTGGTATTTCCTCACGGATTGAAATTCGAAATACGGAGATCCGAAGTGTTAGCACCCTGAAGTTGCAATGGACAAGCCACATCGCTCGTAGGACTGATGATCGTTCGGGAAGAAAAGTTCTAGAGTGGCGACCACAGACCGGATGACGCAACGTAAGGCGGACCCAACAAGGAGGAGCGACGATATCCTTAAGATTCCGGAGAGCCATTGGATGCAAGCAGCACAAAATCGCCCGTTATTACGTTATATGGGAAAGGCCTATGTCCAACAGTGAACGGAGAGAGGCTGTAGGATGGATAGTATGTAAATGACACAGAGTGGCCGGATGTGATGCTTTTAGGATAAGAGATATGCTCCATACATGTCTGAAAATTGCTCATAGATGATTCCATCAAACTTAGAACATTTTGACACCGCCAGAGGAACAGATTTTTGTGTAATGAAACCTATTGAAATCCAGACTTTCCAACGCGAAAAAGCAGCTGAAGGAGTGGTGCTAGAAGCTGACTCCCAAGGTAAAAAACACTCTGATGAACCTCCCCAACACGACTGACAATTTTTTTTTCTTTGGCTTTTGGGCCGAGATTGAATTGTGTCCTTTATAAAGTGGATATTAAGTAGGTCCATCATTACTCTGCCCTTGTTCCTTTATTTGGAGTCAGCGCAACATTAATTTTTCTTCCATGCTCTTCTGTCAGACACCATTTCTGTATTTATTCCTCTTTCTTTCATATCTTCTTTTTTCTACGATCCATCTATCGTTTGACTCTACCTTTGATTCCCTCTACATTCATTCTCAGAACATTCCTAATAATATTGCTATCCTATCGTCTCAATACCAAGACAACCGCCCATTTTTCAGTTTTTCTATCACTGGCTATTATTTTATCCATTCGCGTCACAATAAGTAAGATGTGTTAAAAAAAATCAGTAACAATGCTGTAACTGATTAAATGTTTTGTTATGCCTAGAACTAAGATTCGGGTTTAAATATCTATCTGAAACTTTCACCAAATAAATCAGCGAACAATATACACTTACGCCCCTATTATTCAACCCTTCTTCTGCCCACCCGAGGTCAAGGGGTGGATGGGTGTTAGAGGTGTTGGTCAAGACAAGCTCATCCCGAGTTCCAATACATTTCATATTCCGTTGACAGAGGCACAATAATAACGTAGCGCCCCGTGTAAAAGCAAGACATAGTTGACGCACACCGCACTAAATTACTGGAAGTGACTTATTCTTCTTCTTCTTCTCCAGCCCATTTATGTCCCACTTCTGGGCACGGGCCTCCTCCACTTTGGGAGGGATTATGGTCTACTGTGCCGCACTGACCAGGCGTGTTGGCACAGGGTTTATTTTCGAGTTTTACTTCTCTCACAGAGGATGTTATCTGTGTGCAATTATCCCTTAACTGACTTTTACGGCACCCTTGGGAGGAGATGGGGTGGTGACACAAGGTTTCCGTTTTGAAAAATACGGATTGTTGCTTACATTTTCCTTTGCATCTCTATTTGGAGTAAACTTTAGCCTTAGTTTGACACTTGTATTTTTAATCCGTCATCACACGGAGGCTGGAAGTGACTATTAAAACAATATACGAGCGTGCAATTTATTGCTATCTTTCTAGGCCTGTGATAAAAGAAACAAAGAAATTATTTTGCTCTGTGATTTTTCTTTCCAGCTTATAATAGTCATACAACCTCTCCCGCGTTCATCAAATATTCTTAGTAGGTATTTGATCTTATATGCCACGATGTGTAGTAAATTTTCGATGTTACCGTAACTTGCAATAAAATAAAATACAATAACTTACATTTATTCATGGGAAGATATGCAATGGTGATAAGTACATGTTTCCTCTTTCTCTATGGGGTGAAGACCGAATTTCCTACCTGGAGAAGATTAAGTACTTTAGTAAAATAGCTGTTTAGCATTTCGGTCAGTTTTGTTAGTTTTGTCTAGCATTAAAGGCTATTCAAGCACTTGATATTTTTTTTTTCTTTCTATTGAAAGATGGGAATTATTCTCAAATACAATCAATCTATTGCAAGTTACACATTACCTATGCACATTCCAGTTTCTTTAAATCGTGTAGTGGTCAATAGTTGGACATAGTTGAATTTGAAGACGCTCGAAATTTACGAGTGGCCCCTTCTATGGGTGTCCTGCCGTACAATGTTCTAAATTCACAAGATGATTGCCTGACTACGAATGTCTTACATAGCTGACAGGTAGTATTGGGAATTTGTGTACAATGTAATTAGAATATTGAAACTGTCTGTGACAAATTGATGAAAATCCCGAAATGTATATTGATGTAACATTGTTTCAGGTATTTTGTAATTACAGCACTCCTGGCGCGTCTCCCTTTCTATAAATAACTAGCTGTTGCCGACAACCCTGTATGCGTGGAATTAAAAAAAAACTTTACAAATTATATAAAACAAGCCATCCTCTTGAACCACTCTTACTTATAAACTAAACTGCATCAATATCGGTTGCGTAGTTTTGAAGATATAAGCTCTCATAAACGACGAATTTATTTTACAATAAGTAACAATACTAGGTGTCAATAGTGAATCAATCGGTGATGGGTGAGATGCTTAAAGACACCACCAGTCCAGCTGACTATTGCCAACCTCGTTAGAGCGCATGCTACCGCCTTCCGAGGCAAGACAGTGTCCGGTTGACAAAACTAATGATGATAATACTATTCTAATAAACATATACGGATATTTGTACGTAATTTTTAAACGTGTACTGGTTCTATTTTAAGCTTATGGCTTGCGTTATGGGTAGGTACCAACGCACTACGGTATTACATTTGAATACTACCCTATTTGTAAATACATACTTATAATCAATTGTAACAAATGAAAAACACTCAGATACACTACAGAACATTTGTGTAACAAACATCACATAAAAAATTGTTCCGTGCGGGAACTGAAACCGCAACTCTGTAAAATGCCCGTCTTAACACAAAGGAAGTACCTAATGGATTTATAGCGTAGATAGTGACTAGCAATCAAAAAGATTGTAAGTATACCATCACACCTATATGATTAATAGGTAGCATAGACATTTCCTGGACGCTATACTATCTGTTTATCAAATTTTATTTCAATCGGTTTAGCATTTTTCAGCAATAAAACAGGTACAATTACTTTTGCATATAATATTATGTAAAAATCATGCAGTTAGGAGATTCAGTCTTAATGTAAAGTCAAATCTTCCCTATTGTCCTAAATCTTAGGTATGGGATTTTACCCAACTCTCGAACGTCCAACGCCGACCGTCTTATCCGCATGATTGAGTTATCCAAGTGTGTGATGAATGTTGATTTAAATTTACATTAAGTTTGTTTTTTATTGTCTAAATACTACATCTAAACAATAGTGATGTCAGTACTAAAAATATGAATATCGGCTGGTCGGTATATCGAAAAAAGTAAAATATATATGCTACTGGACCGGTTTAATTCAACACTTTTATTTTGGAGTTTTATAATCAATATTTTACCCATGGTCAAAAAGGCACGTCTGACCTTTCCGTGTATGGAACATAATTGTCATTTGAACATACATGGTATGTTATCCCGTATGTATCTGTAGTTTTTGAAGCAAAAAGTAATACTATCTTTGTACTATTAACTTCTATGGTACTATGAGGTACTCTGATCTAACCTATTGTTAACCAATTGTACTATGTAACAGTTAGGTTGTTGTACAGATTGATTTCTACTTAGCATCCCCTTGACTTGAGGGTTATCGCAAAGGTGTAACCTAACAGGGAGGTGTTCTAAGTATTTAAAGAAAAGATGGTTTGGATCCCTTTAAATATCCTTTAATCTACCACCAGTTCGGAATACAGGTTTAGTAGAGAAGAACTGGCAAGAAACTCCACTATTGTTCCTTTCATTTTATATACATATTACAATTTAGCAACACAACATGATATTACTTAATGACAGTTATAGGAACCCAACATCTTATAAGCCTATACACCATAATTATTAACAATAAGGTATTAAAGCAACACTTACGCAAACTTTTTCAAAACTTCCTCTCCGACTACCAACTACTGACAAAAACTACTTGACACATTGTAATGATGCCAAGTTTTTCCCCAAAAAGCCGATATCGAATCCCAAATACTCGATTTAGTATATCGATTAAACGAACCCTAACAGTACAAAACAGACTAAATGACAAGCACACCGTACATGTAGCGTCCAGAAAATAAGTGTGAAGAGTAGTATGTTATTATATTCATGTTCACTGAGTTATAAAATTAGGGTTATAAGTAGGTTGGTTTAGTTTACGTGAGTCACGTTTGCAATCTTGTTTATAGAATAAATTATCACATCGTAATAAGGCTGTCTATACATAATAGTAGGTCCATTTACTTCTTCTTTAGAAATTAAGTGTTACCTATCCATCAGTTGGATGCTGCAACCAAGCCCAAAGTTGCAACCAAGATAATGTGACAAATTCTACGTGCGCAGTTTAACTTAACTAAAAAATGAAAACAGCTAAGGTGTATTTTAAAGTAATGTATTAATTTTGCAATTGACTTGCTATACTTTTACTTAATCAATTAAATGTGGTGGAAAAAGTGATCACCGCAAGCGGGACTTGATCCCACGACCTCGGAATAGTAGCTTAGAGCTACGGAACGGTATCCCGAGGTCGTGGGTTCACTTTTTCCACCACAATTTGATTTGTTATGGTGTATTTTGATTAATTGGCTATTTCGTTTTGTATATTTATATTAATTAAAATACTTATAACAAAACTCAGTTTTTATGAAAAGTTAATTCACACCCGTCTTACCCGTGACCATGGTGACTGCAATGTCTCCTAAACGTCGGGCCAAAATTTAAAACAAATATACGCGTCTGAATCCGTAAAAAGTAGTTTTATTTAAGTAAATTCAGTTAACATTGCCGAATAGTGTTATTGACACTCTCAATTTTCGTGTCTTCGTTAAGTTGAGTTTAGTAGTACACGTAGGATTGGTACCATTGTCAATAAAATACATTATAACATCAAACTGCAGATAACCAAACCAAAGAGCATTTCAGTCAAGCACACAACACTCTGCCAGCGAAATCGTTATCAGTCAAAACTATACAGCAACCATTTGAATACCACTGTCTTTAACTCGCAATGTACAGATAGATTTATTAATAACTAAGGGGGCTAGGGTGGCCACCCAACTATGCCTTGGGGGACGAAGGGGGTCTAAACTTGGCCAACGTAAGCCTTGCGCCGGACAGGAGTGGTCATAACTAAGATATTTTGACCGTCAAGCAATTTCTTGGCAATGTTAATGCACGACAGGGTGTTTCAATTTGATCAAGGATTTTAACAAGAAATTAATACTGCAATAATATGATTAATTTGTTTCTGAGATTGTTATGTTGGAATTTGTTATGTTTGTAAAATTATGTAATTTACAGCAAACATACAAGTTTTGAAGTTTACTTTGGTATTGAACTTGGTTTATGGATTGAGGAGTATATCAGGGAGATTTTTTGGTACAACATAATGGTATCACTATATAATTAAGGCATCACTTATAACTTTTAGAGAATTTGATGAGTCATGAAATGAAATAATGCTTATTGTCTTATTCATTAGCTTTCCTCCATTCATTGCTAAGCATATATCTCCTCCTTAAATCGCCACGACGGGCGGACCTGCGCTACTCGCCTCCAGCGGCTCCTGCAGATTTGACGATATCGTCACTTCACTCTTATTTGAGATGTTATAACTGTTTGGGCCTTTGGGGGTGTTATTGCCATAATCATCATGCGTGGCAGGCAGTTTGGCGATTGACGTTGAGTTACTCAGGACAAAGGCTGCTGCCCGTTCTCCCGTAGTTCTTTTAGTCGCATATTACGACACCCACGGGGAGAGATGGGGTGGTGCAATATTCTATGCCGACACCCTGACGACATCGCCAAATGTGTAGGGAGCCACTGCATACAGATAGTATGAGACCACATAGTGGCGTTCTATGAAAGATGCCTATGTCCAGCAGTGGACGTATCAAGACTGATGGATGGATGGATTATAACTGAAGTACTGCTTTTATCGTACTTCAAATTAGCTTTTGAGATTTAGCATCATCCTATATAAAATTAGGGGCCACCAAAGACCGTTGAATACGATTGTAGCTACAAACGTCTGTGTATGGTATGATATTAAATTCCAACTGACCGGGGCTCTTACTAATTTATATAATATGCTAATTTGTGACTAGTTTCTGTAAATCTAACGTATCATTTTGTAAGACAGAATTGTTGATGAGTGAATTTGTTAATTAGAATTATTTCATACAAAATATCTTTGATATTTGATAGTTGTACCTTCTTACGAATAGTTTAACATAATATCTCTCTTAGATATGCTGTTACTATATTTATTACTAGCATTCCGCCCCAGCTCCGCACGGATAATCTTATTGATGAAAATTGCGGTTTGTTCAGATCATGAGATTTTTCTTACTCAGATTATACCCGTCATAATTGAAATGAAAAGACCAATGTTTATTACATGAATATTTGAAGTTGAATTGTAAGTTTTGCTACGAATTCTTATTACTATTTCTTTATGTTTTTTATATGAACTAAAGATAAAATATCTTCAGTTCATATAAATATTTTTATTAATGATTTGTTTTACCTTGGACATTATTGCGCCTATGTCTTATAGAGTAAACTAAAAATAACTTTTTCTTTTAGATCTTGAATTACACATTGATAAAACATTAATAATGCTCAGTTTCACAGTTTCTAGTGAATCACCGTAAATGCATTGCAACAAAAGCAAAGTTGAAAGTTAAAGTTAGTCTATGATGTATACAACTAAAAGCCTTACTTAAAACTTACGCAGAATGTTTAGGGCACTTGACAGATCGACGTGAACTTAACCTTAAATTAAGTAATTTATACCCTTAACTACAGTTTAGATACACTATTTTAGGTGGCAACAGAGTTAAGAATATTTAGAATAGAATAGTTAATTAGTTTTTCTGTATCAGATTTAAGGATTTATTATATTAATCTAACGCCGGGGTAAATAAGATCCAGGATAAGGTTTTCGTTAAATGGATGCATATGCATAGATATATGAAAATACCTAATAAAAGCGCTTTAAAATATTTGATCACTTCTATTTGTTCTCAGTCGTAGATTCAGAGTCAATTTGTGAAAAAGTGATATCTTAAATTAAGTTGGAGTGGGTATCTAAGGATTTCCACTCCGAAATTAAGTGCGAATACCATGTTATATCTTCTAATTTCAATGTAAAGTCCTACCTGTATGACATGTTAGATATTTTGAGAAAATAATTGAAGCATTAAAACGAAAAAGTAATAGCGAATATCACTTGAAACTTGTCAAACTCTGTGTTTATTAATCGTCAATATATTAAGTTACAGTCCCACTGTTGAGCACGGGGTCTCCTCCACTGGAAGGTATTATGATGCTGCGCTGACCGAGCTGGAGAGAAAGAAAGAAAGAATTTATAACGTGGCATATAAAGATAGTATTCAGTTTCTCACAACATGCGACCGCGACTACAATCGGAAGTTTCAGTCAAATTTCATATTGCCGTAAAAGACAGGAATATCATTTACGCCAGTTGTGTTGCTCTTGCAACGCCAAAGTTGAACCAAAAACGTACTCTGAGATGCTTAGTAACTCTTGTGATAAATGTTTCAATGTCAGATCAGCAGCGCACGAGTTTCTTCACAATATTTGTGTTCCTCTTCTAATAGTTGTCTGCTTGAATGTAGTTTAATATTATGGCTGTTACGATTATCTATCGTACTTTGTAATGTTGGCTACTTTAATTGTAGATACAGGGTATTTTATTTATTATTTACTGGCTTTTATATTACTAAAGTAGACCAAATATTTATGTTGACAAAGTCATGTGCTTTGAGGATTTTTGGAGTGACTTGTGTACAACAAATGACGATGGACAGCTCAGCAGTAATAGAATCCCGTTTTACCTTCTCACACGGAACCCTAGAACATATTTGGTTGACAGTTGACATATTTGGTTCTATAATTGAGAAGAAAACAAGTTATGATCTAGCCGGGCAGATATCTACATTAATTTTTTCTTTTGGACCGATGGCGATTTTTAACTGAGATTTGCTAAATGAAAATATTTTTCATGCACTAATTTCAACGGTTCACTTGAATTTAATTGAGACACAAATAATACAATATGAATATCGTTTTGATTCAGATCAACTTGTAAAATACTATGATCAGATTGACTTATCATAGACAACAAAGATTGAAGCGTATAATCCCAAAATTGTCATATAAACAACATCCTCTGTCCAATCATTAAGCTCAATTTTCTCAAGCTTATATACATTTGTGCAAACGCCCGCATCACGATGCTGGCTCGTCGTGCAAATGGACCTCTATTTCTTGGGCATTGCTCTAAATCACGAGTGGGATGGGCATATCAAGATTGTTCGGTCGACGGTTCTAAGGTGTGCCGAGGATTATTCTGTAAAATTTTGAAACTATATAAATTAATACTAACCCTACCATCAGGGTGATTATGGAAAAAGAATATAAGCATCACTACCCCATTTCTTCACCAGAGTCAGATCCAGCTAAAGAATAAATAATAATAAATAAAAAAATATTTATTATTCCTCGGGCCTCGTGGTGGAGTGGTTCATATAACGGACTGCCGATCATGAGGTCTCGGGTTCGATTCCCGGTCAGGACAATCATTTGTGTGATGTTTTTAATTGTCATACAAATGTTTGTACTGCGTCTGGGTGTTTACTATGTATTATAAGTATGTATTTACAAAAGAAAAGTAGTATATGTATTATATCCGTATTCTGGTACCCATAACACAAGCAATAGAAGCTTAGCTTGGGACCAGAGGACGTTGTGTGAAATGTCCATGAATATTTTTTTTTTTTTTTATTTATTCAGGACGTTTCACACAACGTCCTCTGGTCCCAAAGTAAGTCAGATATTGACAACCGGCCAAATGCCTGATGTCAACACTACTTGGGTATGTACCGCAGGTGTCATGCGACGTGGTTCTCTCGTGGTTTTTATGAAACCCGCGGGCATGACATGGGACGTGACACTTGTTTTTTTTGTCCGTCACCTCACGCACAACAATATAAACAAATCCTACCAATAAGTTATTGGTAATTATATCAAAATATTCATTTAAAAATAATTCATTTCTCTTAGATAAATTCTGCAGAATAACTCGTTAAGTAAGTCATTGTGGATTACTGCGATGTATTGCGTTTGGCAAACTATCCTCTATCAGTTGCGACATACACTACCGGGTTAATTATGTAAATTACTGTAATCTACTCACTAAAACTATTGACTGGTTTTTATATAGTTAACTAGCTGTTTCCCGCAACTTCGTACTTGTGGAATTTAGTTTATTAAAACCATAACAAATTATAATTATACAAAAAAGCCATCCACGTGAACCACTCTATCTATAAAAGAAAACCGCATCAAAATCCGTTGCGTAGTTTTGAAGATCATAGCAAGCTCACATAGAGACATACATACAAAAATAACGACTTTGTTTTATAATATATAGTTAATAGTTAATTCTGATAAAAGTAACAACTTACAGTCAGGTATTTAATTTTAGGAAACGCAAAATAGCATTTTAGATGAAGACCAACGAGTGTCTGATGAATTTCATTCATGGGTGTGAGTGTGTCTGATTCTTTCTGTGTAATGAGTAAATCATGTGTATTTGAATAAAATGTGTTCAACCGACTTCATCTGCCTTTGAAATTTGTGGGTTTTCCTCGATTTCTCAGGAGATAACCATCAGTCACTGACCTGAGGCCCATGGAAACATATGAGAAACACCAGCTTTCAAATAAAAAAGAATCATCAAAATCGCCTAGTTAAAAGTTATGAGGTAACAAACGTAAAAAAAACATACAAACGAATTGAGAACCTTTTTTTGAAGTCGGTTAAATATACAAAAAAATTGAAACTTAGCTAAATTGATTAGTTCCTCCTAAAACCTCCCGCACAGTACATTTCAAGAATTTATTGGAGCCGTTTCCAAGATTTATACTATACAGGAAACTGCTCATTTGAAGTTATTAGATGGATATGCTATTTGAATACACACGTTATGAAAAATAGCCAAAATAAAATCTTCTTGTGAGTCATTCAGAAACTGCATAACAATTTGAAAATTATAATGATAATAATAAAAAGGACCCTAATCAAACCTCAGATTTATGCAGACATTGCAATTCAGCTTCAGAAACTATACAGCACATAACCGGCGCTTGCAAATCTCTAGTACAATCCGACTACAAACATCGTCATGATCAAGTAGCTGCAATAGTTCATCAATATTTAGCACATTGTTACCAATTCATAAATAAAAATCACCATATTATAAATATAAGCCAGAAACAGTACTTGAAAACAATAGCTGTAAAATCTACTGATACCGAACAATAATTACTGATAAGACCGTCCACTTTAATAGACCAGATATAACAGTTTATGATAAAGAAAGTAATACCGTATATATTATAGATATCGTGATCCCTAATACTCAAAATCTCCAATTAGTTATATCCGAAAAACTCTCAAAATATCAAGACCTTGCAATAGAATTATAAACACAGTGGTAGACTCGCACTGTACACATAGTACTCGTACCTATAGTTTTGTCTTCAACTGGTGTTATACCAAAAACACTCAGTGAGAGCCTAAATACATTACACATACCGTCACACACATACAAACTCTTACAAAAAGCTACAATACTAAATACCTGCCGTATCACTAGAAAATTCTTAACATCCTCGTCCCTTTCATCAACATCCTTACTAATTTATAAATGGGAAAAGAGGAATAATAACCAAAAATATTGACGAGTTTAAGTGTTAATGTGTGTAACCAAATTATAGTGCGATTTAAAAATGTACGTACAACGCCATCTATCGAGTGGTATAGTAAACTTCTGTGGTTTGATTTCTAAATTTCACGCAGACGAAGTCGCGGGCAACAGCTAGTATAGTATATAACACACTATGCTTGGCTTAGTCCCGTATAGTGTGGTTGTCACCTCCAAACGGAGAGAAATAAAAAAAAATTATAAATAATAATAATAATAAATATTCATGGACATTTCACACAACGTGTGATATTGTATGTATAATATATTGTCAACTAACATGTTCTTATTAATAGAAATCAAAATGAGACATAAACTAGATTCAATTAGAGAAAAAAATAATTGGTCAAGTGCGAGTCGGACTCGCGCACGAAGGGTTCCGTACCATTATCTATGCAACATAAGGCAACGTTATTAGTATCGAGCAAGAAACGGTAAAAAAATCATGTTTGTTGTATGGGAGCCCCCCTTAAATATTTATTTTATTTTATTTTTAGTATTTGTTGTTATAGCGGCAATAGAAATACATCATCTGTGAAAATTTCAACTGTCTAGCTATCACCGTTCTTGAGATACTGGGTACGGAACCCTAAAAATCATGTTTGTTGTATGGGAGCCCCCCTTAAATATTTATTTTATTTTATTTTTAGTATTTGTTGTTATAGCGGCAATAGAAATACATCATCTGTGAAAATTTCAACTGTCTAGCTATCACCGTTCTTGAGATACTGGGTATGGAACCCTAAAAATCATGTTTGTTGTATGGGAGCCCCCCTTAAATATTTATTTTATTTTATTTTTAGTATTTGTTGTTATAGCGGCAATAGAAATACATCATCTGTGAAAATTTCAACTCTCTAGCTATCACCGTTCTTGAGATACAGCCTGGTGACAGACGGACGGACGGACGGACGGACGGACGGACGGACGGACGGACGGACGGACGGACGGACGGACGGACGGACGGACGGACGGACAGCGAAGTCTCAGTAATAGGGTCCCGTTTTTACCCTTTGGGTACGGAACCCTAAAAACAAACTAGACGGACATATAATCAGTGCTCGACCTTGTAACCTTTTAAACAACCGCAACCAACATCACTACGGAATGTAAACAGCGAACCATCTCCTAAGGCGCCATCTATAATTTTCTAACAATGCTTCAAACATGTCCAATTTAAATTGACCTGTCCAAAAACATGAACACTCACCCAATGGGTTCCACTATATTATTGGTAAAGGAGGGGCATGCAGGTCTTTAAAACCTGGTAGTGATGTACACGCTCGATCGATCTTGGATCTATCCATGGATATTGCATATTTATCAACCTTTGACATGAGTAACAACGTGGAAGTAACATCTTCATGATCAACAAAGAGGGTAAAACAAACATGTTTAGAGGTGTTTGAACTTATACGGCTTATGGGAAAAGGGATGTGCATCTTCGATAATCTTAGTTAGTAGTTATTTTTTCGATACAATAATTTTTATAACCATATTTTAAGGTGATAAAAAAATGTAATTACTTAATAAATAAAATTGTGTAATTACTTAATAAAACGTGTAATTACTTAATAAAACAAAATAAAACAAAACTAAATAAAATGTAGGTACTTTAAATTTCGGAAACAACTTTAACTATTTCTATAGATTTTAGTATGAAGTTTAGCGTTGATCGAAAGATCTAAAGTGTCTTTTAACAAGAAAAACGCATATAATCAATAAAAAACTTTGAAAAGGATATCCTTTTCAAAGTTTTCACCATATGGTGGGGTTGTTTTGTTTACTTCTTTTTTAGTAAAAATTACTATAAATAACAAACATATGATGTAAAAATGACTCTGAAATCACTTAATTCTACTCTCCGTACTTGTACTCATTTAACATTTTTCGTAAATAAACAGAGTTCTACGGCTTTATTGCTCGTTCATCGAATTATTGAATAATTATGCAAATGTTTTGCAAAGCTTATACTAGAACAAGTAACAAAACAGATTTGGCGAAACAATCACTAGCGCACTGTTAAAGAAAGCATATAAGTAAAAATTATTACTTTTTACGAGGGTAAAATTATGTGTGCAAGTAAAAATAACCGATTTTATACCCATACGTAGGTGGTATGGGCTATGTAAAACATGATATAGTGCTATTTTAAAATAAAAAACACCAAGGAAGTGTGTCGGGATCGAAGCAGGTGGCGCTCTAGTCTCTACCTGCTCTTACCGGAAAATGGCGCAACGGTATGACGGTGATGATGTTGGGAAAACACCAAGATGCCCTAAAAAACTTCTGTGTTTATCACAATACTACCTCGTAAATGGCAGTGCGTCAGAACAAAGCAATCAAGCGTGCAAGTCTTAAGTAAGAAATAAAAAAAAACACGCAAAATGATCTTACATAGAAATTGCGTTTTATTAAACATGATGTAGTGAGTAGCTATGTAAAAATAATTGGTCAAGTGCGAGTCGGACTCGCGCACGAAGGGTTCCGTACCATTATCTATGCAACATAAGGCAACGTTATTAGTATCGAGCAAGAAACGGTAAAAAAATCATGTTTGTTGTATGGGAGCCCCCCTTAAATATTTATTTTATTTTATTTTTAGTATTTGTTGTTATAGCGGCAATAGAAATACATCATCTGTGAAAATTTCAACTGTCTAGCTATCACCGTTCTTGAGATACTGGGTACGGAACCCTAAAAATCATGTTTGTTGTATGGGAGCCCCCCTTAAATATTTATTTTATTTTATTTTTAGTATTTGTTGTTATAGCGGCAATAGAAATACATCATCTGTGAAAATTTCAACTCTCTAGCTATCACCGTTCTTGAGATACAGCCTGGTGACAGACGGACGGACGGACGGACGGACGGACGGACGGACGGACGGACGGACGGACGGACGGACGGACGGACAGCGAAGTCTCAGTAATAGGGTCCCGTTTTTACCCTTTGGGTACGGAACCCTAAAAATCAACAAAATCCTAGAAATATAGATATTTTGAGTTATTCTCTTTTGCATCACGTGTTGTATGGATACATCACGCACTGCCCAGTAAGTGGTATTGCCTAAGCCTGTTTGATATTCGAACGTGACATAGCCGTGCCCACGGACCAATTTGGTTAATCGCAGAACAACCATTAGATTAACCATTTTACATTACAAATCTGGGAACTTGAGTTTTTAATGTTAGTTTGTGTTTATTCATTGATTAAATAAATATTAGTTGCAGAATTTTTTAAGTTATTGATGTATTAGACGATTTCTGCAATAAAAACCATAAAATAAATCATGTTGTTTTATTTATTGGTATTTCTATGTATTATATTTATGTATTTACAAAGCGAGTAGTTTATTTAATATATCCGTATTTTAGTACCCGATACATTACACACTTTAAAAAAAAACAGTGTTGTGTTACCATAAGATCAAAGTAGCTCGTTATGTTTCTATTGTTTTCTCACAAAGATATATGAATCATAAAAATCTAAAAGAGCAGCTATTACATACGAAAGTAAATTCAATTTTAACAATGAATCAACAAGCCGTAACTGTAATTACATATTGTAATGACTCATAATCAACTAAACTGCTTTTATATGAAGTACATAAACTATGCTCTACATAGAGCTATGAAAAGGTTTTAAAATACAAAAAAATAAATAAATAAATATTCAGGACATTTCACACAACGTCCTCTGGTCCCAAAGTAAGCTATATTTCTATGCTTGTATTATGTGAACCGGATACGGATAGACTACATATACTACTTTTCTTTTGTTTGTCATCCAGACGTAGTACAAACATTTGTATGACATTTATGAAACACACAAATGATTGTCCCAACCGGGAATCGAACCCGCGACCTCGTGATCGGCAGTCCATTACATAAACCACTCCACCACGAAGACCGTCACAAAAAAGCTATTATATCTATTGTAAATCAGTTCAATTGAAAATAACTCCGGAAGAATGTATGGATGGGTGTTTGTGTGTTTGTTGCACTTTTATGCAAAAACAGCTAAAGAAAATTCGCTGAAATTTTGCAGTTGTTGAATTATATATATGTGAAAAAGAATCAAAACTAAAATCTGTATTAACACGTCAAACAAGTTAGGAAGACCATATCCATATACCATATAATCCCACACTGGACGAGCCCTGGGGCTATTAGTGGGTTACTATTAAATTCTCTCTCCATCCAGTCCATTCATGTCCCCTTGTTGGGCACAGACTTCCTTCACATTGGGAGGAGTTATGGTCAACATTTTTTTCATGCCACTAATATCAGGAGGCCGAGCTTATGGTAAGCAGTTACCGTAGCCTACGGATGCTCGCAACACCAGAGGTGTCACTCGTTGACTATGTTATGTTGACCAAGCGAGTTGGCACAGGGTTTATTTTAGAGTTTTCTGTCTCTCACAGAGGATGCTATCTGTGTGTAGAATATCCCTTAGCTAGCGTCCTGGGAAGGAAAAGAGGACGTGGCACATGTATTCGTAATCCGTATCTACACGGAATTACCTATCAAACCGACATGATTATAATTTCAGATTTACTTACTGCATTTCGTCAAATTTAACAAAATATACAATGAGTAAAATTCTTATAATAATAGTATCTTTAACCTATTGTTTCCAGATCTCACATGACCAATTTCATTACTATTATAAGGTAATCATCATCAAATATTACACATTAGTATGTGATATGAGAGCGGTGGTCATTCTAGTAGAAAGTTATAATCTGATATGAATTGTTTTGTTTGTATGTAAAGTTTTATAGGCCTCGTTGCATCGTTGATAATGATACTTAGCATAACTAAGCGGAACCTAACTGAAATTAAATGTTAATAGTAGCAATAACACAAATCGTCAATGTTAATAAAACTTTTTTATTATGAAAACTGTGTCATAAGGAATAACGATTATAAGTAGATGCACAGCAAATCAAATGTAAAAATTAATAAATTTGAAAGGAAGGAAGGAACACCGATGTTAATAAACGTGAACAACAAAATAGTTATTGAACGAAGATGCACTACAATAGTATTTTAGCGAAATTATGTTAAGTTTTTGACACATCAGAATTGGTGTCATAGTTACTTTCCTACATGAAGTCATGGGTTCGACTATCTGTTGATACAATTATTTATGTGTGCACTGATATAATTGTTTGCAAAATAAGTTTTATTTTAATGCTGTGCATTTGGTTGTGGATTTGGTAATAAATTAGTAATTTTCTGAAAACCCTCAAGGTCGGTTGAAATAAAACATTTTTCGTGTACTTATTTTATGCATAAAAGTTTAATTTAGGGCCATATAAAACACATGCATAATTAATGTATACATACAAATTAAATTAAGTACACGCGCCTAATTTCATCAATATAACGTATTTTATACCATTTTGATTATATGCGTGGAAATTTCTGAAATCTTATTGAAATTACAGCAAATGACCACCCAAACCTAGTTGTAGCTTCATAATGAAATGGGGAAATAGTTTTTTGACTACATTTCATTCCACATATTAGCATAATTTGACTGCGTGTGTGCTCTTATCGGGCTTAAGATCAACTTTTATTTTGAACAATAGCGGTGTGATTACTTTGTGGCGTGTGTGTTTGTAATTTCTCGTAATTTTTCTGTAATTTTCTGTAATATGCGTAATCAGTTCGGAAGTAGTTCGAATATATTTTATTACAATTAATGTTCATGTGCTGGTATGGAATTTCGGGAAAATTTACATTTTTTATTTACGTAATCACGTTGCTTTAGTCATTGGCGGGTAAGTTTTTACGAGAAAATTAAAGACCATTTGAATCTAATGATGAATGAACAATTAAGACGATTGAGAATTTTGGCTTGCTTTTAGGTGGGCTAATGCCCAACAGTAGACGAAAAATTGCTAATAGAATGGGTACATGGATAGTAAAATTTAACACGCTCTTATAGTCTATAAGTAGATTTGGCAATTCCTGATTGCTGAGAAGAAGTCCCAATAAAAGAAACTAGCCTTTTCCTGCAACCTCTTTCATATGGCCAAAATAACTCACGGGATAGTGGCTTCTTATTAGTGAAAAGTTTTCGGATTGCACACTTTACCTCTTTTTAATAAAGGTATAGACACAATTTTCAAAAGTTTCAAAACATTTTAAATTTCGTGGCAAGATTTGTTAACAAAATTCTTAATCTAGCTAGTCTTTCAAGAAACCAGGAAGGCATGACATGAAGATCTGTCGCCAGTAATTATAACGTTCCAAGATACCGTTACTGGGGTTTTGTGCCCCCCCTAAGGGTGTAGTCGTTAAGAAGTGGGTGCTGCATTTTTACAAATTGATACAAATTATTTGAGCGAGCGCCCGCTTTGTTCCAACAACGCTTGTTACGGCTGTGGAACGGCATTTTATTATTTTTGTGTGATAAAAGCTCAGTTGGTGCTTTAAACGCTGCATAGTTTTTAAAACGATTATTTTCAGCCAACTCTTTTAATCAGAATAGTTCTTGTGATGAATATGATGAAAAAAAATATTATGAAAATTTGTGATACACTACACAGAATCAGGCATAGTCAGACTCAAGGCCCGGTTGTGGTAAGTCGGAAAAAAACTACACATAATCAATGTTTTCCAGTTTTCAAATTATAAAACGAATGAAAAATGGACTCCACTCCCACTCTAAATGTGGTTATTTTTTATTAGGCTGATAGCTTCTGATTTACAATCATTGGCCCTGTTCTCACGTAACAAATGTCCCAACGTAAATATTAGCGTAACTTCGGGTCGAATGTGATAAATTAGATAATTCCTATTTATGGGTATTGTATTATCAGAACAAGGTTTGTATAGATGAAAATGAAAAAAAAAGACCAAACAATATTACGACAGTAACAATTTGCACTCGTTGACACTTCGAGAGTTATGAATAAACGCTCCAATACACTTCCGTGTTCATAGGAATATCACGAGCGGTTTTTCCGCGCAATGTACGTTGTTCCTGCCCTCTCATTCTTTAAACCGAGTCCGAAACATCTTATTCGCGCCCTCATAAAAGTAACTGCTTCGGCTCGTTTTTATTTCTACCTCTGTACCTGTACGGCCACAGTATTTTAATAAACCGACTTCAATCCAGTGCTAAATGCGACTTAATGTCATCATAATACGGTTGTTTCTTCATTATAGGGTTTGGAAATCATGCCTTGCCCACTTATATCTAGGATAAGATGATTCTTAAGGATACGCGGAATTTCAATTACTTTATTATGTTGTAATGTATTTTTATTTTATTGGTATGGGAATATCAAAAGTAGGTTAGTTATGCATGTAATGAGGTTCATGTAATTATGGTATACGCGTTTGAATTATTTTCTTATCAATTTTAGGAAAATTATTCACATTTTTTGTATGAGTATTAATTTCACCTTTTTGTGTGAGTTTCGGACACTTCTTAACCAAGTATTTTATTATGAATATTATTAGTTACTGACTGTGCCAAATAAGTACATTGAGTACTTACACAAGTGTGTTTATTTGCGTAAATACGGAAGACACATACACAAAAAAAAACCAAAATATCTTTTTTAAATCTTTTACAAATGCTTCTGACTATAGGAAATCTTACCGAAAGTTAAATTGGGGTCAGCATTACCTACTGATTGACGTTGCTATGTGATATTAAGTAAATTTGAAAATATTTACATTGTGGGTTTGTTGGTATGGTTGGTACTGGTACTGCTCTACAAGTGCAAACATTTCTATTTGATTTTCAAGGATTAATATATGTTTCATATCATTTTGAAGAGGCTTGTAACCGTTAATTTCATATATGTACCTCTAAAATAGTAAGAAATACCAAAACTCGGCTTAACACCTTACCTCACCACTCTATAACTTGCTTGTACACTGGTGTGGCAATGAAAAATCACGAAACATCGGCCAAAAATTTTTTAATCCATAAAAAGTAGTTTTATTTGAATGAAAAATTATTTAGTTATTCAAATCTTTACTTATTATACAACAAAGTCGTTGTTTATGTACATATATCCCTATGTGAGCTTATAAATATCTTCATAACCACACAACGGATTTTGCTGTAGAATTTTTTACAGATAGATTGGTTCAGGAGGATGGCTTTTTGTATAATTTAGTTTGGTTTCTAAATTCCATGCTTACAAAGTTGCGGAGAAGAGCTAGTAAATAATAAAAAGCTCAAATAAAATATCTCGCTGTCAATAAACCAAAGTTATAAATGTAACTTAAATTAAAATATCTAAACAGGCAATTATTCTGCTGTCAACGAAAAAAGGTTCCAATATACTTTTCACGGACCAATCCTTGGAATTACTCGTTGAAATTATTATGGCGACTCGTTAAGAAATCCGGCTTAAAGAGTTGAAAAAAAAAAGGTAAATGCCGCTGTAAGTCCGCACCGCAAAATTCTTAAACGCAGTCCTCTGAAATGGGATGATTACTTCATCAAAACACACTTTAAACGTGTTACGTAAATCTAGTACGACTCACCCTCAACCACCCACTAAAGGGTGTGTTGGCGAGCGAGGGGCTCGGGGGTAAGTCACCCCAGGAAATGGGGGGTAAGACGATATGGGCGAACGTGAGCGCCGTCAAGAAAACCTTGATTGCTTTTTTAATTAGTTTTTTTTCATTCCCCCTTTTTCGCATCCCGACGATCGTACAAGAAATATGTATTCAGGTTTTGTAGATATATGTGTACTTTGTATGTTATTTATCTTATTATGTAAATCAATTTAATAAGCTGAAAAATGTTAATTAAATTATAACATAACCTGTACTATGTTTAATGTCAAAGCATAGGTACATAGTTAATAGTACGGGATCCGTAGTACATTTTTTTCACTTGATTACTATCAAGCTGATTTTCCGTGAGTAGCTTTATTATGACGAGACGCCCAATAATTTTCTATTCCAAAATCTCGATTGTGGTAGCTAACAGAGATAGCAAGGATAAAATATTGTACTACCCGTAAAAATAAGACGTAAGTGAACTTGCGTCAAAAATTTCAAACAAAAATTTCAAAAAAATTACTTACTGCTTTCTTCCAGTAATAGTACGATATTTTATCCTTGTTACCTCTATTAGCTACAACAATCGAGATTTTGGAATAGAAAATTATTGGGCGTCTCGTCATAATTAAGCTACTCACGGAACATCAGCTTGATAATAATCAAGTGAAAAAAATGTACTACGGATCCCGTAATATAACTTAGAAGTTCAAAATATATGAAAATCAGTAAAGACAAGTAAGAATGAAGATGTATTTCATTCATCTATACTAAAATTTGTTTGTTTAAACGCGCTAAACTCAGGAAGTACTGGTCCGATTTGAAAAATTCTTTTTTTTTGGATTGTCCATTTAGTGAGGAAGGCTATAGGCTATATAACATCACGCTGCGACTAAAAGGAGAGAAGCAGTAGTGAAAAATGATACAAAAATGGGGAACATTTTCTAAATTCTACGCGTACGAAGTCGCGGGCAACTGCTAGTCCAATAAATAAGAAAACAAAAATTTTCGAGAACTTCATTTTTAGTTCCCAATCTACAAATATTTTTTTGTAAGCAAAGTTAGGCTTTACTTACGCTGTCTTTTGGAATAATATCAATAGTTTCCAGATTTACCTATACGTAAAAGATATACTGTAAAGATATTGTAAATATTTCATTTCGTGGAGAATAGAAAACTTTTCCCGTTTTTGGATAATTTATCACTGATGCTTTGCTACTATTGGTCGCAGCGTAATGTTATATATAGTGTATAGCCTTTCTCGATAAATGTACTATCAAATACAGATTTTTTTTTATCGGATTACTGGTTCCTGATACATTCAAATAAACAAAAAACTCTTTAGCTTTATAATAATGACCTGTACTGTTGCTGTATGTTATCCTGTTGTTATAATAAGGTCCTGTAGATAAGTTATTATTAGACGGGTATGCAAAAGTCGAGGTGCTAAAACCACAAAACCGAAAGTCCCACAAAATACAGAGACACCGCTATCTATAATCAATTTAAAATTATTATCCGTTTTCCTCCATCAACAGTGAAAAATCAAGAGCGTGAAAACGTCATGTAATGTCCATTAGTCGGCCATAATATCGTTGCCATAATGAGGGGAGAGTGAGCTAAATCAGGACCGCAGTGCGAGCGTAAGCGTTCCGTCACGTCCTGTCTTCGGGTTTAGACGACCTTGGTTGACAACGAGTGCAAAAACAATTACCAATTAGATATTCCTGAAAGACATCCTATCTTTTATTTATGTGTATGACCATAAATATTTTACAGGTAATTGTTAGAACATAATTTATGCAACGTCATCGTCAGTAAAAACATCGGTATGGTTGGTTCTGCTATAAATTATTATATACGTCACAACAGTTATTAATAAACAAAATAAATAATAATAATAATAGTTAGTACAAACATCTGATTGTCATACAAATGTTTGTACTGCGTCTGGGTGTTTCTATGTATTATAAGTATGTATTTACAAAAAGAAAAGTAGTATATGTAGTATATCCGTATTCTGGTACCCATAACACAAGCATACAAGCTTAGATTGGGACCAGAGCACGTTGTGTGAAATATCTAAAAATATTTATTTATTTATATAATATGAAGAAGACTTGCGTGAAAGAAAATTAGGATACCAATGACACCGATTACCTGTTATTACGTAGTGAGTTTTTCTTGAATATTTTTATAAACGAAAACTTTTTGCTGCTATACTATTGAAATGTTGTTTGGTTTTGTGCATAGTCTTATTAGAAAGTTGTTAAAGTACAACATTACTATAGTTCAAGAAGACGCAGTTAAAATATATATCTATGTCATCTAAAGCTTTTCTATTATTACCTTTAACTGTTAAGGCATATACATATTGGGTCACTTCGAAAAAACCCAAATAGGTCGTTTAATAAATTAAACCTATGTTTCGTTCACTATATTACAAGAGTATCTTTTACAAATACCGGACGATATGGCCCACTAGATACTCTAAATTAAGTATCTTGATGTTCGTGTTATAGTGCTCATAATAAAATTATTCGTTATAATTACTGACTGGTCTCGTATGGTATTTTGTAAGCTACAATATAGAAACTTTGTTTCTTTTTAGAAATGTATCATTTAGCTATTAGTTCTTCTATTTTAAAGGCTTAAGATATTTATTTCGTAATACGAATATAACTCACTTAGATTAAGAAATACAGGGCATACTTAAAAATAGCAAATAACCTTCTTTTTAACACGCTTATATTAGTTCGGTAGGTATCTATCAATGTATTAATCTATGTAACGGAATCTTTGAGTGATTTTCACCCATTTGCAGTAGTCGGATTGATCTGAGATTTTGCATGCTTATTAAGTACCGATAACAATGCAATAATTTATAAAAATATTCAGGATTTTTAAACGTGTTTTTGGACTAAGCAAATTTTTCAAACTTACTTTCAGTGAGTTTAACAGGTCACAGGAAGGGTGGAATAATATACGAAATTGGCATTATAGGTATGTGAAAATAATTAAAAATGTATAAGTAAACAGTTAACCACCTAATTAATCCTTTGAAGTCTAAAACGTTGGTGCAATTATGGTTACGGTTAACATCATAATCATATCGTCACGCCTTCTTCCCATAGGTCAATCATACATCTGGCTATACATGCGCGACGTTTAAAGATAACCAAATAATTTAGTTTGTTTAAACTTCGCTGGACAACTAACTTTAAAGAATTTAACATTGGTCAACTGAATATAAATTTATACTGAAATTTGAAAAGCTTGCCCTTCTGAAGCAACATTTTGTGTTTAAAATAAATTAATATTTCTTTTTAGTCCTGTATGTCACACATAGATACGGTGTATACGATATGCACACACACAGCGATGGAGTTTTAAGTCTCGAGGCGTCCCCACTAATTTATACGTTCTTTCGCTTTCATTATAATTATTATTCTTGGCAATTTATTTTCGCACACGAGGGGGCAGTGTCTCCCCGTAGGGTGTTTGGGGGTGGACTTCTTACAAATTCCCGTTTTTCGGTGGAACTTAACGCACCCTTTTCTTGGCCCTTTTTGTTTTTCATTACATTAACTTTTGAGTCGGGCATAATGTGTTGTTAGTGTGTGAGTGTAATTTTTGTACGTAATGAAAGATCCTATTTTTTACTTTGTCTGATTTAGTCTTAATGCCCTACACACAACACAACTACACATATAAGAATTTGTACTTCTGATGTAAGAATGTTAAGGATATATATACCGCTATACCGCAGTCAATTTATTTTACCTAACGTAACTATTATTATTCTATTATTATTCTATGATTATCAATTATTATTAATATTCTTACATAATATAAAATGAAAATTTTGTTATAATGGTGATAATAATAATTAAATTATTATTATCATCATTTTTATTTCGTACGTATTTTCATTTTTATTTCCAATCATATAAAATTTTATACACTTAAGAATATATAATAGTAATAAATATTTAGCACCTTAACTTGCATCTCTCTTTAAAACTCTACTCTAAATTTAAAGTACACAATTTACGTTCACATGCACAGAAAACGTCGAAGAACTTTCACGAAACAAAAACGATTACTACAGACTTCGACTACTCGAAAACAAAACGCAATTTTCTCTTAAGAAAATGAGGGAACTCTTTCTCCCCATTGAAAAATCATCAACACCCACCGCGTATGTACCCGGTACCACCCCACAAAGGGGGGAAGATCTACGCCGCCGACTTGCGTACGCTTTAATTAAAAATAAAACATAAGAACGATGTAACTGGATGAGCCGAGGAGCGAAGGAAAAATGAAAGAGAAAGCCGTCCACCCCCTTCCTTGGAATGAGCGCAGGGGAGGACGGAAAACCGCGTGGAAGTCAGTCGCAGAGCGACCGCTGGGGGGAGCAGACCTCCCTTCGCATGCTGCTGTGTCACAACGAAATGACATCACTTTTCTTGTCGCTAATGAAGAGAACGTCTTAGATGGTTGCCTTTTTACTTGCTAAAGGCTTTTATTCTAACCATGAGTTTTAGCCTCCACTAATTTATTTAATTAGCCTTTTGCTTTCATAAAGAAAGTTTAAAAAATAAAGCATTGCTTCTATAATACAAAACATTTCTAACTTAATCTGAAAAAGAAATACTAGGTAATTCATTATTTTAAATGTTTAATTTTAAAATTTTATATATTTGTATTTAAGTAAGTAACATACGAATGTACGTCGCGCAGGAAATCTTAATAAAACAAAACGTCGAACGAAGCTACCGTCTAGACATTTTAATTTTCCTATCTTTATGTTTCGCGGCATCGACAGATCAGACTCTTTCATTAGTCTCCCCGCACATGTGGAAGGAAATCTTTGATGTAGACGTCGTTAGTGACGCGAACGATAAGAGTATTACAGTTCAAAGTACATTCAATACATTAACTAACATCGTTATTTCATTTTGAAATTTCTTTTATATTTAAATATTTTAGACGGATTATTTATGTAGATTCTTGATCCGGTTAAAGTTTTTGATTTTTACTTATTTTATGTATTACTATTTTATTTAAATAATAAACTAAACTAACAGATTAACCCTACAGTAATATTTGTTTCCACAGAAATAATTTAAAGTGGTGTACTACAGAAAATGATATATTGTATGTATGTATGTATATATTATATGTCCTTCGTTTCTTAAAAGCATTTTTTATTATTTATACATAAATTTTATTTTTATTTCCCATCTACGGCAATTATTTTGTGTCATATCACCTTCTACTGTTCTCGAAGACAATATTGTACTCGTATATATTATATTTATTACATTATGATACAAAATAGATATTAGCAATTAGATTGCTAACTCCAATTGATTTGAAAGTAATTAACATTTAATTGAGCTGGTTTTGTTTAGCACTTTCAAAAGATCACTGACCTACAGTAACAAACAGTCTAATTCATCACCAACTTTTTGATAATCTCCCAGGAACAATTTGGTTACCTCTGGAACCTAGTTCGATTGAATCTATAAAGCTATAAGTTACGAGGTGTGCATAACTGTTGCGTCGCAGGATAATCGCAAAACGAATCCTCATTGCCTTAGAATGTTGTTTTGTAAAATAAATTAAGAATTTAATGACAATACATGTCACGCATTTCATCTGTTTCTGGATACATATTGCATAAAAAGAAAGCAAATACAAACAAATAATAAGGTATTTGAAAACAAAGAAAAATAACCAAACATCTCAATAAAAACCAGATGTGTACTCTCTCCGCATACGCTCTCACACTTATTCAAACGTAACTCGGTTGCGGGCACGGTCTCATTCAATTTTCTAACCCATTTAAGTTTCAGACGAACTGCTTACAACGAAAAAAAGGAATAACTCTTCGACATTCCCAACCGTAGATTTTTCCACGATATAATTTCATAAGCATTCGGCGTGTGTTCGTTTTTCCCCATTTTCCCCTTTTGAATTGATTAGCTCGGGTTCATATCGAGTTATGAATAGAATACAAATGTTTTGTTACTTTTTTTAATTTCTTAAAAGCTCTCCAATATTACTGATTAGTGGGTACTAAGGCACCATGAGCTTAATATGGATAGAAAATTCTACTGCATTTTATTTGTATTCATGCAATTATTTTAGCACTAATTTAAGACAGCAAACATTTTAAGAATCATTACAACAATGAAAGCCATTAAAATTCCATTTCTCACTGAAAATTTGATTGTTTACACTGTGATAATATCCCTGATACAACTAGTTTTCTGGTATACATAGTCACATAGTTTAAACATATTATTGCTACGAGTAAGTCACCTAAATAAGTAAAGTTGGGCTAGCGACATATGTAAATGGTACATTTAAAAAAAAACACAGTCGAATTGAGAAGCTTCTCCTTTTTTGAAGTTAAAAAAGCATAACGAGTTCTCTATACGCCTGTACTAATGGAGCTATCTAAAATTGACCACAGTTACATATATATTTATTTTAAGAATTTTAGTAAAAGATATAATCAATTAAAACTATTATTATGACGGTTCAGCAGTGATAATCTAGCCAAAACCTACCGCATAAATATATTGTTAGAATATCGATGAAATCTTTATATCAAATTGAAACATTATAAGTGTTTCAGTGGAATTCTGAATGACACGGCACAGATCTTTAATTCATATAACTCTTGCAATATTTTATGGATTTGTATGGGTGCAAAAATGATTTTTAATAAGAAAAGTAGCTCTGCCCAGCAGTTCACCTTGCTCACTTTCTGAAAGTTAATATGAGGTGGGAACAACTTACTAACGAAGACTTTTTAAATTTCTAAAACGTCGGAATAAAATTATACTGAAAATAAATGTCATAAAATCCTTAAAATAAATTTCAAATTACCTTAGATATAACTTTTAACTGTAATACAGTTTAATGTTGAGTTACCTAGTTTATACCGTATCATTTGAATATAACTATAACAATAAAAATATATTATTCATAAGATTGTATAAGAAAATCGAGGGTGCCAGTATTAAGATTAGCTAGGCCTGCTTAATGATCCAATTCCTGTCATGTTCAGGAAAGGGTTTTACCCCCTAAAAAACTTGAAACAAACCTCGCAAAAACCGAAGACGTTCTCTCTATCGCACCCCCCTTTACCCAACCACCCACTTAGGGGGTTACGTTGAATAATTATAAAAGAAATAAGATAGACATTGACTTCGCCATGTCAGCCTGTAGATGAATAATAATGGATTTTGTTTACGTGTGTACAGGTCTTTATGAGCCGCTGTAATACGCTTTTATAGTCTCTAATATTGTTGCCTGAATAAACAGGTTATTAAAATAGGCAACATATTTAACGATTTTATAGTAGACTAATGACTACGGTTTCACTCGTGTTTATAGTTACTACCCCGCTCTTTGGCTTTTAGCAAGATGATAATGTAATTTATCTGTATCTGTTTAAATAGCTGCTGTTGCCTGCAACTTCGTGCGAGGATTCAAATACCAAATCAAAAAACGCAATCCTCTTAAACCACTCAATCTATTTAAACCGCATAAAAATTTCTTATGTGGTTTTGAAATACAAACTCACATAGGGACATACATATAATGACTTTGTTTTATAATAAGTAAAGATTCTGACCTATAAACTGTAGAGTTTCATTAAATACATTTAGCGTATTTAAAGTGAAACGACAACAAACTTCCTTATTTCCATCCATCCATAGAATCTTACAATATTTCCCGTTCATAATATTATCAGGGATGACGGGGGGATATAACCTTAAAATGTAGCTGTTTAATTTTAAGTACATATACATTTTTCAATATACTAATAAGTAATATATAAACGCGTAAGTATGTAAAAATGTAAAAAAAATGTATCTATGTGTGTCACTTTTTTACGCAAAACCTAAATGGTTTTAGTAAAACCTTGCATTGAAAAATATAAATCTATAATGTTAAAATCAAAAAATAAATATAAATCTCTAATGGAGTTATAGGTTTAAAAAATATTTTTAATATTCATAACAAGAAAAATCTTTTAAATTAAGAATGCCATATGTTTATAGTCTATTTAAATAAAAATTGGTCAAGTGCGAGTCGGACTCGCGCACGAAACTTTCCGTACCATTATCTATGCAACATAAGGCAACGTCATTAGTATCGAGCAAGAAACGGTAAAAAAATCATGTTTGTTGTATGGGAGCCCCCCTTAAATATTTATTTTATTTTATTTTTAGTATTTGTTGTTATAGCGGCAATAGAAATACATCATCTGTGAAAATTTCAACTGTCTAGCTATCACCGTTCTTGAGATACAGCCTGGTGACAGACGGACGGACGGACGGACGGACAGCGAAGTCTCAGTAATAGGGTCCCGTTTTTACCCTTTGGGTACGGAACCCTAAAAAATAACATATTCCACATTCAACTTGAAAGTTAATTTTCTAAGTTTTATAATGTTCTACATTTCTTATGTAAGTTATTTTCAGCAAATGCAAAGATGTAGTAGAAACGCCAGTTATTGAAGCGAAAGCAATAAACAGTAGCGAGTGAGAGAGGTGCAGTGCAGGAAAAGTAATCACGGTTCAGCGTAACTTTGTTTGATGGCGACCAACTGCACACTGGGTACTGTTGAGAAATATTAAACAAAAATTAAAATTATTTCTACATCTCTAAGAACATCAGATTTAAAAAATAGTGTATTGACGAGACTTGTATGTTACCTATATTATATTATTGGAATGACAAAATTTTTTTTTTGCAATTTTAAACAAAATTTAAATAACAAAAGGCATAATAAATTTTCTAATAGTCATTAATAGCAATTTAAAACTTTCAAAACTATAAATCACATTAGTGACATATGACCAAAATAATACAACAAAAGAAAAATTTATGGTCATTGTTTTCTTAAAAACATAATAATAACACTTTACAAATCAAATAATAGTGGACAATAAATTATAATTAATGACAAAACTGTCCATAAAAGTATGCAATTTAATATATTATCAAAATTATGGATAAGTTAATGCCTAACTATAATTATAAAATAGATTTTTAGTCTGTAAAGATTTTGCAAAAAAAAAAAGTCTTTAATGATAATCACAAACAAATACAAGATTAAATAATTTATTTTTAAATGGAAGAAAATTTTCTCCAGTTGACCCACTGTGCAACCACGCTTGTCGTCGCAAAGCGGGAAAGGAAGAGGCAGTGGAGGCAAAACGGTGCACTGTAAATTGATTACGAGTAAAATGGTTAGTCGATGAGTACAACTACTTATATGCACGTAGGTGACGTTGGTGCATACTGTAATGGCGTTTAACGTAATTTAAACACGTCTGTAAAAGATGTTTTCATTGGAAGGAAATGAGCTGAACTTATTGCTGCCATCAATATTGCATAAGAGTTCATGAAAACTTTTGTAAAGTATGACTTTTTATGAATAGTGATTTCAATTTTATAAAGTTTAGCTATTTATTTGTTACTAATATTTTGATTGACTTCCTATGCCTGTGTACAGATTTAATAGCTCTCATATAAGAACTAGATACCAAAATTAACAGTTTCACACAAAATATTATTCTCCTTTTACACTCTTTGGCAAGTTCTGAATTTAAAGACTCTGTGGTAAAGAAAATTACCGATTTATGACAAGATTGTATTGAATCGAAAATATCCGTAAAAAATAATGATGCGTAAGAATTATATGCCTAAACTATGGAAGTATGTGACTAAATAATAACTAAATTAAATAAATACAGCCTTTTTTATCAAACTAAGGTTACATTTCAACTTAGTTTTTATCAGTATCAATTTTGAATTAATAAACATTCGTGTGTTCTTTCAAACCTAAGCCTCCTTAAGTGTTCTCCATAACGATCTATTTTTAAATTTTTCTTGTCCATGTTGATCCTGCTACTAAATTTAAATAAATATTAAATTCATACTTTATGTCTGTTTTCTACGTTGACACTTATCATTAGTTCGAATATTTTTGGCGCAGCGATCCTACTTAAGTCAACAAACATCCGTAATTCATTTAAAATTTTAAACAGAAAATAAAAAAGTTAAGAAAACAAAGCGCAGCTCACATGCACAGTGTATAATTAAGAGTAGAAATGAATATTTAAATATCTGTGGAGGGCTCACTCGCGTCACAATGACGTTTGGGGTGGACCAAATCTAAAAAGATACGTATTTTTGGATGTTTGGTTTCAGACACACTGAGCTATTTGGTTATTATTTTTGGATTTTTTTTATATATAAAATATAAATAAAAGAATAATAAATCTTGTAACAACCTACAAGGTTTACTTTTTTGGGCTTTTGTCTCAAGTAGGTCGAGTTTTTTTGATAGTACTTTTGCAGTGTTGTCTTTTAAAAAAATTGTCCATATCTTATAAATTTAATAATCGAAAATATTGAATCAAATGGCTTTTCCTACATCACTTCTGTAACGACATACATTACAGTACTGTGACATTATAATAATCTTAATGCATTCTGAATTAAGAGTGTATTATTATAGCTTGGAATAGATACATTTTACCAAGCCCAAGATTTAGAAAAAGCTATCAAAAGCAAAGACGATCAATCATAACTAGCAGTAGCCCGCGACTCCGTACGCGTGGAATTTAGAAAACTCTTCCCGTTTTTGCAACATTTTTCACTACTGCTTCGCTCCTATTAATCGCAGCGTAATGCTAGATAGCCTATAGCCTTCCTCGATAAATGTACTATCCAACACTGAAAGAATTTATCAAATCGGACCAGTAGTTCCTGAGATTAGCGCGTTCAAACAAACAAACTCTTCAGCTTTATCATATGCAATGAATCTTGTCCAAAAAGCACATATTTTCAAGTAATATATTATATTGAATATATTGTGATATACAAATTAACTTAGAGATGACATTTACATACATAGAATTTAATATATTTATTGTTTTTATACTAATATGGACTATAGTGAGCTTGGTGTGCCACCAATAAATTTGCCGGCGGGGCAAGATACAGATACACGTTGAGGGGCAGAAGAGTTTGCCAAAAATTATAATTTTAATTGCGGGCCCCATTCCCAACCTCCCCCAGGAAACTGCAAGTTGAGCTATAAATATGAAACATACTTGTTATTTTTTATGATTCAATTGCTTTTTGATATGTTAAACTGTTTTTGCGTAACGAATAGAGATGCTTTATTTTTTTATCTATAGGTACTAATCTAAACATATAAAGCTGAGGTGCTTGTTTTTGGTTTGAACGCGCTAATTTCAGGAACCACCGGACCGATTTGAAAAATTCTTTCATTGTTGAATAGTAGGTACATTATTCGAGGAAGGCTATAGACTATATAACATTACGCTTCGACTAATTGCAGCGAAGCATCAGTGAAAACTGTTCCAAATAGTTCAAAAACTAAAAAACACGCTTAATATCCTGAATATTTTTTGAAATTATTACATTGTCATCGGTCCTTGATATATGTGCAAAATTTCAGGTCAATCCAACTACTCCAAGTGGGTTAAAATCACTTTCAAAGTTTCCGTTATATAGGTTAATACATTGATAGATACATACTGAACTTAAATAAGCATGTTAAAAAGCGGAATTTTTAGTAATTTCCACGCGTACGTGGTCACGGACAACAGCTAGTTATCTAATAAAACATAAAAATACATCACACAATACAATCAAACAAGCCAAACCTTAACAAAGTAAACCTCTCATTTCCTCTGAAAAAAAATTAACGACTCGCAAACACACATGCAAAAACAATGAGGGGTGGGAAGACGGCCGAAAATTCGCAAATATACCGGTTCGCTAACAATTTCCTTTAACTCATTATCTGCGAATGCGTTTCGTATGCAAAATTTACCCTGGATTTTGGTAGAAGTGCGTGTGTTGTTGTTTTAATTGTTTACTTATCGCTTTGTATGATTTTAACAAATTGCTAGCAAAAATACTAAATTGCAAATCGAGTACCAAACACTTTATTACTACTTAAATTTAAGTGATTTAAATTTATATTTTTGATACTTCATTAATTAATTATAATTAAATTCTTAAATAGACACTACACTACACACCCATGGTCAATCTTTTTTTTCACAATCTCCTCTCGCGGGTCTACAGGTAGAGATTTCTTTTAGAAATATGTGGATCCCTACACTACTTTTCTTATGTCTGTATTTACTATGGTTTCCTGGTGTAAAATCTTTTAAATAAATAAATAGACATTTTACAAAGGTACTAACCTAACTTAGCCTAATTTGCGTTAAGTAAACTATTTGTCTACATATAAACAATGAAGATGCCCTTCGCCCTTTAAAACACTAGTCAAATTAGGAGATATTTTGAGAAATAAACAAAATAACAAAAATACCATATATATCTATCTGGCCTGTACCGCGGTCACCAAAGATTCGGACTTTCAAATGTTCGTAGAATATTCTAGATTTCTTTTTTATTGTTTTTACAGACACTTTAGAAATATGAGGTAGTTAATCTAAAATCAAGATTACTGCATAGTACGTACTCCAGTTGAAGTTAAATAGGTTTGGTTTCAGCGGTCGCCATCTCACCGGTTAATGTGCTACGAAGACGTTTAAGGGATGGTACCCAGGCCTATCGATGATTTATATCGATAAAAGAACTACCTACTAATATTATTAACGCGAAATATTATGCACTAGCAGTCAGCCCCACCTTCGCACGAGTAAACTTAGTTATAAAAACTACTGTTTTTTTTTACTAAATAAAATTATAGCCTATGTTTATGCATATTATATTATGGCATAAAGTAGAGCTACACAACGGCAAAAGATATTTTTAAATCGGTCCAACAATCAAATCCTTCATCTTTACAATAATAGTATAGATTGTTTGAAAGTATAGATGTCTGCATGGATGGATGGACGTTAGATGTAAATTAGATTGGGGCTGATAAATGGTGGAAATTTTTAGAAGATTATCACTCTGCAGTAATTTAAAGTTGTCGAAACCACAAAATCATCGTCATTTTCCTGCCCTTATCACTTTTTGGGATCGGCGTACGACAGACGTCACATGTGTCTTCACTCCACTTTCTTTTATATCCTCATTCTTCCACTACAAAATAATTAATTAACAATATAAATTTTTATCGATATTTGTTGATATCACTAGAGGGGAGAGTGGGGTTGGGCGGCTACTCATGCAAAAATTCCGTCTCAGGTAAAATGAAGTCACAAGAGCCTGGCAAGACACGATGAAATACGAATGTAGCAAAACATGGATATTGTTTTATTGTATATTTGAGTGGTCCTTTTTGTCTTATTCTACTCTAATGATGTTTCAAGATTTTGTGGCGTAGGAGTCTTTATTTCTGAAGACTTGAAATAAAATAGAAGTATATTTTTAACTTTCGTGTATAATACTCATTGTTCATTAATTAATACTTATTGATTATATTTCATTTTGATTCTAGTTACATCGCTGACGCTAAACGCAGATGTAGCAACAGTGCAACAGTGTTTAGCTGCTTTTACCGCCTTTGGCTGGCATGGTTATCGCTTCAGGTAGCGCAGATGGAACAGTTCCATAAGACGGATTAAAATAAAGTTATAATAGTAGATAATCCTTTCATTTCCTTTCATGCATTTTATAAAAGTAAGATACAATTCATCTAAAATGATCTTCTGCAAGAAAAGACTACTCACATGATCCACGTGGTATATAAGACCAAATTCCCTTGATCTGCAGAGCGCAGTGGTGGCATATATTCTCTGCCTTCTTCACTTTGGGAGGGATTATAGGTCGTGGTATATACGAATTGCCTGAAAACAAATGTATCAACCGTCAATATTAATTTCCCTCAGTTGGTTTGTTTACACTGCGGCTATTACAAAATAGATGGTCTAATAAATCTGTACATAGCTGTCAGTGTAAAAATAATAATGTGTATCAGTTGTGTTTTGATGTGTCAGTTGAGTAGGTGTTGGCACGCGACTTAGGATCGTTCCTGCTTGGGTAGTTTTTAAAATAATTTTTTTAGCTTCTTTTATAAAAATTACGTAATCAAGTATGTAAATAAAAATTTAACAGACAATTCTTTAATCGAATTGGAGTTAATAGTTAATATATCTGTAGGATATGTGCGGAAATAAGTAATTAGCACGTATGAATTCAATCATCTCAGTTGTAATGAGATGATGTTAAAAATTATACTAGGAATTCATTTACAAAATACAATTTGAGCTATAAGCTTTTGTATTATCTAATATTAGTTCAAATCCTTTATGGATAATTCACCCTAATCACACGAAGTAATTGATTTACTCATATTTAGCTTGAAGTTTAGATGTGCTAAATATGAAAAAATATATATAGCTATTGAAAAATGTATAAACGCGGGCCTCTACAAAGCTCAGTATTTTTTGCAAGTTCAGCATTGTTTAAGAGGATACCAAAATAGCTTCGTGCATTTTTCTACGTACGAAGTTTTCATTGTTTCTTTAGATTGAATGGCTAGAGCTCTAATTTTTAAGTATATGTTTTTTCAATATATGATCTAGGATCGCATAAACTCAGAAACGCGATTGAAAAAAGTTTTCTCGATAGAAAATCTTAGCGAAACAACCTCTCTAATTTTTTATTTTTTTCATTTGTCGGTCTATTATCGCGTATTAACTAATAAAATAACTTTAAAAACATAAGTAACTATTATATATAGAAACACGTAAATCAGAATCAAAATATATTTAGTAGATTTTGAGTAAATAGGAAAAGTATCCCTAATTCTTCATTTTCTGTGCCTACTGGCTGTGTTAATATGTACGTGTCGGCGATGATATACGATAATATTGATGCCCTTAAATAATTGTTATAAAATTAAGTAAGTAGAGATATGGACTCAATAAAAAATATACTGAATTAGTAACAAACCGTTTAGCAAGGACGAGCAAGGCGTGGTGTTGGTGTCCATTACAACTTTAACTGATATCGACAGCTCAGCTTATGGAGTCGACTCACGATTGTTCCATGTATTCTTATGATAATGTTTAGGCTCAGGAAATTTACTATAATTGAGTGACAGCATAAACGAAACTAGGGAGATTTGAAATAACTTTGTTTACATTTTTAATGTGTAAGTGCATAAGAAACATATGTTTACTTAAAAAACAAAGCCGTTGTTTTGTGTGTATGTCCCTATGTGAGCTTATATATTCAAAACTATGTAACGGATTTGGATACGGCTTTTTTAATGCATAGAGTGGTTCAAGAGGATATTTTTTGTATAATTTGTTAAGGTTTATCCACGCGCACTAAGTTACACACAACGTCCTCTGGTCCCAAGCTAAGCTTATATGCTTGTGTTATGGGTACCAGAATACGGATATAATACATATACTACTTTTCTTTTGTAAATACATACATATAATACATAGTAAACACCCAGACGCTGTACAAACATTTGTATGACATTTATAAATATCACACAAATGGTTGTCCTAAGCGGGAGTCGAACCCGCGACTTCATAATCGGTAGTCCGTTACATAAACCACTACGCCACGAAGCCCGTCAAAGTTGTACGGGTAACAGCTAGTAGAACAATAATATTATGTATTAAAAACCGATTAAGTACAAATTTGACTCGTACACGAAGGGTTCAGTACCGTGGACAGTACAGTGACTTTGAATTTGTAGAGTTCAGTACCATTATATATTCATCATACCCCAAATAACAGCAAGGTAAAAGTAAATATATTTTCTTCTAATAACTAAGTAGGTTTTTATAGAACAGATACATAATTCTGCTAAAATGTATGCAACATTTCAAATACCTATACAATATTTTTTTACAAAATATTTACAACAGTATTCTGTATTTGAATATTGTTATTTTTACAACAACGGAACGCATTTATTTAAATTAAAAAAGAGAAACACACGCCAGCAATATACTTAAAAGTATTCACACGGTGTTGCCCACAACACATTGAGTTTTTAGGGTTCCTTGAACATTTTGTAGATTGCTTTATCTGACTGAACATTTCAAGGATCAAGCAACAATTGCTCTTGTCGTATGCTGTTTTTTTGCACTATATGTTAGAACTAACGGGAAATTATTTATTGGAATAGATTTATGAAAATCAGTTCAAAAACACCACTGTATTATTAATTTAATAATCTAACTACATAGTTCTAAAACTAAAAATACAGGCTTGAAAAATTCTGTATATTATATATTTCTTTAATTATTACAATGTCATTGGTAATTATTATGTGTGAAAAATTTCAGATCGACCCGACTATTATAAGTTAGTGACAAAAACACTTTCAAAGATTCCGTTACATAGATTAATATACCTAAGGGTGTAATAGAAAGTGAATATTTTTAAGAAACTCTGAACTCTTTATCAAAATCTGAAAACCTTCCTAGTGTGTTGCTCTATCACTCAAAAATTACGGAATAGATTGTAATAATACTTTACAGATATAACTTATAAATCGGAATGGGCCTATGTGTGATGAGTAATGTCATACTTAATATACACATGTTATTTATTTTTATACTATCTTAACTTTTGCAGTCAGTAAAATAATATAAAACTATACGGAACCTTTGACCTTTCTCGACATATTTCAAATAAAATAATTGGTCAAGTGCGAGTTGGACTCGCGCACGAAGGGTTCCGTACCATTATCTATGCAACATAAGGCAACGTTATTAGTATCGAGCAAGAAACGGTAAAAAAATCATGTTTGTTGTATGGGAGCCCCCCCTTAAATATTTATTTTATTTTATTTTTAGTATTTGTTGTTATAGCGGCCATAGAAATACATCATCTGTGAAAATTTCAACTGTCTAGCTATCACCGTTCTTGAGATACTGCGTACGGAACCCTAAAAATCATGTTTGTTGTATGGGAGCCCCCCTTAAATATTTATTTTATTTTATTTTTAGTATTTGTTGTTATAGCGGCAATAGAAATACATCATCTGTGAAAATTTCAACTGTCTAGCTATCACCGTTCTTGAGATACTCGGTACGGAACCCTAAAAATCATGTTTGTTGTATGGGAGCCCCCCTTAAATATTTATTTTATTTTATTTTTAGTATTTGTTGTTATAGCGGCAATAGAAATACATCATCTGTGAAAATTTCAACTCTCTAGCTATCACCGTTCTTGAGATACAGCCTGGTGACAGACGGACGGACGGACGGACGGACGGACGGACGGACGGACGGACGGACGGACGGACGGACGGACGGACGGACAGCGAAGTCTCAGTAATAGGGTCCCGTTTTTACCCTTTGGGTACGGAACCCTAAAAAGAGAACACGTTCTTAAAAAAATTTGCTTCCGCGTGCGGTATAAAGCACCCCATTCATAGTACAATAGATGTTTTGTGAGCGTTTTGTACTGTTGTATCGCATGACCCGTCTGACGTGTGACAATGCCGTGTATGGGTGCACTTACTGAATTGTTTTTGTTTCTTTTTTTTCAACTTTTTTATTTTACTTTATGGTACGATATTTTCTTGTTGGAGAGAGCAATTTTAGATTTCTGGAGACGTAACTTATGCTTTGCGTTTATGTTGACGGTGGAAATGTGAAACATATATGTATATGTGTGAGTTTATTATATATAAGTAAGGCATTTAGGTGTGTAGTTTTTTGCATGAATACAATCATGTTTGTGCTTATAATTATTTACTTATTAATATGCTTACCCTTTTTAAAACTTATCTATTTATCTGTCATTTTGTATGAAGTGTTACTACACTATTTGACTAATTCTATAGTAACACTAGCTGATCCGGCAAACGTTATTTTACCATACAAATGTCAGAGGTATGAAAATAGATAGTAGACGATTCTCAGACCTACTGAATATGCACGTAAAATTAAAATTTCATAAGAATCGGTTAAGCCGTTTCGGAGGAGTATGGGTACGAACATTGTGACACCAGAATTTTATATATTAGATAAACTGTATGGAATAATTAAGATATCTTTATTACACAAAATTAATACAAATTAATCTTTAGTCAATGTTCTTGTGAATATTGTGAGTATAAGTATTTTTCTCGTACCTTTTTAGCAAGGGTCGCCTAGTTCTAGTCCTGTTGGGTTAATGCTCTGAGAATACGGCGTATATTATTCATTTCGGATACACTTTGTTTTATCACTTGATTTATGCGTGTTTTGTATCTTTTTGTGTTTTAGTAATAACATACCGTCGGATGTGACTTCCTAATGCTATGTTTATATTTTTTTAACCGACTTTAAGAAAAGCAGGAGGTTCTCAATTCGTCTGTATCTTTGTTTTTAGGGTTCCGTACCCAAAGGGTAAAAACGGGACCCTATTACTGAGACTTCGCTGTCCGTCCGTCCGTCCGTCCGTCCGTCCGTCCGTCCGTCCGTCCGTCTGTCACCAGGCTGTATCTCAAGAACGGTGATAGCTAGAGAGTTGAAATTTTCACAGATGATGTATTTCTATTGCCGCTATAACAACAAATACTAAAAATAAAATAAAATAAATATTTAAGGGGGGCTCCCATACAACAAACATGATTTTTAGGGTTCCGTACCCAGTATCTCAAGAACGGTGATAGCTAGAAAGTTGAAATTTTCACAGATGATGTATTTCTATTGCCGCTATAACAACAAATACTAAAAATAAAATAAAATAAATATTTAAGGGGGGCTCCCATACAACAAACATGATTTTTAGGGTTCCGTACCCAGTATCTCAAGAACGGTGATAGCTAGACAGTTGAAATTTTCACAGATGATGTATTTCTATTGCCGCTATAACAACAAATACTAAAAATAAAATAAAATAAATATTTAAGGGGGGCTCCCATACAACAAACATGATTTTTTTACCGTTTCTTGCTCGATACTAATTTTGTTTATTATCTCATAACTTTTAACTGGGTGAAGCGATTTTAATGATTCTTTTTTTATTTCAAAGCTGGTAGTTCCCGTTAGTAGTCCCATTGGAAACAGGTCAGGATCAGATTTTTATCTCCTGAGAAATCAAGATAAAACCCTCAAATTTGAAAGGTACATGCCGTCAGATGAATTTTTTTTTTAAATATTTATTACAGAAACAATTTTTTATTCGTGTGGTGATGGTTTAAGAATAAAAAGTTTAGAAGGCCCATACCCAACAGTGGCGAGTTAATAGGCTGGAGAGAAAGTTTTTTCCTTACAAAAAAAAAATTGCCTACTTTGTGCGTCTAACTAAAATCTTAACAATTTTTTTGTATAGCAGAAGCATACCACAAATAAACCCTTTAAAATAAAGGGTGTAACCATAGGGGTTGTTAAGTAATCGACAACGGGGTTTGGAATACGATGGGTAAAGTTATGACGTAATAAATTGATATGATTCCGTACGACACTTAGTTGGCAATATATTAAAAGGGGAAACTTTCGATATAGATTGATATCATTTTATTGCATTAGTTCTTTTAAAATAAGCTATGTGTTGCCACAAATATTTTGATAGTAAGTTTTTATTGGATTACTTGGAATATAAATAAATATTAGAATTAAAATAAATATCTGTTTATTGCTTGATTTCCTGAAGTACAAAAAAAAAAGTTCTGAATATGTGAGTACAAATCAAAAGGCAGAGTTTTTTCCTTGACAGAATAAACTTTTTCTTAAATATGTAAAGCGCACTAAAAAGGCCAAGAACTTAAGAGGTCATGATACCAAATTATGCTCCATAGAAAAATATGGTCCCCTTTTTTCTTTGCGAAAGTTAAACCGATTTTATTTGTTTTTGCGCTATGTTATAGATGAAGAGTATATCAATGCTTCTATCACTTTCATTTTTTTAAAACATAATAACTAAAAGAAATATGACCATCCGAAAATCCCGTTTTTTTTGGTTTTCTTTAGATAAAGTTGCAACGACTATCACACATATTTGGTAAGGTTTTACCAAAAAAAAAGTAATAGAAGTATAGATATACTCTTCATCTATAATATAACGTACAAACAATCTAAATCGGTTTAACTTTAGGGAAGCAAAAAGGGGACTACGAAACTTTTTTTCAAAGAATTTGTAGCTAAATTCTGCTTCAGCTATATTTGTCCCTTTCAGCGTAACGCTCGCGAATAGGGATAGCAATACCTAAGGCAAATACTTAAATTAGGAGTACAGTACCCTCTTAAAGGTGAATGTTTACATTCTTCCAACAGGATTTAAAAATCCTAGATCCGTGTGAAAGGTTAAGTGTCTCCACCCTACTTTTAAGCCTACACCCTACTCCTATAAGAGCCAGCTAAGAAGATGTATGTAGAAAACGTCCTCTGTAAAAAAAAACATCGAAAATTCGAAATTAAACACTTTATACGCTTGGTTAGCGTAACATAAGTACTTTTGTGAAGGAGAACCGTGCCCGTGTAAATAAATAAATATTCATGGACATTTTACACAACGTCCTATGGTACCAAGCTAAGTTTATATGCTTGTGTTATAGGTACCAGAATACGGATATACTACATATACTAATTTCCTTATGTAAATACATACATATAATACATAGAAACACCCAGACGCAGTACAAACTTTTGTATGACAATTAGAAAAATTACACAAATGATTGTCCCGAGCGGAAATCGAACCCGCGACGCCTTGATTAGCAGTCCGCTACATGAACCACTCGACTACGAGGTTCGTCATATAGTCATATATTCAATAGTAATAGCTATAATGGAATTTAGGGTATGGTTATAGAATAACATACTAAACATAAATTTAATAAATAAGTACCTAGCAAATGTTAAGAAACCCAAGCTTTTTTCCATTAATTGCTACAATAATTATGAACGAAAATAGAAATTCTTTTCAAAGTGCGCTTTGAAATGATCGATACATCGATAATGAGTCGATACTGGGATACACATTACTAATGAACATTGAATCCGTCATAAGAACTATATCAAAGACATTTCACCGTGCTCTTAGTTTATAGGAATTCTCTTGTTATGGTCTCTGCATTAGATCCATCAGCATCCCCATTCCCTTCTCAGGGAGCTGTAAAGATCAGATAAGGCATATATATACACAGATAAAGACTATACACAGATAAAGTTCTCTGTGAGAGACGGAAGCTTCGAAAAAAAACTCTGTGCCAACACGCCTGGTCGGGCTGGTACAGTAGACCAAAATCTCTCCCAAAGTGGAGAAGGCCCATGCCTGACGTTAATGGGCTAGAGAAATAAGTAAGAACATATAATATTTGCGGCTATTTCTAACAACGTCTTTTTGTTATAAACTCGTCATGATGTTTATAATGTGAGTACCAGATAATGGATATAATACGCATACCTTTTATCTTTACGCGGAATAGATAGGACGCATACTCAGTATGTTTATCCCACAAATAACTTTCTTGCACGTGTGTCGAATCCAAGACTTCTTGAACACTATCCAGCCACACTACCGATAGCCAATTTAGAAAAGTCAATATTTATAACAGCAGAGGGTTAAGCCTCGTTCAGACACAACGATAATAAATTTAGCCTAATATTATTTGCTCAAGCCAAGCCAATGAAGTATGCTTCGATCGTAGCAGATGGCGCTCTATAGTCTCTGCCTACCACCATGGGGAAAAAGGCGTGATGTTATGATGATGATGATTATTTGCTCCTAACTATACGTTTATTTAAAGAAAGACGGCACTGGTACTCAAAATGATTAATAGTAATTACAAAAAGAGTTAAACGCGTTGTCATTAACGAGTAACACCCACAATCTAGGAACGTGTTAATTGGAGTAGCGCGATTAATGAACATGTTGGTATAATGACGTGTGAATCATTACGAATACATTCGATATTTGAATTCGTGTTTTTTTTTCTTCTATTTTCAAAACTTTTTAGCAAAAGCAATAAGATAGATAGCCAGCACTTTATTTATTTTTAATACAATCGTGCTATTTAATTTTAGAATCCATAAAAGAGTTATGATTACTTCAATTCTAGTCATTTAATGCTATTATTTATTATTTACTTTTATTTTATAACCAGTTAAGCAGAAAATACATTGATATTAACAGTAAATAACTCGCCACAATGTAATGAAATCGAACAAACATAAAAACATTCCAGTTGATTGGTTCATTCACAGAACATCAAAACGATTTTTTTTTCTTTGAATTTGTTCGCTCGATATTTGAAACAGTGACCTCAAAAATGTAACTGGCCAGTGATAGGTAAAGGTGTGGTTATAAGAGACCCTATACATCTACTATATAAAAATAAGTCGAGTTTTCCTTCCTGATGCTATAACTCCAGAACGCGCGAAGCGATTTCCACGATTTTGCATTCGTTGGAAAGGTCTCGGGCTCTGTGAGGTTTATAGTTCTTTTTTTTTAATTTTTTTTTAAACTTTTTTTAGGTATGGCAAAACAACGTTTGACGGGCCAGCTAGTGACATTATGTAACCGGCTTATAAACAGAAATAACTTACCTATTACTAGCTAAAACCCGCGATTTCACACGTGCCTGTAGTTATTGAGCCCTCCCTCCCCAAATATAAAATATACACGAAACCTTAACAAATAGCACAAAAAGCAATCCTCCTGAGCCAATCTATATATTAAAAAAAACCGCATCAAAATCCATTGCGTAGTTTTAAAGATAGAAGCTCACATACAGATATACATACAAAATTAACAGCTTTGTTTTTTAATAAGCAAAGACGTGAAAATAGGTCAACATAAAACTATTAAGATGTTTCAAATTAAAGATCGTGTCTTTTTTATATTTTTCGTTTTACGCAAATGATATATAAATATTATCTAATTTGCTTAGATAATACTTATTGCTCAAACAAAGAAAAACCTTGAGACAAAAGATCTATTTAAATTCAATTAATGTTTCAAAAGAATTATCAAAACATGTAGTTGTATATTGAAATAATAGTAATAATAGGTATATTACAACGCCAGTCTTAACCACCAAGGTTACAATAAATATAAAATTAAAATAATTGAAACAATGGTCTATTCACTAAATAACGCAACTTTAAAAAAAAGCTGAAGTCGTTCAATAATTGGTAGAAATAGGGGGGTTTCAAAAATTAATATATATTATCGCATGTGATGAGACGAGAGGCAAATAATATCGTTAGGAGAGTCCAGCGTATAAATGTGGAAGGAAAAAAGTCAGGAGGAAGACCTAACAAAAGATGGATGGACTGTGTGAATGAGGACATGAAAGAAAGTGCAGTTAAACCAGATATGGCGGGTGATAGAAGACTATGGAAGAAAGAGACGTGTTGCGCCGACCCCAAATAATGGCATACGGGCAGGAGGATGATGAAGGGTGTTTCAAAACAAAAGAAAAAAAGTGTAAAAGAAGTTCACTTATTTCTTATTCTTACTTATTTTAAAAATGGAAGTGTAAACAGATCTGTTTTTGTTTCACATCACATCCAATGTATAAGGTTCTTTAATTCATTCAAAATGCGTTCTTAAATTGAAATGTGTTCCGCAATTGAAACAGCAGGTACCGATACATTAACGCCATCTGTAAGGCCATCATTTCCACCTACATTTTAAAATGATTCATTTAGTGTACAATACTATTTACGTCTCGTACCAAGAAAGATAATAGGCTCGTATATTCATATCTAGATCTTACTCTGAGAATTAGCTCAAGCAATCCTGAGTATATTTGTGACTTGTTATAGTATTATTATATTTAAATCTGTGATCTGTCAATTAAATATAATTTTATTTACCATCATCATCATAATATCACGCCATTTTCTCACGGGGGTAGGCAGAGACTATAGAGGGCCTTCTGCTACAAACATACTTCCTTGGCTTTATCGACACTCATACATCTGGTCATACATGCCCGGCGGTTATAAGTGCCAGGCACTTGACCCTTCCACTGAATTGAAATGAATCAATGAATGAATAAAAAAAATAATTATAAATACACGCATCTATATCCGTAAAAAGTAGTTTTATTTGAATTGAATCCTTTATATACTATTAAAATATTTAACGTAATAATTACGCGAGACCGCAAAAATCTCATATATTGCTAGTGTATTGCTGGTCCGTCACAATAATTACGTAAAATATGTAGATAAATATTAAATTTGTCAAATACAATAAAATAACGTAAACGTTAAATGTATGTGCTCTCTAATATTAATTTCAAAAAAAGAATTGTATATTATTTATTTGCATTACTACAGCTCTACTTATAATTTTGAAAATAGAATATTGATGACGCAATGACAGTGAACATAGTCAGCAATTATTTTAAAGACTATCGTGTGTGACTGAGTTCACTCCTATCGCGTAATTGTTTAAAGGGTTAATAAAGGTAAGTGGACACTTTGTTTCAAATAAAGGGTTAAACTAGTACATTTGTTATTAAAAATTATAGTTTCAACATGCTTTTATTAGATTGTATGTTATGATTGCGTATAGGATAGTGGTAGGAGCCCCTTTCAGACTGTTGCATACACTGATCTGAATGTAGATATGTGTAATGAAAGACCAATGGCGCGATAACATTATTATATTCTCGTGGAGACGGATAACACAAAAATAAACCCTATGCCAAGACCTCTGATCACAATCCCTATTAATTTGCAGACACCGATACGAGTCGGTACACTATTGTTACAGCTTTTAGCCTTCGCTCAGGACACCTCCCTTTAAACAAGTTCGCATACTTGATGCCGTAAAGTTGATTCACCAAACTGCTCATGTGTAATTTGGTAGAAGACATTCACCACATACTCAAAGAGTGTGTCCGAAGCGAAGCATATAGACTAAATTACAAATTGTTAGAATCATATAATGTAGGTGATTACCTTAGTGTACTGTCATTTCCATTATCAGAAGAAGCAAAAAATATTTATAAGATGTGCCAGATAGTACTTAAGGATAGAGTGTAAATGTTTGTAATTGTTGTACCAATGTGGGCGACATTATCTTGTATGATAAAGCTACCTATAATATATTTAAATAAAGATTTAAAAAAAAATCCCTATTAAAATGTATGAGGTACGTGCCAGCAGAGTGGGACGTTAGTAGGCTGAAGAGAGGGAAATATATCTAAACTAGAAGTATCCACGCTCATTATTAAATTGCATGATATGCGTAATGTCATTCTAAATTTAAAGGGTTGACATTAATTACTGGCCTTTGTACGTGAAAAATTAATATGAGTAACCCTCAAATGATCTGTCTAAGAAATATAGATCTTTTTTTTCAGTATATAAAAGTTCCAATACTGATTATGAAAATTGTCTATCACAAGTATTAAATTTAGTCTAATAAAACCCAGTCAAATAGGAGTTGGACTTGTTTATCAAAGCTTGTATATGCATAATACATTCGTCATATCGACCCCAAATAATCCCAAATAACGGGATAAGGACAGGAGAACGTTGATTGAATTTCACAGTTTATGTATATCAGTTGATGCTACAACAGCAACAAATACTTTTGTTGTTGTAGCATCAACTGATATACCTACATAACCTGTAATATTTTCTCTAGCTATCATCGTTCCAGAGATACAGTCTACTGACGGACGAAGAGCGAAGTCTCAGCAATAGGTTCCAGTTAAACCCCTTGGTACGGAACCCTAAAATATTAACGTATGTTAAATGTATCTATGGAAATTCCTATAGATTATGAACATCTACAACTAAAACGAATAGCTTCACTGCTGCTATTTGTCATATTAGAAAGAATAGTATGGATATTACTTTTTAGTTTATGTTTTTTTAAAATAAAATCTTTACCTATGTTAATAACAATAAAGCTTGGAAGGAAATTATACTAGAGACACAGATATATCAGATGGTGGGTTGACTTCTAAAATTAAAGACAAGTAACTTTAGCCTGGCTAAATCGTACTTCTTAGAATAAAAACTAGCTGCCGCCCGCGACGTACGCTGAGAATTTAGAAAAATTTCCCCGTTTTTGCAATATTTTTCGTTGATGCTTTGCTCCTATTAGTCGCAGCGTGATGTTATATAGCCTATAGCCTTCCTAGATAAATGTGATTTGCAACTCTAAAATATTTTGTTAATCCGACCAGTGGTTCTTGAGATTAGCGTGTTCAAAGAGACAAATTCAGCTTTTTAATTATTAGTACAGAAGTATAGATTATTATAGATATATAACTCAACGCTCTAGAAATAACTTACATCATTTTTCTTTTCAACAAAGAGTTACCTTAGTATATGGTACCTTATTTGTCTATATATTTTTTGTATTTCTTATTCAACTATGCTTTACTCAGACCTTTTTAATACACACCCACTTCTATATATCTCTGCACCACCTGAAGGTTGACTGGTAGAGAATGTCTCAGGCATTAAGTCGGCCTTTATACAAAATTGTGTATATAAAGCTTAAAAAAAATAAATAACATATACTTTTCTTATATTCTATACTATTCTTTCGTAAACATATTCTGAAGTTCCCGCGTCCCTCACGCAAGCAACCTTTTCATAATGTATCGTTGAAAGCCCCTCATGTGTAGACAAGTTTAATGAATCACCACAAAATTGCATACAATTATAACGATAAATGCCCTGTAATAGTCACGAAGGTGTATCATTTATAAAAATGTGAGTAGTTTTCATTATATTATGTAGAATATCGCTTTACTAAATGATAAAAACTGCTATATTGTTGTTTAGTATGCAATATAGTTGTTCTATTCTATTCGGAGGGCCTATTTTGCAGCGCTGATAGGTCACTTGCACGGAGTATTGTTAGGTATCTATGTACATAAGTTAACTTTTACAGCAGGATGGGAAGGAAGAAGAGTCGTGACACTTGTATTCTTAAACCGTTACCACACGGAACAACGTAAAAGTTACTTCGGACGAAATTTATAGTACTTATAAAAAAGCTTTATTTTTAGAAGAATTTTCTTTACTTATTTTATTTAATTTTTTGATCTCCTCTGACCACCTCTTTCCCTACACGAATGTACCATGTAGGGACTAGTTAATTTTATGCTAACGTATAAAAAATACGTAAATAAAATATCCGTTTCAGTTAACAAATGAAATACACACTCAAACAATGATTTTATGTTGAAACATCACATTCTCACGTCCTCATTACGCTTATACAAACAGAAAACGTTCAAATAAACAATGTTAAACCCCAATTTAACAGACATAAACTCATGAGGGTTTATTAACGGTTTATGGTTAATACTATTTGTGATGAGAGAGACACGCGCGTACATATAAACAAAACCACAGTATCAAGATAAGATTAAACAGTAGTACAATTGTAATAAATAAATAATCATGGACATTTTACACAACGTCCTCTGGTCTCAAGCTAAGCTTATTATGCTTGTGTATTCTGGTACCCATAACACAAGCATATAAGCTTATCTTGGGACCAGAAGACATTGTGTGAAATGTCCGTAAATATTTATTTATTTATTTAATGCTATTTGTATAAAATATCCCTTAGCTGGCTAACAGCAACTTGGAAAGGAAATGGGGTAGTGACACTTGTATTCTTAATCCGTTGCCATACAGACAAACATATACGTACAAAATACGTACAAAATTCAGAGCTTAAAAATAGTTTTAACAGATAAGGTACCTCGCCTATATTTCGCCTATAAACATGCCTACTCTGTAATCATATTTTGTAATTATGTATCACTGTGTAAACTAATATATCTCCTAATTCAATCATAACAGTCCCGAGGCATGTAAAAAATCCGTTCATATTTGTTATAACACGAGTTATTCGATATGTAGCAAACATTTCTCGATTATCGATAACTCGATGCTTACATCCCGCCGGCTATCGGATTCATATCCGAATTAATAATCTCGATATTGTGAGATGTGGGGACTTGTTACGTATGATGCAAATATTTAGGATGTAAGAAAATTAGGCGTATCCATTAAATGGTGGGATGATTTGGTGAAGGTATTGCAGGATTGGCAAGAGTCTGCAAGCTCCGTCCTCTTTATCTTTACTTATTACAAAACAGTCGTTAGTTAATTTTGTATGTATGGAGGTCCCTATGTCAGCTGCGTGGAATTTAGAAACCAAATCTTAAGATGTTATACAAAAAAGCCATCCTCTTCATCTCTCTATCTATTAAAAAAGCACATCAAAATCATTTGCGTTATCTATACTTCTTATAATAAATCTGTAGAGAGGTCAATTCTGTACATGAAATATATTTTCAAAATAACTATCAGGGGGTGATTGATTAGTGATCGATACTGATGCCAAAAATGCAATCAGTAAAATTTTTGTCTGTCTGTCTGTCTGTCCGTCCGTCTGTATGTTCCTTATAGAAACAAAAACTACTCGACGGATTTTAACGAAACTTGTTACAATTATTCTTCATACTCCTGGACAGGTTATAGTATACTTTTCATCACCCTACAATCAATAGGAGCAGAGTAGTGAAGGGAAATGTTGGGAAAACGGGAAAAGGTGCTCTATTTTTTAAGCTTCCGTCGCGCGTGCAGCCTTAATGGTTAAAGTTACATAGAAATCATGTATGACGGAAATATTCTACATAAAATTGTCTAAAAAATATTCCGAAACAGCACATATCTATATTTTATGGTTGACTCACAATAACACGTGTAACTCCTGACAGCTTAGCAGTTCGTTCATTCTGATTATATTTGTTTACTCTTACGTTTATAATACTCTCACTCAAGCAGTAGTTAAAAATGTTGCAAAAACGGGGAAAATTTCCTAAATTCTACGCGGACGGAGTCGAGGGCAACAGCTAGTCTATAATAATATTATAGACGACGCAAAGGATTTTTATGAGTTTGTTTGCTTGTTTGAACGCGCTAATTTTAAGAACTACTGGTCCGATTTGAAAAATTCTATAAGTGTTGAAATACATTTATCAAAGAAGGCTATTTAACATTACGCCTACGCTATATAACATTACGCTGCGACCAAAGTATCAGGAACAAATATTGCAAAAAACAGGGAAATTTTTCTAAACTCCACGCGTATGAAGTAGCGGGCAGCAGCTAGTTTTAAAGATATATAAGCTCACATATTATAATATGGACACAGTTATGTTACAAGACTAACAACTTTACTTTATAAAATAAAGATAATGGTATTTTTAAACTAATACAAACGCCTTATCCATTAATTTCGTAAATCTTCGTACAAATATATTAGATGGATTCAATTTCCGCGACACAATATTACTGATATATGATAACTGTTACTAATGTGTTTTAAATGTGTGCCTCTCTACAATTTAATATGGACTTCGATGTACTTTATTGTGGGTATCGTTTTTACATAATTCTATACTTCTATACTAATACTAGCTGACCCGGCAAACGTTGTTTTGCCATACTAACAAAAAAAACGGTTTGAAAAATAGATGTTAGCCGATTCTAAGACCTACTGAATATGCATGTAAAATTTCATAAAAATCGGTCAAGCCGTTTCGGAGGAGTACGGTAACTAACACTGTGACACGTGAATTTTATATATAAGAAGATTATAAAGCCGAATTTGAGTTTTGGATAGTATCTACACTTCTACAGTTATCGATGAAGGCTATAGGCTACATAACATCACGCTGCGACTAATAGGAGCGAAGCATCAGCGAAAACGGGGATATAACAAAAATTGACGCGATCAAAATCGCGGGTTACAGCTAGTTATCAATAAATTCAAATATGTCTTTTAAGAGGATACCAAAATAGCTTCGTGCATTTTTCTATGTACGAAGTTTTCATTGTTTCTTTAGATTGAATGGCTAGAGATCTAATTTTTAAGTATATGTTTTTTCAATATATGATCTAGGATCGCATAAACTCAGAAACGCGATTGAAAAAAGTTTTCTCGATAGAAAATCTAGGCGAAACAACCTCTCAAATTTTTTATTTTTTTCATTTGTCGGTCTATTATCGCGTATTAACTAATGAAATAACTTTAAAAACATCGGTAACTATTATGTATAGAAACACGTAAATCAGAATCAAAATATATTTAGTAGATTTTGAGTAAATAGGAAAAGTATCCCTAATTCTTCATTTTCTGTGCCTACTGGCTGTGGTAATATGTACGTGTCGGCGATGATATACGATAATATTGATGTAGGCCCTTAATATACATAACTCACTATCAAGTTGAACATATCAAGTCGTGTATCATGTATACTTGACAACATGTCTGAACATAGGTTAACGGTGGTAAAGGTGAAGCTAACTTCACACTTTTTAAATAAATAGGTGTAAGCACGCACGTATACTTGAAAGTAAATTAATATAGTACAAAATGTCAATGGCAGTAAAGAAAGTGTCTAAACATTGGTCCGTTTTAAAAAAAAAAAAAATTCATAGAAATTTCACACAACGTCTTGTAGTCCCAAGCTAACCTTATATGGTAAGAAAGAAGAATAATAGATTTAAATTATAATTATTACAATCTTGAGACAAGGGCAAAAGAATGATGATAATGTATATTTTTGTTATGGTATCAGATACAGCATAGTGGCAGACGAACTGAAAACAAAAACCTTATTTTGCCTGATAAGAGTAGCTAGAGATAAGTCCTAACATAAATCAGTTCTGTGCCAACAGTGGGGCTGCACAGGCTGGGAAGAAAAAAATGAATATATAGTACTAACTGATGCCCGCGATATCATCCGCGTTTATAATTATTGAGCCCGCCTCCTCAAATATACACCATAATGATGTGTCAACAGATAGTACAAAAAGCCATCCTCTTGAAACCACTCTATCTATAAAAAAACCGCATCTAAATCTGTTGCGTAATTTTGAAGATAATTATATGCTCACATAGGGACATACATACAAAAATAAGGAATTTGTTTTAAAAGATCACTTTTTTCAATGTGTGTTGAAAGGGAGAAAGGTTTCTATTTACATAGTCATTGTATTCCCATTCTCTTATACATTTGATACCAATAGTACCTTGCAGTCGACGCGTTCTTCGACTGAGAACGTCGCAAATCTCACGTATTTGATCACTCGCTGATGTATACGTGACACGGTATATTGCATGTGATTTGTGGAATTATATAGAGCTGTTAATACCCAGCAGATCTAATTTTTCATTTTATAGCAAAGTTGCAATGTATAGGGGCTAATTAATAATGGTTTTGATGAGATGAATTAATGATGTAACTAGGTTAACCTTAATACGCACAGACCATTCTGGTAGAAAGAAACAGACATGTTGCGCCGATCTCAAATAGTGGTAACTATAAGATCAGGAGAATGATATATGATATTTTTTTACAAAATCCTAAATTAGGTGCATATTCATCATTAAAGTCTTTCAGTTTGTGACAACAATTTTAAATAAATTTTAAGTACCGATCAATACGATAAGCCTGACAACCAATAAAATACGTTTGATGATTGTAAAATTATCTAGAAATATGCACTTGGAGTATAATAATCGAGTTTTCAGACCCATATCTCTAAGACAACATCAAAAAATTGTAGAACAACGAAACTTCTTAATGTAAAGTTAGTTTAAATCATGTGAGATAGAAGTTGAATAAAATTAATTTATTTTTATTTAGCCAATTTCGGGATTGTGACATTTGTAACACACACAGAAACACAAACAAAAGGTATTTTTTGGTACACTATTAACACAGGCACAGAATAAATATAGAAAACCACGACGATTTCACATTAAAACCTTTATGAACAATATAAATACGTAGCACTACTAAACACGAACTGTCGCGCCGTGCATTTAAACTTACACTGACCACAGTATAAAATATTTATTACTATGTTAGACCACATTATCGGCTTGCCTGCTGGCCTATTCTTTCCCGTACACATTGCAATAGATGTGAGTAAGAAAAGTATAATATCGTAGTACTTATTCGATATGTAACGGGACACGGAACAAGCGACCACAATGTGGCCTCCTGCCAGAAGCTTGGAATTTTTATAGACCGCATTGCGGTCGCCTGCCAGTCGAGGGGCGCACCTTGACTGGCAAGCGGCCATATTATGGTCGCGTGCCAGTTGTTCGTTGCACTATGTAAATACGATTCATTTTTGTATGGCATTCGTATTTGTATGGAAAATTCTAGAATTCTAGAATTCTAGATGCTATTTTCTAATTATTCTTATATGGTAAGTACATAAAAGCGTTTTTAATTGTGTAGAAAATATTATATACTATTTATATAAAAAAATTCTAATAAGAATTACGGCATACATTTCTCAATAAAAATTATCGTAGTAAAGTCGGTGATTCGAGTCCCAAACTTACAATGGGTCGCTTTATTTGAATCGTATTTAAAAATAAACAAAGATAAACATCTGTTGTTTGTATTATAAACAGTAGATAAACCAAACTGTGGCTCAACACATGTTAGGTACTCGAAACCCTAGCCGTACGATAACAAAGCCAATTGAAACTACCGTGTTTTTTTTCTTAAGTGCCCGCCATTGTGAGAGATTGTACCGTTAGTTTTTATAGCCGTGGTGTAAAAAAAATGTTTGTGAACGTGTTAAGTGGTTATTATATTTCGTAATTATAACATTTAGCTATAAGAAAAAATAAGCACTGTAATATGAAACTATTTCAATTTCAAAATATACCATAATTTATACAAATTTATCGTAATTTTTTATTACCCTACTAATTACCGGGAGTTTTAAAAACATTTATGTATTAAGCTTTAGAATTGTTAAATACTAATTCGTAAAGAATTTTATACTCAAACCAAATATATATACATCTTATTAGGTGTTTATACAAAATCATTGTGAAATCTTCGAAACAATGCATCTATTGTTATCTAGCGGGGGGCCGGGCGGGGGGCGGTGCCAGATGTTCCGTTATAAATCAAGGTCAAGTGCCAATTGAGAGGTTAAATTAATAATTATAATTTCTGCTTACTGTTTTGTAACTAATAAAAATAATTAATATAACGTTTTGGGTGTATTAACAACTCTATATGTATATCTAAGCAAGAGTGCGATGTGTACAAATCAAATAGGCCGTGTCTCAGTAGCCAATCAACAATTTCAAGACGTTTGCACAGAGCTTGTCCGTTCGTCTTCCAAGTTATTACGTACCGATGTGATTTGGTGTGCAAAGGACGTAAGGTATCTTGTTTGTGTCTCATAAAGGACAAGTCTCATCTATTTGAATATCCTCTCGATATTGAAGGATATTTGTGTTTATTATGTCACATGATACATTTGATTTAAAGCTGTAGTTCAGAGTTTTGTCTATAGGTACTATAAATAACACGTAAAATATTTATGTTCGTTTTAATCACTTAAAGTTGTATTACAAATATCAATTTAATTCAAAAACTAAATAAATAAATTGAAATAAATAAAACGTAAACATTGCTAAATCTATACATGTATTATAGAGTTGAAGAGTTTGTTTGTTAGTATGAACGCGCTAGTCTCAGGAACCACTCACTGTATCCGATTTGAAAAATTCTTTCAGTATTTGATAGTCCATTTTTCGAAGAAAGCTATAGGCTATATAACATTACGTTGCAAGTAAAAGGAACAAGGCATTAATGAAATATGTTGTAAAAACGGGGAAAATATTCCAAATATCACGCGTACGAAGTCGCGGGCAATAGCCAGTTGTGTAAAAACACATACAAACATACATTTTTCTAATACCAATCAACATGTATAATTCAAGAATTAATAAAATGTTTCACACTCACAATAAGGAAACATTTCAACGTCCAATAAACACTTCGTTCATATATATTATGCTTGTAGTAAAATATACAAAAAGAGCAAAGTATAAGTATGTTACAATATTGCATTAATGCAATTTAATCTGCGCGCACGCATCACGAACTCGCGCCCACGCATCTACACTTCTATACAACAAAGAAAATTTTATTCCACTGTAAGCTATAGAGCTATAAATTATATTACTTAGTAATAGCAGTACTTTTAGCAGAAAAAAATAGCATTAAAGGTTTTAATAGAAAGTTTGTTGATTCTGTGCTGTGATAATCAATATTATATTAATAAATCAAATTATGGTGGAAAAAGTGAATGTGCCGCAAGTGGGACTTGAACCCACGACCTCGGAATACCGTTCCGAAGCTCTTCCAACTGAGCTTATTGCGGTCTACTTGCAACACCTTCAAATTAGCCACCATTTATATATTTTTACGTACATAATAATACATATGTATACATGTATAAGACATATGTACGTACGTTTTTTGATTTATTAAGTAAAAGGCATAGCATGTCAAATGCAAAAATTAATAAATTAATATTATATTAATTTAAAACTGGTATATCAACAGTAAGGTAAGTAAAACCTTACAATAAAAAACTGATAATGGGTTAGGAAAATAAGTATATTCAGTTGTAGAATTTTAGTAAAAGAGTTTAATAGAAAATCTATAAAGTATTTCTTTTATTAGGTAATCGAATTTCTGCAGTTTCATAATATTGAAACTACAAATAGTGTCACCTGGCTTTCTGCTACCCAGCCAGGTATCCGGCCAGTGCGTCTTTAAGGGAAGTAAGAAGTTATTTCTTCAGATATCAGGGACATAGCTTGCTGTAAAGTGGGTCAAAATGAATCGACTAAAAGGAAAGGCATTTCTTTTTTTTTTCCCTATTGATAAAGTGGCCAAGAGAGAGATAGCTACACTTCTGATAGATATCTTTTTAAATGTTATAATATTACATATTTAGCCGATTATCTTTACTTATTATAAAACAAAATCTAATTTTTTTATGTAAATCTCTATGTGAACTTATATTAATTGGATTTTGATGCGGTTTTTTTTAATAGATAGAGTGGTTCAAGAGGATGGGTTTATTGTGGAATATTTTAGGGTTAAGTCTCTATATTTCGTTTAAGTTGCGAGCAATAACTAGTACTTTATATAGCTTTGAAGTGGAACACAATCCTAACCAAAGTATGCACATGGTAATGTAATTTAAACAAATGGCCGGGACAGTGTGTGAGAAACTCGAGATAATCGCAATGACGTTACGTTTGGTTTATACCCCTTGATTTCTAAATACCTACACACATAAAAATACATGCATAGTGCATACATGATCAGAATGTACTGGAACAAAAGTTATCATCGTCATCATAACATCACGCCTTATTCCCATGGGGGTAGGCAGAGACTATAGAGCGCCATCTGCTACGATCTAAACATACTTCCGTGGCGTCATCCACACTCATACATCTGGACCTACATGCCCGACGACGGTTGTAAGTGCTACGTACTTGCCCCTTTTGGAGAATCCCGGCGATGACATCGCGTCGGAGTATATTTTTCTCGGGCGTCCTCTCCCAGCATTTCCACTTACCTCCGCCTTGTATATGCCTTTCGTTAATCGTCTCTCATCCATCCTCTCCACATGACCAAACCACCTAAGCATACTTTTCTCCACATTAGTCCTCTTTCAGACCGCAACATTCTCTTAAAACAAAAGTTATGTATCTAATTATCCCGTGTAACACCTAATCAGTGAAATTATTTTGACGTCATTTTTATTTTTACTGAGAGATTTGTAAAGCTAAAAATTTCATTTATTTTGAAGGTAAATGTTAAGTTTACAAAGACTTAAAATAATAAATACATTATTATTTTCCAAAATTACCCTACAGTAAACAATAACTATGACATATAACTTATATCGTGTTTTAACTATTAAATTAGTATCGTAGTGTGTCTAATAACATATTAGCTAAAGCTCATTCAATTAGTAGCACAATAGTCAGACTGCAGCGAATAGGGTTGTAACTTCTTACCACTTCTAGGATTATTATATAAAATATTTATTCTGTTCGTTCTAAGTAGGTAAGAAGACTAGTTGTGCGAAAAATCATTTCACCACCAACCAATACCTAATTCCTGTCGCTATTAACAGCTCAATCACGCGTACCTAAGTTTCTGTTTCACTAAAGTTGTACGCAGTTATCTTTGCCAAGTAATTTCTAACCATTAAAAAAAAAAACTAGCCCAAATTTTTTTTCTATCGCGGGCCTTGAGCGTGTAGACCGAATCCAGAAATTCCGTAACGAAAATAGCGTAATGAAAAAACCTTACATCATCGGCGTTACTGCGCATGCATAATCCCCTCTTCGCCCCGCAATTTATTTCATTCTGTTGATACCGAGGGTAAGCGCCTTCCTTAAATTAAACATCGTATTAAAATAAGGATTTGGAATCGACAACATATATTCTAAATGTTCAGATAACAGCGTATTTTAGATTTTAATAATGTAAAATAATGTTTATTTTATTTTATTGACATTTGACTGACAATCGCTATTTTATCATAATTACCATAAACAATGGGCAGATGTGCATCAGTAAATAAGGATTATTAATCTTATTTTAGTTTATGGTATTTAGATTCTTGCATAAATAAAATAAATAAATAATTATATATTTTTAATTATATATTAATATCGTGGTGTAGTGGTTCTGGTAACGGACTGCCGATCAAGAGGTCGCGGGTTCGATTCTCGCTCGGGACAATCATTTGTGTGATTTTTCTAATTGTCATACAAATGTTTGTACTGCGTCTGGGTGTTCCTATGTATTATAAGTATGTATTTACAAAAAAAAAGTAGTATATGTATTCTATCCGTATTCTGGTACCCATAACACAAGCATATAAGCTTAGCTTGGGACCAGAGGACGTTTTGTGAAATGTCCATGAATATTTATTTATTTTATTTATTTAATTGCATAAGTTAATAAAAAATGCTATGTAATAGCTTTACCGCGGCAGTCCCCGAGTGCCACACCTGTTTTTTTTTACGAGTATATCTCCCACTATAGAAATTGATGTTCACACTGCAAGTTTGACTTTAATTAGTATGTGAGTGGTGAAGTCATTCTATTGTTAACTCGTCACACCGCATAAATGTATAAAATTATGTAAAGGCAAATTAAGATATTTTCCGTAAAAAAGGAACTAGGACCAGCAAATTTTCTTTTATATTTTTTTGGAATGGTTTCACATTTAAACGTTCTTTGCTATCTTTTAAATATAGCCTTTTGTCCCTCAATTTATTTGAAAACTGTAATTCTAAAGACAGTTCACATCTATAAGGTAAATATACCTCAAATAAATTCTCGGTGGAGAGACCGGTAGCAAATTTTTTTTTTTTCGCAGTTTTGAGTTATAAAATTTTAATGAGATTGCGAGATAGATTAAGAGTCAGAAAGTCATTTCCCAGTAAAGGAGAGGAGCATGAAAAATAAAGGATTGCTTCAGTCGTAGCGTTTGTTAACAACGGGCCACCAAGCAAGCGAGTTTGGGCAAGTATCATTTATTAAAAAACTCTTTTATACGAAAGGACACGAACGATTATTACGATTGACAATAGTTTAATTTGCGATCAATGATAGTTAATATAAATATAATAAATAAATAATATTCATGGATATTTCACACAACGTCCTCTGGTCCTAAGCTAAGATTATATGCTTGTGTTATGGGTACCAGAACGCGGATAGAATACATAATAATATACTAATTTTCTTTTGTAAATATATAGAAAACACCCAGATGCAGTACAAACACCTGTATGACAATTTCAGATATCACAGAAATGATTGTCCCGAGCAGGAATCGAACCCGCAACCTCATGAATGGCAGTCCGTTACATAAACCACTAGACCACGAATCCCGCTAATATAATTATTGAGAAGAAAATATATATTGGGAAGAAACACATTAATATAGTATTTTGCTTATCAATTGAACGTAATTGCGGTTATATTGGGGCCTAAATGTACTCGAGTAATAGGGCCACCCCTGACTGGGGCAAGGTTAGGCTCAAGTTATTATGTTAGGCTTGGAAGAAGGAGGAGAAAGAAAGCCATATCTATAGTTTCGTATCAGCTATACCAAAACCGCTGTTTATATGGCCCGTTATGAAGCTAGTACCTATCTACTCGAGGGCAATCCAGAATGTTTCAGTTTCGGCTCGTGTGCCGCTTAACCGAATTTTTTGTTTTTCTGTTATATATTTTTGTTTATTTTGGGTTTATTATTTTAGTGCCAGTCTCGTTACAATCCGTCCGTTCGTCAAGAGCGTTGTTAATACATTCTAGGGCTTTAGTTACGAGGAATATGCAATTTCACAATTTTGTATAAACATTCCTGAAAACATTTCTATCTATTTGCTTTTCTAATATTATTTAAGTATCTATTAATCTCCGTGTGGTGACCGACTAAGAATACAAGTCCCACTACCCCTTCACCTTTCCAGGGTGCCAGCTAAGGGATAACATCCTCTGTGAGAGACGGAAATTTCGAAAATAAACCTAGTACCAACACGCCTGGTCAGCGCGGCACAGTAGACCATGATTCCTCCCAAAGTAGAGGAGGCCCGTGTACAACATTGGGACGTTAATGGGCTGGAGGGAGGGAGAGGGATATCTTTTATCTATAATGAATTTCACGTAAAATAAAAAATTATGAAAAATTATATACCTTTCAAAATAAAACTATGCGCATAATATCTTAAGCGCATATATATTGCATATAGGTATATTATAAACGTAATTTTAATCCTGGTTAGTTTTGTTCGAAATAGGTACTATATTTTTCTCGATTATAGACTGAACTACCGTCGTCTATAGGGCCTCTTTCACAGTTGCTACAGTGACCTAAAACCTAAGTTCTCCCTACTAATATTATAAACGCGAAAGTAACTCTGTTTGTCTGTCTGTTACGCTTTCCCGCTTAAACCTCTCAGCCGATTTTGAAATTTGGCACAGACAATCTTTAGACTCTGAGAAAGGAAATAGGCTACCTTTTATTGCAAAAAAAAAAAATCCAAATTTCACGCGGACGGAGTCGCGGGCAACAGCCAGTGTTTTATAAAAACTATAATAAAGTGGGATCTGTGAATCAAGTTATATGTGGAGAACAAGGAGGTTTAATACATAATGCAAATAGTACCAATGATAATTGAGTCAAAACATATTAATTTTAAGCCCACATCTGCATTCAGTATAAACACGTAAAGTTATGGGTTAGTTCCGAGGCCATACTTGTGAAATGTTAGCACATTTACATAATATTTACATATCATACGGACAGGGTCTAAAGGTACTTTTAGTACGGGTAGGTATCTCACTCTAATTGAAAGTTCTGCTGTATGTATAAGTTATGCGGGTAGTTTGACATTTTGCGTACAGAAACGCGTTGATTGCTGATATCCAAATCAGAGTATGACTTGTAATAGCCTTGACTAATAAAGGTATAGACAGTTGGTTTCGTACTTTAGGGAGTCATAAATGTAAATGCAGTAACCAGGAGCTAAGATGTAGTCGGAGTTGTAACTGCTTCGTCTGGTTGATTGAAACCTAATCAGGTAAAAAGAAATTGCTGTAAAATACTCATGGTGATTGATTGAAATGTTTTCTTAAGCTTACTATAGTTAAATAGCATTATAAGTGTAGTGTGCTGGTTTTACTGATAGAATATTTTTGATTTTTACATACTAAAGCATCTAATTGCTTAACAATTTTTGTAAATAATATATTATTTAAAATAGCTTTGTTCTAAAAATTATACTTTTAAGACTCAAAAAAAAATCATTAATAACTTCGAAGTTCCGAAAGTATCCAACTTTTATGAAAAGTCCACACTATCTTTCTCGTGACTTCGTACGCGTGGAATTTAGAAAACTTTCCGTTGTTGCAACATTTTTCACTGATGCATCGCTCCTATTGGTCTCAGCGTGATGTTATATAGCCTATAGCCTTCCTCGATAAACTGACTACCCAACACTAAAATAATTATTCATAATATTATAATCTTTATAATATTAGTACAGATAAGAGAGCAATGATTTGACACATATAAAAGTCGTCACCATACTAGAACTCTCATTTGTATTAAAATAAATGTACAACAATTCCCATTTCCACTCAATAATAATTTAGGTGTAAACACGAATAACATTGTTTATATTAGCGGATTCATCCCCAGATTAGTGATCAGTATGTGTCGGCTCTCTGTGGGATTATACCTGATCACGTGATCTGTCGCGATCACCGCCTACGTGTGTTATACACGGTTTGTTAATGTGTGGTACAAATAACAAGCTAAAAGCGATTAAAACATACTTTTATTGTAGTTTGTGACTCAACAGCTAATTGGTGCCAAATGAAAGGTCCTGAAAGTATTTTTTATAGTAATATTAATACTAGTCTTTAGATAAGCTCTACCATAAGTGTCTAACCGAGCTATGGCCCCTCTGAAATAACGAAATTAGAATCTAAATCATGAAATTTGTTGTGCCTTATTTTGGCAACCTATTCTCCTAATGAGAAAAGATGCAATGAAAACTGGAGCCTAAATTAAATTCTGCGCAGCCAGGATTAGGTTTGGGTTTTTATTTGCAATAAGCTCACCTATTTTCATTGTGCTGCGATGCAATTTTACATGACCTAATTACAAATAAAAGCTTTAAACGAACTATTAAGAAAAAATTGCCCCTTATCATCACCAAACCGTCATGCCTATTTCCAATAGGGATAGGCATTGACTTTAACTAAATTATGCTCTGGGTAACTAATGTGTATAGTATAGATACGTTTTCTATGATAGTTATGTACAATAAATCGTTCAGATATCGCTAAAACGCACAAAGTATTAATAGGTTGTCATTAATAAGCGTAGCCACATTGTTACATAGGCAAAGAAAATGGTAGGTTTATAGTGATAGTAATAAATAGTGATAAATAAATATTCACGGACTATTCACACAACGTCCTCTAGTCGCAAGCTAAGCTTAAGTTATGAGGTGAGATCGCTACATCTTATGACTTACATATTAACCCGTATAATTATAGTGCGTCCCTTGTTAGTATTAATCTCGGTTGGGTTTTGTGACATCTGTATACGACAATTATGTTCATGTGAGACCAATAAACTGAAACTTTTCTCTCTTTCAGTTCCTATATGAAAGAAGAGCAACGAATATAAATACGGAAGTATTTGTACACTTGTTTTGAATTTTGTTAAATCGTTATTTAATAGGAGATTAATGGGACTGTATTTATAAAATAGTTTTGTAGTTTTAAAAATCATGAATTTTTGGAGTAAAGTTGTGTTAGTGGTATGTATGTATGCTAAAATTTTATGTAAAACTCAAGAGTTTCATAGTAGGTTGCTTGCGCTTTTAGGATTACCTGTGCGTTAAAACAACTCTATTTTGCAAGAGTTAGGTGAATTTTATGAGCCGGGAATTGTACTATTGGCACTACATAAAACTTGACGTCATAAGACAAATTTTTTGTAAGCTTTAGCTTAAGCTTTTAGTATAGGCAAACATACGCAAAATTATTTTTAAGAACTGTTTAGTGTAGTTGGTATTAACGTTGATTCATTAGCTAGTGGTGCCGATTTTGAGCGCAAAACTAAAGTTAACTTAACTAAAAAATTAAAACTGATAGCGTCATTATCACAATTCGGCAATGTTTACTGAAGTTTCTTATTATTAAAACTGTGTATTATAGACTAATGATTTTAATTAATATAAATGTGTACAACGAAATAGCAAGTAATAGCTATATTGACATTATCAATTTTCATTTTTTAGTTAAGTTAAGTTTAGTCGTGTACCTAGAATTGGTACCAATAGCTCAATAACCCCCATAAAACTGAATAGTAATGAAAAAGACTCTTTCTAAAGTATACCTTTTTACTCTTCTTCTTAAAAACTACTAAGCAGGAGGTAAACAAAAAACTTAGACTGGTTATGACATTATTTTAACATACCTATGAATAAATAACTTCCAATAAACACTAAGATACTTGGCCACATTCTTTGTGGCATCAATTAATTAGTCTTAGAAGCTACTGACAAAACACATTACATGTACCTTATAAACAATACAATGGCTAAGTTGAACGCCGGCAAAAATAAGGTTTGCTTGCAATGACAGCGATATATTGATCGAGCGATAACTAATTTAAGAAAGCATGTATAGTGGAGCCTTAAGGACATATAAAACGACGTTTTCTATTGTGTAACATCGCAGACTAAAGTAAACTAAATTCAGCGTAGAAATGAATGCTCCTGAACATATAAATGGTCTATTAAATTCCTGTTCTATGAATTTGAATTACAAAACATTCTTCTTCTTCATTTCAAAATCGTTATCATTGTATGTATATTCCTACGAGAGCTTATATCTTCAAAACTACGAAACGGATTTTGATGCAGTTTTTAAATATGCGTACAAAGAGTAGTTCAAGTATAGTTTTTATATAATTCGTTACGGTTTTCGTTTTTAAATTACCACGTGTACGAAGTTGCGGGCAACAGCAAGAGTATCATTATAAAATGCGTTGTCATTTTGTGAATTTGAGATTAATTTAAATAAATAAATAAATATTCATGGACATTTCACACAACGTCCTCTAGTTCCAAGCTAAGCATATATTATGCTTGTGTTATGGATACCAGAATACGGATAGAATACATATTTATACTACTTTTCTTTTGTAAATACATACTTATAATACATAGAAACACCCAGCGCGCGGTACAAACATTTGTGTGACAATTAGAAAAATCACACAAATGACTGTCCCGAGCGGGAATCGAACCCGCGACCTCTTGATCGGCAGTTCATTACATAAACCACTCAATCACGAGGCTTGTCAAATACTTTACTGACTATAATTAAGGGCCTACATCAATATTATCGTATATCATCGCCGACACGTACATATTAACACAGCCAGTAGGCACAGAAAATGAAGAATTAGGGATACTTTTCCTATTTACTCAAAATCTACTAAATATATTTTAATTCTGATTTACGTTTTTCTATATATAATAGTTACTTATGTTTTTAAAGTTATTTCATTAGTTAATACGCGATAATAGACCGTAAATGAAAAAAATTAAAAATTAGAGAGGTTGTTTCGCTAAGATTAACTATCGAGAAAACTTTTTTCAATCGTGTTTCTGAGTTTATGCGATTCTAGATCATATATTGAAAAAACATATACTTAAAAATTAGAGCTCTAGCCATTCAATCTAAAGAAACAATGAAAACTTCGTACGTAGAAAAATGCACAAAGCTATTTTGGTATCCTCTTAAGGTACTGATTAATGCTATAACTATACTAAGGTTGAAATAAACTGGCATAAATGCATACAGACATAATATTTTGAAACACTTGCGCGACTCATCTGTTTAAATAAAACTACTTTTTACGGATTTAGCATATTTATTGAGCTATATTTGCGTATATTTGTTTAAAAAAACAAAAATAAATAAAAAAATATTTTTAATTTTGTTTTTTTTTAGTTTTTGTTTTTTATTTGTTTAAAAAACAATATAAATAAATAAATAAATAAATATTTATGGACATTTCACACAACGTCCTCTGGTCCCAAGCTAAGCTTATTATGCTTGTGTTATGGGTACCAGAATACGGATAGAATACATAAACTACTTTTCTTTTGTAAATACATACTTATTATACATATTAAACACCCAGACGCAGAACAAACATTTGTATGACATTTATAAACATCACACAAATGAATGTCCGAGGCGGGAATCGAACCCGCGACCTCGTGAACGGCAGTCCGTTATATGAACCACTAGACCACGAAGCCCGTCCGTGAAATAAAAAACTAAATAATTAAAATAAATACTAATTTTCTATAAATTCAAATAAAAATTAGCAATTTTTCTTTTTTAATATAAACTAATTCGAATCTTAAACCAATAATTCTTTTTAAAATTTCTTGTTATTATGTAAATAATATTGTATTTAAGTATATAAACTTAGTTTCGCTTGCTATATTGTATACTACCTCTATAATAATTAAAACTTTAGTGTATGATAAAATTATGTATGTTTTACCTTATATGTATAATACAAAAGAAAAAGAATTTTCTTTATATAGTTACAATTTGTTAATGTATTTTAGATACTAAAATAATGTTATTGATTTTATGTAGTCTGAGCACAATGTAATATGATATAGTTTATAGTAAAAGTCTATCTTTATGGTCAATGTAAAATTAAAATCGAATGTGGGTAAACCCTGTAATAACCGATCGTAGAAGACACATTACAGCTCAGTCTCACCCGTGACCATGGTGACTGCAAAGTCTCCGAAACGTCGGGCCAAAATTTAAAACAAATATACGCGTCTAAATCCGTAAAAAGTAGTTTTATCTAAGCATACAGACATTTTGAAACTTTACATTGTATTTGTGATGCTTAAAATCGGTAGCACTGAGACCACACCGCATAGATTCTAAGAAGTCCAATTAATCAGTCGTCGGGCTAATGAGCCCATATTTCATTGTCCAGTTCCTTGCGTGGCAGTACACTTGAGGGTTGACGAATGTGGCGTCCCAATTATATCGCTATATTATTATAACACTATCTCTCACAGAGGATTTTATTTGTGTAAAATATCCCTTAGCTTGCTTTTACAGCACCCTAGGAAGGAAAAGTTCACCACACGGACAAGTGTGTGTGTAACCTAATACAATCAATTGGGTACATTCAGTGCTTCCTTCCCTCATTAGTCGCAGCGTCATGTTGTATAGCCTATAGCCTTCCTCGATAAATGTGCTATTCAACACTGAAAGAATTTTTCAAATCGGACCAGCGGTTCCTGAAACTAGCGCATTGAAACAAAATCTTCAGTTTCATAATATTACTATAGATACCTCACCTATAAGTCTAATAAATACAGTATAAAAAACATCTAGTTTTATAAATTTATCATAATTAAAATTAATTTATGAGATTAAAATGCTTTTAAAATATTATATTAACAGCAATTTTTTCAGGATATGATTCATGTATAAAGAAAGTGATAGATTTCCACAGGGAAATGGCACTTTATATATAAATACTAGCTGACCCGGCAAACGTTGTTTTGCCATACAAAAAAAAAGTTTGAAAAATAGATGTTGGCTCAGACCTACTGAATTTGTATGTAAAATTTGAGAAGAATCGGTCAAGCCGTTTTGGAGGAGTACGGTAACTAACACTGTGACACGTGAATTTTATATATAAGATTATGAAATATTGCTGTAATATTCATAGGTAATTTATTTTTTTAGTGTAAATTAGTAAAAAAACTTAATCAAACACATTCAAATGGTATATTTCATGATGTACCTACTTGCTGGTATTATCAGTAGAATATACGTGTCACCACCCTATTTTATCCCCAAGGCGCTGTGAGAGCCAGCTAAGGTATATTATAAGCAAATAACATCAACTGTGAGAGATGGAAAACTAGACATCAAACCTTATACCAACGCGCCTGGTCAGCGCGACATAGTAGACCACAAACAGTTCCAAAAGTGGAATAGGCCCGTGCCCGACAGTGGTACGTTAATGTGTGAGAGAGAAGGAGAGTTTTCTAGGTAAAGCTAGTATAGACAATTCATTGGACGTAAGTTCCAAGAAGATCAAGAATAAATCAAGTAATAATCCAAGTCAAATCTTTATTTTCCAGACCAATATCTAAGATAAATCAACGCTTTCCTTAAATCCGGTATAAACTATTTAAATAAACCCATATTCAATCCCCGGTATCCTTGTTCTTGCCCGTCGGGTGCAGAATGGCATTAATAATTCTCTTAGACGCACATACGACAATCGCAGCTCTCATACTATTATACGGGCTGTTATAAGTTATTATATTGTTTGTAAATTAAATTTTTATAGTTTTAAATACCCAGTGCATTATTTAAAAATATAGGTGTTCTTTATTTAAAATTATTGGTGTTCCATAAGTTTGACTTTAAAAGTAGCGAAATGCACAATGGTTAGGTACCTACTATTGAAAATATTTATTACATTTCGACATTCAGTTGACATATTTACATAGTGAGCAGACCAAAAATATGATATTGTGAGTAATTCAATTGAAATATTTTGTGATTGTCGATTTAAGAGGATACCAAAATAGCTTCGTGCATTTTTCTATGTACGAAGTTTTCATTGTTTCTTTAGATTGAATGGCTAGAGCTCTAATTTTTAAGTATATGTTTTTTCAATATATGATCTAGGATCGCATAAACTCAGAAACGCGATTGAAAAAAGTTTTCTCGATAGAAAATCTTAGCGAAACAACCTCTCTCATTTTTTATTTTTTTCATTTGTCGGTCTATTATCGCGAATTAACTAATGAAATAACTTTAAAAACATAAGTAACTATTATATATAGAAACACGTAAATCAGAATTAAAATATATTTAGTAGATTTTGAGTAAACAGGAAAAGTATCCCTAATTCTTCATTTTCTGTGCCTACTGGCTATGTAATATGTACGTGTCGGCGATGATATACGATAATATTGATGTAGGCCCTTAAGTATGTTAATTTGGATGGTGATTATAATAAATATTTTCTATATATCTGCGAATTTATTTTCTAATATTTTATTATATAAATCTATATATATAATAACCTATACTAATATTATAAAAATATAATAAAGCTGAAGAGTTTGTTTGTTTGTTTGAACGCGCTAATCTCAGAAACCACTGGCTCGATTTGGAAATTTCTTTCAGTGTTGAATTTTCTAACATTTGATTAAATAAATTTATTTCTCTAATAATAATATTTTAAAGCTAAAGAGTTTGTTTGTTTGAACACGCTAATCTCAGGATCTACTGGTTCGATTAAAAAAAAATGTGCTGGATAATCTATTTATCGAGAAAAGCTAAAGGCTATTATAACATTACGCTGTGACCAATAGGAGCGAAGCATTAGTGAAAAATGTTGCAAAAACGTGGAAATATTTCTTAATTCCATGCGTACAGAGACCCGAGAACAGCTACTACTTAATAAAGTTAACAAATATAATTAAAATAGGTAAATGAAAATGAAAGTGTATTAAATATATCAGCCTGTATTTGTTATTAGTGTCTGTGTTGGACAACCCTAGTAGATTGTCTTGAGATGTTAGTGCGGGAGCTAGGAACTCATATTTTGAACTAGCTGTTGCCCGCGATTCCGTCCGCGTGAAATTTAGAAAACTTTTCATCCCTTTTTTCGCAATAAAAGGTAGCTTAAAAGTAGGTAAAAGACCTTTCTCAGGGTCTAAAGATTGTCTTTGCCAAATTTCATCAAAATCGGTTGAGAGGTTTAAGCGGGAAAGCGTAACAGACAGACAGAGTTACTTTCGCATTTATAATATTAGTAGGGATATATTAATTGGTTTGTTGGACTTGATAGTTGTTGTTTTATATCAAATCTTGATAGAGATTGAAAATTAATTGTACATATTTATGTGTAGTTATTTTCTTTTAAAAAAATTACCCAAAGGAATAAATATGTTGATTGAAAAATAACTAAAATAGTTTTTGTATTTGACTTAAATTAACTAAAAAAAAAAAAGAAATATTTTAACACAACCAACGTTTAGATCTTTATACTTTGTATATTCTCAAAAAGATTCCAAAGTTCGGTCAATTCTAAGTACTGCCTCGACGAGTATAAAAAATATTAAAACTAAAAAATATTAAAACTAGCTATTATTGGTTGTTCCTTGGTTGATTTTAAATTATTATAAAATATTTTTGACATTGTGAATTCTGTTTCACTTAATTTACGTATGTAGTAATAGTTCTTTTCACGTTTTGGGAACTTGTAAATGCAGAGAGCAGTGAGTGATGTTAATAAATAAATATTCTTAATAGGTATATTACCAAACTTGACTTCCTGATAATTTACCTACATTTATCAAATAGCAATCCCACCTCCTATTCTAAGAGGGTTATCTAATGGAAACATGTCGGTCGCAATGAGAGATATTCGAAGCATATGCCTCACGAGGTACTGTCACACGGCACACTCGACAACTCGACTTAGGACAGACAAAACATTCTCTAACGTACTCATTGGGTAGAAGCATGCTCCACCGCGTGTATTAGGATTTATCAGTTTTGATACTTTACATAAATTGCCCTGTTTTATATTGTTTTAAAAGATCTAAAGGAAAGAAAAAGTTCTCTTGCATACTTCTAGAGCCCTTTCAGCCAGAACCCCTGTGTAAATTTTTGGTGGTAGCTACACTTATAATAGATATTATTTATGATATTTTCTCCAATAGGTGCTATAAAATTCAATATTTAATTTTCTAAATACATCGTAGGAAGAAAAATATGTGCATTTAAGAAATATAAACTGAATAGATTAATTTTACGTTTTCTTCATCATTAGTGCTGATATATGTACAATTGCTTCTTTGTACTTCGACTTACATTAAAAAGTAATATTATTCTAAGAATATTCCTGCATATTTATAGGAAAATATAAAATTGGTCTTAATTCCTAACGATAAAAGTATCATCTCTCGTTAATCGTAGTATAATAATGACCACCGGCTGGGAGAGGTACAAATCTACATATTGGGGAATGGGCATTTCTTGCATCCCTGGCTGAGATATGTGTCTTGACTCCCTGTGTCCAGACCGGGGTGGCAGCAGGGTCGGATTTCAATAAACATGCACCAACTTAAATACATGGCATAACCTAATCTTATCTTCAATTTTGTAAGACGTGATTTGTGACCTCTTAATCGATTTCGGTTGTTTGTGCAACTGGGTCGTCTCCTGTGTAAGAAAATTTTTATCCAATATATGTTGCCGCAAATAATAAGAAAAACAGACATGGACCATGACTCTGATGTTTTATCCCGCTTCCATTCCCAGTACCAGATATAACCAACTAAAATCTATGTCAACACGCTTGGATAAGAATACAAGATACTTTCTAGTAGGCATTATTTCGCTAAGAAAAAGATTGTATTAGGATTGAGTTTCTCTTTTCTCTAGCCCACTCTAGTCCTACTGCTAAGCACGGGCGTACTACACTTCGGCAAGGATTTTGGTCTACTGTGCCACGCTGACCAAGCGTAATGGCATAGTATTTAGTTTCCAGCTTTCCGTCTTTCAAAGAGGATGTTATCTCATAGGGATTGTGCTTGGGAATTTTTATTTTTTACTTATTAAAGCTAGATAATCGCTTAGTACACCAATATCGTAGTTTTTCTTTTAAAATATTGTTAATGTACCCAAATTCGTCCCCCGACATAAATGTTTAAGGTATGCAGATGCGGTACCAACGTGATAAGTTAATTCGTAGTGGCGATCCCTTACCCGTATCAAAATTATAATGGAGCACGAATATTCCGCAATATGTGGCCCTCTCTTATTGAAAACTTAATGGCCGCTCAAGATTATTGCTAAGTTATGTTAGGATTGTTTGGGTTTCATGTGTGGATCCTAGCAACTGAATTTTGGTATTGTTTTCGTTATATCATAAGATAGTAGCTACAATATAGTAACCGTGTTTAAATAAATTTCTAAATTAGTTAAGTGACGCAACGGTATTGCGAGGTCATGGGTTCAAATCCCTCTTGCGGTGATTACTTTTTCCAGTTTAAGTTTTAAATTTTAAGTTTATTAAATAAATTTTTTGGTAGTCCTTTCAAGTTGCAAATAATTAAAAAAATCGGTTAATATGTATTTACTTTATTTACCGTCTTATAATGAGGAAGGACGAATGGCATTTAAGCAAAAAGGTATTGAAATATGAATGTTGATGGCCGGAAAAGGGGAGGAAGAACAAAGAAAAGAAGGATGGACTGTGTGAGAAACGAAATGAATGAATAAGCAGTTGATGAGAATATGACGACTGATAGCAGAGGTTGGAAGAAAAAAACGTGCTGCGCCGACCCCAAATATTGTGAGGTAAGGGCATAAAGAAAAAGGTCAATATTTAGTGGAGAAATTCAGGAAAAAATATACAAAGAGGAACAGATAAAGTGAGCCTAGAAATTGAATTATGATAAATTTATACTTACCTAGAAGCAAACACATAAATGTGTTATTAAAATGCATTATACCATTGCGTTGTTACCACATGTCATAGACAGGTCAACCCTGTAGGCGGAGCGTAGGCGAAACGAAAGTTCTACAATTATTACTAGCATGCTTATAGATACCAACCAATCTATCTTGACCCATCTTCGTGCCGTGGTTTTATTTGCAAATTAGGTTCCACACATCTTTTTTCGATCAAAAGTACCTCATAATGTGTCCTTTCTCAGGCTGTAGACTATCTGTGTACCTACTTATTAAAACTTATTTAAATAGTTTTCTAGTTTGTCCGTAGAAAGGAATTAAGAATACAAGTATCACCACCCCTTTTCCTTCCCAGAGTGTTGTAAAAGCCAGCTAAGAAATATTGTACACAGAAAACGTCCTTTGTGAGAGAGGAAAACCTCATAAATCAACTTTGTGTTAACGCGCCTGTTCAGCTCGTCATAGGAGACTATAATTCATCCCAAAGTGAAAGAGGCTAGTGCCCAGACGTGGGACGTATGAGCTGGAGGGAGAGTTTCCTAATTTTAGTTAGATAATGTAAATTTCACGTTTTATATTTTAAACTTTTTGTAATGTATCTTCTATTAAGTTTTCATTTTTTCTATTATTTTGTCATTCCTTTCAAAAATATGCTTACTAATCTACTGCTGATTAAAACTCCACTTCAATGTATTGTTATAGAAACAATATACGGAGAGGTCAAGTTATACTGGTTTCTATCGTGATTCAAACATTTAAGGTTTCCGTAAGTTGCCAGATTAATGATGATATAAGGATATGCACCTACTTTCTAATATTAATATTTATAGCTTATGACTAATAGGGTTCTAAACACCTTGAAAACATAGGTCTTACTAACACTTGCGTGACAGGTTGTTTTAAATAAACAGTTTTTACGGATTCTAAGAGGTTATATTTTTGAGTAAATTTGAAAAAAGGGTAGTCTTGCTTCTTTTTTTTACATAAAAATTATTAATAAGGTTTATATTATTATTTTGTTTAATAAAATACTTAACTAATTTAAAAAAAAAAACACTGTCTTTAAGATGTAAGATAATGAAAATAAAAGCTTTATCTACTTATTTCAATTTCTGAATACACACAACACATTCAAAATATATAAAAATGAACCTAGAATATCCTAACTCAATCAATCTAAAACTAAATTTCAGCAGTAGGGTTGCCCCCACTACCCTTTAGGAGGCAAGATTGAACCCAGAACTTGCTGGCACATGTGTATCTAATAACCGTACATTTGTCAGTCTGTAATTGCGAAGTGATTCTACTTTCCACTGTCCCTTACTTAAATCTTAATGTTAGTTTGGTCTATAGTTTCATTTAGTAGTAGGTTATATATCCAGTATAAGCTATAAAATTTTACTAATGAAATATATTACGCAGTAATAGAGCTAGATATATTTTAATATCCTAATAATATTAAAAATGTGAAAGTTTGTAAGTATGGTATGTAGGTATTTGAATGTTTGTTACTCACACGCAAAAACTACTTGAATGGATTTTATTGAAACTTTGTAATAACTAGAGGTCGGAATTAGGTAGAGTTATTCATGCACTTACACTGATTTCATACAGCGAAAGAATAAAGTGGATATACCTCAAATCCCGAGATTAATTTTAAAGAGCAGAAAAAAATCCTGTGATTTTTTAAATAGAAATATGATAGCGACTAATCGTCCTGTCGCTATCAAACCATCCAAGTATTCGCTCGTATTTATAAAAAGGCGAAATATACGTATGAGAATTTGCTTAAGACTATCAATAATTTGTATTGTGAATTAATGTAAACTAATTAAAATTGTATGTTAACATACAATTATCTTTGTTTTATTTGTCTATTTCTGAGGTTTTCATTATTATTTATTCGTAATATTGTTGGGACCACGGGATTGCCCATTAGAAATCCCGGGAAGGTCCACATTAGTATCAACATTTCTTATTCTTATTCTTATTCTTTATTGTACATATAAAATATATTTACAGAGTTTGAAATTTAAATCTAATGTACACAGGCGAGCTTAATTCACTATGGAATTTTCTTCCAGCAAACCTTATTGTAATGTAATTTGTGGAAGATGGGCACGTAATGCACAACAATAAACAAAAACAAAGTTATCGCAAATACTTACTAATTAAATTGTTACAATTTTACTTATTTCTAATATAACAATACATAAACACTAATATTTACACACGATTACCTAATAAAATATATATTTAATAAATAAAGTTACTATAAATAAACTACATACACAATACATAAATATAATATCAACTTATAGCAATGACAAGAAATAGTTCTTAACTCTCCTTTTGAAGATATGAAGAGATGTGCTGGCTCGTATTGAATGTGGCAGAGAATTCCACAAACGAATTGCACGAACAGTAAAAGACCCACCATAACGGCTGGAAGTATGAAATGGAGTTTTGAGAAGCAGAGAAACAGTAGTGCGGCAAGGTTTGTCTCTTGGTACTAAATATTCAAAGCGTTCACGAAGATAGTCAGGAGCATTAGAATTATGAAGAATAGAGTAGAGTAGACAAAGAATATGACATTCTCGACGCCGACGAATAGGCAGCCATTGTAACTGTGACCGAAAACGTGAGACATGGTCATACTTCCTGAGGCCGAATATAAAACGAATGCATAAATTCTGCAAGCGTTCCAGCTTATTCAGGAGCTCCTCAGTTGCGTCAATAAAGCAAACATCAGCGTAGTCAAGAAGAGGAAGTAAAAGAGCTTGAGCAAGAGTGACTTTAGTACGAAATGGAAGAAAGTTTTGAAGACGCCTAAGGGATCGGAAAGAACAAAACACTCTCCTGCTTACCTCCGCAATGTGGTCGGTCCAAGATAAATTGTGATCTATAAGAACACCCAGATTTCTAGCACACTTGGAAAAAGCTATAGGGACATTTTCATAAGTATATCTTGTGATTTAGAAGGGTTCACCAGGAGGCCAAACGATTTCGCCCACTTGCTTATGTTTTCAAGGTCATTATTGATGGCAGAAACAGCCCCCCCAGAGTCGACAAGTGCAAAATGCCGATAGATCTGCAAGTCGTCTGCGTAGAGATGGTATTTAGAAGTTAAAATGTTAGTAATCGCATTTATAAACACAGAGAATAACAGTGGGGAGAGCACACCACCCTGGGGAACGCCTGCAGTAAGCTCACACCATTGAGAGCAATTCTCGTCGCAGCGAATCGCCTGGGATCGACCTCGGAGATACGAGTCAAACCAGTCAATTACGGAAGTAGAAATATTTAAGGAGGAGAGGATGCCAAGGAGAATATCGAAATCTACAGAGTTGAAAGCACTGCTAAAATCTAACAAGACTAAAATAGTAAGTAGTTTTTGGTCCATAGCCGAGCGAATGTCGTCTGTAACTTTCACAAGTGCAGTAACAGTACTGTGGCCAGGGCGGAAACCTGATTGGAAAGGACTAAGGAGTTTGTGGGAAGAAAGGTAGTGAGATAGTTGCGTATGTACAATATTCTCGAGAACTTTGGAGAGGAAAGGTAAAATGGATATAGGACGGTAGTGACTCAAGGAAGAAGGATTGGCAGTTTTTGCAAGCGGGATAATGTGAGCTCTTTTCCAAGCACTAGGGAAAGAAGATGATAGGAGAGAAAAGTTTATTAAATAAGTAATGATAGGAGCAAGTTCATCAATTATTGGGGAAAACATTTGTAGTTGGAGACCATCATCACCTACAGCTTTGGAAGATATAGATTTGATAGAATTTATAATATCACTCTCTGCAACCGGTTTGAAAGAAAAGGAAGTAGTTATAGGTTTGGAAAGATTGGAAAGATATTGAAGAGTCGAAGATTTTGTGTCCGCACTCAGGGTCGTAGGTGGTTTTGCAAAATGAGTGTTTAAAATGTCTAAATTTATGGAATCCACCTTAGTTTTGTCGCTGGAATCCTTGCCCACACCGAGAGACTTCAAGAATTGCCACACTTGTGCCGTACCCAGGTTATTGATAGAATCATGAATGTGGCGCCTCTTTGCATCTCTACACATACGATTGCAACGATTACGAAGTTTTTTAAATAGAGTCCAGTTTTCGTCAGTAGCCGTTTTCCTATATCTCCTTTTCGCCCTATCCCTCTGGGACATACATTTTTTGATGTCGTCGCTAAGCCAAGGTGCCGGTAAATGTTTAACTTTAACCTTCTTCAGAGGAGCATGCTGGTCATATAGGTCCAACAGTAGTTGATTAAAGATAGCTACCTTGCCGTCCAAGTCATTGCAGCTGTAAACAGGAGACCAATCCATACTCCCCACCTCAATCCTCAAGCTGTCCACGGAAATATTTTTAAAACTGCGGAGAGTGAGAAATTGGGACTTTCGTCGTGGGCAACGTATTTTATCTTACATATAAAAATCAATTGCTGTTCGTTAGTCTCACTAAAACTCGAGAACGTCTGGGCCGATTTCGATAATTTTGGTCTTGAAATATTCGTGAAAGTCCAGGGAAGGTTTAAACGGTGACAAAATATATGGGGATCTAAAATTCAACGCGTACGGAGTAGCGGGCATCAGCTATAAGCAATAAATATGAGATCATGATAAGAAAAACAAGCCGATAGTTGGCCATAGGTTGCTACTTTCGCAGTGTCAGAAACCATAATAATATCTAAAAGGGAAGGGGAAGAATGAGGAGCGTGATGTGTGGCCCTGAGCGGGAGTATGTGCATATTGACGGAAGAAACGAGTGACAAAAGTCGACGACTTCGCGTATCATCCCTGAGCAAACAAGTGTTGAAGTCACCGAGTATTATTATATGATCATATATAGAGGAAATATGTTGTTACATTTCGATGCAAGTACATAAATAAATCTACATAATTCCGACCTCTGGACTAATAACGTATCTTATGTAGGTACCAGATTAACTTATATGCTACTTTTTATCTCAAAAGAATGCAAGGTTCCCGTAGGATAATAAATTTAGGGGAAAATTTCCTAAATTCCACCCGTACGAAGTTGCGGGCAACAGCTATCTTATATATTTGGATCATTTTGACTTACAAAAATCTTTTTCTACGGAAAATTATAATTAATTAGATTGACTTGTTATGCTTTTACATTATTATTGCAATTCCCACACATAAAAAATGATCACAATGATGATCATTTATTCCACTATGATCTGATTTATTAAAATCTTTTTCTAGTCGAGTTTTAATTACACGTGGACACACTGAGCACTTCAAATCTCTTTTATATCGCTTGTTATCGTATCGCTCAATGTGTTTTACGATCATAATAATTGAGCACATCTGCGTTAAGTTACTTGCACCCAAGACTTTGTTAAGTTATCCTTATAAGTAAAATTTCGTACATATTCACTGTATATGAAATCGACCTATATGTAATAATATAAACGAATATTGCGGCAATGAATTTTGACAAAACATTTGCACACACATTATGGACAATGGCAATACCTACAATAATTAAAAAAATATTCAGGATTTTCAAGCGTGTTTTTTTAGTTTTAAACAAAGCAAATAAGTTTCAATAAAAATTTATTGATTCTGCAATTGTTTGTCTGTAATTTACAGCAAAATATTTTGTATAAAACATTATACAGTTAGTAAATTAGTAGGTGAATATTTTGTTTTAAATTTCATATTGATTTAATTCGCTTTACCCAATTCAATGCAATAAACAAACAGTGGTTATACAAATACGGTTAAAAACGCTGACTGCATCGTTGCATTGGGCGCCATGTTGAATCAAAAATGGCTGCTTGTCAGTTGTCAGCACTTTTTTAGAGAAGCTTCGTTCATATTTGTTTACATTCCTCAGCATTTTATGGATTGTACATTAAACTTTTAGTTAAAATTATGACCTCAAATAATTGAGTATTTAAAAAAAAAGGTTATCGGACTTCGTGTGCATTCCAAATTTGAGGGTCTTTCTCGATTTCTCAGGCGATAACCATCAAGTCCTGACCTGGTGTCAATGGGACCAACGGGAATCACCAGCTTTCAAATAAAAAAGAATCATTAAACTCGCATTGCCATTTAAAAGTTATGAGATAACAAACATAAAAAAAAAAAAAAAAAACATACAGACGAATTGAGAACCTCCTCCTTTTTTGAAGTCAGTTAAAAAGAAGTCACCTTTTCACGTATGTAGCACAAAATTTACAGACACCAGTCTCTGACCTGACTATAGCTGTTTATCGACAAAAATGAAGTGAGGTCTTTCATGTAATGAAGGCCAAATGACAAACATTCCGTGAATGGTTAGCTTTATTAAACAGCAACACGTAAAGAGAATAATTAGTACCTTATAGTATTTTAACAACAGTATTTTCAACATTTTTTTAAAGTTAAAGTTAACACAATATTCAAAATTGGAATCATGAAAAATTTAAAACAGCAATTAAAAAATATACAACTCGTGTGCACTCAAAATTTACACGAAGCGATCAACTTCCACGAAGTTTGTGAAATGCATTCGATTCGAAATTTAAACACAATACCCCATTTCGATTGGTCGCAAATTGGGTGCAATTAAAAAGTTTTCGATTGTGACTAAGTTTCATTTAGTATTCACAGTTTTAGCTTCTAATGACTATTTAATCCGTTATAATAAATTATGACTGCTTATTTTGTTTACGTAATTATTTTTATATAGAGACGCATAAATCGTAGCATAATATGAGAATAGATAGCACTATTCATTGTCATCATTATTATACCATCATAAGCATATCATCAACATACAAAAAGACGCCACCAAAAATTAGAAAATAACTACTAAATATTTATTTATTTTATTTTCGACGGGCTTCATGGTCAAGTGGTTTTGTCACGGACTGCCGTTCACAAGTTCGCGGGTTCGATTCCCGCACTGGAAAATTATTTGTGTGACATCTATAAATGTCATACAAATGTTTGTACTACGTCTGTGTGTTTTCTACGTATTATAAGTATGTATTTACAAAAGATAAGTAGTATATGTAGGTAGAATATTCGTATTCTGGTACCCATATCACAAGCACATAAGCTTAGCTTGGGACCAAAGGACGTTTGGTAAAAATATCTATGAATACTTATTCATTATTTGTTTATTTATTTATTCTGGTTTTAGTATTGATATAGGTTATACCAGCTTGTTGATATAGCTTGTAGCAGCAACAGAAATACAGCATCTGTAAAAATTTAACTGTTCATCACAGTTCAGTTTCAGAATAATGAGATACCACCTGATGATAGAGGTCTTAGTAATACCATACTGTTTTATCCTCTTAACTATGAAATCCTAGAAAAGTACCTGCTACATTTTTAAGCTATTGCATAGCTTCTATCGCGAGACTTGAGCGTGGAAACCGAATCCAGAAATTCCGTAACGAAAATAGCGTAATGGAAATAACCTGACACTATCGGCGTTACTGCGCATGCGTAATCCCCTCTTCGCCCAGTAATTTATTTCATTCTGTTGATACCAAGGGTAAGCGCCTTCCTCAAAGTAAACAGCGTATTAAAATAAGGATTTTGAATCGACAACATATATCCTAAATTTGTTAATAAATTCAGATAACAGCGTATTTTAGATTTTAATAATATAAAATAATGTTTATTTTATTTTATTGACATTTGATTGACAATCGCTATTTTATCATAATTACCATAAGCAATGGACAGATGTAAGCATCAGTAAATAAGGATTATTAATCTTATTTTAGTTTATGGTACCTATTTAGATTCTTGCATAAATAAAATAAATAATTACCGCGGCAGTCCCCGAGTGCCACACGTCTTTTTTTATTATTATAAAATAAAGTCGTTATTTTGTATGTATATGTGAGCTTATATCTCCAAAAGTGTGCAACGGATATTGATGCGGTTTTTTAAATAGATAGGTATAGCGATTCGAGAAGTTGTTTTTTACGTAATTGGTTAAGGTGTTTTAATTTTCTAAACTTCAAGCATACGAAGTTGCGGGAAATAGCTAGTATGTTCCTATATAAAAACACTAGATGCATTAAGTTTTAAGATCTGTTCGCATTTGAATGTCCATTGAAATTACATAGGTACCTAACATATCTATTACACTGATTGCCTTCGATATAACGTATTGTTATAGGCACGTGCCGGTTGTACTGATTTAAAAAAAAAACTCAATTCGAATATAACACAGATTACTGTTAGGTAATTATATAGATTAACCACGTGTTCTCTACCACAAGTGTTAAGGTCAACGGATGGAAAAAATGTTCTTTCGATACGTTTTATCTTTAACTAAAAATAGTCTGTGAATATTTTTCGAATTGATTTGTACAGTAAATAAGGTTTTTACAGATTATAAATATAAGTGTCGCCGCCCTATTGCCACCCCAGGGTGCTGAAACTCGAAAACAAACCTTATGCCGACACGCCTGCGGCCGTATTATGAGCTTTTATTCACAGGCAGTTTACGCCGTGAATTGAAATGTCTGGCAAATTCGTATTATGAACAAATTATTAGTCAGTCAGTTTGCTAAACCAGTCATACATTAATATGTTTAAGGAGAAGGTACAACTAAAAGTTAAAGTACAAAGTAAAAATTTTCAACTAAAAGTTTTATTTTTGCCATAATACCTAATTAAGCTATGCAGTTTACGGCCTGCCTGGAACTTGAATGATTTTAAAAAGCTCATAATACGCCGGCTGGTCAGCGCGGCACAGTAGACCATAATCCCTCCTGCAGTAAAAATATTTCAAGGTAAAGTTTCGGGAATATCTTAATGTTTACAATCTATAACCTAGCCATCTCTTTCTCTATCACGTTATCGCCCCACTGTTGGACGCGGGCCTCCTCCACTTTAGGGGTTTTATCAGTATAGGATATCTCTTAGCTGATTATATGGTATGATGTTGTTACAAACATTCTTGGAAGGAAATGGGATGGTGACACTTGTATTATTAATCCGTCACCACACGGACTATAATAAACCACGAATATTTACATCAAAACGTTATCTTTCATCAGTGATATTTTCAATCCAATGTTAAATTGGCTCCCCATTCTGACCTTAGCGTAAATGAAATAATACTTGAAAGTAATAGACAAAGTGATATGATATTAGCAACATCCAATTTACAGCAACAATGAAGTTCATAAGATACCACACCGTTAGTTGTGCACGCATTTTTAATATGCCGCCAAACAATGCTGGCGATATTTCTATGTTTGTTGTTGATATATTAACGCTAGATATGGCTTATTGTTTCTTTCCAATAACGTTCTATCGTTGGGAATAAACTTCTTTATTTTCGGAAGAGTATCTGCTCTACTTATAACGCACATGCTAAGCTTTTTGGTGTGGGGTTTAGTTTCAAGTTTGCATCGTGAGACATCAGTGGTGGTGATTATGATGATGGCGGTGGTGGCGAATAGAGAGAGGTATTATTATTTTCTTTCTCTCTCTCCAGCCCATTAACGGTCCGTACCCAACAGTGAGACTGTTGGGTACGGACCCCCTCCACTTTGGAAGGGATTGTGGTCTACTAGGCCACGCGGACCAAGCATGTTGACACAGGGTTTATTATAGAGATTTCCGTCTCTTACAGAGGATGTTGTCTGTGTACAATATTACTTAGCTGGATTTTATAGCACACTGGGAAGGAAAAGGGGTGGTGACACTGGTATTCTTAATCCATTACCACACGGACAGTGTTTTTCGTTATCCCAAATTATTTATACAATTATACAATAAACATCTGGTCATACACGCACAAGGATTGTGTGTGCTTATTTTAGAAATTAAGATTGGATCTAAGTGGCTTTCCGTTTGTAAATTACTTCTGTGTAGTCATAAACGGATACATTTTTTAAAGAGTTACACAATGCTAAAGATCAATTTGAAAAAAATTTACAACAAATTATTAATTCTCATAACATCCGAAAACAAATCTTGCTTTTGGAAACCAGATGTTTTAGATTAATATATTGTATTAATAAATAAATAAATAAATAAATATTCACGGACATTTCACACAACGTCCTCTGGTCCCAAGCTAAGCTTATAATATGCTTGTGTTATGGGTACCAGAATACGGATAGAATACATAAACTACTTATCTTTTGTAAATACATACTTATAACACATAGAAACAGCCAGACGCAGTACAAACATTTGTATGACAATTAAAAAAATCACACAAATGATTGTCCCAAGCGGGAATTGAACCCGCGACCTCGTGATCGGCAGTCCGTTACACAAACCACTTAACCACGAAGCCCGTCAAAAATTAATCTCTCTTTAATAAAGTAAATTAAAGTATCTTCTAGAAATAACTATAGCCGTACCCGATGATATCTACGGGTATTTATATCGTTAATAGGATCGACTCATTTGGGCATGACTCGCGGAATACGCCTCATGTGGGGTCTAATGCACGGCGTACTATAACTGTGGGACCTTTCATTTTGTTGTTACTATTATTTTTTATTATATTATGAAAGGTTATTGCGCGATACCAATAACGGTTATGGGTATAGCGTTTTTTATTTGAGTAATGTATTTACGATTTTCGGCGGTTCGATTGCGGGGGCCACTAAACGGCTCATCTGGTGGTGTAGTGCCATCATCAGGCCATAACCCGGCTAAGGGGTTAAAGGTACGCTTTTGTGGTTTCTCAGCGTTCTAAAGTTAAATAGCCCTTTTTTATTCTCTTTGTGTAGTTAGGCAAAACATTTTTTAAACCTTTTTTTAAACCAATTCTTAATTGCTCTACCAAAACTATAGGCAAAAATTATGCTTATCAGTGATATGTTTTTTGCGATGAGTTTAAGTAAAAAATTATTTATTTATTTACAAGGTAGACTTAATGAGTATGAACAACGTTGTTCTAGCTGGGCTAAAACTAAATATTTGTTAACATAGTATGCTACTGCAAAGTTATAACAAATTATGATCCCTAGAAACGAATATTATAGCAGTAATTGAATTTGATATTTGTTTTGTAGGTACTTGATTCATGCTGCTTTCAATGTTCTACGGAGTAAGTATTTACTATTATTAATACAGAAAAAAATTACTTACACATTCATAACTATTAAGCTGAAAATAATACTTTAATGAATTTAAATAAAAAAATAGCATCACGTACATTAGTGGATTATGATTGATAAAATGTTATACGATTATGTAACCGTAATCTATCTGCAACATTGATACTTCAATCGCACTAAATAGTTGCTTATGCCTGTCCACCATTACTTTAAACTCTAATAATATATGTTAGAAAAATAATAGAGTAAAATCGATCGACAATAACAGAGCAACCATACATTACAGCACTATTCTGTTAGCAGGAAGAGTGCGCACGCGCACGTTCCCACGTGCCTCCTTTGTCGGCTCGCGACAAAGCATAGCCGGCAACATGCCGCATCAACGTATCAACAAAACCCACCCGAAAATAAACCCAAACATTAACAAACTAAAGTGGAATATTATATTGGATTTGAATTCAAAATTCAAACTTGGAATTCTATTTTGAAAAGTAGTAACTGTCATTAATGTCATTTGAATTCAAACTTTACTTTTTAATACTAAGGTATTGTTTTATACAGCCTTGTTTAAAGGTGGACTCAAAAAGTTTAGTCGTAAAGGCACTGTTGACCCCTCATTTAAGGTAGGGCAATTGTTTATCAATATGTCTATGATTAATGTGTATGATGTGCGGTCGTGATCACATTGTGGCCGGCTGCAGGCAATTAGCCGGGATCACGATCCACCCAATGATATGTGATGGCTAATGTTGCTAATTTGTTTGTGAGCTCAAATCATGGACGATATATCTCTAAACTTTTCCGTTTAGACCGCGTTGTTAGTGCATTTAAAGGATTAGCAATACTACAAATTACATTACCATAGAAAAAAATACAGATTTTATAATCAAAGAAAATAAGTTAAATCTTTTAACCTAGCTTTATTACCGTCCTAGTAGAGGTCTGTGACTAGTTAAAATGACATCAGGTAGTAGGCATTTTTATACAATTAAGTTTGTCTTAAAGAAGTGCTTTGGTTAAATATTTATATTATAACTAGCTGACCCGGCAAACGCTGTTTTGCCATACTAAAAAAAAAAGTTTGAAAAATAGATGTTGGCCGATTCTCAGACCCACTGAATATGTATGTAAAATTTGAGAAGAATCGGTCAAGCCGTTTCGGAGGAGTACGGTAACTAACACTGTGACACGGGAATTTTATATATTAGATTAATAAATGTTTAGTTATATTTAGTCAATGGTGAAATTTGAAACGAAAATAATCCCAACCGGAAACCTATTCCCCAATATATCAAACATTAAGTTCATAACCACGATAAATATTCATAATCCTGTGCAGACATCACAGGCGTAGGCGTAAGGCCATTTCAGCCTAATTCTAGTCAAATAATTTTGTTTAATACGTGCCTTAGTCGCTTTTGCGCGCACAATGCGATAGTATGTCACACGTAATGTGTGCACTGACAACGCAACATACAGCCTAGATTTTGTAAGACCTATAGGTTTTGATACTTTTCATAATAATTACATAAAAGACCTTAAAGCTCAGCTTGAATGTAATATTCATTGCAGAAACGTTTACCACCCAAGATTTTACCAAATCAGTTATAGAAAAATATGCTTTTTTTATGCGCAAACATTGCATTTGATAGCACTACTACACCATTGCACATGGTGACTCTACAAATAGGATTTTCATAGGAACACTTAAAAAGTATCCCAGAAAAACTAATATTTTTTATCCTGATATCACATTTTTTCAATATGATTGGTTAAATGATATCTATAATGATAATTACTTAATACCATTCTGTGATTTGATTAACCTCAGTTAACGATACTCGTCGACCTTTCGTTTTAGCGGTAACAGTCAAACATATTTCTGCATAATGTGGCGCTTCTGTTGGTATGTCTCTTAAGATTGAGCAATGAAAATTTCATTTAATCTTCATGTAATATTATCATCAGGTATATTTTTACCATACCATTGTAATGGAAACCACTATATCTATAAATGGTATAAATAAAACTGAATCTGATGTACCCGAAAATGACAAAATTGAAATTTGGAATCTTTTTCAAGTATCAAGAATGTTAAATCTTTCGCATGCACAGTTTCGGCGACACTAGTTCAAAGTAACGGCGTCGTTTATCCGATATACGAGAGACGCGATCCGTCGTCCGTGTACAACGATTAAACACTAATGCACGATGTGTTTAATTCACTTATACTTAGTTTTAGTTACGTGTCTTGTTGCAATTGATGTTTGGCCACATAAAGAGTTTTTTTATGGACATTTCACACAACGTCCTCTGGTCCCAAGCTAAGCTTATATGCTTGTATTATGGGTACCAGAATGCGGATGGACTACATATACTTCTTTTCTTTTGTAAATACATACTTATAATACATAGAAGCACCCAGACGCAGCATAAACATTTGTATGACAATTATAAAAATCACACAAATGAATATCCCGAGCGGGAATCGAACCCGCGATGTCGTGAACGGTAGTCCATGCATTAACCACAAGCGTTGTTCATACAGTAAAAATTGTAATGTGTTAATTATTTATCATATCCAAGTGGTCAAAGAAAGAATAGAATATATGAGAATTTTGCAATAGTAATTTTTTTTGATTTTGAATTCAGAATACCAGACTCGAATGCATTTAAAAACATTTTCTATTTTCAAAGACATTTTTATCTATACCACAACAAATCTCTATCAATAGAAACTAGTCTCTATGTTAACACGTAATACGTGTTACCAACTTTTCACTAAAAGATAACGACTGCAAGCGATATTATCGTAAACTTTCAGCATTACAGTACACTACACACTATTAGATATATAAGGTACTATTTAAATGAAACTGGAGCTTTTATTCCTCTGCAAGGCTTGAATGCTGTTATGGCTAGATTTTATGATGATAGTTAAACGTTTGGAGAAAGCACTCCAACTCCAGTATATGTATGCTAAACAGAAAGCAACAGATGGTATTAGTTTTAGGGTTTCGTGCAAAAAAGAAACCCTTTTTCACTTTGGTGCTCGTCTGTCTGTCTGTCCATTTGTCAAACTTTTGTTACTTAGCAACAGGTGATAGTAGCGACTTGAAACTTTTTTTAAATAATTTTACACAGTATACAACCGTAAAGAAATGTTCTGAATTTAATTCTGTCTTTATTTTTATGAGCAGCATTAAAAGTGCAAATAGGGTTGAATGGTATCAGTGATTGTAAAGAATATCAAGCCTATTTTTTAAATAATTGGTCAAGTGCGAGTCGGACTTGCGCACGAAGGGTTCCGTACCATTATCTATGCAACATAAGGCAACGTTATTAGTATCGAGCAAGAAACGGTAAAAAAATCATGTTTGTTGTATGGGAGCCCCCCTTAAATATTTATTTTATTTTATTTTTAGTATTTGTTGTTATAGCGGCAATAGAAATACATCATCTGTGAAAATTTCAACTGTCTAGCTATCACCGTTCTTGAGATACAGCCTGGTGACAGACGGACGGACGGACGGACGGACGGACGGACGGACGGACAGACGGACGGACGGACGGACGGACAGCGACGTCTCAGTAATAGGGTCCCGTTTTTACCCTTTGGGTACGGAACCCTAAAAACCAGTTACTGGCTAGAGTTTTAGATAAGAAATGGTCTGACAATCTTACTAATATTATAAATAGAAATGTAGGTATGTATGTGTGTGTATATGTTTGTTATTCTTTCACGTCTTGGATTTGAATGAGGCTTACATTATCGGTTTAGGTCACCAGGCATCTCTGGGACGGTGAAAATGTCACAATTTTATCAGTTAAAGCTATAACAACAAATACTCATTATCATCATTCTTCTGCCCTTATCCCCCATATTTGGGATTGGAAATATAACGAATATATCATAATATAAGCGGTACGGAACCGTTCGTGTGAGAGCTCAACGCGTATTAACCGGCTTGTTATTGCGCCTCAAAATTTGTTAACCTACGTTTACTACTAATTTTAATAACAGAATGACCACAGGCGTTTATATTTCATTAAGGTATTTTATGTGTATTATTAAAATTATTTTTTATTACAACAAAAAATATTGTATTGATTTTCAGTTCCTCTAAATTTAACATTGCTATCTTATAACTGTTGTCCTCTAGAAAGAACAAAGGCATTTCCTTTCGCACTTTCTCTAACCACCATCACCTACATTTGCTATCGTGTTACTGCAGTTGTTGCGCTGACGCAGCATGCAAGTAAACACGTCACTAAGACAGCCTCGGCCGGGACACGAACCGCGACACGTACAGATACTACCGTATCAGGTTACTGATTTAGTACAAGTTCCAGTCACATCGTGTTGTTTAAGGTATGAACATTGTGCATAAGATAGCGAGTTTATAAATATATTATTGGCATATTAGCGTTTTATATTTCATAAGAGCGTTTTAGAATGAGAATGGAATTGTTTAACAGAGTAGTATGATATGAACTTATAACTTTATTTGCACCACGGTATAACTTTAGTTAACCAATCAAGCTGTTTATAAAATAGTGGTTCTCATTCAGTAAACCAACTTTAACACTATTGAATAATAAGATTATCTAAAAATAAAAATAAATCTTTTAAACTCTTCCTTTTAACACGCTTTTATAATTTTGGTATGTATCTATCAATGTATTAATCTATGTAACGGAATCTTTGAATGCGAATTTCACCCACTTGCAATTGTCCGATTGATTTGAAATTTTGCACATATATCAAGGACCGATGACAATGCAATATTTAAAAAAAAATTCAGGTTTTTCAAGCGGGTTTTTAGTTTTTGAATTAAGTAGATTATTTTTTTTAGTTTCATAATGAATGACTGCATGATAATAAATGACGGTACAATGAGCAGACGTGATGTCATAGGGTTTAATTTAGAGCATTTCGTCCCTTATTAATGAAGTTTTCTGCAGAAATCAAAAGGAAAGTCTAAAAATAAATTTAAAAAGTACACAATTAGGAATTTTAAGTAATAACTTCGAAATTCGATTAAGCATTTAATAAATTCGCTACTCTTCTTAATATACTACGAGTCTAATCAACAAAGGGGCTTGTAGGAAACAAGATTTAACCTTGTATGTGATAGTTTATTTAAGACTTTATTTCGCTACACTGTTTTGTATTACTTGACAATTTAGCGTGAATTTTTGTGTCCACTTAAAATGTATTGAAAGACATTTAAAGACAATTCAATGTATATTGCCAAATGATTGGTGATAAAAACTGTTTAATATTATAGATGCTTTTTGTTTTAGTAATTTAATCAATTTATAAAGATAAAAAGACGTGTGGCACTCGGGGACTGCCGCGGTAAAGCTATTGCATAGTATTTTTTATCAACTTATATATAATTATATTTATTTATTTATTTTATTTATGCAAGAATCTAAATACCATAAACTAAAATAAGATTAATAATCCTTATTTACTGATGCTTACATCTGTCCATTGTTCATGGTAATTATGATAAAATAGCGATTGTCAATCAAATGTCAATAGCGCCGATGTGTAAGGTTTTTTACGCTATTTCCGTTACCTACGGAATTTAAATTTCGAATTTTGTGGATTTAGTCTCCACGCTCAAGGCCCGCGATAGAAGCTATGCAATAGCTTAAAAAGTTATGTATCAGTACTAACATTATAAAGCTTAAAAGTTTATTTATTTGAACGCGGTTATCTTAGGAATCAATACCATCCAGCACTGTAAGAATTTTCTAAATCGGACGATTTAGAAAATTCTTACAGTGCTGGATGGTACGTTTATCAGCGAAGGCTGTAGCAACATAACAATACGCTGCAACCAATAGGAGCTGAGCACAATTGAAAATGTTACAAAAACGGGGAAAGTTTTCTAAATTCCATGTGTACGAAGTTGTGGGCGACAGCTAGTGCATCTAGCATCTTATGCATCTTGGTCGTTCATATTACCCTACGATTTGTTACCAACTTCAAGGAATCAGTTTTTCCGTCCCACCAAAAACATTTTCTGTTTAGACTTGCTTTTAACTGACTTTGACTGCAGCCAGTAATGGAAATTCTTAGTTTATCTCTCTAAATAAATCACTATTATGGATTATAAAATAAAATTAATAATAAATTAACTAAACATAATCATCTAGTTCCTAAATAATTAACCGTTAATGGCCCTGAGTCATTGCATTTTTTTGCCATAACACTAAATAACTAATTGTTTATTGGCGAATTTTATCAATTTTGGTAGTCTTGTGTTAATTTTTTGAAGTTATAATGTGTCATTGTGATGCCATGAAACACCATTGTGATACCGGACTCGATGCCCAGATTACGTGAAAATAGGAATAAAGGATTATTAGGGCGAGAGATGTGAGCTTGTGAGCCCTAGCAACATCCGATAACTTGAACAGTTTTATAGTACTCTTTATTGAAAAGCTATCCCGCCTATACAGCTCCTTTTGACATAGGTGCCGATTCTACACAACTAAACTAAAATATTATTATACAAAAAAAAAAATGATAGCGTCAATATCACAATTCGGCAATTGTTAATTAAAATAGCAAATATTTTAGTTAACAATTGCCGAATTGTGATATTGACGCTATGACGAATTTTCATATTTTAGTTAAGTTAAGTTTAGTTGTACCTACACGTAGAACTGGTACCATAGATTAAAGCCAATAAAAAATGAGCGTGTTTTTGAACCCTACATATCTGAGCTTTTTGCTAGTATCACTTAATATTCTAATATACCTACAACATTATATCATTCTACACACAAACATGTGCAATGAAATCCCCAATGCCTCGCTCGCAATAAAGCCGTATGGAGCATTGATAAGATTATCTGGTACATAAATTTGTCAGTGATCTGTCTGGCCTACGCCGATACAACATCTAGCAATATGTATGAGCGTATGTCGTAACAACTGTCAGTTCGTTACGACATTATTGATTTGTGCAAAACCTTTGGTTGTGTGGGCTTGCTAATGTGTTTTCTGTATTCAAAATGGGCATGAAATTATCGAAAGATATATATATATATATATAGTTTGTTATGATTAGAATGTCATGTTTCTTAGTTGCAATAAGAATGATTTTTATTAATATGTAGAGTTTGGGAAACTTCCATGATTTTCAATAAATAAATGAAGAAATAAATATTCATGGACATTTCACACAACGTCCTCTGGTCCCAAGCAAAGCTTATATGCTTGTGTTACCCATAACACAAGCATATAAGCTTTGCTTTGATACGTATTCTGGTACCCATACCAGAATACGTATAGAATACATTATACTACTTTTCTTTTATAATATAATAGAAAGACCCTGACACAGTACAAAAATTTGTATGACAATTAGACAAATCACACAAATAATTATCCCGAGCGGAAATCGAACCCGCAACCTCTTAATCGGCAGTCCGTTACGTAAACGACTCAACCACGAGGCTCGTCTCGTGGTTGAACGGTGTCCCGTCAATGCCTGCTATTTTAAGGCAGGAGTAAGTTTGGTTTATCATTATCCTGTAGTTTACACTTATTCGTTCTTTCTTCTTCGTACGCGTGGAATTTGAAAACCAAACCTAAAGAAATTATCCAAAAAATTATACAAAAAAAGCATCAGAATCTGTTGCGTACTTTTGAAGATATAACTAGATATACAAAAATAACGACCTTGTTAAGCTATTGCATAGCTTCTATCGCAGGCCTTGAGCGTGGAGACTAAATGCACAAAATTCGAAATTTTAATTCCGTAACAAAGATAGCGTAACTAAAAAATACTACACACGGCATTTTCGCCGTTTCGCTGTTCGCGCTGGTGACTCATGTCAGTTTTGGCGTTAGTTTTTATTTTATTGACATTTGATTGACAATCGCTATTTTATCATAATTACCTTAAACAATGGACAGATGTATGCATCAGTAAATAAGGATTATTAATCTTATTTTAGTTTATGGTATTTAGACTCTTGCATAAATAACATAAATAAATAATTATAATTGCATAAGTTGATAAAAAATACTATGCAATAGCTTTACCGCGGCAGTCCCCGAGTGCCACACGTCTTTTTTTATGACTAAAAATGCTCAGGGGGTTTAAAGTTTTCTGTGGTATCGTAGCTCTTAAATGGGTGAACCATCCTAGGTCTACCAGTCTTTTTCTAATCTAAAATGATAAAGAGATCAGATATCATAAAGAGAGGTTTTTATTTTTATCCAACTTTTTTACTAAAATTGTTTACATATCTATTGAACGAAGATAAATGTGTAGATGTAACGGTAATCTTACATGGATACTTGAGTTTCCTCCTCCAGCCCTTTAACGTCCCACTGTTGGGCATGGGCCTCTTCCACTTTGGAGGGAGGGATTATAGTCTACTGTGCTGCACTGACCAGGCGTGTTGGCACAGGGTTTATTTTCGAGTTTTCCGTCTCTCACATATGATATTATCTGTGTGCAAAATCACTTAACTGACTTTTACAGCACCCTTAGGAGATGGGGTGGTTACACTTGTATTCTTAATCCGTTACCACACGGAGAGCTGAAGTTTACGTACCTACAAATATACGTAGCGTTGTTGTGTATCATGAAGAATACCTCGCCAAAGTGCTCTATAAATTATATACACTTTGTACAGTCACACATACCTATCTTCAGATAAATAATTGCAATGTGGAACCTTATCTATATAACATAGAAGTTACTCAGCCATAGTTTGCTTTATACAACAGATATTTATCTACTAAAGCCAGTAGTTCAACTCATAACTTTGAAAAAGACCATATTATTACAGAACATTTGCTAACAAAAGCTAGGAAAACAAACTAAATATCCCTTTAGGTGTGTAAGTCAGAGTTTCGCCATAGTAACGGCGCGTGCACATGAGTTAGTACTGCATTAGCGCCCAAGATACGATATCTTAACGCCTAGCCTGCGGTAATTCGACAGACAAATTTCAGTAAATCAATTTCAAAGAAAAGTTTAAAATTCTGCGAAGCTCGTAGCGTACAAGCCAATGACAGCAGTAAAGTTGGGATAGACATAAAAATTATGTTTTGAATCATCATCATCATAACATCACGCCTTTTTCCGTGGGGGTAGGCAGGCTACAGAGTGCCATTCGCAACGATCTAAAACACCTGCTGGCTCAATTTATAAAAATTGTTTCAAAAATACATGTTAGTTGTGAATGCATTCCAAACTTTACGAATAATTTTTAAACAAACCTACAGTTAATGTTTCAAAATTAGTGATTTCTCATAATATTGTAGATATACATACATATTATATTGAAGTAATATAGTTCAGACTGGTGTTTTAGACTTGGACGTCTGTACTAGGCTTATATGACAGCTTACCATCACGCAGGCCTTATGTTTGTTCGCCACATTAGTTGTAAAACAAAAAAAAAATCTAAAGGCAAGTTTTAGTTCCACATTCTTCTCGATTTCTTTCTTTAGATATACAATTACTGCTTAAAATTCTGATAGCTTACCTATAATCAGAACATGGCCCAATAGTCTCTCTTTTTAACAAATATTTAGACCTAATTTTCTGCATCTCTACTTAGTTACCAGCAAGCGCTTGGTAGAAATACTCGTAACACTCAAAACATAACATAAACATTGTGAGTTCATGTGATAAATACTAGTTATAGTGAAATGATTATGTTACAGATCTAGTTCCTATATTTATGGCTGTAAAGATAATCTTGATTTGTATATGATTGGTGTTTCGATGATCTATGAGGTATTTTAGTTGATTTTGAGGCAGCTCTAATGGTTCTCTGATAATACAATATTTGTGTTAGCAGTTCCAGAGTAACTTTGTTATCATTTGTAGTAGAATAATTTATTATCGCTAGTCTATTATACATCTATATCTTATTTACACAATAATATATATTTTAATACATTCGTCATATTACCGATCCCAAATAATGAGATACAGGCAGGGAAATGATGATGTATGAGTATTTGTTGCTGTAGCTGTAGCATCATCTATCATCGTTACAGAGATACAGCCTGGTGACAGACGTACGAATGGACGGATGGACAGGGAAATCTCAGTAACAAAATCCCGTTTGGTACGGAAGCCTAAAAGTAAAACTGACGAATAGTTCATCTCCTCCAGTTGAATGTTGGTTAAAATATTAAAGAAATAATATTCTCTAACACTTGTGTGACTCGTTTGTTTTGATAAAACCACGTTCGTTCGTTACAAATAAAAGCTGTTCAATATTATGCCATTCAATTATTTCAACCGACGATTAATTAAAATTATTTAAAAAGCAACTTCCTAACCTAAACATTTAAAGTACGTTTTCAGTTCTACAGTATTCCATTCAATAGAAAACCCGAGTTTTTCCATACATTATTCCATAACATGGGCCATTAAGACACAGTAATAACGCCATAATAGTCGGGTAATAGCCCCTCCGTGCCACTTCAGGTGTTACGTGTGCATGAATGCCCACTTGAAGGCGCTAGTGTGGAAAAATGTCTACGACATTTTGTGCAGGCTCCGTATAAAATTGTTCGCAGTTTTATAAGATTTCTAGATTTTAAACCTGAGATGGGATTAATAAAATTTAATACTATTTCTATAGACAAGGCATCGTTACAATATACATGCATATTTCTGTCACGATAGACATAGTGATATGTATTGTGTCCGTGTGGTGACGGATTAATAAACAACTACGGAATAACATCCTCTGTGAGAAACAACTAAGTCTCAGCAAATCATATTGAATAAAGATAAATATAATATATTTAAAAACGTAGTCTATGATATAAAATACAAAACGCAGGTAAGTTTTATTCAGGCGTGTTTGAGGCCTGAAAATACCAACGGAGAAAAAAATGAAGAAAGGAAAATATGTAATGTTTTAATATTCTCATCCGTCACTATGTGGTACAAGATATACGCGGAGGGGTTAAAACTAAACAATTATGGATTTTCTTAATAGCAACTGATTTGCGTATTCTGAAAGGGATACTATGTAACTCCCTCAAATGTGTCGTTGTATAGTGATGTCAAGTCAGATCCTCTAGGGTTTACACTTTTGGGACATGATGGAGGTGACAACCTAATTAGTAAGTAAGAACCTAATTAGTAAGTCTAAGTAATTAGAGCATGGAAGGAAATGGCGTATGCACCATCCCCGAATAAAGGGATGAGGGCAGGGCAATGATGATAATAAGGAGCTTTCACTCAAGACTTTGTCATTGTGGATTTAATAAATTGGGTTTCATTTTATTTAGGATTTTCCATTTTTATTTCTAAGTTCTAGTTTGGTTTTATCTATCTCTGTCCAAACTACTAATATATTATTTGTGTCTGTACCAAATTTCATTTTTTATTTACTATCTGCTTTGTAGAGGGACACTCGGCAACGATGCACTTTATCGTGTAGTCAAGGACTGCACATGATTTCATACCTACCAAAGACCACAATTTGTGCAACAAAAATCTATTACCTAAAGTATTTCGGCATAATATTAACAAAATAAGTACTACGCATCAGCTTATAACTTGTACACTACCAATGTGACGTGCGGACGTGTCATTAGGCGGTTGATGAATGCCGAGCGTTAATGCGCCTCCCATTCAAACCGACGCGTTGGACATCACGGTTGCCTACTTATTCTGATACATCGTTTATCATTGTATACGTAGTTGAGATGTGACGTGAATATTTGAGTAAAGATATGTGGACAATTCATTATTCAAACAGTGCCTAACAGCTTCTGATTCAGAGATCTTAATTTGTGTACTGTTTTGCTTAATTTTGTATTTTTGGGAAATATGATGGTTTTTGGTAGGGATGATATTCTGTGAAGTCCTTGACCACATTAAACAGCGCTTCGATGCCGAATATGTTTCGCTTAGGTTTAGAAAAACCTAAGCGAAACATATTCGGCATAAACTGATAAAGCTTCATAAGCTTACTCTGGTTGCTGTTTTCGTCGCTGTTATTGTCTTATCTTCGTCCAGCATACCCCTCTGAAGGCCCTGCGATGTTGTTGATATCGTCCATTTACCTTGTTGGGGCATTGGGGTCCTAAATGGTGTCCTACAACAACTCTTCAAGCGATATAACCTGACCATTGCCATTTCTGTATGCAAACTCTTTGGGCTGTATCTTATACAACCATTTTTTTTACGGATAATAACTAGAAAATATTATAATATTATTAGGACTTTCACAAAAGCCAAACGATGATAAACGCTATTTTGATTCTCTCTCCAAGGAAGTATGTTTGGATCGTAGCAGATGGCGCTCTATAGTCTCTGCCTACGCCCATGGGAAAATGATGATGATGATGATGATTCTGTCTCCATTTCATTACCGTCCTATTGTTGAGCACGGGCCTCCTCCACTTTGGGAGGTATCTACTGTGCCGCGCTGATAGTGCTTACTTTTGAGGTTTCCATCTCTCTCGCAGAGGATGTCATCTGTGTACAATATTCTTTAGCTGACTTTGATAACATCCTTGTGAGAAAATAGGGTGGTGATACCTATATTTCTGAATCCGACACCACACGGACATATTTCATTTAAATGGAATATATTTAGTATCGAATGAAAATTTCATTTTCACTAACTCAATTCTAACAGAATACGGATGTAAAGACGAGAAAATGTGTGAATTAAAAAGTATTTAATATTAAATGCAGTACGAGACTTGATGTGCGTTTCATAACATTAAAAATTTATGTTGTAAATTCATTCTATATTTATGCTGTGTTTGTAGATGTGATACTTAATTGTGAGTGGCTGTTTTGTTTTGCTGTTCATATATGTAAATGTATGTTTCGTCCATTATCTTTTCTTCAGCCATTAGATATTGGGCTCCCCAATAGGAAGCCACAACTCCCGGCCTTGCGCTGACTCCATCCAGCGGCTTTTTACGACACAGTTGGTTGACCAACGGTGTTAGGGAAAGAAGAAATTGCACTATACTGTTGACAGTATAGTGCAATTTCTTCTATAAAAACCTTGTGTTAACAATAAGGAACTAAACAGACAACAGCTTGCATACATTTAAGCGATAAATTTTTATTCATATAGATATTGCGGTAAATAGTTTAAAAAAACAATAATGTATCGTAAAATAACATGTAAATTCTACATACAAATTTACGTCTTCGTAAAATATCAATATACTAAACAAATTAGCTATAAAATACATTAGCATAAGAATATTAGATAGGATTCAAAATATGACACAGGTCACATGCAATGAAGTAAATACACGATATCTACCAATTTATTATTACCACTTGCAAAACTCCTCTTTCCTCTACTATAAAGTCTCATTTTGTATAATTGATTGTATTAAAGGATATTAGTATTGTAAATGGCATTGCTTATACTACACCTAAGTTGTTGGACTGTGCAATCAGATGACTGGACAATGCAAGACTAAAATGTATTGGAGTTGCTATTAGTTATAAATTTTTTCTTAATATCTTCTTCTTTCCATCCCATTAACGTGCTACTGTTGGGAATAGGCCTTCTTCACTTTGGGTGGGTTTTTGGCATAGTAGGCCAAAAGCCTACTTATAAGTTAGCTATTTATAATATCCCTTTGCTTACTTCTACAGTATTCTGTGGGAAGAAATGGGGTGGTAACATTTGTATTCTTAATCCGTTGCCACATTGCCACACGAACCATTTAATATATAATTTCTAAATATATTAGGGCATAAATAAAAAGGATATTATTATGACGTTAAAAACTAAAGTTAGACTATTTATTAGACTGAAAGTTACGTATCTACTAGAGTATAATTAATTGGGGTTAGCCAAGATGAATAACATCTATTTATTTTTTGCTGTTAAAATAATTGATTTGATTGTTTATTATATGTGTTTTATCTGTAATATATATGTATATGTATACCAAAAAAAATCGTTATAAAACTAGAACGATCTCATGCCATCTGCCATGACAGCTGGCGTGCCATCGCCACGTTAAGAGAACATATATTTTTTTAAATATTAACCAATAACGACTCCACCCCACTTATATCCAAACAGAGGGCTACTGATAAATCGGTACAACTCCGCGCACATTACAATTAGACCAAATCTGTGGAGACATAAATACTGTAGACATTTAATAAGTGATCCGTGCATTCATACAGTACCGTTGTGATTGTCCTGGATATGGGACGAACCTATTTACTATCAAGCCAGATCTCTCACGGGGTTGACAGGAAATAAATTTTTGAAAGGAAATAAAAAAATATGTATTTGTTATGTTAAAACTTATTTTCAATAGAAAAACAAAACATCTTTTCTCCCTCTCATGGCCGTCCCACTGTTGGGTACGGACCTCTTTCACTTTGGAGGGATTACGGCCAACTGTGCCGCGCTGACCAGGTTTTAGCACATGGTTTATTTTCGAGCTTTTCGTCTTCCAGAGGAAGGATCTATGTAAAATAGCCCCTAGCTGAATTTTACAGCACCTTGAGAAGGAAAAGGGGGGTGATACTTGTATTCTCAACCCGTCACCATACGGACAAGCACAAATTAAATCGTCAAGGTAATCTATTCTCTTCTCATCCCATAAATTGAGCACGAGTTTCTCAGCATTTGCAGGGTTATGCTATACTCATGCCACGGAGACAGGACGTGTTGGCATAGGTTTAAGTGCCAAGTTTTTGCTCATATCTCTCACGGAAGAAATTTTCTACTATATTGCTCCTTAGCTATCTTTTGCAGCTCGCTGGGAAAAAATGGGTTGGTGACACTTGTTTCTCAATCCACACGCTGTCACCACACGCACTGCGTATTATAATTATGCACTTCCATTGAACATAGACATTTCTTTGCCTTGAAAAAGATTTTTTCATTTTATGTTTGCGTTTGTGTTGTCGTTGTTCATCAAGGCAGTTAGAACTTAGCCGCACAAGATTGCAACAAACTAACAGAAATAAACAAAGCATTATATGTACAAAATGTTTTAGAAAGGGTATTTCTGTTTTCTCGTACAGATAGCAAGACGCGTATGGTAGTAGCGTCAGCAACACAGCGTGCGTGAGATAGCGACACGCAAATAACTTGCACTAAGAGATTAGACAGCGAATAGCGGGATTGTAGCGTTTGCAAAATAAATTATATTCTGTTTAATTAAATAAAATAAATAAATTAAGCGTTTATTAACAATCTAGAGTTACATTTTAATTTAGTTTTTAAGAATTAATTTTGTATGTCGCAAAATAATATGCTGGAAACCAAGACAATCAAGAAACCGGTGTCTAACACATACAAAATTAATTCAAAGCAAAAGATAGATCGTTATGGAGATAACGATTTATCTTTTGCTTTGATTGTCCATAATATCCATGTTGATTCTGTTTAAGTACTGAAAGTTTTGTACTTTTTTCTTTTGCTGATAATGTGGATTATTATTCTGATCTACAAACCATACAGCTGTAAAATCTCATTAAAATCCATTAAATAATTTTTGTGTAAAAAACAAACAATTCGTCTTCTTCGTCCATACATTTTTACAAACTTTTATTACATACTAGCTGACCCGGCAAACGTTGTTTTGCTATACAAACAAATAATTTGCAATAAAATAATATTGCGACCATAAATTGAAATGTAAGCTATCCTATCTCTCAAGTTGGACCAGACTGCTCACGGTGTGCCAATTTAATTTAAAATCGGTTAAGTAGTTTAGGAATCCATCGCGGACAAACATCGTGACAGGAGATTTATATATACAAAGATAATAATAGCAGTATATACTTAAAGCCGTTTACTCCCTAGGGTGCTGTAAAAGCCAGCTAAGGGATATTGCACACAGATAACATCCTCTGTGAGAGATGGAAAACTCGATAATAAAAACGTGGTCATAGTAGACCAAAACCCCTAAGTGTAGAAAGCCCGACTCCAACAGTAAGAAGTTAATGGGCTGAAGAGAGAGAAAGAGTCACTTAACCTATATAATATATGTTTTCCCAATATAAAATAATCAGGCATCATTTGTTTTGCATACCGTACCTATTATAGGCACATACAAAACTAGATTAATGAACAATTCATGTAAGTATAATCCTATTTGCTGGCGGTTAACGTTCGTTCGATACTGCCTGTAATGTTGTAGGTTAACCATGAGTTTCCATAACATCTTAGAAAAGATTAATTTCCTAGAGAATTTTATAAAATTCTAATAAACTGTAGTGATGTTGATGAAAATGAAAAAAAGAACACGAGTATGTAGAATTGAGACACTTAAATTTATAAAAAAATATCCTTGGTAAGGCATGACGGCCAAGCAATGTAAAGTCACAAAGATTGTTCGTTTATGGAATTTTTACGTAAGACTTTAGTTCATGAAAGCGAAAATTACATATTACACTTCTTTAGAATAAGCATAATGTATATTTCTAAAACATCATTTCATCACACACGGCTTTGTAGCTAAGGATACTATGACCAGTGAACTTCTAAAAGTATTTTCCCAATGTGTACTGATTGCTTTGTGCCTTCATCGTGTTTCTATTTCAATACTAGAAGTCATCAAAAGTCAAACATAAAATCCTTAGGTTCTATAAAAGTCTAGAGAATAATTGCATTAAGGTGGCTGTCATTTGATGTTCCGTGACTGGGTTGCACTACACTGTTCTGATTTTGTACTGAAAGCGACCGAAGCTCCACTGCTTTTTATGAGAAATGGCGGTGGCTAAACGTAAAGGTGGCCATAAAATTCGCACGTCGCACGTCGCGTATACTGGAACACCTTTACTAGCGCAATAAGTAATGTAACCATAAATACAAAAAAAAATCTCTCTCAAGCTTAACGGATGGACATCTTACTTGCAGGGCATGCGCGAGCGCAGACGTGAAATACTCAAGTGATAGCAGTGTCGAGAACTAAAGTTGTAGGTTAGCATACCTAGCGTAACAGTTGGAAGTACATTATTGTCGTCCAACGCTGTTTAGTGAAAGCTCGTTAGTACATTGGCACCCACTGAATGTGGAAGTTTATTATAATGTAGACTAAACTATCGGTATTTGTCGTGAAAAGGAATTTTCATTGCGAAGGAATATGTGCAATAATGAATGTTTCAAATTACTTGACATTACTGTGTTAGTTTGGCTTTAACGTGTTAGGAACGATATTGGTGCCAATTCTACAAGCAAACGATAGTGTAAATATCAAACGATATTGTAAATATCAAACGATAGTGTAAATATCACAATTCGGCAATGTTCACAGAATTTTTTTATTATAATTAATATAAATTATGGACTATTTTAATTAATATAAATGTGTGCATTGAAATAGCAAACAATAGACGTAATATCACTATCGATTTTAATTTTTTCGTTAAGTTTAGTTGTGCAAGTAGAATTGGTACTGGTTTGTTTATTTTATTCGTTTAGTGGCATACAAGTGTTACGACCCTGTTACACCCCCCCCCCCCTCATCTGAAAACCAGCTAGAGGAGACGGTAAACTCTAAATTTGTTCCTCTTCCGACACGGCTGGTCAGTACGGTATATACCCTCCCAAAAAAAAGGAAGCTCGTGTGCGACCCAACAGTGGGTTTAGTTTACTGTTTTTAGGTAGATACATTTTGACAACCAACAGAAAAACTTGAAAAAATAAAAAGTTTTGCGCCGACACCTTATGTATTGGGATGAGGGCAGGAAGAAGAAGATGAATATCATAAATGCTTTCACATATCCGAGAATCACCTATAATATTCTATTACATACGTCGACAGGTCGTAGACAGAGGGGGTTCACTTTATCATCTCATGGGACCCCTCGCATTTAACGTAATGCGTGATGCATTACGTTAAACGGTTAGGCATGTTCGCGGTACGAAGTTAAGTGACTTTATGTAATATAATATGTTGTAAAGATCATAAAATATAATATGTAATTTAATATTCTCTAACACTTGCGCGACTCTTACGGATTTAAACGCGTATATTTGTTTTAAATCTTAGTCCGCCGTTTGCAGTCACCATTGTCACGTGTGGGACTGACCAGACTGACTGACTCAGTTCCACCATCTACGCGTCTAAATCCGTAAGAAGTGGTTTATTTATACAATATTATTGTTATCGCGCGTTGTGCCGTTCTATAGGGGAGCCTTATGTCCAGCTGTTGACAAATGGAGGAATAGATTTTACACAACGTCCTTTGATCTCAAATAAAGTTATGTATAGTTAGAACCATGTTACTCGTATAATACTATATAATACATGTACTATATTTTAATACTAGCTGTTGCTCGCGACTCCGTCCGCATGGAATTTAGAAAATTTTCCCCGTTTTTGCAACATTTTTCACTACTGCTTTGCTTCTACTGGTCGTAGCTGGTATATAGTCTAAAGCCTTCCTCGATAAATGCCCTATCTAACACTGAAAGAATTTCTCAAATCGGCCCAGTGGTTCCTGAGATTAGCGCGTTTAAACAAACAGCTCAAAACTCCTCAGCTTTATAATATTAAAATAGTATATAGTATAGATAACACATAACTAAAATACTAGAACCGAATCACTTTTTCTCAAACGCTGAAAACTACTTAAAACTTCTTTAAATATTATGGGTAACATCAAAAAAGCTCAACCAACACGCTACATAATAAAAATAGTCACCGTATAAATAATAAAACGTCTCAATTTGGTTCACACGTAAACTTAACCCTATGTAAGCTCATTCGCCACATATCTCCATAAAAGTCGGTGTAATCCTTGCAAAAGCTCAAAAATATTCAGTGTTAGGCCCGTAAAACAAAAGTACGACATAATTTGCCTTCCATGGCCCCTTACACGTTCACGGTGGAATTTTCACGACATATGAGAATACATTTTCCGTATAATGCGAACGGATTTTTCTTTTTGAATGTTGCTTTATTTCGTGTGATTTAGTCTAGAATGCGCTGAAGTTTGTGCAGTGGTTTAACAATGGTTTTTGGGTACTACGTTGTTTTAAATATTTTGGAACCGATTAGCCATGTTTTTTTTTTTTTAATTACACTGTGCCATGCTCACTGTCGTTCGTTTTGGGTTTCAATTGCAGTTGCCTATCCTCACAGAGGATTATATCTGCCGAAAGAATTAGGATATATACTTATAGCCTAGTATCTCCATATGGAAATCATAAACTAGCTTTGACATTATCATTAATATGGTTCATTCAATACAAGGATATTATACGTACCAAATCTATGTTACACATATGAATTTCAAAGTGGAGCACGTTTCCCAACATACACAGTACACACTTAACCCTACGGGCGGCCACCTGTTGCGTTCATACGACAACCCATATAACGTGTTACGTCCCCTACGGTACACACGTATAGGCCGGGACATTTTCCTACAGTACCGGAAAATTCACTGGGACACATTTAAGGAAAATTGACTTCATTTTATGTAGAAGGGTTTATTTATTTTGGCGTTGATATTAGAGGGTTGAATGGGTTATTTTTATTGCTACTCTATATATGATCGACGCAGAACCACAGCTCAGATACTATGGACATAAGCTGTTAGTAACATGAAGGCAGAAGCACAGATACTAAAACGGACTTAAGCCGTTACTAACATGAAGGCAGAAGCACAGATACTAAAACGGTCTTAAGCCGTTAGTAACATGAAGGCAGACGTACAGATACTAAACGGACTTAAGCCGTTAGTAACATGAAAGCAGAAGCACAGATACCAATATGGACTTAAGCCGTTAATAACATGAAGGCACAAGCACAGATACCAAAACGGACTTAAGCTTAGCTTTTAGTCACATGGATATTTCTTAATGCTACTAACAGTAACTTAAATCTGTAGCAGTATCTGTAGGTCTGCGTCAGCTACTAAGACTATTATAAGCCAAATTAGCTGCATAACACTAAAAATATATGTCAAATACAAGCTGGACTGGCAAACAAAGGTTCGCGTACCATCATTATCAGCAAATAAGAATATTTTCAAATAACGGGATAAGCCTAGGATTGTAATATTCTATAAGTAATTGTTGTTGTAGCATCAACTAATATATACATAGACTGGGAAATTTTCAGTTCTCTAACTATTACGGTTCTTCAGAAACATTCTGGTGACAGACGGATGGATGAACAGGCACTCGCATCGAAATATCACTACTAGAGACCCGTATTATTAGCTTGAAACTTGAAATCAGAAAAAATCACGATGAAGACGCTGTAATTTAGTTTCACTATTTAGACACTTCGAAAACCTGAATGTTATATGTACTTACTTATTATAATTAAACAATTAGACAGTTTTAAACTCTTTAATAATGAAATGAAATGAAATGAAAAATCATTTAATCAAGTAGACACAATTTTCCAGAAAAAATATGTGCTTATGATATGTCCAAATTTTTTTCCTAATATAATAATTTTAATCATGCTCAAAGAGTTTCTATATTGAAAATTTCAAAACATTAAGCTTTTTGATTCACCTCCCTAAAACTAAACGAAAGTAAATTCTCTTTTCACGCACGATCTTAAATGAAGTAATAAATATTCATCTCATAGAGTGAGGCACGAGCTCCTACCATTCATATATATACTTAACCTTTACCTACACGTTAATTAGACGCCGTTAAACTCTCCACACACGTCCCACTTTCGTGACTTTTTTGGTGTAGTTAAAATGGTTTAAAACAAAAGCTAAAAGCGATAACAAAAAAACATAGTGCACTGTTTTTATAATTTTCTCAGTTGTTGGCTATTTTTGGTTCGTGTGGTGGATTAAGAATACAAGTGTCATCATCCCATTTCTCTCCCAGTGTGCTCTAAGAGCCAGCTAAGTGACAATATAAGCAGTTAAAGTCTACTATGTGAGACGGAAAACTCAAAACTATAGCTTATGCCAACATGCTTGATCAGCGTGGCACAGTAGACCATAGTCCCTCCTAAAGTGGAGATGGCCCGTGCCCAGCAGTGGGACAATATTGCGCTGGAGAGGAAGCTATTTTGGAAAGGCATAATATTCTTAATTCAACGAGTATAGTATATGAATAAAAATCCAAGTTTACACGATTACATAAATAGTAGTTTAATTTACATTTTTTTTCCAAATTCTTAAATCACAAGCAATGATATTTAAAAAAAAAACAAATACCTCAATAATAAAAACCAAAGTAATTCGTATGGAAGAGCTAAAAATAATTAATCAATGGAATAAAAAGTTGGTAGACAATTTTAACTTCGTCTAAGTAAACAAAGTAGTCACTCTAATCGCTTTAACTTATGACATGTGTGTAGTGCTTCACATTATAGAATCTAGTTACTTAACTCGACCGCACACGATGAAGAGCCCGCACTAATTCTAATGATGTTATTATGAGAAATTTGATTGTGTGGATTATTATAATGTATGTCAGAACTTTAATGTATGGGAGAGCTATTTTGATTATATAAGCTGACTGAATCATCTTGATACTTGTAAAGAAAGTCTGCATCTTTTCCTATTATAAAACAATGTTATTTTTGTATGTATGTCCCTATGTGAGCGTATATCGTCAAAATGAGCAACATCTAGTATTTTTGTATAACAGGTTCTAGCGCTTGGCTACGAGCCATTAACGGCGAAAAGCATTGTAATTCTATAATGAAGTTAACAAAAGACTACTCAAATCATGCATAAGGTAATAAAGCCTTAGGCCTATAAGTAGCTAACACTAGTAGGTTAAGAATATTGCCTGCTCATTCGTGAAATATTCTATGAATATATCACTTCATTATTTAGTTATACTATCTATTTGTAAACTTTTATCAGCTCAGTTGCACTTTTACGTTACCTCCTAAAAAATTCAATGATCAAAAGGGTTTAAAAATAGAAAGAAAAGAATATTATAATATTTTTTACGGATTTAGACGCGTGTATTTGTTTTAAATTTTATACTGACGTTTCGAAAACTTTGCAATTACCATGGTCACAGGTGAGACTGAGCTGTAAAGTGTCCTCTACGATCAGTTATTACAGGGTTTACCCACATTCGATTTTGATATTAGTTAAACAAATGAGTCGCGCAAGTGTTAGCGAACATTACATTATTAGCTACTTTAAAATAAAGCTTCAACTAGCTTCTAAACTTAATTTTGTAGTTTAAAGTATCAAGATTGTTAACGTATACTACAGATGCTATCACACTCATGCGCATACGCAGCAAAGATCAACTGCCCAACTTAAATGTAACTTACTGTCACCATCCCGTCTCAAGTTCCCACCATCGATCAACACTCACTTATCTATAACTTAAAAGGTTTTATCTATGAACTGTTTATATATAAATAGAACTTTGAGATGATTTGGAGCCTGACGTAATGTGAAGATAAATCGGTCACTTTTGTTAAGTTGATGTTATGTACCGAAGTGGGTGTTAGGTGATTGTGTATTCGGAAGTATTTTATTTCTCTGCCAACCCCCATGGGAAAAAAAGTAGTATTATAGTGATGATTTATTTCAATACAAGTTTAAAGAAGAGATATTACAGTAAAACATATAAATTAAACCCACTTCAGTTCAGTCTATGCAAACAGATGAATAGGTTATAAATAAATAAATATCATAGACATTTCACACATTTTTATGTTAAAAATCCGTCTAGACTGGAATAAGTCATTTTATAGTTAAAATATGACTTTTGTCCACTTTAACTTTGATTGAAGATAAAAACTCCATAATCCTTACTTCCTTATTAATAAAATTTATAAATGCAAAAAACGGAACGAAAACTTTAAAATTTTACGAGCTTATGTGTTAATGCGTGTAACCAAACCATAGTGCGATTTAAAAAAAACTGTACAACGCCATCTATTGAGCGGTAGTAGTTTAAAAAGATTAGTTTTATTAACTTCAATAAGCTTTATATTCTTTGAAAGTAATTTTTATATCCAAGTATAATATAATATAGATCAATTATCCGTATAAATGATTACTCGTAAATTGAAAAAAAACCATCCTAGTTAGGTTTAGCTTCAGAATACAAAAAGAGGCTATAAATAGGCTTTCAGTTTCTAATGAGTAGATTTTCTAATTAATTTTTTTTTTATCTTTATTTAAGAGGGTACTGTGCTCCTCATTTAGGTATTTGCCTTAGGTATTGCTATCCCTATTTCCGAGCGCCGCGCTGAAAGGGACAAATATAGATGAAGCGTATTTTACCTACAAATTCTTTGAAAAAAGACGTTTCGTACTTCCGTTTTTTTTTCGCAAAAGTCAAACCGATTTTAATAGTTTTTGCGTTATATTATAGATAAAGAGTATATCTATGCTTCTATCACATTCTTTTGTGGTAAAACTTTACCAAATTTGTGTGATAGACACTTTATCTAAAAAAAACCGAAAAAAGTGGGTTTTTCGGATCGTCATATTTCTTTTAGTTATTATGTTTTGAAAAAAAGATGATAGAGTGATATGAGCATAGATATACTCTTTATCTATAATATAACGCAAAAACTATTAAAAAAGGTTTAACTTTCGCGAAGAAAAAACGGAAGTACGATACCCATACTTTTGTATGGAGCATAATTTGGTATCGTGCCGTCTTAAGGACTTGGTACGCAAACGAAAGTGACCATGTCGTCCTCATAAGGCTTCACTAAAACTAAATTACAAGAATAAGTTCGTAACGACGTAAGCCGACTTTTATTTACTTCCTAATCCCCGTAATACCTTACAATAAATATTTTTCAAAAGTAACATATTTATTACATACGTTAACTACACAATCAGATAACACATGGTTCTTCTAGCTCTCTCTTTCTCTCTCTCTCTCCAGCCACTCTATTAACATTCCACTGTTGGGCATGAGCCTCCTCCGCTTTGGGAGGGAATATGGTCTACTGTGCTGTGATGACCAGGCGTGTTGGTCAGTGAGTTTTCCATCACATACAGAGAATGTTGTCATCATCATCATCATCATAACATGACGCCTTTTTACCATGGGGTACGCAGAGACTATAGAGCGCCATCGGCTAAGATCCAAACATACCTACTTCCTTGGCTTCATCCACGCTCATTCATCTGGTCATACATGCCCGACGGTTGTAAGTGCTACGTACTTGTCCCTTTTGGAGTATATCGGCGAATGTTATCTGTGCACAATATCCATTAGCTGGTTTTTACAACACCCTAGAAGGGAAAAGAAGGTATTGACGCTTCCGTCACCACACGGACGTGGTCCTTACTAGTATTATAAGTGCATAAGTTCTTAACTCTTTCTGTATGTCGCTCTTTTGAGCCTAAATTACTGTACCGTTTAGAATGAAAAGAGCCCGAGAAAGTATATACTACTTTTTAATGTGAAATTGTGTGAATACGCATCAGGATTCAAAATAAATTTTGTAAACAGTATTTAACGGTAACATCACCAATTTTCTCCACACTAATATAAAACAAACCTAATCCATAATCCGTTAAAAAAGAAGTACATGGCCAATATAGTCTCATAAGCGCTGTGTATAAATGCCCCCGTTCATGAGACAGTCGCGAGCATCAATTATTGTAGGATGGCAGTAGCTAGCGGTGACGAGTGACAAGAAGGCTTTAGATCATATCTATAGATCACTATTATACAGGTTGTTCATTCATATAAATATTTACTTATCGTACTTTATCGCGCATATTATTAATTATTTAGCCATTTTGTTGTAAATCTTCGTAACAGGCACCTTTTTAACTTTATTAAAATCATAATTTGTGTTCGTGTGTATCCTACACAGTCAGCACCGCGGATTTTAATGGAATCTATACATCTATTATGAAGCTGAAGGGTTTGTTTGTTTGAACGCGCTAATCTCAGGAACCTGTGTTGGATAGTACATTTATCGAGGAAGGCTATAGGCTATATAACATCACGCTGCGATTAATACTAGTGTAGCAGCAATGAATAATGTTTTAAAAACCGGAGAATTTTTTTTTCCATTTTTTGTATATCTGTACTTATAATGTATATAAAATCACAAAAATAACAATTCCTGTTCCCAGATTAACACTTGTATCTATTTAATTTAGTTTAAAAAATACTAATATCAGCCTGTATATAAGCCCCGTTACACACTATCAGTTAGGATGCATAGCTCTTTGCTCTATTGTCTCAGAATACAGGACAAATTAATGACCATCCATAAGTGCTTATTTTTATTATATCTTTTAACACGTGGGAATATTACGATACGTGGCTATTAATATTCTTGTTTTATTGTTGAGGCAATATTAGGCTTTTTGTTAATTGCCCATCAGCTTGAGATTGATAAGTAAGTCCCTAAGATCGGTCATTCACATACGTTGACTTGACCGTCGTTTAATTCAGTTTTTATCTAAATAATGTTTGGTATGTCTCTATGGTGATTGGTTGAAAATATACCCATCACTCTATACTCTATTTCTCACCTGGAGTTCTTTAAAGAATAATGTTTATAGACTAGGCACATAGCCTCTCCGCAAACGATCAGTCTATTCATTTCATTCAACATCTCCTCATAACCCCAATTGTTGCTACTGGTAAGATCTGTTTCATATTACATAGTCCGAATTGAGGCTACTGCTTTTGCCCTTTTCAAGAATTATTTGTTCGCTATTTTAGTGGTATAAAAAACATTTACCTCTGCGTTTACCAACTCTTTTAGCAATGGTTATTTATTTTGAGTTGTGGCTAATCAGGCTCTATACGCCTAGTTTCACTGCGACCAGATTGATCTATTGTGATCGCCACTTTCTATACTTCTCAGTCCAAGCCTAATGCCATGAAGAACTCCAGATGATCCTTACTAAGGATTTAAGGGCCTACATCAATATTATCGTATATCATCGCCGACACGTACATATTAACACAGCCAGTAGGCACAGAAAATGAAGAATTAGGGATACTTTTCCTATTTACTCAAAATCTACTAAATATATTTTAATTCTGATTTACGTGTTTCTATATATAATAGTTACTTATGTTTTTAAAGTTATTTCATTAGTTAATACGCGATAATAGACCGACAAATGAAAAAAATAAAAAATTTTAGAGGTTGTTTCGCCAAGATTTTCTATCGAGAAAACTTTTTTCAATCGCGTTTCTGAGTTCACGCGATCCTAGATCATATATTGAAAAAACATATACTTAAAAATTAGAGCTCTAGCCATTCAATCTAAAGAAACAATGAAAACTTCGTACATAGAAAAATGCACGAAGCTATTTTGGTATCCTCTTAAGAAAAAATTCTTTTATTTCATGTGCGAGTAGATTTCTCGCAACAAACCGTACTATCCCGCCGTAAATTTAAAACAAAAGTTTATAAATAATAATGTATGTCGCACTATCTGTCGACAAATTGTCGCGATCAAACTTCAAGAGACAAAAGTACAGACACAGGTATTCGCGACAACGTTAAGTTATTTCCTTTGTAACAGACGGAAAACTCGTAAATAAACCCCCTTTGGTCAGCGTGGCGTAATTGACCATAACCCCTCCTAAAGTGGGAAAGGCCCATGCCCAATAGTGGGACGTTAATGGGCTGAAGTGAAAGTTCGTCAATAATTTTGTTCGTGCAAAGCCGAAGCGTATTACTAGTTTAAAAAGCTCTTATCTATTTCAACTATAGCTCTTTATGATGCAATCACTTTTATCCTACGGAATTATTTTCATTCACATGTTACATTTAGCGACTAATTTCTCAGTAACTTTAGTAATAGGCGTTTAACAGTCGATGTGCACTCAGCTTGACTGTTAGCAGTGTTTGCTGATCAAATAGGGGTGCGCTAATTTGATCGTTGCTTTCCTACATTATATTGATGGAAATGGGCACATTATAGCTCTTAATGTTGTTTGTACTATAGATTCATTGATTTTGGCGTGACTATAGCGTATAGACTAATGTATATAGTGATAGATTTAAAATGTAAATTTTCCATATATTTACGATAAAAGTGCTTAACAGATTTTCAATATTTGTCATTATTAGATAGAGTCGATACGATAGACGTTGTTAGATATGTTTGTATGTTTATAAAAATATTGAGGAAGTTAATAAGCGTCTTAACAAGAAGGAGAATATTTTAAATACAGACTATTTTTGTATATTTATGTAGAGTTTCGTTTAAAATCAAACTAAAGTCATAAACTTGTATGCAATACATCATTTTATGCTTCTTTCATATGAAACAATAAAACATTGAGAGTCTCGACGCAAGCGCATTACGGTGAGCTGCCATGTACCGAACAAAAGGGAAAGATCGTCCGCTCAGAACATTACTGTGAAATGTAGTATACTTAAAAATATTAGATCAATTTGCATAGACGTTAAAGTTATTTATTTTGGATTTATTTATGTAAAATAATGGAAATACCTTGCACTGTCTCCGTGGTTGATTGGTAGAGCCGCTGCTTTAAACAATTTTTATTTACTGATTGACTGTCTGTCTTATCAACATACAAGGAAAACTTTTGAATTTAAAAAAATAATAAGATAAGATGAAATAGGATGCATAAGAGGTATCTAAAAGGATAGTAATTTTTTATATAGTAGATCATTTTAAAACTATGAAGCATGAACAAGGTATCTTAGTTAAAGTAGTAAAAAGATTTTTTTGTGCAGTATATATGCCCATATTCCTCAAATTTCTCCACCATTGAGATTTGCTAGAAGAAAATTCACTATTGAATTAAGTTCGCCTTTGTACATGGTATTTCTTTCATACCGGTACATTTTTGTTTTACTTTATGTGTGTGCAATAAAGAATAAGAATAAGCATTTGTTTCAAAGTTTTTTTTTTCAAATCAACTACTATACGGAGAGTATGCACGAGGGGATCAAAGAGAGCTTAAAATTCCGTCATTTCTTAAACTCTAATAAAAATTATTCTAAATAGAAATCCACTGGAGGCAACTTGACTACCTACCACGAAGCTATTAATTTAATTAATAATAATATTAAAATCAAAATCTATTTATCTCCTTCTTTAGCATATACTATAATCTCTATGCATGGCCATTGAAATAATCTATAAAATTGTCATGCACATACCGTCCACAGATAAATAATACGGATCAGATAACTTGTGTCGCACAATAATAACATATTATTGTTGTAATGCTTCGTTTTGTGTACCATTAAATCTGGTAATAGTGGGGACAGCATGCCAGTGACCGTATTGCACAGTATAAGCAATATTTAGACATAACTTTCATATTGAATTGTCTTCGCTGTTGCAGCGTAACGATATAAAATTACCTTTCCGTTTAATAATGTATAAGTATTTTTAACCGTTATTAAAATGATATCATAGATATCTAACTAATATTATAAAACTGAAGAGTTTGTTTGTTTGTCTAAAGTTAAACATTAGACGTATGTTTGTAATCTTAGGAACCACTGGTCCGATTTAAAACGTTATTTTAGTGTTGCATAATACATTTATTAAGGAAGGCTAAACCCTATGTCACGTTGCAATCAATAGGAGAGAAGCATAAGTGAAAAATTTCACAAAAATGGGGAAAATTGCCAAAATTTTTCACTATGTATTATTGTGTATAATAAGTATGTATTTACAAAAGAAAAGTAGTTTATGTATTCTATCTGTATTCTGGTACCCATAACACAAGCATATCAGCTTAGCTTGGAACTAGATGACGTTGTGTATAATGTCCGTAAATATTTATTAAAAAAAAGGCAAGATGACCTAGAATTTACGTAAATAGATTTCTTGTGTAATTCTCTATCAAGCAGATTGATCACAAAAAGTCTCCTAAACAACTAAACAATAATAGAAAATAAATTTCCTAATCAATTTGTATTAAAGCCAATCTAACCATTGTTTCATGTGAACTTCAAGTGTAATTAGCACTAGTGCTAACAAGGTGTACTGTGTGACATTTTGTATGTTCGTATGTTTGTGTCGCAAGCTATTGCAAATTGCTATCTTGTTACTAATTAGAAGTTTGCAATGAGATTACAATGATAAAAGTACTAAGGTTTGTTTACATGTATTGAATATTGTGATTGCTGAAATGGTTCAGTATGGTACCAATTCTACGTTCACCACAAAGCTTAACTGAGCTAAAAAATTTAAACAGCTATAGCGTATTTTGATTAACTTCCTACTTCGTTGTGCACATTTTTATTAATTAAAATCGGTAGACTATAACATACATGTTTTCTAATAAAAAAGTTCTGTTAACATTGCCGAATTGTGTTATTTACACTATCAATTTTCATTTTTTAGTTAAGTCACGTTTAGTTATGCACGTAGAATTGGTCCCTATGTCTCTATTTTATTTAGAATAGAATAATAAACACCTATTACCTATTACCCCTTTGTTTCCCATAAGCAGGTAATATAAAAATTTGCTTATGTCCAGAGAGGATACCAAAATAGCTTCGTGCATTTTTCTACGTACGAAGTTTTCATTGTTTCTTTAGATTGGATGGCTAGAGCTATAATTTTTAAGTATATGTTTTTTCAATATATGATCTAGGATCGCATAAACTCAGAAACGCGATTGAAAAAAGTTTTCTCGATAGAAAATCTTAGCGAAACAACCTCTCTATTTTTTTATTTTTTTCATTTGTCGGTATATTACCGCGTATTAAATAATGAAATAACTTTAAAAACATAAGTAACTATTATTTAAAGAAACACGTAAATCAGAATTAAAATATATTTAGTAGACTTTGAGTAAAAAAAAAAAATATCCCTAATTCTTCATTTTCTGTACCTACTAGCTGTGTTAATATGTACATGTCGACGATAATATTGATGTAGGCCCTTAAGCTAAAATTGTGGCCCAATGCTCTTTACATATACACTACCAAATTCAAATAAATTTAACCAGTTACCTGTTTTGGCTACATCTGCGTTTGGTGTTCTTAATAAAATGTTTATCAAGCTGCTAATGGGATCTGGGGATTAAAAAGATTAATCATTGTACCAAAACAACTGTATAATTTCTTGCGAATGTTTATAAGTGGATACCTAAATGTTAATAATATAGAACCATTTGATAATTAACACCGTCTTTATTACAGGTAAGTGGAAAAAATGGTCAAGTGCGAGTCGGACTCGCGCACGAAGGGTTCCGTACCATTATCTATGCAACATAAGGCAACGTTATTAGTATCGAGCAAGAAACGGTAAAAAAATCATGTTTGTTGTATGGGAGCCCCCCTTAAATATTTATTTTATATTATTTTTAGTATTTGTTGTTATAGCGGCAATAGAAATACATCATCTGTGAAAATTTCAACTCTCTAGCTATCACCGTTCTTGAGATACAGCCTGGTGACAGACGGACGGACGGACGGACAGCGAAGTCTCAGTAATAGGGTCCCGTTTTTACCCTTTGGGTACGGAACCCTAAAAAATGAAAAATTAGGAGATAACTGAAAAAAACGTACATGTTTACCATGCCATATAATGCCAAGTAGGGTAGTCTTCAAGAATGTAAAGCGTCGGTACGATCAAAATCGCAAGAAGCCCATGGATGTACGCATTTAGTTTCTGCGAAGAAGGCCAATGGTGGATGAAAAAAGTCTGATTGATGAATGACACAGAAATAATTCGTCTACAAATATTTCAAGAACTTCTCACGATGTTCGTTGTATATGTTCGTATCACACATTTCTTTCTATTGTTGCAGTGTGTGAACGCATGAACCTTATTACTTATAACTACCGATGTGAATACGTCTTTGAGATAACCAAAACAGATAAACAAAATAAGAAAATGTCAACATGACGAAATTAAAGTGACACATCACGTACTAACTGTAGGTGTTACAAAGTTTAAAATAGTTATTTTGCTAATAGTTACATAACAACATACTTAGTAATATAATTAAATAAATCGATTGATTTGTATTGATTAAAAAATTTATTCCACAGAATAAAAAGAACATAGTTTTCACTACGCTAAAAATAGAACTAAACAATACTGGCTGACTATTTAGCACATACATTATTATAAAACTACCAAATAAAAAAACGTTCTAAAAAAAACAACAAACAATTTAAATTTAGAACGAACGCCATGCATGCGCGCATGATTTTATTACGACAAGAGAATAGAAATTTCGAATTACTAGCTGAGATAGTCGGCCATTTTGTCTGGTCACGTACACAAAAAAAATTATAATGATATGACCTTTGATTTGGACCATACGAGTACTAGAGGTTAATACATTTTTTTATTGGTACCAGTGGCTTGATTTGACTATATAGAGGTGCGATTACATTGGTGTATATTTGGGCGGTGATTTATTGGACTTTAATAGTCATTAAAAGTGTTAAGATAAGTCTATCTTGATTTATAATAGGTTAATTATGTTAAAAGAGTGTGTGAATAGAGGCTCTATCATTTTTAGATAGAATTAGATTAGCAGATTGGCATTATCGAAAAAATGCGATGTCCCTGTGGGGTAAACAAATGTCTCAAATGGCCTAACTAGATGGCGTTGGTCTATAATAAACGATGGAAGGCTCTAAAATTTTGTGTCGGATTACCAAAACATACCTATTTAGATAACATTCTTATTTTAAAATGTTATTTTCTAACACTTGCGCGACCCATTTCTTTAAATAAAACTACTTTTTACGGATTTAGACTCGTATATTTGTTTTACATATTGGCCCGACGTTTCGAGGACTTTGCAGTCACCATGGTCACGGGTGACTCTCACCCGTGACCATGATGACTATACATGCATCTAAATCCGTAAAAAGTAGTTTTATTTAAAATGTTATTCCAAATTCAAATGATTCTATTGATTGCATAACATGTTGCATTCGACCACAGCCTTAGATCATTGCTAAGATACAGAGCGGTTGGCATTTCGTTCCGGACAACAGGCCGTTGTTGCGCTTAATGGAAATCTTACTGTTACTGTTATATTATTATATGTGTTATAATTGTTTATGTTGGTGTTAGGAAAGTGAGAATGACGTCATTGTGGCCTATATTCATGTTGCATTTTAATCTTACTCGACTGTTGAAGATGGTTTCTTATTATAATCGTGCAAACTACTTGTGAAATATACTTAGATGAAACGTTTTTAGGACATAAGAATCAATACAATGTGTAACGTTTTAAAAGAAAGCATTACTTAACTTTAATAAGCTGCTTAGCTTATTCTTTAGCTGTCACAGCTCTTAATGTAGCAATAGGGATGACCATAATAAATGCATAGGTGCGCAATTATTTAGAAAACTCCCGTCTTACAGTATTTGTTATCATTCTCCAAAATATCTTGGCCGATTCTTGTGAAACGCTGTTTATAAATCTTATAAATTGTATAAATGTTATAAATTGTATAAATCTTAATGACGATAATATTTAAATATTTAGAGGACAAGTTTGTTATAAGACCTCTAGAGTTAGTACGTACCTGTAACCACAAATTTACTAGGTAGTGGGTACGCCAATCTTAATGACCCGCAAATTTATCCTGGCTAAATCGTATGTCACAGGCTAATAACGTGCTATATGACGTATAGCCCGTTTCAATGAGACACATAGAACATTTCACGCATAAATATATCTTTATGTGGCTTCAAGTCCGGTAAGGTATTCATAGAAACTCTATCTGGTAAATCTCTGATTATAAAATCATTAAAAATGCTTTGTTCAGCATGTTCAAATCATAGTTATATCATAGTAACGTGTTAATTTTAACGTCCAACAACAAAACAATTATATAGCACTTACTTTATTTGTAACACACAATTGTGCTTGTACTAATAAAACACTACACGCAAATACAAATGATGATACATAGTTTAGAAAGTACTTTGGTTGTGAGAATTGTTCTTCACTCGCATTACACTTTAAGTAATATTAAAAATGCAATATGTATAGGTACAACGGAATCCTAATACTGTGACTTCGCTGGTCATCCCTCCGTCTGTCACCAGGCTATATCTTTGGAACGGTGATAATAAGAGAGCTAATAATTTTTTTTTCTTTAATTAAATAAATAAATAAATATTCAGGACATTTCACACAACGTCCTGGTCCCAAAGTAAGCTATATCTCTATGCTTGTATTATTGGTACCAGATACGGATAGACTACATATACTACTTTTCTTTTGCAAATACATACTTATAATACATAGAAAACACCCAGACGCAGTACAAACATTTGTATGCCATTTATGGATATCACACAAATTATTGTCCCAAGCGGAAATCGAACCCGCGACCTCGTGATCGGCAGTCCATTACATAAACCACTCCACCACGAAGCCCGTCAGAGCTAATAATAATAGTTCTAAAATTAAAAACATGCTTGAATTTCCTGAAAATTTTTATTATTTTTATTTATTGTTTTTATTATTGCATTGTCATCGGTATTTAATATGTGTGTAAAATTTCAGTTCGATCTGACTATTGTTAGTGGGTGAAAATCACTCTCAAAGATTTCGATACATAGATAATAAAAAAATAAAAAATACAGACGAATTGAGAACCTCCTCCTTTTTTTGAAGTCGGTTAATAAATGATAGATACGTTCCGAACTTAATATAAACGTGTTAAAAATTATACAGTTTTATGAATATCAGTTGATGTTATAGTACTAAATACTCATTATCGGACGGAAATATGACGAATATAATTGATGACCAGCTGTTGCCAGCAACTTCGTTGGCGTGGAGTATCGATACCAAACCTTAACAAATTGTACAAAAATCCCATCCTCTTGAACCACTCTGTCTATTAAAAAAAAACGCGACAAAATCCGTTGAGTCGTTTTCAAGATATAGGCTCACGTAGGGATATACATACATACAAAATAAGGACTTTGTTTTATTATAAGTAAAGATAATGGTTACGGACCCTTTCTGTTCGAGCCCAACTTACACTTGACCGGATTTTTATAGGTAGGTACATAAATATGAGTTATACAAAGTACAATTTATATAACTAAATTATATTCTTATAATATACTTGATACATACTTGATCGAACAATCTAATATATAAAGAAAATTAATTATTTATCATAATGGTATCGAATATGTGCCCGTCAAATTGCGGTTTGTATTCTATTAAAAAGGAGTCTACACAATAGATATATAACCGCAAGCGATGATTGATTTAGATGGTATATGTTGAAACATATACATTGGCAACTATTCTATTAGCGTAAATTAAAACTATACTGATTCATTAGTAATATATGTATATATAATACTAAATATAGGCATCGCTAGACAATTTCCCGATTTAAAGTGATTGATGTTTTGTTATTTTTATCTAATTTACAGAAAGATGAATTTGCATTACAATGCAAATTAAGAAAATGCATTTTGCTATTTATGTCATTCCATCCATCCATCAGCCTCTCGCCGTCCACTGTTGGCCATAGGCCTCCTCAATAGAACGCCACAACGACGGCTCAGTGCCGCCTGCATCCAATGTCTCCCTGCGACCTTGACTATATCGTCGCATCACCATGTCGGGGGTCGCCCAACGCTCCGTCGTCCGGTACGTGGTCGCCACTCTAAGACTTTCCTATGTACATATTTCCTATGGAAGTCCTATGTCATTCATTCATTCCTTACTAAAATTTTAAATATTGTCATTCTTCTGCCCATATCTCATGTTAGGGTATTGGCTCATTTTTACTCCCGGCCGCCTGCCTGACGTCAATTCTCTTCTGATATATGCACAGGTGCGACGTTGCTCCCTCGGCCAGTTCTTACGAATACCGCGGGCAAGACTTAGGGAGGTGACACTTGTATTCTTTTTGTCTGTCATCCTACGGACAGATGGATGGATGTATATGATGGTATAAAAGTAACGAGGGTCAATACTTTACACAATAATTGTTTGATAAACTAGTGGTTTAAATGTGTACCAAATAATAGAGTATTACTAGTAGTAGTAGTTTTTGGTGCAACGGAATTGGCTCTACTGTCACCGAACTATTACGTCTATGTACGTGTAGCATTGTCATAAATAAATTGTAAATATAACGTAATGTAAAACACTTTTTCTAGTATTATTTTGTACTAAAACAACGTCCGTGTGGTGAAGGACTAAGAATGAAGTGTCACCACCCCTTTTCTTTCATAAGGTGCAGTAAAAGGCAGCTAAGGGATATTGTGCACAGATAACACCCTCTGTGAGAGACGAAAAACTCGAAAATAAACCCTGTGCCTCGCCTGTAACGCCTCGTCAGCGCGGCACAGTAGACCATAATCCCTCCCAAAGTGGAGGAGGTCCGTGCCCAACAGTGGGACGTTAAATGGGCTGGAGAGAGAGAGAGAAAACAACGTCGCTTACCCAACGAGATGGAGCGACAATGAGAGCCACTGGTGCGGCGCAGAACCATACGTTGCATTGTGACGCTCGAGACAATCATTGGTGTGATTTTTCTAGTTGTCATATAAATGTTTGTACTGCGTCTGGGTGTTTCTATGAATATATAAGTATGTATTTACAAAAGAAAAGTAGTATATGTATTTTATCCGTACTTTAGTACCCATAACACAAGCATATAAGCTTAGCTTGGGACCAGAGGACGTTGTGTGAAACATTTTTTCGAATACAAACCTCTTAGGTAATGAACATCAATATGTAGCCCGCGACTCCGTACGCGTGGAATTTAGGAAATATTCACCGTTTTACAACATTTTTCTCTAATGCTTCGCTCCTATTGGTCGCAGCGTGATTTTATATAGCCATAGCCTTCCCCGACAAATGGACTATCTAACACAAAAATTGTAGGGATTGGCGCGTTAAAACAAACAAACTTTTCAGCTTCATAATATTAGTAGAGATTTAATCCATATTAGTACCTATAAACTATGTAATACTTTAATCAATATCATTCCAAGGTAATGGAAAGGGGCAAATAAAATGTAGCTTTACTCCAAAACATACCCTATTGATACTCAATGCATCAAAATAACATGCCTATAAAAATTCACCACACAGTAACGCCCACACAATTTATGGATAACTTCCTAAGGCCCTGATACTCACGAGGGCACCTTATCAAACTTGTCGCCTCAACCAGTTAAGTATCGTTCAATCACCTAATAATGTGCAATACACTGTGTAACAATGTCACCTAACATCCCTATCGATGAAAAATGACGTAAAACTAGTATTTTTATTCACCAAAACTCGACCCAACATGGTTAAACTTTAGGTTTGGAGCTGCCAAAATTGAGTTACAGAAAAAATAACTTGCATTTTTATTTGTCGCTCTACGTTTGATTCTGAACTTTGAATAGTCGTTGTAAGGTAAGTACTGGAGTGGTAAAATTTAAAATGAGTAGCATGGGGGAAAAAGGCAAACACCATCATATTAAGTGAGCACATGAGAGAGGGAATCGCGAAAATTTGTGGGAAAAGCGGATATAGACGTTTATCGTTGGATTTTTCGCGTGATTTACCAGCGACAAATCTGAGGGCTTAACTCGTCTAGTTTAACTTGAACCATCTTTACAAACTTAATAAAGAGTTAACAAGGTCTGAGGTTATTGGTACTTCAGTAGTCACTAATATGCTGTTGACATAAGCGCATGTCGATTTATTGCCATTTATTCGACAAAGGGGAAGTTTTATTTATCTTTTTCTAGTTGAAATAATTCGTCTTTTGAGTGTGTCTTGCGGGCGTGTCAAGTGGTTTGGTTATTGATTGATTTATTGGCTGCTGAATAGATAACAACGAATTTATTAACAGTAACAATATTAAGAAATAAGTGTGTAAGTACTTACAATACATGATTGCATCTGCCGTACTGCTAACAGCGAAATCAAGTAACTTAAATAAAACAACAAAAAATATTCAGAGACATATTACTGTTACTGTGTTATCCGCATACCCGTCAATTTTTTTCACCAACTGAACATTTTTATGTCATAATGCAATGTTTTTTCACCAAATTTTTCCATTATATATTTATTTATTAACAAGCGGCCGCGGATTAAGGTTTCCGCGATAAGAATATAGACTCTTTTACACAATATCCTTATAAATTGTAGCCTATGTGTTATTCTGATGTTTATGCTACATTATTGTAAAGTTTCATTAAAATCCATTCAGTAGTTTTTGCGTGAAAGTGTAACAAGCATCCTAACATCCATACTCACAAACTTTCACATTTCTAATATTAATAGGATGATGATGATGAGATGATACTTCGGTGTTTAGAATACAAAACAAATAATTATGTTCAAGTCAATCTCGAATGTCGAATTTAATGAATTAGAATCATCATATCTGATAGTAGAGTAACTACCTGATACATCCTGTATCAAGCTTAAGACTTATGTTCCCTTCAGGCAGATCTGCGACACCATGCATATCATATTGGCGTAATTGTTGCCTCCAGTCCTTGTACAAGTTCTGTATTACATACGCAGTTTGATCATTAATCTTGTAAAGCTGGTTAAAGCTATTAGTGATTTGAGATAGTTATAGTAGCGTGGATCTGGTGGCAGTTGATAATATGAACATTTTTAAGTTAATCTTTTCCCATTGAACAATAGCATAAAGTTCTCTTTTCTTTAAAAAGTTCTCCAAAAAAGGAGTGAAGATATTTCTGTGGGGTCGCGACGTGCGAATGATACCTTAGGTAGTGCAGACGACTCCTTACCATCAGGCGGGCTATATGCTTATTCGCCATATTAGTAGTATGAAAAACAAACCCTGTTTTTAACCGACTTGAAAAAAAGGAGGAGGTTCTCAATTCGTCTGTATGCTTTTTTCATATATTTATATTAACTTTTAACTGGGAGAAGCGATTTTAATGATTTTTTTTATTTGAAAACTGGCTTTTCGCGTTTGGTCCGATTGGCACCAGGTCAGGATCTGATGGTTGGTCCTGAGAAATCGAATCCCTCAAATATCAAAGGCACATGAAGGCGGTTGAACTTCTTTTTAAAATAATTAATTAATTATTTACTTTACTTTTCGTAAAAAATCTGTAAATGAAAATATGGTGAAGACTTAGATATTGTTATGGTATAGGTTATAGCTGTTATGAAATCACACATACACACACACACACACACATACAATAATTTGCTTAAATAAGGCCATTGCTAAATATATAAGATGCAATTAAAAAGTAATATGTCTTTATCTTACATCATGTTTTAATTGATCTTTCAATTATTTTGATTACATTACGACATTTGTGTATGTAAAAAATACAATCACATATTATTATATAATAGGATGTATGTATGATAAGCAAACGTTTTGTGGCAAATTGTTCGCTTAACCTATAAAAAAGTTCGGTTTTAATTTAATACTGCAAAAATCTGGGTCATAGCAGTCAGCTAATGCAAAATGTTTTGTAAGATACGAGGATTCGGGACTCTACTAACTCGCTTGGTCAGCTTTAGCTTGAATTAGCGCTTGTTCGCAAGATCTATCGACCTAATACAATTAGCTGTGGGTTGAAGCTGTCGACATTACAGATAACTGGACTGGATGGTACTCGATACGCAGAGTCGCACCTAGAGGTGTTCTATGAGGGATACCTATCTCTTCCAGCCCATTTACTTCCCACTGTTGGGCACGAGCCTCCTCCACTTTGGGAGGGATTATGGTCTACTGTGCCGCGCTGACCAGGCGTGTTGGCACAGGGTTTATTTTCGAGTTTTCCGTCTCTCACAGAGGGTGTTATCTGTGTGCAATATCCCGTAGCTGACTTTTACAACACCCTTCGGAGGAGATGGGGTGGTGACACATGCATTCTTAATCCGTCACCACACGGAGAGGGATCCCTATACCCAGCAGTAAATGGTAGAATGCTGATGTAGGAATGGATGTAGGAATTGTGAGCTGAGAACCAAATAACAAATAATTAACTGTATTCACCTGACCCTTACCCAATATTTGGGGTCGATGCAACATGTCTTTTTCTTTGTATTCTTCTATCAAACGTCATATCTGTGTTAACTCTTCTTTCTTTCATATTCTCTTTCACACAGTCCATCATTCCGTTCGATAGTTCTAGCATCGTATTGGATTTACTGTAAAGATGTTACGAATATTGTAAATAAATTTTATTCCTTCGACATTTAATTCGCAGAACTCTCCAAACAAATCATTTGCCTAATGTGTACAACATTTACTTGAATTGTATTGCATTTGCCCCGAGGTGCGACTGGTAATTGTAAACAATAGTATTGTGATATTAATTGAATGTAATGCAATTAAACTGGGCCCGATAACTTAGGAAAGTAATTAGGTCCGAGTTTGTATGCAAGTGGGGCGAACAACGGTGCTTAAACGATATGTACATGCAATTGTGTTGCTTACATTTTATAAACGGCAGATTCATTGTATTTTGTATTATCTCTTACATATTTAGATAACTAATATATTACTTAATGATCCCTGTGTCCTAAATTAAGCTTAATAAAGCTTCATGTATACTGTAGTTCATGTATACATACACATAAACGATATTTCTATTTTTTTTTCATATAACTTTTTCTTAAAGCTGTTTAATAGAAATAATATGCTACATACATACACTCGTAGATCAATTATCTAAGTATATCACAGATTGGGAATCGAAACCAGGACCCCGAAAATCAGTTACATTACTACCTACTACTGCAAGGGGCTCTTCACCAGAATACATAGTTTCTGCTACAATCCAAAAACACCTATATACTCACGGGTTACTACAATGTTGTATGAGATTATAACATTGCGCCTTTTTCCCACGGGAGGATTCACTTATTGTTTAAATTTATGTCTTAGTGACATAAATTTAGTATTGTATAAATTCAGAAAAATATTAATTAATGATCACGGCCTTGTCATTATACTTGTGGCAAACAAACAATATTGACAAACAAAAATAAACCCAGTCATTTATACATTCTACTGATAGATTTCAAACTATTGGCTAATATAAACTATAACTACAAACTAACTAAGTAAGTCTATCTTGGAACATAAATGTTAAATTAAACACATGCAGTTTACCTAAGCTACTAGATAGGATCTATTTAGTACCACATTGTACTGTAACAATGAGATCTTGTCATACACGTGTGTCGAACTTGTGTGTTATTACTAAAATCACTCGATAAATTTTCTATCAATTTTTCCAAAATAAAACCTAGTCTTCAGTTTAAGAAATACTTTCATGCGCGACTTCTTTAGTAACACGTTTTTATTAGCTTAGTTCGTATCTATCTGTCAATCTATCTACCAATGTATTGAGACGTGTAATGGATCATAAAATAAAATGGAATGCTTCATATGGGCAAAACTTTTATTAAAAATTTAAGTACCTACCTAAATGTATAGATGATTTTCTATTTTATTTTGAAAGTGATTTTCACCCGCTTGCAATAGTCGCATAGATTTGAAATAACAGTACAATAATTGCTAAAATTTCCAGGATTTTGAAGATTTTTTGTCAAAATATTTTTGTGTAGTAATTGTAAAAATTATTTGGCATCTATACTCAATACTCATTTATTCGTAATTATTTTTACACGTCATTAATTGTGCGAAATTATAAACAAAAATACATTACAAAAAAAAAAATATCAAAATAGTTTGCAATTTATAAATGTTCATCTCAGAGTGAGTATTTTTCATTATTTATTTCATCATATTATATAATTACCTACAGCATTTTAATGTTAATATTTAACAAAGAAAATAATATATAAAAATAGAATAGAATATTCTAATATATAAATGTTAAAAATACAATAAGGTCAGTCATAAAAATAATGTTAGGCTACTAGTACTAGCAAAATTAAAATGTTAGAATATGTCACATATTATTGTAATGTAAATAAAGAATTAGCTTTACATTCATAACAAAAATGCAATACACGTCTTATGTTTTATAATATTATGTTAAATTCAAGTCAAAAATAATATTATTTAATCAATTGCCAATGAATTCATTAGGAAAATTATCGCACTATAGCTTAATTGCACCCTTTACAATACTGTCCTTCACTGGCACAGTCCGTTGAAGCTATCACTAATTGCAATCAAGTGTCATTTTACGGACACGCATTAGTGTTATTGCATTGCCCGAGTTATCATTGCACTGATCTTGCAAATGTGCGAATGTGTATTGTTCTTAATAGTATTAGCTTACGTAATTTTATTAACTTAATACATAATTATAAATAAATAAATAAGTATTTAATTGACATTTCACACAACGTCCTCTCGTCCCAAACTAAGCTTATTATGCTTGTGTTATGGGTACCAGAATACGGATATAATACATAAACTACTTTCCTTTTAATTGTAAATACATACTTACAATACATAGTAAACACCCAGACGCAGTTTAAACATTTGTATGACATTTATAAATATGTATTACACAAATTATTGTCCCGAGCGGGAATCGAACCCGTGAAAATATATTTATGAAATATTTATCAAGCGTGTTTTTTTAAAGTAATTTATTAATTTTGCAACTGACTTGCTATACTTTTACTTAATTAATTAAATTATAGTGGTAAAAGTGATCACAGCAAGCGGGATTTGAACCCTCGGACCTCGGAATACCGTTCCGTCGCTATACCGGCTGAGCTTTGAGCGTGTTTTTTTTGTTTTTCAAATAAGCACATTATATTACCATAAGAATTTTTAATTCCTATTAAAAGAAAATATATATTCAACGAGGTCCCGGATGACGCCTTAACACACAAACAACTTCGTATAGTTATTCGCAAACAGGACCAACTTACATTTAACGCCTCTTTACCCATATAAAAACACATACACATTCACTTAAAATCTCACAACCCTTTCATTCCAAACCTTATCACCATACGATAAAATTCAGTACTATTTTGTTAGCTGCAAATTTAAGCTGGTATAGTTATAGTATTGAACGTTAAACTTATGTGAAGGATACTTGAAAAGTTTTATGAGGCTTAAAGTTTTCATTTAACAAACTGCGAAGTGAATTTTTCATAGGCAATGATGTTCAGAGAACGCCATCGTCGATTTACCATACAATTTCATCTTAATATTTAAGCTCACAAACGCTTAAAGGCACTCCTTCATATTGGGAGAATTTTTGACAGACTTCAAAAAAAGGAGGAGGTTCTCAATTCGTCTGCAATTTTTTACTTTTTATTGTTTTTTATTTTTTTATGTTTTTTACCTCATAACTTTTAACTGGTTATACATTGCATACCTACTCCAAAAGGGGCAAGTGCGTAGCACTTACAATCGTCGGGCATGTATGACCAGATGTATGAGTGTGGATAAAGCCAAGGAAGTATGTTTGGATCGTAGCAGATGGCGCTCTATATTCTCTGCCTACCCCCATGGGAAAAAGGCGTGATGTTATGATGATGATGATGAACTTTTAACTAGACGAAGCGATTTTAATGAGTTTTTTTATTTGAATGCTGATGGTTCCTGTGTGGTCCCATTGGCACTAGATCAGGATCTGATGGTTATCTCCTGAGAAATCGAGGAAAACCTTTAAATTTCAATGGCACATGAAATAGGTTGAACTTTTTTTAAAATAATAAACCGAATAGTTACGTCCCTAAAGTAGCAATGGGCAGGCCACATTGCTCGACAACTTATTGATTGGGCAAGAAAAATTTTAGGATGCTACCACGTACCTATTGTACAACTCAGTGGAGGGCGGACTCCGGAAAACTCGAGTAACGATATCGTCAAAATCGCAAAAGCCACTGAATCCAAGCGACGTAAGCCTGTTTATTTTAGATTCTGTGAGGGAGGCCTAAGTCCACTGCAGCTGTGTTAAAGCAAATTTTAAGAAAATTTATTGAGGCGTTTCTATAGCCTCCCAAATACACAATTTTTTTACATTTCTCACTACGTCCTCTGGTCCCGAGATAAGCTGATATGTTTGTGTCATAAGTACCAGAATACGGATATAATACATTTTACTCCTTTTCTTTTGTAAATACACAGTTATAATAAATAGAAAACACCCAAACGCAGTACAAACATTTGTATGACAGTTATAAATATCATACAAAAGATTGTCCCGAGCGGTAATCGAACCCGCAACCTCGAATATTAATAATATGTTTTTGGTACTTAGTCATAAAGTTTAACAGTTTTATTAGTTTTCATGAGAATGCCAATTGAATGCAGACATCAATACTGTAAATTATGTTAAGATAAGTTAAACGATAATATCTGAATATAAATGTTTCAGTATTTATTTGCTAATCGATCCCATATATTATTCGTAGACAGGGGACATATAGTTCTCGTTGGATTGCAAATATTGGCGGCAAACTCACTCGATTCCCACAGAGTAGAGCTATTTACGTATCACGTACGTACACGCGTGCGTTCTAAAATGTAGTGTTATGTATCTAGAAGACCTGAAAAATACATTTAAATAAATTGTTGATAACTTATTTTCTGAAAAATTCCACAAAGTTTTCAATACAAAACGTTGAAGATACGAATCTCGAACTTTAAAATGTATTTTTGGGAAATTGAAATACTTATAGGAAATATAGACTTATGGTCTTATTCATAGTGACTTAGCGGAGGTTTACACGGAGGTTTTAACGGAGAGATAATAAACGTTTTATCGGAATTAGACTATAATGAATAACAAGTTTTGACAAATTTCGCGAACCCATTTTAGCGAACTTTTAAACCTCCGATAAGTCATTATGAATAAGACTATAACAATATACACAAAATCTATTTTATACTTATGTTCCTTATGTTTTTATTATATTATTTTAATAGTCCTTAGATATTTCGACAGGCCTCATGGTCTAGTGGTTCAGGTTACGGACTGCCGTTCACGAGGTCGCGGGTTCGATTCTCGCTCGGGACCAACATGTGTGTGATATTTATAATTGTCATACAAATGTTTCTACTGCGTCTGAGTGTTTACTATCTATAATGAGTAACTATTTACAAAAGAAACGTAGTTTATGTATTATATCCGTATTCTGGTACCCATAGTAAGCATAATAAGCTTAGCTGGGGACCAGAGGAGAGTTTTATTATTTATTTCTGCAGAACATTGCTATCTTTGAATGTTTCAAAAAGAATCTTATATCTATAATTAGCTTATTTTATCATTCTGATATAAAAAATATGCGCTTTTGTCAGTCACAAAAATTGTAATTTACAGACCTACTGAAATATTTATTGTTAATATTTATTTGAATAACTTTTTCAAATTAGATCCAGTACAGATTTTGTAAAAAAAAAAATTGTTTGTTTATAGGTTATGAGTTACTTAAATAACGATTAATCGTTAAATCCACACAAATCACATAAGTTATCGACAATTAATGTGATGGTGTTCCCGCACCGTCTATCCGTTCCTAAATCAGTATCGATCTACAATAGATCCCTCTTGAGGCCGCCGGCGCACGACCGTGCGCACGATTCAGATTAATCTATCGAAAATCGTTTTACAACATATTATTTATAGAGCGCATGCGCTGGCAATGATCATCAGTCCGTGTGCGTAGTGATGCGCTGCGACGCATTCCACGCGTACCGACTGATTGTCGATGCAGAAATATAGACAAGACGTTATCGATATCATCGATCGTATCTATATGTGAGTGGAGAGTGCTCGTTTGAATTAGTTTTGAGCTTAGTCATGTTACGTATGCAAAATTCTTAATTAGAATAACATCAGTGTTCATATATGTATGTGTAAGTTTATCAAGAAAGGTCATCTTGCTTATACTTTTAGAATCCAATAAATATCATTACAATAATTCAATTTAGTGCTGAACTAATTAAAACTCGTTTAATGAAGAAGGTTGTAAAGTTTTATATACTTAACATAAAATATTTAACAACTTATATACTTTTCTAAGTGTTCATTACGTAACATTTACAATTAATCTGTAATTAAAATTCAAAAACCATTAAAAATTAACACCATCAAAATCACGGGCTTTACTGTCAAAATCGGACAGAACCAAGTTGTACTTCATAACTCGTAAAAGTGAAGTGATGTCGTAAAAATAAAACCGAAAGCATTCTAACTGGAGTCAACAATTAACCCCGACTGTAATGAAACTTCCGAACTAGCGCCGGCTACGTCGTGGAATCGCGAAGCCTATTTTAAAGACATTGAATATTTAAGAGAGCTAATTGAAATGAGCGAGACAGTTTGGAGTGTCGCCAGGATAATTACCTAGCTCCTAAGATGAGATTTAACAGGCCACGGTTAAATGGTTGAGATCTTTTTTTACTTTATTTCTGGATTATTTTTTAACGAGAGGTTTCCAATTTAACTATTAAACAACTTAATGACTTTGATACATGGATGTTCAGCGTCTTGAAAATACTTTATGATAGATTTGGCATACGTTTGTTAAATTCTACGTTAATAATTAAACTTAAACATATAGCTACATTATACCCATTATACATTATACCCATCTTATCTAAATTGCATACCTGTTGTGTTTGAATAAAAATTTGCATTTATTAATTAAAAATGAAATGAAAATTAAATAATTTTATATATTGCAATTTATAGATTGCCATTATGGTGCAGTTCGTGCAGCACGAAGCCATGTACCTTGTAACCTAAAAGATTTGAGTTCATAATAAAGTAAAAAAAAAAATTATACCTGTCAATAATAACTCGAAATTCTTAGAAAAAATAGATCATATTAACATTAACAGTACATGTTTGGATCTATATTATTATTTGTATAATTAAATTATTTCGTCCCCATCATTTCAATATTTTCCTAAGAGCATTAGCCACTGACTGTTGCTTTAGGGTCATTACATTGTTATCTCGTATGTCTTAAAAGTATTACGTATAAGTATAAAATAATCATAATAATATTATCTTATCGATACATTGATTTATCGATATTTATACAACTCTATTCCATGTGATGTCGAAGGTTGTAGATTCGTGCAGTCCGTGTGCGACCCCTCTTCCGGTGTCCAACACTACCACGTTAATGGACGCTTATTTGTACTCGAATTCACATTCAACCTATTACCTTGTTTGTTTACAAATTGCGAGAGCACAATTATGCTGATTCTGGAGGGTTGGTGGAACATACGATTGTAGATTCGTTTATTTTTTTGTGCAATAATGATTGATACGTGAAAAAGGTATTGTTTTTTTATAACAAGCTTTGTATTTCTTTGTGAATCGTTGACTGATTTAAAAATGAATCAAATCTATATTATTTTTTCATTCTTTGACCTTTGTCTTTCTCTTCTGTTCTTTTTCTCCGAGTGTACATGAAGCTAAGGAACTATGTTTGGATCGTAGCAAAGGGTACCTCTGCCTACTGCTTATCGCCATGGAAAAAAGGCGTGATGTTATAATGATGACGATAATTTTCCCTTTGCTTTGGTACAAGTGTCCAGTTCATTTTCCTATCTGCTATCAGTATACTTTTAAAGTCTACGCAGTTCTGTTTAATGAGTACCAACAAGTGGTAAAAACAGTCATGATTTAACCACAGTTTTGTGCATATCAATATATCTATAGCAATTAGATTATTTTTATCGCTAAGATCTAAGTGAATGCCTTCAAATATTCGTCTCTTCTCCAGCCCATTAACGTCTCACTCCTAGTCTACTGTGCCGCGCTAACCAGGTGTTGGCACAGGGTTTACTTTCGGGTTTCCGTCTTTCACAGTAGACTTTAACTGCTTATATTATCCCCTAAGCTAGGTCTTACAGCACCCTGGGAAAGAAATGGGGTGTGGTGGTAACACTTGTATTCTTAATTCGGCATCACATGGACCAAATTTTACTGAGATAAAATTGTTTAACAACACAGACATACAGGTACATTAGTGAAGTTATATGGCACCGTTTTTACGACATTTTTTAAATGAAATACACAAATGATTTGATCAGCGCGGCGTAGTAGAGCCAACGCCAAAATGAAGGAGCCCCGTGCCCAACATTGGAACGTTGGTGAGCAGGACAGTGAGAAATGAATCATGAATATGTTTGAAACTTTAATAATCTAATAACATCTCTTGCAACAGCAATCAAAGCATAATGAAATAAATCTTAACAAGTACAACTTATTCTCTATCCCCTTTCAAGTCGATGCGGACATTCGAACATACAAATCGAGTGTAAAGCCATAATTGTTAATTTCAAGCAAAATGCCTGCAATAGCTTTCAAGTCGATCTAACTAACGATCCTATTGCTAGATGCCTATCGGGTTTCTGGGCATAGTACCTGGATAGTGGCACTATTTACTTAACCGTAGATTAAACTATAGTATAAAATAGATTAAAAATCTAATCATTTTAATTCTGATACTAATTGAGTGTTGATTGACTAACAAATTGGTTTCTAAGAATTTCGAAATTAGTTTTTTGATCTAAGATTTAAATATACCTAAAATAAAATAAGAATTCAAATGTAAGAACATTTTTGCATTTGGCTGTTAGATTACGTAATTACAGTAACCTTTTATTTATGAGATTTTTGTTGTTTGTTTTACAGTAAAATAACAATAATGTACTTATAGAATTTGATAAATCCGTTGCTTTATTTGCGACTGGAACTATTTCTAATACATCATTGATTTATATATACATTATACATATATATATACCACATGGAGTTCTTTTTATTAGACCAACAGTTTGTCCCAACGGAACTCACCCAAATTTATCGTTATTCCGTTGGGAGAGTAATAGATTAGATCAACTACAAGGACAATTCATATATGAAAATGAAACATCTAAGTACTTAATAAGTTTTTAGATAAAACTGAGTTTTCTTGAGTTTGGTAGTTTAAACTTGTCATAAATAAGGGCCGCCACAGTGCCACCGGTCGCAAGGAATGCGAGTACATAATGCATGCGTGCACGCCGCGACGCACAGATCGATGGATCGTATCGATGCTCACAAAGGATCGAGTCGTGATCTCGATTGCGTTACTTTCGAAAGTTTTGCTGTTTATGTAAAACCTAGTTTTATTTTACTGCGTGAGGTACTCGCTGTGATATCTTTGAACGTTTTTGTGACTGTGTGGGGTCTTCGTAATTGTTGAGTAAAGACCAGCCTGCTATATGTTGCAATTCGATCTTATTGGTATCAATTCTACGTGCACAACTAAATTTAACTAAAACATGAAAATTGTCAATATATCTATCATTTGCTAGTTCAGTGAACACATTCATATAATTTAATAATCGTTAGCCTATAATATACAGTTTTATAATAAGAAAGGTATAGTATCTATCTTTTATGGTGCCTTGCATGCTATTGTGGCTAACCAAGCGATTACTGAAAAGGCTCGAATGGCGATCCACAATGGCGTGTTGTTACCTACGCTTATGTATGGAAGCGAATGTTGGGTGTGGCAGAAGAAGCACAAAAGTCGAATAAATGCTGTAGAGATGCGCTCTTTGAGAAGTATGTGTGGTGTGACTTTGAAAGACAGATTAAGAAATGAAGTTATAAGAGACCGTTGCGGTCTGAAAGAGGATGTAGTGACAAAGGTGGAGAAAAGTATGCTTAGGTGGTTTGGTCATGTGGAGACGATCTATGAGAGACGCTTAACGAAAGGCATATACACGGCGGAGGTAAGTGGAAATGCTGGGAGAGGACGCCCGAGAAAAATATACTCCGATGTCATCGCCGGCATACTCCAAAAGGGGCAAGTGCGTAGCACTTACAACCGACGGGCATGTATGACCAGATGTATGAGTGTGGATGAAGCCAAGGAAGTATGTTTGGATCGTAGCAGATGGCGCTCTATAGTCTCTACCTATCCCCATGGGAAAAAGGTGTGATATTATGATGATGATGATGATAACAAGAAAGTTCAGTTAACATTACCTAATTGTGCTATTGACAATATAAATTTTCATTTTTAGTTAAGTTTAGTTGCGCACGTAGAATCAGTACCATTGTGTACTTTATGGTTAATTCATCTTCCTGATCCATAAATAATTAAATATGTCGTGAAGGGCCGTGCCTATTATACATTGTCTTCAGGAAGAAGGAACCTCCTTACTGTACTACACAAACTGGGCATGATGTTATAGTTTTAATTCTGTAGTTATCAGTCTCTTACAGAAGAAACTCTTGATTATATTATTCCTTGAAAGAAAATGAAGTGGTACTTGCATTCTTAACACTGTAGCTAAGCAACATTTAGCACATAATAAATTATTACGGTAATAATATTCTTACTTCTGTGACTATCCTCTATATTTCAATAACCAATTCTAGTTACTGTGATATTTTATTCATAGATACCGTGCACACTCCTAATCATATAATTTTCTTATTTATAACAACTTTATAATCCCGTAGATAAATCTTACCTCAATTCAGATGACGGCAAACGACTTATTCTTGCCATTATTCTATACTTCTCTGAATATTCTTTTTATGTTAACCTAGCATGCATGCTGCTTGCTGCTATTGATGATTAGGTCTATATAAAACACAAACCAAATAAAATAAGAACAAATTGTTCATCTTGGGAACCGAACTATGAAAATCTGTATCCGTGACAGAATCGGTCGAGTGTGAACAGTGTGTTAAATGTAAAGAACCTTAAAAAAAGTTAAGTTTTGACATCATTTCACGTCGATCAAGCGGCCCGATGAATAACGCCGTCCGATAATAGAAAAAAAAACCTCTATTCTGAATGCGACTCATTTTATGAATGAAATAAGATTTTTTCTTACGGAACCGCGACAAATACGTGCTTTCCTTTCTCGGCCGTCTGAGACGACGTGCATTCATTTTCGATTACTTTTTTAATTCCATTTTGATCTATCACACTTTTAATGTTGAATAAATATGAACCATAAAGTAACGATGGCTGGGTCTAAAGTACCGATGTCTTTGGTTTTTATAGCAGCATATCGCAGGTTTCTTTGAGAAGTTCGTCGCAGCAAATGCTGCAATGTGACGCTTCGTACACAGATGCGGTCTGAGTAACGAGATTTTATTTGTGATGAGTGATTTATTAGTGGGATTAGAAATTTTACTGGTACGAATTGTGGACATTCAAATCGAAATGCTTTTACTTATGTATGTTTAAAATAAAATAAAATATGTTGTTATTACCCACTAACTTTAAATATCTGGAATAAATATCTAACATTATCCTTCTCATAATGTAATACTTACTAGAACTTTTAACATAATAAATTTGAAACATATTTTGTTCATAATTATCGAGAATGAATATATGATTAGAGGATATACATTAACCTATACAAATGCACTAATATAGTTCTTTTAACCGACTTCAAAAAACGAGGAGGTTCTCATTTCGTCTGTATGTTTTTTTATGTTTTTTACCTCATAACTTTTGACTGGGCGAAGCTATTTAAATGTTTCTTTTTTAGTTTGAAAGCTGGTGGTTTCCCTGTGGTCCCATTGGCACCAGATCAGGATCTAATGATTATCTGTTGATAAATCGAGGAAACCCCTCAAATTTCAAAGGCACATGAAGACAGTAGAACTTTATTTAAAAAAATCTCTTTTATCTTAATTTAAAAAATAAAATTAAAAAATAAAACTTCGGAATAATTGAGAAATTCTTATTTTCTATTTTTATTGTACCTAGTTTCTAATCTAGATACGCCTGTACCTATTGATCATTCTAACAACACACACGATCCTTGATTTTATTGTAAACAGCAATCACCTATTATTTATTTATTTAACACTTCAAGACACAAATAATGTACAAAGGCGGCCTTGATGCCGGAGGCATTCTCTTCCAGTCAATCCTAGGTGGTGCAGAAAGAGGCAGTAGCAGGTGTGTTAGATAGTCAGAGAGAATAAAAATAGAGTATTGGCAATGAAACTGAAAAAAAATGAAATTATCTGTCTTGCCCAAGTAAACATGCTCTTATTTCGTGGAAATAAAAACTAAATACTCGGTAACCAGCATGTAGCGTTATGTAGCGAGACGGCAAAAAGTATCAGAGCTCGTGGGAAGTCAATTACACGATTAGTGCCCTCTGCGTAGAGTGGTCAGGGAGACCGACCGGCGCGGTTGCATGGTTAAGCTTAGGGTCGGCTTTTTATTTTACGACTTATATATTTATTTAACACTTAAATAATTGCTGCATGCATATGTGAACTTATGTAGATTTTTCAATGGAATTTCACATACTTTTAGTTATTTTGCAATAACATAAGATTTATTTAAAGCAATATCCAAGATTTTTTTTTAATCTGTATATACTACCTATATTGTATTTCTCTCTCCAGCCCATCAATGTTCCACTACTGGGCACGGGCTGCTTCTACTTTGGGAAGTATTATGGTCTACTATGCCGTGCTGACCAGGCATGTTGTCATAAGGTTTAGTATTGAGTTTTCCGTCTCACACAAAGGATCTTAAATATATATACATACTATTTTCCCTAGCTGACTCTTATATCATCCTTGGGAAGATGGGGTGGTGACACACATGTATTCTTAATCCATCACCACATATTTACTTATAATAAAACAGAGTTATTTTTGTTTATTTTAAAACAGTTTTTGATGCGGTTTTTTTAAAATATATGGAGTGGTTCAAGAGGATGACTTTTTATGAAATTTCCTCGTACGAAGTTCCGAGTAACAGCCAGTGTTGTTTATTAGGCAAATAACAATTGTCTAAGCTATACTCTTGTAACTGATAAGTGATAACTAATCAGTATACCTCCATTATCTGTAAATATTGAGTTTTGTCCATCATCTTTCAATCATAAAGTACTCATAATTATTATTTATAGTTGAATCGCTTTGTCAATTACTCGGCACATAATTCAAAGATTAACACTATTTCCTTTTTCTATAATTGACCGGGGTTCTTACATCACGATCTGAATTTAACGCCAGTTAAATTGAGGGTTAAGCTCATTCAAAATAACATTTCGAACTCCATTGATAAATGAATAAAATCATTTACGATTTCAAGAATAAAATCGGTGACAAATTTCGATTTCTTTACATACACAATGCATACATTCTAATGATTTCACTTCCTTATAAAATGTATAGAAATTTCATCAGTTCATCAGAGTAACATAATAGATCTTTTATGCATTTATTCTAGTTTTTATTTTCAATAAAAAGTCTCATGAGCTATTACTTTCAGCACGTAAACAAATTAATTTTAAAATATAATGCATACAATGATAAAATAGTGCTGCTTTAGTGCCGCGGTTAGGCATTAGGTACAACGCGTCTCGTATTCTGATTCGGATTGAGCAATATTACATGTCACTGTTGATATAATAACAGCTCTACTTACCCTTTAGGATATATGATGTCGTAATAAATAAGAAACAAATATCCACGATAGTGTTATTATTGTAAATATATATTATACCAGCTGACCCGGCAAACGTTGTTTTGCCATACTAAAAAAATTGGTCAAGTGCGAGTCGGACTCGCGCACGAAGGGTTCCGTACCATTATCTATGCAACATAAGGCAAAGTTATTAGTATCGAGCAAGAAACGGTAAAAAAATCATGTTTGTTGTATGGGAGCCCCCCTTAAATATTTATTTTATTTTATTTTTAGTATTTGTTGTTATAGCGGCAATAGAAATACATCATCTGTGAAAATTTCAACTGTCTAGCTATCACCGTTCTTGAGATACAGCCTGGTGACAGACGGACGGACGGACGGACAGCGAAGTCTCAGTAATAGGGTCCCGTTTTTACCCTTTGGGTACGGAACCCTAAAAAAGGTTTGAAAAATAGATGTTGGCCGATTCTCAGACCTACTGAACGTGCATGTAAAATTTCATAAAAATCGGTCAAGCCGTTTCGGAGGAGTACGGTAACTAACACTGTGACACGTGAATTTTATATATAAGAAGATATGTTGCCCTAACATAACTTAAACAGCCAGCATAAAACAGGAGAAAGCCTCTGCAGCGATTGTCGTCTCACTGCTGGACACGGGATTCGTCCACTTTGGTAGGGATTATTGTCTATTGTACCGCGTTTACCAGGCGGTTTGACACAGGGTTTAGTTTCGAGTTTTCCGTATCTCACAGTAGACGTTAACTGCTTATATTGTCCCTTAGGTAGCTCTTACAGCACCCTGGGAGAGAAAAGGAGTGGGAACACTTGTATTCTTATTCCGTCACCACACGAACCAAACATGAGAGAATGAAGACTCAAAAATAAAACCCTATGCCACAACCTGTCGCAAGTATACCAGATACCATTCTAAAGTGGAGGAAATGTGTGCCTAATTACAGGACATTAATGGGCGAAGAATAATCTGTAAACGTTGTTAAAAGAATTAAAAGTGTATCTATAAATACCTGGCTACCTAACTAGTACTCAAAATTAGAAGAAATATCATTTGTTTTCGAATTCTACTGGAAATATCGCGAAACGGTAGTAATTGGGTATCTTTTATGGCTTAAGACTTCCATTGAAGTGACTGCAGACCCTACTGTGATCTAATAAGCTTTTCATTCAGGTGAATTTACGGTAATATAAATGTTCACGGGAAACCTTTTGCTTGCCTAACTCAATTTACTACTTTTGATGAAAAATATTTTCTTTTGTAATTTGTACCTTACCAATGTGTAGTAAAAATATGTATATATATATCGGAGAAAATCACCGTAGACATCACCTGTTGTTACAGCCAGAGCAGTCATCCATCTAAACACATTGTAATACTGAATAAACTAACTACGATAACTACAACATTCTATGTACTACGATGAGATTGATCCGTGGCTTACGACACGTGTAGCTGGTTTGGAAGGATCCTTTTATGAATATTCAACGGGTCACCATTCATTCTCATCTAATAAACGAATTACTCACCATTGACACCATTTGAGGACCCACTTCACAATCTTGGAACCTAACTTAAAACTAAAGATCCCTAAGTAAACTATTTTAATCAAGTCTCCTACGACATATATATATATATACTAGCTGTCCCGGCAAACGTTGTTTTGCCATACTAAAAAAAAAAAGTTTGAAAAATAGATGTTGGCCGATTCTCAGACCTACTGAATACGCATGTAAAATTTCATAAAAATCGGTAAAGCCGTTTCGGAGGAGTACGGTAACTAACTGTGACATGGAAATTTTATATATTAGATTTTTTTTTTATAGAAAGCTTTTTTATTTTTTTGGAATTATTGTCGAGGGAAGGTGACGGCACTCGTAACAGGGTATCCTAGTACGAATGCCAACGCACTCCTTACATTGATTTATGTGAGGGAAAGAAAGAGATTTCTTTTCCCTTTTCTTTTCTTTTATTATAATGTGCAACGATTTCATTAAATATGTTCTAAGGAGTTTTATTTATTGAACTGATTAATTTGTAGCAAATAAATTATTTATTATTATTATGTGGAGCAGATGGATGTTAGACGATTAACGAAAGGTATATACACGGCGGAGGTAAGTGGAAATGCTGGGAGAGGACGCCCGAGAAAAATATACTCCGACGTCATTGCCGGTATACTCCAAAAGGGACAAGTGCGTAGCACTTACAACCGTCGAGCATGTATGACCAGATGTACGAGTATGAATGAAGCCGAGGAAGTATGTTTGGATCGCAGCAGATGGCGCTCTATAGTCTCTGCCTACCCCCATGGGGAAAAGGCGTGATGTTATGATGATGACAATGATGATGATGATTATTATTATTATTACTAATACTTATTAGAACCTACTTTCCTAGTAATGATATATATGTATAATCACAATAAGATTTACGAAAACTAAAAAAAATCACGGAATATCCACAATTAATAATGTTTTAACGTTACACAATGATGTACTTGTAGCCTATACATTTTCAAATACAGTCTTTATACGCAAGTAAAAGCACTGCATCCCAATTAATAATTATTTACGTTACCAAGATTTGAAGAAAAATAATAATAATTAAAAAAGCAAAACAAGTTTCTTCGCAATTTATAACACCTCTAAATTTCAAATTAGTTATTCGATGCAACACAGGTCTTATAAAAACTATAGACGGTCGATACTTGACATTTTTCGTTCGCATATTTTTTCCACTGACACCATTTCGTCACACGTCTGCAAATAATCTTTAAACTTTATCGATACGTATAAAATCGGACGTTTACGACATCACCTTGCGATTTTCATGGTCTAATAAAACATAGCTCTTATTCTCTTATCCATTGCAATTTTTGCACGCGAATAACGTGTGACGTCATAACTAAAAGATTTTTATCATGCCTGTCATGAGATTTTCAAATATATATGATACATTTGATGCATGCCTTTTTGACAGCTCATGACCAAAAACTCGAAAGATATTAATAAGTTAGTATGTATGCTAAATAAGCTAAAGTTAGCAGTTAGCTGACCACACCGGAGGCCCGGAGGTCACAGGCCTTCGCTTCAGTAAGACAACAATATACCTAAAAATTTCAAAATCACAGGGAGCCGCTGGATGCATGCGCCGCTAAATTGCATTGTAACGTTCTTTGGAGTATATTTGTGTCCAACAATAGAGGTAGGTAGATGAATGGAAGAAAACCCAAAACTATATATATTAGAATTTAGTTTTGATTTCTTTCATTACTTTGATGTTATCTGATTCTTTCAGTTGACGTCACTTAACAAGAAATAAATAATAAATAAATATTCATGGACATTTCACACAACGTCCCTTGGTCCCAAGCTAAGCTTATATGCTTGTGTTATGGGTACCAGAATACGGATATAATACAGATACTACTTTTTTTTTGTAAATACATTCTTATAATACATAGAAACACCCAGACGCAGGACATACATTTGTATGACATTTCGGGCAGACGGGTTTCGTGGTGTAGTGGTTTATGTAATGGACTGTCGATCACGAGGTCGCAGGTTCGATTCACGCTTGGGACAATCATTTGTGTGATATCCGTAAATGTATCCCGTGACCTCACGATCGGCAGTCCGTTATACGAACCACTAGACCACAAAGCCCGTACATGGTTTGTATTCTCAGCTATTCGATATAAAGCATTTATGTTTACTTTTAATTTTAAATATACTTAAAACGTAATTCTTTAGAAGACTATTAAGTTAACTACGTTTATTGTATATATCTTATCACTAAATTAATCTGCATCACATTCGTTTAACACATAAATCCTATATCTAGAAGTTCATTCCTCCTTCATCATGACTGCATCTATTAAAAAACTAATAAAGAAACATAGTATTTGTATACATTCAATCACAAAATTAATCTATGTTCCGCATTATCACATTCGCTTAGATTTGTATCTTATGCGAAACTAGAAAGTCTAAAGCTGCATTCACATTTGTCTGATGTTTAGTGACGTGTTGCATCAGAAAGGCATCTTTTTAATACATCTATACAAACCATCACTGCACAATACATCACAGAAATGGGTATAATCATACTTTATGAAACCTGATTTCCCGTCTGTTGCCACACATCACGACACATCAGGCAAAATGTGAATGCGTCTTAATAAGTCTTTTGTTAACGTTATAGTGTGAACTTCACAATGCTACCGAAATACATTTATATAACTTTAATAAAGACCTTTGCACTATATTTAATTAAGTTTTTCGACAACTGTCATTGTCAGAGAGAAGGCGTTTAAAAATCTGTTAGTGAATCATTCGAGCGAAAACATTGTATTGATGTAATCTGCTTTTATTATTGATTGGGTATATTTTAGTGGATATTTACAGCGCGTGCCTACAGTAATTTATGATACAATCACTTTTCTTGATCAATACTTACTTTTTCAAATTATTGGGCAAGATCTCCTACCCATTAGTAGGACAGTCATTCCAATTCAGAAGGGTACCGGGTCAACTCATCCCGCGCTAAGTAATATTTTAAGATTTCCTTCTATTACAGAAGATGTTAGCTGCTCATAATATTTTTTAGCTGGTTATGACAGTACCCTGAGGGGGAATTGGGAGACGCTGCTGACACTGTATTCATGTTCCGTCAACGATACCCTGCTGACCTGCGTGCTAGAAATAATATATATATGTGTCATAATCGAATGCATTTGTTATGTTCTTAAAATGAGTATACTAGGATGATTTCAGGTGATGATAATGATAGCATTTTCTAGTTATTTTCATTTTTGACGTTCTACGTGGTGGAGTGGTTCATGTAACGGACTTATCGTTCAAGAGGTCTCAGGTTCAATTCCCGCTTGGGACAATCATTCGTGAGATATTCATAAATGTTTGTACTGCGTCTGGGTGTTTTCTATGTATCATAAGTATGTATTTATAAAAGAAAAGTAGTGTAGTAAATGTAAGTGTAGTATATCCGTATTCTGGTACCCATAGCACAAGCGTATAAGCTTAACTTGGGGCCAAAGGAGGTTGTGTGAATGTCCATGAATATTTATTTAATTATTTATATTTTTAATTCTAAAACCCTACTACCGCATCTCACAATATACTCGAATTCTAAATCAACGTGTTCGATTAGTTGCCCCTATTGTGACTCGTAATCGCTGCAAGCATTGAAGTAGAACATTTTCGATAGCTACACCGAACACAACTAAAGTTAACTAGAACATAGGCGTTAGTAATTATAGACGACAAAAAAGTCGTAGCGACTGATTACTTTCACAAGATCTTACAATAGAGCATGAAATGAGCTTCGTCGAGCCACCGCGTTACGCATCGGTCGCGTACTCTTACTAAACATTTTCGAATCAATATCGATTTTATAAAATCTTTTGACGGGCTTCGTGGTGGAGTGGTTTATGTAATGGACTGCGGATCACGAAGTCTCGGGTTCGATTCCCGGTTGGGACAATCATTTGTGTGATATCCATAAATGTCATACAAATGTTTGTACTGCGTCTGGGTGTTTACTATGTATTATATGTATGTATTTACAAAAGAAAAGTAGTTTATGTATTCTATCCGTATTCTGGTACCCATAACACAAGCGTATAAGCTTAGCTTGGGACCAGAGGACGTTGTGTGAAATGTCCATGAGTATTTATTTATTTATTATTTATTTTAATCGCAATGAACCACGTAGTATTAGAAGTTCTACTTACGGAGGCAGTAAGTCCGAATTTTACTTCTTTACTTATTATAAAACAAAGTCGTTATTTTTTATGTATGTCCCTATGTGAGATTATATCTTTCAAATTACACAACGGATTTTGATGCGTTTTTTTTTTAAATGATAGAGGACAGGAGGACTGCTGTTTGTTAATTCTACGCGTATGAAGTTGCGGGCAATAGCTAGTAAACTAATAATTGAAAGATCAACTATCAATACATTGCTTATTTATCGCTTAAAATGTAATACAGTAACTTACAAGCGTTAAGAGGGTACTGTACTCCTCATTTAGGTATTTGCCTCAGGTATTGCTATCCCTATTTCCGAGCGCCGCGCTAAAAGGGACCAAAAATAGCTGAAGCAGATTTTTCGTACTCCTCTTTTTTCTTCGCGAAAGTTAAACCGATTTTAATAGTTTTTACTCTATATTATAGATAGAGAGTATATATCTATGCTTCTATCACTTTCTTTTTTGGTAAAACTTTATCAAATTTGTGTGATAGGCGCTGCAACTATATCTAAAGAAAACCGAAAAAAACAGGATTTTCTGATGATCATAATTCTTTTTAGTTATTATGTTTTGAAAAAAGAAAGTGATAGAAGCATAGATATACTCTTTATCTATAATATAACGTAAAAACTATTAAAATCGGTTTAACTTTCGCGAAGAAAAAAGGGGAGTACGATGCCCATATTTTTGTATGGAGCATAATTTGGTATCGTACCCTCTTAAGTCTTAATTGACCAACATCATAAAAATCCTATAGACGATAACAGAAGAACAAAAGAAAAAACACAACAAAAATATGTAAATTACATTTGGTGGCAGCAGAGGGGGCAAATAAAACCCAACTACGGGAAGTAAAGCTACAGTTTAAATATTTAAATTCCATTTTTAAATATACTTATTCTAACCTATAACTAATTGACCTAATTGATCGGCGATCGACCAAAAAGTGAGGTTTGTTGAAGAGAGGGTTTCCTCATCGAGCGACTGTGGGGTCTTCTTCATATTGCCGTCATCACTTTTGCATTACTCACATCGACGAACACCTGGTCATTGATGCTTCACTTGCTGTTGCAAAATATTGAGATCGTGCATACGAAACATGTACCTCAATTGAATTTGTAAAACCTTACTAAACTTACGTTACTATTTTGACGGACTGGTTATACTTTTAGAAAGATGATAAGGGGAAATAAAATAATAAAATTAATTTAAGCAACTTCGTTTATTCACAGTTCGGTTAAATAGTCGTTGATACTCTTGGTCGTACATGTTATAAAATATATGTCACATACTTTGAGATGGTAATGATATTTTACACATTTTAAACAAGCAGAAATTGTTCCCCTGTTGTCATTTACCATTTAGCATAACGGCTTTAGACGTTTTAGGCTTATCATATGTAACTACATACAAATTGGCAGTAGTAAACGGCCTAAAGGAACATTTTGTGTACAGAACAGTGAGTGAAACTGGCATAAATGTACAACTGATTATATGTGAATGGCTCAATCAAGGCTCACAGTTGCACAAGTTGTTACGTCGATATGTTTTGACGTGTCCAGTTCAAACCGTCGCCAGTTGTGCTAGGAAATTGCTACAATTATATCGATAACTGTGTCAAGTTGGAAGCATGAGGAACTTGGTGATATTTTTCATACATAATAATTTGTTGTATTTGTTTCCTATTAAATATCAAAGTTAGTGTTTGACCACATATCGCCTGATGGAAAGTGGCCTTGAATAGTATCTACGACTATACAACGTGTTTCAGAAAGGTGTAGTCATATTTGACCATCGTTAAACATGGCCGGTGACTAGGCACTAGGCATGGATGAAATTACAAATACTAGTTATATTCTGAATTTTATGTTTTCATAAAATTTAATTAAATTTAACTTGGGGTAATTTTCATACATAATAATATTATACTGTGTATGTCTTTTACGTATTAAATATCAAAGTTAGTGTTTGACCACATATCGCCTGATGGAAAGTGGCCTTGAATAGTATCTACGACTATATAAGAAGTCTGTTTACTAATGCCTTCAAAACTTCCATATAATTATTTGGAAATACAGATTTTCACAAGCATTTTACGCAATGTATTTATGACGAGCTTCATGGTTGAGTGGTTCATGTAACGGACTGCCGATCAAGAGCTCGCAGGTTCGATTCCCGCTCGGGACAATCATTTGTGTGATTTTTCTAATTGTCATACAAATGTTTGTACTGCGTCTGGGTGTTTCTATGTATTATAAGTATGTATTTACAAAAGAAAAGTAGTATATGTATTCTATCCGTATTCTGGTACTCATAACACAAGCATATAAGCTTAACTTAGGACCAGAGGAAATTGTGTGAAATGTCCATGAATATTTATTTATTTATTTAATGTAACTAAACTAAATTAGGCTTAATTTTTATGGATATCAAAATAGGGATTGACTGCATGAACTACTTTTCTTTTGTCAATACATACTAATACATAGTAAACGCAGAACAAACATTTTACTTACAATTGTATTACATAACAATTATATGTAGCACAAAAATGGTTGTCCCGTTGACGCATGATGTATTATACTCACAAACTCTGCAGTAAGATATTAAAGAACATCTAACAACTCTCTACACTGTATTATTTGGAACTAGCTGCTGCCCGCGACTCCGCGTGGAATTTAGAAAATTTTCCCCGTTTTTGCAACATTTTTCACTACTGCTTCGCTTCTACTCGTCGTACCGTGATGTTATATAGCCTAAAGCCTTTCTCGATAAATGCCCTATCTAACACTGAATGAATTTTTCCAATTAGCGCAGTGGTTCGTGAGATTAGCGCGTTCATACAAACAAACAAACTCTTCAGCTTTATAATATTAGTAATTAGTAATAGATAATCAAAGAATATAATTTTAAGTTAATATAACCCAGTAGTCCTAATGACCCCACAATCCCCTAGCAGTAGCAGAATCTGTCCTACGCAGTTACACATCGTAGTGTATCATTACAAAAGTACAAGCGCATTATTTGATTACATATTATTGAAGACGTGTGTTCCCGTTTTACCGTACGATTAACTGCTACAAATTAATAGTAGAAGAAAGTTTAAATAAGGGTTTATGTACATCCGCTGTGTTAACTGATAAACTTGGATCTGTGATTAGCTTTTTTTTAAGCTTGCGTAAGTTGTATTTCTTTTTTATACTAGCTGCTGGCCGCGACATACGCGTGGAATTGTAAAATTGGAACCTAGAAAATTTTCCCCGTTTTCGAAACATTTTTTTACTTATACTTTGCTCCTATTGCTCACAGCGTGATGTTATATAGCCTATAGCCTTCCTCAATAAATGTACTATACAACACTGAAAGAATTTACGGTCAATGTAAAAATAAAATTAAAAGTGGTAAACCCTGTAACAACTGATCGTAGAAGACACTTTACAACTCTGTCTTATTCCATGATCATGGTGACAGCAAAGACTCCGAAACATCCGGGTAAAATTTAAAACAAATACACGCGTCTAAATCCGTAAAATGTAGTTTTATTTGAACTGAGAAAATTTCTCAAATCTGACACTGGTTCCTGAGATTAGCGCATTTAAACAAACAAACTCTTCAGCTTTATAATAGATAACACGGGCCTTGTGACGTAAGTAATACTAATGTCAACTACCAATGTCTTCTTCAAGTGATTCAGCCAGTTCCCTAAGCGATTCCCATTCAGGATCAGTTCTTTTTATAACTTACGCAATTTTAACTTTCTATTTCTCTTGTAATACTTTTATTTTCAATTTTTTTTTATTCTGCGTATTATTGACTGTTTTACTGTAAATTGATGTAAACAACTAGGTACCTGTTGCCCGCAACTTCATACGCGTGGAAAGTAGTAAACAAAACCTAAACAAATATACAATAAAGCCATCCTATTGAACCACTCTATCATTGCGTACCAGTATCATCAATGCGTAGTTTTGAATATATAAGCTCACATTGGGACATACATGCAAAAATAACCGCTTTGTTTTAAAATAAGTAAATATCTAAGTATTTATGACCCAAGTTACGATCTATTATTACACAATTTATATTCAGACAATAACATTATTAAAGAAACAAGATTAGATCTATCAATAAAACAAAAAATATGAAGTATCAAAACTTTTGCTTAACTACATTTTATATTTATTTAACTTAAATTGTTTTTATAGCAATTCTATTTAGTATTATAAAACTATATTTAATTTTAGAACGAAAGAAGTCGTGATTCGAATGTGACAAAATGTTTAAATTTAAAAAAAGAAAGATAAATATGTGGAAATAAAAAGCGGAGCTAAAGTTTAAGTATTTATAGTTTAATTGAAATTATAAATTATTAGGTACAAAAGCAATGAGGCGCGAGCACAGAAGAAAAAAAGTGTGTAACTAGTCAACGCGCTCGACGTAACTAGATGGCGCTACTTTGCTTGTGTTCAGTATATTTACTACATCCTCCCTTGAACATAAGCCCATTTTTCTAGAGAAGTAGTCGAGCTTGACCTGTGGAGTCGCTTTGGTGAGAACATCGGCGACCATCTCTCCAGTGTTGACATATTGCACATCAATCTCCCTTTTACATATATTCTGCCTCACAAAATGGTGCCGGACATCTATGTGTTTGGTTCTGGAATTATAAACATCGTTTCCTGAAAGTTTAATACAGCTTTGATTATCACAATAAATACGTATAGTATGATGCTTGAGATGTGGCCAAAACTGTTCTTGCAGTTGTTTTAGCCATAGTGCTTCTTGGGTGCATGCCGATAAAGACATGTATTCGGCCTCTGTGGTTGATAGAGCAACAGTAGGTTGTCGCTTTGAGCTCCAAGATATAGATCCTCCCTGAAATATAAAAGTATATCCTGTGCAGGATCTTCTGTCATCTTCAGAGTTAGCCCAATCAGCGTCACAATAAGCATGAACTATTTCTTCTTCTACACATTGTTTGTAAGATAAACTGTAGTTTACGGTACCTTTTAGATATCTCAATACTCGTTTCAAAGTTACCCAATGTTTCATTTCTGGTTTATTGTTATATTTACTTAGGTAATTAACTACATAGCTGATATCTGGTCTCGTCCCTTGAGATAAATATAACAGACATCCAATTATTTCTTGATAAGGAATATTTCTTAGTATTGCATTTTCTTCACCAGATGAATGTAACTTTGTAAGCGGATCTATTGGTGTCTTGACAGGTTTACAGTCTGACATACTATATTTCTGTAGTACTTCCTGTATGTATTTCTTTTGATTAATATACATGATACCATTTTTCCTGTCTCTCGTCACATGAAGTCCAATACAGTAATTTAATTCTCCCATGTCTTTCATGCAGAACTTCTCACATAATTTTTGTTTTACATGGTTTTTTGTAGATTTACAGTATTCAGTGCCGTTATCTGTACGGATAATTTTTATCTTCTGATTCAACTCATTTTCGACTTCACATTTGAAACTATGAAAAACTGAAGTTATATTTGATTTGTCCTTTAAAAAGTATACAAACACTTTTCTAGAGAGATCGTCAATAAAAGTTATAAAATATTTTGCCCCTCCCATTGATAAACATTCCATAGGACCACAGAGGTCAGAGTGAATGACCTCAAGAAGTGATGTTGCTCTTGATCCTTCATTTTTAAATGGTAGTCTAGTTTGTTTGCCTTGTATACAGGGAATACATGATTTACTATCATTTTGGGTAATTTTTACCCCTTCGGTACAAGTTTCTAACTTTTTTACATCAACATAATTCAGGTGTCCCATTCTGCGGTGCCATACATCTAAACTCTCAATGCTTTCAGTGGCAGTAAGATATGCACCCCCACCAACAGTATTCAGCTTATACATGTTGTTGATTAGTCTTGCCGTTGCTACTAACTTTTTTTCTTTATTGTAAATATTACAGCCACAACTATGGAAATTTATTTGACATCCATTTTTTACTAACTGGCTAACCGACAACAAGTTAGTACTCAGTTCTGGTATAAACAAAATGTCTCTTACCTGGACTTTGCTTACTTTATCATCACTACAGCAGAGATTGAGATCTAAATTTCCCATCATCTGTACGGTAACTGAAGAATTATTGGCCACCTTTATACTTTGTATCGAAGGTGTCTTTGTATCATATAACCAATCAGATCTTCTCGTCATATGCATGGATGCACCAGAATCCACATACCAATCACAATTGTCCATTACTGTGCAGGCTGAAAAAACTGCAGCATAATTTTTATTAGTAGGATTATTAGAATTTTCCTTTTTATTGGCAAAACAGTTCTTACTCAGATGCCCAAGTTTATTACAATTGTAGCAACGGGGACCACGGGGTTTATTCTGATAATTATGGGAACTATAATTTTTCTTTTGTGGGTATCTATGCTTTGTGTACAATACAGTAGTATCAGATTCCTTTTTTACTTCTTGTAACAACTTAGTCTTAATAGAATCTGCACTTATTACAACACCGGAGCTTTCTATTCCCATTATCATTGGTTTGTACTGGTCTGGCAAACCAGCTAACATCAAAGTTCCCAACCATTCATCATCAATTTTGAAACTTATATTTCTCAGTTTATGAGCAGTAGTTACTAGTTTATTTACATAATCCTCAATATCGGTACAACTATCTAGGTTTGTATTAATGAGATCACGTAATAAAGATACTTTCCTGCTCAATCCGGAGTCTTCGAACGCAGACTTAAGTTTGCCCCACACATCGCGTGCACTCAGGGCCTGTTCTATGTGGTGGTAATTATTTGGGTCAACCAGGAGAATAATTTTACTTTTGGCCTTTACATCCTTGGTAAAATCAACGGTTTCCTTGTTATCAGGATCCACACACGACCACAAATCGTCGTGCTCTAAGTAGGCTTTTACAGCGAATTTCCATGTATTGTAATTGTCCCTTCCGGTCAGTTTTTCAATATGCACGGTGTTTATCGACATTGCTTCGGAAACTGATAGGTTTTAAATGTAAAATACGCTGAAAAAGAAATAACCGGCAACCTAACCTCAATTTTTTACACGCGGTACTTTACGGAACTAAACTTTTAACTTTTACGAAAAACTAATACTTTTTCCAATTATGAGATAAGCCCATAACCTGTGGAAATAAAAAGCGGAGCTAAAGTTTAAGTATTTATAGTTTAATTGAAATTATAAATTATTAGGTACAAAAGCAATGAGGCGCGAGCACAGAAGAAAAAAAGTGTGTAACTAGTCAACGCGCTCGACGTAACTAGATGGCGCTACTTTGCTTGTGTTCAGTATATTTACTACAAAATACTGGCCTATTAAAAAATTCGTGGCGTTCCGTTCGGAAAACTTTGTATCGAGTTCGTCGCGTATTTCGCAATCGATGTTATATTTGATATAAAAAGAAGAATAGTAACTCATAATCGCTCATTACAAAAGAAGGTTTCACTTCCACGAGCGTCACGTCTCACGATCAATTTGAAATAATGTTTAGCAGGAATAAGATGAAACTAGATCCGGCTTGTATTATGCATTTGAATTACATATGAACGGATTAAGAATACAAGTGTCACCACCCCATCTCCTCCTAAAGGTGCTGTTAAAGTCAGCTAAGGGATATTGCACACAGATAACATCCTCTGTGAGAGACCGAAAACTCGATATTAAAACCTAAGCTAACACGCCTGGTCAGCGCGGCACAGTAGACCATGATCCCTTCCAAAGTAGGAGAGGCCAGTGCCCAAAAGGGTATGTAAAGGCCCAAAGGTAAATGGGCTGGAAGGAGTAAGTAGAAAATCGTGGTTTCATCGACGTAGCAAACATTTTGTTACACCACAGCACCATGTTACTACAGCAGAGCCTAACATTGCAACGTACTTCTCCCTAATGAACAGTGTTTGAAAAGTCAGTTTTTGAGACACAGCGTATTGCATTGAAACAGATAATACACTTTTGTATTCATATACTGATACCTATAAGTTTAGCTTGGACATGAGATCATCGTGTAAATATTAATTTAAAAAATTGGTCAAGTGCTAGTCGGACTCGCGCACGAAGGGTTCCGTACCATTATCTATGCAACATAAGGCAACGTTATTAGTATCAAGCAAGAAACGGTAAAAAAATCATGTTTGTTGTATGGGAGCCCCCCTTAAATATTTATTTTATTTTATTTTTTGTGCTGTGCAATGTGCAATTTGTCACATTAGTTCATAATCGATGATCGTACCGAATAATTTATATTACAACATTGTATTGTCGATTTAATCGATTTCATACCGATCTTGTAACTGCAAGTAGGCAGAATTTGCGAAACTGTCGATGCTTAGAAACGTGATTATTTTGTCACGGTTCGTTTAGTTTCTCTTAGAATTAGTTTGAGCTAATTACTAACAAAACGTTCGGGTTTTTGCTGTAAAATATTATATGTACCGTTATTTTTCCTCTATTAGCAGAAAACAAGCGCCTGTAATAAAAACGGCAAATCTATACCTATAGTTTAATAGAGATTCGCTTTTAAGTACTAGCCAAAAAATATCTGAAATAAATACTCTGATTTGGATACGCTTTACTGCGAATTTTGGACTGTACCTTCTAGTTAAAGCCTTCTCTTAACTTTTTTTATTGCATCAGCTTTTCTTCGTCCACTGTTGAACATAAGACATTCCCAACTTCCCATAGAAGAACTTCCCATAGAAGGCCTTCACCTATGCGCCTTTGAGAAGGGCTTCCTTACGATCTTATAGATATCGTCGCTCAGCTTTGATTGGGTCAAATACTTTCGCAACAATATATACAAAATACATAATATCTCTTGCTCTGCGTCTTTAAACTTGAGCTCCCTGCGATCTTATAGATATCGTCGTTCAGCCTGTTTGGATCGAACCCTTCGGTACAATATTGATAAAAAATGTAAAATAGATATATCAAACCAATAAAATCAAGTTCAAGTACGAGTTGGACTCGCACACGAAGAGTTCCGTACTCTTCTTATCAACACAATATATTCATTCACTTGACACCAAATAACCCTAAATAATAGGATAGGTGCAAATAAATGCAGATAAATTATGATGATAAGTTTTTGTTGTAATAGTATCAACAGATATTCATAAACTGTGACATTTTCATTTGCCACCGTTTTAGAGATACACCCTAGTGACGGACAAACAGACGGACAGGGAAATCTTAGTAATCTGGTCCCGTTTTATGTCTTGGGTTAGAACTCAAAAGATAATATTCATTATCACGCGCTAACAATTGCCCGCAAATTCATACTCGTAGAATTTAGAAATCCTCTATCATTTAAAAAAACGCCATTAAAATCCGCTGCGTAGTTTTGAAGATATAACCTCACATATGGACATACATACAAAAATAACTACTTTGTTTTATAATAAGTAAAAAAGATTTGCCTATTGTATATCACTCATAGGCAAATGTGTGATAACATTCCTAATAGGTGAAAGGTAAGTTTACACAACTACATAGCGAGTTAACTCTAAATATACATATATTTCAAAATCTTTCACAACAAACATACATACTTATAGACTGTATGTAATCGCAGATCATAGCATATACGAAACAGCTCATTAGAACTGTAAATTGCCATAATCATTAAACTACTGTAGGTTATTCTATACATGTCTTGGACCAAGTAAATCATTGAGGACGGAACTCTAGAAAATGTGATTTTTTTTAATGTGAGCAAAAATCAATGTTATTTGCTGGACTACATTGTGTATAATATTTTCTAATATTTTCTAAGCTCAGTCTCACCCGTTACCATGGTGACTGAAAAGTCTCCGAAACGTCGGGCCAAAATTTAAAACACATATACGCGTCTAAATCCTTAAAAAGTAGTTTAATTTAAATACACTGTGAATGTAAAATAAAAGGTCTGTATTTCATATAATGAACAAAAATTAATAACATAGCATATAAATATTACAAGCAATATAAATATTATAATATGCAAAAAATATAAGTGCAGCACTTATATTTTTTTTACATTAACCCATATTCGAAACGTTCCGTCTTGAATTTTAACTCCGTCTAAAGAAACAATTATAGCATTTACTACTTATGTGAGGAGTTTACTCATTAAGTTTAGATAGATTCCTTTAATACAGATCAATAAAGCTCTGAAATAATAACATACAGTCCTATTAAAACGTTACGGTTTAAATCTACTCATTATCTATAGATACTAGATATACGTACTTTCTGATGAGTGCTTTATTTCTTAGAGGCACAGATTTTGCATTTAGAGTGTATATGGCTACATCACTCAGCAGGCTTAAAGTTAAAGTTTGGTTTCTAAATTCCACGCGTACAAAGTTGCAGGCAACAGCTAGTTACATTTAAAGTAGTAATTGGAATTATACCACGGATGCAATTATAATAACCACACTACTTATTTATCGTACTAGTTTAGTAGCTTAATATCACCTAATATAAAATATATCAAACATTTTTGCCTTTATTAAACTTACAATAAAATACCAGTTCCACAAATATTTCTCACTGTTCTATGATTAATACCAATTTTGTTAGATATAAATCAAAATGGCCGCCGGCTATTCAAACTTGGAACATCGCGCATCGAATAGAAATTTTTCGCGCCTTTATTTTTATTTATTTTTAATAGTTTATTTTGATTAATTGCTTCGTTTTGTGATATGAGTTTATTATTGTTTTAAATGTATTATTAGTCTGCTACTATCTTTGTTCTATTAATTCACTTGATACCATTAATTTTAAATTTGATTTAGTTGGTTTGGCTTTATCGACTCATACCTGAGCCTAAGGAAATACTGAAAGAAAAAAAATACTTTAAATATACGGTTTTTTTTCAACAAGATATAATTAGAATTACTTAATATTATTATGTGTTCGCATTTGCCAGTTGCCAATATCAAGTGCATATCTTCCGCTTTTCTTTTCAGTACCAACCACCCATCTCTAATCTCAACTGAGCTTTAACAGTGCCCAAAGGAGAATAGGATGGTTTTTTTTCCTCCCTTGACTTTACTGGGCCATGGTATAGTGCCTTGAGCCTCACTATGACCCAGTGAAGGGGTGTCCCTGTCATTCGGGATAATGGGCTGGTGACATGTAGCTGCTCAATCAGTAACCACACAGACGTTATCAAAGCGAATAAATACTCCTTGAAGTTCGAAATAATGTTTAGGTATACACAAAGTCCATAAAAGCTATATTTCTTAGTGGCCACAAACCTCATAATTATATGAAACTCCTGAGTTCCGCACACGAGAATCGATATCAAAACATCGAGCGAAAGTTTCTCGATTGTTGTATGTCGGTGTACAGTTTTGTTTTACGACATTTTAGCAAAAATTTAATCTCTTATTGTTAACAAATAATAAACAGTTTTACTTTTTTGGCACTCTTCGCCTATTGTAGAAAACCATAGACAATTTCAGATTACGTTCGAACACAGATATACCAGGTGCCCAAGTCCGGTAAATGAATTGTGTCACAATGGTCGCTCAATGACACATTATAACCTCAAAAAATTTGCCCAAAAATTTGCCTCTAAGCAATCAGTTACATATTTAGTTTTATTGCAAACAAATGCAATAACTAATTGCTTAGTGGCGAATTTTATCAAGTTTGGTAGTCTATTGTTAATTTTTTAAGGTTATAATGTGCCACTGAGCGACCATTGTGACACAATTCATTTACCGGACTTGGGCACCAGATGTAGTGTTTATGGCTACATCCCTCAGCGAGCTGGAAGCCACACATATATCTATGTGTGCGTAACAATGTATCTGTGTGTTAAAATTCCTTTAACCCCTGTAACTAAATACAATGACATTTACACTAACTATCAAATTGCTAAATATCAATAATAATATTCAGATCAGCCATTTTGCTCTTGTAATGGTCACTAAACAGGCTAAATTAAAATATCAAACATACATAAAAGAGGATTTAGACATTTTAAAAATCACCTAAATTATACATTTTTCCGTAACATACAGAAAACCGTTCGTATGTGAATGGAGCTAGTGTCCCATCATTAAAGTATAAATCAGTAACGATTCAACCAGTAATTGGTCGATACTACTCGATACATCGATATAGATCTAGCTCCCGGATCAGTAAATTAAACTTCGCGTTCAATATAATTTTCATATGATGTGTGTGACATAGGTATCATAAATTATTGGGTATTAGAAACTGTAAGATATAAATCATGATAATGTATGGGCATAATCTGAATACATATTCATAGAGGTACCGACATCAATAGCTTTAGATTCTAATGTAATCTGAGAGCTTTAGTTTACCCCAGACTTACTTAGGAATATATTTTACCTGAGATAATATTATTATATGTTAAGAGGGTACTGTACTCGTAATTTAGGTATTTGCCTTAGGTATTGCTATCCCTATTCCCGAGCACCGTGCTGAAAGGGACAAATATGGCTGAGGCAGATTTTACCTACAAATTATTTGAAAAAAAGGCGTTTCGTAGTCCCCTTTTTTCTTCGCGAAAGTTGAACCGATTTTAATTATTTTTAACGTTTTGTATTTGTAACGTTTAAACGTTACCAAATATGTGTGATAGACGCTGCAACTTTACCTAAAGAAAACCAAAAAAAAACGGGATTGTGTGATGGCCATATTTCTTTTATTTATTATGTATTGAAAAAAAGAAAGCAACAGAAGCATAGATATACTCTTCATCTATAATATAGCGTAGAAACAATCAAAATCGGTTTAACTTTCGCGAAGAAAAAAGGGAAGTACGATACCCATATTTTTGTATGAAGCATAATTTGGTATCGTGCCCTCTTAAGAATCTTTCTTTTCAGCCCAATAACGCTGGGTATCGACTTTGTCCACTTTGGGAGAGATTATGGCACATAGACACTAGGGCACATAATTTATCTTCGACTTTATCGTTTCCATCAGAGGATGTTCTCTGTGTTAAGGTAAAGGAGTAGTGACACTTGTATTCTTAATCTGTTTAAAATGTTTGTTTGTTTGAACGCGCTAATCCTAGGTACCGCTCGCGCTGGTTCGAATTGAAAACTTCTTTAATTTATTAGGAGCAAAGCATTAGTTAAAAATGTTGTAAAAAAGAGGGAAAATTTTCTAGATTGCAGACGTACGGAGTCGCGGTTAATAGCTAGCACTATATATTTCACTACTTAAACTGGGTCAATTTACAACAATGTAGTACCAATACCAATAAAAATAAAACCCCTGTTTGCGAACAAGATTATGATCAAAATATTCACACATTGATCCTTATCTTAGAATGTTATGCTAAAAAGCTATACTGTAAACTGCTATCAGATGCATTAAATCATTTATCCTAGGACATACCCTCACCTGTAATTGTAGCCTAAGGCTCTAGATGACACATTCCATCAAATAACTACTTTTATATAACGGTAGCTCTAGTTATACACCACGATACTCTATCGATATGTCATTGTGGCTTGTATATCGAGTTCTCGAGAAAATTACTCTAATACATATTAACATATGCAAAGGGAACACCCCTGAGGACGTAGTATCGATTATAATTGATCAGGTAAGATTACATTAATGTACTAAGTGATATATATAACCGTCACCGTTATATAATGACGCCAATTCTAATGCATCTAAAACTTAACCTAAACAGTCGAGATAAAACGCTTTTCCAATGCGTCTTGTCTATTCATTATTGTCATTATTAGACCAAATACGATCCTAAAAAGGTTTGTGATCTGTTGAGCTCTCTCCAGCCCATTAAAGTCCCCCTGTTGGGCTCGGGCCTCCTTCACGTTAAGAGGGATTATGGTCTAATGTGCCGTGCTGACCAGGCGTGTTGGCACGCGATTTATTTTCTAGTTTTCCGTCTCTCACAAAGGATGTTATATATTATGCGCAACAATATCCCTTAGCTAGTTTTTACAGCACCCTAGGAAGGAAAGGTTACACTTTTATTCGTAATCCTCTAACCACAAGTGTCTTGAGCTATTATCCTTTTATTTAAGCTAACTAAAGCGAGAAGAAATTGGCTAAAAAGGGAATCTAAATGGATGGATGATGAATGGATGGATGGTAAATATAAATGGATTACAAATAAAACTGAGAGTGGTTAGTTGGTGTATATTCGTGACACACTTGTAAGCAATAGTTAGTATAAACACGTATGTCTAACATTCCATACATAATGAGTACATTCGTAATAAGTATGGCCGTCGTTGTAGTTAAGGCGCTGTTATGTTGAAAGTAAAAGTTACTTTAACAGAACTATAAATAGAAAATGTATAAACCACAATAAATAAATTAAAAAATGAATAAAAAAATAAATAAATATTCATGGACATTTCACACAACGTGTTCTGGTCCCGAGCTAAGCTTATTATGCTTGTGTTATGGGTACCAGAATACGGATAGAATACATAGACTACTTTTCTTTTGTAAATACATACTTATAATACATAGAAACACCCAGAAGCAGTACAAACATTTGTATGACAATTAGAAAAAATCACACAAATGTTTGTCCCGAGCGGGAATCGAACTCGCGACCTCTTGTTCGGCAGTCCGTTACATGAACCACTCAACCACGAGGCTCGTCAAATAGCCCTTTAACTTCCCCTTAAACTAAAATGTTATACCATATAGTTAGTTGTAAATTTAGGGTTTACCTTTGTTACCACTTTTATGTTACCTCTAGATTATACTTGAAGATGTGTAGTGTAGATGTAGGCGTAGGACCTTAGTATAGATGTCCTATACTAATAAATGAAAGATGTTGCGTATGTCTGCAGTAAGCAAATTTTGTTAAACTGTGACAAACAGATTGCGATCAAATTTTATAAATGATGGATTTATAAGTGAACATGGTGCAGAGATAGTGAAATTGAAAATAATTGGAAAATTTTGGCAATAGCCGTGCAAATTTGTTTTTCTGGGTTAACCTTGTGTTTACTCTGGTATGGATTAGCTGTCATAAGGATACCTCGATAAAGGTTAAATTGGTTATCTTCATTTATTAATAGTTTGCTTAGTTCAAAAACTAAAAAGCACACTTATGGTGCTGAATATTTTTATAAATTATTGCATTGTCATCGGTCCTTAATAAGCATGCAAAATTTCAGATCAATCCGACTACTGCAAGTTGGTGAAAATCACTTCAAAAATTCCGTTACATAGATTAATACGTTAAATAAATATTCATGGACATTTCACACAACGTCCTCTGGTCCCAAGCTAAGCTTATATGCATGTGTTATGGGTACCAGAATACGGACATAATACATAAACTACTTTTCTTTTGTAAATACATACTTATAATACACAGTAAACACCCAGACGCAGTACAAACATTTGTATGACAATTAGAAAAATCACACAAATGTTTGTCCCGAGCGGGAATCGAACTCGCGACCTCATGATCGGTAGTCCGTTATATGAACCACTACACCACGAGGCCCATCCCGAGATAAAACCAAACTAATATAAGTATGTTAATTAAAAAGCAAAAGTTAAAGATTTTCATAAATGAGATTAAGTTAAGTGTAGTGTTTACTACATATTACGTGTTCCAAAAATATAAATTATATGGTGCATTTTCAAAAGGCAATTACTGACAATTTCAAACAAATATGCAAATGTGTAGTAGTGCACTATATCTGCAAAGTTAGCCAACCTAATCATATCAAATATCACACGAACAACAAACATTACAATAACGTAATTACAAGAAATACGCTATTAAATTAGTCGCATAATGATAGAATTGTATTGATTCTGTTGTATCAACTTTATTATAATAACCGTTACGTATATATCAAACTGTCAAATACCGGACCAATTGCTGTGTTTAAAACTTAAAGGTGCGTTCTAACATGTCCCCACTCGAGTAAATTCCACTGCAAATTTCGCAACAAGTAAGCAAGTATCCAACTCCGCCCTAAGTAACCCACCTATTACGCCGTTCGCTACCGAACAACCTTGACTATTATTTAGAACACTGACCATTAACCAGAACGCGTAAGCATAGATACGACTTCACCAGAGGCTGATATCATGTCGACAGCACGAATTATATTACAGAATTATCCTATTTTCCATTCAGAAGCCGCGAGCGTACAACTAACAAGCAAACTTAGGTAGAAAGCTCATATTTTCTTCTTTAATAAAACCGCTGATAGACCTGGGGTGTTCTAAAAAACAAGCGCTGTATCAAACGTGTACTTGAAGTAAACTAGCTGAGTATAAATTCTAATAAGCGTTTATAGTATGCGCCTCCCCAGGCAACAATGCTCTTAATCTTGACCATTATAGGAAGGATATTTTAAAATTTAAGATGTAGTTTCTAACTACTTAATATTTAGTTACCTCCTACGCTTGGTAGAGAAATAAATTGTGTTGGATTGATGGTTGCATGGCGGGGTTCCAAAGCTTCCGTATGTTTAGATGTATACTGGATTAGTCACACTTTTTTTAAATAACTCATATGGGACATGAGTAATGTTCATTTTGTATCCATTTTTAAAATCGTGTCTTCTGATTAGATTGGCGTGGCATTTATTGATCATTGTGACATTTATTTTACTCAACCACGCAGTAATCTTTTTATTGTGGATTCTTTTTACTTGTGAACAAATTTAAGCAAATTTATATGTTTTCTATATCTTGCAAATACATTTCCAAAACTATGTATATTATGTTAACGTATAGATACAGACATCAAAGTAGTTATAAAATTATTGTGCCTAGACTGTCCGTTATTTGCTCATAGCAGAGTTAAACGCTTGATTATGACACGATACAGTTTTTTTTTGTATGAGCGTCAATTCCCAATATGTAGGCAGAGTTAACTAAACAATTGTGTATAATCTAGTAGATAATTCCACTAATGATTCATCAAAGCACGTGAATAGTAAAGCAGCGTTTAACTAACCGAACGGTGTACGATACTATCGGTTATTGAACAATATGAGATCACACCAGCCTCGGCCTCAGGCGATTATTGTAGAACTATCTATAGTCTAGATTATTGTTAGCCATACCTGTTGTTTCATTGTTAGTATACAGATGTAGTAACAAGGTTACTGGGTAATAAGTACAGGTTATTTTTAGTTATGTTTGCATTGCATTGAAGGAGGGTCTGCCTTCAATTCACATTGTTAGCGAACACAGTCTTATCAAATTAGGCATGCAAAAATGACTAGAACATATTTTATATAATATTAAATGTAATGTTGTAACTACGTCTCACATCTATATTAATTTCATTAAATTTAAGTTTACATACACATACTCTACACAAGAACTACCAATTACACAATCCCAACTACCATAATTCTTAAAAACTACGCTTCTTTACCCGTCACCTTTTTAAACCCTATTATCGCTGCCGATATACAATTTATATATTCATTTTTTATAGAAAGTCCAAAATTCTTGGTCCGTAACCACTCATTCAAGGTTGATAACAAAGTATTTTGTGGAACTACACCTAATATTATTATACCATGTATTTACACATTTCTGACAAACGATATATTTAACATTCGATTTTAAAAATAATCAAATAAATTATGAGCTAGATAATATTCAAGTTGCCGATAGTGCTGTTGCGGATCTGGAAAGTATATGCAAAAATATGCTGTTTCCATTAAATAAATCCATCAACCTTTTAGTTCAAAACATTCGAAGCATTAATTGCAATATTTCCCATTTGGAGACAATACTACATAGCTCAAGCATCCATTGGGATCTACTAATTTTGACCGAATGTTGGCTACGTAGTAATAATCATATACCTGAATTGCAAGGATATAGTCATTCATCAACTACGAACAACAAAACACAAAATGAGGGTATTGTCGTTTACTATAAGTCCTCACACATCTTCAGTATTTCAGAACCATTGCTGTTGGATGCTAATTGTCTTGTAATAAAACTTGACCACTGCACAGTTATACTTGCAATATATCGACCGCCAGGCGAAAAAAATACTTCCAAATTCTTGGAATCGTTAGATAATTTACTTAAGCAGTTGGCATCTTTCAGTAATATAATATTGACTGGTGACATTAACCTGGATATTGCAGACGGTTCTAAGGATAGTCGGGCTGATACCTATTTGAACCTCCTAGCTACACATGGCATGTTACCTGCCTTCTCTATTCCTACACACACGCACACATGTCTTGACCATGTTATTCTGAAATCCAAATCTTCTATTAGATCTTTTGTTGCACAAACTACTATCACTGACCACTTCAGCGTTATTCTGAGCATGGAAACGCTACCTGTTATTAAAGAACCTCCTCAATTATTGAAAAAAATTGATTATAATTCTCTCGATATGACCTTTACTTTATCAGATCTTGACCGTATATTCACGATGAATGATGTCAACGTCGCTACCGATTTCCTTATTAAAACAATTAATATGAAGTTGGAAAGTTGTACAACATTTTTACCTACTCGTAGACGCCAGCATATTTTAAAACCTTGGATCACAAAGGCCATGTTGAGATGTATTAGGAATAGGGATAAATTATATATCAAAACTAAAAAAGAACCAAGTAACCAAATTTATAAGATATCCTACACCCGTTATCGTAATTATTGTAATATGTTAATCAAAAATGCCAAAAAAGAATACGAAAAATCTGAAATCAGCAAAGCTAAAAACAATCCTAAACAACTTTGGAAGGTTATTAAAAATATTACCCATACTAACAAAACTAAAACACCTGCTCTTAACTTGATTGTTAAAAATAACCCTATTGAGTCGGCTAACTCAGTTAATCGATATTTCGTAGGGATCGGTAGTGTTCTGGGCGGTAACTTTAGCAATTCTGATCGGACGGCAGCTCCTTTTTACTCTTCCACCTTATCCTCGATGGACTCATTTGTTCTATCATCAACTGATGATCAAGAAATTCTCGCGACGATAACTAATCTTAAAAACGACTGCGCCGTCGGTTTAGACTCCATTTCTAACAGCTTTATAAAGAGATATAGCAGTGTTCTTGTTGGGCCCCTTGTGTATATCTGTAACCTATCCTTTTCAACTGGTGTCTTCCCAGATGCTCTTAAGCGTGCTCTTATTCACCCTATTCATAAAGGTGGCGACAGAGACTGTGTCAACAACTATCGGCCTATCTCCATTTTACCCGCCTTCTCTAAGATTATAGAAAGAATTGTAAATAAAAGATTGGTTCTTTATTTGGAAAAGAAAAATATTCTGTCTCCATCACAATTTGGCTTTCGCAAGCATAAATCTACGGATGATGCGATCCACGAACTAACAAATACAATTATTTCTAGTATGGATCAAAGGAAAAAAGTAATTGCGATTTTTCTGGACTTAGCCAAGGCATTTGACACGGTCTCTGTCCCACTTCTGCTTAACAAGCTAGAGCGTTTGGGTATCCGTGGCACACAGTGGGATATTTTTAGAAGCTACCTCACTAATCGTACACAATGTGTCCAATTGGATAGGGTGCGCAGTGACGACCTCCCCATTAACATAGGCGTACCACAAGGTAGCATTCTCGGACCTACCTTGTTCCTTGTTTTTATTAATGATCTTTGCCAAATTGACCTGAGAAATGGTAAAATTGTCACTTTTGCAGATGATACTGCAATGATTTTTAATAGTGACTCTTGGGATGGAGCATACCGATGTGCACAGGATGGTTTGAATCAAGTTACTGGCTGGTTGAGGTTGAATCGCCTGACTTTAAATGTCAATAAATCTAAATATATAGCCTTCAGGCTAAAAAACACTACGGCTATTGCTAAACCTGTGACACCTATTTTAGCCCACAAAGACTTTGACCATGACATTTGTACAGCTGTATGCTCTTGCAATGAGATTGAGCCTGTTGACACAATCAAATATCTAGGAATCATCGTAGACAAAAACTTAAATTTTAATAGTCACATACAACTTTTAACCAGTAGAATCAGAAAATTAATCTTTATATTTAAAAATTTGCGTCATGTCACCGATAAACAAGTCCTAAAAATGACATACTACGCATTGTGTCAATCTATTTTAACATACGGGATTTCTTCATGGGGAGGCGCCGCGAAAACCATTCTGTTAAAACTTGAACGCGCCCAAAGGGCAGTTCTAAAAGTAGCTCTGTTTCTCCCTTTTTTTCATCCTACGACTGACTTGTATAAAAGGTTTGATGCCCTAACAGTACGTCAGCTTTTTGTTCTTCGTCTGGTCCTAAGAGCTCATAAACTGTCTCAATACAATCCTCATTACAATGCTGAAAAACGACGTAAGGATAAAATCTTTCAACTCGACACGTTGTATAGAACAGCTCTTTCGCATCGATTTTATTGTTTTCTGGGTCCTTACCTTTATAATAAAATTAACGCTCTGCTGTTCATATATCATATGAACAAAACTAAACTTAAAACTGTAATCGTACCGTGGTTAAAAAATTTAACATATAATGATACCGAAGACTTACTTGTTCCTTTGTCTTGATTATTTGGTGGGCTGATTGTGACTATATAATAAAAACACACACACACACACACACACACACAAACACACAAGACACATACTCACACACACTAGCACGTACTCATTCAAATAATAATAGGCTTAAATAATTAGTTAATTGTAAATTACAAGTAGTTAATTGAGTAAGTTAATTTAATTTAGATTAGTCCCAGAGGTGAGAGCCTGGTGATCTGTAACACAGGTTTTACCTACCACGGACACCAGTCTCTCACAAAGGTATCTGAAAGTGTAATATTATATATTGCCTCTGTATTTGTTATGTCTGCTGCCTTTGTGAAAGAAATCAATAAAGAATTTATTTATTATTTATTTATTTATTGTTTATTTTGAATAAAACTGCATGGCTAAATGTTATACTAAATACAAATGCCGGGAACTGGTTGGTGATTTTTAAAATATTAATAAGATTTAAAGTGTTTATTGTAGTTCGTGGAAAGTTATTTTGGACTAGCTGCTGCCCGCTACTCCGTACGCGTGGAATTTTATATCCCCATATATTTTGTGACCGTTTAAACCTTACCTGGACCTTTACGAAAATTTCAATATCAAAATTACAAAAATCAGCCCAGCCGTTCTCAAATTTTACTAACAAACAGCAATTGATTTTTATATATATACGATTTTAATTTAATTAATATAAATGTTCACAATGAGACAGCCAATACAGGAATAGTTATTTTCTTTTTCTAGTTTTTTAATAAGTAAAGATGTAATAAGTAAAGATATATCTCCGTGTGGTGACGGATTAAGAATACAAGTGTCACCACTCCATCTCCTCCCAAGGGTGTTGTAAAAGTCAGCTAATGGATATTGCACACAGATAACATCCTCTGTGCGAGACGGAAAACTCGAAAATAAACCCTGTGCCAACACGCCTGGGCAACGCAGCACAGTAGGCCATAATCCCTCCCAAAGTGGAGGAGGCCCGTGCCCAACAGTGGGACGTAAATGGGCTGGAGAAGAAGAAGAAGTAAAGATAAAGATAGGTAACTAGTGTGTACGATGCTTAAACTATAAATACAGTATAACACAAAACGGTAACGTGTCTTGTAATCTACAGTGTAATATAAGGTAGTGAGCACAGTGAGAATTACTACCTTCAGGACATCACTCAAATTACGCAACATACATACATGTTAGAAGTAATATTATATCCTGTGTTGGAGAAGGCAGTTTTCGACTTAGCTGTGAAAATTATGTGAGAGAAAAAATATTACATTACATACCTATTGGATTTTATCGTTAGGAGAGTTCTGCGTATAATTGTGGAAGGAAATAAGTCTAGAGGAAGACCTAAGAAAAGATGAATGGACTGTGCACACACATATGACGGCTGGTAGAAGACTATGGAAGAAAAAGACATGTTGCACCGACCCTAAATAGTGGGATAAATATGATGACATATTGGAAAAGGCAGTTAATTACTTCTTCCTTTCGACATGTAAACGTCTCACGATGAGGTTTTGGTTCGTTCTATTTATTTACGTGATCGTTTTAAATGTTTTTTTTTAATGAAATTAAATGGTTAAAGTAGACTGGCAGAAAATAATTTAAGATAGCATTTGTACTCATAGCTTACTTTGGGACCAGAGGACGTTGTGTGAAATGTCCTGAATATTTACTGACGTGTGTCTTTGCGCGAGAAGAAGAATAATTTTAAACAGCACTTTGACTTTTTCATAGTCTAGTGTTTCATGTCACGAATTGCCTGCTTGTTCACGAGATTATCGGTTCGATAACCAGGTAAGATTTGGCAGGATGTGGTTTGAAATATCCATGAATAATTTAACGTTGTATTGTAAAAGTCTTTCATCTTATCTAGTCACCCGTGCTCGCAATCAATAAACTGTTTTTAAAAGAGCAGATATAAATTTTGTAATATTATTATTCTACTAAAATTTTCCGCTTAATTTCATATGCACATGAATCCATAATATATCCGAATATATCCATGCAATGGAGGGGTGATTTCATGTTTAACTGACACTTTTAACCAACTTCAAAAAAGGAGGATCTTCTCAATTCGTCTCTTTTTTAACTGGGCGAAGCGATTTTTATGGTTCTTTTATATTTGAAAGCTAGTGGTTCCCGTGTAGACTTATTGGCATCAGTTTAGGATCTGATGGTTATCTCCTGAGAAATCGAGGAAAACCCTCAAATTTCATAGGCACATGAAGTCAGTTGAACTTTTTTAACACGTTTTTATAAGTTCGGTATGTATCTATTAATGTATAAATCTATATAACGGAATCTTTGAACGCGATTTTCATCCACTTATAGTAGTCAGATTGATTTGAAACTTTGCATACATAACAAGGACTGAAGACAATGCAATTATTTAAGAAGATATATAAGAACTTTGAGAGTGTTTTTTTAGTTTTTGAAATAGGCAAATTATTTTAAAATACTCAATTATAAATATTTTCTAATACTTTAAAAACCTTATCCATCTTTTCATACATTCAAGCTAATAACGCGTCCTACCTATCTGTATCAAAACGTTATTATTACGTAAATATATTGTAGTTCATGTAGACTGGTTCATATAACGTACACCAGTGCTAGCTTCCTTACTGCTGTCATTATCATTATACCTCTAATCTACACGTGTTAGTATGTTAGTACATTGTTTCATATGTTGTGATTTGTCTCGGCAATCTTGATAGTGATCAAAGAACTAAAATTAACTTCTGGAATTTTCTATAGACTTTTTTTAAGACTGGAGTTGACTTGTGAGACATAAATATCAATTCTACGTGCACATCTAAACTTAACTTAACTAAAAAATTAAAAACAACTGGTGTTGTATTTTGATTAATTGGCTGGAGTTGTGCACATTGTTATTAGTTAATTAAAATCTTTAATCTATATAATACAGATTTTCTAATAAAAAGTTCAGTTAACATTGCCGAATTGTGTTATTAACACTATCAATTTTCATTTTTAGTTAACTTTAGTTGTGCAAGTAGAATCGTACCATTGTGTACTTTTTTTGTTTCATAAATACAACTAACAAATCCACTAGGTATCATAGAAGAACCAAACCAAAAAGGAATAATGACATGGCAAACGTAAATCTACCAAAATTTACACAACATTAACATCCTTCTTAGGGTTTCGTACCAAAAGAGAAAACGGGACCCCATTACTAAGACTTGTCCTGTCCATTCGTCCGTCGGGCTGTTTGTCTGTCACCAAGCTCCATCTCTGGCACGGCGATAACAAGAGAACTGTAAACTTCAAAGTTTGTGTTCATCAGTTGATATAATATTTTCTAACACTTGCGCGACTCATTTGTTTAAATAAAACTACTTTTTACGGATTTAGACGCGTATATTTGTTTTAAATTTTGGCCCGACGTCTCGGAGACTTTGCAGTCACCATGGTCACGGGTGAGACTGAGCTGTAATGTGTCTTCTACGATCAGTTGTTACAGGGTTTACCCATATTTAATTTAATTTTACATTGACCATAAAGCTAGACTTTTACCCTAAACTATATCATATTGCATTGTGCTCAGACTACATAAAATTAATAACATTATTTTAGTTTCTAAAGACATTAACAAAAATTATAACACACACACATTACAGCTAAGTCTCACCCGTGACCATGGTGACTGCAAAGTCTCCGAAACGTCGGGCCAAAATTTAAAACAAATATACGCGTCTAAATCCGTAAAAAGTAGTTTTATTTAATACATCAGTTGATGTTATACCCACAAATACTCAACGTCATCATTCTCTTGCCCTTATCCCGTTATCTGGGGTAGGGAATGTGACTAAGATATTATGATATAAACATTACGGAACCATAAGTGTGCGAATCCAACTCGTGCTTGACCTTTATGTTAAAGCTGATGCTGTGCATGTGTAGCACCAACGATATTTAAAGAAAATGTGTGATTTTATAGTTTAACTAGCTGACCCGGCAAACGTTGTTTTGCCATACTAAAAAAAAAAAAGATTTGAAAAATAGATGTTGGCCGATTCTCAGACCTACTGAATATGTATGTAAAATTTGAGAAGAATCGGTCAAGCCGTTTCGGAGGAGTACGGTAACTAACACTGTGACACGTGAATTTTATATATTAGATTAATAAAACTACGTAGTTTTTTTTTATAAATATTCATGGACATTTAACACAACGTCCTCTGGTCCCAAGCTAAGCTTATATGCTTGTGGTATGAGCACCAGAATACGGATATAATACATAAACTACTTTTCTTTTGATATAATATGTAATACATACTTATAATACATAGAAAACACCCAGACGAAGAACAAACATTTGTATGACAATTGGTTAATAAGACCTAGAACGGATAGAGGAATCTTAACTTCTGTATATGCCACAATATAAAATATCAACATCAAATATCTATGCTGCGTTATCACGTGATCTGGTATCTGTTATGGGTATCTGGTATCTGATATAGGTATCTTACATGATTCGTTGGGACACGCCTAATGTGCCGTGACGCTGTTGATAAATGGTTCCAGAGTCGTGTACTCGGATTGTTCTTACTTTAGTAATAAATTTATTAGAGAATCTAGTCTATTTTTGCGTCAATTTAATTTATTTGACGGGCCTTGTGGTGGAGTGTTTCATGTAACGGACTGCCCTTCACGAGGTCGTGGTTTCGATTCCCGCTCGGGACAATCATTTGCGTCATCTTTGTATTTGTTATACAAATTTTCGTACTGCGTCTAGGTGTTTACTATGTATTTTATGTATGTATTTACAAAAGAACAGTAGTATATGTAGTCTATCCGTATTCTGGTACCCATAACACAAGCATAGAAATATAGCTTACTTTGGGACCGGAGGACGTTGTGTGAAATGTCTATGAATATTTTTTTGACATAGTATACTTCTTCAAATGAATTATGAGCCAAATGAAGAAAAAACACCAGGAGGAACAATATTAATCTAAGTAAATTACACTGGATTCTTTTTATATCACAATTTAATAGATAAAATAAATCTCTTAGAATTATGTTAAAACATTCCCAAATAAAAAATTACCAAAGCGGTAACATAGTTTTGGCTCGTGCGTGTCAATACTGTACGGTTGCCTCCGTGTATTAAATTTAAAACTATTTAATCACTTATACTGTGATCCATATGCATTACTTTCACATGGTGTCCCATTATAAAATATATCTTTTTTAAACTTCTTATATCAGACTTAGGAAAAATAGGAATCATTTCGTTGACTTTGTAATGAAACTAGTTCTATGTGTCTTTTAAATAATAGAAGGTCTTAATCATGGTGGGAAAATATTTATACTTATACAGGTATAATAAATTATCCGGCAAATGTCTATGTGCATAACTAAACTAAACTTAACTAAAAATGAAATGGATAGTGTCAATAACACAATTCGCCAATCTTAACTGAATTTTATATGTACAACGAAATAGCAAATAATAGATATATTGACACTAACAACTTTCATTTTTAGTTAGGTTTGTGCACGTAGAATTGGTACCTTTGCTAGGCCAAAAATTGGTAATTTGATTTTAAATTCGGAATTTGAATCAATATGGAATTTGTGCTCTACCTATTTAAGATTGGGTATTTGAAATTTCTAACAAGCTATGAAAAATCTTGTTATCTATAAATAATATGTAAGTTTATTATTTATCCATAATAATATCTGTGTATTTATCACAAATTGAACGTATTTATTTAAATAAATCTTTGTTTAATTTTGTCCATCTGTATATTTTTATACACCTACTTTATCATTATTTCTGCACCTCCCAAGGTTGACTGGAAGAGAATGCCTCAGGCATTAAGTCCGCCTGTATACATTAATAATTCTGTATATAAAGACAAATAAAAAAAATAAAAAACATCTTCTATTCAAAAAAGTATCTATACAACTCAAAATATAATTTAAAACATACTGTATTTATCTATTAAATCAAAAGTGACCACACAATACGCTTTGCGAAGACAGTCCATCAGTCAAGAATTACTACTTGAATTCCTGGGACACAACCCACGTGCCTCTTTGACGGTGTTTAATGGTCACCCTAGTCCCGCTGTGAGATCATTTGTCAGCATACGTGAACAAAATTCTAAATTACTATTACAAATAAATAATCTTATACAATTTAGAAACTTTTAAGGTTCAAATTAGGGTGTACATGCTTTGAGTAATTGCAGGATATGTTTGTAATTAATACTGTTATGTGTTGTTCGTGTTTAAGGAAATTAATTTTAAAAGTAGATAGGATTAAATTCTGTTATGTAGTACTAGTAGTATTCAGTTTCAGATTCACACACACAGGTTATAAAAGTTTTACATTTAATATACAGGTGCACTGTGCATTACCATATCTGGTTTGCAAATTTGTTATAATAGATACTTAAGGGCCTACATCAATATTATCGTATATCATCGCCGACACGTACATATTAACACAGCCAGTAGGCACAGAAAATGAAGAATTAGGGATACTTTTCCTATTTACTCAAAATCTACTAAATATATTTTAATTCTGATTTACGTGTTTCTATACATAATAGGTAGCTATGTTTTTAAAGTTATTTCATTAGTTAATACGCGATAATAGACCGACAAATGAAAAAAATAAAAAATTTTAGACGTTTCGCTAAGATTTTCTATCGAGAAAACTTTTTTCAATCGCGTTTCTGAGTTCATGCGATCCTAGATCATATATTGAAAAAACATATACTTAAAAATTAGAGCTCTAGCTATTCAATCTAAAAAAACAATGAAATCTTCGTACATAGAAAAATGCACGAAGCTATTTTGGTATCGTCTTAATTAAATGATTAAATTATAATGTGAACAGGCCCAAAAATCATCAAATTATCAAATCATTACATAGAAATAAAATTAACAATATAAATAAATTAGTCAATCGCAATTATTGAGGTTGAGTATCATGAATAAAATATAATAATGTCAATTGTAAAAATAATATTGTGTATTTAGGTAGCTGTTAGAAGATTTAAAAAAAAATCTACTGTTCTGAATAAAATAGTATTACTATGGTACGGCGGAGCGATCGACGATATCGTTAAGGTCGTAGGGAGCCATTGGATGCAAGCGGCGCAAGACCGCGCGTTGTGGCGTCTATTGGAGAGGCCTATGTCTAACAGTGGATGGTAAAAGTCTTATGAATGCATGACTAGTGCATATCAGAGACAACAACTTGATAAAGGTGAAAATAGAATGACAGAAAACACTTTGAACATTTGAATACTTTTTGTAGTGTACGTTGATTGATGGAAGAATGTAGATGCTTAGATATGAGAGCAATAAGAATAGTTTTACTGTGTTTACTACATTTTAATCACACTATATGTGCTAATTTATCCATATGATAAAAATTACGATAAAGTACGGTCAAATATTTAGCCACTAACTAATATTTTAAATACATACTGTTCTGAGACGATTACAGCACTAGTGTATATTATTTAAGTCGTTATTAGAAAACGCTAAGTATTACGAACTCAGCTTCCATTAAAATCTCTAACCGTCTACCAAAACCTTGTACTGGAATATTTAATGTCTGAAACCAGACGAAAATTTCTCTTCATTAATAATTTACAAAGCAAAAGAGTAACTATCAAAGTTTCATCGTCTGATGTGGTTTTATAACTCACAATTTTTCCATCCTTAATCCTTTATAGAGCTCATTTAGGCGAGTTTTAATCTCAATCTCACCTCATTACCAGCTCCCGAATACTCGGAATAGCCAATTTCACCATTAATTACATGCGGAGGCTCCCTTACCCTTCCTTTTTCGAGTAAAAATAAATTATAACTCATTTATCGTTTACGGAGTCGCAAGCTACGGAGGCATTGAAATAAATAGCTGTCACGTTGTCGCACACAGAAGTAACGTGAACGTGAAACGGCATCACGTTAACGTTCACGGTGGGGTTGAAGCCACGCCCAGCGACTGCGCACTCCGCCACATACGCCCATGTGTCACACATACGTTGCGTCACGTATCTAGGGCACATATATGCCACATTCGCAGTAGGCGTGTGCGTCAGTGGGCGTGTCACACATGCCATGTGTTAGTAAATGGGTGGAGATAGGCCTATGCTAAAGGAAAACAAGTGCTCGAGTTGGAGTGCTCACAACTGTATATGCGCGAACCAGCGTATGTTGCCAAGCATATGTTACGCCTCACATCCCCAACCAACATCTCATTCATCCACTCATATTCACCAATAGATATACTAGCAAGAATATCAGGAAATAGTAATAACAGCCTACGGCCGTGGAAATTAAACAGACTGGCGAGAAAAAAAGAAAATAATATTCCCACCTGCGTCCGCAATTATCGGCGCAAACCACGGAAAATTGCGAGGCGAAAGCCAAACTGACACTCGTGAAACTTCCTCAAAATAAAACTTTAGAAAAGTTCAACCGGAAAAGAAAGAAAACGCGAAAATAAAAAAGCCATTGACTCTGCAGTCCGGCCCGAAAGTTTTAGACGCCTTTTTAAACATTCCCGCGGATGAAATCACGGCCGGAGGGCTTTTTTATATAGCCAGAAGGATTTTCAGTACTCGTTTCTCTCAACTAATTAGAGTTTGCTCTCTAAAATAAAATTAAATGCAAATACTGACGTTATCAGAATGTCACTTGACTTGCGACATGGTGAGTCGACATTGGAGTGGAGAAAATGTTAAAAACATTGAATGGCGAAAAACGTAGACGATGTTGAGTTTACAGAGTATAGCGAGCATAAGAAACAATATGGCAAAGAGAAACATCGGATCAATAATATATAGGCTAAGAAAACTCGGCCAGCGGAGGAGTCCGAGGCAGGCGCACACATAGCCAAGAGCGAAAACAAATCAGTGCCGGGAGGCGCAAATTGAGCACGTACCCGTTTCGGCTAATTTTATTTTGCAATTACACCCCATCCCCCTCCTTTGCGTCCTACGACCTCACCTCCTCAACCCGCGACGCTCCGTTAATACAACATTCTTAGCGACAGCCAGTTTTTGCTACAGAGGCTATGGATGCCAATCCTATGAGAAAATAAGAAAATGATTTTTTATCAAAATAATGTACATATTGTGTTCTTACGCAATCATGTTATACAACCTGATTAAATTAACTATTTTTTACATGACTATTTATTATTTAACATTGTGATTTAAATATTTATTGAACATAATAATTGTGCCGCTTATGACATCCAGAATTTCATATATGGTTTTGAAGTATATGTTAAGAAAAATCATAGTCATTAAAATACATGTCACAGAATGATAAAATTGAATTATAGTAACAAAGACAAATGTCCTCCTTTTTTTTTAATCACACCGTCACTATCTTCTGAAGAAGTGCTAAAAAAATCTATAGATGTTAAAAAAATCGAAAAAAGCACATTTTTCGTTAAAATGATAATGATATACCTCCGAAATACTCATTAAAAATCTACAAGAGGAAATTCTCAATCTACGCATACAAAGTCTCTGTAGGCTATTACTCTACACCACCCCGTGTAAAAAGGCTGTAAGAAGGCGGTGGACACCCCGTCTAAAGGAGGCGATCGCCCCCGCAACCCTTTCGCTTTTACCCCACTGGACAGGGTGATATTATTGTGAAGAAAATATCTTAATATATTTTTGTTTTATACGACTGAAGATGGTTATATAATAAAGTAATTCTTGCCCGCTACTTCGTACGTGTATTAAAGAAACCAAACCCCAACAAATTATATAAAAAAACTTCGAATTGAAATACTACTACGAAAAACCGCATCAAAATCCGTTAAGTAATTTTGAAGATTAAAGGTCATAGCTCATTAGAGCCACCCCGCAGCGCGTCATCGCACGGCGTCCACTCGTTGTCGACAGGTGGTCCACGGGTGGACACCGTGTTATCACCAATAATCGTCGCGTGGTCAACCAGTAGCAACCCCGCATTGGCCGCTGGTGGACGCCGCGTGGTCTACGACTAGAGACCGGTTAGTCCAGGCATTTTCGTGTAGTCTGTTAACAATTGTCACAATAGTTTTTCTTTATTCATTTTGAAAGCAAAAACGATACGTCCAACTTGTTTAAAAGAAAGTCTGGGTATGAAAGGAGGGTAGGAACCCGCGCGTTGTCGATGCGCCATCATCGCAAGGCAAGCATGCGTGCAGCGAGTTGTCACCGAGTGGTCCACCTGCTGTCCGCGCGTGGAGTGCTTACGACAGAGGCGAGCCGGTGACGCTACGGAGTTGATGTAGTGAGCGCATACCCATACAAATCCATATAAAGAATACTAACCGCACGAGGCGAGGCGGTGCGGAGTGGGTGCCGGGTGGCTCTAATGAAGTATGACCTTTAAGCTCGCATAGGGACATATAAAATAACTACTTTGGTTTTAATAAGTAAGGTCGTATGTATTGAAATATAAAAACAAATTATAATTTTAGACCATCCCTGTTGACCTTAAAACCTACATACATCTATAATAACTCACGCCAAGTCATGGCAAGTTATATCCACATAGATTACTGGTATCATGTGAAATCATCAAAATTCAATATCCTGCATCCTGTTTGTTACTATGTAAACCTACAGTCGACAACTACAAGCCTGTACGATCATTATAATGGTCCTCTATGCTTTATTGCATTCACGATATTGCGAAAAACATTTTACTTTTGAAGACCATAATATGATTGACGTCTAGACTTGTAAAGTTTACTTCTAAGATTTCTGACTCACAGTTAATTATGTTACCAGCTTAAATTTGCTTTTCTATGTCAAATTACGCGGTCCCATACTAATCAATGTCAACTTAAAATCTCTAAATATTTCTAAAACACTTTAAAATACTGTAAAGCTAAATAAAACAAATCTTTTAAGTTGATATAAAAACGATAGCACCCTGTACCCGTTAAGCTTCTCGCATTTCTTCGACGCTTCTTAAAGTGTTTTACATACAATCATTTACATTTGTGTGCGTTCGGTAAATACTTACGCATTGATGTGTGAGTTGCTACGCATTTTTGAGCCACCCCTTTTCCCTCTAAGAAAAATACCTTACCCCTTTCACCACCCCGTTTGATGTACCGGTACCGCCTTGGTAAAGAAGATATGAGACTTTTTCAAAAAGCTTAATTTAAATGAGACGGTTGGCTCGACTCAATGGGAATATTCCTTAATTTAAATACTATCTAGAGGATGAAAGGGAGGTACGTTTTAATTGGTATTGAATTTCGATTGGAGTCTCTTGTGACTTTGTTTTTTTAAGCCTTTCTTAAGATGTTATGGCTACGTGAGAATTTGCTGTGTCACATTTAATCTTGACATTTTAGTCATAAATTCTGGTATTAATCCTTCCTAGCCTAGTACTGTTTTAGTTCTAATTAACGTATCTATTACGGTTATTGAGTATTGGAAGATGTATAAGAATTATAAGTATTATTTTGGATTTCACAAAATGTTCATAGTGACACAGTACGTACGTATCTTATTTATAAATACTAGACATCAGTCTACTATTTATAAATAATAGAGATAACGAGATGCTTGCCTAATTGGTTTTTAATGCCTTTTTTTAAATTCTTTGTTCTTTCGTTTTACTCTTTTCTTTCTTCTTTCGTTTTACTCTTATCTATAGTAGCCAAAAAAAAATATTAACTTTCAACTCACTGTAAAATTAAACCCAATTTTATATCAAAATTTTGAGCATGTTTAATATCAAGGTCTAAGTAAATCTCATTAATCATGCCCAATGTAGCATGACTGATTGCTTGTTTCTTACATAGAAAAGTCTAGTGAAACATAAATCTAGTTTGTAAGCAAAGGACATATGAAATGGAGATAAATACTGTAATAATATTACCCATATTCCTCGATTTTCTCCATAATTGTGGTTTGCTGGAAGAAAATTCATTATTGAATTAAGCTCGCCTTTGTACATGTTGTTTCTTTTATGTCTGTAATTTTTTTTTCTGTTTTGCTTTGTATGTGTGCAAAGAATAAATAAAAATAAATATATAAATAAAGACTGCTTGAAATTGTCCATATTGTAAGCGATACTTTTTTGACTGACTTTTCTTTTCAACTGATCGTAGAGGACACTTTACAGCTCAGTCCCACCCGTGACTATGGTGACTGAAATGTCTCCGAAACGTCGGGCTAAAATTTAAAACAAATACATGCGTCTAAATCCGTATAAGGTAGTTTATTTGAACGATACTTTTCTGTTTATGTAATGCTACGGATTTTTTATATATTCAAATCCAATTACCCATTTTAATATTAATGACTATCAAACAGACTATCCAACTAATCATTAAAGAAACGTAAAGCTTTTAAAAGAAACATCAACTGTTAAATTTAATCAATGTACTAAGAGGATTTAAGCATATATTAAATATATAAACATAAACATAAATTTATTTCTCTCAAAAAGGTACAGATTTACATAAAAGAACATGTACAGAACAACAACAACTAGTTTTTAATAATTTGTATGCATGTGTATTCACAAATTTCTTACATGTGAAGCATTACATTAATAAAACAATTTATTTTTATTAATAATAGAAGTATTACAATAAAGGTTTTATCTATCTATGAAACGGTCAATAGCAGTTAAAGAATTTAAATTATTTTCACACTACAATGTAACCCAAAATGGGTGATTTACTTTAAAGCGTCGTTTGAACCCTTTCTCGTTAAAAAGAACATTCCTGCTAAATTAAAATGTCAGTAAAAATTAACAAAAGTATGAAATTTTTTATTGTTCAATGTGAAGCAAGTCATTTAACTGTAATTTCGTTCAGTTTAGTTCCAATAAGTTAAATACATTTATGACGCGCATCAGGACTATTCACACAACGTCCTCTAGTCCCAAGCTAAGCTTATTATGCTCGTGAAATGGCTACCAGAATACAGATATAATACATAAACTACTTTTCTTTTGTAAATACATACTTATTACAAGCATTTATTACAATACATACAAACATTTATATGACATTTATGAATATCACACAAATGATTGTCCGAAACGGGAACCGAACCCACGACCTTGTGTACGGCAGTTCAGTACATGAAGCACTAAGCCACGAAGCCCTTCAAATAAGTCTCGATGCTAGACAGTAGCCCATTCCAAAATTGAACTTTACTAATATATATTATAAAGCTGAAGAGTTTGTTTGTTCGAACGCGATTCATAATACTTATGTATATCTATGTATTAAAAAAAATGTAGCAGTAAATATGTCAATAAAAATTAATAAGTCGCAACGTGCTTGAAAATTTCCAAAAAGTCGGTATGTAAAAAGTGGTTTTATTCGAATATATTTTATTATTATTTACTAGCTGTCGCCCGTGACTCCGTACGCGTGGAATTTAGAAATTATACCAAATTTTTGCAACATTTGTCAATACTGATTTTCTCATATCGATCGAAGCCAAATAGCCTTCCTCGATAAATGTACTATCTAACACTGAAAGAATTTTTTGAATCGAATATATGGTTCCTGAGATTAAGAAACCATATGTTCGATTGAAAAAATTATTTCAGTGTTAGATAGTACATTTATCGAGGAAGGTTATATAACATTACATTGAGACAAATAATTTTCTCCACGCTTACGAAGCCGCAGCCAAACTAGTTTGTAATAAAAGTCCAATATATTTTATTTCTACACCTGAATAGTTAGTTTGACAAGAAGACCAGATAGCCTTTCATAATTGTGCTGTTAGGTCATATTAAACATGTTTTATTTATTAGGTTAGATTTAGGTTCGGTTTTAGTTATTTTTGACTTAGATTTATGTACGCATTTCCATACATTTTTCCGAACATAAAATGAAAAGTATTCTACTAATTATAACACACACAAAACACCAAATGTTTACCAAGAACGCCGTAAATTAATTGGAAACTGGGCAATCTTAAAAATCACTCAAGCAATTCAAATCGACTTCACAAAGATGAAAAAGTATTACAAAACAAATATTCTCTTTTTAGAAACCCGTTAACTTAAAAATAATGAAACCTTACAAACAATGCCTTCTAAAACAAAACAGAGTAGAGCAAATTCCCGTTTGCAATCAATACATGTCTTAAAAACAATTTAAAGTAAGAAATGTAAGCCGCCTTTCATAATGAAACAAAGAGGTATACGCCCGAGCTACGAGCCCTGCTTAGACTCTGTGCTAGAATATCGCAGAGAGATATAATAACCTTGTTGTTTAGTATTTTATTATACCAGCGAGTTTATACGTTTGGTAATTTTCCCGTTTTGCCACATTTTTCACTGATGTTTGGCTCCTATTGGTCGCAGCGCGATGTTATATAGACTATAGCGTTCCTCGATAAATGGACTATTAAACACAAAATAATTTAATAATTTGATTCAGTAGTTCCTGAGATTAGCGCGATCAAACAAATATACATACTCGTCAGCTTTATTCATATTTATAGAGATGTCTATAAAAATAGTTTAATTTTTAAAGAGAGCGTGTTGGCTGGGGGAAATCTCTTAAAGTAATTTTATCCAACTGCCAAGGAAAAGATATGGTCACGAATTAAGCTCGCATTTCTCATGCATTTTCTCAACATCTCATACCAAATAAAATATTACTTTTCCAAGTCAGCCTACACGTGCAGCAAATAACAAATAAGTACCTATCTTATATTCTCACGAAAATGAAGCTATTCTAATTAATTTCACGGTGACACTAAAACACACCTTTATATTTTAAACATAAAAAAACAAGAAATATATAGCCAACGAACGAGCGAAATACTCGAAAATCGGTTCCAACAATTATTTTTTGCTCGAAATACGAGACTTAACGAAATTCAAATCGCTTAGGAGCGGAGAATTATAGAAAAAGCTCGGCGCATCTTCAAAGGTGGGTCGCAACCCTTTATGGGGTGGAAGAGGGGTTTATAGGGTGGTACGCACTGTAATATAGAAAACTTGTGTTAGCCCAGTTCCGCGCCTTTGTAACATCATTTCGGCTGCCGAAGAAGTGCGACCAACCAATGTTGACACTTTTCTTTTGGGAGAAAAATACTTCTTGTAGTGGTAATGTTTCTTTAAATGTTCTAAGTTGATGTAATCATATCCTATATGAAGGTAAGTGGCAATGGAGTCAATTAAATCTCAGATTTTTTTACTAACGTCTTCGGTTCTCAAGCTAAGCTTCTATCTTATATTAAGATCATCAGAATACGGATATTATGTAAGTACATGGTATACTTAGTTTTGTTTTATAGATACCAATTTCTAATAGATAGAAACACGTACACCTAGATGCAGTATAAACACAAAAGGTGCGTAAAAAATTTACAACAACAACGTCAAACAACAAATAAATTTTATCTAAAATATAATACTATAAAAAAAATTAAAAAAAAAATTCTTTCAAGGCCTTTTTACACAACGTCCACTGGTCCCAAGCTAAGCCTATATGTTTGTGTAATGGGTATGGAATACTGTACTACTTTTCTTTTGTAAATATGTACATACCTACTTATAAAATAAATATTTGTTTATCAAGTATCAAGACCGTTCCATTCAAGTATATCTTTATAATTTAAGAAGAAGAAACAAGCCATAAGAAATAAATGTAAAGAAGAAATGTTTAGACCCCGAAAGGGTTAAAAGGGGGTGCAAAACACCCCTCCACCTGCAGTACGTACACGATGGATGTACGTAATAGAATTTTAAAAGGGTCTATGTTTGTTCATTGGAAATAAGCTTGAAGAAAGGACTTTCTTGTAAGTTTTCTTTTGTTTTGTTACTCAATACTTTTTCTTAAAAATCTCCCTGACAAGTTAGAGTGACGACATCGTTAAAGCAGGGATGCAGATACCGCAGAACCGCACGTTATAATAATTTATGTGGCAGGCCTGTGTCCAGCAATTTATAGAGAAAGATTGATGGATGGATTTTATTTTATTTAATTTACCAATCAATAATAACTATAGTATCAGATAAATAGTAAATTTACTATGATAAACAGAATAATTTTGCACTGCTAAAAATACCAAAACTTTGAAATTCCTTTTATGATGTAACAAAATGCTTTTTTCTTTTTTTGGATATTCAACATTAAGTCAAGTGACGGTATAGGCTTGTATGAAATTCTAGCAACTTTGCGTCGAGTCGCGAGCTTTTTGCTAGTAAAAAATTTGTTGTCTAGAAGTATTTTAAAAGTTCTAGAATTATAAAGATAATTTGTAAATAGTAACAAAATTTAACTAAACATTCTACAAAATTTTAATTATACACTAAATAAGCAAACATACACGAATGTTCTAAACAAGGGGTGATACAAAAGATATGCGATAGAACACGCGTGTCCCGGACAATTGTTTAAGAAAGTGCTTATAAAGGATGGAGAGGGACTACAAAGAGTTTGAAGTGGCTAATCCTGTGTGTACGTTGTCCCAATAAGATTATAAAAAAAATTGTTAAAAATGAGACGAGATGACAATCGTTTCCGGTGATAACCTGAAGAGTTAAATAGAACAAAGAAAAAATCGTATTGTCTTTGTACGATTCATAATACTTACGAGTATGTATATGTATAAAAAAAAATGTAGCAGTAAATATTTTAATAAAACTTAATAAGTCCCAACGCGCTTGAGAATTTCCAAAACGTCGGTATGTAAAAAGTGGTTTTATTCGAATATATTTTATTATTCTTTACTAGGTATCGCCTGCGACTCCGTACACGTGGAATTTAGAAATTTAAATATAACTACTTTTTACGGATTTAGACGCGTATATTTGTTTTAAATTTTGGCCCGACGTTTCGGAGACTTTGCAGTCACCATGGTCACGGGTGAGACTGAGCTGTAATGTGTCTTCTACGATTAGTTATTACAGGGTTTACCCACATTCGATTTTAATTTTACATTGACCATAAAGATAGACTTTTACTATAAACTATATCATATTACATTGTGCTCAGACTACATAAAATCAATAACATTATTTTAGTTTCTAAAATACATTAACAAATTGTAACAATACAAAGAAATTTTTTTTAAATTTTAAATTATATAAGGTTTAATTAGTATACAATATAGTCAGCAAAACTAAGTTTATATACTTAAATACAATATTATTTACATAATAACAAGAAATTTTTTTTAAAAAAGAATTATTGGTTTAAGATTTAAATTAGTTTATATTAAAAAGAAAAATTGTTAATTTTTATTTATAGAAAATTAGTATATATTTTAATTATTTAGTTTTTATTATTGTATCTAATATACTACCACCAGATCGGAACGCGTCCCACTTGAGAAAGATCTGGCAAGAAAACTCAAGGGGAGTCAAAGAAAAATTATTTATTATTAACTTTATGTTGTCGGTCTAAAGTGAAGTTAAGGGGATTTTAAGTCTTGTTGTCTGCAAAATGTGCTAACGGTGTCTTGCTGTTTTGAAACCGAGTGTGTTTTGGATTTTATTAAACTAATTACAGGATCCCAACTAGGTGCCAGATCCCAACCGTCTTCTCTATTAAAGTTTTTATGTTTCTTTATTTCAATAGCCTCGCGAATCATTCTGGGTCGGTATCGATTTTCCTTGGCGAGGATTTGAGGTTTAAAAGTCGAAAAGTCGCAAAGTCTGCAAAGTCTCCGAAACGTCGGGCCAAAATTTAAAACAAATATACGCGTCTAAATCCGTAAAAGTAGTTTTATTTAAACAGATGAGTCGCGCAAGTGTTAGAAAATATTATTTAGAATTTTTTCTAAATTTTTGCAACATTTGTCAATACTGATTTTCTCATATCGATCGAAGCCAAATAGCCTTCCTCGATAAATGTACTATCCAACACTCAAAGAATTTTTAAAATTGGGTCAATATTTCCTGAGATTAACACATTCAAATAAACATTAAATTTTTTTTTATAAATATTCATGGACATTTAACACAACGTCCTCTGGTCCCAAGCTAAGCTTATTATGCTTGTGTTATGGGTACCAGAATACGGATATAATACATAAACTACTTTTCTTTTGTAACTACATACTTATAATATATAGAAACACCCAGACGTAGTACAAACATTTGTATGACATTTATGGATATTGAACACAAATGATTGTCCCAAGCGGGAATCGAAACCACGACCTTGTGACCGGCAGTCCATTACATGAACCACTACGCCACGAAACCCGTCAAATAAACTCTTCGTCTTTATAATATTAGTTTATATGTTAGAAAATGTAGATATATATTTAAAATCTCTCTCCCTAGTTGTCTGTTACAAGATGTATGTTGAGACAATCTGTCTTCTTCAGAGCTGTCACCGGCACCTATATGCGTCAAGCACCGGTGTGTCTACTTTATATGCCTTTGAAATGTTTTTATTAAGAAATAATTATAATTTAATTATTATAAGGTGGCCGTATTTTTAATAGATGCTTGACCTAATCTCATCCGTAAGAATTTTATATTAAGGAAATTTTTAGATTTCGTACCAAAGCGTAAAACAGAATTACTGAGACTCCGCTGTTCGTCCGTCTGTCCGTGTCAGTGTGAACCAGGCCATATCTCAAGAACGGTAATAGCTAGAGCGTCAGTTGAAATTTTCACGGATGAGTTATTTGTGTTGCCGCTATAACGACAAATACTAAAAACCAGTTTAAAATAAATATTTAAGGGGGTCTCATACAACAAACGTTTTCAGTGTTCATAAGTTTAGACGATATTGTTCTCACGGTATGATAAATATATTGGGATAAAATGGTGGAGAACCTTTCGTATGCGACTCCAACTCGTACTTGGCAGGTATTACTAGTCGCTTGAACTAGTCATAGTAAAATTCTTTGGATTAAAATATAGTTCGCAAGAAATTTATTTTCTGCGCGTGGTATTTAGAAGTTCTTTCCGCAATTTAGTATCCCACGGGAACCTTGCATTCTTTCGGGATAAAAGTAACTTATGTTAATCTGGCACATAAGTTACATTATTATAAAGTTTCATTAAAATCCATTCAGCAGTTTTTGCATGAAAGAGTAACAAACATCCATACTCATAAACTTTCACATTTCTAGTATTACTAGCTGTTGCCCGCGACTTCGTCATACGCGTGAAATTTAGAAATCAATCCTTAACAAACAGAAGGTTACTCTTCGGCTCGATAGATGGCGTTGTACGTTTTTTATATCGCGCTATCGTTTCGTTCCACACATTAACACTTAAGTTCGTAAAATTTTTTATTGTGTCATCATCCGGATTTCGCATTTATAAATTAGTAAGTAAGGATTAGAATTTTCTGATATCTGTTTCTTTTATATGTTTATTATTGTATTGATGTATTCTTATTACTTCTAAATACTTCTAATGCAAACAAATCAAGCCAGTTACAGTGTAACTGTTACACTACTAAAAGACGCACAGAGGGCTATCCAATGAAAGTTAAATACAAATACAGGAAAAGCCATTACATGTAAAATACTTTGGTATGTAAATCTCAAATCATCACTCACAGTCTTCATTTCCACTTCTTATCATTCCAACACCCTATGCCCTTAATTTTATTATTGTACACTTTAACACTTTAATATAGGGTATTCAGTTGAGTAACAGTTCGCTTTATCCAAAGGAGTAAGTTAACGTTATCGTAACGGTAGTGACGCGTGAAAGAATCAAGAAAATGTCTACATTTTTGTAGAAAAAGACCTGCGGGCGTATTATGAGCTTTTTAAAAATCATGCAAGTTCCAAGCAGGCCGTACACTGCCTGACTAAATTATGTATTATGGTATACATAAAACGTTTAGTTGAAAAATTTTAGTTAGTACTTAAACTTTTAGTTGTACCTTCCCTATAAACATATTAATCTATGACTGTTTTAGCGAACTGGATGGCTGGGAGTTATGTTCATATTACGAATTTGCCGGGCAGTTCCATTCACGGCGTAAACGGCGTGGGAATAAGAGCTCATAATACGGCCGCTGGTTTGAGTCACTTGTTTGTATTTTACCTAATCTCCATATACCTCAGTGAGGTTTTAAAAATTAGCAAAAAACTACAGATTTATCTAACAAATCTAACAAAACTTTACTATTTAAAGTTCTCTAAGGAATGTCAAACATTTAACAAGTCATGATTTTTCTTACTCGCTCTCCATACGATTAACTTTTAAAGCATTTGACGTTTTCAGTCCTATTTTTGGAACGAAGTTCCTTACGGCAGGCTTGGAGGAGATAGGGTTTTGGTTAGGATTTTGCTGCGCGACCGAACTGAAAAAAATGTGATAGTACAGGGTGGCGCAATTGAACGTGCATTTAATGTGTTTAGGCTAAAAAAATAAATACAAAATGTATAGTTGAAATAAAAAATAGGATGATTAGGTAATTAAATGTAGTTTATTTTTTGAAAATGACATCATCTAAATGACGGCCCTCTCGAAGACGGCACTCCTCTAAACGCGAACGCAGATTTGTGAAAACTCTTGTCAATAAATCTGGGGTGATTGCTGCCATTTCCCCATGGATATTTTCCTTTAGCTGACTGATGTTCCTCGGATTGTAGACTAGCTAGGATTGTAGAGTAGCTAGTAGCTATTATATTTAGATAGATAGATAGATAACTCTTTATTTGCACAAACACCAATTTTACACAGAATTTGAAAAGAAAATACAGTCTTAAAAGCTATTGTACAAAGGGCGGCCTTACCATTATTGTGATTTCTTCCAGGCAACCGTATAATGGATAGAATCTAGAATAGACATCGCGGTGGTTGTTAATGTCATATATGTCGTAGGAGACTTGATTAAAATGCTTTACTTAAGGATTTTTAGTTTTAACTTAGGTTCCAGTGAAGTGGGTCATTAAATGGTGTCAATGGTGAGTAATTCCTTTATTTGATGAGTTCGAATGGTGACCCGTTGAATATTCATAAAAGGCGCCTTCCAAACCAGCTACACGTGTCGTAAGCCACGGATCGATCTCATCGTAGTAGAATGTTGTAGTTAACGTAGTTAGCTTATTCAGTATTACAGCGTGTTTGGATTGGAGACTACCCTGGCAATAGTTACAGGTGATGTCTACGGTGATTTTCTCCGATATTAGAAGTGGGATCGAATAGTCGTTATTCGATTTTGTTTTGAAAAAAAAAAAACTAGAACAGTAAAATTAAACGTAACCGGCGTTTTAGTAAAAATTTAAAGATTTCGCAAAGTTTCTTTTTGGTAAAAAATTACTTTGATTATATTAACAAGCAAAGACTGATAATAACAAGTCATAGGTAATTAGTTAATTACCCTATAACAATAACTACGTAACAAAAATTAAATGACAATGATTTATTAGTAATTTTATTAATCTACAGTGTTCACTTGCTTAATTTATCTCGTGTATCAATAAATAAATAATAGTAAAATCGTTTTACTTGATTGCGAACAGAAATATAGTGTGGCTTTATGAACATTCAACACTTCGTTTTAAAGTGATCGGTTTCCTTTTTATAAAGTTGGTTCATGATTTTCTGCGCTTATTTATAGGCGTACTTGATAACTAAAACTTTAAAGAAAAACAAAGATTTAATCTCTGCCGTGTAATAATGTGTTTTTTTTCATGTTCTAACCCATTACTAGACTTTGTTATTTGTGATTAGCAAATAAAATCGTAATAAACTTTCACCTAGATGAGAGGTAGTGAGAAGAAAATCTAAATCATGGTTGACTAAATGCTCGAGATTAGACCTACATGTAGTTACATGTAAAAGATAGAGTTGTGATAAAAAGAGATTGACGGAATAAGCGTTTTAAATTTTAAATTCTTTGACAGCGAAAGAAAGTTTAAGAGATCTATATACGTGCCAATCGTTTTAGAAATCTTGTTTTGAAAAATCTTCTTACAATTATGTTCTCGTCTGTACTATTGACGTATGCAGACGTCTAGTGAGTCGTAAATAACATCCAACGCAACTTATTGTAGTGTACCTATAATATGCGGTTAAAATCCTTTCTGAAATATCTAGCTACAAATACGAACCTGACGGTGCCATTGACGTATGGAGACGTCTAGCAACCATTAATAATTATTAACATCACTTTTTGTGGTGTATAATAAGTTTTTGAAATCTTTAACTTACTGACGTGTGAGACGTCTAGTGAGCCATTAATAATATTAACCACATGCTTTATTGTAGCTTACTTACTTATAATCAGTTCGTGAAATCTCCTTTTTAAAACATCTACAACTATGATCTTGAATAATCTTGATAATGCAGAGACGTCTTGTAAACTATTAATAACATTAACCACACGCTTTATTGTGGTTTACCTATAGCATGTTTATAAAATTTTCATAGAGATGTCCAGTATAGCAGGTTCATCTTATTACAAATATTTAATCCCAAAATGCCTTTAACGCCCATACAATACTTCAGTTGTATTTTGATTTAAATCTATGCGACTAATAAGATTCTACTTGTTAATTAATTGTCTAATAAATTATTAAAGTAAGAATTATTTTTTTATTAATTGGTCTATGCAGGCTGAAAAAAAAAAATAATCACTAGCAATCTGCAACTGTTTCGCGTGGTTCTCTTTATAAATGAAGTCTACCGTTTGTTTTTAACTTTATTACTTTCCGTTTATTCGCGCATACGACCCTTATTACAAATTATCGAGGCGACAGGAGATCACCTCTGAGTATTCACGAGCATAACTTTTGACCTTATTTACTTGAACAAGAATCTGTTGTACTGGATTGACTATAGCAGATCTACATACCGTAACAAATTATCTATCTCTTAAATTTTAATTTGCGAGCGTTTTTGGTGTACAGAGACGTTCAGTGAACTATTTATAGTATTAACAACGCAGTTTACCGTGGTGTATCCACGAGTAAACTAATTATTATTATTAAAAGAGCTGTTGGCGCGTGGAGCGTTACAGTAAGCCAAAAATAAAAGATGCTATTGTCGTGTGGAGCCGACCAATAAGCCAAAAAAAAAAATGAAAATAAATCAATAAATAAAAGATGCTATATTGGCGTGTGGAGCCGACCAATATAAGCCACTATAACTATCCTATCCTGAAAGAATAATAGTCCCCTGTGTACGACGGCGAACAGGACCGCCTATGGCACAGCATCAACCTATCCTTTTATTCCTAGGGCCCTTGCCTACGCGGCAACGTCGACCTTTCCCTTACCTATCCTTCCCAAACCCTTTATCCTTCCTAAATCCTTAATCCTTTGTATCCTTCAGACGCTATACGCATAAATATACCACGTTACGATACTATGCACCAACGGTTACTATTCACGATTTAGGTGTTTAGTAGCAACAGCTAAAAGAGTTATGTAGGCTTAACTTCTACTTGAGCTACAAGTAGGAGGTAAAGTAACAGTGTTTATTCGTATGCCAGTACGAAAATTCTAAATTCAACTTTTTATTCACTGATAGTTTAATCATTAGCATTTAAACTAAATTAGAAAATCATTCCTTTACTGTTGAATCCGTCTAGATCAGCAGGATAGGCCAAACGGAAACCCTTCTATTTTGTTTCAAGTAGATAGGGAACACACGAGGACGCGTGCCTTTGCAGAATGGCCGTGTGACAGTTAAGAAAAAGAAAACAAAGTAAAGAAAGGAAAAGAAAAGAAAGAAAAAGAAAAGAAAGAAAAAAAAAGAAAGAAAGAAAAAGAAAAGAAAGAAAAAAAAAGAAAGAAAGAAAAAGAAAAAAAAATTTTTTTTAATGTATTTGCCAACGTAGCTAAAAATCTTTTTCTGAGTAGTTTACGATTAATTAGCTAAATTCTAAATAATTCGTTATCAAATTACAGCCGAGTGGTTGTCTTTATGAAAACACAATTTTAATGTGTAGTGGATTTGATGATTAGAAACCATCTATTTAATGCTACAATTATATTGGCTCGATAAGTCGATACGAACCCACTACAACTTAAAGTTCGTTAGCAATAATGCGAAAAACCTGACAACTAGAGCAGTCAGTATTATACAGGTCGTTACGCTGCCCAGTTCTATAACTTAAACAATTAGAATATCCTCCAGTGTTATTGCTTAGTGTGTATTTGTGAGAACGTGCAAAGTAACGATAATGCGGAATTAATGTAACTGACCGAGTGTGAATGTTTAATTATTGTGGAAATTGTTGTAACTGACCGAGTGTATGGACAAATCTTAGTTGTGGATTTCTTTATTTTGCGACTTTATATTGGGTCAGATTTAGCCGAGCGGAAAAACTTAGATCTATTGCAGATTTACACACGGGGACGTGTGTATTCGCAGAATGGCCGTGTCGTAGGAGACTTGATTAAAATGCTTTACTTAAGGATTTTTAGTTTTAACTTAGGTTCCAGTGAAGTGGGTCATTAAATGGTGTCAATGGTGAGTAATTCCTTTATTTGATGAGTTCGAATGGTGACCCGTTGAATATTCATAAAAGGCGCCTTCCAAACCAGCTACACGTGTCGTAAGCCACGGATCGATCTCATCGTAGTAGAATGTTGTAGTTAACGTAGTTAGCTTATTCAGTATTACAGCGTGTTTGGATTGGAGACTACCCTGGCAATAGTTACAGGTGATGTCTACGGTGATTTTCTCCGATATATATATTAAATATTAAATTGAATACATATGAATAAATACATAACCAAATTTAATCAATATACATACTTATACGTAAGTACACTAATAAGTAAAAACTACTATATAATATACATACACACTATAAAAATACTAAGATTTATTTAAACACTACTATAATGATAGATAATAATTCGATAGTTTTAACTTAAAATTAGAAAGAGATTGTGCTTGTCTAATTTGTAAAGGTAGTTTGTTTCATAGTGATATAGCTTGCACGGTGAAGGATTTTACCATAATAATTTGTAATATGCTTCGTAACATTCAATCTCAGATTTTCAGATGTTCTCAGATTATTTGCGTGTGTGACATGTCAGAACACAAAACGAGTTTTCAGATATTGGGGAGTATTGGGATTGTAATATTTAGGCTCAATAAAATTTATTTTATAGACTGTGAGTGCAAATATGTATATTATAGTTTACTAAATTAAAATGTCTTTGCAATATTTAAATCCTCTCAAATAAGAAGCCTTAAAACACCTTTTGGCTGGAAACATTCCTTATTATTTTACAGGCTTTAGATTTTGACTCTCCACATAGAGATGTGGACAATTCATAAACCTACTAACCTAATCCCATCGTACCCAAACTATTCAGAAGATAGAGAACAACTTTCAATAGTCGACATAATTTCAGAAGTACATTTGAGATTTCATCTTGCATCATCTAGTTATAACAATGCCACTTCAATCTTGTAAATTAATTGGATTATCTTCACTATTCGCCGGAAAATGCCTAAATTATTTCTGTAAATGTTAAAATCCATTTCCAAAACTAAATATTTGCATAACCATTACATAAATATTTTCTTTATAATTGGGTATTTGTTTTAAAACAGTTAAACAGCTGATCCCAACCACGTGCCAATGGGACCACACAGGAAACACCAGCTTTCATATAAAAATACAATCATTAAAATCGCTTCGCCTAGTTAAAAGTTATTAGGTAACAAACATAAAACACATCCAGATTAATTGAGAACCTCCTGCTTTTTTGAAGTCGGTTAAAAATGACAAAAAACTTACACACAGTATTTCACAAGAATAACTCAATCATACGTTTGTTTTTATACATTTTGGCGCCATTTTTGGTGAAAAATCTTCTTAATTAAAACGTCGTACTAACCCTTATAGGATCACTCCGGTGTCTGTCTGTCTGTCCGTCTGTCAAACTTTTTTACTCAGCACCGTCTGAAGGTATCAACTTGAAACTCATACGATATGTAGATCTATGCGGTCCCTTTGCTGCAAAAAATACAGTCAACCTTTCACCTCTACGCATTTAAAAGATATAACCGAATTACGACCATTTTTAAGAATTTTTCGACTTATGCTACGGAATCAAAATTCACAGGTTACTTCCTGTTGCCCTAGAGGCTTGAAATTTGGCAAAGATCAAGTCTATATAGTGCTGATATAGGGAAAAATCCAAAATCTTATACTTTGTCATCACATCACGAGTAAAAAAGTGTTTACCAAAGTGTAAACCAACTTATGAAGTATCTGAAATGTAGGCGATTCCCTATATTTCAACTACAAAATTAGGTTGGTGAGTTGTTTTGAGTTTAAATTAATAATTATTTGAATGCAGTTACTTATGTTTATATATCTAGTAGGTGCGAAACCCTAAGTGTGCGAGTATACCTCGCTCTTGACAGGTTTATTTTCTAACTTATCAATTCTCTAATATTAGATGCCGCCTCTCTCATACCTCCAGTTAAAATCACTGGACAGGAAAAGGACTTTGTAGTCCATGTACTTAGATGATTAAATAACGACTATAAAGTACACCATCTGCAATTAACAATCTTTGACCAATTCAGCAGTTTGAAAAGTGTGAGTTGGTATAAAGTTTAAGCTAATGGGTTAAAAAGGGATGAGAGAGACGTCTAAAATTTTTGGTAACTTCAGTTATAATTAGAGTAGCGATCGCATTAGAGACGTCACTTTTAGTTTATGGCAGCGCGTCAACCGTCCAAAGATATTCTACCAACTTTTATTGAGAAGTTTTGCACAAATTTGGGTTAGGAAAAATTATTATAGATTATAGATAAGTGAAGTATTTTAGAAGTGAGAAACGCCAAAATAGAGATGATAAACTCAGAAATAAATCCTATGCCAACACGTCTGGTCAGCGCGGCATAGTCGACCGTTATCCCTCTTAAAGTGAAAGAGGTCCATGCCCAACAGTGGGACGATAGTGGGCTGGAGAGAGAGACAGAGAAAGACGTATTTTAACTAACGACCAATATGAAAAATATGTACCTTAGTAATTACTCGGTTACTCAGTGTATCGTAATCCCTTCCGTATGTTGATACGGAAGGGATTACGATACACTGAGTAGTATTTGACCTACCAAAGTCAATAGTTAAAACATTCAGATATTAAGTAATTACTAAGGATTCTACAAATATATTTCACTAGCTGCGTGAATTTAGAAAACTTTTCATCCCTTTTTTTCGCAATAAAAGGTAGTCTATGTCCTTTCTCAGGGTCTAAAGATTGTCTGTGCCAAATTTCATTAAAATCGGTTGAGAGGTTTAAGCGGGAAAGCGTAACAGATAGACAGACAGAGTTACTTTCGCATTTATAATATTAATAGGGATTATATCCTATCCTATATACTTATATAAAATTCACGTGTCAAAATGTTAGTTAAATACCATAATCCTCTGAAACGGTTTTATCGATTTTTATGAAAACTAAATATGTTTTAATATACTATATTCATTAGGTCTAAGTATCAGCTACCATGTATTTTTCATACCCCTTAGTGATTGGGGATCCGTTAAATAAGTTCCTAAATTCGAATCTTCTGTACGATTTTTCATAAAACATACTAAACTACAATTTTAGCAATCCAGTGCTATGGGTGTCAAAAAGTTAATTAAATACAACTCAGCTATTTATAACCCTTAATTCCACTGATAAATACACTTTTAAACTAATAACATCCTTCTTTTTAACAAAAGAAAAACAAGTCTATAAATATTTTTTTCCATTCCACCTACTAACACGAGGAACCAACAAAATAGCAATAAAATACCTTAAAAAAGCATTCCACTAATTCGATATTTCGTTCAGCCACAATACATGAGAATGAATCACGCGAATAAACTTGTACATTAACCAAGGCCCCAAAAGTACCAACAGAAGAATGTATAGCAAATAATTTTTTAACAAACAAAACCAATAATTTGAAAGCTTAATATTATGCTAAACGTACAGGGTACGGTATGGTACAACCATTCGTGAATGGATTTTAATTATTATCATGTACCGAATACGACTCCTAATAAATGTCATTATGAGGCTGTAGCATTACCAACATTGTATGCGGTTAAATATTTTCATATGTAGTCGTATTTCTTTACTTTTAGGTGGAGTTTTCAGTAATTTGAAGTTTGTTAAAAGCAGCTGAAAGTTGGTATAGATATAGTTCTTTAATGGAGCCACAATGTCACGTGCGTGACAATGATGGTACGTAAATAATATAGTTGAATATTTAATATGGATGCAAAGCTAGAATAACAATTGTATTAAAACCAGGGTTGACGAAATTAGTTCGTTTAAAAGTAAGTACCTAACATGTTATGGGAATTTATTTGTATGGGACCCTCAAATTAGTTTTACTGTTACTGAAAAACTGTTTTGTTAACTTTTGAATATGGCAGACACTATTCAAAAATATTTAAGAATTTTCCTTGGAAAAAAACACGAAAATATTTACGGTCTTATTCATAATGACTTATCGGAGGTTTAAACGGAGATTTTATCGGAGAGATAATAAACGTGTCAGCGTAAAAAGACTATTAAGAATAACAAGTTTTGACAATTTTCGCGAACCTATTTTAGCGAACTTTTAAACCTCCGATAAGTCATTATGAATACGCCCGGTAGTATAAGAAAAAAGAAATGATTTTAATAAATTATATTTTAACTGCCTTATTCATAATGACTTATCGGAGGTTTAAACGGAGATTTTATCGGAGAGATAATAAACGTTTTAGCGTAAAAAGACTATTATGAATAACAAGTTTTGACCATTTTCGCGAACCTATTTTAGCAAACTTATAAAGCTCCGATAAGTCATTATGAATAAGACCATAAATGTATACTTACGCGCCAGTTTGTTTGTATGTTTGAACGCATTAATCTCAAGAACCACTGCAGCACTGGTCCAATTTGAAAAGTACTTTTAGTGTTGCATACTACATTTATTAAGGAAGGCTTTAGTCCTAAAACTATATAACATCACGCTGCGACTAATAGGAGCAAAGCATAAGAGAAAAATGTTGCAGAAACGGGTAATATTTTTTAGTTCCAAGCGTAACAGAGTGAAATATATTTGTAAAATATTATTACGAAGGGTTTCATAACACATAATAGTTTTCATGTTAGCGGAAATAATAGATTACGTAAAACATTCAGATATTAAGTAATATTTTTTTTCTTCGCATGTGCGAAACCAACCTGTATCCAGTTTATTGTTGTTTTTTATTGGTAACCTTCAGTAGCCTTAAATGACGTCAATATTAAGCAATAATTATATTAATATAAATTATACTGCCGTATTATGTACAATACATGCCAACCCTAATTGAAAAATTTCACTGTTATTTTTGCATAGAAAATTATGTATTACGATTATCGTCATATGATTTAAATTGCACAAGTTGAAAATTTCCGTTTTAGTTACCCATTAGGGTTTTGCTATGTTCAGCTAATGTCATTCACTCATAAGAAATGAATAGCACTTTAAGACTGTAATTACTTTAGAGGTTACCAAATTGTCTAAGAGACAGTTAAAAATTTACTTTCATAGGTCTGAAACTAGAAGCGATTCTTTTAAATAAGCTTGTGATAACTAATAATTTATATTTGTGATAAATAATTAAAAATTATTTATACTAATCATATTTTATGAACCATTTTTGCTGACAGGACATAAATATTTATTTATAAATATTTTGTAAATATTATTTACAAAACTGTAGGTAATTGAGATACCTAAATATTATAATTTACATCTCTTTTCATATTGATCAGCTTTACAATATAATGAAATATGTAGTTAAATATATTTAGAACGCTTTTCGTGAAACTGATTTAGTTAAATATTCATTTTGATGGAAGAAAATAAGGAAAAACCAATTGATTCATGTTTATTTTTCAAGAAGAAGGAATATAAAAATACAAACAAATTGATCTGATTATAATATGAGTGGAAGTTGGTGTTTGACCGAATCTTAGTCTAAAAGAAAATGCCATAACATTGTAAAACTTTCTATATTCTATGTGAATTATTTATGACAAATATACTTAGACTTAACGTGTCTAATTCTATTTAGACAGTATTACGATCAAATGGCATGATATTTTAGTTTTATATTTTAAATGGTTGAGTTTCTAATTAATACCATTAAAACTCTAAAATTTCACAAAAATAAAGTAATATTATAAATACATGTCCTGTATACATTTTGTTCGCCCTTTTGTCAATAGATATAATCGTCCATAAAATTATTTTTTTAAATAATAAGACTCCAATTAAAGTAAAAAATATCGGTTAACAATTATCGAAGATATCTCTTATCCTAATCAATATTTTAATTGAGAACCTTGTTATTCTTTGATAGTGGCTAAAATTTTAAGTCTTTATTTGACAAAACGTTTAAGTAAGGAAGTTTACATATTATATTAACATACTGAAAAATATAAAAATCAAATTTAATAATTCGTACTATCTTTACTTATTATATAATGCAATCGTTATTTTTGTATGTATGTCGTTAAGGGCCTACATCAATATTATTCAATATCATCGCCGACACGTACATATTAACACAGCCAGTAGGTACAGAAAATGAAGAATTAGGGATACTTTTCCTATTTACTCAAAATCTACTAAATATATTTTAATTCTGATTTACGTGTTTCTATATATAATAGTTAATTATGTTTTTAAAGTTATTTTATTAGTTAATACGCGATAATAGACCGTCAAATGAAAAAAATAAAAAATTAGAGAGGTTGTTTCGCTAAGATTTTCTATCGAGAAAACTTTTTTCAATCGCGTTTCTGAGTTTATGCGATCCTAGATCATATATTGAAAAAACATATACTTAAAAATTAGAGCTCTAGCCATTCAATCTAAAGAAACAATGAAAACTTCGTACGTAGAAAAATGCACGAAGCTATTTTGGTATCCTCTTAAGTGGGCTTATATTTCCACAGCAATGAAACGATTTTGATGCAATAGATAGAGTGGGTCAGGAGGATGGCTTTTATTTATTTATTTATTTGAAAACTTTCAGCACAAAATTGTACAATAGGCGGACTTAATGTTAAAAGCATTATCTACCAGTCAACCTAGGGTGATGCAGAGACATTAGTGGTAGGTGCGTTATTTGCTTAAAAAATAAACATCAAGGAACGAATAAACTAAATATGACAAATAGAATACATAATATTAACATAAAATACTAGCCATAATATTATTTTTTATGTCCCTAACATGTTACGGTTTGGTTTCTAAATGTCACTCGTATGAAGTTGCGGACAATAGTTTGTAACAGAGAAAAGAATAATTATTGACCTTAATTTATTAATATTTTGCGATTGACTCGCTATGCTTTTACTAAATAAACTAAATTATAATGGAAAAAATGATAATAAATTAATGTAGAAACACATGTACAGCCATTACTTCGGTCCAATTGTGTTCTGTAAAGAACGCTAACTGATCGATTGATGGAGTTGGTGCAAACCGCTCAATAGATGGCGTTGTACGAAAAAACATCGGACGATGTTAAAACTCGCATTGAGATGATTGTAGTGGAAAATTTGGTAAACATTTGCGTGGACCATAATAGCTCAGTTGGGAGAGCGACGGAACGGCATTCCGAGGTCGCGGGTTCAAGTCCCGCTTATGGTTATCATTTTTTCCATTATAATTTAGTTTATTTAATTCTTGACCTTTATTTTATCGCAGGTGGTAAATATTACTACAATTGCCCAAATCACCTTTCAACCCTTAATGTACCTATATCATCAGATTTTATTATAATCAATCTTTGAAATTATATAGAGCATTTCTTCTTTTCTACATACATGTACTCGTAGGAATCTCTCTATGCATATGGAAAATTTTAAATTAAGCTCTACGCTATGCATGGACAGCGTGGTACAGGCAGCCAATTGAATAATAATGATTATAGTTTAGTAACTATTAAAGTTCTTTTTTTTTTAACATGTTTTGGTGTATAAAAGAATTTTATCTATCTTTCTATAGTAGACTAAACATGGCAGAAAAAAATTACATCAAAGACAGAAATGAATATTGCCTGTCATATTTCAATCTATTGTTTTTGACTTATACCATTGAAAACGTGAGTTAAGAAGCTTTGCTTCTATGAATTCTAATTCAACACGTAACCAATTCCATAAACAGTACTTAGCTCACCTTTATACTCATCAGAATATTGAGCCAAAACAACGAACAATACGGCCGGTAGGCTGTGTAACGCGTTGGCCCGCACAACATTCAAAAATAGGGAGACAGGGAGGCAGGCGGTCTTAAGTCCTACCCTTTTAAAGATTCCACCGTCCTTTCATTTTTAAGACTTTACAATACGAACACATAGACATAACATATATTGAGTTTAGGCACATTTAGGGGGAAGAAATTACGAATCTTTCATCCCTGTATTTGTGTGTGTGTAGGATAAAGAAAAGAATGTGTGTTAGATTGGATTTTTCCGTGTTGCACGTAATTAGAGTGTCGTTCATTAGGGGATGTGGGATGAGCTATAATGAGGTCCTTAGAGGACATCGGAGGTTATTCTCAAACACGCAATATGAGGCTTGGAGTGTATTTAGATTAGGTTATTTTAATTGGCAAAGAGGTGGAATCTTTTGACTGAAAGGAATGTCTCGGTATAAAAATATATATTATGTATTTATTTCTATGCGTGTGAGTTTCTAAAATGAAATAATAAAAATCTGAGCATAAAATAAATGAATTAAAAATTAAATAAATTACGTATTCGTCCATATAAGCCATAAGCGTAATGAAGTGAATACAGTTTTTTTTTTTTGTTGACAAAATCCTCTGTATTCCTAAGTAGCGTGCTACGATAAAAGTGATACGATTTTTCTACGGTAAGAAAAACGTCACTTTGACCATTATGTTTGTATTGGTAACCAATATAGACATGATAAATAATTTACTTAGTTTAAAAACTAAAAAACACGCCTCAAAATCATGAAAATTTAAATTATTGCATTGTCATCGGTCCTTGTCAAGTATGCAACACTTCAGATAAATCAGACTACTACAAGTGGGTGAAAATTATTATTAAAGATTCCGTTACATAGATCAATACATTGATAGATACATACTGAACTTATATAAGCGTTAATTTATTAATTTTTGCATTTGACATGCTATGCTTTTTACTTAATAAATCAATAAATATATAAAATATATAAATATATATATAATATATGTATATTAATAAATGTACGTAAAAATATATAAACTCATGCGAGTATCAGATATGGTGGTTAATTTGAAGGTGTTGCAAGTAGACCGCAATAAGCTCAGTTGGAAGAGCTTCGGAACGGTATTTCGAGGTCGTGGGTTCAAGTCCCACTTGCGGCATTTTCACTTTTTCCACCATAATTTGATTTATTAAGTTATATAAGCGTGTTAAAAAGTAACACTAATATACACTTATAAACAATTTATCAAAATTTTACACATGTTATTGTTTTACTTTAGAATGAAAGAAAGTTTTTATGACAGCTTATACACATCACATCACATCAAATATACAAATCAGTACATAAAATAAATAATAAGTATATTTATAGATGCACTAGCTGCTGCTCGCGACTTCGTACGCATAAAATTTAGAAATCAAACCTTAACAAACAGAAGGTTACTATACCACTCGATAGATGACGTTGTACAGTTTTTTAAATAATAAATAAATAAATATTCATGGACATTTCACACAACGTCCTCTGGTCCCAAGCTAAGCTTATATGCTTGTGTTATGGGTACCAAAATACGGTTAGAATACATATACTACTTTTCTTTTGTAAATACATATGTACTTATAATAGATAGAAACACCCAGACGCAGTACAAATATTTGTATGACAATTAGAAAAATCACACAAATGATTGTCCCGAGCGGGAATCGAACCCGCGACCTCTTGGTTGGCAGTCCATTACATAAACCACTCAACCACGAGGCTCGTCAATCGCGCTATAGTTTCGTTCCACACATCAACACTAAAGCGTGTCAAAATGTTTAGTGTGTCATTAGCTCGTTTTCATATTTATAAATTAGTTAGGATTAGGATTTATTTATTTATTTATTTACACTTCGCACAAACAAAATTTGTACAATGGCGGACTTAATGCCAAGCGCATTCTCTGCTAGTCAACCTGTCAAGCCAGATTTAGATACTAATATTATAAAGCTGAAGAATCTCGCGCTAATCTCAGAAACCACTGGTCCAATTTGAAAAATTCTTTCAATGTTGGATAGTAAATTTTACGAGGAAGGCTATAGGCTATATAACATCACGCTGCAACCAATAGGAGCAAAGCAGTAGTGAAAAACGTTGCAAGAACGGGAAAAGTTTCCTAAATTCCACGCGTACAGAGTCGCGGGCAACAGCTAATCTAACATATAGCATTTGTAATGTTATTAGCAGCAAATAAGCTTCCATTTCAGCATGTGTCAGACAACAAAATTCTGACGATGATTTTCAAATAGGGCCCTTTGAACTGCCCCTTATCTTTTATCTAATTCTTTATTATTTACGTTGACACTTGAAAAACTACGTTTTAAATACTTTATTTAATCCACTTTATTTATTTACTAGCTGACCCGGCAAACGTTGTTTTGCCATACAAAAAAAAAGTTTGAAAAATAGATGTTGGCCGATTCTCAGACCTACTGAATATGTATGTAAAATTTGAGAAGAATCGGTCAAGCCGTTTCGGAGGAGTACGGTAACTAACACTGTGACACGTGAATTTTATATATTAGATAATCAGCTGTTCCCTGAGACTTCGTAGGCCAAAGCCTGGTATATTTATAATAATGTACCTTAGAGCACTCGGGAAGAAAGTAGCTTCCTAGAAGTAAAATTACTTTACTTTACTGTTTTTGTTATGTATTTATGTAAGGTTTATGTAATTATGATTCATGAGTCATATACCTATATGTAATTATGTTTGCATCTTTTGTGTATGTGTATCTTATATATAATTACTAGCTGACCCGGCAAACGTTGTTCGGCCAAGCCGTTTCGGAGGAGTACGGTAACTAACACTGTGACACGTGAATTTTATATATTAGAAGATGTATCTGTTCATTTATCTACTCGTATTTTAAGTATATTGTTAGATTAGAATGTAAGTTAAAGACTTCTGGTTTTTCATCTTTTTAAAAGAGCACCTGCCCTATTATCTCTGCACCATCATTGGTTGACTGGTAGAGAATGCAGATAGCATTAAGACCGCCATTGTACATTATAAAAGTCCATAATGTTATAAATAAATAAATAAAAATAAATAAATAAAATAAAATTGTATGTTTTTAATCAACCTCCTACATAATAATATATATTACAAACAACTCTTTATAATATTAATATAGAAAACACTATATAAACAAATTATAAATTTAAACCAGTCGGTATGTCCTAAACTTTACAGTTCACTGGCAGTATATACCATTTTTATGCCACTAATTGGCAAGCAACGATTCTTTGTTATCGACTCTAGTGACCGGAAGTTTGTAGTATACATCGGACTTTGCTATTTTAATGCTAGTGGCTTTTAGCAAACACTAATTATATTTTTCTGGTTCTTGTAATTCCTACAGTACAAAACCAGAGTAGTTTTAAAGCAAAATGCAACATTTTATACGTAACAATAAAGATTTGTTTATTTATTTATTTTGTTAGTAATTTACTTCTCTCTCTAGCCCATTTACGTCCCTCTGTTGGGCACGAGCCTCCTCCACTTTGGAGGGATTATGGTCTACTGTGCCGCGCTGACCAAGCGTGTTGGCACAGGGTTTATTTTCGAGTTTTCCGTCTCTCACAGAGGCTGTTATCTGTGTGCAATATCCCTTAGCTGTCTTTTACAGCACCCTTGGGAAGGAGATGGGGTGGTGACACTTGTAATCTTAATCCGTCACCACACGGTAAAGTAATTTACTTAGTATTAAAGTTTCTGTTATGTTTAACTATACGAATTTTATAAGGATTGATTATTTGTTTGTTTGTTTGAAATAAATTTACTCTGAAATAATTATTATTATTTATCCTCGCTTCGAATTATTGTTATTTGTGTAGATTTTCATAGACACGCAAAAAACTAACTCCTAGCATTTCATGACAGACTATGAGGGTTTTTGTAGACCATATGAAAAAAAGTAAAATAAAAACTTTTTTTCCAGCCCATTAACGATCCACTCTTGGGCACATCTGAGGGTCACTTTAGTAAGGTTAACAATGACGCGTTAATCAGAAGTGCTGCCAGTTTTTAGTTTCATGTATTCCGTCTTTCACAAAGAATGTGGTGGTGACTCTTACAGCAACCTAAGAAAGAAATGGGGTGTTGTACTGTATTGTAATCCTTTACCATATGAATAGTAATTATAATTCTAAATCTCAAATAGTTATTCCATGCCTTGCATAGATTTAGTAACTTATTCTAAATTCTTAAAAACAGTTCAAATAAAGAACTTAAGCAAACCATTTCAGACGCGCCTTTTCGTTCTGAAATCACAAAAAAAGAAATTACATCGTTCCGAACATTCATTAAAGGCATGTGTCGTGCCCTTAAGTTCGCACATGTCAAGCCAAGACCCTTGTTTGCACACCGCTTGCCCCTTTGAATACTAACACTGGATACTTTTTGCGTTTAGAATGAGAATGTTCTTTTTTAAAAGTTGCTTTTTTACTCTGGTTAGATAATGGTAAGTAGCTGGAGAAAAGAGTATTATTGCCTATGTTATTTTGCCTTTAAACAATGTAACTACAAAAGTGCAAGCTGTTTTTGCTTTTCTTAATCTGCTTTAGCATGCCAGTTTTACTTTTGTGGTCCTTCTTAATATCTTCTTATATATAAAATTCACGTGTCACAGTGTTAGTTACCGTACTCCTCCGAAACGGCTTGACTGATTTTTATAAAATTTTACATGCACGTTTAGTAGGTCTGAGAATCGGCCAACATCTATTTTTCAAACCGTTTTTTTTAGTATGGCAAAACAACGTTTGCCGGGACATCTAGTCAAATTATATAGTTTAGAATTTTCCACGAATGTTACGTTTAGGATTAAATGAGTTTTAATGTCTCTGTAACTTGTCTGTACTATTATTTACGATCCATTTATTTTTGCTTTAAAACTATCCTAGATGTTCGAAGACTTCTTGTTGTGCTGCCCGTGACTGCAGTAGCTGAAAAATCTCCTAAATATCGGGATAGACATAAAATCTATACTCATTTAGACCCATAACAGTTATATTTATGTAAATTTTACTGTTTATTTTTAATTTTAACACCTCTTAAATATATTGAATTCATTATTCATTCACTTACACTGATCAAGTCAAAATAAGGCACATTTGGGAGACACATTTTCCGCCACCTTCCTCTTAATTCGACATAGATTTTTTCCAATCGAGATAAAAGGACACTGAAGCAATCTGAAAAAAGTCACGTAAAGTCGGGGGCGGGACACTAATTTCAGCATAAATATTAAGACCCAACGTTGAATTTTAAAGGCGGCAATTTGAACCTACACTCTGTCCTGATCGTAGGATAATTTATCTTAACGAAAGAAAGGGGTGGGCGCGACCAGGCGAAGGGTGTAGGGGGTAGTCAAAAATTGGGTAAAAATGTTGCCAGCCAGCGATTAAACCGTTTGGGGGGAGATGCGTCGTATTAATCACCACCCAGGCGTCTTCGTGGAATCTCGCGGTATTTCTATAGAGTTGTTTATACCCACATTATTTCATTACATTTATTGGTGCCGATTCTGAGCGCACAACTAAACTTAACTTAACTAAAAAATTAAAAGTGATAGCGTCATTATCACAATTGGGCAATGTTTACTGAAGTTTCTTATTATTAAAACTGTGTATTATAGACTAACGATTTTAATTAATATAAACGTGTACAACGAAATAGCAAGTAATAGCTATATTGACACTACCAATTTTCATTTTTTAGTTAAGTTAAGTTTAGTTGTGTACCTAGAATTGGTACCAAATATCTTTCATATTAGGCATAGCTTCTTAGTGTTTGTAATAATCATTTTTAGATGACATAGCAGTTTTTTCGTAGGTTAATGTAATGAATCTTAAAATATAATATAATAATAAACTGTTAATATGTTCATGTACTTAAATATTCATTAAAATGAACGTAAAAAAAAATCAAGACATAAACGATAATCTATGTTGCGTTTATGCTATGTTTTTGTATTTGTGTTAAATTTTGTATTCTCTGATATGTTATCGTGCATTTTGAGTCAAAATAAAACTATAAGGCTAGGTTTAAGCTTTCTAGGTTTCTATGCCAAAAGTTAAAATTGGGTCATATTTTAACTGAAACTTTGCTGTCCGTCTGTCCATACTTCTGTCACTAGGCTGTTTGTTTGGAACGGTAATAGCTGGAGAGCTTAAATTTTCACAGTTTATTTATATCAGTTGATGCTATTACAGCAAACACATCATCATATTATTGCTCTTATCCCGGTATTTGGTATCGCGAATTCATATTCTACATGGATTCAAATATGCAACTCTATACAGATAAGTAAGTTGGCCTGTCCGTCGAAGGCGGGGTGGCCACCTTGGCTTTGTTTTAATATTTTCACAAGCATTATGAAGGGTTTGCTTGCTTTCAAATAATTTCGGCTTCTGCTCTTGAAGTTTTGATAAAAGTTTCATTCTATCAATAATTAACGGGAACAATTCTCGGTTGCTGATGCGATTATAAAGGTTTGAGGTTTTTGTATTATCTTTTTTTTTTTCTTTTAAAATGTCAAAGTTCGAAAGTTCGGTCAGTGAAGTTTCTTTGTTGATAATTGAGTTGTAAAGTTTACGAAAGGGGTAAAAGGGTTAATGCTTATTTTAATTTATTGGTGCAAGAGTAATTTTGATCTCTAAGTACTAAACGTAACTTAATTTTTCTGATTAAATTTTACCCCTATTTTATGGTTACGTAATTTCAATAAAATCTACTTGCAAATAAATTTGTATATTATTTCTCTATTTAGAGATATCTCTTTCCCTCTCTATAGCCCCTAAACATCCCACTATTGGACACGGGATTCCCTCACATTATGCAAGATATAAGATAAGAGGTCTACTGTGCCGCGCTGACCAAGCGTGTTGGCACGGGGTTTATTTCTGAGTTTTTTGTATCTCACAGAGGGTGTTATCTAAGTGCAATATGCCTTAGCTGGCTTTTACAGTACCCTCAGAAGGAAAAGGGGTGGTGACACTTGTATTCTTTATCCGTTACCACATGGATAAGATCAGAGAAATCAAAACGTATTTATTCTGTATCCAGAAGCTCTGTTACAAAAGAATGATGATAGAATACCTTTTTTTAATAAAAAGCCTCATTAAGTAAATGACTAAGAAAAAAAAAATCAACACAGTTTTGTGTTCGTGCCAAATGTCACACAAGTGCGACGACACGTAATGTCAACACACACACACAAACAGAAATTATTATATATGTATAAAAGAATATATACAAAAAGAGATATAGTATGGGGACGGAAGAACGGAAAACTTCCACGAAATTTGCTCACCGAAATGACGCCGCTTGTTTTTTGTAGGTGGCTGCTTATGACGACAGTATTATATAGATAAGACTATCTAATTAGAGAGGCAGTTATTTTAATAACTCATACATCAACAACATCATTTTGTATTTGATATCATTATTACTGTAAGTAAAATCAAAAATTAACTATTATCAATTGAGTAACGGTAGCTTGTTTAGGTACCTACCATTTACCTCTATAAAAGTTTAGTTTACTTCAAAAGCTCCATAAGTGGCTCATATTATGGACTGTTTTTAACACGTTTTTATAAGTTCAGTATGTATCTATCAATGTATTAATCTATGTAACGGAATCTTTGAATGTGATTTTAACCCATTTGGAGTCGTTAGATTGATCTGAAGTTTTGCACACATATCAAGGAACGATGACAATGCAATAATATAAAAAATATTCAGGATTTTCTAGCGTATTTTTTAGTTAACTAAACATATTGTATTTACATTAAAACGTGATTGATAGCAATTTTATGTTTTATGGAAAACCATTATATTTTTCTAATAGATAAGGCTTTTTAATAATCCCATCAATACGGATTTGATAAAAATTCATAACTACAAGTAATTTTGCTAGAATAATATATGCTTATGATAGTATTCATTACTATCATGAATATAACTAAAACTGTATAAATTGCCTGTGTGCTAAATATTTGCACCCTTAATTCATTAGCAAATCATATCCATACAAATCTAGCGCACCCTAACAAACTTATTAAGATTTCTTTTCTTTTTACTCTACGTGGTTAGCGACGTATGACGCAAGCTAACGGCCGCAGGGGGGTAGGAACAACTAGGGAGGATGGGGGGTAGACCCTCGCACGCATGGCCGCTCTCATGATTTAAGCACAGGGATAAGAATGAAATTAAAAATACATCCTCGCCATTCCTTAGGGTGCCAGGGGGACATATATGCAAATGAAGGGGGGGTTCATAAGATAGGGGGAAGTTTTTTGTTGCGGAGCTATTAATTTGGGGTGTAACTCACTAAGTATGGATACGCATATATGGGGGTACGGCGCGTCTTACAGATTCCTTACCATTTTTATGCTTAAATTATGTTGGGATATGAGCGGAGATTATTAAGTGTAATTCAGGTGAAATTTATTAATTTTTTTGAGAGACGTTCCACTTGTTTGAGGAATTCAATTTAAGTAATTGTCATATTATGTCTCTTGTGGTTTGTTTTAAGCTCGCCATATTTCTTTTATTCTCAGACTAAGATATGTTTTACGTGTATTGAGTAGGTAATTAATTAAGTGAACTTGATGAAAATTCCGTGTGGTGACTGATTGAGAATACAAATGTCACCACCCCATCTCCTCCCCAGGGTGCTGTAAAAATCAGCTAAAGGATATTGCACACAGATAGCATCCTCTGTGAGAGACGGAAAACTCGAAAATAAACCTTGTGCCAACACGCCTGTTCACCGCGGAATAATCCCTCCAAAGTGGAGGAGGCCCGTGCCCAACAGTGGGACGTAAACGGGCTGAAGAGAGAGGACGAATATTATGTTTTTCATCATATACTTCTATCTAAGGCTGTTTAGATTCACTACAAAAATCAAAACATTCCTTTCGTGTGTCTGTTTGCCTTTGTAGCTCAATCATTGTAGAGCTATTTCTTTTGAAAAGTGTACACTTCTGTATTCATATTTCACCATCTCTAAATTTGATATATTAAATACGTATTATAGAGAGTTACAATGTAGACACGGTCAATAAAAAGGGTAAATAGGCTTGCATATACGTAACATAGTTGGTACGCTTTACCATCAAAGATTCCATTGTCGCTTACCATCAGGTGGCATGGGATCAAGAGCCAACATGTTTTATGTAAAAAAAAAATTACTATAATACACGAAATTACCTATAGTGTTTTACCAACTAATACTCAAGTCTTATAGAATCGATGATGTCAATTCTCATCTTTAGGACGAGATTCGCAGCAGTGTCTAAGACCTTTCGCATGCACTGATGTTACCAATAGTTTAACATCAGAAGATGTCCAAAATTCCTTCAGACTCACAATTTAAAAAAAAACACGTACGCAAAATAACAATAAAAAATAAATAAACCACTTGAAAGCTCCATTTAGAAGTTGTGAAGTGCTCCTCATCGATGTTAAAAATCATTGTGAATCAACTTAATGCAAGTAACAATGTGTCGAAGATACAATCGAAGCCCGGGGTGTGATGCTGTACACATTCATTCGAATGATTCGACACTTTAGAACAAGTAAAGTTTGTTTTCCACGACAGGAAAGCTATAAAAAATCTATTTGTGTTATAGCTTGTAGGACTCACCGAAACTGTGTCATCCGCTGGGTGATCAGTTCCCAACAGGAAACTAGCCGTAACTCGGTCACTAGAAGCACTTGAGTTATTCATAAAATGTAGCACATAGCTAGAAAAGCCCTAAAATCTCAATATTGTTTTACAAGCTTGACTTGTGACTAATAGAAATTTTGCTCTATTTAGTTTGTAATGAACAAAAGTTTCGTTAAAAATATGCAGCTGAAGTCACTTCTATTTCATAGCTTTGGTAATCCAGTCCAATCTTAAAACATTTTGTAGTAGGAAGCAATAGTCTTCTTAAAGATGCATTGTGTGAAAATTTGAGTTTTGGCCATCAATATCAATGTAAAATATAAATAATATTGTCTGTTACGCGATATACAACAAGCTTAACACATTCAAATCGTATGAAGGGATCGATTGGGAACTCCATTCGTCGACAACATCCGCGAGCAAATTAGATAATCCACCGCGGATTTTGTAAACATGTGACGATTTTGTAACACGATATTAAACGATTTGAATATTATGGTGATGTTATTGTTATAATCTGATAAAGATGAGTATTTAAAAAAAAAAGTTCTACCGACTTCATGCCTGCCACACCACACGGGAACCGCCAGCTTTCAAATAAAATAAGAATCATTAATTATTAAGAACCTCCTCATTTTTTTTTAATTCGGTCTAAAAGACGAAAATGTGTGTTTATTACTACTTATTTTTACACGATTCGGTTTAGTTATCTGCAACATATTCATACTAATATATGTATGCTTTTAATAATGAGGTAAATTTGTAATATTAGGGCTAGGGTATCTCCGAAAGTTCTAGTCCGATTCTTAATACTCTTTTACTTTTAGGAAGCTACAGTCTTTACGATTACTAAAGCCTATAATCATAACTACATATGGGGATCTCAAATACCACGCGACATAGTTGCGGGAAACAATTAGCTTTATATAAAAACTAACTGTTAGAATTTAGAAAATAAACCTAAACAAATTATACAAAATAAATATTGGGTATTTAAAAAAAAAGTTCAACCGATCTCGTGTCCTTAGAAATTTGAGGGTTTTCCTCAATTTCCTAGGAGATAACCACCAGCTTTCAAATAAAAAAAGAATCATTAAAATCGCTTCGGCCACTTATCAGATATGAGGTAACAAAAAAAATTAAAAAAAAACATACATACGAATTTTATTGAGAACCTCCTTCTTTTTTGAAGTTGGCTTAAAAAGGCATCCTCTTAAACCACTCTATCTAATAAAAGAAACTGCATCAAAATCTAAATTAGTTTTGAAGAATAAAAACTTAAATAAATTAGTTTAGCTCACATGGGGACAATACATGCATACAAAAATATGGACTTTGTTTTATAATAAATACAGAAGTCGGAAAATAGTAATCCTCAAACTTCTTTCACTAATAGGAAGCAAGGTCTCCCTAAGCTTTAAGCTTAAAAATATTAGTCCAGTGTTGGAATCGAAGCAAATAATCATGACACTAAAAGAATGCTTGTCTAATGAGTCTCTATTCCATAACCACGTCAAATAGCAACTGCTTATTTAAGACATAATATTGTTTTACCATCTTTAATGAAAGTCGCAATAGTATTATGTTTGCAAACAAAAATTCACCCTTTAAGAAAACAACCCTTTTGAAATAATGATGGTGACATTTGAATTTATTTCGTGTATAAAATATCGTCTTTGTTATAAATAATTTGAAGATGAAATTTAGAAGTAAAATTTCTAAAATAGAGCGACTAGACTAACCCGCGACTTTATACGCCTGAAACTAATTTTCGTAATTTTAAATTGTAAATGTTGGACTTACAAACTCACCTAACTCATTACCTAATTTAGCTTACTGGCTGTTAGTAGATAACTAAAGCAGGCTTCATTCATCATCAACGCCATCTTGTTTTCTCTGGGGCAGACGCAAAATGTCTTCTTCTTCTATAATCTTCTGCCTGACGTCATATCCGTGTGTACTCTTCTATTTGTCATATCCTTTTTTACACAATGCATCCAATAAAATGCATAATGTCACGAGACTCAGAAATTTGACGGGAATCGTGGTCCAGAGTTTTATGTAACGGACTGTCGTTCATGTGGTCTGGGGTTCTATTCCCGCACGGTATAAATATTTGTGCGATATTTACAAATGTCATACAAATGTTTGTACTGCGCCTGGGTGTTTCTATGTATTATAAGTATGTATTTACAAAAAAAGTATATATGTAGTATATCCATATCTGGTACCCATGACATAAGCATAGAAATATAGCTTACTTTGGGACCAGAGTACGTTGTATGAATGTCCATAAATTTTTTTTTTTTAATACAAATCAAAATCAGGTTCGCAGCAGTTAAGTAAATCATTAATTAATTGAGACAGCTATAAAACTAAGTAAAATTCTAACCAAACCTTCGAAGTTGCTATGGTATAAAATAGTTTGACAGGAAAACCGACCAGTAAAACTCCCGCGTTCTAAAGTCTACACGAAGATTGTTCCACTTTTTAATTCAAACACGTCTTCACACACTACACCTGCAATACCTAACCGCTATTATTCATCACAAGAGGAACCCATGAACTTTGGCTGCTTCACGCCTCGCATAGCAAAGGGCAGATCGATGCTTGTCAAACAATAAATGTCACGTCCACTCCCTCATGTTAATTCACAAATATATCAACTATATTTGTCAAACAATAACCAACTTTATACCCTCAAATATAAAGATAGTTGTAAAAGCAAGTCTAGAGTTGGTTAAAAAGCCTCCCGATTTTTCTTTGAGGTGCGAACGATGCCCCAATTTTTGGCGAAACGTTTGGTATATTAAAAAGTAAATGTTAGAACGGTAGACTAAGAGCTTATTTCCATTATACACCTAAAGATACGATGAAATGACGTAACGACTTCAAGCGCTATAATAAAATAATATCGGATATAATATATGTTTACTTTTTCTCCGGTTCAAAATCAAGATATCTCTAGTCGAAACTTTATGTTACTTGGCTCTATCTCTGCTAGTCTTCTAGCGTTTTAGCTCTATCATGAGGTAGGAGCTATTTGATCAGATCTATTTTATGTCAAATAGTTTTGCATTGTCATCCGATTTACACGTAAAATACAGCGCAACGCGAACCGGGATGTGTATAAAATTAACTTTGCAAGATTTGATTACAGGCAAACATCGGGACAAGTAAAACTAAAGAAAGCTTGTAGTTACAAAACATTAGTGATGATCCTCTGTGTGGTGACGGATTAAGAATACAAGTGTCACCACCGTAACTCCTCCCAAAGGTGCTGTAAAAATCAGCTAAGGGATATTGCACACAGATAACATCCTCTGTGAGAGACGGAATACTCGAAAATAAACCCTGTACCAAGTACCAACACACCTGGTCTGGGACGTAAATGGGCTGGAGAGGAGAGGAGTGATGATCTAGTTTCAGAAAATAATATTGCTGCCCAATGCTGGTATAGTCCAAGTTAAAAGTATTCTGCAGGGTCTGCGATGCGCGAGCGATCTACCAATTTTGGTGTTTCAAACGTCCATAGGCTAGGTTTAACTTCTTCTTCTTCTCTAGCCCATTTACGTCCCACTGTTGGGCACGGGCGTCCTCCACTTAGGGAGGGATTGTGGTCTACTGTGCCGCGCTGACCAGGCGTGTTGGCACATGGCTTACTTTCGAGATTTCCGTCTCTCACAGAGGATGTTATCTGTGTGCAATAGCCCTTAGCTGACTTTTACAGCACCCTTGGGAGGAGATGGGGTGGTGACACTTGTATTCTGAATCCGTCACCACACGGAGGACACGGACGTTTAACTAAAAACCATATTTACTAAGGTTATTTTCAATGCAGTAATTATACAAAACGAGTAAATTTAATATCCTCAATTATTATGACACGCGATAAATCAACTTCTAAGTAGGTACCTATATATTCCAAGTATTATAATATGAATGCATACGATATTACGTTAGACTAAGGTATAATACATAAACTACAAAACTATTGACAGGTTTAGATTTGAAATATTAGTAAATGTAATATTTCTTGGATTTATTAGGCTAGTATACATACATGATATAGGATTATCTTATAAGCTTATATTATAATGATAAATGTCTTTTCAGCTACGTTTGCCTGTACTTCTTTATTTTATAGACTAGCCGTTGCCCGCAACTTCGTACGCGTGGATTTTAGAAACCAAATCTAAACAAACTATACAAAAAACCCCATCCTCTTGAACTCCTCTATCCATTAAAAAAACTGTATTTTATACATTTTTTGATATAAGCTCACATCGAGACACATATACAAAAATAACGACTTTGTTTTAAAATAAGTACAAAAATTACAATAAATATGATACAACAAAAAGAAAATGAAATCTAAATAGCATATACTCGTATGTGAATTTTATAGAAATTGATGGTGCCATTTTTTCAACTGTAGAATAAGAAAGCAATGCTCTATATAGATTTCATTTTAAATGAGGTTGTATGCAATCTTCCAGATTGCATACAACCTCATTTAAAAATGAAAAACCTACGTAAGTTCAAAAGTATTTACATAATATAAATTGTACTTATTATTATAAAGCTGAAGAGTTTGTTTATTTGAACGCTAGTCTATGGAACCACTGGACCGATTTGAAAATTGTCTTACAGTATTCTAGACTAGTAGACTAATTCGAGCGAAGCCTTAGCGAAAATGATGCAAATGTGGAAAAAAAAAAAAAGTTCCACGCGTACGAAGTCGCGGGCAACAGCTAGTTTGAAATAAACATTACAGACATTTCATTTAAGAAAATTTAAGAAATCCAACTAACTATGGCTAAAAATGTCTACAGGTTATTTTAAGTCGACAGCATTAGGTCACTAGTTGCTGTGCTATTTTTTTACGAAATTATTCAAAAATGGAAGGCTTTTTATTAAATATTTTCTAACACTTGCGCGACTCATCTGTTTAAATAAAACTACTTTTTACGGATTTAGACGCGTATATTTGTTTTAAATTTTGGCCCGACGTTTCGGAGACTTTGCAGTCACCATTGCATTCTCACCCGTGACCATGGTGACTGCAAAGTCTCCGAAACGTCGGGCCAAAATTTAAAACAAATATACGCGTCTAAATCCGTAAAAAGTGGCTTTTTATTTAATAAATAGTAATATTTGAAATATTTGAATTTGTTTTTTTTTTCAATGTAAACATTATTACAGCGAAAAACATTCCATTTTTGAATAATTTCGTAAATAGAACACGCTATCATAGGATAATCTTATAAGAAGGTTCTTATAAGTTTATCTTATGAAAGTGTGTTCTACGCCTAACACCAAACACCCACGCACAACGCATGACTTATTCCAGTTTGTCACATTCGCAATCAACGTAGAGCTGTCCCGATGCAATGATAAATGCGTTTCTTAATTACTAAGTTATCGTTCGGTAGGGGGTATGCATGTGTTCCCAGCCTAATTTATTGACATTGTGGCGTGTTTTAGGGCGGTTGATTGCGTAACTTTGTTTGCACGTGCCTTTTAATTTAATTTTAGGTTTTTTTATCGTGTTTGTTTACGTTGTACATATTATTTTATAATGTTGTAAAGTTTTTATGACTGAATTACGTAATGTAATATTATTATTTCATGTTTCGATAATTAAATATTAAGCATAATTTTATGCTAAGTAATATGGTTTTTGTTACTTTGTATTTTAATGTTTTTGATACACTGTTTTGGTTAGTGTCGAATGAGGAGAGAAAGCTGATTTTTAACGCTGGTTTCTGCCGTGAATTTCGGCAGAAACCAGCGTTAAAAATTAGCTTTCTCTACATATATATATTCTCTAAACTAAGTACATCTTAGTAATAAGAATAAAAGCCGCGGTCATAAGAATATTAATTAATAAAGTGAGATGATTTTGGATAATAGTTACTTAAAAGTTTGATATTTTTATTTGTTCTTAAAACCTGGCAACAAATAAAAAAAATTACAAAAGGACAGGATGGACTGATTTTTATTTTAAAAAGGTTAGTCATAAACAAACAAGTAGTATAGCAACACATTTAAAGACTATAAAAGCTTGGCACATTTAATAAAATATGGTAAGCACAGGACACATACAAAATGCTAACAGGTACATTATACAAAATGCTAACGAGGTTTTAATCGATCCTCTAGTACCGAACTGGCCATAAATAATAAATAATCACCGAAAAAATCGAATAATATCTGCATAATAACAAATTTAGAACATAAAAATGTTGAAGCCGTCACCTTAAGCTTAATACACACGCGCGTCACGTTTCCCGCTCATTTGGAGGCGTTCATCGATCGGAGACAAAGCCTCGCCAGGCCCCGATAAACGAATTAAGGAAATGGGAGATTTTTTATCTGGGCCGTGGTGTTCGTGGGAGGGAGGGCCACGCGTCGTAAAGCGCAAGCAATACTTTCTTATGCAAAGTCCCTTCGCGCCGATAATTAGGTGAGTCTTGTGAGAGCCGTCAGTGTGTGCGCGCCTTCATGTCCCTATTTTGTTTTTAATTTTTAGAGGGGTGACGTGTTTGTTAAGTTAGCGAACGTTCAATTTCAAAATTAGAATTGAATGGAATACATGCACTTAGATCGCTTCCAATTTCAAAATTGTAGAATGGCGCCCAATTGTTTTCTTTTTATTAATGGTCTAACAACGTACAAGTAAAATAAATACTTGACTATGGTTCATTTGTTTGTACCATATTCAATTTTATTCTACAGTTTGTTATCATCACGCAAAGATATACGATGTCACACGCCTAGCGCCTATATAACCATGCAAGGCTTCTAACACACGGGTTTGGAATATACTAAAAACATTTCTAATGTACATATCTACTAACGCTTGACTACAAATGTGTGTGGCTAAATTATTTTACATGGTATAGAATAGCTAAAAACAATAAATTTAATTATTACAAGAGCATGTATACGTGACGTGATACACCAAATATATCCACGACGAATATTAAATTTGACACAATGAGATAAGAGGCTCTTGTAAAGATGAAGGATTTTTATACTACCTAAGTATACGTACGAATTAGTTATTTCTTATCAACTTCAAAAAAGGAGGAGGTTCTCAATTCGTCTCTATGTATTTTTTTATGTTTGTTACTTAGTTAACTTTTAATTGAGCGAAGCGATTTTAATGATTCTTTTATTATTTGAAAGCTGGTGGTTCCCGTTTGGTCCCATTGGTACCAGGTCAGGATAGTTGTTTGATGATGGTTATCTCCTGAAATAATTTTCTTAGTTTAAAACTAAAAACCGCGCTTGAAAGTCTTGAATATCTTTTTAAATAATTGCATTGTCATCTGCCCTTGATTTGTATGCAAAATTTCAAATCAATCCGACTATCACAAGTGGGTGAAAATCGCGTTGAAAGATTCCGTTACATAGAATAATACATTGATAGATACACATCGAACTTATAAAAGCGTGATAAAATCGAAAAAAACACTCAAATTTCAAGGGCACATGAAGTAGGTTGAACTATTTAAAAAATAAAACTTAGGTAATTATTTTATTACGTCTATTAGATACTATGCGTAAAAGCTTAGTTAAATAAAAAACATTTTTTCTAAAAATTTGGTGTACAATTGGTTACTTTAAATCGTTCGTTGTTCTGTGTTATAACACCTTCAAAATAAAAAAAAGTTTGATGATAGAAGCGTACAATAGTTGTCATATATTGATAAATACGCACACATTTATAATTAGTATTTCCAGCACACAGATACATCTCTTTCGAATTACGAACCAACATATTTTTCACTTAAGGTTTCACTTAAAAATTCAATAAAATATTGTCTTAATAATATTATGTATACAAGAAGCGAGATACGCGACATTACGATCGTTTGCAAATGAGCGAGCGAGACGTTGTCCTACATGTTTATACTATGATACCACAAGTCTTGATACTTTAACAAAATCATTAGTATGAAATAATGTCGTTACAGGAAAAAAAAAAAATCTTAGATCCCAAAATGGACACGACTGATTTCTTACAGAATACTTCCTAATTGTTTATGCAAAATTATTTTTTTCTATGATAGTTCATAAAATATTGAACAGATAAATAAAATTACAGTTACAATGATGAATTGTGTCTGACTTAAATATAATGCAAAAAATCTATAAGAAATTAAATAATATGCATAGATCTGTATTCATAACTGTAATACGAATCTATAAGTATAGGTAATATGAAGTTTGAGTTTTGAATAAAACTTAATAACAAAGCAGTTGTGTGTATTGTGTTCTTCAGTTTTGAGTGTCATTGCCATTTCTGTTCCTGACAAAGCTGTGATAACTTATTATTACAAATTGTTATACAACATAACCGAATAAAATTAAAACTAATTAATTAGGTACTTATATCAAGTGCAACAAATTATCAAAATCTGAAAAATTGTAATCACTGTCTTAAAGTATCAAGATAGTCCAGTAACACATAACACTTTTAATTTTCCCTCCTTAAAAAAGGGAGGGCAGCGGTGTTTTCGACCCTACCGTGTGTTAGGAGGGTGGCCACCCACTTAGGGGGGCAGTAATCAAGACACGCAATCTTCGGCGAACCCTTAAAAACTTTAAAACTCATCGTCGCATTGCCCCTGTACATATAAATGTGTGTACATGTTACATGTTTAATGTAATTTTTTATGTTCTTGTCTTCGGAATTCAAACTCAACTCGGACTCCATTTTGTTTTAAAAGCATGTTTAACAAACTTTTTTAAGACGTCATAAAAACTCTATGGAATGTTTATGTTTGAATGTTGATAGTTGGAAAAGGAGAGGAAGACCATAGAAAAGATGGATGGACTGTGTGAGAGACGATATGAAAGAAAAACGGATTGATGAGAGTATGACAGCTGATAAGAGAGGCTAGAAAGAAAAAACATGCTGTGCCGACTGCCTGCTTGGGATAAGGGCAGGAAGAAGATCTTTTTTAAGATTTTCTATATAATATTATTTTACAATAATTTTGGATGCGAGAATAATGCCGATTATGAAGTATTTATAAAAAGAACTAAGTAATTAAGGGCCTGCGTCAATATTATCGTCGACATATTGTACCTATTAACACAGCTAGTAGGTATAGAAAATGAAGAATTAGGGATATTTTTTTTGTTTACTCAAAATCTACTAAATATATTTTAATTCCGGTTTACGTGTTTCTTTAAATAATAGTTACTTATGTTTTGAAAGTTATTTCATTAGTTAATACGCGATAATAGACCGACAAATGAAAAAAATAAAAAATAAGAGAGGTTGTTTCGCTAAGATTTTCTATCGAGAAAACTTTTTTCAATCGTGTTTCTGAGTTTATGCGTTCCTAGATTATATATTGAAAAAACATATACTTTAAAATTAGAGCTCTAACCATTCAATTTAAAGAAAAAATGCAAACTTCGTACGTAGAAAAATGCACGAAGCTATTTTGGTATCCTCTTAATGATTTATATCTAGGGTTGTGTATACATATACACTCACACGCCTTTTTTCCGTGGTAGTGGAAAAAGGCTGGAGAACACCAACTGCTTCGAATGCAAGTATGTATAAATCTAAACCACGACTAACCACAGAGCTTCATAATTGCTATATCAACAAAACAATATCTCCTATCCTATCCTATTTAATATATATATATTTATTGAAAAAAAAATATATTACCACGCCTATCTCAGGTTTTTTTCTTAAATATTGTGTGTATCTATGTGGCGGAATTTGGAAAGTGATTTTCACCCACTTGCAATAGTCCAATTAAACTATTACGCACATAATGAAGGACCGATGACGATGTAATAATTTAAAAAAACACCGAGGATTTTTAAAAGCAAATTTTATTATTTTTAAACGGGCTGGGCACTTAATCTGACCAGGTTGAACTACCCCTCGTTTTTACTTATAAGTTACTTGTCCATGACCACGGCTTAAAGCGTCCTTGCAATTATTAGATGAGCACTTGTCTTTTTCTGCAACAAAAGTCTTTGGTCAACCAATTCTTTTAGTCAACAGATGTAAGATAGATAGATAATAAATATTATTTTAATACTATTTAATAAGCTTTTATATATGTCCGTACGGTGACGGATTAAGACTACAAACGTCACCACCCTATGGCCTTCCTGGGGTGCTGTAAATCCAGCTGAAGAATTTTGTACACACAAAACATTTTCTGACAACTGTCGATCATTTGTATGTCGTCAGTAGAAAACACACTCTCTCTCTCCAGCCCTTTTGTCCCACTGTTGGGCACGAGCCTCCTCTACTTTGGGAGAGATTATGATCTACTATGCCGCGCTGACCAGGCGTGTCAGCATAGGGTTTAATTTGGAGGTTTCCGACTCTCACAGAAAATGGTATCTATATATGTTTAATATCCTTTAGCTGGCTTTTACAGCACCCTGGGATGGAAATGTGGTGGCGACCCTTTTAATCATTCAACTCGGAACGGAACAAAACACAAGGATATATTATATGTATCTACATCATAAAGATACTTATTACAAGAAAAACGATATCGTTCATAAAACTTTATAGACTTAAAGCTAAATGAAATCAAAACACAATTTTAAGTTGCAAGGTATGAAACCCCAAAAAATTCAACCCAATACAGAATCTCACATCCTGCCGTGAATAGTTCATTAACTTTTTTACATGTGTGTGCATCTATTAGTCATATTAATTTGCGTATGTGTGCGTAAACACAGGGGGTTTTAATTTTTCGGGGGTTCTTTAATGACACTTCTTCGCATCGATTTTAGCATTTTGTTGAGGGTTACTCTTTTGTTTTGTTTTATCGATCTCAAGGTTTTTTATTTGAATAGTATAGTGGGTGCATACGTGCTTCGCGATCACATACGAGGCCGCTTTGGAAAATAATACTGACGTCATCATTTATTATAAACTTTGCTCTGAGGGTTAGCAGTTTTGAAGGCTAAAATTTTCGTCAAATTGAGTAACTTTTCTTATAGCTAGAGTAGGCGAATGAGTACACTCCATCTGGTGTCAAATGGGGTGTAATCCTTATGTTAGAACGGCACTAGCCGGCCTCAGTTTGCCCGGCCCAAAAGATGCCGTTTCACGCCGCGCTTATAATACCCCATGTCGTCAGAGTCTGGAAACATATGACCAGAGAACTAATTCTTATATACATACTTTAGCAGTGTGCGTTAAATAACCTATAATTTGCCGGCTGCCACACAAAGTTATAAAGATTGATGAGGTGTGTGTCTGAAATTTACATACACCGTGCTATTCCATATGCGGTATTCCCAGAATTGAGAACCGGACAAGACCTGGGTCAAATAAATAAACAGAGATCTGGGACGAAATTCAAAATATGTATATCTAATATCGCAAAATCCATAATATCTTTCACTTTTTATATTATAGCAAGCAAGTACGAAACACATTAACAAAGAAAAAAAATTAAGACAAATTAAAGAAACGAATAACTAGATGAAGACGCGCCAATGAAAGGGGCAAAGTTACCACCCTAAAGCACCCCCTAAAAATTTAATTCATCACCGCGTCCTGAGACATATCTACTTTCCTCCTCTTTATTCCGCCATTCTTTGCTTTCTTATTTTTCTGAGAACAAGATGGAAAATACACATCCTGTATATTGTTTCAAATGTACAAACCAAAAGCAACTACAATACTTTAATTTTTGGTTTAAAATACATTGTAAAGAGTATTGACTTAAGTCGAATGTAGCAATTTTATATATAGAGTGTTTCAATCGTATTGAAAGCTTAAAACAAATAAAGCAAGATAAGGTTTTCTCGATGTCGGTGATCAAAAGCCGATGTGTTATCGGAACTGAGCTTGCATCATTAGGCTTAAGGAAATACTTAAGACTGACTGGTAATGGGTTATATCGTTTGATATCTATAATATAACAAAAAAAGGAATGTCAGTCGATCTTTTAGGCACAACTAGTGTATTTGCAAATAATATGCGTAATGTGGTGTAATACTGTTTAATGCATCTCTCTATGCAGCCCATGAACGTCCCACTGTTGAACACGGGCCTCCTCCAATTTGGAAAATTATGGTCTAGGTACTATTCCGCGCTGATCAGGAGTATTTTCGAGGTTTCTGTCTCTCACAGAGAATGTTATCGTGTACGATATTCCTTTAGCTACCTCTACAGCAACCTGAGAAGGAAAAAGGGTGGTGATGCTTGTATTCTTAATCCGTCACACGGACACTTAATGCATATACATGTTTAAAAAATAAAATGACGGACGGTTAGCGATTGTATGTGACGAGTTGCCAGTATGTGTATAATTCATGATATACCTACATAGCTAACAGCCTGTCCCGGCTTCGCACAGATGCAAACCATGTTCTATATTATACCTATGTTACTTAGGGTTAATATAGAAATCTAAAGGTGAAAGAATTATCGGAATCCTTGGAGTTCATTTTGAGTTTAGTTTTCAATTTTCCCGAATTTTTGCACCATTTTTTATTGATGCATCGCTCCTATCGGTCGTAGCGTGATGATATCGCCTTTCTCGACAAATGTACTATCTAACACTGAAAGAAATCAATCAAATTGAACAAGCTATTCCTGAGATTAGCGCGATTAAACAATCAAACTCTTGAGCTTTATAATATAACCTGTAGAACTTGCAACGTTTCTTCGTTATGATATTATAAATAATAATAATAAATAAATAAATATTCAGGACATTTCACACAACGTCCTTTGGTCTAAAAGTAAGCTATATTTCTATGCTTGTATTATGGGTACCAGATACGGATAGACTACATGGAAAACACCCAGACGCAGTAAAAACATTTGTGTGACATTTATGGATATCACACAAATAATTGTCCCAAGCGGGAATCGAACCCGCGACCTCGTGATCAGCAGTCCATTACATATACCACTGCACCACGAAGCTCGTCATATTAGTATGGGTATAGATAAAATCTGACACCACAAGACACATATTTCATATGAATATGACCCCACTACAGTTACATATCAATATATTTGCCTGTACATCAACAATTCACATTTAAATACCCAAAAACATAAGTATTTAATAAAGCCAATAAACAAATACTTAAGATAGCCTGAATATGGACTCCTTTATAAAATAATTTACGTTAAACGCTTAAGGCTATTCGGTGGCACCCCTGTGATTCTGTGCCCCATTAAACCCTTGGGGCTTAGTGCTGAAAGTAGCCTATTTTAAACGCTATTGACCATGACCGTTATTATCAAAAGACTTTTTATAAAGATCCCTAAGCATCATATTTTTCTTTTACGTATTGATGTCTTTTTATAACTTAGTCTGGAAGTTTTCTGAATGGTATATAGAAAAAATCGGGCAAATACGAGTTGGCCACGGTCACGAAAAGTTCTGTATCGTTATTATAATAATAACTAGTTTTTGCCTCCGATTTCGTACGCGTAGAATGTAGAAAATTTTCCCCGTTTTTGCTACATTTTCCACTGATGCAAAATAACATCACTATGTTTTTTTTTCTCTGGTCCCAAGCTACGCTTTTACGCTTGTGTTATGTTTACCAGAATACGGATATACTATATAAACTACTTTTCTTTTGTAAATACATACTTATTCCATAGAAAATACCCAGACAAATATTTGTATGACAATTATTATGAATATCTCGCAAATTAATGTCTCAAACGGGAATCGAACCCGCGTCTTCCTGAACGGCAGTCCACCACAAAGCCCGCCGATATTGCTTACAGCCTTCGTCGATAAATGTACTATCTAACATTGAAAGACTTTTTCAAATCGGACGAGTGGTTCCTGATATTAGCGTGTTTAAACAAACTTATCAGCTTTATAATAATAAGTATGGATATATTCGTCATACCGTCTCAACCATGTTATTTAAGGGTATCGTATTGTAACACTGAAAACCTTTGTTAAATGTCAGCTCCCTTAAGTATTTATAGTATTCTTGTTTTTAGTATTTGTATTTGTAGCAACCTCAGACATGCATAATTCGCAAAAAAATCTCTAACTATCACCGTTCTAGAGATACTGCCTGGCGGCCGATGGATGGAGGGACAGCGACGTCTACGTAATGAGGTCCCGTTTGGTAAGAAATCCTAAAAATCGTCAATAATATAAGGTTGAAAACACATCGCTATTGCCCATGTTGTCTATTTTGTTACTGTTGTCGTAAGAAGAAACCTTATGAATTACGAGTATAAAGAGTAAATGTTCTAAACCTACGCGAAACACACAAAATGTCATAAAATCCGTAAAGTCATTTCGGAGGCATCTACTTAGTAACAAACACCGTGACAAAACTGTATGTTAATTATTAGATGATTCTATTGTCCGCGTGATAGCGGATTAAGAATACAAATGCCACTACCCTATTTTCTTTCCAGAGTGCAGTAAAAACCAACTATGGGATATTATACACAGATATCTTTATTATCTGTGAGAAACGGGAAACTTGAAACAGTACCTTGTGCCAACACGTCTGGTTAATGCGGCATAGTAGACCATAATCCCTTCTGAAGGGGAGGAGGCACGTGCCCAATAGTGGGACTTTACTGGGCTAGATAGGAGAAAGAGATGATTCCGTAGTATGTACAAATGATACTGAATTAAATTTAACTACGATAAGATTTTAAGTTATAAACCACTTTTATTATAGTTTAAATAGTCTCTTGAAAGCTCACAAACAAAAGCTAAAAGTACTTAACCTGGCCGTCAGACAACTAAAAAGTTTCCCGCCAAAACTTTTTAACGGTCACGCTATTTATACACAACAAAATGTAATGGAGACATTAAAATCAAAAACAAATAGAAAATATTCCGATACCGTCTTTACCGGACTCTTGTCGTTCGTAACCGCTTTCAATTAACCAGTAAATAGCGCTTATATACTTACTAACTCTTCACATAATGAGTTAATAACAACACCTACACATATAAAATGATCGAACACATTCACATAAACACACACTTTGACAAAATTTTCGCAGCTGTACATAAAACGCGTCTTTCTTCTTGTATTCTTAATTAGCGTGTCGTATATTTCCATCTCTCTCTAGCTTAGGGTGTTAATTAAAAAGGCGTCCCTTTCTCGCTTTCTCAATACATTCTTCCTCTCAGCGGTGTTTCTTTACGTTTTTATTTGTGTGCGTGGCTGTGTGCGGTGGTGTTTAATTTACATGTACTTGTATGTCAGTGTACAGTTGCAGGGAAAAGTGGAAAATGGGCCATACACAAAGATCTGATATCAATCTGAATTCTTATAATTATAATTAGCATATAGCGTTACTTTAACTTAACTTTATTGATTAATTTATTAGCAATTATTTACGTTTATACATTCGTTCTGCTGTGAGCGTTTTTTTATCTGTATTCTGTAGGTGCCTTATTTTTGTAACAAATTATAAAAAGTAGCCCCTATGTTGCAGTCTTAGTATCATTTTTGTATTTAAATCCGTTTATCCCTTTAAGCGTAAAAGAGTAACAAACGCCATTTTTTTCAATCCCATCACTAGAATTTATCGGGATTAAAAGTAGCCTTTTCGTTATTCTGGTATGTAAGCTACTCCAATTTCAATTACATAGCAAATTTATTTAAATCTGCTTAGATGTTTGAGCACCAAAAAGTAACAAACATACACAGAAACACACATACAAATACAAACTATTGCCTTTATAATTTTAGTAATGTAGGTAAGATTAATTACATCATTATAAAACAAAGGCAAAACACCATGTTCCAGTTTTGCTGTCAGTTGTACTCCGGGTGTTTTATACGAATGTGGGTATGCGCGAAAGGGTGTCAGGATAGAGGGGGTGTCCCGCTCCTTGGGACGCGGGGGGAGGAGGCACGTACACATAAACACTTATAAAAGTTTTTTGACAACAACCCCCCCGCGTCTCAGCCCCTCGAATTCGCTAATTTATGTTGCTTTTTTAATCAATACCGGGGTGTGTACGAGTTATAGGTTCCATCGGTTCTTTGTTACGTTGGCTGAGACAGTTTTCTTTGCGATGACGTCACAAGTTTGCTTGATGTTTAGCGAACATTTTAACGATTTATGTCTATCATTTATATATTAAACTAGCAGTGTCCGCGACTTCGTACGCGTGGAATTTAGAAACGAAAAATTTAATGAACTAATAATAACGCTAATTAATAATACAGCTAATTAATAAATCGTCAGTTTGGTTTTCTTTTCTTCCACAATATCTCAGAGTTTTACCTTTTTAGGGCTTCGTACAAACCCTTATAGTCTCACTACGGTGTCCGTCTGTCTGTCTATCCGCCCGTTAAACTTTTCTTACTCGGCAACGGCTGAAGGTATCAATTTGAAACCTATACCAAATGTAGATCTATGGGGTCCCTTGCTGCAAAAGATACAATCAATAATTTAGATCTACGCATTTAGAAGATATAACCGAATTACAGCCATTTTTGAGTATTTCCGATGCCGATGGCGACGCCGACACCTATAAACACCAACTCAGCACCGATACATCGGAATTTGAGCAGCGTAACGACCATACGCCGACGCTGACACCGACGGCGACGCCTATAAAAACCAACTCAGCACCGATACGTCGAGATTTGAGCAGCGTAACGACCATACGCCGACGCCGACGCCGTCACCGATGCCGATGGCGACGCCGACGCCTATAAACACCAACTCATCACCGATACGTCGGAATTTGAGTAGCATAACGACCATACGCCGACGCCTATAAAAACCAACTCAACACCGATACGTCGGGGATTGAGCAGCGTAACGACCAGTAAGCTATATTATTGAAAAGTTTCATGAAAAACCATCCAGCAGTCTTTACGTGAAAGAACCACAAACATCCTTACATTCATACATCCAACATTAACCAAACATCAAAACATCATTGGAGTATGGATAGAAGACCGAAGAAACGTTCGCGTTGCTCAGCCAACAGTTTAAGTATTTTATTTTGCCGCGCGTAATTCTTTTTTCGTCACAACTCCTAAGATATTCATTGAAATTGTATGCTGTAATAAGCAGTTATAATCTATATTAATTGCGTAAGCTAACAAATGTGTTTAATTTGAATAAAAAAAATTCCATAGCATACATAGCTTTTGAAATCACCCTATTGAATTTGATAATTTTTTGGCGTTCTTATGGGTACACCGGGTTTTCCTTAAAAGATAGACATATGGCCTCGCGGTCTTTTTTAAAGATTTACAGATAACAAACAATTTCTCCATACATTACTTAGTTGAAACTCATATGGATAATGCAGCGTTTTCATTTAAAGCTCGCGCGCGTGACCATTTTCCCCGTTTTTGCAACATTTTACACTGATGCTTCGCTTCTATTGGTTGCAGCGTGATGTTATATAGCCTATATAGCCTTCCTCGATAAATGTACTATCCAACACTGAAAGAATTTTTCAAATCGGACCAGCAGCGGATCCTGAGATTACCGCGTTTAAACAAACAAACAAAGTCTTTTGCTTTATTATATCTAATATATAAAATTCCCGTGTCACAGTGTTAGTTACCGTACTCCTCCGAAACGGCTCGACCGATTTTCCCGAAATTTTGTGTACATATCCTCTAGGTCTGAGAATCGGCCAACATCTATTTTTGAAATCTTTTTTTTTTTTGGTATGGCAAAACTACGTTTGCCGGGTCAACTAGTTAGTATATAGATTATATGTAGGCTACATTAGTTAAGGGCCTACATCAATATTATCGACGATATGAACATATTAACACAGCTAGTAGGTATAGAAAATGAAGAATTAGGGCTATTTTTTTTGTTTACTCAAAATCTACTAAATATATTTTAATTCTGATTTACGTGTTTCTATATATAATAGAAACTTATGTTTTTAAAGTTATTTCATTAGTTAATATGCGATAATAGACCGACAAATGAAAAAAATAAAAAATTAGAGAGGTTGTTTCGCTAAGATTTTCTATCGAGAAAACTTTTTTCAATCGCGTTTCTGAGTTTATGCGATCCTAGATTATATATTGAAAAAACATATTCTTAAAAATTAGAGCTCTAGCCATTCAATCTAAAGAAACAATGAAAACTGCGTACGTAGAAAAATGCACGAAGAATTTTGGTATCCTCCTACATAATTCCTATATAGCATATAATATGTTATTAGGATGATTTAAGATGATTTTAAACGTAGCATTTAGAGCATTGGTGCATGTATCTATGATTGTATTATGTCTTAAAAGATTGTTAAGGTCGTAGATATTCTATAGCCTCTGTCTGTGACAGTATGTCGGTGATGATGATGATTTTATAGGGCACTAGCTGTTGCCCGCGACTATGCTTTTATTGTGTCTTTATTTTAACTAATGCTTCGCTCCTATTGGTCTCAGCGGGATGTTATACAGCCTAAAGCGTTCTTCGATAAATGTACTATCTGACGCTGAAAGATTTTTTCAAATCAGATTACTAGTTCCCAAGATAAGCACGTTCAAACAAACAAACAAACCCTTTATCTTTAAAATATTAGTATAGACTAGCTGTTGCCCGCGACTCCTTCCACGTGGAATTTAGAAAATTTTCCCCGTTTTTGCAACATTTTTCACTACTGCTTCGCTTCTACTGGTCTGGTCGTAGCGTGATGTTATATAGCCTTAAGCCTTACTCGATAATTCCCTATCTAACACTGAAAGAATTTTTCAAATCAGCCTATTGGTTCCTGAGATTAGCGCGTTCAAACAAACAAACATTAGTATAGAATAATAGCACAAGTACTCGTAAAACCAAATTATATTAAACTTTTTAACCGACTGTATATTCCTTTTACGCATCTAACACAAAATCTATTGCATAGAATGCTTAGTTGTACATAGAAAAATATGCTATTAGTACCTATTCCAAATTCTGGGCATAAACATCAGCTCAATTCTTTTTAAGCACTAAAAATCAACTAATAGACGGCGAGGACGGAAAAGTCCAAATTAAACTACCAATATACCTGCTCAGTGTGCTATAGTAGACCACATTTTAATATTCTTCCAATAATTATGTTGAATATATATTATAACTAGCTGACCCGGCAAACGTTGTTTTGCCATACTAAAAAAAAAAGTGTGAAAAATAGATGTTGGCCGATTCTCAGACCTACTGAATATGTATGCAAAATTTGAGAAGAATCGGTCAAGTCGTTTCGGAGGAGTACGGTAACTAACACTGTGACACGTGAATTTTATATATTAGATAAATTTCTAAAATTCTTGCCAAATATAATATTATTAATAGCCATACGATCTAGGAATTTTACAAGGTATAATTTGCATAATATTTATTTATGAACTAATAAAATGGGAGAAAATTTAAGGCTTATAAAAACCGTAACAAGATAAGCTCATATCAACCAATATATCACGGCTCACCTACTTAAACCGTCAATCTTCTCCTTAAAAATAAAGTTATACCACAATTTTCCGTTTCGTCAACCCTCTGTATACGTGTGACGAAAAATCCTAAAACATACAAACTTAGAATTACAGTTCAAAAAAAGAATCTTAGAACTGGCTGTTTAAAATTAAATTTTTTCGACTGCATTTGTAAAGTGGTAACATGTTCTCGAGTGTGCTTTTTTAGGGTTGTCACAAAGCATTGTGGACTTTAATTCTGAAGGGTTTTAGTTGAAATTTTGTGAGTTGGATGTGGATGTTTTTGGCATGCAGCGTGATAGATGAGCCGTCACACGCGTGACGTCACTGTCACGCTGAGGTTCACGCGCTAAGTGATGTAGGTGTTAATACTTTATTTGCGGGGATGTGACATTAATTTTATTTATTCCCTCTTTTCTCTTTGAAGAGATGATAGGTAAGTGATCGAATACAGGAAGCGATGAGAAAATTATTTTTAGGGTTCCGTACCCAAAGGGTAAAAACGGGACCCTATTACTGAGACTTCGCTGTCCGTCCGTCCGTCCGTCCGTCCGTCTGTCACCAGGCTGTATCTCAAGAACGGTGATAGCTAGACAGTTGAAATTTTCACAGATGATGTATTTCTATTTGACGGGCCTCGTGGTGTAGTGGTTCATATAACGGACTACCGATCATGAGGTCTCGGGTTCGATTCCCGGTCAGGACAACAATTTGTGTGATGTTTTTAATTGTCATACAAATGTTTGTACTGCGTCTGGGTGTTTACTATGTATTATAAGTATGTATTTACAAAAGAAAAGTAGTATATGTATTCTATCCGTATTCTGGTACTCATAACACAAGCATATAAGCTTAGCTTGGGACCAGGACGTTGTGTGAAATGTCCATGAATATATATATATATATATATATTCTATTGCCGCTATAACAACAAATACTAAAAATAAAATAAAATAAATATTTAAGGGGGGCTCCCATACAACAAACATTGATTTTTTTACCGTTTCTTGCTCGATACCAATAACGTTGCCTTATGTTGCATATATAATGGTACGGAACCCTTCGTGCGCGAGTCCGACTCGCACTTGACCAATTTTTTAGATATTTTATATTTATGAATATGGGGTAATATGATGATGATTTGCATAATAATTCGGCTTTGTATTATGTGTATAAGGAGAATCATGAGTACCGAAGAAGTGAATAATGGATAAACGCAGCTTACGCGTTGTAGGGGGTATACTCAGTTTAGGCTGAGAAAGGCTGATTGAAGGATGTATGCAGTGGTGGATTTACCCTAAGGCCCAGTAGGCCCAGGCCTAGGGCGGCCAGAATTTCATTATGTAATTTATATGGTGGATCCTGAAAAAGGGGCGGCTGATGGCTTGGGGGCTAGGGCGGTCGAAACTGCAAATCCGCCACTGGATCTATGAAAACTATTTCTTTATATACCTATCCGTTTCAAAGATGTATTGGTCAGGAGTGAAAGACATTGCATACTTCTAACATATTTAGAAGTAGCTTTGCACACGACCTCGTGAGTGATTAATTTATAAAACAAACGTTAAAAACTTATACATATAAATCTCTCTCTCTCAAACCAAGTCAAATCAAATTTATTTATTTGTGTACATAGGTATAAATATGGTATTAAATAATAATGTAATTTCTTGTCTATGTCCTGCCAAAATATGGCGTACAAATGTAAACACCATGAAGGTACAGATAAAAGTGGAGTCCAGACTCTGAATACCTACTTGAAGCAAAAATGATGTATGGCTATCTCGCTCACTGTGGTCAAACCCTTTCTTTCTAAGTAGGGTAACCTTTATTGTATTTCTTCCAGGACAAAACTTCAAGTAGTTGTGTTCCATATAGTGTCAACAAAATGTTCACTTCTAAGACCTAGCCCGTATAGATTTTATGTGTCGAGATACTTTATGTACTGTGCGTAAAAAAAATACTCAAAAAACAAACTGTTTGTTATCGCGTGAAAGTTTGGATAATTCTAGTTTTTTAACAGTAACTGGAGGTTCGGTTGTTAAATTTATTATTCTTTTTACATTTATAAACACGTAAAATTTCCTAGTTCGTATGTACGATGTACCTATAGAATATTGGTGGGAAATAGATAATTACTAGAACAAAGGTGTAGTTCCTACGGCAATACGAAATTAATGAATGATTGTGAGATCTGCTTGAGATAAAATTATGATAATTTACCTTTATTTCAGACCTAAATACATGTTACAAAGATACAGAAAAATGATTCCAACGAATTGAGAACCTCCTTTTTTGAAGCCGGTTAAAAATAACAAGGTGTTAGTAATTTCTTAGTAAACAAAACAAGTTACACAATAAAATCTATTTGGCATACCTAAGTGGAAACATAACTTTTTGTGTAGGTAGCGTAAAAACGAAAAATGGTTATTGTACTCATATTTTTAAACATGTACTGTTATTAAGGGACCAACCATGAAATCGCAAAAGATATATGTTTCATTAATTTTGCAGATTAATTAAACATTATGAATACATACTGGACAATAGTTTTTCCTAGATTTCTGGGTTAGCCAATGTATTTCTATTTATTAATGTCAGTTAAAGGGCAAATTCGGTCAATAATACTTCTGAAAAAAAAAATACGTTACGTTGATTAAAATTAGTTTGTCGGAAAATCTGTAGTTAATAGTCATTTTAACTGACAATATGAATGTGGTTAAAAGTGGCTGACGGAAGATCGGAAGAACTAAGTTTTGACTGTGACATATATCATAGGGGGCTATAATAGGAACGATAATAAAGTTACAAAAAAAGGGCAAAAAAGAAACAACAGCACTTTCCAAATTAAAATCATTTAATAACTTTTCTTTTATACATGACTAAATATTATTGTTTTGTGTAATTTCTGTCTCTTACCACGTAAATCACTAAGTATATTTTCTGTATGACTCTTTAAGTGTTAAAAAATGAATTTGCAATTTTCTTAATTAATACGCTTTCATGCAAATCATTGCAATAAATTGAGTCCGTGATGGGATGCTTAAACATTTCTTGCAACAGAGGAGTAAAATGTTGTGATACAACATTAATTAATTTGTTTTCTATATTGTTTTCTCTGAGTTGGCCCATCAGGAAGGATTACTTTCATAAATGCCAGAGCTAGGATTTGGTACACCCAGAGTAGCTATTTGCCCCATAGACTCTTCCTGAAATGAACTGTCTATCTGAAAATTATAATATATTTTACAAAATATAGCCTTTGGCCATATATTCGAACTACTACATTTCTGAAACATAATAATAATGTAAGGCTCTCATTAGGCAGTCGGATCGGGGGGGGGGCTGGTTCAGAAAGCAGCAATTATCTCTGGAGCCTTGAGCGCCGGTAGTTTGGAAAATGTTTCTGATACTGGTGGGGTATTTTTTTTCATACTAGTTTTTATATTCCTTATAAATTCAAATATTTAACATTGTATAACATGTGAGACAATTAAAGGAGTTTGTAAATAGATACTTGAAATTTTACCTTGCAAGGTGATACTGCTTCTTGATTTGTAATTATAGTAGGAACTGCTGTTTGTTTTAAAAAATCCTTGCACTTTCATAAAATTTCATTTTCAATGGTACAATGGATAACCATAATTTCCTCTGGGTACTATTTTTAGGAAATCTAAAAAAATAATATTGTAGGTAAGTATATTAATGTTGTAAATAATGTGAAATAAAAATTAAATGACTAAGCAAACATGTATAATTTAGTTCAGGTCCCACAGAAAGTCCTAGATATGTCCTCAGTATGGTCACACTATTTCAAAATTACTTCTTGTAAACAAGAAAGATAAAATTGCACTAAGTCCATGAAATTCAATGTAAGACTATTAGATCTTTACATCGTTATCAGTATAGTTAGTTAGAAATATGCTGAAAACATTGTTTAATCATTTTATGAAGTATTTAATTGAAAATACAAAGAAATATGTTTGCAGTTATTCAATGCCAGAAATCACGATCTAAACACTTACGCGTGAAATTGTATATCACCTCCTGGACACCACGTACTACCGCAACCACGCACTACACAAGTTTGCACCATTTCTTTAATTATAAAAATAATTAGAGTCGAAAATTTGAAACGAAGCTGTGAACCGTAAAGTAAACAACCGACATATTGGCACAATTTTGTCGACAACTTGACATATGGTGACCAATGTTGCCAAATTACGAAATCCTTAGGAAATGGGGAAAATAATTCACTGATTCGTCAACCATGAAAAGCATCCGTGATCTACTATTTTATTATTTTTAATTTCATTCATCGTATTTCAACTAGTTATTTATAGTTACGATTAAACACTATCAAATGACAGTGTTTAACTTGTGATTTGATATGTGTGGTGACTCTTTTTAAGAATTTACTAGGAGATTTTAATAAGGAGATAGCAGTACTAAGGCCACACTAAAAAGAGAGGTCAGACCACAGAGAGTGAGATAGAGATACGTAGGTATTTGCCTCAAACCGATGTTCCAAGTATGGCCTCCTATTTTTTATCTATACCTTCATGGTAAACACTAATAATAATAATTCTTTTAAACAATAGTCAAATAAATACTACCTAATGTCAAAAACAGAAGCTAAATGTCATACAATATATAAATTTAAACACTATTATTAATTTATTTTAAACAATTGTCAAATAAATAGCAAAATAATGTCAAAAACAAGAAGCTAAATGTCATACAATGCATACAATGTTAATCAGTTTGGTCATTAAGAAATTGTTCAATGGAATAATAACATTTATTTAACAGAAATGAAAACAACCACTCTATATGTTAAAAGAACATTAAAATTTGTTGCGTAGTTTTATAGATTTAAGCTCACCTAAGGACGCACAGATAAAACGACAGTTTTATATTAAGTAACTAGCTGTTGCTGAGTGTTGCTACTTTAACTAACTTCGTACGCGTAAAATTAATAAACCAAATCTTAACAAATTACACAAAAAGCCATCCTCTTGATACACTCTATCATTAAAAAAAACGCATCAAAACCTCCCATAGGGACAAATATACAAAAATGACGACTTTGTTTTATACTAACCGCCTTATTCATAATGACTTATCGGAGGTTTAAAAGTTAGCTAAAATAGGTTCGCGAAAATTGTTATTCATAATGGTCTTTTGACGCTAAAATGTTTATTGTCTCTTCGATAAAATCTCCGTATAAAACTCCGATAAGTCATTATGAATAAGACCGTAAGTAAAGAACATTACAATATTCCATTGAGTATCACTACAAGCGATTAATATAATTATTTTAAACTCATATTATTTATAAGACTACCGTTAAATCCTGTTTCCCACTTCCCACTTATTAAGCGTAGCGCACAATACCTGAATAGAGCACTAACTCAGAAACAGCCCGGGGGTTCGCGAACGTGTAATACTGACACATAAATCTAATGTATCGGCTGTTTTGAGCTGACTATACATTCTGGTCTATCCATTGTACTTTTAAGCTTACTGCACCGTACAGACATTTATTTACGCGTCTAAATCCGTAAAAATAATAGTTATTTAAATAAATGAGTCGCGTAAGTGTTAAAAAATAATAATCATAGCGGAAAAGGCCCGTGCCCAACATTGGGACGATGATGGGATTGAGAGAGCGAGAACAAGGTATTTGTTATTTATTTTATTTGTACGATTGCAATTACAGTATAAAATATTTTCAGTTAACTAACTGTACTGTGTACTAGTACTGTACTACCAAATTCTGTATTTTTTTACATAGTAAAATATCTAGGTAATGAAAATGATTTAATTTCTTATCATCAATATTACCATAACATCACTTTTAATACAAGTATAGTTTAATTACAAGTTCGATACCCACAGAGTATAACATGGTTTTAACTTGGCAAGTTAATTGCATATTAATCGTAGCGGAATCCGGCCCTGTTTACTCGTAACTGTAATTATTGAGTGCATTCATATTGTGTTACGCCCCAAGCCGGCCCTGGACGTGTGAGATATAATGACTAGTGGCCAATATCGACTAGATATATGGGGTATCGATATCTATGAAAAGGAATTTGCTTTGAAGTAGGTAGGTATATTTCACAAAGTCTGGGCCAAAATCAAGTATGTTGCTTTTGCTTAAATGTACAAAGATTCTCTCTCTGTGTCTCTCCAGCCCATTAATGTCCCAATTGTGGACACAGGCCTCCTCCACTTTAAGAGGGTTTTTAGTCAACTTTATGGCCCTAACCAGGCGTGTTGGCATAGGCTATAATTTCGAGTTTTCCATCTTTCATTGTTAATATTCATTGATAACAATATCCCTTAGCTGGCTCTTACATCACCCAGGAAATAAAAGGGGTGGTGACACTAGTATTTTAAATTCGTCACCGCACTGAAAAAGTGTAAATATGGAAATATATTTCACAAAAAGGAAAAAAGAACCAAACATATTCCTAAAAACTACTAAGAATTAAATCTATTATCTCATGCACAGACTTCGATTAGGTGATACAATGAGACAGTGTATATTAATTTAAGCTATCAATTAACAGTTTATGAAATGTATAAATAAGTAAACAAGATTCACAGAACGTTTTCAAGCAAAATAAAGCTTGACAATTGTGCTCGATGGATGGAATATATGGAGAATGGATAGAAAATACCTAATACGAAAGAATACATCATACATTGTACCCTACCAGTTATTCAGGGTAAGATGCGCGTGCGCCGATCTACAATTGGTTATTGTGTTACGGTACTATTTCTGATTAAATTCGTGATAGCTTAATAACTTCTTGTGGGGTAAGATTGGTGATGTAAAATATTAATAACATAGACATGACAGCTATGAAACCTATTTCAGGTTTTTAAAGGTAGAGTATATCTGTCCGTCTCACCACCCCATCTCCTCCTCAGGGTGCTGCAAAAGACCGCAATTTTTTTATTCTATGCGCATTCGCAGAATCTATAGCATGCCATCTGCTACGATCTAAAATTTCTTCCTTTGCTTATTCTATACTCATACATCTAGTCATACATGCATGACGGTTTTTACAATTTACAAAATATGTAAATTTTTAAATGTGGAGCGCCGAAATCGTGAAGTTCGCACAGACCTACTGGATACAAGCTGCACAGCACGGCGCGCTATGACGTTCTAGCGGGCGACCAGCAGTGGTCGGAAAAAGACTAATGGAACAATGATGAGAATTTCGAGAGTTTCGAGAATTTTTAATTGAGGTAGAGACATAAAAACAGTAAGTTAAGCTAAAAAAGAGGAACTTAGAGAATAACGTTGAATATAATTGTAAAATACAGGTGTCACCGATGTTCTAAGATTTGTTATGTTACACAAACGTTTGAGGTTGCTTTTCGATCAAAAATGTATTTAGTTATCATTAGCAAATTAAATAAAGCAGATAATTGTCTAGTTTAAGAACTCTAAAACCACGCTTAAAATATCGTTGATGCCAAAAATTCTTGAGTTCGTCCGTCCGTCACTAGGCTGTTCTATAGGGTTTTCAATAATTGCGATCATCTTCGATAAGCTAAGATGTGGTGACTTTGTATATTCTTAATTGGTCGCTTTATAGACGTAAATAATGAAATAGAAATCTATTTATCCCTACGTGGATCATTACTGGAATCGTAATAAAACATCATATCATTAAAATGACTACAAGTAAATCTCATACAATATGCAATGTACGTGTGAATGGTCAGCTCTGAGACGGTCACGATCTTATGATATGCAGCCTCTACTCACTCTACATAAATCACTTCCTACTTGAGATACATGTAAGGTATACAAGTAGTGCACGTAGTATAAAGATGATTATTATAGTAACACAATAAATCAGGGCCCCAAGTCTGCTAAATGAATTGTGTCACGATCGTAGCTCAATGGCACATTATAACCACAAAAAATTAACAATAGACTACCAAACTTGATAAAATTCGCCATTAAGCAATCAGTTATTGCATTTGTTTGCAATAACACTAAATAACTAATTGCTTAGTGGCGAATTTTATCAAGTTTGGTAGTCTAAAAGTTTTAAAACTTATTTTGCTATTTTTAGATAGATAGCACTTTATTTGTAGATAATTACAATTCTAAAATCACAATTTGAAAAATTATTAATATTATAACAAATGTACAAAGGCGGCCTTATCGCAAAATGCAATCTCTTACAGGCAACCTTGGGATGGAGAATAAATGCATAAAATCGTAACGTAGTTGAAAGTGTTATACAATAGAGATATTATATTTGTAAGGAAAGTTTAGTTTTTAAAAATAATATTAAAGGTGAAAAATTAAAGAAATGCAATCCAAATATTTCTATGAAAACATTCTTCAACTATCACCTCGTTAGAAATGTATCATTGTCCAATCTTACGTACATTGTATGTATGTATGTTACATGTCGTATATGAGGGCGGGCGTGATATATCGCCCCTGTAGAGTTAATAAGCGAACACGGGACTCGTGATCGCCAATAGCGGACGTACCAGCTTAGTATGACGAACTTCTATTTTTATAAGAAAACTAGCTGTAGTACAAATATCAGTGGGGGGAGGCTTTTGAAAAATAGATTTTGGCCGATTCTCAGACCTAGTGAATACGCATATAAAATTTCATAAGAATCGGTCAAGCCGTTTCGGAGGAGTACGGTGACTAACACTGTGACACGTGAATTTTATACATTAGATAAATTCGCCACAAATTTAATTGAACAAATACATCCTAAATTACATTGAAATATAATATTAAACACCAAAACACAAATTTACTGTTTCTATTCACTGTATAAAACCAATGCCGCAAATGCAGTGAAATAAGAAAACAGAAAAAGGTTGAAACAAGATAAAAAAAATATTGAATTTAGTACTGTTGAGCGCTGAATATTTCACACTAAGGTATTCAACCTTAGTGTGTTTGTAACTAGAAAAAGATACAGTTTGCTATTAAAATATACGCTCATTATTTTAACTAAGTCTATAACAGCTTTGTTATTTCTCAGCCCGAGTGTGACCCTCTTCTGGCCACGGGCCTACTCTTCATTAGAAGATCATGTCGCTGACCAGGCGTGTGAGTATAGGGTATAGTTTCGATATTTCTTTCTCTTACAGAGAATTGTTTTCGCTTCTTCTTCTTCTCCAGTCTATTTACGTCCCACTGTTGGGCACGGGCCACCTCCACTTTGGGAGGGATTATGGTCTACTGTGCCGCGCTGACCAAGCGTGTTGGCACAGGGTTTATTTTCGAGTTTTTGCTTACATTCCCTTAAATGGCTCTTGAGAGCACCCTGGGGAAGAAATGGAGGGGTGACTCTTATATTCTAACTCTAAACATCACTAATTATATAATAACAGGCTGTTGCCAGCAACTTCGTACGCGTAAATTTTAAAAACTAAACCTTAACAATATAATATAAGCTCACATATAGACATACAAACAAAATTAACATCTTTGCTTTATATTAGGTAAATATATTAATATAGATTTTACCTAAATATTATTTTTTGTAGGTACAGAGACTAGCAAACTTATTCATCATTGGTAGTCCGTACTTATTACATCTAGGTCACATTCGCGCGAAGTGCCTGTGTTTGGACGCGCTGCGCTGGCGCCGATAAATATACACGTCACAGGAACGTGTACTACGAAAACAAACATACATTTACTAGTCAACAAAATGAAATTCAAACAAAAGAAAACCTTAAAATATACGATATAGTATCTACAACAATTTGCAAAAGCTGCAAAAATACATATGTTACAAAATACATTATGCGTATGTTAAATTGTTTGCCAATAAATTTTAAGCTCTATTTATAAGAGTAATAGCTTTCATATAGTTTTTTGTATGTAAATATTAATTGGTAATGGTAAAAGATCCACACACGAGAGTATCGTGATCGCCGTGACAACTCTCATTTTACTGATTAAATTTTATACATTTGATTAATTCATCTTTGTATTGGAATACATTTATTACTGTATTTTCTGTTATTTAATAGTTTTTCCACCTTTAATTTTTGGCTATAAAACAACTATATGTATACATAGAAACACAAGACCTGGCAGCAGTGGCGGATATGCAGTCTCGGCCGCCCCAGGCCCCAAGTCATTAGCCGCTCTAGGCCCCAGGCCCGTTTTTCCGTACCACAAGTAAATCTTTATTCTTCATTAATATTATAGATTCATGCATATTCATTTGAATCAAATATGTTCTTTCCAATTACGTAATACAATTACGCTTCCTAACAACCTTCAGTTGTAATACAATACAAACCTTTCGACCTATATAATTTAATAGCACGAAGCTAGCCAGATGCCGTGTGTTCTAATGAAATCCACTTTCAAAACAATCTGTAGCCCAGAGGTGTGTATTGTTATCAAACTAATTGTATATTATAGATATTGTCTGCAAATGCAGTGGTGTACTGAGAGCAATACGATATGAAAACAATATTTCTGTACACTAAATCCTCTGGGCGGAAATCAATTCCACTACCTCGTGAACGACAGCCCGTGATACTAATTACTAGACCATTAAGTATATTAATTAATTGAATATTTATTTATTATAAAACAAAGTCGTTATATTTGTATGTATATCACTATGTGAGCTTAAATCTTCAACATCACGCAACGGATTTTGATGTGGTATTTTTAATTAGGTAGAGTGATCCAAAAGGTTGTTTTTTGTATAATTTGTTAAAGTTTAATTTCTAAACAAAATTGCTAGCAATAGTATGAAATAAACGTAATAAAAAGACATAGAGTATGACAGTAAATAACTAACTTCATGACGACAGATCAAATAAATAATTGGTCAAGTGCGAGTCGGACTCGCGCACGAAGGGTTCCGTACCATTATCTATGCAACATAAGGCAACGTTATTATATAGTATCGAGCAAGAAACGGTAAAAAAATCATGTTTGTTGTATGGGAGCCCCCCTTAAATATTTATTTTATTTTATTTTTAGTATTTGTTGTTATAGCGGCAATAGAAATACATCATCTGTGAAAATTTCAACTGTCTAGCTATCACCGTTCTTGAGATACTGAGTACGGAACCCTAAAAATCATGTTTGTTGTATGGGAGCCCCCCTTAAATATTTATTTTATTTTATTTTTAGTATTTGTTGTTATAGCAGCAATAGAAATACATCATCTGTGAAAATTTCAACTGTCTAGCTATCACCGTTCTTGAGATACTGGGAACGGAACCCTAAAAATCATGTTTGTTGTATGGGAGCCCCCCTTAAATATTTATTTTATTTTATTTTTAGTATTTGTTGTTATAGCGGCAATAGAAATACATCATCTGTGAAAATTTCAACTCTCTAGCTATCACCGTTCTTGAGATACAGCCTGGTGACAGACGGACGGACGGACGGACGGACGGACGGACGGACAGCGAAGTCTCAGTAATAGGGTCCCGTTTTTACCCTTTGGGTACGGAACCCTAAAAACAGTGCCTCAGCGTGATTCATGTTTGATGTCATAAACGATAAAATCCCCACAAGAAAAAGCCGTGATGGTATGATAATGATGATGAGACTGGGAGACGGACGGGAGAATAGTACTGATCATTAACAGAGTATCTCTAATAGAGTCCCGTTTATGACGTAACGCGAGCCATTCGCTAAAACCTTTTTTTTTCTTCCGTACCACAAGTAACAAATATCTTTATAAACTTTTTTCACAATTTCACGATAAATCGAATCGGTCTTCGTTAAATTTAATTAAAACTAAGTGATACTTTCTTTTGTCAATGCTACGTGTGCACATTGAGTAACTGACAAACCATAAACAACAGAAAAAAAATAAAACCTATTTCGTCAACAAGCATTACGAAATATCTTTTTCCTAAAGCGGAACCGACCAATATAAACTACCCGTTCGAACTATCGATGCGTTTAAATACTATTTCTTTGTGTTGTTATAAAACTTTGTTTTTCTTGGTGTGCCACAAACCTTATTTCTGGTTGCTTAGCCCTCCATAGGATGATATAATAGAGCTTCTAACACGGATACTGCAAGATAATTCCATGTTCCACTTATTTTATACTAGCTAAGATTTCGATTTTGTTCGAACGGAAGTATTGTTCGTAAATTGATTTTGTGATAGTTTTGTGCACATTTGGCTTAAACTAAAGTATTTTGATACTAAATGCAATAAAAATAAATTAAAAATATAAATAAAAACATTCATGGACATTACACACAACGTCCTTTGGTCCCAAGCTAAGCTTAGATGCTTGTGTTATGGGTAACAAAATACGGATAGAATACATAAACTACTTTTGTAAATACATACTTATTATTTATAGAAACACCCAGACGCAGTACAAACATTTGAATAACAATTATAAATATCGCACAAATTATTGTCTCGAGCGGGAATCAAACCCGAGATCTCATGAACCGCAGTCCGTTATATGAAGTCAGTAATCTATCTTTGTGTTTGTTACTTTCAATAAAATAGAATACAATAACACTGATTTTATATTTATTCAGCAGTTTTAGTTCACACACTATCATCCATTGAAACCAAATCTCTAGATAATAAGTGATTATAATCACTAGATACAACTCAACTATTTTGTAAACTGATAAAACGATATTTTTGGTATTCTGACCACAATATACTTGGTTAATTAGCTGTAATTGGATATCCGATTGCATCAAAATCAAATGCATACACTCGCCCCTAACAGAGAATCTAACATCAAACACTAAAACAATACAGAACCTGCAATCTTAAACAACAAGAGGCTATTAAGAACAAATATCAACAGCAAAATATAAGTGCACCGTCTAAAACCTATCTGATATCTGCCAGTAAAAGTCAATTTGAGGCTAGTGGACGTACGGTAGCACATTGTTCTAGAAGCGTCCATGATGCTATCGTACAATGATATATGTGTAACGAACACCGCGACGGTGGTCTGATACCTAGTTAATAGTTTATGTGGAAACTGGAAAAATATATGTGGAAATACGAGGGTCTTAAAAATTTACTGCTTTTAAAAGTGACTGACCAAAACAACTCTCTCTCTCTCTGTTTCTCCAGCTCATTAACGTGCCACTGCTGGGCGTCCTTCTCCACTTTCGAAGGGATTATGGTGTGCTATGCTGCGCTGACGGGGCGTGTTGACATGGGATTCACTATCGAGTTTACATCTCTCACTGTTACCTGTGTACAATATACCTTAGCTGACAGCACCTTAGGGAGGACATAGGGTGGTGGTACTTGTATTTTTAATCCGTCACCATACGGACATCAAGACCTTTCTTGACCAATACAACTATGGTAGCAGAACTGCATGAGGTTTCTCTGTACTCTTTCTACAGTAATGCCTAAAATACATAAATTTATTAGCTTTTTTCTGTCTACAACTGGACATGGACATCCACAAAAGAATGCCAGAACACTTGGTATTCGTCTATTTGCCTCCAATGACTCTCTTTGATCCTAATAAATCATCGCTCTTCTTTGACAACTCGTATGAGAACTCACACACACCACTAGAGAACTTCTCATGGGTTTTCAGTTCCACTGCTGCTTGCCTATTGCCACTTCAGCGTGATAACCCTTCTGGCTAGGTAAGATATGCCTTTGTTGTAGTTTGTTACCAAATTTCTTATAAGTGGCTCGACCGATTTGTATAAAATTTTGATTGCATATCGATGAGATCCCAGCATTGTTCAACATCTAATTTTAAAACAGGTCAAAAGATAAAGCAAAGTAAAAAAAAAATTACTTGTATGTGAACAAAGCAATGAGCCAAAGTCTAGTGTATACATATACTGCAAGTACACCATATTTGCCATTCACTTTACATTGTTGTATAAGCTTTACACCCACGTATACTAACATCGAGTTGTAGCCCCAAGCACTTTGTAAAACGTATGACAAATCTATGATATTAATTTTAATAACATCCATTTCGCTCGATGCTCCAGTTATTATGAATACAATTCTAATCTTATGGATTCCACCTGACTATAATACTAAATAATAATGGTCAAGAACCTTATCAAGGCTACATTGTATGTACGTCTTTGTTGGCTGATCTTTATCGTCATCATGAACTGACCCTAAAGCCAAGATTCATGAGGAGTTTTCTAAACAGTTAACTGAGATATGATACTTTGTATACCTAGCTTAATAAGCGACGTATTGTGTAAGAAATAAAAAAATACAAGTGTCTATGTGCACACATTACGGCCAATTTTTTCTTTTCTAGTGTCAAGTGAGCTTTAAAACCAATTGAAGTAGGCACTAAGCTGCATATTATTAATTATTATACTGCCACTTGCATTTATCATATCACTTCCGTGTTACACTCCATATAAGTTACAGAGTATAAAATAAGCTTGATAGCATCTGATGGAACGAACTGTAAGTCTTACATGTTCACACAAGCTGTGTCTCCGAAGTAAGAGATTGCAGCGTGGAGCGGTGCTGTCACATAATTGTGATTAATTTCTTGCGAGCGTGTGCCTGCGGTCACTGGTGGAATGTTGTCCTAGCGAGCGATACTGACTGACTGTGTATACAGTGATAAGAGGAGCGGAAAGCGTTATTGTGACTTAAAAACGTGATAAAGACTCAATGCTTTATTAGTTTTTGGTCATCCAAAATTGGTAAGCGAAGAATTCAATTATTGGTTAGTTCTGCTATCAAGTCTTAAGTTGTTTCATATGATGAGTGAAAAATGGAGTCAGATTGATCCTAAAATGTAACAAACAATTTTAACTGGATTTCAATCAGATAATAAGATATTCACTGCCTCATCAATCCTACATGACTCAAGGTATAAGGGGACTAAAGAGCCTCACATAACTTGCAGGGTGTCCGATTGTTTGACCAAAAGTCATTTGGCATAACTACACTTGACAAACAACGTTTGACAAAACAGTGAACTCGCCTATTGATCATTTTACTACTAATCATTTTACAAATGTTTTATTTCGCCAAATGATCAACACTTAAATTTACATTTAATAAATGATTATTTTACAAAACTAACATCTGGCAACTGAGTTATCCGATAAATCTACTATTGGTGTAAAAATTTGGTATTCTTGTTAAAATGACCATCTTTTGCATATTTTTTTGCAAAGCCACTGCTATGGATTTACCTAAAAAGAAAATACTATAAGTATTAATTGATATATTTTATTAAATGTATATAAATAGAATGATTAAATAAGATATTTTACATTATTTGCAAAACAATTACTTATTAACCCGTTCGTCTTTAGAGATATACATCTCTTTTATTAGATTGGGTTAGGTTAGGTTAGAATTTTAACCCTAAACGCACGAGCCGAGCGAGCAAAGCGAGCGTGCCGTGGCAGCGGCCGGCGAGTGCCAGAAGCGACTTTAGGGCATTTCTCCCATTAATAATGATGCATGATGATAATGATACATTTAAAACAACATAATTTACGAAACATATTATTTGGTGAAATGAAAAAAAGGTCAAATGACATTTGAATAGTTAACACATTTGTCAAGTGTAGTGTTTGCTAATGGATCATTTGCTAAGTAAGTTTTGGTAAGATGATACTTTTGTCAAGTTTATTGTTTGCAAAATGATCATATGGTAAAACATTGTTTGTCAATTGATCATTTGTCAAAAATTTTTTGGTCAATTATTAGGGAACCAACTTGCAGACATCATAAGCCCGGTCATTCGAATTCAGATTTGGGCAACCTTGTAGGCTTACAAAATAAAAAGCGGTCAAGTTAGAGTTGAACGACGGGTTAGTACTTTTATTATCGTATTACCTATATTGTCATTATGTATTTCTTTCTATTTATGCTATCATTGTTCAAGAGATACAGCCTAGTGACAGATGGCTGGACAGACGGACTACGAAGTCTCAGTAACAGAGTCCTGTATTATCTTCTGATACAAAACCCTATAAACTTAACCAAAATTCTCCTTAATAGATCAATTTATGGGGAAAGTCAAACATCTTCAATGATACTTAGGACATTGTTAGTGCTTAGTGTTTGGATCTAGTGCTTAGTGTGTACCTAGTGCTTGTGAATAAAGTCTTCAAAAAGAGTTAGCAGGTCTTTCTCTCCAAATCCTTCGAACCCTAACACGTAACAATATAATACTGGCAAACAAGCCTAAGAGAACCATAAATCGTAGTATCCGCAACGCTTAAAATTTATACCAGCAGTAAATCCTTAGTCAACTAAAATAGATCACACATATAGCACCTGACAACCACCCACGTGTTAACTGTTCAACCATATTGCAATCATAACCGTGGGCTAAGGGAATTACGTCATATACTCATAGTTAAACGGGAGAACTTGTATTTGGTCAGTATAGGTCAGAGATATATAATATCTTTGTGTATTTTTTGACAGATAGACAATTTACGATCATGAGGTTAGCGGATTAAATCTCCCAAATTAAATAAATAAATATCCTATAGCTAACCTTATTTGCATTGTTAATAAGTATGATGAAGATATTGGTTCTGCGTCGAGATTTGCAGCAATAATTTTTTTTAAAGCTTGTCGTTCCCGTGTGATCCCGTTGCCATTGGCAGCACGTCAGGATCTAGTAGTTATCTCCTAAGAAATCGAGGAAAACCCACAAATTTCAAAGGCACAAGAAGTCGGTTCACCTTTTAAAAAAAAATACTCACGTTACTTGTCACTATAATAATTTAATTCCAACATGTTCAAGCCCTTAAACCGCATTTGTTAATAGAAAACTTCTGAGCACTCTATTATGTAGAATTAGGCACATTTTCATAACTTCTTTATTTGGCAATTGTTACAAAAACACGACTTTAGTCATAGTAATTCCAAAAATAGAGGTATGAGATTTAGTTTACTTTAGTTCTTTTATGTGAACTAATCATACAACGACATCTAGTACCATACAAAGCTATGAGTTTGTATCTAATTTTAATTTTTAACACGCTTTTATAACTTTGGTACCTATGTACGTACCTATCCATTGATATCAAAGATTCCGTTACATAGATTTTTAAATTTATTAATCTACTAGCTGTGCCCCGCGGTGTTACCCGCGGTAAAAAGGATAAAAATAAGTTCGTTTTCTATTCCATATTCCATTGGAAAGTTTCATGAAAATCCATCCAGTAGTCTTAACGTGAAAGCACAATAAACATATTATTATGGATAGAAGACCGAAGAAACGGTCGCGTTGCTCAGCCAACAGTTTAAGTATTTTATTTTGTCGCACAATTCTTTTTTCGTCATATCTCCTAAGATATTCATTTAAATTGCATTGAAATAGCAGTTATAATCTATATTAATTGCGTAAGCTAACTAAGCTATTTAATTTGATAAAAAATATACACACATAAACATAAATAGCTTTTGAAAACACCCTATTGAATTTGAGAATTTTTTTAACATAATTATGGATATAGCGGATTTCCCTTAAAAGGTAGACATATGCCCTCGCGGACTTTTTTGAAGAACTATAGGTAACAAACAATTCCTCCACACATTTATTTGTTGTACCTCACATACTCGTAGATAAGGCAGCGTTTTCATTTATAGCTCGCGCGCGTCCGAATTTCTCGGCAAATTTAATCATATCTCATACAATATACAGCAAACCCCAACAAATTATGCAAAAAAAGCCATCCTCTTGAACCATTTTATCTATTAAAAAAAACCGCATCAAGATCGGTTGCGTATTTTTGAAGATATAAGCTCACATACATACAAAAATAACGACTTTGTTTTATAAGAAGTAAAGATGTAACGGAATCTTTGAATGCGATTTTCACCCACTTGCGATAGTCGGATTGAGTCGAAATTTGGCATACATATCAAGGACCGATTACAATGTAATTATTTAAAAATATATTTAGGATTTTCAAGAGTGTTTTTTTTTTGTAGGAAATAGAAAGCATTTACAGCCGTCTTGCATGTGCGAATGTACGAGTGTAAATAAAGCCAAAGAAGTATATTTAGACCGTAGCAGATGGTGCTCTATATTCTCTGCCTACTCCCCTCAAGGAAAAAGTGTTCCATCCATCCATCCATCCATCAACCTTTCTCAGTCCACTGCTGGACATAGGCCTCCCCCATAGAACGCCACAACGTGCGGTCTTGCGCTAACTGCATCCAGCGGCCCCCGGCGTATTTGACGATATCGTCGGTCCACCTTGTTGGGGGCCGCCCCACGCTGCGTCGTCCGGTTCGTGGTCGCCACTCGAGGACCTTCCGTCCCCAACGGTCATCAGATCGTCGAGCGATGTGGCCTGCCCATTGCCACTTCAGCGTGCAAACTCTTCGGGCTATGTCGTACACACCAGTCCTTCTACGGATCTCCGCATTCCGGATCTTATCACGTAGGGAAACACCGAGCATAGCCCTCTCCATAGCACGCTGCGCGACTCTGAGTTTTGTTATGAGGCCGACATTCAGGGACCACGTCTCAGTTCCGTAAGTCATCACTGGTAACACACACTGGTCATAGACCTTTCTTTTCAGGCACTGAGGTATTTTGGACGTGAAGATGTGCCTAAGCTTCCCGAACGCTGCCCAGCCGAGTTGGATTCGTCGGTTGACCTCTTTCTCGAAGTTGGATTTGCCCAACTGGACTGTTTGTCCTAGGTAGACATAATGATCGACAACTTCGAGAATCGCATTCCCAACAGATACTGGTGCTGGAGTGACATGGACATTGAACATGACCTTGGTTTTATCCATGTTCATCCTCAAACCAACCCGTTGGGAAACACTGCTGAGGTCATTGAGCATTGTGCCAAGGTCCTCCAGGGATTCTGCCATGACCACGAAAAAGTGTTAGGGTGTAATAATAAGAACGCATTTATTTTACGTTTTGTACATTTACATATAATAACTCTAGCTACAAATTGAACAACAATGTTAAGAGGATACCAAAATAGCTTCGTGCATTTTTCTACGTACGAAGTTTTCATTGTTTCTTTAGATTGAATGGCTAGAACTCTAATTTTTAAGTATATGTTTTTTCAATATATGATCTAGGATCGCATAAACTCAGAAACGCGATTGAAAAAAGTTTTCTCGATAGAAAATCTTAGCGAAACAACCTCTCTAATTTTTTTTTTTCATTTGTCGGGCTATTATCGCGTATTAACTAATGAAATAACTTTAAAAACATAAGTAACTATTATATATAGAAACACGTAAATCAGAATTAAAATATATTTAGTAGATTTTGAGTAAACAAAAAAAATATCGCTAATTCTTCATTTTCTATACCTACTAGCTGTGTTAATATGTACATGTCGACGATAATATTGATGTAGGCCCTTAAAAAACTAAAATTCAAAATCTTATAGGTTCGTTTCTCAACTTTCATACAAAAATTTTATGAAAGGTGAGAAATGAACACACGGAACTCAGCAAGGATCATCGTTATCAAATACACCATAGTGACATTTTAATGCGATTTTTTTTATATATACTTGTGGAAATTTCACACAACGCCCTCTGGACCCAAGCTAAGCTTTTACGTTTGTATAATGGATACCAGAATATGGATAACTACAAACTACTTTTGTTTTGTAAATACATATTTATAACACAAAGAAAACACCATTATAAATGTTCCGTACGAGATTTGAACCCGCGACCTCGTGATTGGCAGTCGGTTGCATAAACCATTAGACCACAAATCCCTTCGTAAACATTACAGTCATGAGATTGTAAAACAAAACTATATTAACTTTAAAACTATATGCAGTAATGTGCATCATAAATAGTTAAGCATATTACACATTCATGCAATTGTTACGACAACAACTTCACAAATAAAACCGGTGGCCTAAATACCTACGCATTTTATGAGCAAACTGAGATAATATATAGAGTTTAATATAACAACTGCACTTAATGTACCGTGTACAATCTCTATTACAATTTATATTTATTTATTTTGTTTAAAAGCTATAATGGTACCGACTTTACGTGCATAACTAAACTAAAAATGAAAATTGATAATGTCATTAACACAATTCGGCAATGATTAGAGAACATTTTTTATTAGAAAAGCTGTATATTGTAGACTAACAATTTTAATTAAATAAAATGGGCACAACGAAATCCTTACTAATATTATAAATGCGAAAGTAACTCTGTCTGTCTGTTACGCTTTCCCGCTTAAACCTCTCGACCGATTTTGATGAAATTTGGCACAGACAGTCTTTAGACCCTGAGAAAGGACATAGGCTACCTTTTATTGCGAAAAAGGGATGAACATTTTCTAAATTAGACGCGAACGGAGTCGCAGGCAACAGCTAGTAGCTAATAAATCGAAATACGCCATAAGTTGTTTTCATTTTTTAGTAAAGTTAAGTTCAATTGTGCGTATGGAATTGGTACCGTTATCGCTTAGGGAATGTAGTAATCTAGTTATCGTGTCTATGACTTACATAAAACTCACAAGTGAAAATTTTTTTAACACACGTTTGCAAAAAATCTTACATCAATATATTAAATCTAATAAATTCAATATCAGTTGTTGTTAATTCGGCCTGGGCCTATAACATAAGATTTTCGGTATAATTTCCCCAAAAATTCAGGCAGTTAAAAAATTTGAGCTATGTTTAACTGACATAAAGCTCATAATTTCCTACAAATACATCTTTTACATCGTAGCGGTTGGCGCTCTAGTCTCTGCCTACCCCCGTGGGAAAAAGTGATGGTATGATGATGAAGATGAATCTAAAACATTGGAAATACTCAGAAATACTTATCTATTTTTTAAAAACAGAATATATATCATCCATCAATCCCTTCAGAATCTGCTTTAGCATTAGAACAAACTATACCAAGTAAGTTAAACACATAATCCATACTAAAATAAATATCAATTGACTGGAAATCGATCTTTTAATACGTAAAAATGACGGTGGTCGCCACAACATTCGTTCGCCATTCCTTTACACGACAGCAAACCATAATTCGCCCCTAATGGAGTCTGCAACACGCACCAACCACACATCAAGTTGAGACAGACAGAGGGACTGCTGCTGCCTTATATGGGAACACAAATGGATATAAACTTTATTGTTATAGAATAAGATTTGAATTTCTATAGGATAAATTTTCTTAAAGATGTTAAGAAGTATTTAGAAAGGCCTAAGTACTAAAAAGCTAAAAAACAAAGTCGCAAATTTTGTATGTATGTCCCTATATGAACTTATACCTTCTAAACTAAATAAAGGATTTTGATGCGGTTCTTTTAATAGATAGAGAGGTGTTTTTTGTATAATTTGTTAAGGTTTGGTCTATCTAGATTATAAACGCGGGAGAAACCGCGGGCATTAGCTAGTAAAAAATACTTTATTAAAGTCTCTTCTTCTTCAGTCCATTTACGTCCCACTGTTGGGCACGGGCCTCCTCCACTTTGAAGGGATTATGGTCTACTGTGCCGCGCTTATTTTCGAGTGTTCCGTCTCTCACAGAGGGTGTTATCTGTGTCCAATATCCCTTAGCTGTCTTTTACAGCACCCTTGGGAGGAGATGGGGTGGTGACACTTGTATTCTTAATCCGTCATCACACGGAGTCCTATCAGTCCTATCAGTTACACGTTATTTGTGTATTCTTAGCAGATCTTACGTACTTAGACAACTACTATATATAGGACAGTTTGTCAAAATCTTAACACAAAAACCAAGAAACTATACGGGTAGTGAGCAATTAGTGGCAGGATCAGAGCATCCGAAGCGCACTATTCGACTGGCGTTTATCATGGCTGCAGTTCGAATCTTGTGATCCCAGAACAAATACACGTGAATGAGACTGATGTGTATTTGAAGCCAGTCAGAGTTCAGCCCAGTCTTTGCTTCGTCTTGAATAATAAGTCTTATTTCACACCTGGAAAAAGGAACTTACAAAGTAACGGAAACTAAGAAATAACAATTGACGTTGTTAATATTCAAATGGTCGCGAATCTACGAGTATACTAATATTATAAAGTTGTAGAGTTTGTTTAAACGCGCCTATCTCAGGAACCACTTGTCCGATTTCAAAAATTCTATTAGTGACTAGCTGTGGCCCTCGACTCCGTCCGCGTAGAATTTAGGAAATTTTCCCCGTTTTTGCAACATTTTTAACTACTGCTTGAGTGAGAGTATTATAAACGTAAGAGTAAACAAATATTATCAGAATGAACGAACTGCTAAGCTATCAGGAGTTACACGCGTTATTGTGAGTCAACCATAAAATATAGACATGTGCTGTTTCGGGATATTTTTTAGACAATTTTATGTAGAATATTTCCGTCACACATGATTTCTATGTAACTTTAACCATTAAGGCTGCACACGCGACGGAAGCTTAAAAAATGGAGCACCTTTTCCCGTTTTCCCAACATTTCCCTTCACTACTCTGCTCCTATTGATTGTAGCGTGATGAAAAGTATACTATAACCTGCCCAGGAGTATGAAGAATAATTGTACCAAGTTTCGTTAAAATCCGTCGAGTAGTTTTTGTTTCTATAAGGAACATACAGACGGACAGACAGACAGACAGACAGACAAAAATTTTACTGATTGCATTTTTGGCATCAGTATCGAACACTAATCACCCCCTGATAGTTATTTTGAAAATATATTTCATGTACAGAATTGACCTCTCTACAGGTTGATTTATTATAAGTATAGATGTGCAGTACATTTTTCGAGGAAGGCTATAGGATATATAACATCACGCTGCGACCAATAGGAGTGAAGTATTAGTGAAAAATTTTCTAAATTCCACGCGTACGGAGTCATCTATACCACGCTGTCAAGGCCATTTGGTATAAGATCTAGCTTCGATATCTATATCCTCAAGAATATGTTAAGGGTATCTTTACATTATCCCATAACTAACTCCAACAAGACCTTACAATCTCCCTCGTGTCCATCACCGTATCAAAAACATGTTTTTAATATATTTCACGGTAAGTGTAAAAGCTCCTTTTGATAGTTTAGCGTGTGCTCGCGTCACATCTCACCCATCACAAGACGTCACATAACTCTGCCACAAGATGAAGCCACAAATCTACCAGTCCGTATATCTATATCCTCGCAGTCGATTCCTTACGCATACCTGTTCCACTGAATAATGTACCGATTTTAAAACTAGGTTAATACATTTGTTTTATACATTACAATATATTAGAATGACGTACAGAGTCTGCGTAAAATGTAAATTGTGGGAATAAAATGTTGTTGTATATTAATGAAGAGACATTTGTTATTAGTCTTGGTTATTCATGTAATAACAATAATATACCCATAACACAAGCATATAAGCTTAGCTGGAAATATAAATAAACATTTCACACAACGTCCCCTGGGAACGTTGTGTGAAATGTTTATTTATTTATTTAGTAGTTTAAGTAATTTATTTATTTAGCAGTTACAAAAAAAACCATTTATTTCACGCAAAATTTAGAACTACTTAATGATGAACTTTGTCTATATAGGATCCCCAGGCTATAATGGTTCCGAAAATATACAAGGTTCTCTAAAATACATCGTTTACTTTGGAATTCTCTAGTCAATACATTTCGATACAAGGCCTCTCTAAAGTGAGTTACGGCACTGGCATGGGCATCGTCTGCAATGGTTGACGTAATATTAATAAGGCCAATCCGTATAGTGTTAAGATTTCGATCTCTAGCAGAAATAGGTACCTTACATCTGCATAGATTCCATCTCAAGTTACTGTATCAATATTTCGAATTGGAATAATTAAGGGATTATTTTTCTGTCACTTAAAATGCTTAAAGAACATTCTTTCAATGTGAACATTCAATCTGAGGATAGTTGCGGCACCATTATCAATTGTTACAAGTACAATATAAATTGGTATAAATATTTTACTGCTGTATGATGAATTCATATTTCGTTAAAAGCCACAAACACTCAAATCTTCAACATACAAATAAAACAATACTAATCAATGAATACCACATGCGGGCTTATAATTACGTAATACAGGTACAAATATTTACTACATTTAGTAATATACTGTGTCTCTGTAGTGGTTTATAATGTAAACAACCCGGCTATGTGGGCGACAATTATTTTGTCTTACAAATGTATGAGCAACTATATTTTATAAGATTTAAACACATTTGTGAAGTAAATTACAGATTGTTGAATAATAATAGTATGCATATTATTGGCTATTTTAATTAACATTTTAGCAATAAACTTAGCCTCTAGCTCCCGAGTTCGTCTGTCTAATTCATTACCATATATCAGTGATACTTTTTAGGGTTCCGTACCCAAAGGGTAAAAACGGGACCCTATTACTGAGACTTCGCTGTCCGTCCGTCCGTCCGTCCGTCTGTCACCAGGCTGTATCTCAAGAACGGTGATAGCTAGACAGTTGAAATTTTCACAGATGATGTATTTCTATTGCCGCTATAACAACAAATACTAAAAATAAAATAAAATAAATATTTAAGGGGGGCTCCCATACCACAAATATGATTTTTTTAACGTTTCTTGCTCGATACTAATAACGTTGCCTTATGTTGCATAGATAATGGTACGGAACCCTTCGTGCGCGAGTCCGACTCGCACTTGACCAATTTTTCTTTAGTAATTATACATCGGCTCCAGGGATCAAGTGGAGGGTTAAATCTTTTTCATATGTAGGTCCAACTTTTTGCTTACTTATCCTTTTCCTGAAATTCGCTTATCTCTAAAATTGCAACAGGTAAAAAAAAATCACATTTTCAAAACCAAATCAATGATAAATTTCCAATCATTGGGTTAATACATCTAGAACTACACTATTGAGACGGGCTGTGTTGTCTAGTGGTTCATGTAACGGACTGCCGTTAACGGGTTCGCGGGTTGGATTACCGCACGGGAAAATCATTTGTGTGATGTTTATAAATGTCATACAAGTGTATGTTCTGCGTCTGGGTGTTTACTACGTATGTATTATAAGTATGTATTTACAAAGGAAAAGTAGTATATTATTATGTAATATATCCGTATTGTGGTACCCATAACGCAAGCATATAAGATTAGCTTGGGACCAGTGGACGTTGTCTGGAATGTCCGTGAATATATATTTATTAATATCTGGATTTCATGGAACAATCAATAGAAATGAGAACATAGCAAACCAATAAGTTAATTTATTTCTATAATTGTGTATTGTTGCAATAATTATTCTAATAGATTTCACAAAGGCGATATACATTTTGCTTTCACTGTGCTGTTATAATGTATTATTTGCGCTTGTTTACACTTAATTAAAGGATTTGTACGGTCGGCGCCGGAGCGAGGTGCGATGTTAGATACAGACTTGGTATCAGAGACCTATTAACAGAACTGAGTCAATTTACCAGTCTTAGTTAATTTCATCAAGGCAAGTCACAGTAATATTTTCTGTCTTTCTTTCTCCAGGCACGGGCTTCCTCTAATTTGTGAGGGATTATGGTCTATGGTGCTGTCCGTGTGGTGACAGATTAAGAATACAAGTGTCACCACCCATCTCCTCCCAACGGTGCTGTAAAAGTCAGCTAAGGGTTATTGCGCACAGATAACACCCTCTCAGAGACGGAAAACTCGAAAATAAACCCTGTGCCAATACGCCTGGTCAGCGCGGCACAGTAGACCATAATCCCTCCCAAAGTGGAGGAGGCCTCTGCCCAACAGTGGGAAATAAATGGGCTGGAGAGAGAGATGGGTCTATTAGGTCGGGCTGACAGGGCGTATTAGCTAATAGGTACACTGCAATTAAGAACAGATTTAATAATGAATTTGACAGGCCTTTTGACAGTACATGTAACGGACTGCCGTTCACAAGGTTGCGGATTCGATTCCCGATTGAGACAATCATTTGTGTGATATTTATAATTGTTATACAAATGTCTGTACTGCGTCTGGCTGTTTACTATGTGTTATTAAGTATGTATTTACAAAAGAAAAGTAGTACATATATGTATTCTATGCGTATTCTGATACCTATAACACAAGCATAGAAATATAGTTTACTTTACATAAGCCTAGAGGAAGTTGTGTATAATATTCATCAATATTTAACTAAATACAAACATGTTTGTAAGAGATAGGTAAACTAGACAAGACAGGATAATATGAGAATATAAGCAACAACCAGTCTTGAGCCTGTCAGAAACTATTTATTAAAACGCAACCTTAATATGTAAGGTTTTAATACAGATCTTATCATATTATGCTCATTGCACCTATTGCTTCTTTAATTATAATAGAAAACGCAGTTTCAATACTGAATATTCATACGTTAATATGCTTTTTATGAGAAATGGATAAGCTTTCTTTAATTAAATGTTTAATTTACATACTCAACTTGTATATGAACGGCATATGAGATAGAAGTCAATGGTAGATAATGAAAAAGCAATATAACAACAATTCTATGATATAAGATAGCAGAAGCATATTAAACGGTATAAAATTAAGTCTACACCGCACTTAATTAAACTCGTTTCTGTTGTACATGGTGCCAATTCTACGTGCAGACCTAAAATTAACTAAAAAATAAAAGTTGATAGTATCAGAAATATAATTTGTAAATGCTAACAGAAGTTTTTCATTATACAAACTGTGTATTATAGACTAAATATTTTAACTAATCTAAATATGAACGTTAAAATAGCCAATTCAAACCACACCATAGTTTCTTAACACTTGCGCGACTCATTTGTTTAAATAAAACCACTTTTTTACAGATTTGGACGCATATATTAGCTTGCATGAATTTTAAGTGATCGATCTATCGAGTTGGTGCAAACCGCTCGATAGATGGCGTTGTACAAAAATATCGAGCAATGTTTAACTCATATTAAAAATATTGTACATACAAGCTTACAAGCTTAGCGTGGGACCAGAGGACGTTGTGTGAAATGTTAAAAAATATATATTAATTTATTTATTGTAGTGGAAAATTTGGTTATCATTTGCTGGTCCCACTGTAGCTCAGTTGGAAGAGGGTCGTGGGTTGATCATTTTTCCGCTTTAATTTGATTTATTATGCATATATTTCTCTTAAATTTTAGTCTGACGATTTGGAGACTTTGCAGTCACTATGATCACTACCTATATAGTTTTATTTATACACCATAGTTGGTTGGCGGCCTTATCACTAGTGTGATTTCTCGCAGGCAACCTTAGGATGGATTAAAGTATCTAGGACAGATAACGCGGTAGTTTGTGGTGTGTGCTACTGTATACTAGTGTAAACTACATAAGCTACTAAAACATAAAATACATAATATACTAATATATCTAGAATACTATACATACAATACATAATAAATAAATACATACATTAAATACTTAAATCTAAAAACATACACATCAAGAATTCTTTACTGTAATGATAAATAATAATGTAATAGTTTAATTTTAAAACTTGCAAGTGACTTGGCTTGTCTTATATGCACTGGTAGTTTATTCCATAACAATATAGCTTGAACTGTGAAGGATTTGGTATAAAATATGGTCCCATGCTTTGGAACATTTATTGTCAAATTTTCAGGTGTTCTTAGGCACTTTGGGTGTGTTTCACGACGGAACACGAAACGGTCTTTGAGATATTTGGGAGTATTGGTATTGAATAATATGTTACAACATTGTAAGAATATGAGTATTCCGACGAAGGCAAATTGGAAGCCACTTGAGTTTTTTATGAAACTCGGACACATGATCATATTTGCGGAGACCAAATATAAACCTTATACAGACGTTTTGAACTCGCTCAAGTTTATCAAGTTGTGCTTCCGTGAGATTTGGATAACTGACATCAGCGTAATCTGAGATTAGCAAAAGCAGAGATTGAGCCAGGGCAATTTTTGTAGGAATTGGCAAAAGATTTTGTAAGCGCCGTAGAGACCCAACTTAGGCAAACAGTTTTCGACTAACCTCCTGTAACTGGAGAATCCAGGATAAGGTGCTGTCAATATAAATACCTAGATTTTTGACCTTACTGGTTATATCTAAACTACTACCATTGAAGCGTAATTGTGGTAATGTAGGCCAATCTATTTTGGCAATCATCCTGGAGCTGCCAACAATAACAACCTGCGTTTTTGACGGATTAACATTTAAACCGCCATTATTACTCCTTTCGCAAATATGCTCCAAGTCAGTATTGAGAGCAGTAAAAGCTTGCCATAATAAATGATGAGGTGCCTGTGCGTAAATCTGTAGATCGTTTGCATAAAGGTGGATCTCCGTTTTCAACCGAATTGTGAATGTGTTGGCGTTGTGCGTTTCTACACACCTTATTGCAGTGGTTCCTGATCGTTCTATATTTCTCAAAATTGGCTTCCGTTCCGTCAATATCACTTGACTCAAAGAGGGGAGCCCAATCAATATTGTCAGCATCCCTACGAAGCCTATCAGTTTCAATACCACTAAAATGACGTTGCAATAAAATTCTTGGTTTAGCTTTTGGAGGACGGATTTTGTAGGAAAGAAAGACGATTTTTATCTTATCATTATAATTATTCATTTGCATTTTCAAAAGACTTCAGAAATATCGTGTTAGTTGCATACATTATTTCTTCATCGTCGTCTTCCTTCGTCAAATTCATGGCTCAAGAACGTTACAAGAAAATGAAATCTTAAACTCTATATTGAACCATATAAAGAAGTTGTAAGAACATATAAAACACCACTTTGTTGGAAAAGGATGACGCCACGCGGAAATATTAATTCATTACATGGTTAGATTTTAAACGCTTTTGTATAGTCTTATACTTATCAAAACTTAAGACTGAATAAAGTTTTTGAGAATCTAATCATACAAGACTAATTACTTCGTTCACTTGTTATTCATTTAGTAACACAGTATGGTGTTTTATGTTCTGTAATGACGAATTAAAAATTCATGTTTCACCACCTAATTTCCTTAAATGAGAATAACCAATTCAACTAAAATTTTGAACGGAACCAAACACATAGCAAGAGATTTTCAATTTAAGCTCTTAACCAAAACGGTAGTTCAAAAATAGAGGGTATTTGTAAAAAGGGTCGGTGTTCAATAAAGAAATATGTTGTATTATAAAGAAAAATAACATTTTCTAAAAGGAATTCAAGCTCTGTATATGTTCGATGTTTAAACAGCATAAATAATGAAGTAGGCATGCAAACCTAGCTGTAACTGTTCACTGACAATATTGTAACAGTACTGGCACACAAGGCACGTTAATGTAAGGAGGCGTGTGTCCAATTTAACATATCGCTCGACGGGCTATATCTCTCGAGCGACAGGCGACACAGGCAAGGTGCGTAGGCCGGCGTAACGGACGCAGTAGTAGCGGCTAAATCAACCATTGTCTGATTGGGTGTAGCCGCATTCTGCAGAATACATGGCTATGGAGACGATTGTTACAACATTTTTTTTGCACAGAAGAATTACGGTACAAGCAGCGTCGCACTGCTCATTTATTACCTCTGCTCTCCAGGCCATTTACGTCCCACTGTTGGGCACGGGCCTCCTCCACTTTGGGAGGGATTATGTTATACTGTGCCGCGCTGACCAAGCGTGTTGCCACAGGGTATATTTTCGAGTTTTCCGTCTCTCACAGAGGTGTTATCAGTGTGCAATATACCTTAGCTGACTTTTACAGCACCCTTGTGAGGAGATGGGGTGGTGACACTTGTATCCAAAAGTACTTAAAAGTTTTCAATACATTCAAAATGGCATTTGCCGGGAATGGCATTTACAGAGAAGCGCGGCCCCCTATACACATGGGTTCACAACATAATTTAATCTCGGATCCCAGACTTGTGGTAAGTCACCCGGGCCTATCCAGCTTAGGCCGACCATGGATACAGGCATAACAGCTTGCAACAAAGGAAAAAAAATTCTTCAAAGAAATACATCAAGATAAATAGTAACTCCTGCTGATTTATTCTCGACCTATAACACAAGAAGCATCAGTTGTTTGAAACCCATATTTGTGACGTTCGATGCTTATAATATTTAATTTCGAAATATGTACAAGTAATTACAAGAGTTGTGTCTAGTGTATACACCTATTATTACCAACGTGTTACGATATCATATTATAAATTATTGTCACTACAACAAAATTAAAAATATTCAACATTCTAAAAAACATTGCTGTCGCTTAAATTATGTTTGAAGCTGAATGAAACATCTGCGCATATGTCTTTTACTCAGACACAGTCCTAATCGATTACTTTCTCCTTCATGTTGTTCTCCAAAAATATAATACCGATCCACTCTATGGTTGTCGTTGTGTTGTGAAGCATACGTTAGCTGAACATGCAGTCGCGTGTCCGCGCTCCCGCTGCTATATATCGGCCATAACTCGCGGCACCGTTGCGCGGGAGTCCTGCCGCCTCGATTATACTCGTACGTTCGTACACACAATTAAACCTCATAAAACCTATGATCGCCTGGTACTTGCCTGATGTTTATTACGTGACTTTATATTACATACATTAAACTCTAAGAAAACAAAAGTAATAAAATTCTCCATGCCAAATGTTACCCAAGTAGAAACCAATGTACATTTGAGTGGTGCGAAATTGGAACCAGTACATTCAACTATATTTTTAGGAATCACTATTGATTCGAAATTACAGTGGGGCCCACAAATTGAAAAAATGTCTGGCAAACTTAGCTCTGCGGCATATGCGGTGAAAACAATTAGACGACTTACGGATGTAGATACGGCTAGAATGGTTTACTTTAGTTATTTTCACAGTGTAATGTGCTATGGAATTCTTCTTTGGGGAAGCTGTGCGGACATTAATCGGATATTTGTGCTCCAGAAACGCGCTGTTAGAGCTATATATAACCTAGGTCCGCGGGATTCTCTAAGGGAGAAATTCAAAGACATAAATATTTTAACGGTCGCTTCGCAATATATATATGAAAATTTATTGTATGTTCATAAAAATATTCATAATTTTACAAAAAAAAGCGACCACCATAATGTTAATACAAGGCATAAACACAATCTTGTGATGCATGTAACCCGTCTCCACAAAATATGTAACTCTTTCATGGGTCATTGTATACGATTTTATAATAAACTCCCTATTGATGTAAGAGAATTAAATAATTCTAAATTTAAAAAATTCATTAAAACTAAATTATGTAAAAAGGCGTATTATAAAATTTCTGATTATATTAAAGATGATAAAGCTTGGGAGTAGGTTGCTCTGGAGCAATACATATTCTATATTGTAAAGTTATTAGCATTGTAAGTATAATTGACATTTAATTTAAAAATATTGATTTTATTAAAAGCTCTGCTGAGTTTCTTACGCCGGTTCTTCTCAGCAGATTGCGTCCTGAACCGGTGGTAGGGAAAAAAATTGGACATGTCATAAGCACATAATTTTTCTAAAAAATTGTGTCTACGTGATTAAATGATTTTTCATTTCATTTCATTTCATTTCATTTCATTTCATTTCATTTCATTACATGTAGAGATGTTTATCTGCTACAGGTTTTCTACTATCCACATGAGATTTAAAGAGATCTATATTATTTAATCAAGATAATCAACTAACTAATAAAAATGTTCGTAAACTAGAAGTTTCGCAACGTTTGGAAGAAACTAATCCATAATCTGGACCTTGATGGTCACAACTCTTAGTTATAAGGAATCGACGAAGAAGAAGAACAATTGAAAAATAACTTAAATACTTACTTTAAGATTAATTTTACTTATTGAAACATTTTTGCTACCACAGGGATGCAAGCGGCAGGATAACGTATTATGGTGTTTTATTAGAGAAGTTCCATGTCCAGCAGTGGATGGATAAAGGTTGATAGATGAATAGTAGCCTTTCCCTTTCTTTAAAATTCTTTCAGTGTTGATAGGGCATTTATCGAAGAAGGCTTTAGGCTAACATAACATCACGCTACGACCAGTAGAAGCGAAGCAGTAGTGAAAAATGTTGCAAAAACGGGGAAATTTTTCTAAATTCCACGCGAACGGAGTCGGGGGCAACTACTAGTATTTTCTAAACAAAAGATGTATGTAAGTTCAAGTTTTCGAATCAAATTTGAAAGTTTTATAGTCAAAATAAGAATATATATACATAACAACTTAATAGGCATTTAATATATAAGAAAGGAAAGCCTAAGTATAACAAATTGATTGGTTTCGAATGGTTTTATTTGTATCAGAATAATTTAATAAAATCTAACCACAATCCATTCCTAAGTTTCTCTTTCAATCTTGAAATTATCACTTTCTATTTCAGTGTTAGATCATTTTTATAAGAATGTAGTTTAATGCTAATGTAAATTCTCTCTTAATCTTAGTATTTTAACACGGTCTTATTAGCACGGTACGTATCTGTCAATGTCTTAATCTACCCTGTCATGTAGAGTTTAGAAAATTTATCCGTTTTTGCAACATTTTCCACTGATGCTTCGCTCCTATTAGTCATAGCGTGATATTATATAGCCTTTAGCCGTCCTGGATAAATATACTCTCCAACACTGAATTTTTTTTTTTAATCTGATCAGTGGTTTCTGAGATTAGCGCATTCAAACAAACAAACAAATTCTTCAGCGTTATAATATATTAGTATAAAATATGTATAGATGTAACGGAATCTTGGAAAATGATTTTCACCCCCTTGCGAGCTTTCAAGTGTGTTTTTTTTATTCAATTTATATTAGTGCTAGTTTTTAGTGTATGTCATAAAGCCAATCCTTACAACATAGTGCTACACTGAAACAGTTATAACTTGCATCTTATTCTATATTTAACATATCTAATATATTCCACGTAAAAGCCAGTCACTATTAAATTATCTAACTAAACCATCGTAAAGACTACTAAAGAGTTAAAAGATACAAAGTAAGTCTTCTAGTTTTATGATCGGCTTCACATATCAAAGGACTTAATGTAATATTCGTTTTGCTCTAGTATCTACTAGAACTAAGATATTTGCATAATTTATAGACATATCGGCGTTGATATATAAGTTAGAGCTGAATGTGTGACGTTATTTCTAATGAAGTAGATTCTTTAGTGGCAATAAAATGTAAGCATCTATAACATATTAATACTAGCAGTGCCCTGCGGCGTTACCTGCGGTAAAAAGGATAAAATCTGTTCGTGTTTATTATTTACTAGCTGTTGCCCGCGACTTCGTCTGCGTGAAGTTTAGAAATCAAACCATAACAAACAGAAGATTACTATTACCGGCCAATAGATGGCGTTGTACAGTTTTTTTTTATATCGCGCTATGGTTTGGTTACACACATTAACACTTAAGCTCGTCAAATTTTTGTCACATTTATTTATATTTATTTTTATTATTATTAGTAAGGAGTAAGGATTCAATCTGGTACATAAGCTACATAATTGTAGTTTCATTAAAATCTATTCAGTAGTTTTTGCGTGAAAGAGTAAAAAACATCCATACCTACTCACGAACTTTCATATTTATAATATTACTAGCTGTCCCGGCAAACGTTGTTTTGCAATACTAAAAAAAAAAGTTTGAAAAATAGATGTTAGCCGATTTTCAGACCTACTGAATGTGCATACAAAATTTCATAGAATCGGTCTAGCCGTTTCGGAGAAGTACGGTAACTAACACTGTGACACGTGAATGTTATATATTAGATTAGGATTATTAAGCCAAAGAGTTTGTTTGTTTGTTTGACCGCGTTAATCTCAGGAACCTCTAGTCGGATGTGAAAAATTTTTTCAGTGTTGGATAGTACATTTATCAACGAAAGCTTGCTATGTAGCATCACGATGTAACAAATAGGTGTGAAGCATTAGTGAAAAATCTTTCAAAAAGGGGGAAATTTTCTAAATTCCTTACGTACGAAGTCGCGGACAAAAGCTAGTAGGGGGCATATAATTAACTACAACAACTTTGTACAAGAACTTTGTATTGTACACAAAATTTATTCTTCCCTCTCACACGATAATACTTTTGTCGGTATATAACTATCATCATCATTATCAACACACCTATTTTTATAGCAGTAAACAGTGGCTATAGAGTAGCATCTGCCATGAATCTAAATATAATTCCTTCATTTACTCATATATCAGGTCGTATATGCACAACGTTTGTACGTTCTACGGTAAAAATAAATCAGAAATATAGAGGTATTATAACCTAGGATTTTATAGTCTTGCAACCCTTCATTACTCCAATAAATACGAGTACGGTCATAAATAAGTAGCCAACATAAAATACAAGTGGAATTCAGACCATGCTGCAATATATGACGATACAGGCGCCGACCATAACATGAGTAATGTTTTAGACCCTGCGTTGTTCTGGGGTAGAGAGCTACCATTAACGGCTGGACGGCAAGATGGATTACTACAGTATGCGTTATAATAAAAATTTGATTAGCTTTATGTTATAGCCCACTAGATTCGCTAAGAAATAACCCAAAGAAATGTAGAATCGCAGCCACACTCCAAATTTGACGAGGTTAGCACTATACGAATGAGTCGGTCTTTCTATTTTGATGGCAGTCTGTTGTTGGACTCCTATTTCTTTGTCATCGCAGTTATATTGGGATATTGAGTTCGAGCCTTCTCCATTTTAAGAACGTATTTGGTCTATTGTGTTGCGATGACCGCGTATGTTGGTATAAGGTTTTATTTTCGAATTTTCTATCTCCCACAGAAGACGATATCCGTTCATTTATCCTTGAGTTGGCTCTTACAGCAGATCCAGATGTATTGCAGAAGAAACTGTGTGGTGACTACATACAGCGCATAAGATAGGCAGTGTCGCAACAAGTAAGATGGACAGCAAGCAGGACCATGAATGGTATACTTTAAGACCCCGCGTTGTTTTATTTATAACTATAACTGTAACACACGCAGATAAATGCATTTGCTGGCGGCCAAATTAACTTATACATTTAAATGTACTACCTGTTTAACGTAATGAAGTTGTTTGTATTATGATTTATTTGTATTAATATGTTTGTAAGGGTTTATTAGTGGTTTAATGTTCACACACAGCTTAATAATATGCAAAAAGTATCCTTGCAGCTTAACTGTGGACCAGCCTTTTCCAAAGTGGGCGATAAAACTCTCGTATCAGCACTGGGTTAAAATGAGGTTATAGTGGTTTCAAGTAGGTGATATAATGGGGGAGCTATAAAATAATTTATTCAAGGCAGTAGACAAAATCAGTTTGAGAGTAGGTGTTCCTGAACAGAGGCTCCCAAGGGCTTTAGAGACATTAAAGGGCAAGATAGATACGATTCACAAGAATAGCTGTAAGATTATCCTTTTTGGGAGCACTCAAGGCACTTTTAAATAGATACATATGTGAATTACAATCGTGTGTAGTTCTCGTAACTACTGATTAAAATGGAAGCTTCATAGCTCAGTTCTACCTGTAAACTATGTTACTAAAAAAATTCCGAATCTTTGCGATATATTAAAAAACTCTTTTAGATAAAAAAGTAATTTCATTGCAAGAAATAATTCGCAAAATTGTTAGGTCATATTATAAATAGGAAATTCTCAACAATTGTAGTTGAAAAGTGGTGGTATAATGGTTGATGAGATCAGTATTCTAGTATATCTATCTCCACATCACCAAAGACAGCTCCTAACTAACGCTCTCGCTATCTGCATCACCTGCATACGCGACAATGCACAGCTGATTTGAATAATTGTGCCAACTCCGCGAGCCGCAGATAGATCACGATCGTAGAAGCTGATATATGTCCTGTACTTTAGAATAGATGGTGTTTAAATGTTGGAAATGCATTATATTCATTTAAACTTAGTTCCTCAACATATTTTTTCTTTTACCAATTTAAATGGAATAATTTTTGATAAAATAATACAAGCTAAAAGATGTATTTACTATTAATAACCGCGACTACGCTAAGTAATTTAAAGGTGCATGATATAAAGATAGATAGATAGATTAACTCTTTATTGTAGACATTTACAAGAAACAGAAAACAGAAATTAAGCTTAAAACTAGGTACAAATGGCGGCCTTATCACATAAAGCGATCTCTTCCAGGGAACCATGGGATGGAAAGAAAAGTTAGGGACTAAAATAAAGTGGGGCTGCAGTGTACAAGTAGATAATAAAAATATTTATCACTTCAAGTTTAATAAAAATTACATAATTAACCTTAGTAACATTTACTTAACGGATTAAGAATACAAGTTTTACCATCCTATATTTTCTCTTGGATGCTGTAAAAGCCAGCTAAAAGAATAGCAGTGAATGTAAGCTGTGAGTACTCGGAAACTTGAAACCACATCGTATGCCAATACGCCCGGTAGTAGTACAGTAGCCCAAAATCCCTCCCTAAGTGGAGAAGGCCCGTACCCGGCAGTTTGTTGTTAACGGGCTGGAAAGTATATCAAAGGAACTTTAGTAAGCCTGAAGGCTATTTATGTATATTTACTAGTATGTTGTATTTACAGCCCACGTACCGGAAGATGCAGCGTTGAGCTTCACCCGACAAGGTGGATCAACGATATCATCAAAGTCGCGGAGAGAAATTGGATGCAAGCGGCACAAGACCGCGCATTGGTTCGTTCTGTGTGAGAGGCCTGTTTCCAACAGTGGACGGAGAGAGTTTGATCGATAGATAGATTTACAACCCAAAACAAAAATTTACTCTTACAAAATCTAACAACTAGCATTGCAATAGTTATAATCCGTACAATGCAGGGTCTTGATGCCAAATATGGCACCGAAATTCTCCAATAATATATTCGCTATTACCACCCACACTAAACACGTATGTGAATTATAATGCAGTTCGCCTATGTCGTACATACGTAACATACCAATATTCATATTGTCCCTATTCTATTCTAAATGCTTTTCGTCTCCCACACAAGATGTTTTCTCCTGTAGAGAAATGGGAATGGTGACACTTGTATTCTTAATGCGTCACCACACGGAATATAATGCCTTAAATCACTTTCACGACTTTTTCAAAATCACTTCATTTAAAGCTATATGTTATGTTTATTTTTTATTAATACAGAAACCATGCAGACATCGTAGGCCAATAAGAGTCAGATATAAGATGTCTATATCTGTACTAATATATTATAAAGGTAAAGGGTATTTTATTAGTCTGTTAGTTTGAACGCGCTAAACTCAGGGACTACTGTTAGATAGTCTATTCTTTGAGAACGGCTATAGGCTAAATAACATCACGTTGCGACCTATAGGATAGAAGCATTATTGAAAAATGTTGCAAAAACGGGAAAACTTTCTACATTTTATACAGCATTAGTATATAGCAAATGTCAGTTATCTATATACTAGCTTCTGTCCAAGGCTACGCACGCATTAGTGGCCGAATCGAATTTGAAATTAAACCTAAAATAAAAACTATTTTCTAAACTATTCGGTAGATTTTTCGTGAAAACGTCACAAACAAACAAACAAAAAAACTCACTTTCACTTTTATTATATAAGTAAGGATAACGCTATGACAAAGACGAGTTCAAAGCACTGACGAAACAACCATTGTAGTATTAGACCACTAACAATGCATGTGTATTGACATGCAGTACCGGTCAATCAATCTGAACGTTGTTCTGATGTTCAACGAAGATAGATACATCAACAGCATAGCTACTTTGTATTGCATGCATGATCTTGTTTGTGATTTAATATTGCAATATTTTATGCTGCTAACTTTATCAGCTATCTTACTAGCGATGAGATCTATGATCAATTTAGAATGATTATATCTGATTTTATTTTTGAACAGAATTAAAGTTTGATTTTATTAGATTTTAGCTCTCATTTCAATCAGCGAAAGATATTGTTTTTAATACAATCAAAGTTAAGTATACCTGTATTCATAAGGTTTTATCCCATAATTCCTGAAACATTATTTGCATTTGCATGATAATTATAAATATCACACAAATAATTGTCCCGAGCGGGAATCGAACCCGCGAATTATAGTTAAAATAATTATGATGTTTTCTTCGATACTATTTATAATATACTTATAGTGTATCATGCAATTTTCTGCAGGTTATTGCAATCGGATGCGAGTTGAATGCACAAGCTAAGTGAATCGATTGTACTTAATGGTAACCGTAGGCCCGAGGGAAAAGACTTTCCAATCCTGTATCTATCATGTAACCATTACAATGCATGCACCTACAATTCATATAGAAAGTGTTCTGCAAGGGCCAAGAGTACTACAACTTAAGACTTACTCGAAAATTTCAATTTTATTAATATATAATTAATATTTACTTATTATAAAACAAAGTCGTAATTTTCGTATGTATAAATCGGAATACAAAACTTTTTTTTTTAAGAATTTTCTAAGGGTAAAATCTGCCTCAACTAATATTTGCCCGTTTTAACGCGGCGCTCGAGGATAGGGATAGCAATACCTAAGGCAAATATCTAAATTATGACTATAGTCTGCCCTTAAGCTAGCCAAGCTTAATATATGTAATTCTATTTATGTAAAAAGATCTTTTAATTTATTTTTTACTGCTAAAAACATAAATTGTAAAAAAAGGAATTATCTAATTTGGTGTAGTCTATTAGTAGTAATGCGCAGGAATACGTTGAAAAGGATCTTGATGATATGATTATGACGATACCTTTATGTGTATTACGGCATGAATATAATGCCGAATAAAATTATGATGGTAATTAGGTATAAGGAACCCTTTATATGAGAATTCAACTCGTACATTGCCGACTTTATTTGCATGATAACTTGGTATATTATCTTAGATACTTTTGTCGGTGGCGAAACATAAACGTGACGGGCTTTGTGGTCTAGCTAGTGGTTTATATAACGGACTCCCGTTCACGAGGTCGCGGGTTCGAATCCCGCTCGGGACTATCATTTGTGTGATGTTTATAAATGTCATACAGATGTTTGTACTGCGTCTGGATGTTTCTATGTATTATAAGAATGTATTTACAAAAGATAAGTAGTCTGTAGTATATGTATTCTGTCCGTGATCTGGTACCTATAACACAAGCATACTAAGCTTTGCTTGGGACCAGAGAACGTGGTGTGAAATGTCAGACAATTTCTTTTTTTATAAACATGAAAATAACATCACGATAATAAAAATTTTAATCGCAAACAATGTGTCTTACAAGTTTCCTGTCTATTCATTTTCATAGCTAAAGAGAAAAATAAAAAAACACTATAGCGGACAAATTATTCATGGGAAAACAAGCGACTTCTTCAATGTAGAAAACCCCTCTTAAATAGGTCACCGTCATGGGAAAATATGCAAATAAGTATGAGTATAAAAAGTTGACAAATAAGACAATAGTTGTACCCATACACAATGGATGAGTTTGCAATAAATATGATGATGATAGAAATTAGGTAAGTATTTACATACATTTAAAACGTAATAAAAACAGGCTTTAACAGGAAATGAATATAAAATATATTCCGTGTGGTGACGGATTAAGAATACAAGTGTCTCCACCCCATCTCCTCCCAAGAGTGCTGTAAAAGTCAGCTAAGGGATATTAAAGGATATTGCACACAGATAACATACTCTGTGAGAGACGTATAACTCGAAAATAAACCCTGTGCCAACACGTCTGGTCAGAGCAGCACAGTAGACCATAATCCCTCCCAAAGTGGAGGAGATCCGTGCCCAACAGTGGGACGCAAGTGGGCTGGAGAGAGAGAGAGAATATAAAATCCCTCTAATTATATATAGGTACAGAAATATAATATATAATTTTGGATTTTTTAAGTCAGGTATTTTTTACTGTGTCGTTGATCATTGAGATCCATAAAAATGAACTTAAAAGAACTTATACTCTATTTCGTCTCCAGGGTGAGGTGAGAGCCACCTAAGGGATATTATAAGTAGTTAATATCAACTATGAGAGATGAAAAACTCGAAACTAAACCCTATGACAATACGCCTAGGCAGCGCGGCATAGTAGACCACAAACCCTTAGAGGAGGCTCGTTTCCAACTCTGGGAATGTGCTGTAAGAGAGAGAAGTAAAATTTTCGAATATACGACCCCTAAATTCGTTTCAGCAAAAAATTGTACCCAAATAACTAGTTTATGTGATTGTTGATAGAAAGCTGGGTGCGGTGTGTGTATCAGATCTCGGGAGTTGGCCTCAAGACATCCTGTACAATGTGCAGCACATCTAATGACCGCTCTATAACTTGTCCACAGTTTTGCATATTGGACCAGTCGCTGTGAAGGAAACTGTCGTTGTACCTTTATTTATATCTGTTAGTGCTACTCTATATTATACTCGATATATTTAATATGACATTAGTTTAATTAACAATTCCAAATCAGGCGACGTTATAACTGCAGTTTATTAATACAATTAATTACAGTTTATTAATGCAGTTAATTTTAAAAAACTCCATTTTATGATATTATATTTCAAATCTAGCTGTACGTTTTAAAGATGACGAGCAATATTCTTACATATCCAAAGGATTACACCAGACAGAAATGAAATAGTTATTTATTTATAATACGATTGAAAATATAACATAAAAGAAATGGTGACCCGGATTGGAGCGAAGACGAAACAAAGTGAATGAATGCCTTATAGTTTCATTTGATTATCGCCAGTTGCCACGATGAGACAGTCCTTCTAATATAAGATTTATTTACTATATCGGAGTGCTTCATAATTGGCGTATCTATAAGCCTAGATTAAATATTATGTAAATAGCAGCTGTGAAGGACCTAAATGAAATAAATAAATAAATAAATAAAATATTTCCCTCCGATCTTCTTCTTTCTGCCTCTTTAATTTATTTGGGGTCGGCCCAATAAGTTCTTTTTCTTCCAACATTGCCGATCAATGTCACAATCACATCTTCTTTACTTATTATAAAACAAAGTCGGTATTTTTTATTATGACGGGCCTCGTGGTGGAATGGTTCATATAACGGACTGCCGATCATGAGGTCTCGAGTTCGATTCCCGGTCAGGACAATCATTTGTGTGATGTTTTTAATTGTCATACAAATGTTTGTACTGCGTCTGGATGTTTACTATGTATTATAAGTATGTATTTACAAAAGTAAAGTAGTATATGTATTATATCCGAATTCTGGTACCCATAACACAAGCAATATAAGCTTAGCTTGGGACCAGAGGACGTTGTGTGAAATGTCCATGAATATTTATTTATTTATTTATTTATTTTTGTATGTATGTTATGGGAGCTTTTATCTTCAAAACAATGCAACGGATTTTGATGCGGTGTCTTTTAATAGATAGACTGAGTCAAGAGAATAGCTTTTTTGTATAATTTGTCATGATTTACATAACTCCACGCGTACGAAGTTGCGTGCAACAGCTTAGTAAACCCATATTTCTTTTATATCCTTTCCTTTCTGATCCTAAACTTTTATAGAAATACAACGTTATGCCATAACACTGTTAGGTACTAAAACTGTTTCTATTCCGAAACAATCGCTACAAAACACATACCTACACATCTCTGTCTCTAGCATACTAACGTGATTGGCTATTTCGCTGTGCACATTTTTATTAATTGAAATCGTTAGCTTATACAGACTTTCTAATAAAAAGTTGTTAACATTACCGAATTCTACTATTGACACTATCAATTTTCATTTTTAACACGCATATATTAGTTCGGTAGGTATCTATCAATGTATTAATCTATGTAACAGAATCTTAGAAAGTGATTTTCACCCACTTGCAGTAGTGGGATTGATCTGAAACTTTGCATGCTTATTAAGGACCGATGACAATGCAATAATTTATAAAACTATTCAGGATTCTGAAGCGTGTTTTTTAGTTTTTGAATTAAGTAAATTATTTAGTTAATTTTAGTTGTGCATGTAGAATTGATACCATTATAATTTGGCTGACTTTTACAGCACCCCGGAGAAGAAAAGGGGTTGTTATACTTGTTTTCTTAATACGTAACTATACGTACTACCTACACATACAAGATTGTAAACAACATCCTCAATAATATTTATAATCCTTAGTTTCACAAACGACCGATAACCATTCTACACTAATATGCAATTAAGGATAGACTACACTGAATAATTTCATACATAATGTTAGTTAGTATGTTGGTATGTTAATTAGATCTACTATGTTATCATACGATCGGAAACTAACAGGAATTAAACTATATCTAGATCAGTCGCTTCCTTAGAAGTCAATGTGTGGGTGATAAGAAAAATAAATATATAAAGTATATAAAAAGTTATGGACTTTTGATAACGTTGAATTATTGTTCACTAATATTAGAAACAATATTCAATGATTTGGTAACAATGTAATGAATTAAATTAAAATCATTTAATAATGTAATCGCAATTTTGAGCGAAAATTACTAGCTTCTGACAAGTCCAAAATTTTTATTTCCCTACCACGGGTTCAAGACGCAATCTGCTGTGAAGAACCGGCGCGGGCGTCAGAAATTCAACAGAGCTTTTGATTAAATCAAATTTTTTTTTAAATACTTATTAACAATTGTAATTACAATGCTAATAAAACGTTACAATATACAATATGTATTGTCAAACACTAAATTAATTTTCGTCAAACCGTTAAGAAAATTCACTTTCAAAATTGTAAAAAATTGGACCTCTCCTAACAATAACTATGGTTCTTTTTGTCATTTATTTTTAGTTTTTGTCATTTTTGACGGGCTTCGTGGCGTAGTGGTTCATGTACTGGACTGCCGTTCACAAGGTCGCGGGTTCGATTCCCGCTTGGGACAATCATTTGTGTGATATTCATAAATGTCATACAAATGTTTGTACTACGTCTGGGTGTTTCTATGTATTATAAGTATGTATTTACAAAAGAAAAGTAGTATAAGTATTATATCCGTATTCTGGTACCCATAACACAAGCATAATAAGCTTAGCTTGGGACCAGAGGACGTTGTGTGAAATGTCCATGAATATTTATTTATATTTATTTATTTATTTATTTATTAAGTACTTCTAAATGAATAAATCGAAGATATTTATTTTAGTATCTTTTGTAAAAAATTAAAAACTCAAAAGTGGACCAGATACAAGACGGGCTTCGTGGTGGAGTGGTTTATGTAATGGACTGCCGATCGCGAGGTCTCGGGTTCGATTCCCGGTCAGGACAATCATTTGTGTGATATCCATAAATGTCATACAAATGTTTGTACTGCGTCTGGGTGTTTACTATGTATTATAAGTATGTATTTACAAAAGAAAAGTAGTTTATGTATTATATCCGTATTCTGGTACCCATAACACAAGCATATAAGCTTAGCTTGGGACCAGAGGACGTTGTGTGAAATGTCCATGAATATATATATATATATATACTCTCCCGAAACGAAGAAAGCCTATCCTCAACTGTCAGACCTTTTTATTCTGAGAAGAATGTGTCTGATTGTAATATACTAACTTGTAACGAAGCCAAAGAAGTGATTTTTATACACTGTTCACTGATTTTACGGTACAAAGTGATCATTACTCAACTTGTAGAATGGTTATGTAACTTTTTTCAGTCTGTAGAAGTCTCAAGTACAAAGTTACACTTTAAAGCTCAAATAACAAAGTCTTTTAGTCTAGACCGAGTTGGGACAGACAAATAACTGTTGCTTTTGTTTTCATATTTGAAATGAAAATTTGTGCTACATCCACAGTTTAGTAAAAGTTTAAACAGTTCTAATTAATGGTCTTCTTTATAATGACTTATCGGAGGTTTAAATAATAACTTTATCGGAGAGATAATAAACATTTTATCGTAAAAAGATTATTAAGAATAAAAATTTTTGACAATTTTAGTGAACCGATTTTAGCGAACATTTAAAGCACCGATAAGTCATTATGAATAAGACCATTAGAAATTAGCATAAATTAGTATCTAATTAGACGAGTGGTACCTGTGTTGTTGCTAACGTCCATATTCTATGGTAAGCTTACCATAATTTTCACGCTAAAGTAGTATCTTTTTTGGATATTTTACACTACGTCCTCTGGTCCCATGCTAAGCTTATTATGCTTGTGTTATGTGTACCAGATTACGGATAGACTACATATACTAATTTCTTTTTGTAAGTACATACTTATATCACATAGGAAACGTCCAGACGCAGTACAAACATTTTTGTCATACAAATGTTTGTACTGCGTAAAATTTTATTAATTAGAAATATTACACAATTGATTGTCCCGTGCGGGAATCGAACCGACTCGACCAAGAGGCCCGTCGATCTATAAAGAAACCTAGCATATAACATAATATAAATATCGTATTATACTTTTAGCAACTACAATATGAGATATATAATATAGCAGTTGTCTTGGTTATAATATGTATCGAGATCCTATAGGATAAATTACCATTTGAAAATCCCGCTCTGAATGTCTCCAAAGATACCGGATTTGGCAGTAGTTATTTTCTTGCATTTAGTTATCCTTTATTTTTACTGTATGTTATTTACATTAAGTAAATAAAAAAAATTTTTTTTTTAATTAGGTATATCTAAGTCTCAATATAGTTAAAAAAAATTCATGGAACAATTAGCGACATAAAGTTGTAGTTACAATCAAATCAGTTCTTCAAGTCTAATTATCTCAAACTAGTATACTGATCATTGCTGTATATATAAAATAACGGCACTATCCCATAATTAAAAGCAAAGCTACTCCACATATTTCTGTTTATCAGACTAATATGCTAATGTTGAGTAAACCGGAGTGTATCCCTTACCTTACTGCCAATACATGGGCGCTACAGGTTGCGGCCTTATTCTGTACTTACAAAGATGACAAATTTATTAAATTCCTGTAATTTTCTGAGTTAATTTAGTTTATTAAGAACGTAGCAAGTCAATTGCATCTTCTTTACTTATTGTAAACCATGGTTATTTTTGTATGTATGTCCCTATGTGAGCTTTTATCTTCCAAACTACGCAACAAATTTTGATGCGGTTTTTTAGAGAATTAGAGAATGGCTTTTTTGTATGATTTGTCAAGGTTTGATTTCTTAATTCCACATGTACGAATTGGCGAGCTGTTACTGTATTTGATAAATTACTACGGATATTTATTTATATTGTTAATTTCTTAATGGAACTGAATAGACTGTTTGACAGGTTTTCTGTTTGTGTTGCGCTGACCAGGCGTGTTTACATAAAGTTTATTTTCGATTTTCCCATAATATCAAAAAGGATGTTTGAACTTTAAATCATTAGAATGGATGTGCGTAGATATAATTAGTGCTAAATTGTACCAGACTATTAGTTATAAGTAAACATAAAATAAACAAATAAGTACAAGTGTAATTACATAATTCTGTTAATACTAAAAAACCAATTATACTAGAAAAGAAAAGACAACTTTCAATTGACATTCCACATCCGTATCAGAATAAGACTTCTCATATAAGATTTTATTAGAATATGTCGTACGCATACATTATTGTAATGGGCAGCGTTCCAATATCTATTTACCTTCGTAATTAAATGATTATTGGTAAGCACATAATGTGCACTTACACATAGCTCTGTGTATGTTTTTATGTTAATCTTGACTTTAATTGGATTAAAATTATAGTTCTTACAAATGGCTGCAAGCTTGTAGGTATGTAGCTTGTAGGAATGATTCCGTTTGCAAAAACTTAATAAGTAAAGTTGATTAAACAAAATGTTTGCGGCTAACGTTGAGCTTTTTGTGTCATGTCAGGCAATATTTACGGAATAAATACATTGTATGGCTTTATCAAAATAGTCAAGATGACTTTGCAGGCAAGCAGAGTAAGACCTTTCATTCTGGCATACCTTAGCGAAGTTATCCAGCAATCCAATGGATACGTTGTATAAATTCCTACATGGGCGTTACTATGAATTAATTTGTTAGGACATTTTGAAGACATTGTTTTGATTCGAATGGGGTTTTGAGATAGAGCGTATAATATAATATGTATAATATGGGGGACACAATTATTATGGTCAGGTATTATTTGCAAAGGCAGTTTTCTTTATCTGTTGATACTGATATAAAATGTAGTAACATATGCATACCCTTTATGTCGCCAGAATGTCGCTGTTATTACAATCTTTACATATTATATTATGGTTTTAAAATTATAGCATATAAATGAATTAAAAAGGCTAATGAACTCAACAATGGTCTTAAGCATAAACACGCGTATATTCAGCTACAAACTATATGCCTCATGACAACAAAGTCTATCTACGCTCTAGGCTGTGATTCATAAAATTCGTTAGCGAATTTTATTTATATGTTGACATTGCTAATTATGCTTTAAAGACTGGTCCAGTTATGTTAAACATAGGTACTTAGTTGATTCTCAATATATGATAATAGCCCACTCAAAGTATATAAATCATTATGGCTCATAAAAAATGACTGATTATTGTTTGTGTAACAGGACATAATAATCTTGATAATATTATGAATGTAGAGTGATGAGTCGAGACGATCAAGATCGCAGAAAGCGACTCAATTCAATCAGAGCTGGATCGCACGTTGTGGCGTTGCATAGCATACCCTAAAGAGGTCTGCCTACACCTAAATCCAGCAATGAACTGGCGAAGGCTAATGGATTGATTATTAGATTGATAAAGATTAATTACATCTTATTTAGAACGAATAAAAACTATATTGTACGCCAGCATAAAACTAATTTAAATTGCAATGTCTTAGTTACGGATAATCTATAACTCGAAGCCATTTTAAGGGCCTACATCAATATTATCGTATATCATCGCCGACACGTACATATTAACACAGCCAGTAGGCACAGAAAATGAAGAATTAGGGATACTTTTCCTATTTACTCAAAATCTACTAAATATATTTTAATTCTGATTTACGTGTTTCTATACATAATAGTTACCTATGTTTTTAAAGTTATTTCATTAGTTAATACGCGATAATAGACCGACAAATGAAAAAAATAAAAAATTAGAGAGGTTGTTTCGCCAAGATTTTCTATCGAGAAAACTTTTTTCAATCGCGTTTCTGAGTTTATGCGATCCTAGATCATATATTGAAAACACATATACTTAAAAATTAGAGCTCTAGCCGTTCAATCTAAAGAAACAATGAAAACTTCGTACATAGAAAAATGCACGAAGCTATTTTGGTATCCTCTTAAGGTCGTTAGTACAACTACTTTGGAAAGTAGGCAGACTTTTAGAGGGTGAGTATATAATGGTCACCTATTACTACCACATATTTACTACCGTATATCTATAAACCATAATAATTTATTGCTACTACGACGTTTGTTATGAAACATTATTATTTATTGCAATTCCGTTATCCACATAAATGACGCAACATAACCAATCAAAGGATTAATTAACAGCCAAATAGAAGCAAATAATTTATATACAACTTTTCTACAACAAGATCTGGTGCAATAAATCAATTAACTAGTATTCTCATTAACTGTTCTGTTATCGGGAATCGAACGCAGGACCGGTCGTAGTCGCGTGCGCGGGCGCAAGAGAAAGTGTTTGTTTGCATATGGTGTTGTTTTTGCTAGATTTTAGATGGATTTTAGTAGTTAAATTAATGTTGTTTTAGTAATATATTAGAATATTTTTAATTTTTTTTTTTTTTTTATAATCTTGTGATATATTTAATGCATCTGTAGACTTTATGATGTTACAAATCCATTTTGTTCTAGATTTTTATTGTGTAAGTTAAATGTGGAGGTTAATGGACTTACAACGCATTCAACTCTGGATCAGGTTCTTCCCAAAAACTAAGATGTGTACACCCTAAAGTTTTAAGTTGAAAAATGAGACAACAACTTATTGATAGTACCTAGTATATGTATTCTATCCGTATTCTGGTACCTGTACTGGTGAATAGTCTATGAATTTGTTAATTATTTATCTACTTTTTGAAAGATTAGTCCTACCTTATAAGTATGGTTAGAAGTAACGAATCGATTAGTTAGTAGGTAAACGTGAGGTTATTGCTTTTTTTCTTCTTGTTTTTATTTAAAAAGGGCCTGAAGAATAAGCTCTTTTAAAACGAAGGGAGCTATTGTGTTCTAAAGTAAATTTTACGCAGAAGAAATTTTGTTTTTGCGTTCCGATACGGTTGAATATGGCAATTGTACTTACTGTAATTAAAATAAATAAATATAAATATTCATGGACATTACACATAACGTACTCAACAAACTTACCGCCTTACCGCACCTCAATATTTGTTAAACCATATTAAAAAGAGCAAACAAAAAACTCCATGGAAATATAGACTGTCAGAACAGATATCTGTTAGAAGCCTTATACATAATTTTCTTTTCCTCCAAAAAAAACAAACTGATAAATAATATTAAAACCCCTTGAAAGTCGTTGTTTATATCCAGATGGTAATTTAAAACTAATCAACATTGAATTGCGAGAAGCTTCGATGGGACATCACAATGGGAGATCGTTTTACTGAATATCAACTTACAGATTAGGAAGATTAGTACAATGTTTTGCTAACTTTCAACATTGTTTTTAAGATAGCTTAACTGATTGTATTCTATTAATGTCTATTAGCTAAGCTCAAATTATTATTTACTACAGAAAATATCCATTGAAAGAGCTGCGAGATTGTCATCATCAGTCATTCTCTTATGTCCTCATTCTGCAGCGGTTTTGGCTTCTTTTATGACCGCTTTACCTGACGTCGACTCTCCAAGGGTATATACCCCTTGCACAGGTGTCATAAGACGTGGTTCCCTGGGTTGATTCTTTCAAAGCCCGCGTGTAAGACATGGGAAGGTGACAATAAACTTGTATTATTTTTGTCCGTCATCCCACGGACATCCACTAAATTACGTAAGACAGAAATTATTGATAATTCAAATGAACTGGATCACAAGGTTTGATTTTATTTAATATTTTTATCATAGTAATTATTAGGATTGAAATTCTTTTAAATGTCGGGATTGATTTAAAATGATCAGATATCCGTCTATATCGATACTAATATTATAAAGCAGAAGAGTTTGTTTGTTTGTTTGTTTATTTGTTTGTTTAAACGCGCTAATCTCAGGAACCACCAGGGCCGATTTGAAAAATTTTGTCAGTGTTAGATAAGGCATTTATCGAGGAAGACTTTAGGCTATATAAAATTACGCTACAACCAGTAGAAGCGAAGCAGTAGTGAAAAATGTTGCAAAACGAGGAAAATTTTCTAAATTCCACGCGGACGGAGTCGCAGGCAACAGCTACTTCTAAATAAATAAGTCGCAAAAGTGTTAAGTAACTACAATAAGGTCATCTGTTCTTAATAATCTATCTATAACTAGTCCAGACTCTACTAGTAAAGCCTCTGCCTACCCCCATAGGAAAAAGGCCATATGATAACGAAGATCTATTGTTCGGTATTTAGACTATGAAAAACTGCAATGCCACCTTAGTTATACTTTATTATGGATGTATGAAGCGATAAATCTCTCTGTGTGGTGACGCATTAAGAATACAAGTGTCACCACCCCATCTCCTCCCAAGGGTGTTGTAAAAGTCAGCTAAGGGATATTGCACACGGATAATATCCTCCGTGAGAGACGTAAAACTCGAAAATAAACCCGGTGCCAACACGCTTGGACAGCGCGGCACAGTAGACCATATTCCCTCCGAAGTGGAGGAGACCCGTGCCCAACAGTGGGACGTAAATGGGCTGGAGAGAAGGAGAGAGAGAAGAAGCGATAAATACTATGTAAGCCTTTATGACCTTTTCTTCAAAATTAATATAATCAACATCCAAAACCAGTACACGAAAATTGCACAGCAACATATACAGAAAATTCTGTCTCTACAAAATCTCCAAGATTTTATTACCATTCATCTGTAAACCAATGCCATCATTAAAATAAATCCTAAGCCAGTCACACAGTATCATATTACAATCGCCCACACAATAGCTAAATATATATTCCATCACAACAATAATTATTCAAAGCAAATAATTAGCAATGTTAATAAATAAACTACCAGGTTTACGTGAAGATCTTTGTCATCATGTATTTGATTTTAAACTACAAAATTATATAAATCTTTATAAAACTAAGTGTTTACTTAAATTGTACTGTAAAGACTAGTTATTAAAGGTTATATAAATACCAGTTTATGTTTTTAAAGGGTGTAATTAATTTTGTAAAGGCATAAATTGAGTGTTGGCATGTGAATACGGCAGGACAATGGTATGTCCACTAGGGAGTCTCGACAATAAAGTAAATAAAACTCACCTATCAACATCGTATCTTTTAACAGTTTGACGGGCTTAGTGGTGGAGTGGTTTATGTAATGGACTGCCGATTACGAGGTCGCGGGTTCGATTCCCGCTTGGGACAATCATTTGTGTGATATCCATAAATGTCATACAAATGTTTGTACTGCGTCTGGGTGGTTTCTATGTATTATAAGTATGTATTTACAAAAGAAAAGTAGTATAAATGTAGTCTATCCGTATCTGGTACCCATAATACAAGCATAGCAATAAAGCTTACTTTGGGACCAGAGGACGTTGTGTAAAATGTCTTGAATATTGAATAAACTAAAGGGGCGCCCTTTAGTTTATTCAATATTCAAGACATTTTACACAACGTCCTCTGGTCCCAAAGTAAGCTTTAAACGGATAGACAAACGGCATATTACGACTAAAACTGAATTACGACCAACAGATTTCTTAACTGTTGGTCCTCTTTAGATTTCTGGTTCAATAAAAGTTTTATTAACACACTTTTATAAGTTCGGTGTGTATCTATCAATGTATTAATCTATGTAACGGAATCTTTCAATGCGATTTTCACCCACTTGCGATAGTTCGATTGATTTGAAATTTTTCATAGATATCAAGGACCGATGACAATGCAATTATTTAAAAAGATATTCAAGATTTACAAGCCTGTTTTTTTAGTTTTTGAACTAAGCAAATTATTTTAAATCCTGAAATTAGTATCTTAGTATTATATGTACCATGATATTATTAACTTCACGATTAGTATCAGTAAATAATCTGTACAAATTTACTTAAAAAATACATCAAACTGACAACTCCATAGTTTTCACAGTGCTTCTCAAGAGAGAAAACAATTAGTTGGTATTCACAAAAGTGCTATAAATTAACTCTATCTTCCTCTATACTGTCTAATAAAACTCTATTACTATGGTCTTTACTGCATACGAGTTAAACTCTACCGACTCTACAGTCTAAATAAATATGGTTGCGTTATTTTAAATGTGAATATTTTTGCGTCTAGCGTTTTTATTTTAAACGATGCAATTGTACTATGTCTCTTATGATATGAATATAATGGGCATGGATAATAAAAGAGTCGTATAATATTTTCTAACACTTGCGCGACTCATCTGTTTAAATAAAACTACTTTTTACTTTAGACCGACAACATAAAGTTAATAATAAATTTCTTTGACTCCCCTTGAGTTTTCTTGCCAGATCTTTCTCAAGTGGGACGCGTTACGATCTGGTGGTAGTATATTAGATAAAATAATAAAACTAAATAATTAAAATAAATACTAACTTTCTATAAATTCAAATAAAATTAACAATTTCTTTTTAATATAAACTAATTTAAATCTTAAACCAATAATTCTTCTTTTAAAAATTCTTGTTATTATGTAAATAATATTGTATTTAAGTATATAAACTTAGTTTTGCTTGCTATATTGTATACTACCTCTATAATAATAATTAAAACTTTAGTCTATGATAAAATTATGTATGTTTCACCTTATATAATTTAAAAATTTCTTTATATTGTTACAATTTGTTAATGTATTTTAGAAACTAAAATAATGTTATTGATTTTATGTAGTCTGAGCACAATGTAATATGATATAGTTTATGGTAAAAGTCTATCTTTATGGTCAATGTAAAATTAAAATCGAATGTGGGTAAACCCTGTAATAACTGATCGTACAAGACACATTACAGCTCAGTCTCACCCGTGACCATGGTGACTGCAAAGTCTCCGAAACGTCGGGCCAAAATTTAAAACAAATATACGCGTCTAAATCCGTAAAAAGTAGTTTTATTTAAAAAGAGTCGTATATACGTAAAAAAAATAACTCTCAACTACGAGGGTTGCAGGCTTTCTTTCAGCCTAACAATGTCTTGCTTCTGGGCATGGGCCTAGTTCATAACAGAGTTTTTGGTATAATCACGAAGTTTTTGCACTATTTTTGCGACGATGAGCAACTTTGATAGTATGGAAATAGAACAGAGCAGCCTAGTAGAGCCAAACAGCACTGTCCCGTCTTCTTAGCATTTCACGTTAAACTTGACGCGCTCACTGACGTTGTAGCTTAGTCTAAAAATCTGGTATCAAAGCTCTTTCAATGACTACGGTTGTGACAATAACTAAAGTTTGTTTCAAGTTTCATATCCTGGCAATGTTATTAAGATTATCCACATTCTTAATCTAATAACACACGGACATTGGTATCATGAAATTTAATTGATTTTGTCACAATTTTAGTCCTCAAGCCGTTTTTACGACTTACACTTTAATAATTAAACCATTAGTGTATTTAGTATGTCACAATATAGACTCATTTATCGATACATGCAAATGATAAAAGCAAGTGGACTGTAGCTTTAATCATTCACTTGTATCAACACGTCGCCACTGTATCAGTAGACAACGCTACCGCAAGTCGCAATATTTCGCGCACGCATACTGACTTACGCGGAATAGTTTTATCAATTTGAAACTTGATTTTCTTTTATAAATATTAAGCTACTCCTTTAAGATGTGTTATATTATTTAGTCCTAATAGTTCGGCATCCATATTAGCTCGTATCCTGAACTTTACGCCTCTCCAACAAATGCAATACAAATAAAACTGCGAAAGTAGGTTAAACATTCAAATAATCTCATAACGCATGTAGTGAAAGCATGAACCAAAACTTAATCCTTATCAATTAAATGTATTTCATTAATTTGTATTTAATTATATCAATAAAATATTATCAAAAGGAAGTAATTTATCAGTTTAATATTGAATTGATTTATTCTTTTGCTGAAATTTAATGTGTATTGTTTTAGTGCTATGATTGATTTTATTGCTGGGATTAACGTTATGGTCACCCTTTTACCTTTTAGCAAAGTAGTGTTGTCAAAATTAATAATAATAATAATATCTTTATTGTCTTTCAACAACCGAATATTACATAACACAATATAATATAAAACACTATGCTATGAATAACAAAAGAAAGGAAAAAAATAAGGAAAAGAAGAATCTCACAAGAAGCAGTTTAACAGTTTCGGCCGTGGATAGCTGGTGTCTGAGATAGGTAAAATATTACCTGTAATACAGATCACAATTAATCAGAAAATTATTTGATAAATCGAGTGCACTTTGGTAACAGTACATGTTGCTGTATAAATAGACTGTAGTAGATGTAAATTGATGTCGCTGATGATTTTAAAACATTATAATGTAACATAAATTTCTATACAAAGCTGTTGTCAATGCCGGTAAGTCAATAATAAGTTTGAATGAAGAGTAATAATTGAGTGAGTAATTGTCGGTGGTAATTGTTCTTTCGCGTCGCGCCGCGCCGCTGTCGCTCCGCGCCGCCGTCGTCCAGCGCCTCTGGTGGGGGCCCGGTCTCTAACAGTACATAATGTACAACCTTATAAAACTTTCTTTAACTCTTCATTAACAGTCGGTCTAAATTATGGAAAAGATCTTAATTATTTACTTGGACATAGTTCTAGAATATTTGCAGGAATAACTTTAGAACAACTTCTTTTTGCTAAAGATATATATATTTATTTTGTTCGATCACTAGATCTATTAGATCAATATAAGCTTTTTGTTTTTATAGCGACGACAGAAATAAATACATCGTCTATTAAAATTTCAACTTTCTAGCTATCACTATTCATTAGATACGGCCTGATGACGGATGGACTGACAGACGAATAGCGGAGTCTGACCTTTTTTTACCTATAGATTATCCTAAACATTTAAATAGCGTATTAAACAAGCCTTATATTATACTTGATATAATTGAATATGCAAAATAAATCAACTAAATTGCATATTAATAATTCATATACTGCTACAGATACATCAAATAGGTAATTACATATGCGCATATGCATACGCATGGTGTTTTAAAGAGGATTCTAATCAAAACTTTGTTATTTATAACAGGACTGGTCTATTTGCATATGCGGAGTAAGGATAATTAATGTAAACGGTCAAGCTTTTACTTAGTAACTTTATAGTGAAGAGAATAATTTAAAGTAATTGTACCTATTAACTTGAACTATGTATTTGTACCTATTTAAACTATTCTCCGTGTGGTGACGGATTATTACTATAATCACCACGAGATGATCACGCACGGCTGATCGCAGTTCAGAGACCCGCCGCACCAGTCGTGGCAGGAGGCCACATTGGGATGACGGGGGGACCTGGCGATCCCCGCTGAGCGTTGGCGTCGAGTTGAACCCCCAGTAAGGAAAGAGGGCCACCCTTGCCGCTTCATGGTAAGGCTCAAGGCACCACCATACCTACAGAGAGAGAAAAAAAAAAGAAAAAAAACCATCGCATCTCCTCCCAAGGGTTATGTAAAAGTCAGTTAAGGGATATTAAACTCAGATAACGTCCGTGAAAGACGGAAAACTCGAAAGTCAACCCTGTGCAAACACGCCTGATCAGCGCAGCACAATAAACCATAATTCCTCCCAAAGTGGAGGAGACGTGTCCAACAGTGGGACGAAAATGGGCTGGAGAAGGATAGGTGGAGGATACTATCTACCATAACTTGCTACTTACGTAACGATGTATCGTATCGATGAATCCATGCAGATAAATCATATGTTGCGAGTATGTTCACACGCCCTCAATATATTCTGCACATCTGTCCAAATCCATCAGTATATACATCATCATAATAAATAAATAAGTATTTTCAAAAAAAATGTTGAACCGACTTCATGTGCCTTTGAGGCCTTGACTTTATTTAAGGGTTTTCTTCGATTTCTCAGGAGATAACCATCAGATCGTGACCTGGTGCTATGGGACCAAATGGGAACCACCAGCTTTCAAATAAAAAAAGAATAATCAAAATCACTTCGCCAAGTTAAAAGTTATGAGGCGGCAAACGTAAAAAAAAAATAGAAAAAAAAGATACAGATGCATTTCATCTATTTTTTTTTTTACATCCTTCTCTTTTTCATAGCCTGTTAAAAAGGGCTGTAAATATCAACTAAACCTCGCATTTGAACTATTTTCAGTTTACTAAATAAACTAAATTGTAGTGGAAAAAATGATAACTTTGAGCGGGACTTGAACCGGGACTGAGCTATCATGGTTCCCGCATATGTTTACCAAATCTTCCACTACAATCTTCTCAATGTGAGCTAAACATCGTGCGATGCTGCGTATTTAGTAAAAGCATAGCAAGTCGATTGCAAAAAATAATAAATTTATGTAGAAATACATGTACAGTCATTATTTCGGTCCAATTGTGTTCTGTAAAGAACACTAAGTGATCGATTGATCGAGTTGGTGCGAACCGCTCAATAGATGGCGTTGTACACAAAACATCGTACGATGTTACACTCAGATTGAGAAAATTGTAGTGGAAGATTTGGTAAACATATGTGGGAACTATGATAGCTCAGATGGGAGAGCAACGGGACCGTATTCCAAGGTCGTGGGTTCAAGTCCCACTCATGGTTATCATTTTTTTCACTATAATTTAGTTTATTTAGTAAAAGCATAGCAAGTCAATTGCAAAAATTTATAAATTAATGTATTTTCAGTTTAGTTAAAAATAGTTACTTGCAATCACGCTTTTTGACAGTAATAGGATTTTAATACACTATATAATTTATAGCAAAGATTAAAATGGATTGCACTCGAACGCGAACTCCCATAAAATATACGTAGGTATAACTAAATACGGCAGTATAGTATTCAACATATCCTTAAATAACAATGTGTTGTGTGTCAACATATTTGTCCGCATATTAGTCATATTATTTCAGTATACAGGGTGTGGCGTAAATGGTGCTCCAACGCTAAGGTGGTTATAGCTCAAGTATTCACGTATCATATAAAAAAAAATTAACCATTTTTAGCCATTTTTTTTACACTACTCACAACTAAAATGCATGATTTGTTAAAAACGAGAAATTAATTTTCAGTTTTTTTTATTTATTGGTTTATTTTTGGGGTTTACATGAAAAAACGAAAATGCATGTGCTAGTGCTAGTACTCGCCCGTACAACACAAAAAACACACTCAAAAAATAATGTCATTTGTTGAAGATACATTCTCATTTATAAAATACTAGCTGACCCGGCAAACGTTGTTTTGCCATACTAAAAAAAAAGAAAAAATGATTTGAAAAATAGATGTTGGCCGATTTTCAGACCTACTGAATACGTATGCAAAATTTGAGAAGAATCGGTCAAGCCGTTTCGGAGGAGTACGGTAACTAACACTGTGACACGTGAATTTTATATATTAGACTAGCTGACCTGGCAAACGTTGTTTTGCCATACTAAATTTAAAAAAAAAGGTTTGAAAAGTAGATGTTGGCCGATTCTCAGACCTACTGAATATGTATGTAAAATTTGAAAAGCATCAGTCAAGCCGTTTCGGAGGAGTACGGTAACTAACACTGTGACACGTGAATTTTATATATTAGATTTGTCGATTTTTTACAAAAAAATAAAAATAATCGTATTTCCGAAACCAATGGCTAAAAATGGTTAATTTGTTTTTTATATGACAGGTGAATACTTGAACTATAACCATTTTAGCGTTGGACCACCATTTACGCCACACCCTGTATATGTGTAGAAAATGAATTCAAACTCATAACGTCATAAATAATAGGTACGTGGAAATACGTAAGTAGGCAATTTCATGTATTCATTTCTTGGTAACGATATGACCCTAAGCCATAATTCTTAATGGTCGATTGAAAATCGAGGGTCTCGTGGCAATTATTTTGTGTTTGAAAGTTATTTTCATAATATTTGGGTCCGATCCGCGCACTAATATTAGTGTGATAGACTGTGATGTGATGAACTATTGAGTGAACAGCTTCGTCTAAGACACAGAGAAATACTCGTTTCGTTAAGAATGGAAGAACATGATTTTTATTAGACATCTCATGTTCATAACACAATCAGCATTTCTTTGATTGGCGCTAGTGAGAGAATGAATGAATAATTTAAATTCAAAGTGATGAATGAATAAAAAAAATTTATGTACACATATCGTAATTTAGTGATATCTACGTCAATTTTTCAAATCGGGCCAGTGAGCAGTAGTTCCTAAGATTAGCGCGTTCAAACAAACAAACTCTTCAGCTTTTGAACATTACTATAGATACATATTATTCAAATAAATTATTTAATAAACATCCTGACATAACAGCATTGCCGAGTATGACGTACTTTCAGATGTAAAGAACATATCGCTTTCGTAACAAACCTAGCAGGATAATATATAATAAATCTATATAACAAACAGACTTGTTGTGACGTTCTTGTAGAAAAGCAATGATGTTATTGACAGTCACTGTTTATTAAATACTTATAACTACTTGAAAAGATCCTTGTAATATTTCTTATCAATAAATTGTTCTTACGTAATGTTATTGAATAATTTTCTCTGTATCATTATTATTTTACAAACCTGTGGTTTGTGCTCCGAAGAAAATTAACAACAATAGTGACTCTATGCGTAAACCTCTAAAACCCGTAAATAAGGTGGTCCAAACAACTTGACGTTAGGTATTTGGGACCAACTTCTGCTTTTTCGCAATCTATCGAGGTATTAGATATTTAAAGTTAAAGGTATCAAATAGTACTAGAATGGTACTGTGTTTCAATATGTACCTAGTACCCTTTACTAAACTAGCTGTTACCCGGGACTTCGTACACGTGATATTTAGAAAAATTTTCCCGTTCTTGCAACATTTTTCACTAATGCTTCACTCCTACTGGTCGCACCGTTATGTTATATAGCCTTTTCCGATGAATGTTATATACAACACTGAAAGAATTTTTCAAATTGAACGAGTCGTTCCTAAGATTAGCGCGTTCAGACAAACAAACTCTTCAGCTTTATAATATTTGTGAAGTGAATTACACATATATTAGTGAAGATAGACGGGCCTCGTGGTTGAGTGGTTTATGGAATGAACTGATCAAGAGGTCGCGGGTTCGATTCCCGCTCGGGACAATCAGTTTTGTGATGTTTATAAATGTCATACAAATGTTTGTTCTGCGTCTGGGTGTTTCTATATATTATAAGTATGTATTTACAAAAGAAAAGTAGTATATGTATTATATCCGTATTCTGGTATCCATAACACAAGCTTAATAAACTTAGCTTGGGACCAGAGGACGTTGTGTGACATGTCCATGAATATTATTTTATTTTATTTATTTTATTAGTGTAGATTATTTCATCGCAATACATTTCATCGTCCAAGCTCTCCTGTAAACCTTTCGTCTTTCAAACCAGCTCGTAATGATAAAAATCGTTTAAACAAAACAAACAAAATACAGAAGCTTTCTATCACACACACACACACACATATATATATAAAAACACAAAACAAAAACCAGTTTGAATACATTAAGTTGGTAGACATCAATCAATACTAAATACACTAACGAGAGACTTTCCTCCGCAACACATATGCATATAGAAGCCATAATTTAGACATTGGCCCACTCACTAACTCATAGTCGACTGGTGACAGGTAGATTTCACGTGTATATAAATAATACTAACCCAGATGCATAAAGCTGTGTTTCACTACCAATGTTTATTTTATTCAAAGACGATGATGGTGTTTCGCCGTACTCTTTAGAATATTGACAACGTTAAATTGGGAACAGCCTAAAATTCCGAAAAACGATACTCCGAATTTTGAAATGCCGATTTTCAAAAGTCCGAATTTCATAATACCGAAAAATTTTAATGTCTATTATTCAAAATCACGAAAAACATTTTACCGAAAGTCATAAATCCGATTTCATACTTTTCCGATTTTCATTTGTCCGAAGAGTCAAATTCTCGAAAGTTTATTAGTCCAAAAAACGAGATTCCGATTTTCAATACGTTGAATAGACTAAAGTTCAACATGTAGTGCCACAAAATTTTGTGTCTGAAAGGAATCGCTGCAAAACCGACTTCACGTAGTCTTGTTTGCCCTACACTAGAGTGCAATTTAAGCCCGCGTAGGCACGGAGGGCCGGGGCGGCCCGCGGGCTGAGGAGCAAGTGGTTTGAAGGCCCGCTGCTGAAGCTGAGGCTGGCCGGCATAGCAAGACAATTAGAAAATCACACAAATGATTGTCCCCAGCGGGAATCGAACCCACGACCTCTTGATTGGCAGTCCGTTACATAAACCACTCAACCACGAGGCTCGTCAGAACTTAAAACATCATAATATACATATCATCACGTCGTTCTAATACGCTTTGAAATTCTTATTAGATAATAATTTTAATAACTACTACTGTGCCGCGCTGACCAGGAGTATTGGCACAGGGTTTATTTTCGATTTTTCCGTCTCTCACTTTTACAGCACTCTTGGGAGGAAATGGGGTGGTGACACTTATTTTTAATCCGGCACCACACGGAGAAAAAAAGATCTATCTTTCATTACAAAGAAAGATTTCATTCAAAGAAGTATGTTTACTAATTCGGTATAACACGGAACGAAAACTGTTTCTAAAAGCTACATCACATATAATTGAAACTCAACGCACGTGCACGATATAAATTAACGGCATAATGCTCTCATTATTAACCTCGCACTATTTGAGGCGATGCCCCAAACAAGGAATCAGCCAGACCACTATCATATACACTTATATAGATCACATGAACCAATTACATACACATCTATATGCTTATAAGACTTTTGGACTAAATATTCACGAATGTATGTTGTAAAATAATCTTATATCTTGCCTAAGTCGGTATGGCAACCCGGTAAAAATTCAACTATGCCTCCTCAGAGTGCTGTAAAGCCTAGCAAAAGGGATAACATCTTATGGGAGAGATGAAAAAATCGAAATTATACTCTAACAACTTTGTCACCGCAGCGTGTTAGCCCAAATATTCTCCTAAAAAGGCTAAAATAGAGGAGGCTCATCCCCAACAGTGGGACGTTGAATGGCTAGAGGAATTCCTACTAATATTCATAATAAAGACGGGCTTCGTGGCCTAGTGGTTCATATAACGGACTGCCGTTCACGAGGTCGCGGGTTCGATTCCCGCCTCGGACATTCATTTTTGTGATGTTTATAAATGTCATACAAATGTTCGTTCTGCGTATGGGTGTTTACTATGTATTATAAGTATGTAGTTACAAAAAGAAAAGTAGTTTATGTATTCTATACGTATTCTGGTACCCATAACACAAGCATATAAGCTTAGCTTGGGACCAGA